>JAUMJM010000002.1:18660000-19977500 GCA_033558235.1 Neomorphus geoffroyi
TATAGATTTGAAGTGACAGGAGCAAGGTTCATGTCTAGGTAAGTAGTTTCTAGGGGTCAACTAACCACACCAAAAAGTAGACACTTGAATTCTATCTTGATTTATATACATTTACTTTCCATAACTCTCATTTGTGCCATTTTCTTTAGTGTTCAACAGCCCTTGTGTGCCATAGATGAGTCTTCTTTTAAGCTTTTTTTTATAGAAACTAAATAGCATATTGCATCAGTCACACTTATAGATTTTAGAGACTTGTAACTCTTTTCTGAACTCTTTCCTAATGACAAGCTGTTTGGAGTGTGGAGACTAGATAGGATTTAATGGCAGTTTCCTCAAGGCAGTACCACCTCCTATCACTAATTGACAGCCCCGCTTTTTAAGGAGCGTGTTCAAGCACTCTTAGCCAGAGTCCACAGAAGTTCACATTCAGCTGTTTGTTCACTTTACATTTGAGACTTTTTTTAAAGTCACCATTTTCCAGATTATTCTTTCTACAAATATGAGATTATTTCTGAAGGTATCATTTGAGCAGTCTAGATGCCCGTACTGTTCTAGCTGTTTGATTCTTGCTCCTATTATTATTTTCCAATCTGTATCAGCAAAATGGGCCACAGTCACATTTTTGTCCATATGAATGCACTGGAACTACTCATGACAGCTCCCAATAGCTCACTGTTAGGAGTGCCCCCTGATGATTTTGATTACCCATTGGCAGTATTAGGATGAAAACAAAACAGCAGTGATGCATATCTGTGCAGGTGTTGGGAGGCTGTTACTCCACTCAGAAGCAAACTGTATTTGCCGTAGTCCAGAGGGTCCTTTAAAGGACTACTTGTGCCCATCTGTTCTTTTGATGGCTGCTAAGAGACACTCACACTATTCACACAGATTCTTAGGTGGACAAAGGTATTTGTTGACAAACAGGATAATTTCCTGTTTCCTGAGACTTTTTCACACATTATTTAATATTTTCCTCCGTTAAAATCTTTATCCTGGTTTAAATTATTTGTAAAACAATCACATGAAAAAGCAGTCTACAAATGATTCTCCAATAGTCAGAGTGAATGTATCATGAGTAGCTCCCATGTGTTCACACCAAGTGTCCATCAGACAGCAACCTGCAGCAAACGAACAGTTCAACATATCATGAACAATATTCATTTATATGTGGCAGATGAATGTCTGTGATTGATTCTCGAATAATAGAACAGAATTGAGTTTTGTGTAAATGAATAATTGAACCAACCATGCTGTCTTCAATACAGACTGTTAGTTTAGACCAACCACATTCAGCTGGAATGACAGTACTTAACATAATACACATCATGCTGCATAGTTCACTCAGCCAAAATTGTCTTCTGCTTGAATTGGCCAGTGTGTATACCAGAGAGAAGTAATGCCAATTAACTCCTGGTGGAATCCCTAGAAAGATTTTGGCAGATCTGAGGATACCCACAACTTACAGTGAAAGCAGAGTAACCATAAAGTCGTTCCTGCAGTCAAAATACTGCCTAGTTTGTATGGTATGTTTTTGCATTGTCCAAAGTGTAAAGGAAAATCCAGCTTAAAACTGGGTAGGCAATCTGCCTGCCTTCAGGATGTGACTGGTACTGTCGAGGTTTTGACTTCTCACTGTCTATTATAGTACAGTATAAGAACAGGAAATACAAAATTATATACCGTGGTGACTGGAGGTACCAGAAGGATATAGCACAATGAAACCACCAAAGAGCAAGTCAGGGGAACATGGGAGAGATACGTGAGTGTGGATGGACCTCTCCCATTTTGTCTCTCCTTTCTAGTCCCATCAAGATTTCATCTCCCCCGTTCCTGACCATGAATACTAGCACCACCAGGAAAAATTCTTGGTGTCAAAAATTGTTAGCAACTGAATGCAATAGAACTGATTGTTCAATATCAGATGTGAATTAATTGCATCATATTCTAAACAAACTTGAGAAGATTGCAGATTTGGTCTGTCTTCACTATATAACACAAACAAAAGCTCAAACATTGCGAGCAACTCCCTAGGATACTTATTCTGAGCAGCAGTTAAACAACTCATTTGGCATTTTCAAAGGAACTTAATTTGTTGCCATGCCTCTTCGATGTATCTGCATTAAAATATACATGTCTATATTTGTAATGTGTTAAATACTTTCATATTTCGTGTTACATTTAGGCTTTCTTTATGTGATTTTACCAATGTCAGAGAAGGATGGATTTTAGTAAACTGTCTGCTGCTCCTGATGTAGATGTAATATATGTAACTGAAAATGAAATTTCAGATTTGTTTCATAGAGACAAGATACATTTCAGTTTTAAATCTTGATGTTAACATTATAACCAACATGTATAAATTTTTCTCTTAAGTCACAAAAGATCGGTTAATAAATTGATCGATCTCCTTACTCAGTTAATACAGGAGAGAGAGACATTCTTGAGAAACATTGGTGTAATGTCAAGTATAGTTTATATCTGGAGTTTGCATTTTTTAAGAGAGACATATTTTGCTCTGTAGAAAACAGCAGTTGTTTTTGAGCTGTTTCTTTGAGACTTGCTTAGTTCTTATTATCTTCAGTGGTGATGAATATGTATATCTGAGGAAATATTTTGGCCCTGAGATAAGGAAAGAGGGAAATAGGAGCATTTGGACTTCACTATCTCCATAAGTCCAACTTATTCTCTTAGTACAGGTGATCTTGCTGGTGACTCTTGCTAGAAGCTAGCTCTTCTTGCAATGAATACACACCCCCGAAGAGACTTCTTGCTGGTACTTGGTGAACAATTGAATTGATGGAATCAAAAGACTATTCTGTGGGACACAGTCTGATAGGTGGAAGGGTGAAAGAGATCCACTTTATTGTCAGTTTGTGTTTATTTTGTTTTGCTGTATTTCCTGAGCTATCAAAATCTTTTCTGGCTGTATGTGTGTCTGCCTCTTCAGAGAGCTATGAGAGATGTTAAGTTTTTCCAGTCCTTTAGGGCAGGAAAGAGAGAAATAAGCTATTTCTCAAGAACAACCTCTCAAGCTTTTTCTGTTGATACCACACACTCAGCAGAAGATTATCAATAGTGAAATGCTGCCTGCTTTGCTCCTGTCTGCCTTTCCAGTTAAAACAATACTGCATCTAACTCCTGTTTCATTCCTCAGCTAAACCATAGCAGGCCTGCACCTATATGTCAGCTATAAGTATACCAAAAAGAAAAGGCAAATATGTTGACTCTTCTCTCTGACATTCCTTTTTTCAAAGCTCTTTTGATAGTTTCCTCCCAGAAAGAGAGTGAGGAGTGTGTGCAAACACTTGTTCTCCACATCAAGCCTGACTGAACAATTTCTCTGCTGTTTTGAGCTTCTGGTGAGCTGAAAATTACCAGCTGTACTGAATTGTGACAAACAGTGTACGTGTGTGTTTGCGCACACATGTGCATGTGCACTCTGGGGAAGAGGGAACAAAGACATAAACAGGAACTACTATATCTCAAGACAGCAAATTAATTTTCAGTAAAATACAAATGCAGCCTTACCTAAAGATTATTTCTTGGAGCCCTCATATAAGCATATATGGGAATATGCTGAAAATGGAATCATTTAATGCATTTCCTGGATTAGACGGTTAACTAATGAGGCAGCAAACACATCAGTGTAGTCATGATTGCACAAGTTTGAAAAAGAAAGTCAGATTGGGTTAGGGGAGAAAACAGATATTTTAGAGGTATGCCCCTCCCACTTCAAACTTCAGGATGACTGATCCACATCCAGATATGCTCAAAGCTGATCAATGCCAAACTGATTTTGTAATCTTCTAAGAAGAAGATTAAAAGTGATCAGGTTCTCAGAACTCAACTATCTAGCACTCCTCAGCTGATCTGCAATAACAAACAGTAACTTATTAAACTGCGGTAACATATTTGCCACCCTTTGGTGTCTATTCTCTTAGTATTAAAGCGGTAACAACCTAAGCTTTTTAAATACCAGTGTACTGCGTCACTTCTTCCATGTCAAAGTAAACCACAGTTGCTATAAAAATGGGTGGTAACAAACCAGCAAACTAAATCCTCGCCAAAAATTTACTTCAATTGCTGTCTACAGAGTCTGCCAGAATACTGTCGGCCAACTCATACCATGTGTGCCTTGTAGGGTCATGGCTTTAAAAGGACAACAGATTTGCCAAAATCTGTCCATGTTTTCAGCTGGAATCCCCTCCATCATTCATGAAATGTAGTCACATCTAACACAAAGGAAATAGATAGACAACAGCCATCAGCACAGATTACACATAGGAGAAAGTAAAGAATGTTTTTAGACTCTGAATGGGAGCATTTTGTGTTAGCAGAATGGACTGCCCAGCCTGAGATGCAAAATTGCACCCTGAAACAACACTTCAGAAACCACTTTCTATGAATAGCACTTATCTAAGAACCTAAGAACCAAGCACTGTTTCTGGGTGTTCAGATAGTTAACTGAAATCCGTATCTGATTTTCTCAAAGGACATTTACAAATGCACTCTAAAAACTGCCTCCTTTCTGAACACCACTGTCGAGACAATCTGCTACCCCAATGGGACTGCTCTGGCAGAAAGCCTTTCCTTGGAGACTTTTTAATCAAATACAGTCCATCTTACACCAAAAGTGTGCTGTTCTGGGAAAGAACATGGGCAAGAATGGCAGACTTTGAAAGTCAAAGACCTGGCCATAATTTCATCATAATCATGATCAAATAACCGCTACATGTGGACAGAAAATCTTTGAGCTGTAACTACAGCAAGCCCACTGCATCTGGGACAGGCAGTCTGTCGACTGTACAGGCACAGCTGTCTTGCAGTAAGCATGTGGAAGACATGAATCCTACTACTTTTAGATCTGGAATTTGCTGGCCTGTATTTTACCTATTAGAGGTGACAGAAACATAGACCAACAGTGTGCTTACAGGTCTGGCAGACAGCAAGAGATGGCTTGCCACAGAGTCCACTCTGGTGGACTTTGGGGATAACAGTGCTTGTATCTCTTTTATAGACTCAGAATATCTGGATGATGGGCTAAAATGAGGTCACTGCTGAACTAAAAAAATGCAACAAACTGATTTCCTCTGCTGCCATTGCTGTTTGTTCTGCTCTGAGTATTTGCCATATCTGAGCTTGCACAGAGATTTGCACACAACATCTGTGTGTCTGTTATTACCCTTATTCAGATGGCATAAAGGGACAGGGCTCTAATTTGGCAAGATGAGGAAGAAGAAATGGAGACCTGTCTTCTTGACGGAATGGCTTAACTGAGACAAACCAAAAAGGGTATAAGAAGATGATGGGAGAAAAGATACAGAGGGAGCAGAAAGAAAAGGAATAATAAGAGACTGGGCAGAGAAAAGAAGGACCAGAGTAGACAAGCAAGAACAGTTGAAAAGGAAGGAAAGGCAGACAAAAGCACCATGGGAGCCTGGAAGACATAAAACAATACAGTTTTGCAAATAAAATGGTCTAAAAGATCAGATTGATTTTTTGTAACTGGATTTGCCAGGGAGAGAAAAGAACAAAATAATATCCTGCTCCAAAGACTTGGGCTAAGACTGTGTGTGAGCTCATCTCACAATAAAACTCTTAACAGCAGGGAAAACTGTGTGTCCATGTGTAAGAGGAATGCTGGCGACAGCGCTGTCAGAGATGGTTCTACATTTACTGACCATTTGGGAGGAGGGTGATGGCATGGGGAGGACGCAAACAGCTTCAGCAGAACCCTGAACTCCCCTGTTCTCCCTCGGTCACCCATAGTGACTGATAAACCTCTCTGCAGCTCTGTCCTGGGCTTTTCAGTGAAAGAATCCAGTCAGCTCTCTCATAATGGCAGAAGTAATTAAAAAGGTAATCAACTTCAGAGGAACATAAAACACACACCAAAAGTCTGTCTCTTTAATGATATCCCCTACATACATTACTAGTGGGGATTCTGCTAATCTAATACCTGTTAATTTTCTTTCTAATTAGGGCTATAGCTCACCAGAGGCTGTTTTATACTTAATTTGTTGGGGTTTTATTACATGGCTCAACAGTCAGCCAACCACTGTACGCATCATGTGATCCTGGTTGAGATCTTTCAGGCATTACTGCACACTGAGGCCCTTGGAGAGAACGTGCCACTACAATTTGTGAGTCACCCGTTCTTGCTCTGCCTAGGTCTTGTCATGTGTGTGCTTGTCAGGATTCATCTCCGTCTCCATTACCCCTGGGGCAGAAGTCATAGTTTGTTTCTGCTCACTTGTCTGATTTTTAGCAGATCATATTCCCATCTTCAGAACCTTAAGCAAGTGCCATTTTGGAGAATTTAAGGTGGAATTCTAAGTGCTGATTTAATTCAACTCATAAATACCTTTCGATTGACAGGAAATATCCCCAGTTCAGCCATTTTCCGAGGTTGACATAGATTACTATACAAAGGGGAAAAATATTAAAGCATTCTTTGCTTTACCAAAAAGAAAAAACCTATTTTCTCAACTCTTTTCCTTATATATTTTGCCATTTAAAAAAAAATTACTTTCAAGGTTTTGAAATGATGTTGAGGTCTGAGGCAGATTTTGTCTGAAACACACCTGAGATCTTCATTATTTCTGTTTTTGCCAGACAGACCTGCAAACAAATTATACACAGTTAAACAATTAGCTTGGAAATTATCAGGAGAAAAATGAGAGAGCAGATCACAGATAAGCAAAGTCCCTGATGCTTTCATGACCAGAACATAATATATGCCAATGAAAGAACATTTTATTCAGCCACTAAAAGCAGCCCAAGGGACTGACCAATCTTTGTTTTGCCTCTAGAATGTCAGCTTCCCGGTAAACAAGGATATTAGTACATCATTGACTCCAAATTGGTTACCAAAGAAGATCACCAATAGCTGTTAAACAGTAAACCTCCTCCATCTCTGTGGATGTGAGGAAAGATTACGCCTAAAAGTTGTTCAGTCACACACTTGTTATGTCATCCTAAGACAAAACATGAATTCCGGAGAACCACTATTATGCTTGTCTGCATTCACAAAGGGCTTAATTTTCATGCAAGCAATTCCCATGACTTTACCACTGCAGCTCATATAGAAATGGGGTAATGAAAACTCTTGCCCATCACCGCAGCAGAAATAAACCTCTGAAAATTCTTACCTGCTCCACTCTTGTCTGGTAGGGTCTTACTGAAAGAGACAGAGAGTGCAAGGTCAAGATAATGGTGGTTTGTGTTGAAAAACTTCAGAAATTATACATTAAATAAAAAAAACAATGAAAATAATAAAAATAATAAATATAAATACATTTATATAGCCATATGTCTAGTAGCTTTTAAAATGTGAGCTAGCTCCAGCTAGCTCAAAGGAACAGCAATTGGTTTGGATCTGATTTTGTCTACAGAACCATGGCTAGTCATCTGACTAGTCTTCAGTGGTTCTTGGATGGGAAAACTACAGGAATTACTAGTTCCTACATTGGGAATTTCATGGCAAAGTACAACAAGAAAGTTGGACTTCTACCTACTGCATAAAGATGTACAAGACAATTCAAAAGTGCAATTGAGTTGCCCTCCATCAACTATGAAAGACCGTTCCAGGAACAAATTAAGTAGGACACACAGTAATGTGTTGTTTCTTTTCCACTCAGCAAAAGAAATCATCCTCCACTGAAACAACATATATCAGCGGAAAAAGTTGTACTTTACCATCCCATGAATGAACTCAAAGTACAGCAAAACAGACAACCCAAACACTACCAACAAAAACTCACAGAATTGCAGGAGCTTCAGATGATGAGAGGAGTTTTACCGGAGATGTTTTACAACCATGTTCTCCTGAATATGCCCTGGCAGGCCTTGGTAGATCTCTAGAAGGGAAATGTTTGCACAAAAGAAAATAATAGATAGGCTAGGTTTGCAACAATACACATTGAAATGGTGCATCTCAGTGTCACTCACTAATAGGCAGACCTAACAAACTTCTATGAAAGACAACGAATCTATGCATTAAGGTCATGTCCGTTGTGAGTCTTCAAATGGAATGGCTTGAATTCTTGATCAGGAAGCCTCTAAACTAGAGAATGCCAGCGGTATGGAGGAAGGATGTAACAAGTGAGAAGCCGCTCCAGAAATGGTCAGCTCCTCTATTCTTCTGCAGGCACCTGCTGTTGGCTTCTTTCAGAAAAAAACTGCTGGGCTGGATGGAACTTCTCCATGTAGAGTGCAGCTCTTCTGCTCTCAGCTCACCTATCGCCACTATCCCCTCCTGCTTTCAGCCCTGTTTCCATGCAGTGCTCCAGTCCCTGGCCTCCTTAAGAGGTACTGCAAGCATCAAGGGACATTACAACTGATGCGATCATCAATGACTGCTGCTGGAAACCCATGCAGAAATATGTGCTGTGCACAGGGAAGCAGACAGCAACAATATCCATCTCTCCTTCCCCCTCTCCCTTCCTCCACCTGTAATTGAAATTCAAGCAATCTAAGTGTGAGAAGGATATTTCCATTCCTTAGGGAAGGGGTTAGTAAGGGCAAAACATGCCTTAGTGGCACTTTTCCCGGCAGTGTGCCCGTATCACATGTAAACAGCAATATGTGCATGGAAGCACTTGATTTTAGTCAGAAATTTTTGGATGTGCAAAAATGAGGGATAAGATCGAATTCACATATACAGGCTGGTCAAAATTACAATGTTTTGCTCTACCTTGCTAATTTTCATCACAAAAAAGACAGAAGGAAGTTCAGATAGTGGAAGTACTTCTGCTCTTTTAAGACAAACTACAGCCTTGCACTTCTGAGGCATGAGGCATCTTATAGACCGAAGCAGTTTAAGATGATATGATAGGTTCAAGGTCGAGCCTGACATGCAAATCATTGAGTCAGGGTCAGGCCAGGTCTGACAGTGGTAGCCAGAGTCACATACATACTCATGAACACCAGGCAAGTCCACAGTGACAACACAGGTCCAATGCCAAGATCAGAACAGAGTCCACAGGTCAGGATCCAGCCAGGTCAACAGGGCTCATGGCCAGGCAAGATGCAACACAGCTGGAGCTAAAGACAGGCACACTCACACAATAACGTGGGCAAGGACTGGGATGCAATGAAGCCCCTGAGTAGAAGGTGTGGGTGGAAACCCCAGGTGAGGTTGGGCAGAGCAACTAAGGACCATTAATGAGCTCAGGACTCTGACGCACATTTCATAGGAACTGTAAAACAGGAGAGGTGAAGAAGAGCCGAGAAACTTGGCCTGTGCCAAGGAATACTCAGCAAAATAACAAGCCCCAGCTGTTCCAGCAGGGCTAGTGCTGCAGAAGTGTCAGACAGGCTTAGACATTTCACGTCCCATCATTTTGTCCCAGAATATTTGAAAAACAAACAAATAATGGTTAGAGCCAATCTGCAGTGACCATGCCCAAGAGAAGAGGCAGTCAGCCAATATAACATTTGTTTTCCTCAGACACAGAAAAGCCAGAAGCAAATGAATTCTTAAGGGGACGCTAGGGGCAATATCAAAAATCTTTGGGTTGCAATGGAGTTTGAAACAATCACTGTAAAATTTAGCATAAAGTACTGTTTTAATATTTTTTATAGTGCATGGTTTATATGCAAGAGCAAAGAAAGGGAAAGAAAGAAAGCAGGATTGCATGCATATCATTCCTTAGGAACACAAGCTAAAAGGAAAAAATATCAATCATGGTCACCGCTCTTTAATTCATTTTCACAGGCAGGTTGTAAAAGCTATGTAAAAAAACTCAGAAAAGTGTTTTTTTATAGAGGATATATAGAAAGAATAAATAAGATAGTAATATCCCATATCTCCTTCAAGTAGATAGATCAAACTTTCTGCAAATATTGAATAACTTCTGCCTTGTCTGTGTGGCAAAAGAGTAATGACATTTATAAAATGGAATATTACAAAGGTTTTGAGCCTCACAAGATCAGGGAAAGACTGAGTCCATTGCGGGGTTGTTGACAATAACTGAGCTTTAACACCTAAAACTAATATAGGGTAAAAATTATACCTTTATTCTAGTGTTCTTTCAACAGCAGATCAAGAAGAGAGATAACAGTAGAAGTAATCACATTTGACAAAACAGAATAGCGGCCAGCCATATTTTGAAATTGTTGTGTATTAAGAAAGACACAAGTTATTCCTTTAATTTTTTATGTAGTATTTGCCAATAAAAGAATTGTGAAAGATCTTAGTATTCTGGTATTTCTTCATGCTTCACCTCCAAACTGTAATAGTTCTTTCCTTGTCTACTTGTTCTGAAACATATTATAGAAAATATGGCTGGAAATGTTCTCAAATTCAGCCCAGTTCCTCCTTTTAACCTACATCTAACCATACCGGAGAAACACTTGCCTAAACCAATGGCAAATATATCCCTTACTGATGGAGATTCAACTTTCCCAGGCAATATAATTTGCTACTAGAATATCCTTTAACATCTTTTCACTTGATTTGGCCATGAATCTCCTTCACTGCAGTTTAGACCCATTATCTGTTGTCTTATGCATTGTAAATGCTCTGAGGACAAATGATTCCTTTCCAGGAGCCACTTACATACCGAAGGAATATTTCTCCTGCCTTCCTTTGGAGTTCTCTTTCAGGCTAAATAAAACTAATTCTACTTTTGTTTTCCTTGCTGATGACAGCTTCTGGTTTGTAATTTTAATCTCTGCAGAGTACATCCATTTGGCCCAAATATTTTCTGAAGTATGGAGCCCAAAATGGTATGGAACACTCCAGCTGAGGCTTTCATTCATACGTGTTTTGGCATCTCCAGGTATTTTATTATGGTTTGATTTTGCAAGCTCTGTTAGTGCGTAAGGACATGCACAATTAAGAAAAAAAAAAGGCACCAAGTTAAAAACTGAAGAATTAAAACATAATACGGTATACAACCAGTCAGAAGTGAACAGAATTGCAGTGATAGAAGGGGTTATTATTAGGAATAACTAGAAGTTCAGAAAGCAAATACACAACCTCATTTCCTCCCAATTCACGCCCTACATTACTGCAAGCATTACAGAAGGCCATAAGCTCCTTTAGAATTCAAAGTCTTACCAAGCATCCTCTCCTTGTAACCTCATATCCAGTTCATTGCAGAGGGCAAAATCAGTGTGATAATAGTTGCAAATTTTCTTCAAGTGCAAGTTCTTCAAGTGAATCCCTGAAGTTTGTTCCTCATGCTTTGCAAACCAGTCCCATGTGACCTTTTGAGGAGCAGAACAATTGTAAAAGCCCCATATATTAATTTCAGCTGGATCGAGTTATAGATATTGTGTAGTAAAGAACTACATCTCTAAATAAGAGGATGAAGACTGAATATCTTGATAGTTTTTTTCCAAATGTAGTTTCATTAAGTCTCTGAAAATCGTGGGAAATTATTATTTCTTGATGAGACAGTTATCTATTCTCCTTCAAAAAAAGCTGGGGATGTTCAAGATGGAATGGTTTCCACAGGACGGCCATGATTCCTGAAACTCTAGTTGTTCATGTTACCCTTCAACCTAATGAAAATTACATTGCAGACAAAGATTCTGACCAGCTACTCAAAGTGGAGCTAAAAATAGAGGATTTTCTGTTGGCAACAAAATTTTGTAAGGCATGTTAAACCTTATCGGTGCATTCTGGGATGGCCTGGTTTTCAAAATAATTTGGTATAATCATCACTGACTATGTACTAGTCTTGTTCCAACACAAAATCTATGTTTGCCAGCCACTTTCTATTGGCTCTGAACAGCTTCCATGAATCACAGTTCTGTGACAATTTCATCATACAGAAAGTGCTCCAGTTACAGACCCTGTAAGCCTACTCCAGGACTTCTAAAATCTAAATCTCAGTTCTGTGATGAGCTTGCAATTTTCAGAGCCTCCTCCCTCCCAGAGCTTTTCAGCCTAGGGTTTTTGGGAAACCTCATACTCTGCACATGCTTGTGAATCCAGAGGTTGTCAGTATGCCTCTTGGATCTTCTCTGAAACTGAATTATGAAATACCTGCTTCACCAGGAATCTAGTGATTCAGGCAGGAATTATACAGGGCACCTGTGCTGTAAAGTAATGAAAAACACTTGTAAAATACTCAGACTCAACAAAAGTTTAATGGATCAAAACCTATTTAATTTAGAAATTTCAGTCTAAGTTTTTGAGCAGAACATTCACCCTCAGAAGAGGTAATGTACACATACATATACAGTTCCTTTTCAGAGGTGGTCTTTCCCCAGAGCCAGGTGTACTTTTTGCCTCACTTCAGTGCTGGAGGGACATTAAGGAAGAAGGAGGATGCCAGGTATTCGTAATTTCATTCTGTTAACAGCATAGTGGCCCTCATTTTCTGAGTTTTCAAACATTGTGTAAAACATGGCTATAATGGAAGTTAACACGTTTATGGCTACATTGAGCTTTCTCCCTATAAAATCCCCTTCCATTCAAGTAGCACGTGTTCCATGCATTTTCCATGGTGGTCTTGAGCCAAGTTAAAAAGAAGCTATTGATCTTCCCATGTTGTGTACTGAGTCTTCTACTCTCTTCCTCTAAAATCTTTTTCCATAGCTCCAGATTCTTTCCCTGACTGAGGATTAGACACTTAACCATATCTCTATTAAATATAAAAAAGCCTCTGGTGAGCTATAGCCCTAATCAGAAAGAAAATTAACAGATATTAGATTAGCAGAATCCCCACTAGTAACGTATGTAGGGGATATCATTAAAAAACAGACTTTTAGTGTGTGTTTTATGTTCCTCTGAAGTTGATTCCTTTTTTAATTACTTCTGCCATTATGAGAGAGCTGACTGGATTCTTTCACTGAAAAGCCCAGGACAGAGCTGCAGAGAGGTTTATCAGTCACTATGGGTGACCGAGGGAGAACAGCAAAGTTTTCTACACTTTCTCTTCTCTTCTAAGTGTTCTGCTGAAGCTGTCTGCATCCTCCTTGTGCCATCCCCTGCCTTCCAAATGGCCAGTAAATGCAGTGCTGTTACTGATTGCAATGTTACCAAGTGTTCCTCTTACACATGGGCACACAGTTCTCCCTGCTGTTAGAGTTTTACTGCGAGATGAGCTCACATGCAGCCTCAGGCCAGGTCTTTGGAGCTGGGTATCTCTTCATTCTTTTTCCTGTCTGGTAAATCCAGTTCTGAAAAATATTCTGATCTTTTATAGAAGTTTGATTTGCAAAACTGTAATGTTTCATGGCTTCCAGGCTCACAGATTTTCACTTCCTTTTCTCTTAAATGATTCTTGAAGACATTCAAGGTCCAAGAAACAGAATTCTGCAATTTGAGCCCTGCAGACAGTAGTCAGTCATTGGTCAGTAAATCCATCAGTTGTCACTCAGTAGATCCATAAAACAAGTCAGCCATCAGCAAATGAGAAGTTGGTTTCCTATACAATACTTCCCATTTAAAACGCCATTTAGATTCTTTGGACATTTTGCTGTGTGGGACAGATTCTCTAACTTGTCTGTGATTTTATATGTACTCTCCAAAATGCCTACTCAGAGCATGTCTTCACCAATACTGCAAAACTGTATGTCCACACGGACATGATCTTCTAATCATGACTTCCTGTGAGAGAACCAGACTAGAAAGATGGTGAAAATGAAAGGAAGCACATCTTAACTGTTAACTTAAGCAAATTGAAATATACATCACCTGGACCTACACAATTGCATATATTCCTCTTACAGCAACAGATAAGATATAAGAAATTGAACAAGGCAGTAGAAAGAATTTACAGCGGTCTAATAATGCAAAGAGAGAGGGGTAATATTGTGAATTAGATAAACAAAGTTCTTTGATTCCAGTCCTTTATCTAGAGGCCTTTGGAAGATAGCAGGAGACTGAGCTCAGAATACCAATCCTTTTCCAATCAGCACAGTGCCAATGCCAGTGCATTCATTCTCTTTTAGAAACATAAGCCATAGATCAAGGTAGAGAAAAATTAATTGTTCCAGACCAGAGCAATTCCTCATTCATTTTTTTTTCTCCCCTCTCTCCTGCCCCTCAGTTATGTGACATTAAAGGAGTTAAGATTAGGTAATACTTTTGCAAAACTTATTAGTCTGCTAGATTCTTTGTAACCCATTTATTTATTGAAAACCATAATCCTGTCTATTTATACCTATAAATTCCTCCCAAGTAGCAAGTAATAGGACAAGATGAAACAGCTTCAATTTGTGCCAGGGCAGATTCAGATTGGATATTAGGAAAAATGTCTTTACTGAAAGAGCAATGAAGCATTGAAACAGGTTGCCGTGGGAAGTGGTGGAGTCTATCCCTGGAGGTTTTAAAAAAATGTATGGATGCAGCACTTTGGGACATGGTTTATTAAGCACGTTGATATTGCAGTGGTGGTTGGACTTGATGATCTCAGAGGTCTTTACCAACCTTAATGATTCTATGATTCTACGATTCTATATATCTACCAGAAAGCATCAGTAGGATCCAGAGCTTAGCTGACCCAAGATGGGTTCTGAGTACTCAACAGAAATTGCTACAAAGCCGTTGTCAAAAAGTGACTGAAAGCTTTGCTAGATACCTTCTGATTCAGTGTTCAGTAATCTGTAATAAATATAGCTCAGAGTGTCAGACAGTAAAGGCCAGTCAGCCAAATTTTTAAACACATCTTAGCAATGTTATCTACTAATAGAGAACAAACGTTTACAGATGCATCTCACCTTTCCTTGCATGTTATTACCAAGAAAATGCAAACCATCTCAAAAAAACCAGTGGGTAGCATGGTGTTGATTCATCTTCATGCATGATACAGCTCTTATTTCAGAAGTAGTGCTTTGCTGTGATCCAACAATCACACCAAAGGTGAACTCCTTTCAAAGCAAGAGGGAGACAGTACATTGTTCTTTTCAGTTCATTCTGTGTTTTGTGATCTTATGCTAAAATCATTAACCCAGTGAAGTCATTACAACAGCTATCACTGATTTCAGTCCTGTCCTATGTTGTGTCTTATAGCTAAGGAAACCTTACTTGTGCAATGACAGAGTGTTCTCAAAGTGCCGTCTAAGGCTAAAATCATTCCCCAAGGAGATGAGAATCATCACAAATCTCACTACCTTCTTGTACAGGTGGCATGATTTAGCCTGGCAGGCAGCCAAACACCATGCTACTCCCACTCACTCAGTCCCCCCTAGAGGAATGAGAGAGAGAATCAAAAGGATGAAAATGAGGAAACTCATGGGTTGAGATAAAGACAGTTTAACAAGTAAAGCAAAGGCTGCACACACAAAGCAAAGCAAAGCAAGGAATTCATTCCCTTTTTCCCAGTCAGGTGTTCAGCCATCTCCAGGAAATCAGGGTTCCATCATGCAAAATGGTTACTTGGGAAGACAAACACCATCACTCCAGGCAAAACCAGCACAATAAGGCACTTTGAGTTTGCTTTCCATGATATCAGTTGCAAAGCGTATTTTAAAAACAAAACACATTTGATCCTAATGAACATCAAGAACAAAAGTTAAGCCAGAGAAGCCCTGATAAAGCCAGTGGCAATACCAGATAGTGCTACAGCAAAACTCTTGATTCAGAAATTGAAAAGAAAAAAATAAAATCACTGCTCCTGTTGCAAGAAGGTAAAACTTCTAATTTGGAAAGTCTTTTCATCTTAAATAAGGCACATCTACCAGTGACCCCACAGTTGACAAAAAGTTGGCAGCAAACCCCTGCTTCATGTGACAGGATGTGGGACAAAATGATGATGCAAAAATCGAAGGATAAACTAAATGGTCCACTCAGGACACAGAAAGCTGAGGCAGGTGTTGTCATAGCTGTCAGCTTTCTGGTTCCTTCTTTCTTCAAATTTTCCAAATCACATCCTGATTCTTCCTCAAAAAACATGGAAAAGCAAAATAAGGAGAACCTATGAGGCTTTTGGTTACAAATCCATAATTTCAAGTGTTTCAAAAGGCAGACCATAACTGCTGCATATTAGTTTAAAAAGAAAATTAACAACTGTCTTGATTTGTTTTCTAGAATTCAGAGCTTTACTTCTGTGAGATTAGAAAAGACAGGAGTTTTTGGAGAATAAAATAATAGTCTTAAAATATTAACACCTCAGATAAGACACATGAAATCAAATTAAATATTTTATGGAAATTGATTTAAAACACTTCTCACTTAATAACGAGTAATCTAGAAGAAATTTTAACATGAAAACACAGTTTTTGGGTTTCTTCATGAAGTCTCAGAGGCAAAAGTATCCCAACTTCTGTTATTTCTGTAGGAATGAAATAAGAAAATCCCCACTATTGTGAGACTGTTACAAAAATAGCCATCACTGACAAAAGAGAGTCGAGTGACTTTAGTAAATGAGGAAAATACTGGCAAGTATAAACCCTGACCTCTAGCAGCCATATTCTCATTTGAAGACTTAGAGTTCTACACACATTACCGCCTATCTCTGTCAGGGTCTACTTTTGCTGCAGTCCATCCCTGGGCAGATAGCCAGTGCAAAATCTCTCCAGCACAGAAGCCCCACTTAAGCCATGGATTTAATAGGAACATAAATGAAAGGAGTGGTTGAAAATAACCCATCCTTACAAGGCAATCATATTTGAGGATTCCCAGGATATGGAGAAAAGATATTTGTAAACAGCAGAGTCCTGCCTTTCTACATCTTGTTCTTCTCCTTGGGAAAGGAAACCCTGAGAAATTTCTGTGAAAGAAACAGTCGCAATGTGGGAAAGAGAACTTTTAATTTTGTTTTCCCTTAAACTGTCCCTCTGCAGCTACATTAGCAGTGGCCAAGCAGTGAAGCACACTTTTTCCCAGTTCTGTACAATGCAAGAGTAGGCAGATGTGTGCTCCTGGAAACCCTTTGCAGATGGTAAGGTTTTTTCTTTAAGCCTTCATCTTTTCCGCTAGCTCATAATCTGCCCCCTGGCTTCCCTGGGGCCAAGGAGAAGAGGATGATCTTTATTTAGCTCTCTTTGGGGACTGGGTGAATCACAGAGTAACATCTAATCCCTCTTGTACTCTGCAACTGTATAACATCCCAGCTGACTACCAAGCCACAGAAAATAAGTTGCAGTTTTAAATACAAAAATCAAACAGGAAGAACAAGCACAGTTAGAGCAGTTATCAGTTTCCACCATAAAAATCAAATGGAAAAATTAAACAAAGCAAAGGCAAGAAAAGAAAAGTAAACAACCAGAGACTGGGAAGGGTACAGAAACCACCTAGAAAGGCCAAGATGCCATGCTCTGTATTTCAGCACTTGATTTTTCTTAATTTTTTGAAAAATTATATTCATTAGTGTTTGGGTGAATCTACTGCACAATTTCTTTTTTTTTTTTACTGGAGTGGGCATGGAGCCATGTGTTTTGGAATGCTTGGCCACCGTGTTTGGTACTGAGCTGTATCTCATGCACTGCTTGTCATTTCATGCCACTTCAAACAAATCCCAGCTGGCTGGGATCCTAGTCCTGTGGACTGTGAGTCATGGATATTAAATGACCATCATGTGAGCTCCTGCATGCTGTTGTGGTTCGTATGACACTGTAAATTTGTACAGTATCTTATCACAGAAGATCATCAACTTGAATATACAGTCTGAGCAGGAACACTTTCATAACAACACAAAATTAATTACTTGTTTTAGCAAGCAGTAAGTAAGTGATAGGGAGGTGTGAAACTGAAGCAAAGGTATGGCATTACCATATTTTTCATAGCAAATCACCTGATGGTTCTGTAATAGCGGAACTGGGGCAAGAGTGGAAAAGCATTGTCTGTTTGAAAAAAACTTTAATTTCCACTAGGAAATCCCATAGCAGTCTTTTTGATGGGTAATTATAATCCAGTCCAGTCTCACTTAAATATCCTGTGAGGATAACAAACTGAACACAAGCATTTAAGAATCTGGCTTCCAGGAATCAGAATAAATTTGGGGATTGACTAAAATACCAGTCCCGGTTCAGAACTTTAAAACAAATAATGAAGTCTTTTTCACTGATGTGATATTGACAATCCTTGAAGTGATGGTTTTAGTCCAGCAGAAGCACAAATTAAATTTACTGAGCATTTAATTTCATGCTAACTAATGTCATGCAGGAAATTTGTTCTACAAATCAGACTGGAAAAACCTATAGGCAATGAGGAAACATTACTTTCAAAGAATAGCATTTCATACCTGGATTAGGTAGTTTTGTTCCATCCTAGTCATGAGCTGGGTAGGTTCCTGCCATTGGTGATAAAAGGAAAATCCACTTTAGGCAACATACTGGAAAACTCCAGAACAGTTAGATGGGAAAGCCCATTTAGATGGTTGTTAGCATGAGTAAGTTCCTCAGGCTAGAAATTGTTGTTACCCAGTCTGAACTGTTACCCAGTTATCTTCTGCAGGATACATGAAATCACATGCTACTGTTAAAGGTTCTTAGGAGTCTGTAATGTTTCAGTCTTCAGTCAGGGCTCCAACAAAATGACTTCTTTAGCTGCCAGTTCCAGTTTAGATCTGTTTTTCTGTCTTGCATGTGTTTTTCTTCTTCGTAACAGCCACTAGCTCCTTCCCACTTTCCCAGCAGCTTCCCCTACCTTTGCTTCTGTTTCTACCACATCGTAGCAGCGTAGTTAGCTCTCCTCAGGTCAGCAGAGCCAGGTACTCATAGCTTGCACGTTCTAACACTTTTCAAGGACTGAGGCATTCAAAATGTAATAGATTTCTTGAGTTAAGCATTGAAAACTTTGCATTTGAAGTCTGTTAATGAGCCAAAACAGGCAGTTAAAACTCACTACTGTTTTTCTGTATAGCAGTCAGGGGTTTTAAAGAGATAAATATGTCTTGGATCAGATGGGGAAAATTTATTCAAATTGATCCAGACTTAATCAAACCCACCATAATAAAGACAACAGACAGTCATATCAGAGGTAGATTAAAGCTGTTAAAGCACTGTATCCAAGTTACTGTGATTCTCAGAGAAAAGTCAAACAATGTATTGTATAGTATTAATAAAAACACCATGTGAAAAATACAACTACATCACTACAAATAGCTCCCATCTTGCTTTCTATTTTTTTTTTAACTATAGGTGTACATTTTTTAAATACTATGGAATTTGAAAGAATTTAAGAGATAACATCTTCAACTATGGAGAAAATTTCATAGGAAGAAAATATCTAGGAGAATCAGGATTATTCATGGACATTTGAGTGGATATTAGACAAGAGATAAACCAGTCTCATCAACCAATTAGGAAGATCAGGAAATAATAAAATAAAGTATTAACACGAAAAAAAGGCCAATTCAAAATTAGGGAAATTTTCATAATTATGTGAAGGAAGAATAAAGCTAGCTGCAAATGCAAAGTGCCAGAGAAAGCTATGAAATTAACCTCACTGAGGATATTCAAGACAATGGTTGGTGAGGAGTCACTTCAGCTTAATAAAATCAAGCATTTCAAGATGCAAAGACATGAACTGGGGAATCCACTTACAACTTTCTAATCCAAATGACTGGAAATGGCTTCAGTTAGCTAAATGTTGTGTTGTCACAAGTTCTTGCAATACTCGGAACAAATCAACAAAGTGTGCTGACAATGCCCTTTTAAAATGAATTTGTTCACAAGGCCAGACAGATATACTGGGATATCTGACTAAAAGTCATTACTGTTTTTCCAGGTCAAATCTTTCTTTTTAATGTACCCCGCTTTAGTGAAAACTATTTCCTGAAAACATACTGATATAAATCTTCAAAGGGATTTTAATGAAAAGATGTGCCTTATTTCTAGCAAAGAATAATGTTTTTGCATAAGTGCTGGAAAGCAATTGCGTAGTCAAAGGAAAACAGAAGTCACCAATGATCTCTTAGAGAGAGCACAGGCCTGTCAGTCTGGTTTTGGTGTTTGAAAATAGAAATATTTTCTACTTTTCTTTCCACAACTGTGATAACAATTTCTAAGCCAATGTACAACTAAAGTGTCTCCACAAATCACAGTGTTTGCAAGAAATGCATTTTAAAATGATTATAATAGTGTACTGTAGAGCTTGAAATTTCCATGCCCACAGGGCAATATAGCACTACATTTGTGATTTGATGTCACAAGCATGTAGACTTTTTTAGCTTTATAAATACTCTTCAAGGAAGTATTTAATTTTTCTCTCCAGGGAAAACATTAAAATGTACGTCAGAAAACTGTACAGGAGGATGAAAACTGAGTTTAAGAAGGCCATGCTTTTGTTTCCAGTTACCAAAATCAACCCCCCTCCCTACATGTATTTCAGCTTTCAATTCACAACCCTACTGCTCTGAACCAAAATAATAAACCTAGGACATGGTTTACTCTTTATGTTGTATATCCTCTTGCAACAGAGAGTTTTTCTTGTTTTCCAGGATTATGGAGATCCGTTAATTATTTTGGATTTCTAAGGAAATTATATTTAGATGGTCACACAGTCTGTCCACTCATATGTTTCTCTTTCTTCCTTGCTTTTGAAAATTTTATTCACATTTGGCATATGAATGAAGATACCAAAGATAAAACGTTTCTGCAAGTTTCGCGTTTAGGCAAAGGAAAGACAACTTAGTGTGTGTTGCCAAAGGGATCCAGCTGCTGTGTGTGACTAAGGACGGCAGACGTTTGTCCACTCAGCATGTGTGTATTCACACGGCAATCGCTACCTCACGTGGTTCTGTCTCCAGCATGCCACGCACTGATGCTTGCCCAGCTGATGAGGTAAAACTCCTACAACAAAGCTGAGATTTCAGAAATGATCCACAGAAAACCTGCCTCTCTTTGCAGAGGGGTGTGTGGATTGGATTCCAACCTCCAGAAGAACACAGCAGCACATAATAAAACAGATCCCAGCACTGCCAAAACCATGTAAATTATGCGTATTCAGCATTGCCAAAATAGAGGCCAATATCCATAATTATCTAATATCCAGCATCACCGAGGTTCTGCAACAAATGCTTATTCACCAAGAGCACATGCAGGGGTATGGCTTCAGATCTCTCTTTCTGTGCCAGAATCCACCCTGGCACACTCAATAAGGCATTGTTCAGTTTGGACTGCACAGAAGCGTCCTGCTCAGTGCTGAAAACTTCAGCACAGTTGGAAACCTACCTGCCGTGCTGGGTAGCTGCATTGACATACAGTCCAAAAGTGGTTTTCCTGCCGTAGCTGTTGTACTTTGTCTAAGGGTAGTTAAGTTATGAACTCAGTCTGCTTCAAATGCATTCAGATCATCATATGAATCACTGCATACAAAGAAATTATTCATGCTTCTTTCTGATCAGTCATCTTGCTAGAGCGGGGAAGGAAGGCCTTTCAGGAATTAGGATCAAGAAAGCTAGAAACTAGTTGAGCAAACATGAACTGGAGAGAGGATTTTCAGAACAGAATGTCAAAAAGGTCAGAAGTGCTACCTGGTAAATAGTCAAATTATAATAACACGATATTTATCTTTATATTTTTCCAGTTAGGCTACAAATCACTACAATTCTTATGTTTTATGCACACAGCACAGAAACACTGCAGTGTAAGCATCCATGCTTAAACAGCTGGCTTAGGCACCCTTCAAATTCAGAGGAGGAGAGTGGGTACTTTGAGGGCCGGAGCTACTTAAGAAATCGCAGTAGTCTGCTATATGATGGGTTCAACTCCTTTCTGGAAAACTGGCAGCACATTAACGCCATGCAGAGGGTCTCAGGCTGACTCTGGCATCTGAAGTGTAGGTACAGTCTTGGTCACAGGGCTGAGAGGAGAGGGAGAGCTGAGACTGACAGCTGTGTTATAGGGAGCTGAAGTGAGAAAGGCTAAGGGTGAGGGTCAAATTGCAGCAGGAGTCAAGTGTTCTGGTGTCTGGTTTCAACGAAGAGCCAGATTTTATTTAGCTGCACTTAACTCCCTTATACATTAGTATCCAGTATGTTCATTAACGTGTTGATTTCAATGAGATGTGAAGTCCATATAGCAGCACTTCACAAGGAAATATGCCTAAAAATTATTAAAGTTAGAGGATGGGAGGAATTCTAGATCTCATTCAGCAGACTTGTGTAGGAACTCACCATTAGCTTAACAGAGGGTGATTTGCAGATCCCAAGGAAGAGAAAAACACTTTAATTTAACTAAGTAGAATGGCCAGGACAAAATCTGGAATGGGTTTTGGGTTGAAAGAAAGAATTTATTGTGAACCTCTTCAAGACACTTGCTCTAAAATCTATTGTGCTCCACTAAGTTATAGAATATGAGAAGGACTGAATAGGATAAGCCTTTCAGTGGGAACAGCAAGTTAAATGGGCAAGGGGAAGAAAGAGGAAGAAAGAACAACCTTTCTGATGTAATTTTAGCAGATTAAGCCTGAGTTTTCTTCCCTACGTCTTTTAAAAATTTAAGTTAATTATGTACATTGCATGTGTAAATGTATGCCTCGTGTAACCCTAAACTGACTTGAGACTAGTGACTTATGATTTTATACAGATATCACCGGTACATTCCCGACGAACCAATGTGGCAAATCCCAAAGCAGGGCCCCAAGGCATTTTCTCATGCACACTCATTGCCCAACACACCTTCCAGAGTATCCAAAGGGCAGCAGAGTGGATCACACCAGGAGCTAGTTCAGGTAGGTAACATAAGAAACAGAGTAAAGTCTCTTCTGCTGGGTGGTGATACCCAGGAAAGCATTCTGACATGCAGGGAGATGCTAGAGAGGCCCAGAAGAGCAACCAAGTATCATAGCATCCTTTCTCCCTCCATGCAAATGCTGGAATCAAGGTACCCTGACAAGCTGACAGGCCAATCAAAGAAACTGAGCAGAGAAACAGGATCTGCAAATTTCCCACCTTTGTGGTCCTGAGGATCTTGAAGGAAAAACTAACCTGGGAGGTCCAACTTAACACTGCAGCCTCAGTTACCATATGGGAAATGGTGACAAAGGGGAGCCTGAACAGTCAAAATGAGCACATCAGTTTCATTCTGTGGAACCTAGCCCAGAAAAAAAATGGATTGTCTCTGGGGAAACTGTTAATGTACAAACAGGATCCAGGCATCACCTGTCTTAAGTGCAAAGGCAGAAAAGGACACTGAAGTCAGAGAGCTGTGGTACCTGTCATACCCCTGGGATCACCACAAATCAATTAAAGATATTCCAGCTTGAGATATTCTGCTCAATTTCAATTCACATATCAAGATCAGTGAAAGGAGATCAAATGCACAGACAGCTAGAGAGCTTCTGTGGCAGAACTTGATAGCAGTAGGGATGAAAACAACCAGTAATGAGACGAAAGGAGGCCGATCACCATGAAAGCAATATCATAGTACCTGCCTTATATGTGTTATGGAAAAAGTAATTCCATTCTGGCTTATGACTCTTCTTAGAAGTCTAGAAATGTGCACAGGGTGCAGATGCCCAGGTACTGGCAGCAGGGGTTGCAGGGCCCCCTGCCAGACACAGCTGGCTCCAGCGTACCCATTACAGGGCAAAGCTGAGTCCTGCAGCCAAAGTGGTGACACTTCGCAGAAAAAGTATTTAGCAAAGGACAAAACATTGTGCAGGAAGTGAGTAGTGACCAAAAACAAAAGTATGAGTAACAGCCCCATGAACAGCAAGGCTAGAGTGGAAGGAGAGGGAGGAGGTAGCCCAGGAACCCAAGCAGAGACCAGTCTGCAGTCCCTGAAGACACCATCATGGAGTAGATGTCCACACTGCGGTCCATGGAAAATACCATGCTGGAGCAGGTAGATGTTTCCTGAAGGACCCCCATCCCATGAAGAGCCCATGCTGCAGTAGATCTATCCTGAAGGAATTGCATCCTGTGGGAGCGACCCAACTGGAACAGGAGAACAGCATAAGGAGGAAGGAGCAACAGAGAGGAGCTGTTATGGACTGACCGTAACCCCTTTTCCCATCCTTCTACACCTCTCAGGGCAAAAGGAGGCAGAACAGTAAGGAACGAAGGAGTGACATTGAGCCTGGGAAAAGGGAGTGATGAGGAGAAATGCAATGTTTTAATTTTCTGTCTTAGTTTCTCACCATCCAGTCCAAATTTTGTTAGCCGGTTTCGCCGAGTAAAATCTATTTTCTCCATGACGGTACTTGGTACTCTCTCAGCTCATGAGCTTATTCATCTTGGGGTTTTTCCCCCTCCTTGATGAGAAGGCAAAGTGAGAGAGCAAGTGGGTGGGCATCTACCAGCCAGTCAAGGTCAACCCACCACAAAAATTATATTAACATTTATTCATAAGCTTGGAAGGACTGTCAATAAGTCATAAAGATGGGCACCTGTTCTGTCAAAAATTGGTAATGTGCAAAAGCAGGAGAAAAGGAATATCATTAATTTAAGTCTATCCAAGATAAAATGTTTTCTTCCTATCTCAGATGTAAGAACTGACTTAAGAACTATTAAGTACAAACTGGTGAAATTCTGATGTGTTACATTCTTGTCAGTTTTTTCACTTTCATATCAATATTATTTCAGTATTGATTTTTCTTTTTTAATACATAAGGACATTGACTTTATTTATAATGTTTTGTTAAAGCAGTCTTACTTAAAACACTAAGTAATAAGGGGATCTGTACCTAAATCATTCACTTCAGTGTATCAAAATGTGTTCACATATCAAAACCTATTATCTTCAAATCTAGACTTCTGGATTTTGAATGGCACCTGGTTAAGTCAAAATATAAGTTGTCAATTATAACTGTAGATCTTTAAAAATATAAACACCAGGAAGCACTTTTTATGCCACTAATCTGTAGAAATCTACTTGAAATGTGTAGCTCATACAGAAGAAATGGAGTGCAGTAAACGTCTGGGGATGGATCTTGTAATGGCTGTAATATCAGTCATATGCCATTGAACTACGAAACCTGGGGTCTTCTGAGTCACTTTTGGCCACAAAACTTCCCATGCATGAGAAGAAAGAAATGTTGCTGGACGTCCTATCCAGGCAGGGAATTCCTTTGAAGGCCATCTGTGATCATCTCTATCTAACTCACAGATTCAGTGCAGACTGCATCACAGAGGAGGGAACTCCAAGTGTGAAACAAATCTAACCACAGAGCTCTCCACAGCATATTTTTACCTTGCTTTTGATAGACTTTATATAGTCTCAGTGTCAAAATGGGTACCTCAACCTACATATGTTTCAAACTCCTTTTTATATTCAACACAGATATTAATGTGTGTGGCTTGGTAAAAGGAGACATTGAGCTGAGGATGCTACTTAAGGTGACTTGAGTAGCTTCTTACACTTAAGTGCGTACACAATTTAGAGAAAATTTGAAACTGAACTACATAAAAATGTTTCTGAGGCATAGGAAAACTTTCAGAACTGTAATGTATTTCCTGCATTCCCACAAGAAGCAAAATATTAGAACAGAATAACCCACAGGAGAATGTGACACAACGGTGATGTGTTTGTATACAGTTTTGCACCAAATACAGCTGGGCTGCCAGTAAAAACCCAGTTTATGAGTTAGAATCACTTGAGCAAATATCACCTGTGGGGTCCTCTGTCAAGTCAAATGAGCATCTGAAACCCTTTCCTTCCATTCTGTGTGGGAAAGAAAGATGATCGCGAGGAGGAAGGTTCCAAAAAGAATGGGAAAGGAGTGGAACATATTTTAAATCATAAGCTAAAATGTTGTGATAAGAAGAATACTACATAAATAGTTAAACATTTGTGACTGCTCTGTTAACTTATTTCTCTGACCTCACCTATGTTTGACACTTGTTGTGTTGGGAATCCTGCCATGGCCTTAAGCTGCTTAGAGGTAGGCTAGATTTAAGAAGTATGTCTGCTGGACACCATTAGAGGTAATAAATGTCTGCTAGTCTTTTACCAATGTAACTTTTTTACTTAAAGGTGTGACTTTACTCAAACACAGTAAAATCAGTACTATTCCAGTAACATTAGTCATAAGATTACAACAGCTCTGTGTGGCATCACTTGTTAGCAATGTAAGTACATCCTACCAGAATACGTGCACCGACAGTAAGGATGTTGTTTGACTTAGTTTTTCTTGATTTCTTATCTAATGAATTTAATACAGTATAAAGTATACAATAGAAAACAAATAGAACAGATGTAGTAAGCACCTCCTCTGAGGATCATCATAGCTCTTGTAAAAGTAATGACACCTAGCTCACTCAGGGAGGTTCAGCTGACCTGGGAGGAAAGGAGGATGACTTGGCAGTCAATTAGGATCAGAAATATGACAGTTTCCTGGTACTTTCGATGTCCTGAATTGTGACTACTCTGCAACTCAAACTGCTGCAAAGCAAAATAAAAGCATTTATAATTGTCCAGCCCAAAGCCATGGCTCCACCCATAGTTAAGAGGTTTTCTGAGATTCCAGTCCCCGGGGACATCTAACAAGACTAAGAATGAGGAAAGCAGTTAAATGTCAAAGGATAAAGGAATCGAGGCAGAAAGAGACAGATGTTTCTCTGGCATATGGCTAAACTGTTTGGTGCGAGACTTTGGCAAAGGCTTGTGGTCTGCGTCTTCCTATTGCTCTTGAGAGGAACTGTATTTCATATTCAATTCTGTAAACAAATAAATGACCTCAAGACTATTCCAACTCTGAACCCATTTTTCATCCAGATGCACCCACTCTCCTGCAAAGCCTCTGTATTCAGTTTGCCATGAAACCAAAAGGGCAATGAGGCTATCATCCCCGGTTCACATAGTGAGGTCGCCCAGCAACAAGCAATGCACAACTAAGCTACAGATTGTACCATCCATTAATCTGCACTCTTCCTTTTCCCTTTTAACACTGATGAGCAGGGAAAACAAAGACCTGTTCTCATCAGATTTTGGACTAAGTCTTTGCTATTTTAATCACAAGAAAAACTTGATTGGAATCAAGAGTGTTAAAATGGCATTTCTTGTTATTATTTTAGCAGTTCCTGGGCACAGCACAGAAGAATGCAAAACGAAGCTAACAATAGTTAACTTAATATTTTGAACCAAAAGATATAATTCATTAGGAAACAGAAAGAAGTCCAAGGCTTCTCTGACTTCATTGAATTTGTGCTTTATTTGACATATACTGGAAAGGGTGGGAAATTCAGGCGGATTAAAAAATTTTCTCCTAAATTCTACAAAAAGCTGTCTTGCAGAAAAGGTTTACACAGGCAAACACATCGTCTTGGTTTAGTTTCCACCCAGCAGTGCTCTAAGACTGGGGTTAATAGCAGCAAAAAATAATGACTTGCGGTAGAAATACTTCATGGTCCTATAGGGTATGTGATATGTAGCAGGATCTTGCAGAAGCTGGCTGATAAAAATGTAGCGTTATGGTACATTAATCTAGTTAGAGTTCTTCCTTACAGTTTCGATTGACAGTTTGGAAACCTGTAAACTTCTCTAAACATAGACAGCCTTACATTTGTTGCAGTTCAAGAGAGGATCCTCTTGTATACTTCCCTTGAACTGTTTCCATGGAATGCTGTCCATATTCAGAAAAAATGTACAGGTTGCCAAACTGTCAACTAAAGCTGCAATGAATGGCTCTAATTACATTCAAGTAGCAGAGAGCATTGCCGTTTTAATCAAATCTGAGCCTTGCGAGATATTTGGCAGAAATACAAGAGAAAGCCTGAGGAAAACACTGCCAAAATGTTAGTAACCTTTTATTCTAAATTCTGCCTGTTGGAGAACTGAATACCCACTGCTTAGCAAAGGTTTTTGTTTTGTGAGGGTTTTTTATTGCAGCTTATATGGTTTCAGCATGAGTTATTATCCCGTTCTCTAATAGCAAAGCAAAACTGAAAACAGAGTCCCACAATTTCAAGACTAAAATGATGATCAGCAGTTTCACTAATGAGTCAGCTACATTCACGTTGCCAGTCACAGAGGAAAGGGGAACCTAATAACATCCTTTCACTCAAAAGGTTTCTGCCAGCGCTCAGCTTCACGTTGCGTACAACAAGAAACGTACAACCAAACTGCTTTGTCAGATATCCCGTCAGATGCTGCCTCAGCCCCTCTCCAGAAGACACAACACTTTCTTAGCCTAGTAGTGTGAAAGAGTTATCCTTATCAGTGTCTGGTGATCTTGATATTACATCCCTTTTTACAAATCAAAACTCAGGAACTTACCCCCAAATTATAGCCTTTTATTTATTTATTAACCACAGCTTTATACCTTACAGTGATTCTAATGTTAAGTATTAATATGATTCACTGACATGGGCAAAAAAAAAGATAATAAGTCATCCAATCATTCTGTAAGTTTAATGGACGTGAAGGAAAACAACGTCTCCAGAATTGTACTAAATGTATTCTGGAGGGGGAAGGAAGGCAACAAAGGAATTTATCCTTCTTCCAGAGGAATTCATATGGTAACAAGGTCTCATGTGAGCATCTGCACCAAGAGCATTATATGTAAAACATGATAAAAGAGGACGTATTCATATTTCAAATATTTTGGATGTAGTATGATAGATCTCCATCCACCACCTCTCTTCATTTCCCAGAGATGGCTTTCATTTATTTCACTAGGCATTGTGCTAGTTTCATCCTGCCAGCTGTCACACAGAAGTCCTGCTGCTTCCTGTCCCAGCAGAAGGCCAAATGCCAACCAAGTCCTACTGCTTACTATTGCACTATTGGAGTGCTCTCACTCAAACTCCACTCCTAGCAACAAAGACCCTCAGAAGAACCCTTCTTCCAACGTTCCATAAAGTTTCCTTACTCACATTTTTTCAATTACACGCTCTATGTTCACTCAGCATGGTTTTAAATTCTACAAAACCTAAAAGAGAGGCTACCCAGGCCCTTTGCAACCATCTGTCTAATAACTAGTTTTGAAGTAGCCTCCACTACATCATTACTCGGCTTCTTGAATAGTGACAGGGGCTGCAGAGAGGCATTCCTAGCTATAGACAGCTCTACCATGGTCTCCCTCAGTGACAAAGCTTAGCAGCTCTCAGGAAACAGCATCTTCATTTCTAATCCACCTCTTTTCCTCACACAGAACTGAATCATTAGAATAGCATTGCATTTTCTTTCCTCTTTTTTGTGAGTTTTTTTTCCTAAAGAAGCTTGCTCTGTTTTTCTTTAAGCATTTTTTTTCACTTGGTACGGACTTTTGGGGGACTACTGATGGGTTTTTTTGGACAAAGGACAATTGTGCTGTGAACTTTTTCTGGAAAATGCATGTTTTGAAGCTGCTGGTAAATTACCTTTCGGGTACATTGATGATCAGTATGGAATAACATCACCAATGACTTCACTGTTCATCCAACTAAAGTATCAGATCAGCTAATACAAGGAGAAAAGGGTTGTGTTTTTTTCAATGGTGGTTGCATTCTCCATTCTTTAAATGCATTCTTTAAATACAAGCATAGGGCTTTCTGGCTTCAGCTAATAACAGATGTTTTAAACATGATGTAAAAGCTCCACACAGAAGGATATTTCTCCCCTATCAACTTCAGTTTGAAGCATGAAATATAATTATCCTTACATCGTTATCTTAGCCTGCATAGTTCAAAGAAATAAGACACAATCTGGAAGAGGTTTTTTGCCAAAAAATGTGCTAGTCTTTTCCTCTTCTAAAATCTGAATAGCAGTTAGAAGGGAGAGGAGAGAATCCTTTTTCTCTTTTCTCTGGGTTGGTAAAAAATGGAGTGTTTTCTTCACTTTATGGTCCAACACAAAGCCCAGTCTCACTACCACCCTTCCTTCATAGATAAAACTTGATATAAGAGCATTCAAAATATGTGGAAGACATCTAAGTTGAAATAGTTGGCGTTTCAGGCATGCTGAGTGCTTTCTGCAAAGGAGACATCATTGGTGTCTGAGGAGAGCACAGCCTTGGACAACCAAAACTGAGGTTTGTTTTACTGGGAGAAGTAATATGCCCTGTTCTGTTCTGTATACCCTGATACCTTAACATGTGTCCCAAGTTACTCCAATGAAGATCAGTAATGGCAGCTGTGTGAGAAGTAAAACACATTAGAATTAAGAGCACCAAAGGAAATAACAAACTTTGGATTCTGTAAGTTTCCTCTACAACCTTGATAGACTGAGGTAGAATCAGCTACCCCATGTAGTAAGAACATAGTTTGACTGATGGGCGAAAGGTATAATGTAGACTTTTGTACAGGAGTTAATCACCATAAATTGTTTTTGCAGTCAATGGGCTTCTAGTCAGTCTAATTAACAGAAACCGTGCAGTTACTTATCTCTGCCTTAAGTAGGTTTTCAAGACAAGTCAAGTGAACCCCATGATAATGGTCATCATTGCTTCCCACAACCCGTTAAGGCAGCATGGATGACAAAGTCAGCTGTAGTGAGATGAGAGGAACACGGCCTATCTTATACACAACCTATCTTCAGATTAGATGATTCACTTTCCAGGGATTTTTTTTTCTCTACATCAACTGTACGGACACTAGATATGCAACACAAACATGGATGTCTGATTTTGATAATTTTCATGGCAGTGCAGGCTGATTTCATCCACTGTCTCATTGTCTCCAAGATTTGCTGTGACCATTGCAGACCTGATTCCGCATAGTCTTCTCACAGAATCCTAGAATGATTCAGGTTGGAAGGAACCTTTAAAGGTCATCTAGTCCAACCTACCCCCTGCAATGAGCAAGGACATCTTCAACAAGATCATGTTACTCATTTTACTTGAACTACATCATTCCAGAGAGTGTTTAGGTTATACTCTTCTTCTTTATGCTCTCTCTTTTTCTTTTTTCTTTTTGTCATTGTTGGGAGGACAGATTTTAGTAATGGAAAAGACATCCCTGACTACCTGTGAGGTTACTTTCCTGAGGACATCAAAAATTACTTACTGAAGCTGAGTTTAATTTCTGACTGTTGTAGAGATGAAAGAACTGAAGGATAAGAACTTTCCTAGAGGGGACAAAATTTCTTGCAGAAAAAAATCATTCCACAAATAAAACTAGTAATATTTACATTATTTATTTTTTTTTATCTTTGGAGGAAGGGAGAGTATTGCTTTGAATGAAGATAAAATCCTGAAAAAGTGTAAAAAGTGAACCAGTAACCCTTCCTTTCTTTAGTTAAGAAGAATTTCTGCTACCTCAATGCAAGACCCCTTATGGAGATAAACAGAATCTCAAGAGAGACAGTGACAATCAGAAAGGAAGAAAAGAAGCAAAAAGCTTATGTATACATTGTGCAGCAGAGCATAATACAAAGACCCAAATGCTACAGTAGGTTATACTCCAAGAGGGTGCTGCTTTCCTACAGTTGTACTGCTAGAAGATCTGATCTGGCTGGTGTACCTTAAAGGACATTGTACAGTGTGGTAATACCAACTCTCTTCGTTGCACAGTGTATGCATACCTTATGACAGCTCCAATTAGGAGCACTACAGTGCCTGGACAAGATGAGGAGGAGTGCATGGTGAAGGAACCCAAGTCCAGAGAATGGTTGTGGAGATTTAGGGATCCAAAGGGTTTGCTGAAAGGACTGGTAGTAAAGCAGTGTTCCTCACTGTTCTTCCCAGAAGTCATTGCAGAGGACTACTCCCAGTGTCAAAAGCCAAGAAGGCATGAATGCTGCTCTGTGCTTTGTGTCAGGTCATTTTTAAATTGAAGGTGGAGATGGAGCATGGGCAATGTGCCACCATCCTCAGCTCAGTGCTAGTTTTTGTTTGGGTTTTTTCATTTGCCTCATTTTGTTTTACCAATGTTTGGAGACAATACAGACTGCTAGTCCAGATTTTTCCAACATATTTGAACACCCGCAGAAAGATAAAAGGATGCATAACGCTCACTGCAAAGCCTTTGAGATATGTGTTTAAATCTTTTGGTAACCTAGCAGAAGCAGCATGGCTCAGGATTGGCAAGCTTTGCCTTGAACCAGCAACAAGGTTATGTGTGACTCAGCTGTTAACTGATGATACTCAGTTTCATGGAGAACTTGTCACCATATTGTTGCTCATTGCTGTATGAAGAGTATGGGTCAACATTATACTTTGAATTCCAGACGAAGCAGACTGGGGCTCCCATCAGATTTCAAGCAGCAGGTTTTACCTGAGTGTTTCATGAGTGGTCTGTGGCTTGAGGACAATAATCCCAGCTTCCTCAGTCAACCACAAGTCTTGAAAAGTTTGATGAAGCATCTTCTCCTATCATTCTCATAATAAAACACACCAAATGATTATGACAATAATGATATAGGATAGTGAATGATTATTTAATATGGTGTATTTAATTGGCATATAAGAGGACACAAATCTCCTGTTTAAAATTAAATTCTCAGTTATACAACTTAAATGATAGCAAGGACCCAATGATCACCAGTCAACCATGTTATTTAGGAAATGAAACGCATGAAGGTGTCACAAAGCCTCTAGTGCTGAAGCAAAAACAATAGCAAGCTATAGGTAACAATAGATACCAGCTACAGACAGACTTTCTTCGTCATTTCATAATCTGTTATTTCATATTGGAGTCTGACTAAGTAATCAGGACAAATGACTTCGTGCGACAGCACAGTGAACATCTAAGTAATCGTAGATAAAGCTAGAACAATGAAATCTTTTATATGAAAATTCTTCTATGTTAAAAACTGACATTTCTGCAGATATTTAAAGTGCTGATCAAGAGATTTGTTTTTAAGAAATTATGGACCAGCCAGCCTATATCTACCTACAGATTAAACCAGGAAAGAACATTGCAGATTTATACATGAGAAGTAGGCTGAGTCAGTGATATTTGGACCATAACTAGGCCTGCAAATACTCAGTCCTGATTACAGTAAGATGTCTTTTTCAAACTAGTCTACTCTGGGATTTTTTTTTTTTTTTTTTTTTTTACCATATCTTAACACATCTCACATAAATTGAAATAGAAGTCATTCCTTTCACATGAAGATTTATGGTCAGCATGTCCTGGGAACCAGAACCACAAGCAACAATGAGCAATTGAATAAATTAAAATGTTATAAAGAAGATGACTTGCTTCCCAATTGGATGATAACCAGAGATCCACTCATATTCATTCAAAGCTTTCTCAGAAATATTTGTTCCCTTTTGACTGGACCACACAACTCATCAGAAACTGTACAAAACGGGCTTTTTATTGCTCGCCACTTCACTTCCTGAAGCTGAAACATCCCCAGAAGACAGAGAAAGTGACTGCTACATGCACTAATGGGCCTTAACCTTAATTAAGACCTTCGTCATATGAATCAATGATCTGATATAGAGGCTGGTCAAGTGATTAAATTCAGTAATTCCTCCTTGAAGAAATCTAGGAAGACCAATTTCAACAGCCTGAGCTGTTTCTTTTATCAAAGTTATTCTTCTGAAAGGCACCACAGACAGCTCATTAGTTCCTGCAGGGGAGTCTCCAGCCTCACAGGCTCTCCTTTGCTCCCCAAGACAATTACAGTTCTCACAAAATAAATAAATAACTCCGTCACGTGCTTTACCACTGGGGCTCCCATGTGAAGTGATGACCTGGCCTGGGCATGCACAGAGCCCTATTGTCATGGCTCTTTGAACACAAACCACCTGGATGGACCTTCTCTTTGCCTTAGTCCAGTCACAGCAAGTATGAGGCTGAGCTAAAGGACATGCCTGCATGCTGTGTAATTGTCAAGAAGCAAAGAGACTTGGGCATATTTAGGGAGGGCTTCTTGATTTACCCAAGTGGTGACAGGAGATGATAACCTTGTCTGCAAAGCAGTTCTGTTGCCATAGTCACTACTGGTGCTGACACTCCTGCAATCCCTAATGGGAGCAGGGATTTCTGGGCATGTAAATAAGAAAAATATGTGGGATCCGATGCTCCTGCGGCTTTCACCAAAGTCCCTGTAATTACAGTCATGTTATTTTAGATTGACAAAAAGTTGAAGAGGAGAATTAGACCCAAAAATTTGCAGACACTTAATCTTTTAGTAAATACTGCTATGCAAACACACAGCTCTTAGAAAACCAAAGAGTCAGAGAAAAAAAAAGCAAAAATTGCAGTCAGGAGAGTCACTTGGAAGTGCCGTGAAGAAAGTATAACTAGTGTAAATCGACATAGAATCCAGGACTGGGGCTGTTACCTGCCTATGCTAGAAGAGGGCTGGATCTGGTATCTGGGTCTCTGTTCAGCTCGAGCTTCCTCTCACAAACTTTCATCATCCCAGCTCTTCTGGTTCAAGAGTGTCCGTTTTTGAGAAATGTGATACTTCTCAACATGAAACTTTTATTGAGAGGGAATGGAGGAAGGAAATTTGTCTTTTGCTTCATGTCTCCCCCAGTTGCATGCTTTAATACTTTGGCCTGGAAAGACACATTTTATGAAAAATTTTAAAGAGAATCCTGCTGCGTAGATGATACAATTCATTTTATTAGCAGCAGCTATGAGTGACTAGCACAATTTCAAATACGAAGCTGGCAACAGACATCCCACCACCAACAGTCTTTCTCAGGGAGCAATACAGAAAAAAGATCTGTCTTAATAGACATATTCTTTGCCTGATTGTAAAATGGACAAAGGAAAGTAAACTAGAAAAACAACCAGTTTTGACAAATACTATGCTCAAATTGGCAGCTTTCAGAGAAAAAGACTATAATGCTACTTCACCAAATTCTGACTAATGTGACAATTTGTAATTCCCTTGACGTATCGAGAGGTTGTTCAGGCATTTGCAGTTACACTCTCCTTTAGTCAGTTACGAATCACTTAGGAGCTTTCATACATTAAAGAAAACATTCAAACACTGGAGTTAAGCCACTGTAACACAATTGTGGGATTGAAACATCCTGCTTTAGCCCCCACCTCCAGCCAGGTCAGAAGCTAAAAGTGAGGCAGTTTTCATCCCAGTTCCCTCCCTCAAGGGGAGATGGGGAAGGGAACTGGATCCAGGAACTGGATTCAGGAACACATGGATGAATTCAGGGGCAGACAGACAGACGAGGTCCTCCCTGGACATTGGCCACTGAAGAAGAGGGCCTAACCTTCATGATCTATAAGCTTTATACTGAGCATGATGTGTATGGCATACTTTGTTGGTCAGGTCTGGGTCAACAGTCCTGCCCACTCTTCCCAGCAGGTTCAACCCCAAATACGGTCTTAATTTACATAGGAACAAGTGTGAACAGTGGCCTCTACATAGCAATGTCTGCTACCTTGATGATAACTATCAGACTTACCACTTCTAGGAGCTGCCACTGTTTGAAAAACTTTGTTGTTAACTTCAGAAACTGAAGTTAGTTGGAAGAGGCTTAGCTCAAAAGTCAGGGAACTAGTACTGCTGCCCAAACCAGAACAGAGAATAAAGCCAAAGCAGATTTTACTTTAATAGGACTCTTGAATTTCTCTTATATGATAGTCTCATAAGCAAGCTTGGAAACCGTGGCTGCATAGCAAGTAATTTGGCACAACAGGAGGAGGAAGAACTAGAGGCCTGTGTTCAAAGACACTTGAAGAACCAGTTACTAGTTTGGACCCCTCTAGTGTCGGGAAGGATTGCAGGGCTTTCATTATGTACCTGGAGAGTAAAGAAGGTCACACACTGCAAAATCTCTTGGAAACCAAACCAATACACACAAACAGGCCAAAGATACATTGTTTCTCCAAATTAGATCATGAATACAGGCGCAGTCACAAACCAGATGCAATTACTGTAGAGTAAGCAAAACAAGTGTCTGAAAATATTTACACACAGAGTAGTTAATAGTGGTTCACTATCAGTCTGAAGACTGTATTGGGTGGACATCCATAAAACTCTGTTCTGGAATTAACGCTGTTTGATATTTTCAATAACAGCTGACATGAAGAAGCAGAGAGAATGATTACTTTAATTAGCCAATGACACAAAAAAAGAGAGGTCTACAAGTGTGCCGGATATCAACAAACTGGAGAACTGATCTTAAAAATCACCCTGAAATTCATAAAGGACACCTAATTGAAATAATTATCTACAGAAATATACGACATGACCTACTGTCTTAGTACTAGTTCTGGAGAAATATATTAAGCTTTATCACAGGTTGAGCATAACTTTTTTTTTAAAAGTCACCTTGTGACAAGAAATTAAAAGTCATGTCAGGATGTACAGGTAGGAATACAGTGCAAGAGCGGGTGAAGTTGGCAAGGTTGCAGACCTCTGTGCAACAGGTCTGCAACAGAAAAGGCCATCTTTCATCCATGCATGTCCCCATACATACAATCCTCTGTTTTCATTGTCATGAGTAGGTATTCTTAAAATGCCTAAAAAATGCAGTAGCAACTATAAGACAAAACCAGGAAAACTGACCGACACAAACCAGTAACAGTAATTGCTGACTACATTATTACCTTAAACACTTTATTTCTGCAAAGCTACTAACCATCCCAAGAGTTCCGGTGAGGGAATGACCCCGTTTGTTATAGCATTGTTCAACTTCCCTCCTGCCAGATTCTCATCTGCCTGCTGTGATAGGACACATAGTAATGCCTACCTCTTTCACTGTATTTTCTCTTCTCTGATCTTACTCATTATGTATATGATTGTTGCCACGATTTCTCCTAAAGGAACTTTATGTATTAGTGTCCAAGAACTCCCCAAATCATTCCTAAATCTTGTCTTTCCCTACGCTACACAATTTCTAGGAGATATTTAATGACTTGAAGCAAATAACAGAAACTATGCAAAGGACGTCTTAAACTATGACTTACTGTCTTAGAAAAAAGGAGAGGTATGGAATATATAGCACTCCCCCCCAAAAAGTCCTATGTATGCTTTCCTGCCTTGTTTTCCTCCCTACTCTAGTACTCCTTCCCATCCTCCTTCCCATTGGGTCCACCCTGGAGACAGTCCAGTGTTCCCCTTTGCACTGCCTGGACTTCCAATTCAAATTCTCTTTATCAGGAGATACTCCTGTCAGACATAGCCTCCCTCAACACTCCTACCCAGTATCTATCCACCATCTAGCTTTCTATCACATCACTATAAAGTAGTCTGTTTATTAACATCCAACTGAATTTCTGACCTGAAAACATTGAACATTTCTTTTACTAGTAGCCTTTCCTTTGACCTAATGGAAATAGGGAAAAGTTTTAGCATCTTTCCCATGTCAACCTTCTACTGTGCACAAGAGTTTTTCTATAAGTCTTCTGAGGTTTTAACCCAGCTTAGACATCACAGACGCAGGGGGAACATCCAGACTGGAGTACAACACAGTACTCTTGTGAAAATTAAATGAACTTTGTAAATTGCTGTGGATAAAAAAAGCTCATAATCACAACTTGTACTGCTGTGCTGCACATTGTGGCAGGGTACACCTACTGATCAGTAAGCATGTTTATGGCATTATCTGTAACGGATTAAAAAAATCCTGCATATTTACCATAGATCAGACCTCTAGTGTGTTTTTATCACTCACTTGAGCAACATATCCTTGTCTTTCTGAACTCCAAATTTCTGGTTTTTACAGGCAAAGCAAATCCTGTTCAATTAACTTTACTTTGTGTGAACAAGGCACAAAATGTTTATGAAGGTATGAAAAGACAATAACAAAGAGTTGTGGGAAGACAATGTATCAGAAGTTTGCCAATTTTGGTGACAAATATAAACATAGAGCTTTCAGAAGATCTGATGCCATTTATATTGGTTGGCCTTTATCTGTGATAATCTATTTGTGTAGTTGTGCAGGGCTATAAAATGTGTGAGGAACTGATGTATAAGATGCCTTATGTGTCTGAATTAGAGCTATTAAGTATAAAAACGCATGTGAAATCGCATTTGTTAATATCTAGCATACAAATTCAATTTCTAAAGTGGCAGTACAGATTCATAAGCTGGGTTCATATTTAAGGAAAAAGGTGCAAGAAGAGATTGTTTTTAAGAGGCAGTTGCTTTCTGTTTAAATGGGAGTAGTCTGTGAACGCTTAGGAGTTTTCTTGAGGAGTAACATAGAATTCAACAAATTTTTAGCAGGAGTTGTGAGAAAACTTTTATATAAACAGTGTCAACTTCTTTGTAGAGAATATACATTTTTTTCCCTCCATGTACTAGCAGACAGCTTTGGTAATGGGTCGTAAAGAGAACAAATGCAGACGAACCAATAGCACTGCAGGCTTCAATTGACAAAATGTGAGCAATTATAAGACAAAAAATCCTGAGTGTAAAATATTAAAAACAGCATTAGTATATCTTGTTAAATTGGGTGATGCACAGCACCAAAATGCCAAGTTTTCTTATTGTGATCGACTTAAAAGGCACACTTCAGCTTTTTGAAGTGTTTGATTTAGCCATGTAATTTTAGGACCATAAATTAGACCAAGTTAGCTTCACCTAATGTTGCTGTTCACCAAATCTGTATTATGCAAACATGCAAACTATAATTAATATTGAAAAAAATGCAACAGATCCCTTCCACAGGCACTAAGAACGATCAGGATCCAGCAACCACTTTGTGACCACCTTTTCATGCCACCCAAACTGTCGCTGGCCCATGGGCCATATGTTGAGCAATGCCAGCCTCAGTGCATTCAAAGGCAAACTGCTGCAGGATGTGTGGTACAGGTCTGCATGGACTAGGGGCAGTCTAGCCACAGCAGTGCAGGCTTCAGCACATGCTACTCACTGAAGCAAGCAAGACAGCCAGAACTTATACACATCCCCCTCTGCCCACGGGTCTGGCAGTCTGCAATCTGGGCCACTTTAGGCAAGTGTTAAGCCTTGAGAAGAGCTCTTTGAGATGGCTCTGCTAAAAGGCAGTTACTTTTCCCTTTTTTCTCTGGAGCAGTTTTTGAGATACCACCTTTAGTCCCTGCCTGAGCTACATTGCAGCTGTGTTATAGCCATGACCAGTCCTGGCCACTGTACTCTGGCGATTTAAACCTCAGCCCTCACCCCCTGAGTTGACTCCGCAGTTGACCATGGGCCTGTCTCATGACTATGACCACCAGACTGTGTCTGACCCTGGCTTCCACATCCAAGCACAGACTAATCCCACTGCTGATTTGCTGGCCCGTTGCTGATCTGAACCTCAGACCTGCCATGTCACTGTGGCCTTGTCTGGCAGTCTGGACTCTTGGCTGAATCTGCTGTCATAGGACCTGCTCTGCTTGCTATGCTCAGGTGTGGAAGGATTGCGTCCTTGTTGGTAAAGGCACTGTCTCTGTCCGTGTTTGCCAGGCTCCCTTTCCTGCTGAAACCTGTGATACTGCATTTTGTTTGCTCCAGTGATTAAAACCACTACATTCATGGGCAGATTCAAAGAAGCAGGATGAAATGCTCATGGTTAGGGAGTAGTGTATGGAAAGCATGCATAATAAAGCATGTTGTCAACATGAAAAATGCCAAGCCTGGTAAAAACAGAGGGAAATTTTTGTATGAAAAAGTGTTCCGGTTTTCATATATCAGCTTCAGAGCAGCATTAACTCAAATTTAAATGTTCTTTTCTAAAGAAGCTATATTTAACGTGACACAGAATTATGATAGATATGCATATAGGTGAGTACCTCATAATTTTACCTCAAGGTTCACTTCACTCGCAAGCCCCTCTAATGCACAGTAGAAGGATTGCAACTTTGGAAAAAGACGACACTTTTGATAAATAAGTTCCACACGTACTGTAAATTGTCACTTGTTTACACTGTCAATTTCCCACCTGTGGCCTGGAAATCACCAACTCAAGGAGCTCTTCTAACACTACACAGAAAGGAAAACATTAAGTTTAACAGTAAAAGGGAGGGTGTTTGAAGAAAAATTGAGGGCTTCTATGAGAATTTTCCTCTCTGTGTGAAGTGACTGACCAGATGAGAATGCAGATAAGTCAACAGCTGTAGTCTCGTAGTGTTCCTATAATTATAATTTCTCTGAACAATGCAAGTCGGTGTAACGTCTCTTTACCTAGTAAAGAATTTTTTAAAACCCCACACCTCCCCATCCCTGTCAATGTTAACAGATATATAGCATCTAATTTCCTGTGCACTAATTCTGGGTGAGTACACATTTGACATGTCACACCATGGTTTCTATCTACACAGTAGCTTTCACGTTTCTTTCTATTGACTCTTCTGAAAGGTTTCCTGTTTGAAGGTGAATGAATGAGAAAGTATGAATCACTTTTTGTTCTGAGTTCTGACTTTTCAAACTATTTTCAGTGTGCCTTCTCCACAATTTTTACTCAGCGCTTTTGGTGACAGCCAAAATGGCTTCACTAAGCGTAAATTGCATCTGACAAATTTGGTGACCTTCAATGACAGAGTTACAGCGTTGGTGGACAAGGGAAGAGCAACTTACATCATCTACCTGGACTTGTGCAAAGCATTTGACACGGTCTCACATGACATCCTTGTCTCTAAATGGGAGAGATATGGATTTGACAGATGGACCGCTTGGCAATGAGGAATTGGCTGGATGGTCACACTTGAAGAGTTGCGGTCAATGGCTCTATGTCCAAGTAGAGACCAATGATGAGTGGTGTTCCTTAGGTATTACACTGGTACTGCTGCAAGGTTCTGTATATGGGTTGAGGCAATGCCAGGCAGAAATACAGGCTGAGCAGACAATGGATTGAGAGCAGCCCTGAAGAGAAGGACTTGGGGTGTTGGTAGATGAGAAGGTCAACATGAGCCAGCAATAGTGTGCGCTTGCTACCCAGAAAGCCAACCATATCCTGGGCCGCATCAAAAAGAAGTGTGGTCAGCAGGTTGAGGAAGGTGATTCTCCCACTCTTCTCCATTCTCATGAGATTCTACCTGGAGTACTGCATCCATTTCTGGGGCCCTCAACATAAGAAGTATATAGACCTGTTGGAGGGAGTCTAGAGGAGGGCCATAAAGATGATCAGAGAGCTGGCGCACTTCTTCTGTGAAGACAGGTTGAGAGAGTTGGGGTTGTTGAGTGTGGAGAAGTCTTGAGGGGACACACACATTATAGTGGCCTTCCAGTACCTTAAAGGGACATACAAGAAACTTGAAAAGGGCCTTTTTACAAGGCCATGCAGTGATAGGACAAGGGGTAGTGTCTTTAAAACAAAAGAAGGTAGACTTAAATTAAATATAAAGAAGAAATTCCACACTATATGGGTGGTGAGGCACTGGCACAGTTGCCCAGAGAAGTTGCGGATGTCCCATCTCTGCAGATGTTCAAAGTCAGGTTGGATGAGGCTTTGAGCAACCTGATCTAGTGGAAGGAGTCCCTGCCCATGGCACAGGGGGATTGGGACTGGATGATCTTTAAGGACCCTTCCAGCACAAACCATTCTATGACTATGATTCATTCAGGCACTGTAACACAGAATTAAAAGGAAACTCAGAGAAGTTGATCATTTATTTTGTAACTCTTAAGTTACAGCTCTCTTCAATCTGCTGTGACAAATATCAAAACCAGAATTTTATTAAACAATCTGATTTTAAAAGGAAGATTTAAAGGTGGTATAATCAAATGTTTGTGAATAACCACTTCCCTCTTATCTGAAGTAAGGTATCTAAATAATTAAGCAGATTTGACTACGCCAGTCTTCTGTGTTTTGCTAGCAAGTTACATCAGACAGAAGAGAGTAAATATGACAAGTAACCGGATTTCCCCAAACTGTTAATGGGACAGTATCTGCTCACTACATTTTCATTTCTGTTTCCTGGGGTTATTAATGTATTGCAGTTAGCTTCTAAGTAGTTTTACGAACGCAGGCTGACATGTAATTACTGATATTTAACAGGGGTAATTTTTGATGATCAATCAAATTCAGGTTTAAACTGCAACTTAATTTGGACCCTGCCTTTCTTGACAGACTACAGAAGGAGCTAAAGGAGGTTATCTTCACAAGACCAGAGATAGCCTTTAGGAATATCCTTCTATCATGCTTGATTAAACTGCTGAAGCTGAGCAGTAGACCGTCTCAAGATTCTCTAAAAGGCCAAAAGAAATTAAGGTCTTACATTAATAGGCAAATGGCCCAAGCCAGAAGAGCACGTGTAGTTTGCCACAGGCAAAAAAAGATGCGGACAGGCTGGAGGGAGCTGTTTGTGGCCCTTCTCTGGACCCTCTCCAGCCTGTTTGCATCTTTTTGTATAGTGGGAACCAAAACTGAAGAGTATTGCAGGTGTGGCTTGACCTCCAGTTTCTTTTCCATAGAGCTGCTCCCCAGCCGGGTAGATCCCAGACTGTGCTGCACTGCTGAATTGTGTTTTACCAGGTGCAAGATGTTACTCTTGTGTTTCTTGAAGTTCCTAAGTTTCTTGTTAGCCGATTCTTCCAGCCTATCCAGGTCCTCCTGTAGGGTGGCTCTCCCTTCTGAAGTGTCCTTTTCCTCACTCAGTTTGGTATCTTCAGCAAACTTCAACAGGGTACACTTGATCCCATTATTCAGATCACTTATCAAGATAGTAAATAACATTGGGCCCAATATCAACCCCTGAGGGACCTCACTTGTGACAAGTTGACATTTTGAAAAGCTGAACACCACCCTCTGGATGTGGCCTGGCAACCAGTTCCCCACCCACCACACAGGCCACTTGTCTAGATCATAGTGCATTGTTTTTTCTCCAGGAGGCTGTGGTAAACTGTATCAAAGACCCTGGAAAAATCCAGGGAAATGATACCAGCACTCATCCCACATCAACAAAGCAGATTACTTTGTTGCAGAAGGTTTGTCAAGCACAATTTGACTTTGGTGGTTCCATGTCGGCTTTTCCCAATCACACGCTTCATTTGCTTAGAAGTGTAACTCTGGAGGATCAAGTTATGCTCAGCAACTCAAAGTCAGTTTAGAGGGGTTGTGAAAAGTTCTTGTCACTCTTCTAAGGCATGCTCTGAGACCAGAAATGATAAAATCTCACCTTGATTCACCGTCAAGGGGCAATTTGGAATATAAGGCTAAGTTGTTTATGACTCATTTTGACATTAAGACACACATAGACATGTTCTCCACTTCAGGTTCACAACAGATGTTGGTCTGACCAATACACCCAGAGACTGATGGCATGAAGACTGAGTATGACAGAACAATTGTGAAGTAAATGGAATCAGTCCTAACTTCAGATGTCTAAAAAGAGAAATTCTGAAGTTGCATTGCCTTAGATTTCAAATAACACAAGTGACTGATGCATTAATTTTAATAATTATGAAACACTTACCAAGCAACACAAACTTTGTTTTACTTGTAACTGTGATAGAAGTCAAGGGATTAACGATTCATCTTTAATTTTGAGGCAGACAGGCAGTTGTTTCTTTACGCAGGGACAATGAATCTACGCTGTTTGTGGCTCAGGACACCTGTGGTGACAGGTAACAAGTAGCGATGATTTGGTACATGTTGAAAAAGACATGAAGAGAAAGAACTAAATAATCTAATAACAAAAATATGAAGGGGGACCAATCCCTATAGACGCTTATAAGAAAGATGGGGAAAAACTTTTTAGCAGAGCCTGTAGCAATGTAATGGTGTAATGGTTTTAAACTAAAAGAGGAGAGGTTTAGACTAGATATTAGGAAGAAATTTTTTATGCTGAGGATGACGAAACACTGGAAAAGTTGCCCAGAGAGGTGGTAGATGCTCCATCCCTGGAAACATTCAAGGTCAGGTTGAATGGGGTTCTGAGCAATCTGATGTAGTGGAAGATGTCCTTGCTTACTTCAGGGGGGTTGGACTGGATGACCTTCATGGTCGCTTCCAACCCAATCCATTCTACGATTCTATGGTTTATAGGGAGAAGAGAAGCACATGTTTGTGCTTCAGACCTAAAGAAGGTCTGAAGACAAATCCAAGTCATACTGTAGAGTTTAATAACCTCTATAAGTCGGTAGCAAAAAAACAGTGGGTTTTGCATTGCATTTTTAGATTTAGACACTTATTCTTTTTCTGGATTGAATCCCAAGGCTTTAAAGGGATCAAGAAGACAGGCTCCCTCAAGACCTCCCAGTCTGAATAGGAGAATTGCAGTGCAGGTGAGAGGATATTTATTTTGATTTGTTTAACTTCCATACATTTTGGAGAGTCTCCAGTTCTCTAGTCAGGATCTTCCATTCGATGACAGTAGACAGCTGAAGCCAACAAGGATAACCCGAGACAAATCTTAAGCAAAAGAACACAAAGAGTCCTTCTATTCCAAATTAAAATCACAATATTTTTCTCTCTTTCCTGCTGCCTCAAAAGTTGTCAATTTATTGCCCAGAATTTCCAATCAAAGCATTTCATTCAAAACTGAGAAGTTAAATAGACATTGAATTAATGATTTGTGTAGGAGAACTTGCATCTAGAAATTATGGCAAAAGTACAGAGTACACTGCAAAAGGAGCAAATAATAACTTTCTTAGATAAACCTTTATTAAAAATGAAATAAAAATGTAAAATCAAACATTTCTGTTCTGCCCTATCAGTTTATTATTTCTCCAGATTTTACTAATATGTCTGTGTCTATACTAATATATCATTCTTAAATCATAGAAGACTGCACTTTCAAAATGGATAGTTTACTTCTTGCTAGAAAACTTGTTTAGTTAGAGATCCATCCTGAGACATGCCAGTGGAGCCTTCATGTATCAGTGTTTGCCCAGGCAAAACTCATATTTGCTCATGTAAATGTCCAGCTAGAACACACAAATATTGATTTGTTTGCGTAAGGAAGATATTTTTGCTGGCAACAATTTTTGAAAGCGTGGCCTAACATCTAGGCCCAGACTATTTAATGGCCTTTTAAAAAAGCATGTTAACAGGCAGTTTTTTCTGAAGTTTGTCAAAATATAACAAATTTGAAAAATACACATTCAAACAATCAGGTCTTGCCATTCAGAACCTCAAATACATATATCAGAAAGAAAAAGTTTTCACAGAAGGAAAGAGGGTCTCTATTTAAAGCAAGAGCCTGTGAAAATGAAAAGATGTGTTCGGTCTCTGTTACTGCAACAAAACTTTCTGACACTGGGCAAGTATCCTAATCACTCAGACTCTTCGTGCCTAGCTGGAAAAAGTGGGAACACTGATACTTATTTTCCTGTCTCACTTCATTAGCCTTGGAGGTCTTTGGAAACAGGATTGTGGCTGATTATGTATGGTTAGTGTTTGCAGGAATAACACCCAGCTCTCAACTGGAAGCTCCAGGAACTACGAGGAACAGTGTGCAATTAAAAGACTGAAAACTTTTGGTATATGATTTCTGAACACATTTCCTTAACCTAGCAGTCATAGAATCGTAGCATGTTTTGGCTTAGAAGGAACCTTAAAGACCATCCAGTCCCACCCCCCCAGTCACGGGCAGGGACACCTTCCCCTGGATCAGGTTGCTCAAAGCCTCACCCAACCCAGCCCTGAACACCTCTAGGGATGGAGCATCCATGACTTCTCCGGGCAACCTGTTCCAGTGCCTCAAAACCCTCACAGTAAAAAAAAAAATCATCATAGTATCTAATCTAATTCTTCCCTCTTTCAGCTTAAAACCATTACCCCTCATCCTATCCCTGCACTCCCAAGCTAGCCTTGAGAACAGAACCACAACAGTAGAGACCACATTCTGCTGCCACTTTTCTAACTAGTGGTATCGATTTTTTTTTTCCCATATGAACCACTGGAAGATTATGTTATATGAGGGAAGTGGACACTTTTCTCATTTGCAAAGATTTGCATGGGAAAGCAGGAGGACACAGTGATGTAAGATAAAAATTGTGTCACTTCTGTTGAAGAATGCAGCTATTCCTTTGCAGCCAGGACTGAAGATTAATCCCTTTTACAAGTCTTACACAGCAAACAGACAATGTTGTGTCACAGGTAAAACCACCACTTTTCTCCACATTTCTAAGCTTTAATAGTTGTAATTCAGCATGTTCAATATTTGGTTTTTAGGTGAAAATAGGGCATGAGAAAAGGAACATCAAACATGCAAATTGTTTCGAATTGTCACAGAACTGAAAGGCAACTATAACTAGGGCAGCATAAACAATTGAGTTGATGTTGGCTGACCATCAACCATTGGCTATATTTTTCCACAGTGAAATGAAAGAGTAAATTGCTTTCCTTTTCAAAACAAATGAAACTGTTAAGCTTCGGTGTGTTTGGTGGGGGGTTTTTTTAATTTTTCACCTATTTTACTATTAAATGTAAATGACTTCTGACATTAAGCTTTTTGAATAAAAATTGAAATTTCTGTTTTGAAAACATTAATATTAAGTTGATAACTTTTTTGTTAAAAAAACTGTGTTCACAGATGTTTTTATTTACTCTGTGTACAAAGAAAGCAATCAAAAATGTTTCACTCAACTACACTTGGTAGCACTAGGCATTTCTTAGTTTACATTACTGGCATAGAAAAGATTCAACTGTCTCCAAAAGCTCAGGAGATGTGCTTCAAACCATGAATGTAAATATTTATGGCAAGATTATAGCTGTTTGAAATCAAAGGAAGTCTAACCATACACTTCATAAGGCTGATGATACAATTTCTAAGTGACTGAACCTTATTGAATTTCAGGATATACCAGTGCTAGCAATAAACTAGACTCCACCTACATGGAGTTGCAAAGCTCCAAGATTGTGACACAAAGGTGATTAATTATTTGGTGGCAAATAACAGGTTTGGGTCACTCTAACTAAATGTGTTTCATTGCACTTAAATGGCAACCATCTTATAAAGACCAGCAACCGAAGGAGAGTGAGGACCCACAGTCTATCCAGATATGTTACCTCCTTGGGAGCAACAAGAAGCAGCAACTGAGCAGCTTACATCCATTGCTGTGCTGGATAGCCAGTCTCCTCCATTTTGACCAATGAAGCATTCTGACGTACCTTTTGAGATTCGAGAACTTCTCTTCAAGTAGTGACACCAGGACAGTCATTGGTGAGCAATCATTGCATTAATGTAGCTTTCTCTCTACAATCCTGTTCTTTCATCACCTGTTTTATTACTATTATCAAAATAAGAGCTAGATTTTGTGAAAATAAAATAATGTGGTTTGCTTTTTGCTATCCTTACTCAGAAAACAAATCAAAGTTCCAATAAATTGACAACCAGCTTCCATGACTACTTCACAGCAGAACCAGAACATTCATGAAACTACCATTCCACCTGCCAGCCATATCGCTCCCCTAAACTCTTCTGGTGAAAGCCCTGTCTCTCTGTTTCTGTTGCCTCAGAAAGTAGTTAACAGAGAGCTGAATTAACTAATTCTCAAGTCAGCAGAGGCTTTTGAAGCAACCATATACTTCATCTTTTGAAACAACCATATAATTTTTTTCTCCCTCTTTTTTCCCCTATAAGGGCCAAGCTGAATTAGCACCAGTGCCTGAAACATTAAGCAAACACTGGAAGCCATCTCAGACCACTGACCAAAAAAAAAAGAAATTGTATGATAACACTCATCCCTTATTTCAGGAGGGACCATATTTTGTCTCCAATGGAAAAAGCTGTGCCATTTCCAGCCAGAGGTTACATAACGTTATACAAACCTCCTAGTGTTGCATGTGTCTGGGAGGATTTTACATGACTAGGTTATACTCATAATTTATTTGTTATTTTATAGGGTTTATTCTCTTAAAGCAATTCCTATCATGCTACCCAGCACTTGCTATTGATTCCAGCTAAGCTCAGACATCCCTTGGGTAGAAATACAGAGACAGAACTGATGTATTTGTTTAACGGCACTCACATATTCTTTGTGTCATGAGGACTTGTGTGTAGCCTATTAGGAGCAGCTCTCTGCCCCACTTTTGTTACAGAGCTGTACAAAAGGTCAGAGAAAGGGTAAGCAAAATGTGTTCTGAAAGGTCATTTCTGATCTTAATTATTCTGATGTAATTCCATTGAATTATACGTGCTATTTTTGCCTGTGAAAAGATGATCTAAGGTGTTCCTTGAAGCCTGTGTTTATAAACATGGCTTTCTTATTCCTCCCTACCATTTGTCTAGTGGATGGCTTTATAGGACTCCAAATACCAAGAAAATTGATGTCCTATAAAAAGTGGAACAGAATAGAATTTCTTTTCTTATCTTTTTACTGACTCTGAGGAAATAATACCAGGCCTAGCACGAACCAGCCGTGTCCAAATAAGTCGCATTCCAAATCCCAAGAATTTCAGACACTCAACAAGTCTGCTATATGATGCATTGCTTTTTTTATCCACAATAGAGGGGTTAACCCTTAAATCTTAAAGATTTAAAAATCTTTAAGAAAATGCTCACACAAGTGTACTAATACTGTGTGTATATAAAGGTAACATCAGGGAAAACACTGATTTGAAATGTTATTTAAATGTAATAGAATGTACATTGCAAATACAACAATATACGCGTTACCAGTTACATGTACTTTTAAGAATTTAATTTTTTTTTTCTTTTCAGTGAAAAATAAATGAATCAGTAATTTCAGGTGATATCTTCTGGTATCAAAACAAAGCAAGAAATACTTGCCTGAGAAATAGTTCTGTTTAAAAATATAAATATTTATATTACTTGCTACTGTTTTACTAGGTAAAGCAGAGAAAGTATGAAGGACACTTTCATATGGAGCATACTGGTTGCTTCGTTTCATGGACAAGCTCATTTGCTTCAGTTTCTTTCACGCAGTTTAATATTCTGAGCAGAATTAAATCCATGCTCCACTGTCCTCAACAGATTGATGTCCTCTTAGTCTACAACAAACATTCTTGGCCATTTGTCATCCCTTATTCCAAGCCATACGAGTCCTATTTGTCCAGTCTTTCCTCCCTCAGATTAAACTGTAGGCCCATATCACAAAAGGCATTGTGTGTTTGCAGTCAATTAACCAGTTTTTTGTAATTCAGAAACTGATGGCTTTTCTCTTTGTGTGCAATTGTCTCATCAAAAAATTCACATTCAGAATCTGACTATTGTTACACATACAACAACCACATCTATTTCAAGAGGTTTATGCAAACGTATAGTATCTGTTCTCTAGATGCCAATCATGCACAAAGTAATCTCATTTTTAAGAAGTACTGAGTAAGTGAATTCAAGGCCCAGAATGAAAGAGGAAAATAAATAATTAAGAAATTAGAGCAACAGAAGTACAAGACTAGTGCAAATATACAAGAGATAAAACTCCATTCACTTCTCTTGTATGACTTTTTTGAGTTTGCTTTTCACAACTCTTCACGACAGGCATGCTGTAGGAATGGCTTTGTAAAATAGCAAATTCAGAGTGAAAATCACAGAGCCGTTTTAGTCTGCAGATACTAGTCATACACACAGTAATTCAGATTGGAAGCATGGTTCCTTGGCTAGATGTAATCACTGTCATCTTCCATTAACTTTGAATCTTGGCCTACACATAGGAATGGAAATGTTTTTAAATTCTATACATCACATAGTCATAAAGAATAATACACAGGGCTGATGCTAGAGCAGGAAAGGTGCTAAACATTTGGGACTCCTCTAACAACTTACCTTCTGATTTGTATCACGTATTGTTCCTGTTGCTGGTATTTTACGTAAGACTTCTCATGCTTAGTTCACAGTGTCATGCTTCCTTGCTGTGGTCAGTCACACGTTTAAAGAGCCTACTGAGAGATGCTCGATTAGTCTTTATTCTAACACCACAGCATTTCAACCCACAGAAATGCTCAAGAAACACAACTTTTATAGTTACTAATCTTCACCATCCACCCTTTTCTGTACTTTACTAGCTGATCCTGCTCACTAAAAAGTGTGTCTCAACACTAGGTGTTCTCCATCTTACTGGATGTGTTTATCATACATGCATATAAAGAAGTCCATAGACAAAGGTACAGACAGGCAGTATTTTTGTCCTCAGTAGTTGTTGGTGGTTAAATATGTCCATTAGAGAAGAAGACAAACATGTTCCTGCATAACATTTTAAGAGATTATTGGCAAGAAATGCTTCCAACTATTACACTGTCTGATTTGTTGATGATATTGGATTATCACTAAGCAAGCTTGCTCAGCATCTCCTCATAGTTTTATATAAATTCAGGGGTTCTTACCACTTCAAGTACAGTTTTCAATTGCTCATTTATATCGTGTTTTCTGTCTATTTCATGGTAAAATGATCATCAGCATGTATCAGCACAAATTAAGAGTCAGCAAAGGCCATCTACACTACCAAAACAACTTTGCAATTATCATTGTACTTTTTCCATTCCCATTTTAAAAATTACTTCCTACTTTATCACAGAATAGAATCATAGAGTCACTTAGGTTGGAAAATACCCTTAAGTTCATTGAGTCCAACAGTAAACTTAACATTGCCAGTCTACCACTAAACCGTGTCACTAAGCAGCACATCTACACATCTTTTAAACACCTACAGGGATGACAACTCAACCACTTTCCTGGGCAGCCTGTTCTAACACTTGGTAAACTTTTCAGTGAAGGTATTTTTCCTAATATCCAATCTAAACGTCCCCTGATGCAACTTGAGGCCACTTCATCTCATCCTATTTCCTGTTACTTGTGAAAAAAGACTGACATCCACCTTGTTACAGCCTCCTTTCGGGTAGTGGTGGAGTATTATCATTTATATATCAAATTAGGCAGAGATTTCTTTCTCTCATTACACTCTGCAAAAAATATGTAGTATTTTCCTGGGAATTCAAATTTTTCATCATGACCATGGTAATCTCTTGAGCTATATCATCACATATCTTTTTGTAAAATCATATATTCTTACTATTTTCCCATGTTTTCTCAAGCAGTTGACAAACTGAAAATATTTGAGCCACAGTGGATCTATCTTCCTGTAATTCCTTCAGCTTTTTGTAGTAAATCATCTGTGTAACTCTTAAGCATATGTAAATCTGTGAAAGTTAGATGGAATTTTATCAGATGAGAAGTTCCTGCAGTAGTATTTTATTTTGCCCATCTGAAAACCTAAAAATTTGAATCCCACTTTGCTCTTATTTTGTGTTTGGGGTTTTTTTGAAAATCACAGACATAAGAAACAAATTTGTAAAATTTGGACTTACCTTACATATTCCTATGTTTTAATAGTTTGTCCAAAACTTTGTTGTTACCTTATCCTGTGATTGCTTTCTTATGCTCTTCAATAAAAATAATGCTTTCATCAGTGACTCAGCTGCCTAGAAAGTGTCTCTGAATCTTGTCTTTATCCACTTCACCGCCATGATAGTCATTAAAACAGTCCATCCATTCTTAATACGACTGCATGCCTTATAATAGAGCTACAGCATCAATACTCTGCACTTCAATCAATGATCTGCTAAAGTTCTTGGTGACCAACATCATTGCATGATTCTCACCTATTCTTTGGATTCTCTGCTTTAGCTATATCTCATCTCCTATTTTCGTTACTTTAAAGGAGGATTTTTCTCTCTTGCACAACAGTGGCCTGGATTGAATGTAGCTCCCCTTAACCTGAATGTTAATCTGTTGTCTTAAGTCAGTTTGTGGTTGATCTACTAGAAAAGAACTCCATCTCTGCATATTGGTGTACTCTTGCAAATGCGACTGTGAGTTTTCAGATTTGCAAAGCTGATTAATCTGATTACACAGCAAGCAGCATTGTCACAGGTATAGTTCCTTCTTCTTTTCCTACTTTAATAACTTAGTGTAAGGATCACTTTAATGACAACATTGGGAGCTGATATAGGCTGCTGCAAGTTCTGTTTAGACTTGATTTACTGTTTCTTCACTGAAAGCATGCACACTGATATCAAGTTTGCTCACAGCTTGTTTCAAAGACAGAAACTGCACCAGCAGATTTTCATACTCAAAGGTTACGTTTATTTTCCATTCTGCTCAGATTAGAATTTCTGCCTTCGATGAGATCCAGTTGTTTCATGTCCACAGCTCTTAGTCTATTTTCCACACCTGAATTATTATCTGTATTATCTGTAGTAACTATTTGGGTTCATATCAAAAAGAGAAGAGAGTTCAGCCTTTGCCCAATTGGCCAAGCCAGAAGACCAGATCCTAACTCTGGCCCATCCCCTCTAGCCTGTCCTGCCAGGAGGCTCTACTTGCAGCAGAACATGCTTGGCATAGGTCCCAAGGCCGTGGGAACACACAAGAGCTGCCATCACAACAGGAGATTATTTTAGAGTAACAAATAGATTTAAGGAAGACCAAAGGAGCTCACAAAGAAGCTTCAGATAGAGACAGAGCTAAATTCATCAAGTAACACATTCTGTCCACTCTTTGCTCATTCCTCTCTAGTGACTCTATTTGTGAGCACAATTATATTTTTCTGCAGTGGTTGTTTGAGAGTACAATTTTATGACTCTATCACGGCAAAAGATTCTCACTCCTTCAAAATAAAGCTTGTTTGTTTGTTTGTTTGTTTGTATAATTAAAATCCAGATTAAAGATTGGGCTTCTCCAAAGAAGGCACAGGAGATCCTTTCCAATATTCATGAAAAAGTGTTTTAAACTAGATTTTTTCCTGAATCATTCTTAAGATAATTAGCTGGTTTATTGTTTCAATAATAAAAGGAACTTCAAAACAAACTTAAGACACCTATGAAGGATGACTTCCTGAAGCAGAAAATAAGCAGATTGCATGACTTCTTTGAAAAGCAGAACCACATTCATTTACCATTTTTATTTTTGTGCTCTAAATTACTCTTTAGACGGTCACTATTCCAAAACCAAGACTTACACCTTGTGTAATGTGTTGCAAATCATTTTTTAAACTAATAAATTATAATATTAGAACTGAATATTTATGGAAATTTGAAAGAATATCTCTGAAAGCCAGACACACCTATCACTGTTAACTTAAAACTTCAGCTTTCATTCAGATGTATCCAATTTTTTTTTTAAGTGTCCAAGGAAGAGTCATAAGTAGTAAATGAGCGACGTCCTACTTGGTTTACTTTGACTGCAGAAAGAACTACTCGGCGTCTTCTACACTCATACCAATTAAAATGATAAATTACTTAGAAATAGCAGGGAAGTATTTTTAGACAGTTCTATTGTCACATTGTTAGAATTTGATGCAGAATTAAACTTCTCATATTTTGTTCCAGTCTATACTCACAAAAATCCTGTGGCTCTGCTGAATTTGGGGGATCTATGGATGTTCACATCCTCTGAATATTGTGTCCCCTACTATGTCCCAATATAATAATTTTGAGCATGAGAATCAACTCCAGAATGTTTTTTAGGAAATAAAATTAAAAGAAAATTAATCAGCAGGGTATACAGCCAGCTACAACTTCTAGTCTGCACTTAAAGGATTAGATTCCCCTAACACACTGGCATGTTTTGTCATGCATAGCAACAAATATACCAGGCTCTTTCTGAAAAATAATGTCTGTTTTGAAAGCTAAGTCTTTTGTGAATCTCATCTAGGCTTTCAATGATCTCATCCTGGAATATCTAGACGAATATTTTTTCCTCTCAGGCCTCAGCTGCCCTTGGGTGCTTTGCTGCTCAGCACCACCAAAACTATCAATGCATGTGCTTAAATAAAAAGGAATTTACTGAAAGCCAGCTAAACATCAAAAACTGACTCTTAACTCAAACAATCAGATTTTTTAGAACACACAATGCAGTCAAATGCATACATTAAGATTCTGTTTTTCAATTGTAACTATTTCAGACAATTAGAAAACATACATATCAGATATCAGTCTTTTGACTTGAAGCTGTACTCATGCTGCAATGATTAGAGAGGAATATTACCCTCAAGACACTGAGGCTGTACTTGACAAACAAAGATAGCACAAGATGTAGGTGGAATTATTTCTCTGCGGAACATATAATTCTGCATGTCAGGTGAGCAAAAGAATATTGAAAGTAAAGTTTCTGTTTGTTTTTTTCATTTAATCCCTTTAGCTCTCTTTTTTGATGTTTGCATCAAAATGGCAGAGCTCAGAGGGTTATCATCAGTGGTGCAGAGTCTAGTTGAAGCCTGTGGCCAGTGGTGTTCCCCAGGGGTCAGTACTGGGCCCAGTCTTCTTCAACACATTCATAAATGACCTGGACGAGGGGACAGAGTGTACTCTCAGTAAGTTTATTGATGATACAAAACTGCAAGGGAGAGGCTGATACACCAGAAGGCTGCACTACTATTCAGCAAGGCCTGGACAGGCTGGAGAGAGGAACAGCAAGGAACCCAATGAAGTTCAACAAAGGCAAGTGTAGGGTTCTGCAGCTCCAGGGGAATAATCCCATGTTCCATTATAGGTTAGAGGTTGACTGAAAAGCAGGAAAAGCAGCTCTGCAGAGAAGGACCTGAGAGTATCGGTAGACAACAAGTTGACAATGAACCAGTAACATTCCCTCTTGACCAAGAAGGCCAATGGTATTCTGGAGTGGATTAAGAAGAGTGTAGCAAGCAGGTGGAGGGAGGGTAACCTCTACGCTGCCCTAGTGAGGCCACACCTAGATTATTGTGTACACTTCTGGGCTCCACAAGAACAGTGAAGAAAGACAAGGAACTACTGGACAAAGTCCAGCAGAATGCCACGAAGATGATTAAGTGACTGGAGGATCTCTCTTATGAGGTGAGGCTGAGGGACCTGCATCTGTATAGCCTGAAAAAGAGAAGACTGAGAGAGGACCTTATCAATGCTTACAAATATCTAAAGGGCAGGTGTCAAGGGGGTGGGGCCAAACTCTTCTCAATGGTGCCTAGCAACAGGACAAGGGGCAAACAGGCACAAACTGGAACACAGAAAGTTTCAGCTGACATAAGGAAAAACTTCTTTTCTGTGAGGGTGATGGAGAACTGGAACAGGCTGCCCAGATAGGCTGTGGAGTCTACTTCTCTGGAGATATTCAAAATGCCTAGATGCACTCCTGAGCCACTTGCTTTAGGTCAACCTGCTTTAGCAGGGGGGTTGGACTGGATGTTCTCCAGAGGTCCCTTCCAACCCCTACCATTCTGCAACTTTGTGATTCTGTAATTTCCCATAAGCTTACTAATGGTATTCATCACTGCAGCTTCTGAGTGAAAGTTAATGTTTGAAAATGCCGACTGACTTATCTTTGCAGCGTTCCTGTGAAGAGACTGGATTGACTCTCCCAAATTTACAGAACGACAGCAGAAACAAATGGCAATTAAAGACAAAAACATCCTGTAAATATAGATGTCCATTTTTATAGGCTTTGTACTTGGATTTTTAAGAGAGCTTGGTGATATATATGTAGCATATGATCTAGCCAAGATTAGTAGCATCGTGTTGGTTCCATCCCATCCACAGACAAGAGTGTAAAGTGGTAGCAGAACAACTTTTAAGCAATCAGACACTTGATTTAAGGGATTCTCGCATGTCTACAACAAATAGAATTCAATTATCTGAACAACATCCAACTGTCTTAAAAGAACTTTTGTTTTCCACCCTCCCACAGTTGCCTTGCGTGTCTTCCAATTTCCGCAACAAATGAAGGAAGCCTACAGAGAACAGAGTTCTTGGCTGTGCAAGTCTTCCCCATTACGAGAGTACAGTCCACTGTGTGTAAAAAAGGGGAGAGGAGCAAAGAATGGGCACACCACGTAGTTGGGGACTCTTTCAAAATTCACAATGAGGAGGGAGAAAAGCCCTTTGCTTTTTTAATAGGGTGGCTGGGCTTAGAATTCTGCTGTTGTAGAACTCGGAGACTTGGAACCATGCAATAATTTTACTTACCTTTGTAAGACAAGATTATGCTGTTCCATTAGATTTTAATGATTGTAAATTTTTAACATAATAAATGTTGTATTAAACACATTTCAGAAAAGTATCAGTAGATATAGGATATGATCTTGTCATAACCTTTAAAATAAATGATGTAGAGCATCTCTGATATTGTACATGAGAATAAGGACTAGTTTCCTTCATTCTATTTACTGCTAAATTCCTAAACAGATAATTTAGGTCTTTATAACTCTTTCAGTAATGACCCAGGGAGTGGCTGCTGTCTTCTGGAAGGAAGGAGACTGCTAGAATATATAGAAGATAGGTTTCTCTTTGATACTGCAACATAGTCTAAACATATTTTAAAATATTTAAGAGTTATTCCTGGGTAGTACAAAAATCATACAACTTCATATATCAAAAATGTGATTTGGAATGATAAGCAGGGCTTTCCTTTCCTTTCCTTTCCTTTCCTTTCCTTTCCTTTCCTTTCCTTTCCTTTCCTTTCCTTTCCTTTCCTTTCCTTTCCTTTCCTTTCCTTTCCTTTCCTTTCCTTTCCTTTCCTTTCCTTTCCTTTCCTTTCCTTTCCTTTCCTTTCCTTTCCTTTCCCTTCCTTTCCTGCTGTTGGAGTTGAGTGTCCCAGGCTAATAACAAGAGAGGAAAAATATTTACCTGGAAACTGTAGCTACTTCTTCCAATCCAAGCTTGAGGATAGATTCTAGCACTTTTTTACTTGTTAATTTTATGTACACTAGTATCAAATACCGTCTTACTAGCGTGATATGTACTGCTAGAAAGTGACCCTGCTCAACCTAAACCAGGGCTACTCTGGGTTAGATGTTTTCTTTCTCCCTCCCTGGAAGTCAATGGATTTGCTCCAATTTTGTTGTAAGTTTCTCCATGCTGAATCTCCTCTTGTGATTTCCCACCTGCATTTTTCAGTATTCTACCTGTCTTTGACAGACAGAGGGCCCAACTAGCTGATTACATTAATGTGCAGAATCCACCGTAGAACCAAGGGTAGGCCTCTTGATTTTAAATCATTTCCCTCATCATATGTCAATATTGTGGTTTCTTCAGATGCAATTCAAGTCTGTTGCTTAAAATTAAGATTTCTTCATTGTTCACCATTTCCCTTCCTCAAACTGTGTAACTGCTTTACACAAAGCAATTGCTTTTGACAGTTTTTCATACTGTTACACACAGGCTGTGAATTCTAGAAAAACGAGACAAGAAATCAGCTTCTCTCCAAGGCAATAGGCAAGGGGGCTACTTCAGCCATGTCTCCTCCATTGACATATGGAACAAACTCTACAACTCATGGAGAGTTATAAAGCAGGTATGTTTAATCGGCGCTGAGGTACAAGGGGCATAGCTCCTAACTTGCATGAGCTGAAGACAGGGCGAACTATTTATCATACGTAAGCATACATATTCATTAGATTTCCAAGAATAGGTTGGGTTAGCACCATTAGTTCAGAGAAATAATTATAAGTTTCCTGCCACTTGTGCCTGTGCACTGTTTCCTGGTGGTCATGGATAGGGGTCTTCGGGGATGAAGGCAATTGTCTTCATCATAAACTTTTCACCTCTGCACCCCACGCAAGCGCAGTTCCATGTTGTCACATTGCCAAGCCATCATACCAGCCTAAACTGGTATTTTTAGAAGACTGCACCGTCTTTTCTCAGAGTCTGGTTCCTTGCTCCTTATCTTGGCTTGGAGAAGCGAGAAATGACCTTGTATGGTCTAGACCTAAGGAAAAATAATTAGTTGTTTTACTTCACCATTGCTCGTGTTGATCAGAGTTGATAAGGGTACAAAGTGAGCCCCAGAGGATCAAAGATAGCACGTGTAAGTCAGGAATTGCTTCTGTTTCTCCTGTCTTGCCAACAGCTAGATTTTCTTTCTGATTACTTAGAATTGTCTACAGTTCAGACTGCAAAGATATCATGGGGAGAAAAATCTCATGGCGATGCCTCATAAGCAGAAAACTCAGACTACTTTGAGGAAATAACGTTAAGTTTGTGGACAGATGTTAAAGAAGCATCTTTCAAACAGTAAGCAGAAACCATCTGATAGAGAGACCTTTGAGAATTCACAAACATGGAGGTCCTAGATGTCATTCCCAGATATCCATTTTAAAGGATAGAACGGCACTTTAATAAACGAATTTTGAATTTTTGTTACCCAGCAGATGTCCGCATATTTAAAATTTCCCCACGGGTAAAAGGACTATGTGGTTTTGAGTACCAGATGAGTTGATCCAGGACATTTTATTATTCTGATCTAGCTTGGTGGTCTCTAGAATAAGACAATTCTCTTTTCAGCTTATTTTCTTCTTTCTTAATCTTCCCACAAGCATTTAAATAAAAATTAGCATCAAATTATGTCTCACTGTTACTGGACACATTCCTGGCTTTTAATGACCTTCTTTTATCTTTATAGTTGTATACAGATATTTCTTTGGTGTTCTAGTTCTGCTTGTTTACAGGTTTCCACATAAGCATAAGTTTTATACAGCTTCAAGGTGGTTCATACTGTGTCCTGTCACTGACAAAGACTTCGGCCTCAGCCAAATTGTTGACATTAGTTTGGAGTCAACAGATAGGTGAAAATATTAAATGAAGCAGCAAACACTCTATTATATGTTTCTATCAGAAATAAAATATCCTTGTTGTTTTGGGACTACATTTGTCACTGAGCTGACAGAACAGTTACATCCTAGGAGCTAGTTAAAGTCAGTTCTATTAAAGTAGTCCTTAAAGCCCAACCAGGAAGGTAATCCAGACCAATCATAGACTGGGTCATGAAGACCTACAGATCCAGCATACTCCTTGATCTGGAAAACAGTAAGATATTTGAGGCATTTTATTTTAGGGCTCACATATTCAAACTCTCTCACATCTAATTCCCTTGTCAGACTGTTTCTAAGCTGTCCAGTCTCCTGGCAGTCCTAGCCAAAGAAGCAGCTGTGATCAGAAGGGGCAAGAAAATGTTTCTAAAATTGTAATTTACCTCTACCACCACAGCAGGGAACACTCTTTGTATTTAAAGAGAAAATAAATAAGGCCTGTGTCTCTGGCTCTCTTTCTCTTCCCTGTAACAGGAGTGAAATTAGCTCTAGAGGTACCTCAAAAAGTGAAGTAGGATAAATCAAAATGTCCTTCCAGGGTTCTATCCGAGTGTTCTGCTTCTTAATCTCCCAACCACTTTGAGTAGGAGCCCACAACGACAACAGTGTTTATGTCAAGGAAATCCAGAGCATCGTTTGTGCATCTGGTAAGGGGAATGAATATGGTAATACTACATGTTTGTTCATGGCAAAAAAGAATATGTGGAAGCAAAGGAAACCTGAAAGAAAGGAATCATTATTCCTGGCTTTGAAGAAACAAAATGTAATTTCAAGAAGGACAAGGAGGAAGAACTGGGAAACTACAAGTCAGTCAACCTCTCATCAATTCCTGTGATGGTGAGGGAGCAACTAATTATGGAAACCATGTCCAAACACACAAAGGACAAGAAGGAGGTTGGAACCAGTCAACATGGATTTACCTAGTGAAAGCCACGCTTAACTAGCCATTTCTTCTAATGAAATTCCTGCCTTGCCAGATGACAGGAAGAATAATGAATGTTATTTATCTCAGCTTTATTAAGGCCTTTAACGCATTCTCCTGTAAAAACCTCATAGGCAAGCCAACGTAGTATGGGTTAGATAAGTGGACAGTGAGGATTGAAAGTAGTTGAACAGCCAAGCCCAGAGGGTTGTGATCAATGGCACAAAGTCCAGTTGGAGGCAAGTCACTCGTGATGTACTCCAGGGGTGAATAATAAGGCCAATACCGTTTAACCTTTTCATTAAGGACCTAGACCATGGGGTATAGTAAACCCTCAGCAAGTTCAGAGACAGTACAGAAACAGGAGAAGTGGACTTCAGTGAGGTGGGGAACTGGGCAGAGAGGAATCTGATGATGTTCAACAAAAGGAAATGCAAAGTCCTGCCCATGTGAAGGAATAATACCACGCACTAAGGGCTGACTTTCTGGAAAACAGCTCTGTAGAGAAATACTTTGGTGTCCTGGTGGACAACAAGTGGAAAGCCAGCCAGCAATACAGCAAAGGCAGCCAACAACATTTAGGGCTGCATCAGGAAGAGCACTATCAAGAGGCTGAAGGAGGTGACCATTTTTTTCTAGTCAACACTGATGAGGCTATATCTGAAACATCATGTTGAGTTTTGGGCTCCACAGTGCAAGACAGAAATGACCTTACCGGAACAAGTCCAGTGAAGGACTGTGGGTATACTCAAGGGACTGGATTGTCTCATATGACAAGAGATGAGACTCTTCTGCCTGGAGAACAGAAGGATCAAAGTGGAATCTCATCACATGTGTAGACATCTGATGGGAGGGAATGAGGAAGAGCCAGACTGTACTGAGTAGCGACCAGTGACAGGATTCAAATATTCAAATATTGGTTTGGACATTAGGAAAACATTTTTCACTAACTTAATAAATAAAAGATCCAACTATTTTTTAATCTTTCAAAATAAACATGAATGTAAATTTTTTTAAGTAATTTTCACTCATTTAACAATATGTTTGTTTTGAAAATCATGAAGCTTTCATTGTGAAACAATGAGTTTAAAAATGAAATTATCAGACTTCTGTCAGATAGTTTTCATGAAAATAGAATTTTTGTTTCCTGGAAATCTCTGGCATTTCCCCCCTTCTAAACTGAAGCATGTAAATGTTTCTTGTAGGACATATTTTTAACTCACATAAACTTACAGGAGAAGTTTTAATTCTAACCTTTTTTTTCCTAATTTATAATATCAAACACCTTCTAAAATGAAAAGTTGTTCCAAGATGAAATATTCAAATATTCTGTCATGGAAAGATTATAAAAAAGTTATCAAAGAGCTTTGTTTTGATTGAAAGCAAAACAAACACAGTGTAGTCAATCCTGACATATTCCCACAGAACCTTTTACAACTGAATTAGTTGGTATTTTCTCCCTGAGAAACGTTCTGCTTAAAAAGTCTGAGTTCCTCCACTGTCAAGTGCATGGAATCATTGCAACCCACCATACATGCTCACATCCTGTTACGCTGACAAGATGTCTATCGAGAATGCTGACTTTTTTAAGATGGAATCCCATTACTATGTTGCTACCACAAAGGTAGAATAAGAAGGAAAAGCAGAAAAACTATTCACAAAGTGGTGTCTCAGGTAGTTTCTCCTTGTGCTTCTCTCGAGACAACATTTTTATCCAGATCACACCTAGAAGTAGCATCTGGTCCTTTAATGTAATTGCATGATTACATGGAAGATATTGGACATTCATTCTCTAATAAAACTAACCTCTATGGAGAAAACATAATGGAGCTAATGGGGTGCTTTTAAACCATTATCCTTAAAAATATTCAAAAATATTTTAAAAATATTCGAAGTTTGCTACCAGAGTGCTCTGATTTAACTGTGAAACTTACTGATGCACACCAGGCATTGATTTTTATTTTCACATTAGTATTTGAAAGGTGATCCACTTTTGAAAATTGTTGCATTATTTATATATTAATCATTTTAGACTAATAAAGTTTAAAAAATGGAAAGTACTTCCCTCCATCCCTATTCATCCAACTCACTAGAGAATTCATAAGTCCAAAAAAACTGTGGTTTTCTTCACACCTTCCTGTTCAGGATGACTTGCTATAAAGATCTCTGCCCTTACCCCTAGTCACAAAAGTTACTGCAGCACACAATTGAAAACTGAGTGGTAATGTTCACAGAGAATCTCTTTAGCAGATTCACTTCACACTTGTCTGAAGTCTTAAATGCTTTGTTGCTAGTAAATTTTAGGCTATTGTATGACCATACCAGAAAGGAAAGTCCCACAGAAGCTGTAAGATTTAAGATACTTCATATATGTAACATTTACACATAGCGAAATGGAACCAGCGTGACCAAAAAACTGTAGTCAAAACTGAACTCAAATAGGAAACTAAAGGAAAATATGTCTTAGTTTGGCTCAGGTATGTATAATTTTGCATGAAGTACACCAGCTTGTTCAAGCAGAAGAGCCTCTACAGATCTCAATGGATATGACAGGAAGATCTGAACGTACAGTGGTGACCATTATCTGTAAATATTCTGAATACAGTAAACACATGATTATATCTGAGATAGAGGTTTCAGAGAGTGCATAGGTAATAGACACACAATCTTGTCTCCTATTAGGTGGAAACTTCTGGCTTAATATTGACTTTATAATGGCAAGTAGCAAGTTAGAAAACAAGAATATTGACAAAACAGCTTTTACTTTCTCCTGATGTCATCAGGCCATGTCACTCATTAAATCCAATCTATAACTGCAACAAGCTATTATGAACAGCATTCATGAATGTATTTCATGGTGCCATGCCAAGCCTGTATTTAAGCACACAATCTAGTCATTTACCTCAGAAGGACTGGTCTTTTTGACAAAAAGTATGTGTTCATATATGATACGTAATATCGTAAAAGACATAAGCACACACTTTTTCGTGTCTTACATGCTTACTCTTACCTTCATTTTAGTTTCCTACTTCTTTTATGATCCTATTATATTTTACAAATCCATTTGTGGAATTTTGAATAGTATGAAAATACAGGAATCTTCAACTGTTTTCTCCACATGCATACATGGAAGATGACTGTAAAATATGAGCTAAACACTATATTGTCAAAATGTTTCACAGCCACATTGAATGAGCAAAGGTAGGAGTAGAAAATTACTGTCAATGAACCACCATCTTCTGTTTTGCATCGTTCACATGTTGGGCTATATAAGTCATTATGACCGCATCAAGACTGAATGTCTATGAAAGCCCTTGCCAATCTGCAACCATTTCCAAGGCTCTTTTACACAACCAGAATTTAGAAAAGAACAAAAAGACAAAGAAGTCTCAGCCCATAATATTTTAGTGCTAAATAATAAGATTGGGTGCAATATTGCATATCCAAGACTGGTAAAGACATAAAATGTGTACCAGTTATATGTAGCTTTATTATGATTGTGTATCAGAAATGTTATCCTGAAACATAAAAGCACAGGCTACCAGATGCTGAAGTGCACATGAATTTTAGTGTGTTTCTTTAATGCTGTTAAACTAAAAATTTATGTGCATGTTTGTATCTAGCAATGGTTGGTGACGGCATAATCAGTGTATCAGTTTAGTTTAGAAAAATTCAGTTCTAGGTTTTTTCCTCCATTTTCTCACATGCTTCTGTAGAGAGATCACCAATTAAAACGAATTTTATTGATCTTTGCTCAGGAGGCAAAAGGTAATAATTTCAGTCTCAACAAAGCCCATACACACAATTTGCACTCACAAAACTCAAAATAATTTATTCTAGACACTAAAATTATCTCTAATTTCCCATTCTTCTAACTCATTTTTTGGATGAATCATTCAAAATACTCAAGGAGTACTACATATAGTGAAACCACCTATTACAATGAAAAGTAGCAGCTTCAAGTGGTTTTTAGCTGGTGAGGATATCAACAGAATCCTTTGTAGTAGAGATATGAGGGCGGGAGTGTATGAATGAGAGCGATGTTACAAAAAACAAAAATAGTATGGGTCATGAAGTGTCAACATAATAAGATATATGTGAATGCACAAGAACTCTAAAACACTGAACTTAAAAGTTTGACTGTTAGAAAAATAAGAGTTTACAACAAATCTTTTGCAACGTGTAACAAGTTACAAAACCAAGTATTTGCTACAAGTTGTAGCCTTCAGTAGGCTTTTTGCTACCTGTCCTCAGGCTCACAGCATCAGATACTTGGCAATCCTGCTGAAGGCAAAAAACATGCATCTGGAAAATTATATGTATAAGTTAAAAGACCTTCAAAAGAGCATGGCCTCTTTTTTCTGTTTTCTGAAGTATGAAAGCTAAATAGTCTCAACTTGTTCATATTATTTGTACAATGTTTTGCCCAACATTGTGTTTCAAACTTCCAGTACAGTCCATATGCATTTAGTCCATGCTAGAGACAGAAACTGCTGAGTCTTTTCCTTAAGTCGTTATTTCTGATTTTAATTTCCCTTGCTCAGTAAATACAACCAGCATAGAGAAAAAAAAAGGAAAAACTGAGAAAAATGTATTTCAATAGGTCTTCATTGTTTGACCAACTAATAATAAAATAATCAATGCTGATATATTTGGGTGGGTACATTTTTCAGATGATATCTTCTTTATCATTCCTACTAAATATCTTTTTCATTTTATGCTACACACATGAAACAAGGATACATCAACCAATACTCTCAAGAATATTTTTCAGTGCTCTCTTGCTCCCATTAGGCTATATCTTGGCATGGATTTTTAAGGAGTTCCTTATGATTATAAATCCCACCCTTCCCATTCAGCTTAAAAGGGATGCCTACATTGTCAAAAGTTAGTATTTGCATAAATGTTTCTCATAAACATTCAATTCTTTGCTTTCAACTCAACATTTCTGGGATCTTTTGAAATTATTTCTTTCTTATGTCTGCTGTGATCTTGAAAGCTGTTAACAGACTAACTGTGGACAGAAAGAAAGATCATCTTTGTATGTACAGGGTAAATTCTCCGCTGTCTTTACTGGCACAGTTCCATTCAACAGCTCCCTTGGCACCCACAGTACTCTGCCTCTTTACGCTAAAGCTTGGCCTACAGCTTAATTGCCCTTTCTCTCACAGCTCATATATCCATTTTACTTTTGCGGTTTTTCTAAATGTAAATTCTTAATACTTTAAGAAACAGGTATTAACTGAATGAAGGAATGATGATTTCAAGCATGCATCCCAATCAAGTGTATGAGTGAGTGTATTCGCATGAACACAACTAAAAAAAAATCTAAAAAGACTTCTATACCCTTGCACTCAAGGCTGCTCTGTGGGATGTTCAGTTGCTGAAATATCTTAGACAAACAAAACTGAGTGAACTAAAAAGACCATAGATCTCCCTTTACTCTGACCCTCAGTTCTGTCCTGCTGTCTTGACAGTTAGAGTCTGTCCCCTGTTCTCCAACTGTTAAATCTTGTGAGTTTTTAAACCTACAAACAAGATACTTCTCTGCCTTCCTACTTTATTCTTGGTATTAAAGTTTCACTTCCAGTATGAAAAATACTATGTAGTTTCTAACATTAATTCCTTCCCCTGGGCGTGTAAGTTGCAGCTGCTGGTGTCTCCCTGAGCCCTTTCTTGTGGCAGTGCTTTAGCTTTTTTGGAAAGGTACTTGTGGCACAGCGGGCAGAAATTCTTAGACACAATTTCTCTTCTCGTTAAAAAGACCTCAGTTTTACTTGTCAACAGTTCCTGTGCTTGAGACACCTCAACCCTCCCCTCATTCATGCTGTAGGTTGCATTATTTCTTCAGTGACCTCTTTTCCTCGTTACCCTAGGGATGGTTGCCCAGGATTTTCCAAACAGGGATATAATCATGTTCAGCTGTTGGGTTTTTTTCTTTGTTTCAGACATGTTCTCCCTCAAGTTAAAAAGTATCTATGAACATTAAACTTGATCAGGCCTGACACCATCAACCAACATCAATAAAATACATGGTCTTTAAGACGTCAAAAAGGCACTGTCATGCCAGTCAGAAGAGGTGTGTGCAAGCGCAGAAGAAAAGGGAGTTAAGTACTGGGACCAGTGCTGTTTAATATTTTCATCAATTATATAGACAGCAAGATCGAATGTGCCCTCAGCAAGTTTGTGGAAGCAATCAAGTTGAGTGGTGCAGTTGTCACAGCAAAAGGATGGGATGTCATCCAGAGAGACCTGGACAAGCCAGAGAAGTAAGCCTGTGTGAATCTCATGAGGTCCTGGATGTGGATCAGGCCAATCTGCATTTTCAATATAGGCTGGGGGATGACTTGATTGAGAGCAGCCCTCTGGAGAAGGACTTGGGTGTGCTGGTTGATGAGAAGCTCAATAGGAGACATCAATGTGTTCTTGCAGCCCAGAAGGCAAACCGTATCCTGGGCTGCATAAGAAGCATGGCTGGCAGGTCGAGGGAGGTGATTCTCTCCCTCTACTCTGCTCTTGTGAGACCCCACCTGGAGTACTCTGTCCAGTTCAAGAATCCTTAACATAAGAAGGATATGGAACTGTTGGAAAGTGTCCGGAGGCAGACCACAGAGATGATCAAAGGGCTGGAGCACCTCTGCTGTGAGGACAGGCTGAGAGCATTGTGGTTGTTCAGCCTGGAAAAGAGAAGTCTAGGGAGAGAACACCTTATAGTGGCCTTCCAGTACCTGAAGGGGGTCTACAAGAAAGCTAAGAAGGGACTTTGTAAAAAGATATGTAGTGGTAGGATGAGGGGAAAAAATCTTTAAATTGGAAGCAGGCAGATTTAGATCAGACATTAGGAAGAAATTCTTCACGCTGATGGTGGTGAGGCACTGGCATAGGTTGCCCAGGGAAGTTGTGGGTGCCTCTTCCCTGGAAGCATTCAAGGCCAGGTTGGATGGGACCTTGAGCAGCCTGGTCTGGTGGGAGGTGTCCCTGCCCATGGCAGAGGGCTGGACCTGGATGGTCTTTAAGGTCCCTTCCAACCCAAACCCTTCTATGATTCTATAAGTTCCTCTAGCTCTCTACCACACATGACTACTTAGTGCCTCTGCAGTTCAGCAGATGCTAGAGTCCATTGGATAATGTCAGGTCACAATGAGAAGAAAAGGTGCCAGCACAGAGCCGTAAATTCACAGTAGTTACAAAGCAAGAGAGATATAAGGGGAGCAAGGAAGAAAGATGAAGTCCTATCAGTCTATACAGCACATATGTCATTTGATGAACCTTGTGGTGAACAAGGTAAGAACCATCTACTGAGGACAGCACACAACACAAGACAGCAGAACAGGACTGTCCTTGGGCTGACATCTGCTCATTACCTCCTTCCAACCCAGGTATGACACATTTCCTTCCAGAAGAGAGCTGCAGGCCAATGCCTTATTGCTTAGAAAGGGTCAGCCCTAGGCTAGGACATTCTTGCTTTTTCCCATTTTACTGCCTTTCTGCTTTTACTTTCAAATTTACATGTGCTTCCTTCTAATATGGTGCTCCCCGTTTTTTCCTTTTCTCCTCCATCATTATCTGATTCTTCCTACTGCCTCTCTTACATTTTAAAATTAGAATCACAAAACAGTTGAGGCTGGAAGGGACCTCCTCAGATCATCTAGTCTACTCACCCTGCTCGAACCAGAGTGAGTTACAGCAGGTTGCTCACAGCTGTGTTCATTCACTCCACAACCTTTCTCAGCAACCTGTTTGATTGTTTGATCATCCTCACAGTAAAAAAAACACAGATGTTTTCTTGTGTTTAAATGGGGTTTCTTGTATTATAATTTGTGTCCATTGCCTCTTGTCTTTTTGCTGGGAATCACTGAGAAGAAGCTGTCCCTGACTTTACGTCCTCAAACAGTTCTTTCTTGTTTGTAAGTACGAGATACAGTGGAGTGCCTTCCCTTGCCATCTCCTGAGTCATATGTGTAAGAAAGCTGTCATTAATGCATTCCAGAAATCTTGGGGATCATTTGTGCCCTCTCTGTCATCCCTCCAGCAGGTATTGTGGTGGTTAGAGATCTCCTGGGAGCACCAGTCCATGTGAGCATAAGGCTTCTTCCTTCGGTCTGAAGAAAGCATCGTCTGCTTCTTCCAGAGAGGCAGCCTGTGGCAGACACCCAGTGTAACATTGCCCACATGTCTCTGTCCTCTGATCATAATCCTTAAATTCTTGACTGGCTCATGATCCATCCCAAGGCAGAGCATATGCATTCCCACTGCTCTCTCACACAAAGGGCAACATTTCACCCTTGCCTTGCCAGCCTGTCCTGCCAAACAGCCTGTATCCAGCCGCGGCAGAACTCCATTACCTCAAGTCTCAGCCTGAACAGAACAGAAGAGAACAGAACAGACAACTGCAAGAGTCAAAGACTCCAGTACATTTGTCTTGCCTTGACTTCTGGAGCCTAGGACAGGTGCCCCACTGGTCCGGCTTGTCTGTGTAAGTCAATGTGTTTATATGCGCCTTGGAATGGCCAGAGAGAAAAGTGGTCCTCCAGATGGAAAAAACAATGCAATATGCTCAATATGTATACTCACGTTGATTAGGAAAGGAAGGCAGGGTACACAGGTGGAAACACCTCCTGCAAAAAACACACCAGAGAGAGAACTAGAGGACTGATGCAAGTTCCGGCCTTTTGTAAGGTCTGATCCAGACCCCCAGATCTGTAGGAGAAAACAGGAAACACAAGATGGGTGGAAGAAAAAGGAGTGGGGATAAAGTGGAACCAAGTGCAGATACAGACACCAGAACAGAAATGCTATAACAAATTTCTTGCCCATTTAGAAAAACAGTGCATCAGACAGCAGCCAGTCTACGAGCGGAGTTTAGAATAAGCTCCTATTCCCATAAAATTGCCAAATACATTTACCCTGCCTCAATTCATTTTAGCACCTTCAGTAATGGAGCATATGTAGCGTATGCCCTGCAGGCCAAGCAAATCGTTCACGTGCCATGTTTTGCACAAGAACACAATCTAATTGTTAGTGATTTCTTATGCAAACGTAAAACCATGCAAAACATATTGGCTATTTCGTTTGAAGGCTTCAGTGAGTGCAGTGGATTCTTCACAACCTGACACATTTGGGAAAAATTGCAGCCACACAGTCTCCAACTATGAGTCACAAACCAGGTGGATTTCTCACCTCTAAAAATCTTCAGTGACGGTTTCTGTAATATGAAGCTAATAAAGACTTTTCGTTGGCAAAGAGCGGTGCAAATTGAGGCAGTCTACATGCTGAGTGCACTCAAAGAAAGCCTACATTTTCACAAGGCATTTTAGAGGCTATCTAGGAATAGTGAGTTAAGTAATGTTATCTGGGTCATATGATCCTCTTTGTTCTCATGGTTAAAGAACAAAATGCTTGAAATTGAAGTTGCATTGTTCCATATACGACCAGTTGAACCATACAATAAAGTCACAGCTTTATTTTTAGATCTTCATTTCAGGTAGTCCTGCAACTATCTGCTCTGGCAAGATAATGCACGGCTAAGGAAGGAAGACCTGGGAAAACAGCTATTGTTGTACATTTTTAGTGGGGGAGCACATAGGAGAGCACTCGTACTGCCATACCCTATACAATGCTGCCTCTCTTGTTGCTCCAGACACCATCTTTGTGACTTCTGTGAGCTCCTAAAATGGAACCAAAAGTATGGGATTCGCTTCTGTGTAAGAGTAACTCATAACTGGCAAAGGACAGTTAAAGCAGCCTTTAAATTATCAGTGCACAGAAAAATCCCTTATTAACTCTTCTACAAATCTTATCTCTTTTTCTCATTCCCTTTCCCCGTAAATAGACCTTTGTTTCACAGATCACTTCTGGATGGCTGCTATCCTCAGATTTTCACTGTCTGCTTTTGAGTAACTAGAGAGATCATCATTGAGCTACGGTGTCCAAAAATGTCCTTAATAGTGACATCAGTGTTATTTGTGAAACCAATGACATTTGTGTCTTCATTCAAATATTTTCCAGGAAAAATACATTGCCTCTTTACCAGCTCTGGGATATATGCTTTGCCATACCATGGGTGTAAACTTACTAAAATATTTAGCAGTTTTCACATCCGCAGTTCAAATTATCCATTTCAAAACAAACACATTTCAGGTAATTCCAAAACATTTGTTTTCTCCAACCATAATTCTTTCTCTGGTCAGACAAGGAAGTGTATGCCTAACCAAAGCATGTTAGTAGTCCCACTGCTTCTTGTAGACATCTTTACATGTGTAGAAGCTGGTATCTTGGTAACAAGAACTCAAGGGCCAAATTCTTCGCCAGTGTCATCTTGTAAGACCACGTCCTTCAATTCAGCTCCACTGATTTATAAGCCTAAACTGCATAATGAAATCTAGCCAGCTGGAAAGTAGAATATAAAAGCATTATGATGCTGTCAGCTTACAGTAGAAAGCCTTGTAGCTAGCATTTGTTTGGAAAAATAACAAGCCCTGAAGACGTTGGCTAGATTTCCTTAACAAGTTGCCTTATTAATGTCATTCCTTGGTATGGAGAATCCTGTGTCAATTCCAGGAGCTTAAACAGAACCAAAATTATAACAAATGTTTTCATTTGTAAAGGTCTTCTGAATAAAATGAAGCCCATGATGACAAGACCAGCAAATAGGTGCATGGTTACCTCACAAACAGCAGTTCTCCACGGGACTTCTCTGTTCTTACAAAGCCCCAGGATCAAGGATATGAAACTACAATTCCTGACTAGTTATCCAAGACACTACTGCTCCTACTGTATCCAGGTAATAGTTTGAAGGAACATTATTTAGAAGTTCATAACAATAACTGCCTTTAAAGGCTTAAAGAGCTGATGTCACTCACTGGCTTGCTTTCTACATGTTTCATTCAGCTGGGGGTTCTGTTTATTTCCTTTGGCTCCATTTCTTGCTTGTTCGTTTCCTGTTGCATGACTTTGGTCCAGCAAAACTTCACAGTCACTAGAGTGCTGCAATGTTTGCGGGAAAGTGAAAGGGCAATGTACTCTGATTTTTGGGCTATGTCAGAAGTGTTGTACAAGTATTTTGACTTGCAGTTCTTTGCAGGTTAGGCACAAACGTAGATGGGTTGTCTTGTTTGTAAAACCGTTCAGCTCTCACATGTTTTCCTATATCACAGGTGACTCCAATATTTAATATAGCTCTAACGTAAAGAGTAGCACAGCTAGTTAAACAGACAGGAGTACCACTCCAAAACAAAATCTGTTTTTATTTATATTTAACAACAGGAGGTGTATCCTCTAGCAGATATTCCAGTCTGCCTGGAAAGTGTATATGCTCTATTAAAGGAGGCTTACAAAGGCTTTTACGATTCCTATGGTAACCCAGTAGAAAGGCTGTTACCATGGGGACTACCCAAGCCTATATAAACCTTCTGTCTTCATTAGAGTATCTCTGAGACTGAATGCTTTAACAGTTACTGCTCTGGAATAGTTAACAATCTCTGCTTTGGGGAAAGAAATAATTATTTCTTTCTGATGAAAGTCCAGTTATTTTGTCAGTTTTCAATAACACTCAACAGCCCGAATACCTGCCATATAACAATATAGTGAACAGTCTAAACAGAGATATACACTTCAAAAAACACTCTGATGTATGTTACTGTCCCCACTACTACAGTATACCCACATTATGCATTTGAAATTGCAGTTAATTCAATCATAAGGACAGAGTAAATTACACTTCTTAAGTTTAAATTAAGGAACTCGCGTGCACCAAATATCTTCTACCTGTGTGTACATGTAGTTACCTGTGAAGGCAGCGTTCTGCTTCCCATTCAGATTCCCCTTCTCAATCACTCACAACTCCTTCTAAAATACTGTACCAAAACAAATGAAAAAAGAATTACTTTTGAATGTAAATGTTTCATGCCTGATCTCAGCCAAATTTGCTTTTTTCCTTTCCTTTTTCCTTTCTCCCTTTTCCTTTTTCCTTTCTCCTTTTTCCTTTTTCCCTTTTCCTTTTCTTTCTTATAAATTCAACAGGTTTTGAGTTAAGCAAGTGGAAATAAAATCGTATTTTTCTTCCATATGTTCTACACAAAATGCTTATATGTTCACAATAAATGCCTGGAGGAATAACTTTAAGCTTCATCTCTGCAATTTCTGAGTCATCATTAATTTTCCCACCTCTTTCCTATACATTAATGAGACTAATTTCTCTTTTTATGCCCTTTTCCTTTGATAAAAAAGCCTTTCTTGTCACCCTCCCTCTCGTATCCTTGCAATATTATTCTGCATGTAAAGACATGCTGTCTGAACTACAATATGCTGAGCTCAGAGTGAATAAATCAAAGAAACAAACAAATTAAAATTTCTGAATAATTCTCAAGGAGTTTAAAAATGTGTCCCAAATTGCTCTTGTCTCCAGTTACAGAGTCATATGTGATAATGCAGTATGAATTTTTGACCTGAATCTTAATATCAACTGGGAAGAGACCAAAAGTTTTTTTCCCTACCCTAAAAAAAAACAAAACAAAACAGTCCAAGTGCCCTTTATGATAATATTTGAGACTTTTCCTAAAAAGCAGTCATATCGTATAGCTGTGGACCCCCTAAAGTTCATGAAGAAGCCCATTTCTGCTCTGTTTAATAATGGAAAGTTCTCTTTAGGATAAGAATTCACCATCTTTCAGGAAGAAAAAAAAAAACAACAAACCAACAGGACTTGTTTGTGATATAGCTTTCTTCCACATTTGCAGGCTTAAAACCAGAAAAACATTTCACAACATCCCTCCATTTTCAATGGAAAATGACAAAGGTGGTGATTGATGCACTCAGCCAGGACCACTGTATCGCTGGTCACTTCATAAGCCGTAGATAAGAAGCAGCCTCCAGTCTTGGATGTTGAGAAAACTCAAGGCTTTCATGCATGTATCCATCTTTGAGCCCAAATCTCGTTCAGCCTACAAACAGTTGTGCAGGCTTTGATTCTTCAAACAAGATAGTGCTTGGACTAATCTGTCATTTATGCAGCACATGTGACAGAGACTACCATCGTGCTTCACCGCTTTGCTTTCTGTAGAGATGTTTTGGTCTCCCACTTGATGTTCAGTATATAATGAAGATAGAAATTACTTTTTTTTCTGTCATCTCCCATGTTTATACCTCTTTTCCATGCACAAGCATGCTCAGAACAGCACCACACACACACACCACCTGGAAGACACATACCTTGGCATTTGATCTTAACCGCTTATTTTCCAGTATGTATTTAAACACACAGCCGAAAACAGTATCTGAATGATACCCTTGATTCCAAGTAACATTATAGGAACTAAAAACACATCTTCTAGCATGGTATGACCTGATGCAACTCCTGGACCAGTCAGAGCACTTTGTATCATAATGATTTTCTTCTTCAGATTAATGTTCAGGTCCAAATTTGTTATTAGCTACCCAAACTGAGACCAAAGCTTCACACACTCGTTTCAAGTCAGTACAGCAAACAGAAGGATAAAGAAGGCTTATCTATTTAATAACTTTCTGATTGTGGGTACGCGGTGCCTTTTTAAAAATAAATGGCATATCATTAGAAAAAAATAAATCAAAAAGAGAAAAAGAGAGAAAAACCTGTTGCATAAACAGTAATGCCAGTATATGCCTGATTTCTTGTGAGGATCCAGGTTTTCAGACTAGAATGGTTTTCAGAACTGCAATGTGATTAAAATCCAATTTTGAGTGAGTGCACTACTCACTGAATCACTTGAGGCACACAGGCCACTAAATATGTATTCCATCCTATCCCATCTCTTACATTTATGTTTTGATGCAGTTGTGCACACACTCGTGGCAGCTGCATAATGCCAACTGGACACACAAACGCTTACAGTGTTCTGAAAAATCTGGGTCTTAACGTCTTTTGAAACACGATAGAATACTGTTTCATTGTGCACTGCCAGGCAAGAAGTCTCGATATTGTGTTGAAGCATTGTCCATCTGTATCTCCCTGTCACCATATTGTACAACTTCACAAGCATGCAGAGTCAAATGAAATGATACCCGAAAGGCATTGTAACAGAACCCCTGTGAATCTGAACTATTAAAACAATTCTTCTGAGGATGAGCTCTACTAAGGAAAAGCAATATTTTACACAGCTCTTAAGATACCAGTGTTTGAGTGTTGGTATAACATTTCTGTATTGGACAAAGACTATGCAATGAATTCTGCAAGGTGCATGAGGCAGCATTACTTTCCAGACTCTCATTGTATTTGCTGAAACTACGTGTGCTTAGTTTAAAGTGTATTTTTAGCTTTTCAGCTCATCTTTTCTACTTAGTTTTCTATTGGGCACTGAAGTGGTGATATCTGAGCTAACATAAATGGTAACATTTAGACACTGACACCACTACCAGCACCCCTTTAGGCAGAGCCCAGTGAATGCCCCTGAATCAGCAACGTACGTGCCAGCTGAACAGAATAAGGTCATTTCTCTCCCTTACATCTCTTTCACAGCAAGTAATTGCTCAAAGGAGCAAGCTTCATTCGATGTTCTTGTAGTCAAGAAATCATTGCCAATTATTGCAGTTGTGAATGATCCCTGACCAGACTGGAGAAGGCTCCTTAAGCTAACCCCACAGCTGTGCATTGAGCGTGGTGTATAGATGTTACAATACAAATGGCCTAACAGGGTTGTAAATGGAGAAGACTGGGCGATGAGTGATACGTTCGTTCCTTCTGCGTGGTGAGACTTACAGTTCGAGATGATTCAGTTGGGGAGTATGTCAGCAGAGGGTTTTTAGTCTTGTTAAAGCAAGCAGTCTATTCCTATTGGATACCTACCGGCAGTCTCTACAGAGACGACTTCTTCCCAGTGCTGCACAGGATCCCACTGCTTGCTGTGCTGGAAGGAATGTGTCAGAACTAATCTTACAATAACAAGTTGCACTAATTGCTGACATGAATCTTGGCACTGACGTAAGCCTGAGCTGTTTAATCAGTGTTTATTAAAGATGAAGTGATAGCATTCTTCAAAATATGGTAACATTCTATAATCTCTTATTATAAATTGATCAAAAGATTTGAATCAAACTAAGATTACTTGGAAAGGGGAACAGTTACTATGGTTTAATAAAGCAGAGAAGGGTTTTGGAGAGCACAGAATTATCCAGAAGTAAATATGTAAGTTTTGGCTGCATGGTATTTATTTCCTATTAGGTTCTCATTAAAAGCAATTTAATGTTAAGAGAAAAATTCTGCTCATTATTATGAGTGTGTTTGAAAAAATAGGTGACCACCACCATACTTTTAAAATGTGACATTTCAGCAGTGATGTATTTGTTGACCACATTGGCAGAATAGGAATTTGTATTTAATTCCTCCCTAATTAAAAAATAAATACTTCCATGATTTATAGAACACTATACAACATGCAGAACTTCAATTTCATAGGCAGCAGAAACTAAGAAAAATACATCCAATTAGTCTTTCATAGATTTATTTAAATTGATAATTAATGTTAAATTCCTATAGATGAATAATAACACACATATAAACAGATACAGTATATTCTTCCATTTTCAGGGGAAAAAATCCATTAAAAATTGTTATTAAAAGACCCCTGAGGACATTTTCAGGTGCGATAGCACTAGCTTATGATAAATTCTGCTCATAGCTTCAAGAATGTTTAATTTCCCACAGTCAGATTGCTTTCTTCCATTGAAAATCCCATGAGTAGTGATTTGAATGAAGGGATACTCAGCAATGTTCCTCTTCTGCTGTATTTTTGAAGCTGATTTCTGCATCTCTCTAGGGAATGACCAGGGACACAGGGCCACCCACAAGGGTGGGAAAACTTTTGAGCGTGAATAGTTAGCACAGTGGTGTTGTGTGTTAGCTGTTTTACAAATCTACATTCAGAACGAAGCAGACAGCTCCCAAGTGTTGGTCTTAGTCTTCCTTCAAGCTCCTTTGCGATACACCCGTTTGTGTACAACAAAGGGCTGCTGGGGGCCTCACAGAAGAAAGTTTGATATTATAAAGGTAAGTGACCTTCTTTCCACGTCTCTCCTTTTACTTCCATACAGAAAAGGGGAAATTTATGTTTGCCAGGTGCTTTCCTTATGTCTCCAACTACCAGGATCGGTTTGAGCCCTTTCCATTCAAGCTCCTGCACAGTTTGTAAAGCATCTCTCTCAAATTACTGTCTTCCTTCCTGAGTCACCATTCTCCACACATTAGGTGCAATTTAATCACGTGTTGAATTTTTCCTCCAAGTAAAAATGAAGTTCACTGAGACAGTCTTTGCTGTAAAATGTGTCCACAATAAACAGTACTTACACAGTACTGCTTTCATCCTCTCTTATCCTAATACATCTTACTTCCCTCTGAGAACTCCCTGCCTCCTGTAGACTCCCCATCACTGTTTCTCAGTGAAAGTCATTGTTTGCTCTTCATGTCCCCTAGTTGGTCTGGGAAACACAATGCTCTCATGATTCAGCTATTCTCCATCTTTCAGCCAAGATACTCTACTTTCACATACTGCCTCATGCTCGCATCTGTTCTGTCCACTTCATACCTCTAGCCTCTTCATGCTGGTCCCTAGCCTGCTCACCCAGACAAGCACAGTCCACTTTTATTTCTATCAATGACTTCAGAACATCTCGCATTCATATACCTGCATAAATACATACAAATACATGTCTTAGACATGACAGAAAAGTGAAGACTTCATGCAAGAAAGCAAAATACTACACAGAGTTGAATATGGTTTCTTTATCTCACTTGAGATCTACTTGCTCTTGAAGTGATGTTCAGGAATGAAAAACCTCTGGCTAAGGAGAGAACAACAAAGGACCTAAATCATGCGACCTGGTGACACTCTTCTCTGACTCTCACTGTCAGACTGATACCAAGAGAGGCAGGGCCAGTACTGACCATATCCCATCTAGATTTTTATCCCCAGAAGTGTAGAGAATGTTTATTAAGGCAGATGTATGGAGGAAAAGCCTAGTTCTCACCAATTACTGAAAGAAACAATTAAGTGTGGCAACACCAGTAGGCCTAGGAACAAGGCAATCTGTTACATGTACTTCCGCCCTGCACTACTTCTTCAGACACTCTCCCACCTCTGATTCGCAGAGGGTAAAAATCTATCAGAACCCTGAAATTTAAATCATTATCCAGCATCTCTGTGTTTTAGCAGCAACATCTTGACCAGTCTCAAAGGGTGTAGGAAGATCTCTAGGGAGATAAGGCAGTGAACATATCCGCTCTAGCTGTCTGGTTAGGAACCCATTTCACCTGTCCAACAGCCTTCCACTCCAAGACTCAAAGCATCAAGAGCATCTCAAAGTCCTGCTGGGTTGATACAGCTTTATGCCACCCCCAAACAGGCGGGTGGTTGTCAGGCACAATCTGGCCTGGACTGTTTTTCATTGTATAAAGTTGCTATGGTATCACCAATTAAAATTTCTAAAAAATAATCTGCATCTGTACAGCATGCTAAAATAACCTACCAGATGACACGTCCTTTCGTAGAAAGCGATTCTACTAATTGCTGAGGGGCAGATTCCTCCACCCTTCCTCTCGCTGAACAGTGCCTTCAAGCTGCAAATACTCCCACTGCTTTCAGCATTTGCCAAGCTGAAGTTTTCCACAGTAACCATGAGTCAGGCTCCAGAAATCAGGAGACTTAAAAAATCATGAGCTTGAACTGCAGCGGGCGAGCTATTTTGTCTTGATGATTAGATTTGGCAGAGCAGGCATTCAGCATAAGAGTCAACCTCACAGCTAAAAAAGCAGGTGATCAGCAGCTTCAGCAGAGAGTGATCCCAGTCACATCTGAAAATGTGTGGTCTAACACTTCAAAAGCTTTTTGTTAGTATCTAGCAGAAGGAAACCGAGATCCTAATTTCCCTGTTCATTTTCTCCCTTCCTCATTATTATTTTTCTCATTACTTTCTTTTTTTTTTTTTTTTAGTGTTTATGTCCCTCCACCTTAATTTCCAAAGATATTTCAATAGATTGCTCATTGCAGGAAGAAGATGAAAGTCAAGATTTGGATTAGCAAGGATGGTTCTGGCAGACAGGTCTCTGATGAAGCCATTCACTAGCCTATGAAAGCCTGCTGGGAGAGAAGATGTTGCTTACCAGAGGACACACACAACCTACTATGCATCACTCGCTAGAGCTGAGCAAGGCAAGGGTGTCTTGTTTCACAAAGTTTTGTTAACCCCTTACTCACTCATCATTTAACATCAAGGACTTGAGATTAAATGACTTAAAAAGTGAACTTCAGTCAACACTATCTGAAATCACAAACTAAAGATCTGATTTCCCTCTTCAGCCTCACAGGCTGCTCCTTTGCAGTCAAGGAGTCAAGCTTGTGTCACCAACTGAGCAGTGCACACAGAGGCCCTGGGCAAACCAACAGGCTTTACTGGCTCTGACTGGCCTCCACTGGCCCTCCCCCCATGCTCTGGGAGGGCCATGGACCCAAAGCCTTTCCTGCAGCCCGAGCTATGTTGTTGGGTACACCTGTCCTCAGCTGCCCAGCCTTGCCCTGGCCTGCTGTTTGGTCCTAGGTCGACCTTAGACCAGACTTGTTGCCCTGCTTTTGCCCAGTGATTACTGGACTGTTGGCAGGAGCTGTCATGGTCACCCAGCTGCCCTGCTTTGGACTGTCTGTCCTCAGGGGGATAACTGTTCCTCCTCATTGAGGTCAACATCCCTCCTCGGTGATGTCACTGTTCCTGCCAGACGCTAGGCCAATCTGTGACAGAAAGGCTTGTGAGGTAACTTGGAGCAATCAACAATTAACCTTGGGCTGGTAAGATGTCAGGAGTCAAAGGAGGCTTTTTGGTAGCCATAGACAGCAGAACTGAGGACCATCACTTTATATTTGAAGATGGGAACAAACAAAGGTGTGAATACTACGTGTTGAACTCCTCTATGCAAAGCAGACAAATCAGAGGACAGATTTAGACCTAGACAGACCTAATACAAAGAGAACCTTCACTTACTTCCTCCCACTGTAGTGAGCCTTTTCACCCCCGCAGGTATTACCAGCAATCTTTTATGCCTTCCACCAAAACAGTGAGCTAGAAGGTCATAACACACAGAAAATGAGACCTCTTCAACTCAAGTTTTTCATCTTCCCCACACAGAAAAAGCCTGGAAGCTTTGCAGCATCAGCTTGCCAATGGAGGATAATTCAGATTCAAGAAATTATCAGCACTGATTAATCTAATGAAATTTGAAAGCAAAGCCCAGAAAATGTTTCATCACATGAGTTTTATGAGATTCTATTAATTAAAGACACAAGCATTTATGTATGTTCATGTTAAAAGCTTCCTATCTATTAATTTGACTAATTAAATTCATATTTTATTTCATGGGATTTTATAAGAGTTTGGTCACAAACATGGTAATACCATTTACATGAGAGAGCGAAAAAGGCCTGAATTTTGGCAAGAAAAACATTCATTTGTAATATCATAAGATCAAAAAAATATTGATCGGTATGGTGGAAAAGACAGACCTTGGTCTTTTTCAAAAAGAAAATATTAGTGTTTTCTTCTAAAAGGGTGCTGGGAAAAGCTAAGTGAATAATTGTCTGTATGGGTGCTACAAGTGGGAACATGTCTGTATGCTATAAAACTAGAGCTGAATGATCTTTCTTTATAGCAAATATAAGAAAAGTAGAGAAAAGATGCTCCATCTTAAGAAAAGTCCCTATAAGCGGAATCAGTTTCCCTATGAGGAAATAATTACTGCGAGCTGCAAAAATAGAAATAAAATCTCTGACGAATGGCTGGTGTATCAATTCCTGTTACAGTTTATTTATGCAGACAATATAGTGTCTGGGATGAAATAGCTCTGTTGGCAGAACGAGCATGAGCCACTGTATGTGGGCTCTCAGAGCGCTGCATGGGAGTGTTTACTTCAGCTCTCCTGGAACCAGGCAGAAGTGACGCTATCAAGCTAGAGCCTGAAATAGGCAGTGAAATCGCCACCATCAAGAGAAAGCTGAGTGTGTGGCTGAGATCTTCGTCATCTCACAAAAAAAATAAACAAGTGAAAAAGTGTTTGAAACCTCTTCCTAAGATCTCACTGAATTCAAAGAGGGGCTGCTGGGCTCGGTCACTCCCACTTTGCCACTGTGTTCATTTGCCTGTAGCATTTTCTGCAGGACAGAACAAACCACATCTATTTGCCTTTTCAGGTCTGTATGTTTATATTGCCTTATTCTTCTAAATATGAGTTCAAATTGTTCTGGATATTGTCAAAAGCTCCAGTAATCTCCAGTAAGAACAAAATACTCATCTCTGAGTGAGATTTAAACACATGGATTTTATACAAAAGTTATAAATAACTGATTTTCCTAATCTAAAGGAAAAATCTGAAATTAAAATACATTAATTAAATATGACCAGTTTCAGGTCTGGAAGATGTGCAGCTCTATTCTGTTAAAAGATACCATCAGTAGGTCTTTTTGTAGTCCTTTTGCTCGGAACAGTCACAAATGAAAAGGAGGAGAAAAGATGTGTACATGAGAACTAAGGAAGCTGTGATGCACCACTGCAAAAGTGCAGACCCTGGAGGTGCCACCCACACAGCGCGCTCTGCTGTATAAATCGCCCATCCACAGCATCATCCTGCTGGTGGGTAGAGGTCAGTCCTCCTGGCCTGCTTGGTGTTGCATTGTCTCACTGAGCTCTGCATGCTCTCTCTGCACCCACAGACTTGTGGACATGCTCACAGTATGCGTAGCACAAGGCCAACCTTGGAACAGCATGGGCCACGGCTCACAGGAAGCAGAGCAAAGAGGAGCAGTAAAAAGGAGTCCTGTGGGAACACAGATGAGAAATGATGCACTGTCACTCCACTAGAGGGATTTTCCATCAGTCATCATGTAACTCTTACAAAACAGTGGATGAGGACAAAAAGTAACTCATAGCCTACCTCTTTGGTCTGGCACCCCGTGAAGTAAATGACAGAAGATCCACCAGTCTCAGGGACAGAACATCATACCCCGCCAACAGGAACCCCGCACAGTTGTTCCCTCAGATACTAAGTTTCTGTGAAACCACAATTTTCTTTTGCTCTCAGCATTCAGCAGTTGGAAGATTTTCTATGTGTCCCAGTAACATATTTCTGAAGTGCCTCACACAAACACTGAGCAAAGCAAGACAGCTGCCACCCCAGGGCCTCTAAGACCTCCTGGCATGTCCAGAGATGGGCTCAGCAGTGATGCAGCTGAAGGAAGAGAGCTACCTAAACTATGTTAATATTAAAATTTCACTGAAGTGATGTTTCATTCCCTTCCACTGAAATCAGTTGGAGTCTTCCCATTGATTGCACAACAACATGACTGGCCCTTGGGGTTCGATTTTTTATGAGGTTTTTTTGGTACCCATTATCTCACCAAAACCAGACAGCAATTATTATTTCATCAGTTCTTAATTTCAAATTTTGTTCTTTTTCTCTCGTCTGGGGTGCAATAGCATTCAACTACTTATTTTTGCTGTGAAATACTCAGAAAAATTGAATCAGGATCCATGTTGCAACCCTAGCAAAAGTATTTATACATGGACAACTTCTTCCAGAATGGAAAAAATATTTTATATTTCACCCTGCAAAAGATATTAATATAACTCAAAAATAAGCAGTTAGTTAAGAGGTATTCTAAGGGACAGATGACTGAAAAAGATGCACCTGAGAAGAGCAAATGGCACCCGCTCTTTATTAGGACAAAAATTGTCAGTTATGGGCAGTACAGTGGAAAATGACAAAAATATCATGTGTTGCATTGAGGAGGAAGAGAAGAGAGAGAAAGACATGCAAATAAATACCCTAATGCAGAATATATCTTTTCTGCCTCCAGATTCTACCCAGAAAAAAAAAAAAAAAATGCATATGCTAGTGGAGGTGCCTAGTTTTTCTGGAAAACAAAAAAGAAACAGCATGAGGCAGGATCATTTCACATATTTTCAGATTCTAATATTTTATGGCCCTATGTTAGTGTGTCTTTGAGTTCCCCAAGCACTGCTTTTGCATTATATGAATCTCTAGTTTTGTTGATATGTGCAATGAACATCAGTATTTGTAAAAGACTGTGATTTAGCTTTGTTCAGAATAGGAGGGAACCTTTCCTGGGGTAAAAATTAGGAAGTATTCCTATCTTTAATTTCTACAGCCTTGTAAAAAGATGGAGACGCAGAACAGAACTTTACAGCAGGAAGATTTAAGTTGATGTGTTCCCATCAAATTTATCTATATTTTTAAACAGTGTCTTCACTAGTAAAGGAAGAAATTCTGTGAGACTAGATATTATGTACATGCTGAAACAAATGTCAGTAACTGTTGAAAAAGCCTTCTTCTACCTCTTAGAGATCCAAAACAGAGCTACATTTTGGAGAGTGAAAGATCTTTAAAGTATCTATAACAGCCGTAAAGGCAATGGCAGTTGATAGTACCAACCAAAGTAGATACGGTGGTTGAACGGGTAGTGTCAGTGAATGTTAAATAATAATTCACAGTAATTTACAACAAATTAGATGCAAGTGCAGTCTAAAACCTATACGAAGGAAAGAAAAAGTCACTTACAATAATACATGTACTTCTCTTACTTCTGTGCATAGACGTCTAATTACATGCATACAAATAGAAATCAATTTTAACATACTGGGCTTACTTCAGGACAGAATGTGAAGATCCTTTTCAGGCATTTAACTACCATTTCTGTTTCTCAAAATGTTCCTACTGAAAATTATTACTATTAAACATTTTAGAGATTTTTTTTAAATTCCCAAATTTATATATTCTTGAAACATTTTGAATGTATCCATTTTTGAGCCTTTTAGTCATGCACTTACTATCTGAATAGTTTTAGTCTCTATGCATTAAAGAAAAAAACATATTTTCTCTGTTAATTTAAATAGATATATATGTTTTAAATTCATCTGAATCTTCAGTACCACATTTCCTCTCTGTCTGTTATTACACTATTATTGTTTAGTCTCAATTTCTTTGTTTGTTTATTTTTAATAAATTTTAGTAACAGAAAAGGATGCTTCATAATGAGTACATGAAGTGCTGTATCTAGCATAAACTATAGCTTTTCACAACTTGAATACAACGTTCCCCAATGAATCCCTTGGTAAAAGACATTAGTATTAACCCCAAAATCTTCAGATATGAAGGCCTGGGTTGATCCATTCTGTTTACTCTTACACTTGTCATAAGAACCTGATTCCTTTCCAAAGGGATTACCCCTAGCTAGTTATAAATTTTTATAAGACTATTGTTATTGTCCATATCAGTCATTTGTCCTAATGCATATGACAAAGAAGATGTGAAGATGTTCTAAATGCTGTAGTTTAAACATTGCTCTGATTTTCCTTAGGCTAGGATACAAATAGATGGTCTTCCTCCCTGATCTGATCTTAAACCAGAACTGTCTTGGTGGCAGTGTCTGTATTAGACATCCTCAGATGACAAGGTAGTGTCCTTTGTGCATATTGCTGGCTCTTGTTTTCCTGCCATGATATAATTCAGCTGATAGATAGATGTAGACATTTGACAGGAACAGTAAGACAAAATACTGAGGTGATCTCAACTGGAAAGAGTTCTGAGGGCGCTAGCAAATGTTATTTCTAAACTGCTCTCCATCGTCTTTCAAAGATCATGGAGAACAGGAGAGGTGCCTGAGTACTGAAGGAGAGGTAACATCACTGCAGTGTTCAAACAGAGCAAGATGGAGGACATGGGAAAATACAGACCAGTCAGCCTCACCTTTATACCTGGAAAGGTAATGGAACATCTTATCCTGGATGTAAACTCAAGGCATCTGGAAGAAAAGAAGATTATCAGGGGTGGTCAACATGGATTCACCAAGGGGAAATCATGCATGACCAGTCTGATCGCTTTCTATGGTGTTATGAATGGCAGGGTGCCTGAGAAGTGAGTGGTGGATGTCATCTACCTCAACTTTAGCAAGGCTTTTGACACTGTCTCTCGCAACATCCTTGTAGATAAGATTAGGAATTGTGGGTATATGAGTGGCGAGTGAGATGGATTGAAAACTGAGTGGATAGTGGAGCTCAGAGAGTTGTCATTGGCAGTGCAGTCTAGTTGAAGCCTGTGGCCAGTGGTGTTCCCCAGGGGTCAGTACTGGGCCCTGTCTTGTTCCACACATTCATGAATGACTCAGATGAGGGGACAGAGTGTACTGTCAGCGAGTTTGCTGATGACACAAAACTAGGAGGAGTGATCGATATATGAGAAGACTGTGCTGCCATTCAGCAAGACCTGTGCAGGTTGGAGACTTGTGTGGAGAGGAACATTATGAAGTTCAACAAAGGCAAGAGCAGAATCGTGCAACTCAAGAGGAAAAAGGCCCTACATCGACACGGGTTAGGGGTTGATCTGCTGGAAAGCAGTTCTGTGGAGAAGGACATGGTGTGCCTGGTAGACAATAAGTTGACAATAAGCCAGCAATGTGTCCTCGTGGTCAAGAAGTCCAATGGTATCCTGAGGTGCACCAAGATGACTGTGACTGACAAGTTGAGGGAGGTTATCGTCCCCCCTCTACTGTGTCCTAGTGAGGCCCCCATCTGAAGTATTGCAACCAGTTCTGGGCTCTCCAAGAACTGACAAGGAAGACAAGGAACTACTGGAGAAAGTCCAGCAGAAGGCCACGTAGCTGATTAGGTGACTGGAGCATTTCTCTTATGAAGAGAGGCTGAGGGACCTGGGGCTGTGTAGCCTGGAAAAGAGAAGACTGAGATGGGATGATATCAATGCTTATAAATATCTAATCAGTGGGGGTCAAGAGGATGGGGTCAGACTCTTCTCACAGTGCCCAGCAACAGGACAAGGGCAACAGGTACAAACTGGAACACAGGAAGTTCCATCTGAACAAGAGGAGAAATCTTCTTTCTTATGATGGTGACTGAGTGCCGGAACAGGCTGCCCAGGGAGAATATCTTCTCTGAAGATATTCACATCCTGCCTGGATACATTCCTGTGCCACCTGCTCTAGGTGAACTTGCTTTAGCAGGGGATTGGACTCAATGATCTCCAGCCCCTACCATTCTCTGATTCTCTGATAAGGACAAGACAAATGCAACCTTTCCCATAAAACCTCTTGGAAGCCCATCCAGGAAGAACTTCAGTTGTTTTACAGAACGTTAGCATGGTGTAAGAAGACCCCATAGAATAAGATTGTCAGCACACTTTGCTAACAAATAGAGCACCCATGGGAATAGCTAAGACTGCTCCCATTACCTGTCCTGGCCCAAAACAGACTGTGTACGGACTAGGATTGTGCATTCAGCTTTCTGAGTTGCACATGGTCTCCAGCATGAGAGATTTTAAACTGGGTATACTCCTAAAATAAAGAGCATTTTCCCACCTGTGGCAGATCCTGGGTAAGTGACAAGTCACTGGCCTAGACTGGCAGGGATTGGATGTTTCCTGGTACTACAAAAACACTGCAGAGATGTATTAAAAACATTTGGAAATTGGAGAAATATGAAAGTCTTCAAGACTTATGGCTGCTGATTAAAGAACACACTTCTGCACTATGGAAAAAGCTCCAGATAATTTAAAAATTAACCAGGAAGTCTCGAAATTGTAGAGATTTTTTTATATGTGAGATAATAGTGCAGTATTTCATGCATTTCTGCAGATTTCTTTAGTATTACCCTCATATGGCAAAATCATAAGGGCAAGTGTTTCCATCACTGTTGATCCTTTCTGTGATCTCAAAACACAGACATTTTTCTTCTTGGAAACATAGGGTTAATGTGCTTATTCCTAAAAGCTGAGATTGTGTTGCTGTGAGCTGCCACCTGGGTTGGATAGGAAGCAAGTCAACACCTGGCAAGAACTGTAAAGGAATCATACACCAGGGGCTGTTCCATCTTTTATTTTTAGTTGACAGTGTAGTAAGAGAGATAAATGGTGAAATGCTGTAGCCAGGAGCTAAGGCCACACAGGCTGGTAGAGCGGGGTCAAGAAATGAAATTATCCCTTGGAACAATAATTTCAAGCACTGATCTTACGTAATAGACAGAAAGAGAGTAGATGGTGTAGTCATATAAGGGAAGAATCTAGCTCCAAATAAAAAAAAAATGTACTTTTTTTGTCTTAAATGCCTTTTTATGTTTCAGGTGTAACAGACAGGAGCAGATCAGAGCAATTTGCAGATGATGCTAGTTATCCGCTGTGAAAGGAGCTGGAAGTTGTTTTAAGGGGTGTAAGGAAGTCTTAGAAAGATCTGAGAGAGGTTATTCTATCACAGCTCCATACCCTACAAGACATCTTGCCATCAGCACCTTGCTCATTCCATTCATTTAGAATTTCACAAAGTCCAGCTCAGTTGGTTGAAATTGGAGGTGTCCACGTAAAGGAATATAAATTCCGGAGGCTTAGATAGGAGCATAGATTAGCTATGGGTAACAATTCTGAGAACTAAAAAAGGGAGCACTGCATCACCGGATGAGCTCTGAATGGAACAAAAGGATTAGCTTAAATACATGCTCAAAATAGAAAATAATTTTAGCAATGTTGTTGGACTAGGAGGCTTATTTTTTCTCAGAACCAGTCTGTAAAGGAAAAACTACAGCAAAGCAACTTATTTTCCATTGAGCTCTCAGGGCTTAATTCTCTTTCAGTACAAATTCTACAAACTAATTTAAGTATCTCAAACAATGAACTGGATGGTTCGATACAGTCACGTTACCACAAGCATTGTGAATGTTGCTTTTTTTATTGGAGACCTTGTCCATTTACCTGACATTTGCATGCTGCCTAGAGACCTGGCTGGCCTCTCAAGCAATGACTAAGTCTTTGGGCAATGTTTATCATTTGGAAAAATGAAAGTGTACTTTAACTGTGTGCATAACTTTCCTTTTTATAAGGCATTTTACAATCAAGACTACAAAGGGCACATCTACTCCCTCGGTTTTTGTTAGCGATGATTTGAGCAAGAAGACATTCATGTTTGTGGAGCAAACTGCAGTCTGATGTGATATATGCAGTGGTTCAGAGTCCAAGATCAAAAAGGTTACCCACTGGGAGACAGGACTTACTGTATTTCTCCTATAGCATGCTGCTTCATGGTACTTCTGCTTCAGAAAAAGTCCCTAGCACATGCAACGAGGCAGGGCTTACTGAAGCTACTGTATTTATCCAAAGTGGTTACACAAAACCAGTCACTGGCTGCCACAGTTATACACCGAACTCAACATCTACTCAGAGCTCCTATAACAGGAGGAGTTTAGAGAGTAAGATTTAATGTATGAACAAAGGTCTCCGTCTCTCTAACATCAGGTTTGCTTTATTGTCTGTCTCCAGGAGATGGGCATGTGTTCACAGCCTTATCTCAAACTTCATTTAAACTACTTAACAAGTCATCTTCCTTTTCTGGACTTTCAGTAGCTGTCCAACTCTTTAATCAAGCCCACTAAATTCCAGAAGAATACACCTAGCAGCAGTTGTGCATGTTTGTTACCAGCACTTTATCTGAACTCCCATGTTCCTCAAGTATTTGGCAGTTCAATTGGGCTTTAGAAACTGGAGAGCACCAGTTATTTTCAGCACCTCAATATAACTTTTTTGATAGCTTTTAGGATAACAGTAACTTATAATGGACTAATGGGAGAACCTAATCATCCTGAAAAAGCCCAGAGTGTGTAGGACCAATATCAAATTATTAGAGACTAGACTTCACAGTTCCTGAATGCCAACCAGTTTTTAAAAAATATCACGAGTTTGGCATTTCATTGCAGTCTTTGTTTGCAATTGCTCTTTTAAGTTAGTTCAGTTCAAAAGGATGTCTGAGAAGTGACACACTAGGACCCATTCAAATATTTTAGTTCAGAGAACTCTCTGAACTAGGGAAGTAAATTCACCCTTTCCATTTTTCCAAGTAATATTCAGCACACCATCACTTCTGGTCTAGATACAGTTTCACATTTTCTTTTATTCTTTGTAACAACAGGGAAGATTTTAAAGCCATTTATAGCCATAACCCATTGAATTACTTGCTGGTGAAGTGGTTGAGAAAATCTTCCTTTGGAAGAACTAGTGACAGTGTGTACGTATTCCAAATCATAATGCATGCCTCAATAAGTTTCTGGGTTTAAAAATGCTTTCTTTTACTTATGTGTAGCACAAATTAAGTCAGTGGGGTTTCAAATGAAACAAAACTTGGCACCTCTTCCCAAAAAGCCATATTTTGTTTTGCTAGATCTGCATAACTCAAAATTGCCTAAGTGAAATTTTCTAGCACATAAGAGAGATGAATTTAGCTCAAGAAAGAAATTCTGTTTTAATTTAAATCAGTAAGGCAAACAGGTGTTAGTCTATGCAGAATTTGGCCCTCTGACTCCTTTTATTCTTTCCTTACATTTACATTCTCTCAGAAACAACTGAGCAATTTCACCATCAACTCAAAGATAAAATATGATTTGTCACTTTGAGGCCAAGGCATGGATATCCCAGCTTTGCACAATGCCAGTCCTGATAAATGAGAGAAACTGAGAATAAATGCAATTAAAAAACAAAAAAAAACATTTGAAAGAGCCATATTCTCTGACTTAAATTTTTCAGTTTTGCCTAAGATATGAAGAAAACTACCAACGTTTTGAAGATTTTAGTTAATCACTGTTCAAGTATGCCTAGAAAAAAGCAATAGGGATTAAACTCCCTATGCCATTAATCATTCTGAGATTGCTATTTTTTGATCTCTGAGGTCTCAAGCAAGAACCACTAATGGGAGTAATTAGTAATTACATCATCTATTACAGAAGTTGTTTTTTGTTTGCATTTATCTTTGCATTTTTGTTTGCATTTTTGTTTGCATTTATCTTCGTACTATGACTTAAGAGTAATTTCAAGCTAGGGAAGTAATGACAATACATTCCTTACTCAAGTATATGCAATATAAGCTAATTCATAGTACACAGTAACCTTACTCTACAGCAGATCTTCTGGAGTATTTAAGCATAATAATTTGGGACATTTTGAAATTATTATCTTTCTTTTGAAACAACCAAGTGGAGATCTTAGTTCCAGACCACACAAGTCTGGAGACACATAAGTGTGTTCCGGCGGAGGTTCGCTGGCTGTCTCTGTTAAAAGATTTTGAGGAGCAGATGCTCAAACTCAGGGCTCCCCAGGGAGTTTGTCACATCCACCAATTATTATGCTTGAAGAAGTGGGCCAAAAAAAATCTTTTTTTCCTTTTCTGTTCTGTATTTCAAGATGAATCAAAAGGATATATGGTCTAAATGAATAGCCACACACATACCAAAACAGCAACAACAAAAGAACATTTACCTTCTTTTCATTGTTACATCATTAATGCACAAGGTATATATGAAGGAAAAGAAGGTATTCCTTGAAGAATATTTAATTTTCATTGTGAATTCAAGGGAATACTCTCCAAGTGTGCTCCTGATATGCAAAGGAATGGGGTGTGATCTGGTGGTAGCTGAACACCTAGGAACTAACTCTGTTGCTATCAGTGGCCAGAAGGAGACAATATTGCAGTGTTAAATCATGCTTAATTCCAACTCCTAAATAACAGTGAGCTCTGCTAACTACCTAGCTATTCTCTGATGCTCAGTAAAGCAAATAAACAATATTTTTAAGTCTTTGGAAAGGACTGAAGCTTAAACAGCATTAAGGCGGGCTTTCTGTTGAGCAGTGCTAGTTTACTTCTCCTACTATAGATCTGAGTTAATTACTTCAGTCTATTGACACTTTGCAGTATTTTTAAGAATAATTTGCAAATCTGGCTTATGTGGGTGCTCTTGTATGCCTGACATCATAAGGTAGCACCATTCTAAAGGAAGGATTTCAAAGATATTTTTAGACTAATCTTTTGGAAGAGACTGCTTTATAGCAAATTTCATCAATTTGAAAACATATTCAGGATTGTGACAGATACCCACACAGATAGTCTGTGTACAGAGAGTAAGAGACAAACACATAGGCACTTTCTTCTAGAGGAGACTCTGTAGAAACTGTATTGTTTGCGACATGCCAAGTTCAGAAGAAGATAGCCCAACGGCGACACCAGTCATTGGTTTGGAAACCAGGTATGCCAAAGACAAAACAGTCATTCCTTGCTCTTCTAAGCACTTTCAGGAGAAGGATCTACCTGCTCTTCACCTTTGGGCTTTATAATCCACAGCCGTTACTGCAACAAGACTAGGATTTGATCCAATGTCTTCAGAATTTTTCTGGGTCCAATGTTTTCCCATTTATTGATCTATGTATGAGAAAGATCATAAAGAGGAGTCACCTCATCTTGTCACATCGCCTTGTTCTCAGCTGTTTCTCTCCATCGTTTCCTCTATATGTTGCTATAATACTGAAACTTACATCTACAGTGTAGGAGAGAAGAAGGAAAAAAATCCAGTGGGCAACTCCAAAATGTATATTTTACACAATTTTTATTTTGTTTGGGAGGTTTTATGTTTCAAAGAAAAGAAAAGGGAAAAGGGGAGAAATATTACGAAGCTGGGGCAGTGAACTATGCCTGAATATGTCTGGAGTAAGTGGTTACCCTAATTTATGTAAAAATCTTGCAGATTCTGCCACGAAGCCAGAAGTGGTGTGCACAGGGCAAGAGGGAGGGAAGAGATGGTAGGAGAATCTACTTAAGCCTCTTCTAAACTGAGAGTTAGGAGTGCCTGATAGGAAATGCTACTATCCATCTTCCAGAAAGAATTTTCTTTCCTGTGACTGAGCATGTCTGTAATAAGAGACTGGCTGTGGAAGAGGTACATGGGTGTAGTTACTCTTAGAGATCAGTCAACAGGACCAACAGGCTTGTATGTCATTCCACGTGGCATGGGAGGAGTTGGGATGCTGAGCTTATCAGTTCTGACAGAGACTCTATGATCTGTGTCAGTGTGAGGAGCATGCTGCCGGTATCTGAAGGCAAACCAAAACGAAAATGCAATGATAGTTCACTGCTGTTCACAGCTGAGCTGAAGTCACAGACACTAAGCCTTACCTTAGACCAGAAGAACCCAGCTATGGCAGGCAACAGTAAAGCTGGTGTCCACAGAAACCTTTTTAAATTCCACAATGTGTCGTTCTCTTAGCTATGGTACTTCGTTGTTTTGTGGAAAGTTAGGGAATAAACCTCACAGACCCTGCTTAAAATACATGGTCATTGTTATTATGTCTATCCCAAGACTAACCTTAATAGTTGTCTGATGCCTTATATTAAAACAATGATATAATCTCTAGCACAAATACTTACAGACCCTTCACCTAAGTAGTGAGCAGTCAGTATTTCTGGATGACTATTTGCTTCCTCATAAAAATGTCAGCATACTGGATATTTAGTTGCTGAGCGAATCACTGTCATAAAGAGTTACTTGATCCAGTTATAAGTAAACAGTTCTAGCACAGAATGAAAACAAGGATCACCAATGACACCCAGGTGACTGTAGCTATATTGCAGCAACTCGGGTTTTGGATTTGCTAGAAAAGCATTAATATTGCATCATCCTGAATCATAAGTGACAGGCAATTTGGGAAAATGATTCACACTTAGGGGATAAAAGGTAACAACACTTGATGGCTAACATGACCCATGCATCTTGCAAACTCTACAGTGAAAATGAGCTTCTGTCTTGCAGTAGATGTACTTTTCAAATCAACAGGACGACTTACTAGTAAGACAATAAGGGAGAAGATTTATCTATATTAATCTGAGTAATGCTGCACTGAACAATGGGACATCCTCCATTAAAGGCAAATCAGAGAATATTTGTCTGGACAAGCATGAGTAAGGCTATGTAGAAACTGCTAATAATTGGCCACGCAGTTCATGTAGCAGTTACACAGGGTACTGAGCAGTGCTGAGACTGCTTCAAGTACTTCTTTGACTCTGTAAGATTTTTTTTTTTAGATGAAGACAATTGGGGCTTTCTTCATTGATACTGACTTGCTACGCTCATCCAGGCTAACTGTTGTAAGGAACAGTATTGTCCTCTACACTAAGTCTCCATCATGCCTCAGGCTTTATTTACAATTTTTTTTACATGCTGTCTGGCTTATTCTTTATAATTTCTTCCTTGTTTACCTTGTAGATAATTGTCCAAGTTGCATTATGCAATCCTTTCTTGGTACCTTAGTGAATGATACTTCACTCTCTCACTTGGTGCTGAGTGACACAACACTGAATCAAATTTATCCTTTCTTGACTTTCTCATGCGCAAGGCTTCAAGATCAGAATATGTCATGCTCCACAGCTGAGGTCTTTTACTTAGGTGAATTGTCCAGACTCAACACAGATGATTCTGCCCTCTGTTCATTCAGACTCAAGCGCCTAAGGATATAACTTCCTGCATCACAGTGGTACATGCCTCAAGCCGCATCAAGGGATGAGAGGATTACTTATTTGAATAATTTTGTACAGTGATGGAAATACCACAGGATTTGTTATGAAAGGTATCAAGTGTTTTTCATTTGGGAACACGGTTGATAGTTCAGTCAGGTCTCATAATACTTCATAGTTCTGTTGTGAAAAGTTGCAACAGACTTAATCTGAAAGAACAGCCAACTTGAAATGTTCTGGATCGTATAGCACACTCTCAGTAGCTGTCAGTATCTGGCCAATGCTTGGAGGTTTAATTCTATATCACCAAAACAGGGAATCTTCCAGTGTATCAGATCTGTTTTACAGTAGCAAGTTTAAGAGATGAGGATCATTTCTTCCCTGGCTGTACAAATAACTCCACAAGATACAGGAAGACCCTCACGCAGATATCACAGCTGTCCAGTAACTGAATTTTGAACCACATCACTCGTCCACTTCTCATTGCAGATGTGGTACTACTCAGCAATTAATGTAGCCTACCATTTTATTTATTGTAAATTCTGCAGACTTAACAGAAAATCAAAGGTTTCTTTTCAGATAGGCATGTCTGCTCTGTTTTTTATCTTAATTTGCCACTCTCTTTAAAGACATGGTAAACAGAAAAGCAATATTTACTAACAGAAGTTGAAATTTACTTTGCTCATATCCATGGCCCTGTGTTAATCTGTCACAGTTAAAAATCTGTACCTCCTTCCCCAATTCTACTCTTTACAAGTGATGGCCGACCATAACAGTAACAGTGATTTTGAAACGCATCGTTTGGCTTCATATATCTGATCATCAGTTCTTAGCTTCTGCATAAACTTCTTTCTGGTGCATTATATTGCACTAGAGATGAACCAGAGGTAACAGTAGCCGATTTGGGCAGACAGACAGTAAACCTTCGTGTTGCATAAAGTAGTGTTAGTGGTTAGAAGGCAGCCATGCAAATTGCAAAATCCAATTTGGTTTTTGTGGCCTCTCAAGTGTTATGATGGTTTTTTAGTGTAATTCTCATGATCTGTGTTAAGGAGACAGGAGAGTTATGCTTACCAGTCTTCTTGTAGAGAATAAGTGATTCACTAGCACAGGCAGAAAGACAGGATAACTTAACTCTCAGGGATTGTATATTTTTTTACTCCCTTGAACCTTTTGATTCTTAGAACCACAGAAAGACCACAGAAAGGGCTATGGCAATAGAAACCAAGGAAAGAGCAAGCAAGAGAAACATGAGGAGCATATGGGACTGATCTGTAGGCTAGACATGGTCAAAAGAAGAAACCGCCTACAGAAGACAAAGAAGAAGAGTGAGAAAGAAGGTGAGAAGCGGGGGAAAAGAGAGAGAGAGACTGTAGTTTGAGAGAAATCCTTGAGACATAAAAACAGGATTCTGGTTGCCCTGAAGGACTTGTTAAAATGTGATAAACTGATGAGGAAGCTGAGAAATACATGCAGGACATTATTATTTTTTCCAGTTTTTTAAATCTTTTATGCTTGCTGCTCTGAAAAATATTCTGATTTAGAATGCTTTGCAATTCTCATTGCTTGTCTTCTTTCTCCATAGTACATGTGAAGACAAAAATCTACCCTTCAAGCACCCAGAGGGTTAGAGAGATGAAAAAAAGAGAAAAATTAGAGGTTTATTTTGAAGGTCTAAGAAATCTTGATCTATGAAATGTCAGTTCCATGCAAAAGTGATAGCAGAGAGGAGCTGTACCAGAATGGCTAAAGTAAGAGATCACATGTGCATTTTCCAGACACAAGAAGTTCAAGCATGCATGTCCAGCATGATGGCACTTTAGCACAGTTAATTGCTATTGCAAGCTGAAGGGATCACTCCCGGGACCACATGACAGAATCCTCTGCATTAGGAAGAATGTTGTCAGCAGGTCAAGGAAGTTGATATTTCCTCTCTGCTCAGCATTGGTGAGGCCACATCTGGGCTATTACATCCAGCTCTGGGCTTCACAGTACAAAAAAACATACAGATTTACTGTAGCAGGTACAGATAAAGGTAGCAGATGATTACAGAACTGGAGGAAAAGCTGAGAGAATCGGGACTGTTTAGTCTAGAGAAAAGAAGAGTGGATCTTATCAAATGTATAAATAACTGATTGGAGGGATAAAGAGGGAGTCAGGTTGTTCTAGATATTGCCCAAGGACAAGACAAGAGGTAATAGGCACAAACTGAAAAATATGTAATTCCATTAGAACACAAGGAAATACTTCTTTTACTGTGAGGGTGACTAAGCACTGGCACAGGTTGCCTAGAAAGATTATAGAATGTCCATCCATGGAGGTGGAATATTCAAAACCCATCTGGACTTGGTCCTGGGAAGCTTGTTCCAGCCTGCCCACTTGAGTACCAAGGTGGAACTAGAAGATATCAAGAAACCCCTCCCAGCCTCACTGATTTTGTGATTCTGTGACTTTGTGGCCTGTACATATTATTTGCTACAGATGAGATATAAAGATTAATTCCCAGTCATGTGAAGCCTTTGTAGGATAGCAGTAATTGTCCAAAGCATCCTTGCCACACTGAGTTCGTAGAGGCATTAAGGTATGCAAACCTAACGTGATCAGCTGGGAAGCGCAAAGCATCCAGCTTTCACTAGCTGGATGAGCCTGTTGAGAGAGGAATAAAAAGGCACATCTCAGAAGGCCTGTTCTCAACTCTGCTGCTCTTCAGTGCATGGAGCTCAATCTAAGTGATTTACTGCCCAGTGATAACTATTGTCCAGAAGTTAGCCCTAAAAAAATTAATAAACACTTTACAACAAGTTACAATTTAATTTATTCTCTGTCATGAATACCTAGCTTTACAATCCAAAACAATCAATTCTACAAAATGAGCGTGTTGCTGAGTTATAACTGTCTCACACAAATGTGTTTCAGGAGAAACACATGAGAATTTTGATTCAGAGCCTTCAATATTGAAGACCTTAAATTAATAGGACAGCAGTGTTGATTTTTGCTTTAGTAGTGAACTAACTATGAGTGGCTAATTAGAACTGGACCCAGCATTCTTTCTATCGGTTTTGAACCGAGCAGTGTGACTACGCTAAGGCCATTGGGATGCCTGTGCCATTTTACAAACACATTACGACATCACGAATGCAGAAACACATGCTGCCCTCAGCTGCTCTACAAAGCCTGCTCCCACGGGAGAAGACGGTGATTCTGTCTACATCCTGTCCAAGGACAAGAGACCACCTCTGCATGAGGACCTGTACAGGGGTCAAGGAAGAAGTGTGATAATGTTATCACCAGAGGAAAGAGAGCATGCGACACTGGCTAGTTCTCTCAAAAAGGAAATACTGTGGCAATGGTTTCCTTCACATCTGTGCATGGATTTCCCAGACCAGAGTTACTCTTCCTTTGGGCTATTCCAAATCTGTAGCTGTTCAACAGAGTAATAATGACAGTGATCCACTGCTAAAACACTAATGCAGTTTATGAGGCAGATCAGTAACATTCTCCTCATTTAGCAGGGTGGAAATAGAGGCAGAGAAACTTGTCCAAGATTCTCCAATACACCAAGTGGTGGAGATTGAAATAGAAGCTACTCTGTCTGAACCCAGCATTCTGTTCTCTCTACTGCACCTCAGCCAGGATGCCTCCACACTTAAGAGAGATGTGCAAATACGAAACTCAAGAAACTGAAAAAGTTATTAAAAAACAAAAAAACCTAGTAGCAGCAGGAGGAGAAACTCATCTCTTCTACAGTCAATAGCCAAACTATTATTTCAGGTAAGGGAGACAGTAGATGGCACTGTCCCCCAATACTTCCTAGAGAGACACAGCTCACACTCACCATCTCTGCTACAGAAGGCAGACCCATGCTCCAGCCAGTGACAGACGCTAGACAGGACAGACTTCACTCCCCACTGCAATTCAAAATCAGGCAGTGTCCAAAAGAGTCGTGCTATGCAGTCTCTTAGCTCATATCTCCTTAGGAAAGCCTCATAGCTCAGTTTTCCTGTCTTGCAAGTTTATCTACTATAGATGACATTTGACAGATGACAGTAGATGATGATGACCATTTTTGGACTGAAGGAAACACTCGCCAGTCAGCTCATCAAATATGTTCCAAAGTAACAAACTATGACAGCTTTTCATTTTCAAAAATCCTGACATCTGGCCTTCAGACATAAGGTATTAAAAAGCCAGGAAAAAGGTCCTAGGGCAGAACAGAGATCTGGCATCAAATTATGTGTTTCTGCTAGCTTCCTGTGTCACAATGAACGAGTCACTACGTCTCTCTGCATTATGGTTCCTGTAGCAATGCAGAAATGTCTGCTTTGGGATACATACTAAACATAAAAAAATTTTGCACTCCCAATCAATGAAAGAATTCAGAATAACTCCAATGACTCAAAGAATCAGATTTCTAAGTCAGATACCTGAATATCTGCTGAAATCTTCTCACGGGAAATTTTCGAGATTATTCCATTAACATTTATAAGACAATCACTATGTAAAAGCCCAAAGAGAAGCTAGAACAGAGATGAAGTAAATAAATATGGGAGGGAGCGGCATTTTGTAATGGTTTTCTCAAACAGATCAAAACTGGAACCTATTGTGGGACAGATACCTTTCATATTTCTCTGAAAGAAGAGGAGCATGACAAATGTACTCAATGGAAAGGTCAAGTATTGTATTAAAACATCTACTCTTCCAGTGCTTCTGGATATTCTATTCCCTTGTAAAAATCAACATAGCTTTGTCAAACACAATATTGGCATATACAAGCTGGTCATCTGACCTCTTCTCCGAGTTTTGGTATTGTCTTGGACTCCGAAGACCATTATTAGAGTGTTTTGCAGTGAACCAACTGCTGCGGATCCCAGTGACATAACTTTTAACACCTAGGATGACACTAGAGCATGACACAGACTTTGAAATTGGCCTTGGGTGCCGGGATGAAGAATAACGGCAACTTATGCAAACCTGACTGGACATGCCACCAGCATTTAAAATTACCTTTAAGAAGTCATCCAGACATGTGCTAGAAGAGCAGATCCCAAGCCATTCACATTCTTAGTCTCCTTCCTCTGAAGCTCCAGAGTGATACAAAATCTGTAGTTACAGCACACTAGTGGTCCGGTTCTAATATACAAAAAGACATATGAAGCAATAATTGTAAATATACTCAGAACCTACTGTGATGCACCCCAGAATAGTGAAGGATGGTATAAATAAGGTCCAACAGGGATAAGGGAAGGCAGGAACAAATTTATAAATCAGTCTTGATCACTAGGTAATTGTAAACCTCTTTCTATTTCCAGCATGTTGAGGAAAAATTGCCCTGCAGAGTCACAACAGCACAAGGTAAGGAATTTCAAGGCTTCTACAGGTAAAGCTGAGGAAGAGTCTCCTGTAGGAACTGCCAAACTGCCAAATCCGCAGCTAAAACCAGTTGGAGGACCACCTCACATCCTGTATCGCGCAGTTTCACTTTCAACAGCCTACTTAGTGGTGCTGTAATCGTTGCCAGGAGAGAAGAGAGAAGAGAAAGCTGGGGCCAGGCAGCTGCACCTGAAGCTTCCTCACATGCTGATTCTAGAGTTACTTCATGATCTGGATTGATTCTTCAGCTCTTTCAAGGAGCCAGGAAGATAGATTTCCCTCTGTCCTCACCAAGATTGGTTTCTGTGGTCTTTGCCAAATACATTCACATTATATATGGGCATCTCTCTTACATTTTGTGGAATAAAAGGCTTGACTGGCTGTGTGTTCAGCGCCAGAGGTTCTCTGGACTAAGCAACCACTCAGTAATAATCACTGAAGGACATAAAAAGAAGAGATTGTTCAATTACTTAGGAAGAAAAATAAGTATACTTGTACATTATTCCTTAATTTTAGAAGTCTGTTTCCGACACAGGTATGTTTAGAAAAGACACTGTGCCACAGACTAAACAAGGTGTGAAAGGCAGAAGAACGCTGTATCATCAGAGAAACCTGACAAAAGGTGTTTACTAAATTACCTTTGCTTAATGCTTTTACTTCTTTAAAGGCATCCTACCTCTCAAGACATTCTTCTTTCTAACATACTCAGCACTATATATGAAGCCAAGAATGCCTTTACATGCTTTATTTAGTAAAAAGCTGTCAAGGCCACTACTGTTTCTTTGCATCACCCAGGCACACGGCAGCACACTGCTCCTGCTGGGCCCTAATACCTACATCCTGAAATGTCCTGAATATACGTTCTGCTGCTGCAGTTTTAGCACCAACTTAGTGGAAGAATACAATTTTCTCAATGATATCATCAGAAGCATCCCAAGAATGTGCTGGCAGGTGTTCAGTATCACAGATCTTGCTTAACTCATCAAGATGAATTGCCAGGTAATGACATGTGCTGAGGTTCAAAAGTTGTTTCTGTTGGCATTTTCCGCTATGCTCTGGTGACACTAGAGACAGGAAAATGATTCAAAGTGAGACACGTGACAGGTTTTGGACAGGAATTTGAATAACAGAATTTACAAACTTCTCAGAATCTTCAGTTTCCTTTAAAATACCAATTGCCGGTTGCCAGGTTCATCTTGATGTTACAGAAGCCAAACAGTGACATTGAAGACTATGAAATTGATAGGCAGTCTCTCTGACCACAGGACACAGAGTGAAGCTTTGAATCAACCACTGCTACAAATCCTTACCTTCTACATGTGACCCTATTTTATTTTTGTCTCTGAGCTATCAGGAGAACCCCTCATCACCGTCCACGCTTCTAGTCAGTCTGTGCTTCCAAGTCACCCTTCAGCCAGTGTCAAGTGCTGGCACAATGAGCAGCACATACAATGTGACCGCACAAGGCTCAGCTTTGCCCTGAAGCTGTGGTGTTTGCATCCAGCATACCTTGCCATCAGACTCAGTGTCACATCTAGTCTGTGAGCAGGAATGCTTGTGTTTCGTGTCACATATAATAAAGAATATTTTTAACAGTTGGCATATATGTACAGGTAATAAAATCTCTTAATGCCTGCTTTCACAAAAGTCTGTATTGAGCAGACCTATGTCAATAATTGATTTTTAAAGGTCAGTAATCTACGGAAAAGTAAACAAAAAGAAAGAAGTTCTTCTTAACTAGGATATAATTTTTTTCTTCCTTAATTCCCCCACCTCCTTCAACAGCAACAAAAAATAGCTATTGATCACACATCTTTCCCCAAAAATATTTATATATTTCAGGCATCCTCTGAAAAAACACTATATTTTTTGGTTTTCTGTATGATATTCCGGAGGCTCCTGAAGAGTCCAAATCACAATTTCAAATCAACATTCCTCAAAATCGATGAACAAAAAAAATAATTGATTAGACGATCTAACACTATGGCATTTTTCAGCTGATCTTTTGGTTCTAACAGCATCCAATGTTTGCTCAGTTCTTTCACCAGTCTTTTAAGAATTCAGTTTGAAAACATGTTGAGAAAAATAGCTTGGACTTTTTTCCATCCTTTCTTTCTGTTTTCCAAACGAAACTTCAGGATTTGCTTTAATTTTTTCACTTTACACATTCATCCCTAATTAGCAGACTGAGTTGTCTTATTAAGGAAGCAGTGATTATTAACTCAGCACGCAAGGTTTCAAAGGTCCCCCAAGAAAATCACAGTTTCACTTTCTATATGTTATGGTGAAGGTACTGGAAGAGGCTGTAATCCTACTTAAAGGGTGCATAGCCTTCACAGGCAGGCGAGAGTAGGACTAGAGAAGGAGAACATTATGAGAGAGATAGTTAGAAGACATTCTGCTGGCTCCTCTTATGAGTGTATTCCACTAAGAGTGAAATGCACATGAACACATTTATACTATATTTTTACTGGCCAACCCCCTGCTGCAGTAGCAGCATGAATTACTTCAACAACAGCTGTGGCACTGTGTGAGGCAAAAGGACTGAGAGACCTCACTGTAATCCCTAGCTGACTTCTCACTACCGGCAAAAGCATGTACCCCACTGCACAGGTAACAGCAGCACAAACCCTGACAGAAGTAGCCTCCTGCAAGATTTTTCTAGTCATTTAGAAATCTTAGGAAACAGAAGTGTTTTATTCCAGGGAACCCACTAAAACTACATTAAGATAAATTTACAGACAGGATCCTCATAGTGTAAGATGCTCCCCTTCCCATCTTTAAGACAACCAGCTTCTTTCAGTCTTGGCGATGCTCAGGCTCTGGGCTTTTCAGGTCAGGAATTTTAACTGAACAGCTGGTCTATTAACCTATGTTAAATGAAATCAAATCTAAAGCTAAAATCAAAATCTAAGTTTTGGGATGAAGTTAATCTTTTCATTTTTTCCTTTTTGTTGGATAATCAGCATGTTCTGTTGAATAACTAGTGTATTTCCTAAGATAGTAGCAAGGAGTTTCTCAATAGCATCCTTTCATTTAAAAAAAAAAGAACAGAGTCAAAGCTCTACTGTCTTACACCATTTTCAATGAATGCTTTAGAGTGAAATGGCAATCATGAGACCTCCAGCCTACACAAGGAGGAAGTGGTTTTGCAGGTTTGCCAGATTAAAGAATGACATCACATTATCTTCGTCAATGCTGATTCCAGTTCTTCGATAATCAGGCAAACATGGAAAGTGCTGTTCTCGTATCACATGGTCAGACATAACTTTCCATTCATTAGTAACATTAGCAGTGCTTGCCTCAGCAGAAGCCCTGCCTCCTCTACTGTAGGAAACTTGCAAAAGCTGAAAAAATGTGACAGAAAGAGCAACCATCTCTACTTTGATCCATTAAAAATGCACATTCCAAAGCCACTTGCTATTTGTTTATGTCACAATTAAGATAAAATTGAAACCCTGTCCTTACACAGACGAAAGTGTTACATGCTATCACTTTCAATCCTGAAGTGATCAGCGACCAGTTTTGCAAATTTTATATGTAAGCGTGAAGCACTCAGAGAGCTCTAGGTTTGCAAACGGCTTATGAAATATGGAGACATTATTGTGTGTGTAGTACCTCTTTCTGAAATCCACTAACACAAACTCCAAATGATGGAAATGATCCCAACCTCCAAGAATTCAGACAGTGCACCATGAATCCTTTGGTAACTTGTTTTTTCAGCAGAGTGCTGGTAACCCCCAGACTCTTACTTTCCTATAAGGCACCCACACTGAAAGTTTGCTGAAATGACAGATAGCTTGGGTTCACAGCAGACATTTCAAAAAGCTTTTCAAGGTGATAAATGACACCACATATAATTTCTATTAACCAAAATTTGGGCTTAATCCACAGCCCTTTTGAACCAAAGAGAAAAGAATGTCTTTCTATCTACACCTATATATAGGTCTAGTGTATTACACAGAACAGCTGATATGTGATCCTGGTCTGTCTGGAGAGGAAATTTTCTGTCTGTCACATATAATCTCAAAATTAATTTCATTATTGACCCTTAGTTGAGAATTAGTGCTTCTTCTCCACAAAGGACTCTGCATAGAGATGCACATATTAAACCCCTCTCAGTGCATTTTCCACACAACTCCAAAAAACGTGCCAGATCTTTCAGAGAAAAATAGATGTAATCCATGCCCCAGGGAGACCGTGCAGTCCAAGGCACTCATATCTCAGAGCTCTTCCACCTCTCACATAAGTAAATGTTCCACAGCAGCTCTAATGCACAAGGTTTTCTACAGAAATCCAAAGTATTCATCTAGAGCACAGTACTACACAGAAGCCAAGGTGAAGATGAGGCAGCAGACTTCCCTTCCCTCGTGGACTTTTTCTTTATTCATTTCTACTGTTTGATCTGGAAAGCTGGAAACAATTCCTCACTGTGCATCTGGACTGAGAGAAAAGGACAAGCCTGGAGATAATAAAGGGAAGGTCTTCACCTGAGACTGGGCCTTGAGAGACCATTAGGCTATGATGCTGTTCCATCAGCCCAGATATAAGGACTCACATCTTCTGCAGAAGTTTGCCTGATTTTGGCATCAAATCAGGCATAAGATTCAGTTGAAGGTTTTTTCATGGTTGAAGCTTTTATAAGATTCCTCTCTTTGACTTTCTGACATCCAAAAGGAGCTCAGCTCACCAAAGTTAACCCCTCAATAAAGGCACAAGTAAGCTTCATGGCTTCTGTAGGAAATATGTCTCTTTGAGACCTCAAAGTTTTGATTGTCTGGGAAGCAACTGAAGGAGGAAAAGGGATGGAGAGAGTGATTCAAGCACACTGTATGACTGCATAACCAGAATTTCTGTAACTAACAAAACTAACGCACTGGTAAAGTATAAATCCTGCAGAGATTCAAACAGAGGGTGTGAAGCCTACACTGAGCACAGAACACGCACACAGCTTATGTAAGCAGCTCCATCACAAGCTGCAGTGTTGTGCAACTAGCACCTAGGCAGAGTGCAGCTTCCAGCTATGAACCATCAGCTATCGGATGAATGAGAAATGGCAGGACTCCAGTACAGTTAATCTTTCCAACCTCCTGAGCTTCACACCAAAACCATTAGGTGACCAAGTCATTCACTATATACAGTGAAAATCATGGGAAGAGGGGCTGTATGATTAATCAGAGGTAGAAACTGGTGCCTCAAGGTCTCAGTCATATTCTGCTGTGATTTGAGGATGCCCTGGGTAAGCAGCTTTATCTCAGGTCAACTCACCCAATGCCACCAATGTTCTGCTTCTCCTACATAGCGCACTCATCTGAGCACATCCCATGCCAGCACAAGGTTGCTGTTGCCCTGATGAGAGACTACCATGTTTCCTCATTTAAATTGTCCAAAAGACAACAGCAATTGCTCCCCCATGCACTGGTTCCAGGGTTCCAGGCCTGAAATAGTTACGCTTTGTATTAATAAGTTTCCTTGATGACTAGAAGACTAGCAAAATAAACAAATAAACCAACCCTAAGGTGTTCAGTATTAGTTTTAAAACAGCAGGATTAAAAACCTCATTTGGTTCAGCTAATCTGAACTCAGTTTATCCTTACTGTTTAATCTCTGGGAACTCTGGGTAAACTTAGAGGTGAAAGACAGCAAATCTTATCAGAGTAGAAGCAAGTTGTTCCCTGAAGTAAACTAAGTTCCCTTTTTCCTTTGCACAGCTACGTCATAGGTGGTAGAGTAGGAAATCTCCCGAGCCTGTCAGACCCAAAAGTGGTATCACACGACAACGCCCATGAGGTTAAATAAGCACTACTCTGATAAACCCCAGTTAAACAAAGGAAAGAATTACTGCTCCCTTTCTGAACTGGAAGTCCTAATCAAGATTATAATCCCCAGACACTATACCCCAAAAATAAAAGCTAAAAAAAACCTAACCCAGAAGTATACATTGAAAAAAATCAGCCGAGGAAGTCTGTCATCGCTATTATTATGCACACACTTATACAGTTCATCTGAACTGAAGTACTCTACAAATGAGTGCATCTCCCCAGGAGCTTTCATCATAAGAATGAAATTTCTCATATCTCAAGAGGCAACAAACAATAAATCATTTAGGTCATGAAACCTGGATAGCAAGCAGCAAGTTGAGAAAAGTGCATCTTGTAGCAGAAATTCACTTCCTCAAAATAGTGGCATTTGCACTGAATTTATAAAAATCCATTTTAGCCACTTCTCTTAATCTGGACGCTTGGGTTCACGATAGATGAAAATACTTTGACCACAGACATTTCCTAACTGAAAAGGAATCGGGAAGTGATGCCAACTTCTTTTGTCATTCAGAGGTTTTGGCTAATAAGAGTCACTTCACATCCATTTGAAAAATTTTCACTTGAAATCACGGGATGTTTACATATTGCTTTTGTTAATATTACTAATTTGGAATATGAAGGTCCAACGGGAGCAGAAGGCCGTTGTGCTACACATTATGCACACTACTGTTGTAAAAAACTTCTTTTCTAGATAATTCAGATTTAACCAGACATTCAGGCAAGTTATTGGTTGGGGAAAGAATGGGCTGTGGCCTTTAAGGAGAGGTGCTAATATTGTGTATTTACATTGATTAATTTTTCACATCCTAGGCCTATGAGAACAACTCACCATGTAAGAGAACAATTCATAACCTATGCCCTGTGATGGCACATTATGGGCAGAGCAGATGCCAGGTATACACTCTTTCTGTATTATTGATCTTATAGATGAAAAGTATGTCATCTCTATCTGGTCTGTCCTAAAGTCCCAGTGTCTGAAAGACATGTAAATTGTCAGGCAGCTTTATTTAAGCACAAAGTGAAAAAAAAAACCCTGCAAAGTGAAATGAAAACATCACAGGGAAAAAGTCTATCTTATTTTCTTAAGGGTGTGTGAGCTTTACCCTAGGTAGAAGTCTTTTGGAACAGTTACAGCCCACAATGGCAAATGGTTTCTTGAGGGTGCCTTGTCTTTGTCCCAGCTGATCTCTTTCTCCCTGACCCTGCCAGTGACAGAGCCTTTAGGTAGCAGGTATTTTTTTATAATCCCTCCCCCTTGCTTCTCTAGTGCCATTCAGTTACATTTTTCAGGTTGCTTTGATGGTCTCCCATGTGACTTTTCCCTCCAGGGTATTTCCACTGTGCTTTCTCAGAGGAGGAGATGACAGCCTCATGAAGCATAAGCTGCATGTTCCCCAAAGCCAGGAAACTATTCACAGTTTCGCATGAGTGGACCTGGGCCTTCTTTCCTCCTTATGGTTCAAACAGAATTAGAGGGTTCCTTTGAAGGTGTAGCCACACAATAGCTGTCTTCCAGCCTTTGCATGATCTTATTTCCAAACTACACTCTTCTCACTCACCCATATCTCTAAGCACCAGCTGTTCCTCTGGAACAAAATTCTGCAACTGCAGGTTAATTCTCCTAGCTGGGCGACAGAGGGTCAGATGGATCTATGTTTGCACACTCCAGTTTGTGTATTTCCTATGCATCCATCACATTTTTATCCTGGTCCTCCTCAATGACTTTGCTGTGGATGAGAGTTTAATGAAACCTAGTGTGTTTTTAGAAATTGCTCTGGATCCTTATTCTGCTGCCCTTGCTGTAGGAGTAATTTTTTGGCATACTCAAGGACTGTTACCCTTCTCGGTATAACTGAAGTTAAAGTATGAAGTGTTTTAAGAATGCAACCTTGCACCACAATGCATAGGAGAGGTGTTAACCATCCTGGCCCAGTGCAGTTCTTCTAGGCACTGATTTCACAGAAAGCCAGTTAACTCAGTGGACACTTGACCATTCCAACCACAAACACATCTTGCATCAGTTCAGTTTTGCTGAAAGGAGGTTTGCAGGATAGAGCCAAAATACCTACTGCTCTGCAACGCAGTGCATTTTGTTTAAGTTTAGGATAGCTAGTGTTGAGCAATGAGACAGTACTTGACTTCCAGTTCTTCTCCTACACAGATACCCAGATTAAATCACAATGAAAGTTGTCTGAAAATTTGTTGGCACTTCCCCTGCCTGACTCAAAAGTTGACAAATACCAATTGTCAAAAACAAAAAGAAGGCACCATAGAAACTGGTGTGGTTTAGGTGCAGGATGGAATGAAAAAGCTCCTTGAATCCCTTCAGGCTTCTTCCAGGAACAGAAGAAAACAGCCTCCATGTAATCCAAGAAGAGAAACAAGGAGCAGGGCAGCTAACAATAAGCTGCTTCTGAATGGATACAAAATAAAATACTAGTGCATATTAGAGATAACTGCTCATGACCAGAATTATTTTGCCATAAGATTGTTCTCAAATCCATCAAAATGTTGATGCTTCAGACTCTCTTACTGTTTTCTTGTGTCATAAGAAAAACGTCTGCAGCATTATAACTGAAAAAAAAATACATCTCATTCCTTCTGAAAACAGTCTGAACTTTGCAGGGAAACAGATAGAAACTGCTGAACCAACAAATGTGAACTCTGATTTGAGCATCAGTCATTTTTTCTGTGGTGATTTGAGAACATCTGGGTACACAGTCTCTCTTCAGAGAGACAAGTCGCCTTTACTTCCTACTTTATTCACAGCCCTTTCCTTATCTGTTGTAGAAAGTAGATTTTAACATATGCCAGACAGCTGCTGCAGTTTTAGAAACAGAGCATGAAGAAAGTAATGCATGTACAAGTCATTCGAGGAACATCTTAATAAGCTTGAAAAAATTCCCAATATTTCCAAACAGTAAGGCTGATTACAAAAAAAAATATGAGTCACCTAAAAGTTTTAATTACCTAATGGAATGATGTTACAGAATTTTTCCACAATCTCTGTGTTGTTCCACAGTCTCATTCTCTACCACCTTACCTAGAACTGAACTTCAAAAATACCAGGCTATAATCAAAACTCAGTAGCCTCTGGCTGCAATATGTTTGTAGTGATTTTGATAGAGAGCACTATCCAGTTCATAGATCAAAAAAATCATAACCATGATTTTGAGACCTAGAGGGATGGCAAATACTATTAAGGGATGAATTCTAAGAGGAGAGAAAAGACAAATGTTCTTTGGGGAGTTCCTCTTAAAAACAGACTAATTCACTTGCACATACGCATATGCCCAGTCTGGGTAATTGTGCTGTACCACAGACTGCACACAAGGGCAAATGTAAATTGGTACAACTTTATAAAATCTCAGTATCTAAAATTTGCAAAGCTCCTACCAGGAGCTTTTATTTAGAGCAATCATGAAGATTTTCTAAATTATTATCACCTTTGTTTACTAGTTTTTATACTGATATTATGCTCACTAACGTTACATGTTTACGCTTTTGCCCAAAACTAGCTATTTGCTTAAAAAAAATAGGTAAATAAATAAATGGGAAAGTATAGCATCAACTAATATGTAGGATCCATGAGCAGGAGCTTCCCAGTCAGCCAGCTTACAAAGCTGTTAATCACAAAGAGAGACAGAAGTAAAACACATGGCAGGAAAAACAGCTAGGGACAGAATAAACCACCTGCAAGTGTTGCTCTTGCTGAATGGAATGTATCAATTAGTGGCAAGATTTTCAGAGCACTCAGATGTCCTTTGACTTTTTTAGATTTGCTTCACACCTCTGAAAATCAGGCTGGTGAGAAAATGAGACTATCATCTCAGACTTTACAGCCAGCATACCAAACAGAAATGTACCTACCTAGCCAGACCCAGCCTGAGGCAAAAGAAGGGAATTTGGTTTTCTGAGAATGACAGAAATGAGCAGCACTCACCCAGGAATGATCTGGACAACCTAGTTTTCTGGGTACACATCTGGGTTAGAGTTAAAACTGAACCAGTTAAAATCTAGTCTACTGTAAAAAAAAAAAAATTATGACCTACATGTTCAGAGACCCTGGAAGCAATATGGACAAAGCTCCAATCCACATGGATTCAACCAGGCCCAAACCCTTAGCTTCCTCCAGAAAAGACGGGCGCCAGCTCTATGAGCCAAGCGTGCTACCTGCACAGACAGTTTTCACCTCTTCCCTTCGTAGTCTGTCACTGCTGACCGGGAGAAATCAGGTTGTTGTGATACAGTGATTACTGTTAGTTATATGGTCTTGACTTTTGAGCTGGCTCAATTCATCTTTGAACCTTCTCCCCTTTGCAACTTAGTACATTGGGTTAGTCTACAGGACAAAGAAGAACAGTTCTTCATGGTGGCGACATTGGATTGCGAATAAGGTTAGAGTTTGCCCTTGACAAAACCAGAAAGCCCTGTCAACACAGACTAATAGGAGGCACCATTAAGCGTGGAAAATAAATCAAAGCATCCTAGCCAATAGACTACCCTCTGTCCAAGTGGGTGGGATGGCATAGTAAGATGTCATGATTTGTCACTGCCTACTTATAATCTTTATTGCACCAATTTTTCTTCTAACGTGCTATTTTCACTCCCTCCCCTCTTCTAGGTTACTTAAACAACTCAGCAGAAGACAAATGCAATGTTACACTGCTCAGCAACCTCTGTCTTTCTTCTCAGTAAGCACGTGCTGCTGAGGAAACACCACTCTGAACACAACTCTGAATTTCACAAGAATAAGAATTGTCACAAAGACTTCTGGCACTTCATTACTTCAGTAAATCAAAAATACCCTATTAAAAGTATTTCTCGTAACAGGGCAATACTTCCACTTCTGGCCCAAACTGGAAAGTGGACAGATGACCAGAAATTAAGGAAAAAGCTGAACCTCCAGAAAGGTTAGTTTTCCAGAGAGAAATCAAAGCCCTTATCAGATCTGTCATTTATTATCTGTGGTCAACAAATATGAAATTCTCATAAAAACTGCCCCATGAAATCCTCTTAGCTCACTGTTCTGCCACAAAGACACATACACCTCCAAATTTTACCTGGCAGAACGCATATCACTGCTTTCACAACAGCAGTGATAAACAGGGCTTCTGCAAACGCAAGCATCCATCAGGATCACGTAGCTGCAAGAAAACAAAACACAATTAAGAACAGTAAACACAGCCTGACAAGAGCTCTGTGGTTTTAATCACAAAAGTACTTAGCAACTGGACCAGGTTTAATCCTCTCCTTTCTCTTGTATAAGGGTGGCAGTGTCGCTTGTTCTTAATATTGGAGCTACACGTGCAGGTAGGCAGAGCACTATTGCAGGACTCTGCTTCTTCCACATTCCAGAAAAAGAGTCTCAGCCCGCACCAGGTCTATCTTTCACACAGGACCAGTAAAGGGGATGGAGAATGCTCACTGCTATAACATGTTGACATCCCGACAGCAACACTAAGCCAGCTATCACACAGCATACCCAGCAAATTAGCAGCTTGCAATTACTCTCCTTCACCCACAGGCATAACTATCCTGCTGGGTTGAAAATATTTACATAAATAACCCAAAGTTTTGAGTTGTAATAGGAGTAGAATTATAGAAAATACTTGTATATTGAGCATAACTCATTAAGAAATAAAGATCAAAGATTCCAGCTAGAGTTAACTGCTTTCCAAAATAAACTTTGTAGCTGCCATGGAAACCACAGTAACCAATGGCCAAAGGCTCGTCTCTTCTGCACAACATGGAAATCCACAAACACAGGGAGGGAAGGGAAGAGGGTGCAAGTGAAAGAAGTCCCTCTAAATGAGTAGGATTTGTACACCAGGCTGTCTACTTTCCTTACAAATCACAAAGTCTGTTTTTTATAGGGAGCTGATAGCTGTTATCAGAGGTAAGGTGCATCTGTTTTGCACAGCCCAGTTCCTTGATGTGCCAGGTGATTCTCACCTGAAAATTCATACAGGAACCACTACCACCTATAGCAAGGTTAATTCCATCCTACATTTTGGAGAGGGAAATGTACACAATGCTGTCCATTAATTACACATACAATAAATTATGAAAGACTGTAGAACTATATATTTGGCCAAACACGCTATGAAGGGACTAGAAGACAGAAAAAAAGAACATTTGAAAACCATAGAATCATAGAATAGTTTGGCTCAGAAGGGACCTTAAAGCACGTCCAGTTCCAACCCTCGTGCCATGGGCAGGGACCGCTTCCACTGGATCAGGTTGCACAAATCCTCCTCCAATCTGGCCTTGAATACTTACAGGGACAGGGCTTCCATGACTTCTCTGGACAACCTGTGCCAGTGCCTCACTACTCTCACAGTAAATAAATTCTTCTTTATTTCTAATCTAAATCCCCCTTCTTCCAACTTAAAACCATTACTCCTCATTCTATCACTGCACTCCCTGACAAAGAGTCCCTCCCGAGCTTTCCTGTAGGCCCCCTTTGCATACTGGAAGGCTGATATAAGGTTTCCCTGGAGCTTTCCCTTCTCTAGGCTGAACAACTGCAACTCGCTAAGCCATCGGTTGTTTGTCAAACTATCTTCCCTACATGGAACAAGGAGCTGAAGATGCCCCTGTTCGGTACTCAGACCTTACAGTTGGAAAAAAGCTCGACCCTTCTGGCAGGGACCGCAAAGAAAATACAGCCCTTTAGATGCAAGACTAACTTTCATGTTGCACAGAGTTCAACTCTTTCCCACACAGAACTCAGCAGGCAGGAGAAGTAAGTAGGAAGTGAAAAATGAGGAGTTACCTGCTCCTCTGGAACACCATCCACCTTCTGAGCAATATTATTTCCACTTGTCCTACAGGTCAGCCTTATTTCTGATACAAGAAGATCTGGTTCCTAGCTGAACAGTGTTCTACCTTGCACAGGGAACAATCAGCAGAAAAAGAGAGAGCACAGACTCTCCGCTTCTGTCCTCTGCTCCACAGTCCACAGAAGAGTACCTTCAGTGATTTCTAGTTCCCTAATGTGAAAATACATCATTGAAGGCATCCACAGACAAAACAAAATAGGATTTGTGATGGAAGAAAGTCACCAATATTTGAATGTGTATGGAAGACAGGCAGTGTGATGGAAGAGAAGTGACCCCAGTTGGGCAGAGCTCTGTATTTGTATGATGTCCCATTATTTTCAGGGCTTAAAGTTCCTGGACTGTTTATTTAGTTAAGGCTTCTTCCATAGTTGAGGTTTTTAGAGTTGTCAGTGACTGAAGTCAGTAATCTGTTTAATGCAACATTTGCTCAATTGCTGATCACTTCCTTTCATTGCTTGTATATTCTGGGAGGTCATCCCAGATACTCTAAAATGGGGTCATTATGCCATATGGTTATTTACTATGTGTACGTTAGACCTTTCGTGCGCTATTTTTCATTTGTTATCCATCATTACATGTATTTATCTTCAAGTACCATATGGAGCAGTAGGACGGGTTATATATATGGAGTCAACAGATGGTGAGACTGTGTGTGATTAATATGTTCTCATAACTTTTTATTGTCTCTTTTTCTTATATGTTCTACTTTCAAAGTGTCATTACTTTTGTCATCCCTGTTCTCATTTCTTTATTCTTGAATGCTGTTAAACAAATGTAAAAAAATTCAACATCTAGTTTTGAGATTTGTCATTATGGTGTGCCACAGGCTACCTTTATCAGAATAATTCATAGGTTTTTCAGGCCAAAAGGGCCTGTGTGTCCTTTTGGCTCTTTGTCTGACACCAGACACAGAATTTCAGAAGCTTGTAACTTCTTGAGTTAAAGGAGTGTTGCTCCCAACTACTGTATAAAACTGACAATATTTTATTGTTGTTATTTCACACAGCAGTCATTCCACAAAACAGTAAAATATCCTTTGGAAAATGAATCAATAATTTATGCTATTAAACTGAAACTTACGTGCACACAGAAGGGCGCACGTTGAGTTAGAACTGGTTTACCACGCACTGGAGGCACTGTGTAAACCTAGCTGAGATGTCCATCTGTGCACTGAGACACAAGACATGGAAGCAATCGCGCACAGGCTCTGGCCTGACCCCACGCATCGCACCTCCCAGACAGCCAACCTTGTTTCATTTTGACTGTCTTTCCTCAGTAGCACAAGGGTTTCACTTTTGAGCTGTGGCACAGGAGGCACAAGCGTGTTTGCCCACCTAATTTATAGTTTCCAGGAAGCCTTTTACATCTTTCTTGTCTGAATGGGAGGGCATGTTATCAAAGGTCTCAGTTTAGCTGTATGGTTCTTCCTGCCGGGCATATTGTTTCCATTACATGGAACTTGAGTGTCCAGCTCTACAGTTCTGGGACTTACTAAAATCATTCAGACCAATCAGTCCTAATGTCTGCTGATTTTTAATGCCAGGTTGAAATGTTGCTTGAAGCCATGAATGCCTCCTTTTCCCTTAGTCCTCATGCATTCTGGAAGCAAGGAATACTGAATTGTTTACTGAACTCTTCAGGGAAGGGCCTTTTGTTCTTATAGCAGCATAATTAGTTAGGAAATCTACATGAAAATGTACACAAGCAAAACCTTTGATCCTGTTCTATAAGCATAGAAAATCTCATGCCTTTATTTACCAGAGATCTAAATTAGATGAAATGTAAACTGCGACTTTCAGAAACTGCTGCTGCAGATGAGACCATACTGAAAAGTCTAAGCACAGGATGGCAAGAATAACGTATTTCCAGGTTGTACAGGAGAGGACCTATAAAGTATATGCTTTTGTTTGATGATCTTGATGTATGTTTACTAGAATGTTTTTATCTTACAGATTTCTCTAGATGCATCATAAGTGACACAATATTATTTAGTAGTAAGGAGTACAATGACATACAGGTTAAAGTATATCATCAACAGCCTGTAATTCCCTCATTCAACAAATTGCTATGGAAGTCAAGGGGGATTTGCAGATAGTAATAGGGCACATTAGTATAAAAACAAGATTTATTTTAATGTGAGGTTCTGAGTATTATTATTTTTATTTCATAAAAATGATACTGTGCCTACTTGTAACAAGACAGATCATAGACAGCAGTGGTGACCCAAAAGGCCACTTCGACCATGATAGCCATTTCAAACACTTGCACAGTACAAATATAAATTACACCCACTTCAGATCATATGAGGAGAAAAATATGAGTTTCTGATTTGGCTGTTTTGGCCAAATAGGATCAACACAAACAGCAATCTTATCTAAGTGTCAATGATTGTTACAGTTTTCAATGACTGTTGAGACCTAGACCTTAGGAAGTAATCACAATTTATGGAAACACACTGTTCAGAGGGAAGCAATCACCTAAGGCATCAACAATTAATCATAGGTCACTGAATGTTAGGGTCTTCTTTTTAATGGTCTTGAAATTCTGTTTAATGCTAGCTTTGATCATGAATTCTTTCTATGTTGTCTAGACAAGGAGGATATGTGGAACAACACAGAAACTAGCTACCTGGATGTTCAGGTGTAACCCTATGTACTGCATAGAAGTTGATATTACTTGTAAGCTAGAGCTCAAATGCTTGATGAATAAGACTTTGAATGATAGCAAAGCACCCACAAGCTGAACAACAAAAAGTGAAAAAAACAGGCCAAAGCTATGTCATCCAAGTTGGTTCTGTCCATCTGTAACATCTTTATGATAAACAGTATCTATTTCATTCTTATTCTAATAGATAAAGCCCTACTATATGGTATAAATGTATCTTAATGCTGTGCTGAAAATATGCTGTGATGATAACAGATGTTACAGCTGTTACTTTTCCTGAACATAATGTATGGGCAACAGCAGGAGTGTGAGCTTGTATAACAGTACACTGGATTAAACTTACCCAGAAATAAATTGCTTTTACACTGTTGTTTTTTAAGAATTCCAGAATGCATGCGCTCATTGCTTATATGCTCACTGTAAATATTTTCACTATGAATAATTATGCGGTACCTTTTTGCTAAATAACAGCTGGTTACCTATACAAAAGACCTGAATTCAGTATTTGAATACTGTGCCTTGAATTTTAGTCTATCAGGTATCCTAACATATGCTTCAGCTGACACATCTCTTTATTGTGTTGCATCAAGCATCTAAATGGAAGAACCAAGAGAAACATTGAATGTAAATAGTTCATGCTGGTATTCTACATGTATTAAATAACTTTAAGGGCAGAATGTGTTGTACTGATCAATGTGCTGCAGTTTTGAAGGCTTCTTTATTGTCTGTAAATGGCACACTTCATTTCCTAGGACTGCATTTTCAAGATTGTTTTCTCTAAGGAGCTTCGTCTCTTCAGCTACATAGTAGCAGGTACTGACAAAAGTCACTTGAATTTCTTTTAGTTGTTGATTGTCCTTTTTTTTAAAAAAAAAAAAAACAAACACAGTCTGAGATCAGAAGTTGTCTCTTCTATGTTGCCCATCAGTTTGATCAGGAACACTGTGCAAACAGAAAGAGAAGAAGACACAATTGGAGTAGGCTAGTAGAAAGACAAAAGAAAACATGTTTTTTCTGATGCAGAAATCAATCTTAATTTTGCACCAGCTATATGTTGACGAAGAGGTACATACACTGCACTTTACATATTAATGAGACCTCCCCACTGATCTTTAATCAAACCCCAGCTGAGCCTCTCTCTACAATTTTTCTTGATATCTGGGTTTTACTACATTTTACTAGCCTTCAAACTTGAAAATAAAGTATTTTTTCCTTCCATATATCCTAGTTTGATTATTTCTTCACAATGGTTATTCCTTTGAGATTCTTGTTGTTCAGGGTTTTAAATAGCATTTCCTAAATACTTATTCATAAACTTATCAAAATGCTTATCAACTGATTTCTGTTTTGTGAGTGCTTTATTTTTGCAGAGGAGCACAAATCTTTCTCTTTGCTGACAGCTGACAAAAAAAACATTCCTGTCAATCTTTTCTGTGTTCAACCAGGTAGGAAATTTCAGCTTCCACTTCAGTATCACATACATACTAGAATATGGACTAATCCGGTCTTTCCTTAGACTAAGCACTGAGAAATTACCACTTCTAAGCGCCAGACAAAATTACACAGACACAAAATGAAAACAAAGAAGCCCTCTTAGAGATCACATGATCCAGACCAGGTTGCTTATGATCAGCTTATGACCCTAAATATCGTTTCATGTCTTGACTCTGGCCTTCTTCTGGAGCACAGAATGAATCTTGTGGTTTCAGCTACAGGAAGGGTTTGGGCTGCAGCTTGTCCTGTCAAGGAAGGTCATGATCCTGCCTAGAGAAGGTAGTTGAAGTCACAGGGTGAAGAGATTCACTTGTTGCCTCTCTTCAGTCTCACAAGCACTCCTGATGCTTTCCCTTCAGACACAACTTGAGCACGTTCTCCTCAGCCTGAGCAGAATTTCACTGCACCAAATATGTCCCGGTGAATTTGGGAACATGCCCCACTGAGTTGTGGGACCTAGACAGGAATAGAGCACAGATTACCATCAGGAAGTGGGACAGACACCTATGAGGATGCTAGCACGAACAGGTAATAAATGGTGACAACGTCTATATGAAATAAAACAAAAAAATGGTTGCTCAGTATAAGCAGCTTCAAATGAAGAGACAAGCACTGAGTCTCAGAGGATGTCTTGATTCCATTTGGAAAGGCAGAAGTGTAGTGCTAAATGAGAAAACAAAAACATTTCCTCATTTTATCTTTGTTTCGTACTGGCATGAGAACAGAGCCTCGCATTTTCCAGACACTACTAGGAAACACATTCGTAATGATATCAAATATAGCTATTACCATATTTAAATATTTCTTCACTGTTTATTACCTACACAGTCAACTATAGCTGTTTCCATTTCAAGATGATTACGACATGCATACGAAAGAGCTGAAGGGAGGAGGGAACAACTTTTGTTCCTAAACCGCTTACCTCTTCAAAAAAGAACAATGTTTACTTAGATAAATGAAGAGAGGGTGGTTGGTTTAGATCACTATGACTAATGTTAAGAAACAGCTGGTAAGGAATATTAGGTAATCACATACACAGGCTGCACATTGGGAACATTACGCTAACATACCTACTATAATTTTATTTCTTTCCCCACGCATTTATTCAAAGCTGCAGCTGTGATACTGGCTTTTGAACATTAGAAACTATCAGGAAAAGCAGCATGAATCATCATCTTTTGCTTGTGTTAGTTAACTTAGTTACTCAAGTGCTGTTCTTCTAAGAGAAAAATAATAGAAGGAAAATGAGTATCAGAGATCTGTGAAGACTCCCCTTTTCCTTTCCCTTTCTTCCTTTCTTCGTTTCCTCTTCTCTCTTTTCCTTCTCACCCTTTCCTTTCCTTTCCTTTCCTTTCCTTTCCTTTCCTTTCCTTTCCTTTCCTTTCCTTTCCTTTCCTTTCCTTTCCTTTCCTTTCCTTTCCTTTCCTTTCCTTTCCTTTCCTTTCCTTCCCTTCCCTTCCCTTCCCTTCCCTTCCCTTCCCTTCCCTTCCCTTCCCTTCCCTTCCCTTCCCTTCCCTTCCCTTCCCTTCCCTTCCCTTCCCTTCCCTTCCCTTCCCTTCCCTTCCCTTCCCTTCCCTTCCCTTCCCTTCCCTTCCCTTCCCTTCCCTTCCCTTCCCTTCCCTTCCCTTCCCTTCCCTTCCCTTCCCTTCCCTTCCCTTCCCTTCCCTTCCCTTCCCTTCCCTTCCCTTCCCTTCCCTTCCCTTCCCTTCCCTTCCCTTCCCTTCCCTTCCCTTCCCTTCCCTTTCCTGAAAACAGCCAGTTCAGCTAAAATACTAGCACTTCTATTAAATATGTGCAGCTAACCTATCCGGTTCCTGAAGAGTATAGAGACTTTTTAAAAGACAAACTATTCATAACAGTTACTTTACCTGCCCTGAGGCAATTCTGTTTTCTCATGGACTAAAACTGGCAACTCAGTTGACTGAAATGTGATAGTCAGTGGTAGTGATACTGAAAGTAAGGATACTTTGAAAACCCACAGAAACAACAATCCGTCTTTGTTCTTTAGCAGAGATAATTGCTAGGTTTTTTCAACTAATTCAGAGTTCCAGCCACCATGCAAAAACTCATTCAGACACCAAGTGGGGTTCTGCAATGACGTACTTGTGATGGCTCCCATTTCTGTGCTGTGGGGTTGACTCAAAACTTCAAGGCAGCTTGTGACCTGCAGAAGTAGCACTTTTGTTCCACTGGTTCAGAACACATTTGCTTAGGAAGGAGAGAGACAGGAAGGTTTATTCTGTACCAGTGGCATGTCGTATCCTCACTGCTTCAGTCCCCAATCCCTTTAGAAATTCTGATGAAGTAATTCCATCTCGTGTCAAGTTGTTTCTGTTGGTTTTGTGATTAAACACACTATTACTCATGCGGTCATCCATTTAACTGAGGCCAGGCAACAATTAACTTTATTTCTTACACAAGTGAAGGCAGACCTACAACACTAAGCAAGTTCCTCTTTGCTCAGCACTCACCAGTCTGCTGCTTTTGTATCAAAATTGCTATTTCCTTGGATATCTTTGCTTCCATGAGCATGAGTAGTCCATACAAGTCAATTCATTCAGAGAATCTGTCTGTCTCTACTGTTTCTGGGAAATGCAACTACACTGGAGTCCCAAGAAGCCACCCTATAGCTGGAAGGTTTCTGGAAAACTGTGGTGCCGACATCAGGGGTAAGTGGACATATCTGCGAACACCAACAGGAGCAGTCCTTAAGACCCTTGAGTGTTGCCAGAGAGGGATGAAGAATTTACAGGACAAGCACTTGCTGCCTCAGGTTCTTCCAGGTGATGTGGTAGTGAAAACACAGTTCAAGCTGTCCTTCTCTTCCCTGTATGGCTAGTAGAGGAGTCCAGCTGTCCCAAGTTTTCCCAGTGCTTTACACACACACACAGACCAGATCTTACTTGCTGTGGCACCAGTTTAACCTCCAAACCAGGGGGCATTCAAATAAATAAGAAACAGACACTGTGACACCATTTCTACTTTCAATTTGCACAGGAGCATATGGAATTATGCAATGTAAGAAATGCGTGCATCTGGCCGTGCTTTGACATTTCATCAGGAGCCATTTAAGCTTCTCCTACCCATATCTTATTACTCTAGGTATGACTTTTCTTCTGGATCACGGGTCTGTTAATGCAGACGTACTGAGAGGATGATGAGATAGATATCCTGGGAACAGCCCTGTACCCTTCCCACAGTAAAGGAGAGGAAGAAAAGAAAGCCATAAGGAATAAATATGCAGTGTCTATCAGCAAATATTTTTAACAGATGCTGTAGCATGCTAAAAAAACCTTTATCTACCCACATACAATAATTACAAGCTGATGGAAATGGGCCTACCTTACATTTTCAAAGGAAGACACTGAACAAAGCAAAACTTCATTGCTACAGAGCTGTCCATAGCCAAACAGGAAAGTAGCAGAGATGCACTCACTGAGCTCCCTCCAACCTGAAACCTCCAGGGCCTAGGAAGGGTCAGCGCACTCATTCACTTGACATCTCTATTTTTCAGGTTGTAGATTCTCTCTTGGGCTCAAAAGATGGAATCAATATTTGTCCCCATAGGATTTAAGGCTGGTCCCTCAAAGTTGAAATACATTATCTCTCAGAACTTAACTCTGGAGGTGCAAGCTCTCCACTATAGCAATTAGCTCTACAAATGCTTGGTGGAGCTAAGTAAACCAATTCTGACCAAAAGCAGACTTGTAGACAAAGTTCATTAAGACTCCACCACTATCTACTTCATGACACAATAAATACATGGACCTATTAAAAAAAGGCCTTTCTCCTTTTCACCATACTATCAGAGCTTTCTTTGAACTGAGTTCAGATCTTTTGGACCTATACAGTAAATTTCTGATCAGATCACACCTCCCTCCTGAAACATGGGGAACTCCCAAACCACCCCATTTTTCCAACCTGACCTCCCAATTAGACCCGTTTACTTGACTCCAATCTTGTCTCTTGCAGAGGACTTTCCATGTTTCCCCATTCATACGTGAGTTTTTTCTTTCTATGACAGTTTTCTTTCCACCCATACATTCTGTTGAAAGCCAAAATGGTTTGTTGTAAGCTTCAGACAATCCTCAATTCCAATGTTTTCTATTTCAATCACTAACCATTACAATTTAGGAGCTAACTAATATCCTTGATCTGAAGAGATGTGACAAAGTCTCATCCACAAAAATGAATGCACACAGGCAATAATTATTTATGATACAACAGGATGCATAGCCAGAGTTAAAAAAATAACTTCATAATATCAACCAAATTCAGACACAATTTTCTCAAATTATGCAGGTCAGTGGGGCAGAGATGTTTAAGAACACCCTGTACCTATTTTAGGAAAATCATACCAGCGAGTGCCAGTGGTACCAAAGAAGGTGGTACCAGAGGTGGCCTCCAGCTGGCCAGGTCTCACTACCAGGCCATCCCTTGATTTTACATCCTGTGAGACAAGTGACAGACAAACTCTGGAAGATTTATTTAGCAGAGTTGAAAATAACACTGTAGATTATTGCACACCTTTTTTTGTTAATCTCCTGCCAGAGATTACTACCTTGATAGCACAGGCAGTGGAACAGAGCACAGGTCTGCCTGTCAGTCCATTACTTTACTCATTTGTATAAACTGCTGCAGAAGGTGGGTTTCACGCTGAAATACTGCATAGTGATATGGGGCAGTCAAGAAACTGATGTGAGTTCTGCTTTGCTACCTCTGCAGCAGAAGCAATAACCCTCAGCAAATGGTGCAAGTGGGGATCGGCCATCCTTTAAGACCCCAGTTAAATCCAGCAGAGCTGGCCCCTAAAGGGGCTGCCCCCTGCAGCACCTGATAGCCTCTGGCACAGCTCCCATCTCTTGACCAGTGGATTCCTCTCAGATGCCAGATGCTACTCCCCCCAGAAAACCTACTCCTGCATAGAATCACTATGGAGCCTTATGTACCCCTTTCTCCAAAAGAGAAAATGTTTGATCTCAAGTAGCGATCTTAAATGTCTCCTGGGACATTGTCTGAGAGCTCATAGAGGATAAGCGCAATATTACTGAGTTCTATACTCCTCAGACTTGCTTCCCACCATCCTACAAATCATTACAGTCTGTCAGAACAATAAAGAACAAGATAGGAGAAGGAAGAATTCATCTGCACAATCCAAACAATCCCAACAATCCCCACAACTGTCAGATTTTTGTTAACTTAATGACATTTTAAGAAGTTCTATAATTTATTTCAAAATATTGAAGAAAAGGAAAAGTATAAACTTTGTAAAAATTCAATATAAATCAAAAGTCATGGTAAATATTTTTTTTGAAATAACATCAATAAATTTTTACCAGAACTTTTGTGGTTTTAGGTGGTAAAAAGCTATAAATTCTCTATAAATTCTCTAGGCATACCAGAGAGCATATTAAATATGGCTATGGGCAAGTACTCTGGAGCTACCTTTCTAGTCTTGAAAACCTTACTGTTGGCCAACAAGTTCGTAAATACCTGGTTGTAAATAGCACTTATGAACCTCTCAGCCTGCAGGATGAGTAGGGCCAATAGTGGAGTGCAGACAGGGCTGCCTGGCAACTGTGAGCTAGGTCATTTGGAGGGGAAAAAGACCATCCTCTTCCATCCACAGAGGAGTAATGCTAATTTTCAAGTGATCCATTTCACACTTTAAAATCCTGTTATGCCATCTAGTTTTGAGTAAGCCAGAGCAGAGATGTCTCTGGCAATATTAACTCTTTCAGATCCCAATGGCAGTTTCTGCCTCACTTCGTCTCATCACCACTGCAATCTCCAGTTTTCTTCCCAAAAATTAGCTGACTCTAGCAGGACAGTGTTGCCACATGACAAACAATCAGGAGTCCCACCTAGCTGCACCCTTTCTTTGCCACCATTTGCAGACAGGTGAAGAGTGCCTTGTGAGCAGGAATGTTCTCAAAGGGCAAGTTAATACAGCTGACAGCTATACAGCATACATAGACTTTGCCATAAGATTAAAAATTTAAAAGTTTCACTGTTCAAAAATACCATGTAGACAGGTGCACAGGGCATCTGGACGTATTAAGTGCATGCTAGCAGACCCTGACTACTGTTATACACACCTTCCTATCCAAAAGGCAGTTGTTCATGCAACAAAAGTCAAACCAATACATGAGAGGAAATCTCTTACCGTTTTGGATTACAATCTAGACTCTCCTAAAGTCAAGGACTGTCCCTCTATTAATTGTCCCCTGCTAGATCAGCTCTGCTTGCTGGTACCACTGGCTCTCAAACTGCACCTTGCAGCTTTTTCAAAAGGACAATAACAGGTATTGTTAACTTGCCTGGCTGCAGATTACGAAAGGTCTTATTTGCAAGCAGTCGACTCATTCTTGTTATCGTTCCTGAGATCACTCTCACCAATAAACCAGGTTAAAGAAAAAAAGCAACAGATTCATTCTAGCAACGCTAAGCTGATTTTTCTACTCATATTTTTCTTTTTACTTACATAGTTAAATGAACAACAGCTATCAAATCTTATTGCAAGTCTCACACACCTATCACACACCAGAAGTATTTCCAGTGCTCTTTTTATGAAACAGTGCCTTTCAGGAATGACATTTTAATGAACCTTCTTAGTTTTAGGGGAATTGTGGTTAGCCAAACTGAGGAAGAAATAGTGCTCAGAGGTCCTTCTCACCATTTCATATAGTTTCTGAACTTCATTCTACCAATGCCATGAAGAAGGAAGTTCATTCTACCAATGCCATTAAGAAGCAGACTCAAAAGCCTCTAGTGAATTTTATTAAACAAGGTTTCCACTGGCATCTTTTGATGTGGGCAGGAAGTCATTAGAAGGATGTCAGTGCCCTCAGGACTGGAATAGGCACGGTCACAGTGATACCAGGATGCCTGATCTGGCTCAGATGTTCCCTGGCTGGCTAAGGAAAGCACACTGCTCCCCCTGGTCCTCCTCACTAAGGAACCAGTTTGCTGCATGTGCTATCTTCATAAAAGAAGTTTGATTTATTGTCCTAGTTTAGTCCACAGTGAAAAAGCAGTGCCCAACATGTATCCTCAGACAGCAGTAATCACAACTTGCAATCCCTTATATTTCCTTTTCACCATCTCACTCTTTTGTTTTGCCATCCTCCTTTTCTCACAAATAAACACCAACCACCCCTGTTTACTGTTTCTCCTACAGGTCCCAGTGTAGTTACATAAACCCTTTGATAGCCTAATCCTCGCAATTCTGCCATTCCTGATGGTACTAGCTGTAGCTTTTGCCAGCTTCTTACTTTACTGTATCATGTTCAGGAATTTCTAATTTGATGCCCAGTAATTTCTCTTCTGTTACCCTAAGTTCAGGCCCACAGCTAGCTAGTTAGTGATCTAGTAATTTGCCTGCAGCTCTCAGTTGTCATACTCAGAACTAGCCACAACCAGTGTCTTACAGTTGTGGGTTAAATTCAGTATGGACATAGGTCAAAGGAACACATCTATATGAGTTAATTTCATATACTTTAATACACAGATATGCACAATTGATGTTGGCATTATGCTAACACAGATTTGTTACTATAGAATATCTTGTGCAAAAATGAGCCTTGAGTTTTTGTTCCTTTTTCTCTACTCTCTATTATTCATTTATTTATTTGGTTATATACTTCAGAATATCTTTCCTTCCTCATACTTCCCTCCTCAAATCTTTGGAGCTTACTGCCACGACAGATAAACCTCATTTCTCTCCCTGGAGCAGTATCAGTTTTACAAAAAATAATAGAACCTTTAATTTGCACAAATTCCACCAATAAAGAGAGACTTAAATAATATTGCCTTCTATTTTTTATGGTTCCTTGATAGCAAAAAATGATCCTACAAAATACTCTTAGAAATACCATGGCATTGTGCGCTGTTTCTATCCACTTCTGTCTCTGACTGAACACATCTTAATGGAATCCACCCTGTTTTGCTTTAAAATTGAATAGTTAGAATCCATGACCAACCACTGTGGAAAGGCCCAGCAGAAAAGAAGCGGATGGGCTAGAAGCAAGGAACTTTTTTTTCTGTATCTAACTCATGGTACTTTCTGCAGTAACATCACAAGCACAATCCTTACTGTTATGATGAGCTTCCTGACTCTTCCATGTGAAAGTTTTCCCCAGGATCGCATTCTAACTTCTTTGAAGCAAAAGGGAAACTAAAACACAGAAAGAAAAAGTGATTTGCAAGGAAACACCGTTAGATCATTGGCAGAGTCAGGAAGAGAGTACTGGTCTCCTGTGTCCCTGCCTGATGCACTTACCAGCCAGCAGAGGTCAACTTAAGATGCATAGCCTACGTGCTTATGCGTAGCCTCCCTTGGTCAAGTATCTTCTTGTTTGTAGGATTACTGCCCCAAACATCCTGGAAGATCTGAAACAAATTCAGCCTTCTAACAGAACTTACAGTACAAGTTCTCAAGTGGTGGTCAAGCAGAGCACCTTATGTGAAACTAACATGGTCACCAAGACAGAAATAGAATTAATTGCTCATCAATCGCACGTATTTGTGGTTTTCTGTTGTGTGGAATGCATACAGTCAAAGCTGGTCATGTGCCTTTCTTCCTTTCATATGATTTTGTGTGAATTCTTTATCTGCAACAAGTACTGTGATTCAAAATACATGTGTATTGTGGCCTACTGCTTTATTAACTCATGAATACAAGGGGGGGGGGGGAGGAAGGAAGAGAAAATAAGTCTGTCTCCCTGTCAGAGATGCACCTGTGATGGATTTTTGTGCACCTATCATAACGGCTGTCATTACAAATGGTGCAGAATAACACCATTCTTTGGGGAAAGATTGTTCTTCCTATAGGACAGGAGTCCAGCAGGCAGGCTCTCTGCTGATCACAGCAGCTGGGATAAGGTCAAGCATTCATCTAAACATTTGTCAGAGAGGTCCTTGTACCAGACTTCTTCCTTTATTCCAGTACAAAACAGCCTGGCAAAATACACCTATATCATTCCCTGTACCTAAGACCTCCCATCACTTCTACTAATATTTGATGAAAACTTTGTGGATGTTCAAATAGTACTTATCTGCAAGAACCTGGCATGGTCTCAAGAGAGGAAACAAAACAACATATCACACACTTTCAACAATACCATGACACCTCCAGAGGCACCTGAAATCTTCCTGTAAAGGTAAAGTAAGTCTCTCCACACACATAAAGGAAGAAACCAGCTAGAGCATCCCATTCCAACACCACTTCTAACTAAAGCACAGACATATGACTTTATAAAATAAGACTCAAGCTCAAAATGCGTACCTTAAACTTGTGAGAGCTTTGTGAAATTGTACTTTCCTGCCTCTTTGTTAAGACTAACATTAAGATTAAATAGAGAGTTGGAGAATTCCCAGTTGAAGAAATGAAGTGTTAATGTGTTGAGCTAAGTTGACACCATAGAGAGGCTACTGCAGAAATTTTTCTTGCCGGGCCAAACAGCCAACGATCCTCCGGAATGGTCTCCAGAGACATTTAAGTGCCTTACAGGGCACATACTTACAATCTTACACGACATCAGCTCAACTTGTAAGAGTTACATAATCCTTACTGCCTAAGCAAGTCTTTTTGGTACTTCAGCTAACTAAACTGGCTTTTTGTAAAACATAATAGCAAGAAATAACGCAGTAAGGTCCAGGCTAATGTCCAATTTATTGAAAAGATATTAAACCACAGTTTTCCCAAGAAGGTGATTTTGCTCTCAGCCTGCAATACATTAGACTACAGCTCTTACCTTCACTCTTTTCCATGAGAGACTAGGAGAAGAGCACACATAACTCCCTAGAGCAACACAATCCTGGTATGTAGAGCTTGAATGGCAGTTTCCCCAAGTAGGGGTGAAAAACGTCTTTCAGGCTAAAACTTTCCTTTCAAGACGATTTTTATCTTTAATGCACAGTTTCTCTTTACAGCAAAGAAAACAGACTACATGTAATGGGCAATAGTCCATCACTTGTACAATCAGCCAACATCAGCTATTTGAAAAAAAAGGACCAGCGCTATTTTAGGGTGTATCAATAGGGTTATTACAGGAAAACAACCAACATCATTACTGCAGTCTAGACAGCAGTGACTAGGCCTTAATTGGAATCAAGAAGTTGGATTTGAGTACCACAGCTCTAAAAGCTGATTATGAAAAAAAAATACCCCCAAAAAATAAACCAAAGAACAATCAATTAGAAAATATAACCTATAAAGTTTATTAAAGGATCTAGATACATTCAGTTGCTCTTCCTGTCCACCCAAATGAAGCCACTGCATATTATTACTTGTCAATATAAGGAAGATAAGACCTGAAAAAATAAACACAATATGTTTATGAGTAGAACCTTTATAAAGAGCAAAAATTAAATATAACAAGCTTCACCACTGAAACTGTACAAGCTGAAACTGCTGTCACTTAATATGGACACCTATTTATTAGGTGCAGCATTAAAAGATCAGTTTTGTTGTGATTAAAGAGTAGACTTTCGAAATCCATATCCAGAAATCCATATGGGATACCATATTCTTGACAACACAGCTTTTAATTGCCTTGGAAGTTGGCTCATCATCTTTCATGGGTGAAACATAATAGAAAAGGGAAATACCATTTCTCATTCAATTTTATCTCATTCAGCATTCCTGTTTCACTCACTGTTATATTGTCATATTCAATTTATTGAGATGAAACTGACAATACCTTTTGAAACATTTTAGGTCTTAAGAGTTTTTTAAAAATCAATTTCTATGTGTTTTTACACATTCAGCTTAAATTAACATTAATTTGTATCTTCGGTTTAATGGAACCAATATTTAACAATATTTAACCATATCCGTTCTCAAAAGAAAAATAACCTTCAGAGTGTGCACTTGAGTTAACAGAGGGCATATTAAAGTCAATGAATTTAGAGAAGTTGAGAGAAAGAAAGCTTAAGGATAGAGTCATAGATAATTTCCTTACAGAAAGCGGTACTATTGACAACCTCACCCTCCACAAAAACCTTCAGGAAAAGATTCCACATAAAGACTTGCAGTTTCAGCCTGTCACAAACATCTGTGATTTCCTGAAAATCCAATGCCTTTCCTAGAGAAAGCAACCGGCTCAGTTTAAATTTAGTTTTGTTTGCATTAATACAAATGTAGGTATGTGAAAGGTGAATGAAATGCTTGGTCTTCTTTCTGCTTTGACATCAAGTGGTTTTAAGAATTAGAACGTGATGTATGAACCAGTTGTCAATTCTTTTTCCTAGCGTACCTTTCAAAGAAAGCATTACGTCACTAACTCCAGCATACAGAAAAGGAGGTTGTTAGGATTTTTAAGCATGTCTTTAAAAAAAAGCGCCTTTTAAGTAGTTATTTAGTTATTGAAAGCATCACTCCCATCTTCATCATGCTTAAAGGAATCAGAAATTGCAATTAGACAATTTTTACCTAATGTAGAAAACTATCGTCTGATAGTGAGGAAACTTAAGATCCCTTCAACTGCACAGTTAAGATAACACAGTTATCTTAACAGCAGAGATAATATTTTCGTGGAGATATGCTTCAGTACTTCCAAGTACTCAAGGCTTATAAAATGAAATAACTCCTATAACTCTGGAATTCTTTCGGCAATTGAAGAAAAGTGATTATAAACATGACTGCACATTTTTTAAAACCTGAGTAATTATTTACATACAGCGTACTTTGCCGTCTTAAGGAATACAAGAGCCTACTTTGCCGTCTTAGGGAATACGAGAGCCAAGAATCTACTAGTGTTTCTGGAAAGTCAGTTTTAGCTTTATCATTATTAATTATTAGATGTTTTCAAAAGCCAAATATTTGAATGCACTGTACTTTTCCCATTTGCAAATATTCTTTCATGATTTGAGATGGTGGCCAGAGAGAAAATATATGTCCTTTCTAACCTAATCATTTAATTGTTTTCTCAACCGAAAGAGGCATTATTATTAGCATGTACATAAAAATCTAGCAAGAAGTATTACTTTAGTTGTGGATAAACCTTGGAAGAGATCCCTTTTTAAATCTTTTTTCACATATGAATGGCTCAGGATAGTACCAATATTCCTTCAGGATGAGTTCCACACTGAAAACATGGTTTAATCAACAGTACATGTTTTATCATGACCCTACAAATGAATGAAATAAGGAATCTCCTTTAAAACACAGAAAGGCTGGTCACCTTCCCCAAAAAGGAACTATTTTCAGGAAGTTTGACAACTGGTGCACATCCAGCCTGCACGTCTCACACAAGAAAAAAAAAATCCCAGATTTTGTATTCCATTATTAAGCCTCAAAACTAAGCCTGCACTGTGGCAACGCAGTCTACATGTGGTAGAAAGTCACAAAGTTAGAATCAGATTCTGAAAAATCTGAAAATCACTTTTTCAGGTGAGCCAAGGACTAAACTTCAAATTGGATAGGAACTGTAAAGCAGATTCACTTAAAGTTTGTAAAATAAACTTCCTTTGCTCCAAAAAAAAATGGAAGGACTTTTAAAGTGAAGAGTCAGATTCTATTAAATTACAATCAAGAAGATTTAACTCTTTATAACAGAGATTAATGAAGTGATTACTTAAGAGAGAAATGAAATTTTTAAATGGTTTACAATGGAAGGTCACCTGCTTATTTTATCTTTCTCAAGTACATCCTTTCTTTTAGGCTTTTGGGCAATCTAACAGCTTGCTGACTTGAGGTTGCAGCTCAAGTCTATGGAGTGTCCTCCTGATCCTGAGAAATCATTCTATTGAATCACCTAGTTGTGTGGTTGCTCCCTGCTCTCCTTAGCCATCTCACAGCTCCTCAGCTAGCTTTCAGTCTCAGATGTCTCTGCACTGCCTGACCAGCAGTATCAAAGCTTTTTTCTGCTCCTACACACTCCAATGCTCTCAAGGAGGGATTTGCTCCTTCCTCCAGAGGTGTCTGCTTGACTCTATCGCTCTCTTTTTGTAAAGGAGCAAAACATCATAGCAGCAGAGTGAAAATAAAGCATCATCCGTCACTGAGCTTCAGCCTAGCTTCCGCTTGTACCTCACATGCATAAAGTTGATAGCTTTCAAAGGTAAAACTAAACTTTCTTTGTAATCTGTGCACATCCTGTCATAGACCCATCACCAAGACAGTGAACAAAACAGCTTAAAAGAGAACTTTCAAATATGTATGTTCAAGGAAATAGACAAAGAAAAGCAGAGGCATGAACCACCCATATGAATTATGCACTGCTTGAAAGTATAATAGAGCTCGACATCAGAGCATTTCTTAAATGAAGGGAGATCCTGATATGGAGAAAAGGCAACTTCGCATTGCAAATACAGACCTGAAAGTAGGACTATGAGAAGTGTTCAGCATTTATTTCACTCTGCTTCCACTGAAGTCTAACAACCTGAGAATATTTCACCACCATAATAAGGATTTCATCCTCAGGACTCTGTGAACTTTTTACAGATAAAGAATATCACCTGATGGCAGAGATTTCCCTGTCCCCTGAAGGCCCTACATTACTTCTGTTATAGAAGTGATATTTTCCCAAGTTATCAGCAATTTTAAATGGATAACAGCTCCCTGATCAATAAATAACTGGAATACGGCCAGCAAAAGTCTCTTACAAGAGTTTGATTCTATATTTTGACCTAACTGGTACTTTTCCAGGAGCTTACTGTTTTTCAAAAATATGACAGCAGCCCATAGAGCCTTGTAGTATCTGGTAAGAGGCTTTTGAAAATACAAACACACATCACTTAAATGTTCATGTGCGTGGAGTACGTGTAAGAAATGCCACACAATTGTTTGTGCCTGCCTTTTAACTGTTCATACACAGGTGCCTAAGAGAGGAAGGGGAGAATGGCTGACTGCAATGTACTTAACAATATATACTCCTGCATTCTGGTATTTTACCAAATTTCTACTACTAGAATTTTAAAGGTACATGAGAGGGTATTAACTGCCTCGATACCTACTGAAAGCACAATACAGCAGGGCACCAGAAACACAGGTTTCTAAAGTGCATTAATGATAAATTCCTGATACAGGTAAATGAAGAGACAACAAGGTCTCTGCTGGGCCTTATGTCCTGAAGAACCCCAGGCCACTGATACCAGCGGGAAGGTCTAAAGCAGTGAAGATTTCTCCTCCATCAAGGAGAATCAAGTTAGGGAACATTTAAAGCAATTGGACATACACAGCTCCATGTGTCCTGACGGGATGCATCCACAAGGACTGAGGAAGCTTGTCAATGTCATTGCAAGGCTCCTCCCAATAACCTTTGAAAGGTTGCAGGGATCAGGTGAGTTTACTCAGAACTGGGAGAAAGTAAATGTTACTGCTGTCTTCATAAAGACATGAAGGAGAATCCAGGGAACTATGGTTCATCAATCTTACTTCCACTCCTGGGAAGGAGATGGAGCAAATCCTCCTTGGAAGCATTTCCAAAAATATGAATGACAAGAATGTAACCGGGAAAAGTCAGCACAGATTTAAGAAGGGGAAGTCGTGCTTGACCAAGCTGATAGCCTTCTATGATAAGATGACTGGTTTTGTGTGAGGGAAGGTCAGCAGATGTTCATCTTGCCTGGAGCACGGATTTAGACTCTGTCTCCCATAACATCCCTGTAGACGAACTGATGAAGTAGTCACTAGATAAATGGACAGGGGTGGGTTGAAAATTGGATGAAATACTGGGCTCAAAGGGTTTTCATCTGCTGATCTCCACAAAGTCCAGCTGGATGCCAGTTACCTCCAGTGCACCCCACAGGCTGATACTGGATCCAATACCGTTTAGCATCTTCATTAATGACCTAGGTGGTGAGACAGGCATGGAGATAGTGCAGTGAGTCCAGCAAAGAAGATGATAAGGGTTTGGAGTGTCTGACATAAGAAGCTAGGCTAGGAAGCAAGGATTGGTTGTGCCTGGAGAAGAAAAGGCTTGGAGCAGGGGGTATGTCTTATCAATGTGTACAAATACCTCCTGGGAGGCAGTAGAGAAGATACAGCCAAACTGTTATCAGTGATACCCAGTGAAAGGGCAAGTGGAAACGGACACGGATTGAAATTCAGGAAATTCTGTTTAAACACAAGAAAACGGCTTTTTTGCTGTAATATTGACAGAACACTGGAACAGGCTGCTCAGGCCAGCTAGGGAGTCTCGATCCTTGGAAATATTAAAAATCTGGCTGTACACACTCCTGAGCATCCTTCTCTAGATGACCTTGCTTTGCACAGGGTGGTTGAACCAGACAATTTCCAGAAGCCTCTTCCAACATCAGCTATTCTGTGACTTTGTGAAAGCTGTCTCTTCTGTTATCAGGCTGCCGTTCCTGCCAACCAGGCAGTTTCAGAGCAATAGCTCAAGACAATCTGCAACAAACACCCTCAGTTCCAGCCCCTTACATTCCCTCCTGTTAGCTGATAAAGGCAGATTGCATTCTGCTGACTGCCCACTGGCACAATACAGACAGTATAAGAGGAAAGAGCTTTGCAAGAGAGAACCTTCTGAAGTTGGGCTTCAGCGCCCAGTTCCAGGATATTTGCCTTATTTGTTACCACTACCCTCATGTACGTCAGTTCATTCTGAAGATTTCCAAATGTCGACAGCTGATTATGTTTCTATTTTCCGTGGTTGACATCGTAATTTTCATTCCACTGCAGGCTAATGACAGGACAAGGCAATACAAACATTTTGATTAGAAAGAAGGAAGTAAGTTACTACATAACAAGGACTAACATGTCTAGTCCTTTAAATTACATGTCTAGTCCCTTAAATATACTGCAGATCATTTATTATTTCCCTAAGTTTAATATAAATGTCTCAACATCACTAGGGGGAAAGAAGCACCAAAAAAACTGGAAGATAATACCATGAGACATAACTAAATCTTCAAGTTTGTCATTCTTCTGAGTAGACATGCAATCTCAATTTTGCAGACAAAGAAGTTGTGGATTTTTGCAACAGATCCAATCCCAGCCTTCTTTATAAAGTTGAAAAATGCATTCAGAATAAAAATAAATGCATGCCTAACAGCAAAAAAAAAAAGTAAGAGGAGTGTTGTTTCATCTTTTTGTCCTCTCCAGCTGCAGAAGCATTTGATGGTACAGAAAAGACAGTGGTCCTATTCTTCCACAAACTTCGTCAGCAACTAACAGGAGAGGAAAATAGAGGAAAACTTTGATAATCGTCTTCTATCTGAGATAAATCAATGCTCCCAAAACCTCTACCGAGCACTGAACCTGATATCTTGTGGACCATCCATGCAGGACTTGTCACATGCTGGGGAGTCAGCAGTCACATGAGGTCACACAGTAAGGGAGAAGCGTTACAGCAGAAGATACAGATGGTAGACTACAACATCTACTGTACAGCACTGGTGAGTTCATAAACACTGTATTTACACACATTTCTACAAATATGCTCCAGAAGACTTATCATGGTCTTCCAAACCAATAGGCTATCAGAGATCAAGTATGTAACATCAGATAAGCTGGATGATAATTTTATCCCTCTATTTGCATATGTAATATAAAATGCGCTTGGCTTCAGTATCTTGCCCACACTGTGAGGCTTCTGCAGAGACCAAAAAAGGTGTTTATTTGTCACCACCCCCATCTCCACTGTATTTCAAATACCTCTCAAATTAAAACAAATGCTCTAGATTTTACCCAGAAAGAAAATATTATGCAGCTGTATTTTAATGGATGGAACAACATTCTTGTAACTGGCTTAGGTTTGTAACAGCTGACCTTAAAGTAAGTAATGATTTTAACCGGAAACAGTCATCCAGCACGGAAGATTTGGACCAAAGAAGCTGTTTGTTACATCCAAACAGCCTTTTGGAAAGAGAGTCCTTATGATGAAACATATCCAAGAATGCCTGTTATGGGTGACACCATCTATAGTCTTTTGTTTTGTTTATGTCAGTCAAGTATAAACACCACCAAATTTCAATCCATGACATTTCATAAGTAATATCATACAGTAGACCTGTAAATGCTCTGTATGTAATGTCTAGCAATGAAAGTAAGAACCACGACTCATACCTGAGCTTCATTCCAAATTTTGTCACAGATACCTGCATTACCAATTACTTCACTTAACTGTGCAAAATTTCCTATGGAAAAACAGGCTGGACTGCATAATGCCTTCATCATTCACCCATTCCTCCCACTGAGAGTGGAGGAAGTTTTTTATTTTCCCAGGGCTATTTAGATGTAAGAGGTTCATAACAGAAATGACAAAAGTAATATCTCACAGAGGTATTCAAAATTATAGCACATAGTGAAGTATTTTTAAGACTATAGATGTAAGCCATTGCATCAACCATAATGAGAATATCAGTTTAGTCTGATACAATTCTTACATTATTTTCAGTTGCTGATGACTTTCCTAAATTAATCCTTCACTTCTGCTACGTTGAGCCCTTATAATTATTTCCATATCTCCAGAATAAGTGAGAGAGCAGATGCTTTCTAATGCTTGCTAAGAAGCAAGAAAGAATTTAAGGGTGTAAAATGGTGCAGCTGTGCTACTGAAATCAGAATACTATAGAGTGGAATATTTCCTATAACTTCATTCACTAGGTAATTTTTCTGTTCTATACTTGATCACCTTTAATTAAAGAATCTTTTCAGTTTCTAGACCTTCCTAGTAAAATTCTTACACCATTTTGAGCCTTCACCCAAAAGACTAGGAAATTATATTATGCCATATGGAGCATAATTTATGTCCAAAACTGAGAAAATATCCACACATATACAGCAGATCACTCTGTCACTTTGGAGTTGACAACATAACCAAAGCAGACCTGAGTTACAGTAACCAAAATTACCATTAGCTAGCCCCTTCCCTTTCTTAAGGTATCCCAGAAAATGTCCTGACCAGTTCCCTTTTCCATAAGTGCAAGTGGCTGCTGAAGCAACTGCTATTACCCTCCTCCACTGTGGATGGCCATCCACATCATACTTCTCAGATAACTTCAGCAGATGGTTGATCTGTCATTGTGAAGGAAGGAGACGTTTCACAAGGCTCTTCTTGTTACCAAAACCCTGCCCATAGCAGAGCTTCTGCTCATGGCTTTTGTACTCGACAACAACATCTAGCTGGTCCACTCCATGACCAGTCCATTGCTGGTACATACCAGTCTGCCTGGCACCACAAGTAGCTGACAAACCCATTAGCCAATTTACTGACCTATCGATCATCTCTGTCACGCCAACATGCTTTGGCCACTCCTTCTTTCCTCCTAAACCCTAACAAGGTAGAAAATTTGTGAAGCTGAGAACAAAAATCTTGAAGCCTGTGATACCTGTACCGGTGTTTGGACTCCACAATAATCTCAACAGTTTTTAGTTGCAAATAGATACACCACTAAAATTATAATTTTTAACATATTATGACATAGTCATATTTCCTTCATACAGGCATAGCTACTAGGTTTGGCTGTTGCAAGACAGCTTTGTCATTGTTAACTGCTTCAGCGAGTTCAAAGCGCATCAGCCCAACTCTTTCAGCCACACCAGTCACTCAGCACTCATTACCCTGACTCTGTCAGGTTACATCAGAATGAAATGACTCAGTTCTTCCTTTCAGAGTCCTCCATGGGTTACATGAGAGGTTCTCACCTAAAGGAAAATTATTTGTCACAGGAACTTTCTCAAAAAGTGAGATTCACGGCTTCTGTAGTGACCTAAACTGTGCTGGCAAGCCAAAGAACAAGTCTAGATTGACTTTTGAAGGATGCCATGAGATGCATTTAGAAGCCTCAGTTCCTACAGAGGAACTGCAAGGGGGACACCAGACATGGATCCAAGAATGCTCAGGGGCTTAGGGTGGCACAAGGTAGCATAACCAGAGTGGTCAGCCAGAGATTACCTGCAAGACAGCATTATGTTCAGGGGTAAAAAGACCCTGTTGTACCGCATCCATCTACTAAGGCCACGCAAGACAGTGCTTCGTAGTGGCTGTGTCTTTAGAGAGATTCCTCTAGCAGAAATGTCAAATGAGCCTGAGTCCCTGTGGCTTTAAGTCTGAAGGCAAAGCTTCCTTTCTGGTGCACCCTTTGTCATACTGAGGCAAAACATTTTTAAAAAACATCAATGTTCTGTACCTGTAATACAAAATTATACCTATTGACTGTAGTCCTGGAATAACTCACAATCCTATGGGACAGATATGTAAAAAAACCTTATATTTCAGTTATCCCTTGTGCTTCACAGTAAATCAGTATAATCTGTCTTTTATTAGGTTACTGGATGTTGTGGCAAGAAAAAAAACCACATTTGGCTTTTAAGCACTTTGAAGTGAGTACTTCGAAGCCTCAGTAAGTGGTAATCAAGAAAAATGGCACTAACATCTTATGATAAATCTTCTCCATATATTTAAGTAAGATTACTTGTGAAGCCTCAGAAATTAAAATGATTATATATAGCCTTACTTAGGACTTGAGTTTAATAAAGCATATGATATTGGTTTTCAAAATCTCCTGGTTTTGAACTAAGGTAGCTATAGCAATGCCAGTTAAATGAGCTCTTCTGTGAGTAGTAGAACCGATGAAAGACGGTTCTCTTCATCCCATAAACCCACTCGATACCATTTCTTATCATGCCAACCCAACCAGGCAAGAGAGCGCATGTAATGTGGATAGTCCAAAGTTTGACTTAGCTCACTGCTGCCTAGTACAATACATAGTGTTTGCTTTCTGCCTGCCCTTTCCTCAGCAGCACACTAACTTGAGTCTCTTTCTTCTATGCAGCTCTTAGTTTTTCACTGTGACTTGAAGGAACATATACTAGAACTCCTACAGTTAACTCAGATTTGGTTGAATTTGACCAGGGAATTAAAAAGTTGTTGAAGTGCAACAGGCAGGTGGAAAGACAATGCCATAGCATAAATCTTTTCCAAAAATGTTGAAATCAAATTAAAAAATAACTCCACTTAAATAGTCTATTCAACTAGAATTACTACCTGAGGTTTCAATGCTATAAGAAGTAATTATAATTTTCACCATTCCAAAATTTCTTGTTAGCTATTAAAAAAATAAAATATGCAGAATGCTTATGGAATCTTAGTCTTCTTGACACTTATAAGAATTTTGCTATCAATTTCAGATTTTTTTCATATAAAAGCCTATTATTCAGTTAGAATAGTATCATTTCTCTATAATATTTATCCATCTTTGGGTACAAGAGCCATCTTTCTGAATATCAATACTAGATTTTGCAACCCAGGTACTCTTGTCTAAATATTTTCAGAATGTCAATTAACAATGGTCAGAAGCCTTAACCTTCCTTGAAACATTAAAAAGTGAGAGAATCAGCATAAGAAGGCAATGAGGTCGTGAATTCTAAGTAACATAATTTAGTCATTTGGCATTTAGGGAACCTTAAGTTTGCTTAAGTTTGCAGGAAACAAAGATGTTTGTCATAACCTCTTATCCATGAATATCATCCTTCCTATGTAATCCAGCTGCTCAGGAGCAACCAAATGTCTACATAAGTCAATGAGCTGACCTGGGAGCACCCTGGGAACTGCACTGTTCATAGAAACGATTGTTTTGCAAGCGTACATGTTTGCAAGTGTTGCCCAAGTTTTTTCACACGATATGGGAGGCTTTTTTTAATTTTTCTGTCTGTCAAGCTTACAGGTCATAGACAAATGTTATCCGTACAGCAGCAGTTCCATATCTATGAAAAACTGTTCTACAAGGTTACATATAAACAAAGTATGTATATAAAAGCCAGATGAACTGGATGCCTAATGCTTGCAGTTAATTGCTTGAGCTTTAATGACTGTCATTTAACAATGACATGTTCCTTTTCCATTTTTTAGGACTGGTCCCAAAGCCAAGATTTATGATAAATACCTATCAAAAGTACTGATCAAAAGAAGCCCACCTGTAACTTTCCAGACAACTGGTCTTTATATCAATATATGTTGGGGGAAAATTTCTTATAAAATGTTTAGAGTAGCAGGCAGAAATAACACTTAGAAGTTACCACAGTGGAACTAAAACTATGCAGACATTCACTTGGGGAATATGTCAATACATCTCATTTAGGAATTTATCTTGGGTTTACGCACTGTATCACAATTTTCTTGTTTGTAAACTGCTAAATAAATACATCTCTGTCTTCAAGATAAACCACAACTCTGAATCTTTACGTTCAAAATGTGGCAATTTAATAATTTTTTGTACCGAGCCCAATTATAAACATCTGTAATACCTGCTTTTTGACTAGAAACTTCTATTTCAGGTATTGCATGACAAAATTTTCACAAACAAAGGAAGCACCTCAGTTCAGCATTCATTAGACAACTATGCTAGCTCACAAAGAGGATTTTTTAATGCAGCAATTTTAATTAGAACAGCAACTATTAAATCCCACAACCCAAGCTTCAGGATCTCTCTGGCTTATCAAATACATTCAAAAAGTTCTTACTGCAAGTCAGGCCAGCCACAAAATTCAAGCAATCAGTCTGAACAGAACCTGAATAAATCTCAGCACTGAGCATTTCTAGAGACTGGTAAGTGGCCAACATGGACCTTTTTTCTGAAGGAAAAAGGGAGCTCAGGGAGAGAGACAGTTGAGCGCACATGCAAGCAAGTGTAGACAGGGGAATACTTCTGTAGACAGACCTCTTGTCAGCCTGACAGCAAGAAAAGCATCATTCTTAAGAGGTGCAGATATCTATTTGTGTCACTCCCTGGCATTTTGATATTCTGGCTTGCAATATGAAGGACACTACTATGACATTTAACTTGACACTCAAAAATTGCAGCCTCTGCTTTCTTATAGGTGGATCCGAAAGATGAATCATGAACAAATGAAAAGATATTGTAATTTCTCTCCAAGCTTTCACTCTGTGCAGGAGGAATGGATAGACAAGTTTTGCTAATAATCTCAGAGTCGCATAATATATTAATTATAGTGAATTCTACCAAAAAAATAGATATTTTTGATACATAACTGCCATTCTTTGTCATAAGTTTGATGTTTGCTTAGAACCACTCCTACCTTGCTTTTTCCTTTGCTAAAAATTTGCCTTTGAAGGTGGATACAATACAATTGTTGGAGACTGACTTGTAGAACTGCAAATTACTTTGTGGTGCATTTTCCAATTTGTTTTGCCCAGCCTTTATGAAAGCTAAAATTCTTTCAGTAAAGTCTACTGGATGTTATTTAAATTGCAAACACTGAATCTCACATAATTGTATGGTGAAGGGATACGTGCCTTGCTGGAAAATAGTAGTATTTAGAAGGAGGTTCCTATTTAAAAATTTACTCAAATACTTATAGTTTTGAATATTGTGATTTCCATATGATAGAAGTACATTCATTTTGTTAAAATATTATAGAAGGTGCAGAATCAGTCCACCGTGCCCTGAACTTTTCACATGACTTCTTGATTCTTGCTTTTCTTTTCTTCGTCTGCATAAAAAACAATTTTGAAAAACAGAAATTAATGTCTGATGTGTCTTAGTGGACTTTTGCTTTCTTCAGAATCTCCTCGAGGATGCTGCAGTTGTCCAATGTGGGAATTGCCCACAATAGAACTAGTAAAGGAGATGATTTATGGATCAAAGAGATTGCTGGGCAGTGTCACCAAGTTCCCTGTCACTTACGTAGGACCTATTTTTTAATGACTGTTTTGAGTTCTTAAATAGGACTTGACCATAAAAAACCCTTTTGGGATAGTCCAGAACAGTGAATATCTTTTTCTGTTTCTCCATTTCGTCTTTACATTTTCTATGGTTGTTTTGTTTCCTCCTTCATGCTTTGTGAGGGCCAGGGTGAATGCAGTACTCGGGTATCCTGATATCCAGACGCTTCAAGCAGCAACTCTGTGCTCAAGAAGTCTTATTTTTCAGTGACATGTATTTGTTCTTTTATTAATATCTTACCATTCAAATTCAAGTTGACAAGTATTCAGAAAATACTTGCACAGAAACACTTCCATTTTTATCCCATTCTGGAGGAGAAATCCTTGCATTAAGCAAATCTGGTTTCTCTTTTCTTATAACTTTCCTCCAGGCCCATTTTCCTAACATATGTGGTCCACAGGAGGCTGAGAATGATAACCCAAAAACCAGTGAACGCAACATTTCACCTGCATATATGAACTATCTGGATTTGGCAGGAGAAAACGTGACGCTTTCTGTGCCAAGGTATCATCTAGACACCATTACTAGACATTCTTGTGGAGGCTCAGGAGCAAGGGAAAGAGCAGCACCGCCCAATGCTGCTTTCTGCCAAGTAAAACAGAGAAGTTAGGGCAATAAGCAGCAACCATGGTAAGTGTTTTATTGGCTAACATGACAGTATTGTCCTCTACAAAGCAAACCAGAAAGGCCCATTCATCCTCAAACCTTTTTAATAACAGTCACTTGTACTTGGTTTTAAATATGCCTGGCCAGACATAAAGGCTTATTGTATATATTATCTTAAACTAACCAGTAATTTGTAGACTCTGTTAGTTTCATAGTTGGAACTATCCTGTTCAAATTGAACTGTTCTTCTTGCATTCAAATAGACCTAGACTTGTGCAACAAACCCAAAGCAGTACTTCTACAATCTGATACATTATCTCTGGTAAATTATTTTTTGAGGAAGTTTCTTTTATGTAGAAGCTGTATATTTATGTGTGGAAATGCCACTCCTGAGTTTTAATGATATGAAAAGAACAAAGCACAGGTAATTTCTTCTCAGGTCATCATAGAATTCAATGGGAAACAAAATCACCTAATGACTCATTTCTTGAAACAAAACTTCAAATATACTTATCCATGGGAAAATGCCTTTGAAACTTAATGTAGGTACCTATCTCCCTATGCTTAATCATTAGGAGTCGGCAGAAAGTATTAGTACATAAATCCAGCTTCAACAAGTTTGGCTGGAGATCTTGTGAAAATCCGAAATTATTATGGTGATTATTAACAACAACAACCACCATACTAATGACACTAAAACCATCACAGTTACTTTTGTGTGGATATTGCTGGATATGTTTTCAGTAAACATCCTTTTATACCATATTCATTCTACTTGTAAGTTATAAAAAATGCATAACCTTATCTGGTTCTTAAAACTGGCAAAGATATGTAAATTAGTCCTGAGACAAAATAAGGATTTGAGATTTTAAATTCAATCTAACCGTACCAAAACCCCTGTGGTAATTGTCATTGCTCCTTACCAAATGCCTTTGACTGACTCTGTCCTAGACTTCAGTAACTTGTAGATGTCAGTAACATTACCCATTACAGACCTCCTATCAAGACCAATAGGAATGATCAAATAAATTACATTACTTCATATTTTTTTTTCCTAGATTGTGGCCTCAGTCAGGTAATATCAACTATTCTTTTCATAAGCAATGCATTGTTTGCTTGCATACCTATTAGACTCAACTGTACTTCCAAGTTTCCTATATTTTGGAACAATCTCCCTTTTCTTCATTTAGCCAGACGAAGACCAAAAATTTATTTTAAAAATTCCTGGTTATATAAATCTCAAGGTTGCATATAACTGTCTCCCTTTGCAATCACTATTTGAACATTCAGTACGCCAGTGGTCCTAAAAAGAGCAACACACACCAACTAACTCCTTTTTTATTTTCACAGCAGGCTGAATGACTGCAAGGATGCTGTAAAACCCAGTTATGTACACTAATATGAAACAGAAATAAGCTGAAATTTAAAGCTCAAAGTATAAAGTCTTGTCTAGCTACCCTCAGCCTCTTTGGTAGGAGTTATTTGATCTACTAGTCACCCCTTACCTGTTATGCATTGATTCCCAATTAAAATCCCATATTATTGAAAGAGTATGATTGCTGTGTTCCTGTCAGAGATTACTGGCTGTTTAGTTTGTAATTCCACTCTTGATTTCACAAACTCAGGTATTTCCAGATGTAATCATGTCATTTTCAAACACTTTCCTGAATCATACAGTGAAATAATTGCCAAATATCGCTCGACTTTATTGCAAACACATTATTGGTTATTTGGGGTATTTTTCAACGCTGTGAGTGCCAAACCCAAAATGAATAGTAAGTATCCAAAGTGCAAACATGACAAAAATAAAATAACTCTGTGGCTAGCACCATTTGGTTACAGGATCCAAGCAAAAATATTGCTGGATGGCAAAAGATCAAGTTCTTTCATTGCAGGAGAATCGCAAGCAATGAAAATTAAATAAATGCATTAGTGAAACTAATCAGTATGGTCAAAATCTACTTTGCTAACAACATTTTGCAGAAATTCACAATGTTCACAAATAGTTGTTAATGAAAAGTTTGTAAAACAGAGAAAGAGTCTTTTTGTTTTGCTTGTTTTCACAAACCTCATTGAATACAGAGTTTCCTCACTTTTCCTAGTACCCTTATATGGCTACAATCTGGAAGGAAGATATCAGCAACTTCCTTAAATGATTTCACTTTAAATCATAACACAGAACACTTACAGTAGTCTAAAGCAGTTAAAGGGTTTGTTTCTTTGTCCAGCTATTCTATGATAGATCAGCCCTCAAAATCTGATTTCTGAATGCTTTCAAAGCATCTGTTAATTTTTGTCATTCTGCTTGGAACCTTTATAGTCTGTCATTGAGATAAAATCTTATAATCTTGAAGCAAGCTTTAAGGTTCTTGTCTCACATTCAATAAAACATGGGGTGTTATAAGATGAAGGAAAGTCAGTGAATCACTGTGTAACTGGAACTGAACCAAGCTTTATTTACAAATTTGTACATACCACAATTATGCTGTAGGCTTTTCTTTTTTTTTTTTTTTTGAAAAATGCTGAAAAAAAACAACTACACAATGTACATAGATAGAACCTTGAGCATTGTTCTGGTTGGTAGTCCCCTACTGCCTGGTTTTACCCTCCTCTTGCAGCACAGCTCTTTCCAGCAGTTTGGACACAGCTCTACAGGCACTCGGGAAAGGAATGCAAGAGGGCATGAAGCATTTAGCAGGCACTGGTTTACAGGCAAGGGAGAGCAGCACTGTAAAACTGATGTGTAAGCACATGCAAAGTCATGCACAGACTGAGCATCTAATCATCACAGAACAGCAGAACAAGAAATGAAGTGTCGAGGGTGGGGAAGAGAATAACAAAATGCATTTCATGTCATATATTGTCCTACTCGCAATAAATGTTCATCTTGGTAAGAAGATGAAAGATTTTTTTTAAAGGGGCAAAGATGTATTAAGCAGATTGAGAGCACAGCATTACTTAGGTATATTGAGAAAAAAAGAACATATAGAAAGTAGTTGCACACTGCCAGTCCAATGTGACAGCTACACTCACTCATCATATCAGAGCCATCTGCACATTATGCATGACAACAGCTGGCCTCACCTCAAGCCACCCTTGCAGGCTCATTGCCAACAGAGACCAGTTTTGGTTTTGTAGACAATCTCAGGTTGAACCTTAAAATCAACATCATAAAGATTTTTGTATAGACAGAGTAGTTTTTATTATAAAGTGTGTTATGGGTCTCATCATCTTCCACTGCTTGGCCTGAAAACCACAGCAGATACCTACTGAAGCAATTAAACTTCATTTCATTAAATGAATTAGCAGAAACCAATTCAACAAATCAAGGGTGTTAGAATTATACATAAAAGCAATGAGAAGAAAACGAATTTCTGTCTTCTAATGAAGTGACAAATCTCACGTTTTTCCATCCTTCTTTCCCTAAGCTAACATTTGAAGAATAATTTTTGGGATCAAGCACTCAAAGCTTGGGAAGTCTAGAATTAAGGCCTCCCAATCAATCCCCATCCACAAGGAAAACAATTTGGTTTAAGTTATACATTTGCATCCTGTTTTTTGCTGGTATCTCCCTGCCTGGCACAGCTCATAGAAAGATGGTACCTACAGACAGACCAGGGCCCTTAATATTCTGGACTCTGTCCCTGCCTCAGTTTCTTCAAGGCTTCAAGCAGGGTGGCAGGGAGACTTGAAAGTGACAGCAGATGTACAGTTTAGGAAGAAGAAACTCACTTTGATTCCTGACTCTTCCAGAGATTTCACAGAAATGTCCAGATTTCCCTCCCTGTCCTCAAGAAAGAAACATTCTGTAGTTCACATTTTGGTCTGTCTTGCTTCAGAGGTGTGGCCTGACCACTCAATTCTGTACCAAGGTCACTTGGCATAATCACTCAAGTGAAGGAGGTCTCAAAATTAATATTGCCCGAGCAACTGTAACTTTGTCTTTCCTTTGAGATCTTCATTTTGCCACACTAATACTGTTTTAACAGATTAGCTGTGTGCATACACATAGATGAAGGGCAAGCATCAGAAACTGTTAAACTTACTAGGTAAAGAATTTCGGACAAATAAATACCAGAAGTTTAGAGAAAACCAGAGACAACTCTACTGATGAAGAAAGAAAACAGTGCTACTCCAGCAACCACTAGTAGAACAAATCTAACTTCTTTTCTGAACCAAAGTAACAAGTCAAGTAACTTTGAAAGTCAGAAGAAATAAACCTTAAACCATTACAGAAGGCAGAATGGATCACACTACTTGTGGGAAAGTGACTGAAAATCAAGTGCTCGCTTTTTTTTCAAACACAAGTATTAGGGACCATTAACGAAAGCTAGTACGAGACAGGTTGAAAGAAGTAAAAGGAGATGATTCTTCACATTACAAGTGGAATTTGTCCAGATGTTTTTCTGCTATCAGCACCTAATTACCAGAAAAATGTAGACAAATTCAATTAATACAAGTAAAAGCTGTGAAAATCATTAAACTAAAAGAAAATATGAAAAAAGAAATATATGTATAGTGCTGGCTAAAGACAACTGAGTTATGATTACACCTATAATAAATACTTAAAATGTGCAGACTACACTGGTTCATTAGCAGAATCATGTACAGAGATGTAAGGGAGTATTACATAAATATCAAGGAAAAAATAAGAGATGAACATTCAAGTTCAGCAATAGGGAAAACATTAATCAATCTCTGAAATTGAATTAACTGGCATAACGGTAGACTAGATAAACACTAAAATCTACATTAATTTGGGAATGATCCTGCACCACAGCAGGCAAAACTAGGGAATATAATAACAAGAGGTTTCTACAAGTTTTTTTGATCAGCAATTTTGGAAAAGAACTTCCCAACAAAGTTGAATTTTTTTTTAGAAAATCATTTTAGTAAAAATTTTCACTGTCTTGTTGACATTTCAGATTACATTGTTTTAAATCTCTTGTTATTATCTTGGTATAGTATATCAAGGGCCTACACATAAAGTACCTAGAAAAGTGTACAGAGAAAGTAATTGTTTCAGTCACTCCAAAAATTACCTTGAAAAATAATAACTATTCCCCCATCTCAACCCTAACATATTAAAATTCTAATTATCACTGTCATTTACAGTGGTAACTTTATTTTCAGCTCTTCTCCTTCCAAAGGTGCTCTTTCCTCATCCCATGCCTTCCTTTAGGCACTCACCTTTCCTTTGTTGCCCATTGCTTCCCAGCAGCACCCTAGGATCTTTTTGTCCCTTCCACCACCGTTCGCTGCAGCACTGTTTCACACAGGCACTCTGCAAAGGAGGAGTGTTTGCAGTCTGAACGGCCTCCTTGCTTTGCCCTCCTCACTATTCTCAGCCAACAGGACACAATGCCAAAGCCCCTCAGAAACAGGACCACAACGCTCTCATTTGGCATTTCTCTATGTTTATCTATACAAACCGCTGAAACTGTGCTATCTCAGTGTCAGGCCTTAAGTCTGCAGCTTTATTACGGTTTTTGAAGGTAGAGGGGGGAGTGGAGAAGTCTCCCTGCCTTCAAAATCCAACCACAAGTTGAAAAGCGAGTCCTTCACAAGAAGACAAGAAGGTAAAGAGACCTAGGGAAATTCCCTTTCCAGACACACCACAACTTCCTCAGGACTTAAAAGAAAACTCCTTCAAATAAACATTCAGCAGCTGTGCCCTCACATATCTAAGTAGCACCCAGAGTAATCTGAATGGTATAAAAATGCAAAGAACTCAAAAGAATATCAGAAGCATTTCTATTCAGTGTAACCACAGGTTATGACAATCTAATGAAATGAAAGGGACACTTAAGAATTATCTGTTAGGGAAAAAGCTACTTAATAGACTGCAAAGAAAGACAAAAAATGAAAAAGAAATCCAGGTGCAATAAATCTAGCAGCCTTTTTCCCTTTCTGCTGGTGGGAGCAGCATGATCTGGGCCAGACATTCAGATCTGCCACTGAACTGTGTCACTGCTGATTGCCAGTTACCGTCGTGTCTTCCTCCTTCACCTCTGTAACACATCAGCCATTCAGTTTTACTATCTCTGTCCATACCATCCCCAGTGAAGCATACACTTTCTCATCTCTTCAAGTTTCCCTAGTTTTCCTCTTTTTTTCTCTCCCATAGCAAAGCCCAACAATCCTCTTTTCCACAACACTATCAGAAAATTTTCCATGATAAAATGCTAAAATTAAATTATTTTAATGTAAATAAAGTAGTACCCAGCAAAAAGTTGCCAGGTCAATATGTCACTGTGATAATTTTGCATAGATGTCCATTTTAGGTTTCAAGCTTGACAGAATTTAGCAATTCAAGCTGAAGAGCACAGCAATCCAGCAACAGCAGCAGTAAAAGAAATATGTTGGAGCAAGATGTAGTTAAAAGTAGAAGTACCTGTTGTTATCCTTGAGCTAAACTTAGACAAGTTCAGCAGGGAATGACGTGACTTCCAGTTTTTAAACCTGAGGAGATACAACAGTATACCTTATCTTACGTTTACAAAGAAGCTTTCTCGTTTTGTGTATAACAGGATTGATTATAGTTACATATTTATGAAACATGATAAGGAACCTTTGCAGACTGTAGTGTCATTTAATTAGCACACAAACTACCAGCTTTTTCCAGTTTGAAAACCAAAATTGTGTGCTAAGACCATAATGGCAATACTTTGTCTTCAGGTCTGGGTTTAATACCAGTATTATCTGCATAGACCGTCTAATGTGTTTAGCTTCTATGAAGAATTTGTTAATAGTAAATGAACATTGTCATTATTTAATAACATGGCTGTGTTCTATCCTGCTGGGTGGAAATAGTCAATTCCGACTTTCAAACATCTTCATTTCAGAGGTCAATTTATTGGATAGGCAGCATTAGATACAAAGTACCTGAATCAGAGCAGTCTAACATGATTTCATTTGGCAAGAAAAATACACACTGACATTTCTTTTGTCATGCAAATGCATGCTGACAACACAGGGTGAGAGAGAGCTGTGTTGCATCATGTTTACTGGATACACATCAATTCCTATTACAGGTTTCAGAGGCAGAGTCACACTGTGGAAAAATGGTCTCCTAAAAGGTGGGTGACAGCTTCGCTGTGGAAGCATCTGAGTGTTGCTTGGAAAAGTGTGGTGAAAGGCAGCAGGGATGAGCCAGTGCTACAGGACAGAAGAAAGGCCACAGCCAGGCTGGTGCTTGCCACTTCTCAGGTAGTCTGGCTGGGTTCCTAGCACGTGGCACTTAGGAAACGTGGCATGTGTAAACTGCTGTAATTTGTCCTGTTAACAGATCAGAGAAAGAGTTAATCCCTCAAAATGCAAACAAGATGGATCTGCATCCAAAATAGCCTTTTTATGTACTCATATCAGTATCTGGTGAACACAACACGATGCATCATAAGCTGGGTATCAGGGTTACCAATAGCTAAATGGAAATAGTGTTGTTTCCTAGAACATGGCAGATCTTTCGCAATGTCCTGGGGTGCATGGTTGTTGTCTCCACTCAGCTATGAACAATAGGCAACCCTTGCTTTTATTAAAAACTTTGAGGGATTATTATTTTAGTTAAGCCTTTAAGAATTCATACCTATCTGGAAAGGGCAGCTTGTGTAATGAACTTCCTGTTTTCATCATAGCTGGATACTGATTTTGCTGTTGCCTGTTATTACCCAGTTAATATGAACTGCTTGGAGTTTATTTTTAGCTCACTTGAGCCTATTGTAAGGTCTGTTCAAGAACTTAACTTTCCAACCAGAAAATGTAATTACTGCATCTGAAGCTGAGCTTAGGAATATATTCTTAAGTCTTTTTAAACAGCCAAGACATAAAGTGAAACTAGATAATGAGTAGTGGTGGAATACAAGTCATCTGTTCAACTCAAAAATTACCTGTTGTTTTCAAATTATACCCTTAATTTCTAAAATAAGTATTTATTTGATAAAGAAGTCATGCTCCATTTAGCTAACCTCCAATTAAAACAAGGGAGATTAATAAATATTTGCCAAAACAAGCAGAGAAATATATTTATTTGAGGAAAAAATATGTAATTATCTAAATGTCTTGAGAAAATAGAATCAAAAACTTCGAAGTCTTCTGTTTCAGACCCAATTTGTTTCATGTATATCAAATCACATTTAGCACAAGTGATAAGTACTTAAGACTGAAATGAGATCACATTTAGCACAAGTGAAAAGTACGAAGACTGAAATGAGACTGAATGTAAACTCTGGAGAGTTTTTACAATAATCTTTCAACTTCTTACAGAAAAGAAAATTAGTTAGAGGTTAGAAGTTATAGGGGTTTTCAAAAGGTCAGCTAGTCCTATGTCCTGCTCAAAGCAGGAAGAGCCTTGTAGTTCCTCAAGGCTTTATTCAACCTGGTCTCAATAGTCTAAGGATGGAGAATGCATGACCTCCTCAGGCAACCTGTTCCAGTTATCTCAGTCTCCTCATGGTGAAAAGGTTTCTCCTCACATGCAGTGTGAACCTCTATTGTTTAAACTTTTGCTTGCTGCCTCATTCTCCCACTGCGTCACTGAGAAGTGCCAGGCTCCATCTTCTTGATGACCTTGTTGCAGGTAGGGGAATGCTGCCACTGAGGCTCCCAAAGGCCATCCGAAAGCCCAAGCTGAACAAGTGCTGCTCCCTCAGCCTCTCTGCACAGGGCAAGTGCTCCAGCCTTCTGACTGTGGCCCTCCACTGAACTCACACCAGTTGACTTTTCTTGTTTTCAAGGGCCAAAAACTGAACATAGTACCCAAATGTGGTCTAAGAGGTGTTGAGAAAATGGGAATAATCACTTCCCTCCACCTACAGACTGCACACTTGTTGCTACAGTGCAGGATGCTGTTGGCCTCCCTTGCTGCCAGGACACATTGCTGGATCCTGCCCAACCTGATGTTCACAAGCCCTCCAGGTCCCTTCCAGAAAGCTGCTCACTCTCTTTCCAGCCTGTAATCCTCAACAGTGTCCCTCCTTCCCAGGAGCACAGTTAGGTGCTTGTCCTTGCCGAATTTCTATTAACTTCATTACAACAGGTAATTCCATGAATGATTCTTAAACAAGAGCTTAACATTTCCCTCCCTTGTTTTGCTCTACTACTGCAGAGTCATTTTACTCCAATTTAGCTTAAAGAGGTGCATTACATAATACAGGATACATTTAAATTCTGATCAGATTAAAAAGAGGGATAAAGAAGTCTGTCCTGTTTTTCATGCAGAATTTCTTTTTTACTGTCTTCCATTTGCCATATGTATTTTTACATTTGCTGACGTAACTGCTTTGGCTTTGGCAGACCCATGAGAATTTACAGAAGCTGCATTCTAAAAAAATCAGGTTTTTGTCTCTTGAGCTAGTCTGATAAACCATGAGTCACAGTACTTTCTATGTGTATACGTTTTCAACAACTACAATACTAAACCTTAGCTGTAACAATACTTAGTTTATTTACTTTAAGCCAATTTGATATTAATAGTAATAAGTACTCTGTAGGAAAAGTGAGCATTAGTTGGAAATAGGTATGTTAAAAAGTATTTATAGGTAACTGAGGGATGCAATTTTGACAAGGTAGTTAATAGCAGCTCCACTAAATTTCAATGAATTGCATATATCAGTGAATCTCAAGGATTTTTTTTGTTTTGTTGTAAAAATAATTTATTTCTGTCTAACTGCTGCCTGTGTAATTTCACAGAGAATATTGTAGTTTACTAAACAAGATGCTATTTGTTACAAAACTGAATACATAGTATAATCCCAGGAAGGATATCTTTCTCCGTCCTTTCAAGGAGACTGTGTGTAATCCTAAGTGGCCGTATTAATACTTAGTTTAACCTCTTTTAAAGGAAATGCAAAAGCTTCAGGACTGAACTTTCAAAGCTAGCTATTACAGGTGGTTGAACAAAGGAAACTTTTCATTTTAAAGCTTTGGGGGGTTTGCCACATGTTATGGTATTGTCATTTCTTTTAACTGCTTACCATCTTTTACTTAAAAAAATCACCCTGGAGATTAAAAGTGACTTGTGCTTAGTTTGCCATTTGAGTATGTGTTCAATATTAGGTCTGCTTCCCTTTTCTTCCTTTACATCTCCCTCAAAACCAATATGACATCAAAGACCTCATTGTCAAGAATTACATAGCAAGTATTTGGTTGAATTAGAATATTCATAGTTCCCACATACAACAAAATGCATTTGTGGCAGGTTGACCTTGGCCAGGTGCCGGACACTCACCCAGTTGCTCTCTTAATCCCCTTCCTTAGGAGGGCAGGAGGCGACAATAAGATGAGAAAGCTCACGGGTCGAAATAAGGACAGGGAGATCACTCACCAGTGACTGATACAGGCAAAACAGACTCAAGTTGGGGGAGAACAATTTAATATACTGCCAATTAAGAATAGAATAGGATGTTGAGAAACAAAGACAGAAGTAAAAACACCTTCTCCTCACACCTTCCTTATTCCTAGGCTTACCTTCATTCCTGACTCCTCTACCTCCTCTTCCCCAAGTGGTGCAGGCAATGGGGAATGGGGGCTGAAGTCAGTCCATAACAGCTCCTCTCTGCCTCTCCTTCCTTCTCACGCTGTTCCCTGCTCAAGCCTAGGCCCTCTTCATGGGCTGCAGCCCTTCATGAACTGCTGCAGCTTGCTCCCTTCACCTGGTTGCAGTTCCCTAAGGGTAAGACCACTTCAGCATGGGGTCCTCCGTGAGCTGCAGTGTGGATATCTGCTCCATCATGATCCTCCGTGAGCTGCAGAGGGACAGTCGGCATCACCATGCTCTTCTCCAGGGGCTGCAAGGGAGTCTCTACTGGAGTGCCTAGAGCACCTCCTCCCCTTCTGCTGCTCTCCCCTCAGGGCTCACAGGGCTGTTTCTCATACTTTTTTTCCTCATCCCTCACTATCAGACAGCATTTCGTCATTTCTTACACAGATTTTCCCCAAGGCATCACCACCTTGGCTGCAGGCTCAGCTGTGTCCTGCCATGGGGCTGTTGGAGCCGGCTATGTCTGACACAGGGCAGCCCCAGCCTTTTCTCACAGAGGGCCCTGCATCCCCTGCTCTAGCACCTGGGCACTTGCTGCTGGTACAGCATCACTCTGACTGAACCAAATTCTTTGGTCACCATGCACTTTATATTGTCTAGGGTGACCAATTCGCCCTCTTAGTTCAGCATCACAGGGACATTCAGAGGGGTCTCTTTTTCCATCTTGGACTAGCCTAGCCCACCTCTAGGTGGAAATCTAGGACCACAAAGACATTACTGGTTTTGTCATGCCTGTTGTCACCTGTTGCAGCCAGAAACATTCGACACCCTGTAGTTCTGCCACTGTCTCAGGTCCAAATATTGAGTCTCGCGTGCTAGTAGACACTTGTTCATCCGCAGAAGCTATCTTCTGGGTTTATTTTCCTGTAAGGACAATTAGGCACATGGAATTTATATGGCTGAAGCTAGAATTTGTCTATTGAGCTAGTCTTTTTTAAAAGTCCTGCCACAGCATATTTAATGTCAATATGTAATACAAACTCTTAAATTCCTGCCCTGCTGCTTATATTTCAATCATGAATATTAATATTTAGGCCTGGATTGGTCTCAATTAAATCAGTGTAAATCCAGAGAATCCACATTGACTTTATTAATGTTACTCCTGATTCACAAATCATGTCCTAAGCCATAGCACATTGCAGGTCCATTCAAATTCTTACCAAGTAAAACATTTAAGAAAATGCTACTGAAATAAAATATTTGAAAAACACAAGAAACACCTTAACTACAAACAACTGACACAAGAAAAAGTGATTTTTGCACTCTATTGCAATTAATGACATTAAAATGAGGAGTGAGGAAGCATTTTAGCTTAACCTTCTAAAGCAGTTTATCCTACTGAGATCATTTAGGGCAGAGGATAACCTATAATGGGAGGTCATATCACTGAAGTGCTGTATTTACAGGATGAGGAGAAAAGAAACTAGGGAGAACTGTGTGGACGTCTACGCAAGTTCTCCTGCAGCAGGGCAGAGGGAATCCCGGGTCATTAAGAATTATTTTTCCATTGATTTTCTGATGTGTAATCTGTTATGGCCAAATATGACACCACGTTTCATTGGCCAAAGAAAATGCAACCCACACTGGAACTGAATACAATAATTGAACAGCTTTAGATGTTCAGTAAATTGACAACTATGCACCACAATTCTGGTACGTCAAACCTAAAACTTCATAAAATTGCAATATTTATCTCCAAAACCATAACTGTCTAAACATTTACATCAAGTTTCTTCCATAAAACACACATTGAAAGTTTAGAAATGTTGACTGAATCATTTCCTGTGACTCAGTGATTTGCTATTGCATCTGTGCAGAACACCAGGAGAGCTGTTTTTAGCTTGACAATTTTACAATTCAATGGAATGTTAATAGCCTCTTAAATTTCATATAAAACAGCTTCTTATCACATTCTTAATCTCTTATCAGATGTTATCTAGGGTAAAAAAAAATCAAGGCCAGATTATAACCATGGAGAGAAGTAAGAAAATTCTCCTATGCAACTGATCTCAGATTAAAGATTAGCAACAACTGTGCCAGCTATTTCCTGTGATTGATCAGATATCTAGAGAATCATTACTATGTTCTCCCATTGTATGTTACCCAGCATACATGATGAGAAGGAGGGGTGTGCTGCTGGATTTAAAAGTTGTAAACCTGCTCCTGCTCAGCCAAAAGTAGTCTGTCAGTGCCTGGAGTCACCCTTAAAGCAGTTCATACATGTACGGGCTGTTGGAGCCATCTCTTCAAAAGGACAAGATCACACTGAAATCTAACTAATCTAATGTTGGTTTGAAACGGGGCAAATCCCACATCTGTCCCTAAATTCCCTGAGATATTTTCTGTGGCCTTACAGAATGGATCCTTTACTTTTTTAAAGTTTCACATTCCCTACTAAAATACACAATAATCATAGAAATTAAAAAAAAATAAAAATCAGTGCATGTCTGTATAAAACTCTTATGAAAAGAGTGAAACTGAATACCCACACTGCGCTGGCACATGGACAGAGTAAACAACCTGGAAAGACAGAAAGAAAGAGTGAGAGATCCTTTTCCTAACCCTTCCTTCCCAATTCTTTTACTTACTTGAAGTTTAAAATAATTTTTTAAAATAGATGATTAAAATATATGATCATCTTGATTTCATTCCCACTCCTCCAGTAACACCTTCATAAAGATACTCAGCTTTCAGAATGTATTGGTTTTTTAGAAGAACTTACTATGCAATTGCTTAAACCAGATAGGATAGAGCAAACTGCATGGCTTTTGTTCAGCCTGCTTTTTTAGAGTAAATATCTTTGAAGCACAGCCTACTGAAAAGAACAGCTTTTCACAGGAAAGAGAAGAAACTACTGTGTGCTTGAGACAAATGGGATTTTCCCCAGGCAAGAAAGATATAATAAACATCTCAATAGAAAATTAGTTAAGAAATATGAAAGGTTGTGGATTATCTTTGTTTTTACAAAGACAAAGGAAGAAAATATCTAGGCTGAAGGACCTACAAATTCCTCTAGAGTAGATTTCAGATATAAATAAAAAAAAAATAAATTAATTCTCTGACATATGCCTGCAAACCAGCCAATATGACAAGAATGTGTAAGAAACGGCAGAAATGTGGATCCCGTTCATTCCTTGTCACATCACGCTGACAAATTAAAGCAGTATAACTGCTGTAACACAACACATTCCCAATCTCCCTTCTTCCTCATGCTCCTTATTTTCCACGTGCACCTCATAACAGCATTTCACCTCTCTGGTTACTGTTCTGTGAGACCCTATCTTCATCCCCCTGTTCCCTGGTACCAGGGTCTTCTGCTCTGCAGGTCACATCTTCACTGCCCCATAGTCACGGTGCCCTAGTCCCTTCCTTGCCAGTGGGTGTGTCTGCCCCTGGTCTCACTGCTCTTTCAATTTTTACTGAAAATTTTCATTTATTGGTAATTATAAGCAACAACAATTTAAAGACAGAAACCTCAGAGTCTAGTCTCATCCAAAGAATAAGCACGGTTATGAGTTGGCACATAGAGGGAAAACGAACCCTGAAATAGCTGCATCAAAGTTATATGCAAAAGGCTACCGAGGGCCAGTGTGGAGCGTAAGCAGCCAAAGGTCCGAGCTGGCTGCAAAGATATGTGATGCTTAAGGATTTTTTTCAAACTCTTCTTTCTTACTCAGTGCCAGAATAGACCAAAACACTCCCTGACAGGTGTTCTAAACTCTGAATGTAGGATCCCTGCATCGCTAATACTTGTACCACTAAAAAGAGACCTAGTTGTTGTATTTTTTTTATCACTTGAAGAATACAATTTTTAGAAGAACAGACTATAGAGGAATTCTAATGCTCCAAAATTTAAAAGCTAGGTTTTCTCTAGGTGGTATTACAGAAAGGAGAATCTTCAGTGGTGAATAAAAGTCTACATTCTTCTGTGATAGGGACAGTTTTTTGTTTTGGTCAGCAGAGTGTTGAAGTTATCGGTCATTCAAGCCAATTTGTTCACTGAGAACAAAGACTCATGAAATTATATGACTTTGCTTTTTCTTAGTGGACTCTGAACCACGTAAAATTCTCTCTAGCCTTAAGTAAATTGTTTGAAGTTAGGAGAATGCTCCTATATTTAGATGTTTGTGTATAATCCTCATGGGACTGAGGCTAAAATTGTTGGTTGATATTTGACCTGTCTTTTCCTACTAGTCATTGCTTCTGAAGACCATTATATTTATGACCCGTCTCTTCTTGCTCTAACCTGAATGTCCACAGGAGCAACTACACTCGGTGACAGTGAAGTTTACTCCACATTTTAAATCTGGGTCCCATATGGCTGATACTCTTGCCGTTTGACTTCCATTACATATTTTTAATTTAGTTGAAGATTTTATTAGAGATTAATTCACTCACGAGAAACAAAATTAATTACAGAAGATATGGAACATACCTCATGAAACAAGAGAAGACCAACATCTAGGTCATGAAATTCAGCAAAGTTCAGGGAAATTCAGGCATGAGAAGAGTTAAAAATGCAGTTCACCTATGAGTTCCTCATGTGAGCAAAAAAAAAAGATAAAATAGGCATTTACAAAAATTAGTAAGGAAGACTCTGACTTTAATAGAAAAAAATGGTTTTAAGCGGCATAAAGCCATAGAATAAGTTTGATGTGTGGATAAACCCAACAAATGATTCCCTGCAGCTGAACATACAAGCTCTGTTTTATCCTTTCTTCTTCTCCTGCTTCTCTCTTCCTATGCCCTTGCTCCTGTCTTCCTCCTTCCATGTTCAAAGTCGCATAATCCATTGTCACATTTTATGGCTGTAGCATCAGTTTCTCCTATGACCTGATTTGATTGACTGAAACTTCAGAAAGCTACCCACAGGATAAATGGCATAAATGGTTGGCCATTTAAGTGAATTAAATCTGTTCCTGAAGAGATACAAGTGGCAGAGAAAACGCAAAGTATATGATGGGGAAAGCAAGAGAGAAGGGTAGAGGATCTTTTTGGTAGTGGGGAACTGGTACATCTGCTCACTCTCTCGTATTTGACCATCCCCTAAAAAGATACTGCTTGAGAGAATATGTCTTTGACCCACACATTTCACACCTGGTGTAGAGCCACAACCGATCTCAGTGACGTGGTAGCTAACCTGGAATTCTATCAAAAGTAGCTTATTTACTCAGGAATCAAACTTCCTCCTATGGCTTCAAAGCACTCCATTCTGCTTTTCTAAGTGCTTTGGCTTTTACTACCTATGTCTCCATAATTTAGTGGAGCTGTTTCTAACGACAAGGATGGAAAACTTTCTGTCTAAGGTTTAGAAGCTCTTTCTCTGGTTCTAAAGTAGCAAGAACCATCTGCACTCGAGTGGTCCCTCCAAAGAAGCCTCTGCACAATATTTTTCCTGCCTTAATGGTAAAGCAGATACAAAATTCTGCAGCTCCTGCCTGGCTTAGAAAGGGTTTTACACTCAGCTCCATGTTTGCAAAAGCGATCTGGAAAAAATGTTCTTTGTCTGAATGTTATTGTTCCTTAGGGGTGGCAGAGCATGTCCCTTCTTTAAGAGAGAATAGACTCCAAGGCCCCCCATAGTACACAGCAGCTCCCAGGGAATCTGTGATAGGCCAATACCCCCCATATGCCTCTAAACCATCCACAGTCCCCGACAGCCACCATGCCAAATGACAATAGCACAGAATTCCCCAAAGAGTTTCAGTCTTCTGACAATGAATTGAGAACTTTATTACAATAAGTAGCCCAGAATTCCCCTTAAGAAGGCACTCCCAAAGTATGGTCCACCAGGCCAGGCTAAACGTTCTAAGGCTGGCCCACAAAACTCTATTAAACTAGTTTTCTCTTTTGAAGGTTCAACAAAACAGATCAGTGGCAGCACTAGAGAAAGAATGAGGCTAAAGGGCATCTATTGGTCAGAAACTTTGGGAACTACTACCTTAAACTGCCTTCCCCCCATCCTCCTACTCTTGGCAGGGTTTTTCAGCCCCCTTCTGCCAGACATCCCTTTGCAGATCTACAGATACAGCATGTGTGCACCCTCACCAGGGTTCCCCTTCTTCATTGAGGCTCTGCTTCTTCCACAGGTTCCAGAGTCGCACCAGTTTTTAGCTTGACAACCACTCTGCTGATGTGGATACCTCTGCCTGGAGGAAACTTCTGCCTTTTCCGTTCTTATGGATAACAAGCACCACAGAGGTGGACCCCCTTCATGAGACCTTTAGCTAGGGTTCCAGCATGACTAACCTTAACCTTCACAGCACACCACAGCTCAGCAAAGTTTACATACTTCAGTTGACAGCAGTCACATACAGTGTATGCCTAGTGAGAGTGATGTCAGCAGGTATTGCCCAACATTTTCCCTACTTAGTTTTATTGCATATAGATTGCCTGATTTCATCTTGCGTAAGATTTCTGTGGTTACTGAAGAGAACGATGCATTTTTGACACCTGCAGGTCTCCTGTCATTTACATGAGGCCACTTGAAATGAAAGTGGTGGTGGTTCCCAGCTGCTGACTATGCAGCAAGTCCAATGAGAAGATTGTCCTTTAACCAAGAGGAGCTCACTCCAGCTAATGCTGCTACAGACATCTGTCCTGCTCTCTTACCAGTCTGCTCTCTTGTGTAGGGAATGACCAGGATGTTGTATGCTCAAAACCACGCTGTGGTTTCCACATTGCCTGGACCATCACAAACCTAAGAAACTGCTCTTAATCGTGGCTATTTCTTCCAAATACAAAAAGAGAAAAGATGCCTTTCTAAGATCCATTCTTTGTGGTTTTAAGATGGAAGTATTTCTACAAATTTAGATCAGTCAGTAGTTGCAACACAGGTAAGTCACAGCAACATAGTGCCATTCAGCAGCTGGTGCACAAACTTGAGAGTATTATTCTAGCCTCTAAACTCAACCAAGCTTTCACTTATGGATGAGCTCAAAACTTATTCTCATAAAAGACATATTTCTTCCTACCACGTCCTGCTGTATATTCTACCCATTTCTTCTGCTACAACCAATATGGGAACTCTTTACATATTTGATTCATTCATTAAATGAAAAAAATGTTATTATGGAATTACAAACGCTGTGAGCTGACTGACAAAGATATGTAGGATCTACAACTCTTTTCATGTTCATTTTAAGATGTTCTTTTGAGATGGAGATGTTATAGGTCATATTTTTTGTGCAACAGCTAGTGTCAAATTTGGATGCACCTTTGATGCCTGTCTCGTAGTTTTACCAATTCTACAATACATGTCATCAACATCTTTTGAAAACCTAGCTTTCTAAAACTCTCTCCAGGATGCACAGTGGGAGAATATATCAGCTTCTAATGTCTTCTTAGTCAATACAGCGTTTAAATCTGACCTTGAATGTAACTCCTGTTTAGAAACAAACCAAAGCAAAGCTGCTTCTGGCATTAGTATTAGAATTAATTTCACTACTTCTCTGCAGATTATCACGATAACCCAGATTGAACTTGCTGTCTACCACACTTCCTCACTCATTAGAAATTTTGCCCTAGTACTCATAAAATATGTTAGTATGTTAGAATCATAGAATCGTAGTATGACCTGAGTTGGAAGGGACCCACAAGGATCATTGAGTCCAACTTCTATCCCTGCATAGCACAACCCCAGCATTCACATCATGTGTCTGAGGGCGTTGTCCAAATGCTTCTTGAATATCGTCAGGCTTGGCACCATGACTGCTTCGCTGGGGAGCTGTTCCAGTGCTCCACCACCTTCTCTGTGAAAAACTATTTGCTAATATTCAACGTAAACCTACCCTGGCACATCTTCCTGCTATTGCTGTGTGTACTATCACTGGTCACCAGAAAGAAGAGATCAGCATCTGCTCCTCCTCCTTTCTTTGTGAGGAAGAAGTAAACTGCAGTGAGGTGTCCCCTCAGTCTCTTCTCCGGGCTGAACAGACCAAGTGACTTCAGCCGCTCCCTATATGATTTCCCCTCTAAACCGTTCACCAACTTGCTGGCCTCCTCCGGACACTCTCCAGTAGCTTTAGATTCTTTTTATACTGTGACACTCAAAACTGCACAAAATACTCGAGGCGGGGTTGCACCAGTGCAGAGTAGAGGAGGACAATCCCCTCCCTCAACTGGCTGGTAATGCTGTGCTTGATGCATCCCAGGACATAGCTGGCCCTCTTGGCTGCCAGGGCACACTGCTGGCTCATGTTCAACTTGCCATCAACCATATCCCACAGATCCCTTTCTGCACAGTTGCTCTCCAGTCTCCTGCTCCACAGTATATATTATATATGTTAAGGGACACATTAGAAACTTACTAATTTGAGAAAGCTGGGGACAAATTTTTGAGAAGTTATATCATTGATTGTGTTTTAAAACATCAAAAAGTCTTAGTTTTTCTTTATAGTTTCAGTTTCCTATCCTTCTCCTGTCCTTAGCACTACTACTTCCACCTCTTCCTGTACTCCCCAGGATGAATGACATTTCTTTGCAGACACAGGAAGGAAAGCTGTCATCAAGAAGCAAAAACAATATGAAAGTACTGGTCCTATATTCTGTGAATTGTCAATACTTTTAAAGAATGTTTTATTGTTAAAAACTATTCCATCAAAGGTCCCAAACACCCTTAGAACTGCCTCTTTTCCTAGTGTAGTGTAAGAGTCCCGCAAACGCTGCTTTGGGGAATATTAGTCACATTAGTAATGCTCATCAGTATAGACAATGGTAGACAACAGAGAAGCAGAAGAAGTCACAGCTACTGTTTTAAAGACCGTGGAGAAACATGTACATAATTAATTTTATCCAGCTGATACTATTGCTGCAACCAGAAGTGAAGGACAATCTGCAGGTGTAAGCAAGCACAGCACTGTTAATATCAGAGAAAATATGCCACGTATGTATTTTTCTTCACTTACCTGATTCATCATCACAAATAAAAACCTACACCTGCTGATAGCTCCTCCTTCCCTCAAAACCTGCTTCAACTTGCACAGAGTAGGATAACATAAACCCTATCCACACCTAGGCATATTAATCTCATCATCATAGTATCTGTATTTTTTTCCTCACCTGAAAAATCCATAAAGTACAGTTTCAACTGTACTTTAACAGTTTTGGTTTATTGTTTGTTACCTTTAAAATCTTTCATTCATGGCTGTGGAATTAATTTAAATATGTGAAACAAAGACAGCAATAGTCTCCATAGTGCTAATACATTTCATGAGGGAATTTCCTTTGAAGCAAGATGTTATGATTCAAAACATTCCCTTCATACTGAAATGCTTCTGAAATCCCCTTCTACCCTGACAAGGTATAATCTTTTCAGCAAGTGTTATGCAGTATATATATATATTATATCAGTTTTGCAATGTACTCTGAAAAGAAAAAAAATACGTATTAATGAATCAAACAGTATGCAGAAATAAGAAAAAAAATATGTAAATTATAGTCATTCTGAATGACACAACTCTCTTAAGTCATGAGTACTGAGGTGCCAGATCACTCAATTTGCTGATGCTATAAAAGTGAATCTACAGTAGTATTTAAGTAGTCATGAAACTTTTCTTTTCAGAATACTCATGTTCCCCACAGGCTCCTGCACAGATGTTGCAACAAGTCTGCTAGATATTAAAAGTAGTTCAAGCTGTTCAAGCTTTTTCACTTCCTATAATGAGTCTCTCTTTGCAAATTTCAGGCCAGAAACAAACCAATACACAGTCAACAAAAGATTAAGACACTTTTTAAATATTTGTGCTCTGTACAAAGGTGAAATCAAATATCTGTCCTATTTATTGTACTACATTTCTTATAAGCAATCTAGACTATTCAAACAAAGAAGATATTCTGACTTAACATTCTAAATTACTTACATTTCTAGAGCAAAATTACTGAGAAACAACATAAATGCTTACCTATGTAACTTTTTAAGGCTTGTTTTTTTCTAGCCACATAACAATTTCAGTACAGGGTGTGATGTATCTAGCAAGACTATCAGATGAATACAGATCTTCTAGCACACACATACCAATCTGGATATTAAAATTCTTTATAGCGGCACAGTTTATAGCTAAAATTAAAAATTGTACAAGTAATATTTGTGTTTGGAGAAGGGGAAGTTGTATTCTTTTCTCCCTACTGATATAAACTGAAGCAGTAGGACTCTGAGTAAAAACAAGATTTTCTACATACATATATCCTCTTTCAGATCTAGTTGTGTAGGATGAAGTTGCTACCACTCCTGGTTGCTCCTCACAACCTCATAATCGCAGGTTACCACTTGCAGAGCCCTGCTAACAAAAGAGTCTGTAAGAGCCTTCCCTCATTCACATTGGTCCAGTCTACAAGGTTATGATCAAACCTTCTAGCTGGGCCTGTAGTAGATAAAGTACAGTTATTTTCATTCCAAGAATTACCAGGGCGGTACTCTTCACCAGCAAGATCAGTAATAAAGAGATGATATTTTAACATCTCCAACCAACCCAATTATTTGCGAAGTCATCAGCTGCCACCACAGCCTGAAGCAACTATGACTCAGAAGAAAACAATGACTGTTTGCATTCAGTATGTAGCTCTCCTCAGCCTGCAAGGCATCCACTCCAGGTGAACTCTAAGGTCTGAAGATACTGATGAAGTTCTTACCTACATACTGCCTTGAGGATGGGGACTCCCCTGTCATTAATCTACAGATACGTATAAACCATGTTTTGCATCACTGATGGAAATCTGTCTGCTGACTCCAATGGGGACATGCTACTCTATCTTCTTACGAAAACCGAAATAAAAGAAGAAATTTTTTACAGTGATGGTGTGAGACATTGGAACAGGCTACCCAGAAAAGTGTGGATGCCCCATCATTGTAAGTGTTCAAGGCCAGGCTGGATGGGACTTAGAGCAACCTGATCTAGTGGAAGATGTCCCTGCCAGTGGTGGGAGTGGTCGTCTAGATGGTCTTTAAAGGCCCTTTCCATTCCAAAACACTCTATGGTTCTGCAATTCCATGATTCTACGAAGAACAGAACACTGACATATTCTGGTGACTACATCCAGAACATGACGGTCTTCTTGCATAACTCTGCTGAGGAAGAAGTAAAATATTTTTTTATTTTAAGTGGTAATTTTGACAGTGAATGCAGTATTGTAATCAAAACTTTTTCTATAGTATTGTCACAGGTACTGAGTCACTGATGCAGGTCATGCTTTGAATATCTGCCTTGAACCAATGGTCAATGGTACTTAACAAATCTCAGGTCACTCCTTAGCTCAAAATCATCAACTAGAAAGGTTCACTTAGGATTCCAGATAGGACTAAATCTGTTCCTTGAGCCTGAGGCCCCAGGCCCTCATCTTCCTCCAAAATTTAGATGTGCTCATAAGAAACAGGAAGAGCCATCATTGTACAGCTTAGGTCTACACTGTTGTGGGATGCAAGGAATACTTAATATAGTCACTCTATACACTATGCTAAAAATCTTCAATTAGTAAGTGAATGGAATTACAATTGTAAATAAATATTCAGGCTGCTAAGCTCTAACAATTACATAGGGTTTAGGGTCAATAATTTTCTAATGTTATTGGAATAGCAAATATATAAAAACAGATTTTTGTTTCATGACAAAACAATTCTGTATTTAATAAATTAAATTAGCATAGCATCAAAATATCCTTTTTTTCCACAACATCAATAGTTACCATTCCAGTCAGGCATGTGAAAATTACTTTCTGATGACTCCTCTATATTCCTCCCTTCTCCTTATGGTGTTTTAACTTCCATATTCTACCTAAGTTGTGAAAAAATGTGCATATGTGCCACCATTATGTATTAAAACATAAGACATTAACTGATGCAAGGTCGCTACTCCCCAGAGCAATGTTTTTCAGAAATGAGTCAGCAGGTATCTCAGAGATTGCCTTTGCTCAATATCTTAACTAAAAGGATTTTTCAACCTCTAAATATTGCCCACATTGTGAAGGGTGGGATTAAAGACATTTTCCTGTTAGTCTAACATCAGCATATCCTCAGGAAAAAAAAAGGACTTGCCTCAGTCTCTTCCACTGCCATTACTAATGCTACAATATGGCACTGATTTTCTCTTTTTAATTGTTTTTTGGTGAATTGAAACAATGATTGATAGTGGTTGAATGTATTCCATACATGATCATACAGAAGTCTACAGATTTGTGTCATATTACAATAGACATATACTTACATTTCTTTTGGAGAGATTTGGTTTCAAACAAATGTCTTTGATTATTGGCATAGAGAGTTATTTGTTCACTATTTCCTGTTTTTTTCCCCAAAAGCTTTAATTAATTATACTGTACTACAGTCCTTAAGAAGTTCACTTTTACTTCATAAAGTAGCTCTGTGGAAAATGAAATTAGCTTCTTGCTAAATCTATTTTATTACATTTCAAATCCAGAACCATAACTTTTTACTCTAGCATATGGATATCACAGCAAAAAAATAAACACATTACTGTAGCATAATACATTGCTGTTCAGCAGCCAAGCAACAGTGACTGACCCTCTTGTGTGCTTTTAGCAAAATCAGACCCATTATTTTGAACACTGATGAGGATATACATTAAGGTATCCTTACAGCCACAACAAATCAACTTTTTTTTTCCAAAACACAATTCCCCATAAGACAGCATTATAGATTGTGTATTCCTTCCTCAACTATCAACTGTGCTAAGCTTCACTTCACCTATTTACTGAAAACTACTGAAGACGAAGCATCTTCAGCAACACTAAAGGCCCAATAGAAAAATTATGTAGTTGCATCAATGCCTAACATGTCCTGCAGATGCTTTGCTGTGGAGACAGCATAAAAAACCACGATGAATCTCATCCAATCCTCACACCTCAGGCTGTAGTGGGAAGGTTCATCCTTGTCACAAACAGACGGAAATCACTTGATACGGTGCTCTCTAGAGACCCGGCAGGTATGGAAACAAAGGATGCCAGGCTTAGAGAATCACTCTTTGAGGGAAGAGGGAAAGAATAAGTTTGCTATGAAGAGGTGTTTATTACAGCTGAGTGGGAATTTTATCCTACAGTAACCCATGGGCTATGTTTGAGTCATCATGAGGTATTTTTAAAATTCTGTTATCCAGGAGAAGAACTACTTAGGGTTGCCAGCACCTCTAGGTTTGCACTGAATGAAAACACCATGGAGAGATACAGCTACAACAACAGCACAGACCTGTTCAGCCCTGGCTTACTGTCTGCTCACCTCCACCTGTGGCAAAGTCCATGCAGGAGAAAGCTTCTCTTACATTTTGATTTTACTACTCTTCATGGACTCTCCATCTATTAAATGAACTTGTAGATTCAGTGATAGTGACTAAGGCAGTACAAAATCAAGACAAGAATAAACTTAGTGGGGAGCTCCACCTAGCTGGCAAAATTTCTCTATTTGGCCCAATTCAGTCTTACACTCGGAGAGAGATGCTACTTCACTGGGCAAGTTATTTCCATACAAATGCTCCCTGCAGAAATCACAAAGCCAAATGGATATCCCTCAAACATGCAAGCAGTACATCGCACTGTTAAAGCATCAGAGTTATGAAACAGAAGGTTCCTCTTCCAGAGGTTCCATTTAGGAGACTATGAGGGAAAACCAATTCTGTTGAGCATATTTCTCCTCTTCCTTCCTGGTCCCTTGATTCCACTCAGAATTTGAAAAAAAAAAACAAAAACGTAAATCAGCAAGCAGACCAAAGACAAAGTGTTAGAAACATGGATGCTAAGTGCATGTGCTGCATAATCCTTTGTGTTTCATTTTTTTTAAAAAAAGAGTGGTAGATTTGCATGTGAAGGATCAGCAAAGACAATTTTTACTATAGAAATCCTTTCGACAGGTAAGTTCAGAAAGCCATGAGGTTAACAGGCATTCTCCTTCCTTGAAAGGCTGGCTACCTGAATGAGGTCTATGAAAAGGGACTGGGTCTCTTTTTCATGAGCTCTCTACCTTTTGTTTCTTGGCATGGGTTGTCAGGTTTTTTACACTACTTTAATTACAATGTAATACAGCTATTGTCAGAAGTCATTGCTACCAGGGATGAAGCCATTTATATGGCGAGTGCAGTGTGAATGAAAAGACAGAAACCTGGAGTCAGATGAATCCTATATTATAACAGGTCAGAACAAAACCAAAAATGTAAAGGAACTTTTTCGTCTAATCACAAAACTATCACATCTATCATGTAACCTATCATTTCAATTCATTCCAGTTTCTGGCAATAGGAGATACTAAACATAAAAACGTTAATGGCTTGAAGTGGGATCCTAGAAGCCAAAGACCAGTATGTCTGACCTCCCCACCAACAAAACCAGTAAGAGCTACTAGTAGAAGAGAATTGACTAAATTCTTACAAGGCCAAAAAGAAAAGAAAATAAAGGGGGGGAGGGGAAGATAGGGACAGTTCATCTCTTAATAATAAAGAATTGGTGACTCATGAAGTAATATTGAACAGAACACCAGCTTTCTTACAAGCTCTTAACTTCCTTAGCATCACAGGAAGGAAGACTTAAACAGGTTCTATTGGTCCAGCATAATTAAATTTGATCAAATATATGCTAGGCAGCTTCTTTAAAGAAAACTTTAGCCGATACATGAATAAATGTGCAAAGCAACCTATTGGCAAAGTCAGCAACATACTTTGAATATATTGTTAGCTTCCATGCAGAGAACGTGGTTTGGGTTTTTAATTTATTTTACACACATAATTTAAAGAGTCTAAATAAGTTGTTTCAAGTTATGGAGACCCCCAAAGCATTGGTGGACTCAGGGACCACAAAGTCTCACAGGCTTAAATTTGCTCTAACAGATATTCCTTCCATCACCGCATATATTTCTGGGTCTCCAAACTGAAAGGTTGAAAATCATTGGTGTAACTGTAAAATGAACACTTAAAGCCCTCAGCAAAGAACTAGCTACAGGACACAAGAGCAACGTTATGTATACAACAAAAAACCAAATTCCATCCAGTAACTTGAAGAAATCATTCAAACCAGCATGCATATACCAAATTTTCTTGTATTTTTAAGAGTTAAAATCCACTGAGCATTGGTCATTAGTTGTAAAAAGTGATCTACTTGCATGGAGCATCCTTGTTCTTTGTACAGACCATTCCCCTAGTTACCTAATTACTGTGCTGTTTTTGAAGATGGGAGTGGGAGCGTCAATACTGAGAACTTTTGTCATAGGCAGAAGGTTTTACCACAGATTCTCTATTATTGCCTTCAGCCTGATTCAGGAGACACTTTCCATAGGGACAACTTCTTGGTATTTTCTAACAGATGCTTAGCAAACTGAAACTAGCAAACATGTATTTCAGCATTACCTTGCTTGCTTTGTATAGGGTGTTATTTTCAAAAAAAGCAACAAACAAACAAACAACAAATAAAACCCAAACAAAGAAAGTTGGAAAGAGTAGAGTTTTCTTTCACTTCCAGTGTGAGTGATTCAGTCTTGAAGATGTAATAAACAATAACTTTATAAGTTTAATGTTCTTTTTTTATTATTAGACTGTGGTCTAGTAAATGGATCTGACATAACTGTACATATTCACTGTCCTAGTTATGTTTTACCCCAAGTCCATAAAGTTAACAAATACAGAAAGTTCAGTAAAAACAACTTCCTCATTTCCATCTTGCTTTTTAAAGGCTTCAGGTATGAAAATAAGTACTCTCCATCCCAGGACTCACTCTCGTGGCTGCTATGACTAGCTGCTCTTCCACACACAGAAGTAGCTTCTGTAAAGTAACTGGAGGACTAATGAGAGTGCCTTGGCTACAGTATCTCTGAAACACAGGCAATACTCAACTCTTGATCTTCGCTACCTCAAATTTAGACAGCACTATCTCCCACATCTCTAAATGCCTTGAAGAAATCAGTACCTGGCTGAAAAATATATCACTGAGAAAAAACTCAGAGGGAAGAAAGCACCTTTGCAGGAATGAGAAACTGAAAACTGTTCTTTGACATTACTGAGGCACACCTGAGACTATGTGCCCTCATACCACCCCAAAGATCATCTTTCCTGAGTCTCCTGAAAGCTTATAAACATTTTTATATCATAATCAACTATCAGATCAGCATGTGACAGGCAACAGACCAGCCCAGAATTTTCTGTATACCAGATTGAATTTCAATTATTTTCATCTTATATTCAGGAACAAAGACATTCTTTCCTCAACTCTTACACACACACTATGTCCTGTAAACAAGACATTTTGTCTGCTATAGGCCAGACCACAGAGCATTACAGCGACCACTCTGAACATCAGGACTGAGAACGTAAGACATGTTCCCTATGTCAAGCCATAATTCTACTGACTGCTATCCCACCTTTGACACTGATTCATGCTGACTATTTTGGGAAAAGCATAGCACCACACCCCTTCAGCCATAGGCAGTTTAAGATCTTTCTGAACCAGAAACAGCATCACCACCTTGCTGTTTAATAACCCGTGGTGAACCTTTGTCCCACTTATTTGACAATCACTGCTTTTACCCATTTATCCGAACCACTTGCAGCAACAAATACCACAATGTAATTATTCACTTGGGGTTTTTCTTTTAAAAGTACCTTCTTTTGCTTGTTTTCAAACTTGCATCCTGAAGACTTAATTTTCCTTTGAGGTTTATTACTGAGAAAGAAATTATTTGCTGCATGTCTTCCCATCCACCATTTATCCCTCTCCCTCAAAATCTATTATTTAAGGCAAAAACTTCTCTGTTCTTAAATGAAAGCCATTCCGATGATCCTTCTTCCTTTGTTCAGTTTTTTTCCAAATTCTGCTCTATCTTTCTTCTGATAAGGTGGCCCAAAATGCACAATATTCAAGATCTCCACAGATTCACAGAACAGCAAGATGAGTTTCCTTTTTTTTTACCTTTTTGCTCTTTCTACCCCTCTGTAACATTGTTCTGCTTGCCTTTTTGACCTCCATTGAGTACCGCGCTGACATTTTCACAGAACTATTCACAATGAGTCCAGGATCCTTCCTGAGTGATAATAGGTAATTTGGAGTGCATCACTGTGTATGTCTAATTAGTTGTTTTTCTCCATGTGCATTATTTTGCATTTATCAATTCTGAATTTCATCTGTCATTTTCTCACTCAGTCACGCAGAATTGCAAGAACTTCTGCGCTGCCTTACAGCCAGCTTTAGTTTTGATTTCTCTGCAAGCTTTGTCATTCCCTCCATTCTCCTCAGACTGCTTTTAAACATAAAAATATAGACAGCTGCACTGTGTCAGATCAGCAATCCCCCTAACCAAGCATTCTGTGCAATATTGACTAAAAAAAGATGCTTAGGCAACAGTGTCAGAACACATCCCTGGAAGTCTTTCCACTTTTCCTGAGTCTGCATGCTGTGCCTTTATAGCTACTAACTCTTGGTGGCTTGCTTCACTCACGTGGCTGGCTTCTTGGACCTAGGCAAACTTACTATTTGTCATGTTCTCAGACAAGAAATTTCAGAGCCTAGAGGCACACTGTCGAAAGAACCACCTCCTCTTGTTCTGAACCTGAAACCCACCAGCTTCCTCTGACACTGCAGAAACTCGATCTCTAGTCACCCTCTAATGACACCCATGCTTTGGTGGACTTCTGGTTTTGAAGACTAAGCCATTTGTTAGCAATTCCAGCACAGATTTATGGTTTCTTTAGGCTCAGGTCCAAAATTTAACTATTGAGCAAAAGGACTACCAACAGCCAGATCGGCCATCAACATTGTCCAAAGCTTTTCTGGAAAAAAAAAAATGTAATGGGTATTTTCTCCCTACTACTTGAGCTCCTCGCTGTCAGTCAAGTGCAAGCAACAGCAGGTCAGTGAGGTTCTTGTCCCAAGAAGAGCTGCAACACTCCTGCAAGCGTCCTGTAAGAATCAATTACACATCTGTAAATAAAAAAATTATTAAGAATAGAAATGCAGAGGAAGAGGGAAGCAGAAAAAATAAAGCTAAAGGTTTTAGAAACATTCTTCTGAATTACTCTTCTGCTTGGCACTCCATTGTCTCCTCCTCGATTGGGGTTTTTCCCCACCCAAAAATACAAGCTTAAGTAACACTTTTTCTGCTGGCCAGCAGTGAAAGTTCTGAGGACAAGATTCATGAGGAAGACTACCAGTAAACAGCATAGAGATAGTGGGCAAAATTTACAGTAGTTTTATATACTTCTATATACATTGTTATTCAGGCTTTTTAAAAAGAAACTGAGATCATCCCTGTCTACACTCCAGAGATTTTTTTTTTTCCTGGTCATTGTGGAAAGTCAAGATTGAAGCAAGTGAATTTTACACTTAATTCCGAGGACAGGGAGGTTTATAGTCACCCTGATGTGTTCCAGGAATTAATCCCTCAGTTGTGGGTTAGCTGCAGAAGCAGTTTGTCTCTCCCATTCATTCCCCATTTTGCCAACAATGCCATTGTTCCAGTGGAATGCAGCTGTCACAAGCGGCTGTGACTGCAGAAGGTGTTCCCTCAGGCAGCCTGGGCCGTGGCCATGGTGCATTGAAAAGTCTAAGACCGAGACCAAAACCTTGAGCTTGTCTTGGTACTCAGCAGGGTAACAGGGCAATGAGCAGAGCTTCAGGGTGCTATGCTTTCAGCAGCCTGTATTATGGAGGAGATGAATTGCTCCATTTTGCGTCAGCTTTGCAAATCTATACCATATGACCAGCTACTAAAAGTCAGTAGCCAACGAGAGCTCAAGGATTTGCAGCTTCTAAAGTTATTGTGAAATCATGGGGGGATGGAGCAGTCCAGTATTTACACAAGTGAGAGGCACAATCTGAATTCAGGAAATTGCTTAAATATAAATAAATCTGTACAATTATGCATCCATGACTCTACTGAATCCCACACACTGTTCAGCCAAGAATTTATTTTAGCTTAATACTTAACATAACTCCTTTCTTCAGTTTTAAAAAACAATTAGGACCATTTTCTAAAAGAAAACATTTATGGTGCATGCAAAAGTGTACATGTAAATTCACATCTTTACGTCTATACAATTATTACACCGGGATGCATAGTGTTTTTTTTTACAAAGGCAATTCCGGCATCTCTCAGAAGAGGTGAATATAGCCAGGTTTTGTCTACACTGTAGAATATTGCAAAAATGAACTCCAAATCACAGTCTTTATTCTTGAGTTGAAGAACTTCAATATGACATTTTCCATATTTTCTTCAGACTTCTCTAAAAAAGTCTGCTATGCAATTACTCCAGCCTTTATGACCTGTAAAAGATCTTATCAAACCTTAACAAGACTTCTTACTTTCCATTCCTCCCATTTTATCAGACCTATCAAGTTCTATCAACAATGATTTCCAAATCACTTATCGTGTTCAGCCACACTTTCCCTACCCAACAACCTCCACCAATAACTGGCCAAGTATCCAAATTATCACAGCAAAGAACAATCACTTAAATTCTCAATCACCCTTTTCCTTATCATTGAATGAGGAGTTTCAAATGAAATTAAAACTAGTTATTGCTACCTTTCATTACTTCTGCGGCATTGCTTCTATGAATAAAGCACAAGCAGTGTTAATTAAGTGCATCATGCTCTTTTAAAGTATTAAATTAATTGAAAGAGAGTAATAAAATTATCCAAGTGCATTTCTGTAAATAAATTATGGAGAACGCATACAGTATGAAATCATTTTGACACGCAGGATTATAAATGCTAACATGATAGCAAACAGTGCCCCTCCCACAAAAAAAGAGCACCTTGTGACTTCCAGTCACCTTGGGGGAACCCAAAATGGAAAGCAGTCACCAGTCCTCCATGACTACTTGCCGCTCTATGGCTCTAGAGGCCTTGAAAATATTATAGGCTGACTGATTCTTTTCCTCAGAGAAGAAATAGAGATCCTGTCACTGTCTTAAGTCTCCTTCCCTGCGCAAAAGTCTTGACTTTGCCATGGAAGACTTGAGCAAGTTGCAGGCCAATTAAGTCAGGAAGGGAAGACATACTCACTAGTAGAAAAGACCATCACAAAAAAAGGCATGCACAAATGCTATCAAACATAAATAGCTCTGTTTCCGTTATATGTCAGATCCCAGAGCAAAGCTCCTTCCTAGTTTCTATTCATGACTGAAGACAGTTCTGAATGACAAAGTCAATAGCAGAGGAGTGCATAATGAAAAACAAATCTCAAAAAAATGTTTAGAGAAAGGCTGAATGCAGCACAAGAAAAAGCTGCCTGCATTAGACATTAACAGATTTCATTAGCAGTTCTTCCACAAGGAGACCAGCCTGAAAAAAAAAAAAAAAAAAGGAAATATAAGTTTTATTAAACCCCTAGAAAGCTAACATGAACTCACCCCTTATTTTAAACGCGTAAAAGAACAAAACAAGTCAATTAGGGAAATGTGAAGTGGGAAAGTCCAGAATGGCCTATTGTGGAAGGAAGGAGACCCAAAACAGAGACTGGAAACTCTAAAGGTATAAGGCAGAAAAGAGATTGGAGTGAAAAGAAGAACAGAAGGCAGAGAAACCAAGAAGGGCATTTTTAAGTGAGACCACAGACGTAGGCTGAGATCTGACATTAACAAACCACATTATCTTGTGCTCTTCTGCTTACAATGTCCCACTCAAATCATGAAGTTAGCCCATTTTTGCTTCTCATGGGAAGAAAAACAAAGGAGTAAGGAAAACAATGCCTATTACAACATTTTTAGAACATGGCACCCTCACACAGAGGACTGTTATAATCATATTCAAGACCTGTACCAAGCCACACTTTTTAGTAATTCAACTACCAAACTAGATGTTAACACAATCATGCACATTGTTATATTCCGTCCAAACATGTTTTCCTAACTTAATTTTCTTCACTTCAATAAATGAAATATTTCTGGAAAAGAAGCAATAAGAACTTGCTCAAGATAAACATTAGCAAATTTGCTCCTAGACACAAATTACAGAAGTAACAAAATCTGTGTTTCTTTCTTATTAAAAAACATATCTGACACATTGAATTCTGTAAAACAGATTGGAGTGGCTTCACAGACACAAGTACCCCAGTCTACCCAATGTTAGCACATTTTTCAAAAAAAGTGATATTCAAAAAAGTACTATCCTTTGTAAAGTGCTCAAAGAATGTAAAATATTGTCACATTATATCAGATTTTATGAACAAGTGTTGCAAAACATTTTTATGGTTTACCATCTGCAATGACAAAACCAGTATCAATTAGCCTGATCACAGACAGTTTCACCCTAGCGGACATTTATTTCCAGCACTGAGAATTAAGAGGTATCTGAGCATTCATCATCTTCTGCTTTCCCCTAAGCTCCATCATTTTTCTGGTTTAACTTGTCTTCCACCCAAACAAGTCACTACACTGGTAGAACTACTGCCCGCTCACACGAACTGAAAGAGTCACTGCTTTATTTGTTTTAGATTTATCCCCACCAAGATTACCTCTAATTTCCCACCTATTTCATCCTCCTTAATTCAAGGCCTTAGGACCCAGTATTGAGAAGTGACACAGCAGTTAAAGTCAGCTTTTCTCAGACCACTGCCAAGTGTCCCAGCTCTATTCTTTCAGTGGGAGGAGAGTTCACTGCACACGTAAGAGCTTTCCCTATCAAAAACCTTTAAGTGGCCAACTAGTAAAACACTGGAACACTGCAGGAGACCTTTAGGCATCAAATGGCATAAGGCTCATTAACAAAAAGCTCAAGATGAGTTTAATGGAAGCTTGGTAACAGTGGTTTTGTTCAAATACATCTAAAGATCTCATTTTGCCCACCAGTGGTATGATAGCTCTCCCCAAAGATCTGTTTGAAATATCACAGGGCAGAAATACTAAGTCAGCTTCTCCTGGATAGACAGTGCTGTGACTTGACAGCACCACTTTCAGAAAGGTAGGTTAGTATGAGGACTTGTTCATAACTAGATCCTTTCGTCCTTTTCACCTGCCTCTAGACAGCTGCTAATGGCTTGGAATTCATACTTTGTGAATTACTAGGTAGAGGCAAAGATACCAGTTGCCCCACTGATGATGTTGCAGGTAATCTGTTCTAGTGCAATGGTGGAAAACATTATGGGAAATCCGTCACAGATAACCGAGCTGCCCCTAGTTTGGGCTGCTCCTAGTTTGAGCTTACCTGTGCAGCCACATGTGCCGACTAGAAAAATTTTCCAGCAAACTACAAACTTCGGAGATAAAGCAAGGCAGAACCACCAAGCTTCTCTCCAAGAACACAGTTACTGAAGCAGCAAACCATTCTCCTTGAGAACTGAAGCTGGTATCGCCATCAAATCTGAACTCTTGGAAGGCTGACATAGTCTCTGTATGATGTTCCAACAGACCAGGCACATCAAAGAAGGGTACACCTCCAAAAAACTGCAAGATTAAGAAATGCTCCAACATCTCAAAGAAACTACTGTGTCCAACATGCCCTATAGCAAGGGTGTCAACTCACAATCCACAGGATGAATCTGGGCCTCCACCTTGTTTCATCCGGCCCAGCACCTTGTTTCTACCCAGCAGCAGCACCAAGCTCCTTGCCCCTATGCTCCTGCCAGCGCACGGGTCACGTGCGCAGTGTGTGTGACACGCGTTACACTGCAGGAGCAGGAGAACAGCAGGAGTCGTGTGTTTGACACCCCTGCCCTAGAGAGCTGACTAGAGATTAGAAATTACAAGTACCACTATTCAACCCACAGCCAGCTGTAAAATTCCCACTTTATCTGCAGAAACAGTGATGAATTTGTCTTCTTTACCAGGGCTAGAAAACAGATAACACAACTCCCCAAACACATAGAATTCAGTGGAAACTCTGAATCACCAAAATTGCCAATTCTTTTAATGGCAGAAGTTATATTTTTAAAATCCATTAGTATAAACGCACAAGTGTGACATCAAGTACTTTATAACCTATAATTTAAGCAGACCGATCAAGTTTGAGATGTTGACCAACAAAATTAAGCACAAAAATACCATGCACGATAAAACAATTAAGATGGCTGGATTTCCTGAAACCCCAACCACTATAGGAGTTATAAGTAAACCTGTCATTTACATTTACTTTGTTACTACTTTGCAAAGACTACTAATAAAAAAAAAACCAAACCCACAACACACCTAGGTAGAAACAATAAGAGGCATGAGATGGCCAGTAACTGTGATGCTCCCCTGCCCAAAAAGCTTACAATCAAAAACAGGTAATAATTATCATGCTATTTAGGAACAGTTTAAGTACTTGAATTGGACTTCTTTTTCCAGAGTAGTTTTTCAATAGGTTGTTCAGCCGGTCAAGCGGGCCTATCTTTGAACGTAGCCTTATACATTTAGGATGCACCTGGGATGCCCATTCCCAGGCTCTCACCAGAGGGGGTTAATTTGACATCTAGCACTGCTGTAATAGACCCAGAGGCATCACCACCTCAACTGACCATTTTCCCACCCATCTTAATCCCAGAGATACCATGTACTCGCAAGAAAGCTCTCTCAATGCCTAAAGCATGGGTGTCAAACTCACGGCCCGCAGGCCAAATCTGGCCCTCCACCTTGTTTAATCCACCCTGGCACCTTGTTTCTGCCTTGCAGCAGCACCAAGCTCCTTGCCCCTATGTTCCTGCCACAATGCTGGTCACACGTCCAGTATGTGTGACATGCCTTATGCTGCAGGGGCAGGAGAACAGCGGGAGCTGTGAGTTTGACACCCCTGGCTTAAAGCAACACACAGGTATCCTCTCTCAAACATCACTGTGCTATGAAGGTGAATGTATTATTGCCACACAGCACTGTCATCATTACCTATGTGCCACAGATAACCAAGTCCAAACGTCTGCTAGCAAAAGAAATCATACTAATCCTCACTAGTGTGCTTTAGGCAAAATTAGTACAGTTCACCCAGCTGCTCATTTATCCAACATTAACTGAAGAGCTGTGGGGCTGGTAACTCTGGCAGAGGAAAAGGAGCAAATCACTGGGAGGGGGAAAGAGTTGCATCTTCAGCCAGCACAGGTGCTTGCAAAATGAATTGTCTTGCTGCACCCCTAGTCCTGAGGGGCCCAATACGTACTGATGACATTGAGACCAGCCATCATAGCCACTGTAACACAGCAGACTACCGGTTAGAGCACTTGCCCAGTCTATGAGAGCTATATTTGCTTCTCTCCTCAACCTAAAGGGATCCAAAAAAAGGACTGCATACTTCCTAGATTCCTAAACCTACAAGACACCAGCTGTGAGGCAGAGAATACGTTATCTGTATTTCTAACAACCATGTAAAATACATATGGATTCCCTGAAACTCTGAGACTGGAGTACAGCAGGATCGCTGAAGTTATTTACTGTTTCTGCTACAGACTCAACTGCACATGGACTTGAGCCAACTGCAAAGCAGTTACTAACTCGCAGTCAGCACTTGAAGACAAACAATGACTTAAAGCACATGGCTGGAAAAAGTAATAGCTCAGGACTTGTAACGCGGCCAGGTGAAAGAAGAGGGAAAAAAGCCTGCATCAGCCACTCTTCCAACCCCATTCACTGCTCCTAAGAGGAGGGGTGCCCTTTGGCATGCAGCTCTCCTATTCAGTGGGACTGAAATACAAGCACTACAGGGCAGTTCCTGAGGCTGCTCCCACTCCCAGTTGAGAGGAACCTTGCAGGCACGCCATTCCACAGCACCATGGCTTCACCAAAAAGCCTACTGCCTTGGCTTTAAATTGAGAAAGGTAATTTTTAGATTAGACATTAGGAAGAAATTCTTCACACTGAGGGCGGTGAGACACTGGCACAGGTTGCCCAGGGAAGCTGTGGATGCCCCCTTCCTGGAAGTGTCCAAGGCCAGGTTGGATGGGGCTTTTAGTAGTCTGGTCCGGTGAGAAGTATCCTTGCCCGCGGCAGGGGAGCTTCAACTGGATGGGCTTTAAGGTTCCTCCCAACCCAAACAATTCTATGGTTCTGTAATTAAGATGCACACAGTGAGCCATGTTGTGCCATCACCTCAACAAGAGGAGGGAGCAGACTCTACATGGAAGTAGCGTCCAAGCACCGGCAGAGCAGGCGTGGCCTCCCAATACTTGGAGGCCGGGGCCCCGCTGGGGCCTGCCCGCAGCATCTCGGGCGCTTCCCACCGCCCCAGGCCCAGTGGGGCTCCCGGTGGAGCGGGGGAGGGCAGAGAAAGATCCAGCTACAGCTCCAGGCCCGGATACAGCCCCACACCCTCATCAGTCACTCTGAAACGACGAGGCCGCCGTTGCCACGGCAGCGGGGCTGGCCGGGCTGCTCCCCGGGGAGCTGTGGTGGCGGTAGCAGCGCGATCGCCGCGTCCCCAAACCCTGGCACCTGACACCGGAAGTGTATTTATAGCTTGGCCGGATACGCGCTGACGTCACGGAGCCGCACCGCCCCCGGTGCGTCAGCGTAAAGGGCATACGTAATGGGAACGTGACACACGCACGGCGCGAGCTATTTATAGCCCGTAGAAGGCGGGGAGAGAGTGGGAAGGAGTTGTGTGCGCGTGGCGGCTGGAGCCGTTTGTTTGTCTGCCCGCACGCGCAGAGGGGCGGGGCCGCGGCACCGTGTGGGGCTTAGGGGAGGGCCAAACCCCGCCCCTTGCCCCGGGGCCGTGGTCACGGCGCGCCCAGCCCAAACCTCGGGGTTCCCCCTCCCTCCTTCCTTCCCCCATCCCTGGGAAAAACCCAACGGAAAAATAAAAGCGTAATGGCCCTCCCCTCCGGGCTTCCGGGAAGCCGAGTCGCCGCTCGGGGCCCTGGCAGTGCTGGCTCTCCTGCCGCGGGGCGCGTAGGCAGAACGGCGGGGCACGGCGGCTTCGAGCCTTCCTCGCTCTCCCTGCCCTCCTTGAGCCCTGGGGAGCGGGTCCCGAGGAGGCGTCGCAGCTGGGTGATACAAGCAGTAGTTACTGTTACAGAAAGTGGGATATGCAGTACTCTGTCTGCTTCTGGAATGCCCAGTGTAAGATTATGGATATGAAACTGTTGGAACAGGTGTAGAAGAGGCCCCGAATATGATCAGAGGGCTGGAGCACCTCTGGTGTGAGGACAGGCTGGGAGAGCTGGGGTTGTTCGGTCTGGAGAAGAGAAGGCTCCAGGGGCAACTCATAGCGGTCTTCCGGTACCTGAAAGGGCTACAAGAGCACTCGAGAGTCTTCTAACGGGCAAGTAGTAACAGGACGAGGGGGAATGGCTTTATATTGGAAGGGGGAAGATCTAGATTAGACATTAGGAAGAAATTCTTCACGATGAAGTTGGTGAGACGCTGGCACATGTTACCCAGGGAAGCTGTGGATGCCCCCTCCCTGGAAGTGTTCAAGGCCAGGTTGGATGGAGCCTTGAGCAGCCTGGTCTGATAGGAACTGTCCCTGCCCACGGCAGGGGGCTTGGAACTAGGTGATATTTAAGGTCCCTTCCAACCCAAACCATTCCACATGATTCTATGATTTTGATTTAAGCTAAAGTTTCATCTAAGTAACTATTTTTTGAAAGTTAGAATGTCTCTCTGATAGCGTGATCTCTTTTATAGTATGTATTTCCAGACACTGTTCTTTAATAAATAATGTCTTGTGTTAAGTATGATATGTGCTGAACAAATGTGTCTTCTATAATCACCTCTATCTGTCTGCAGTCTTTCCCTACCTAAAATGCAAGGTCAGAAAGCTGGCTCCAAAGCTCCAGTTAGCAAGATATTTGGCTGTTGTGAAGCTCATAATAACAAAATTAGTCCTTGCAAATAATAGAATATGCATAAGACTTCTGAGAAAATTTATAATACGCATGTAAGTGGGAAATATAGTCTGCAACCAGCTTTTCACAGTATCACAGTATCATAAGGTTGGAAAAGACCTTTGAGATCATTGAGTCCAACCTGTGACCCAACACCTACACCTACTCCTACTTGTCAACTACACTATGTCACTAAGTGCCTCATCCAAATTTTCTTTGAACACCTCCAGGGATGGTGACTCGACCACCTCCCTAGGCAGCGCATTCCAATGAACGATTACCCTCACAGTGAAGAATTTCTTCCTAATGTCAATCCTAAACCTCCCCTGTTGAAGCTTGAGACCGTGTCCTCTCGTTCTGTCACTGGTTGCCTGAGAGAAGAGTCCAACTCCTGCCTCACCACAACCTCCCTTTAGGTAGTTGTAGAGAGCAATAAGGTCTCCCCTGAGCCTCCTCCAGGCTAAACAACCCCAGCTCCCTCAGTTGCTCCTCATAGGGCTTGTGCTCCAGCCCCTTCACCATCCTCGTTGCCCTCCTCTGGACACACTCCAGCATCTCAACATCCTTCTTAAACTGAGGGGCCCAGAACTGGACACAGTACTCAAGGTGTGGCCTGACCAATACCGAGTATAAGGGGATGATGACCTCTCTAGTCCTGCTGGCCACACTGTTCCTGATGCAGGCCAAGATACCATTGGCCTTCTTTGCCACTTGAGCGCACTGCTGGCTCATGTTGAGTTTCCTGTCCACCAGCACTCCCAAGTCCCTTTCCGCCTGACTGCTCTCCAGCCACTCTGTCCCCAGCCTAGAGCTCTGCATGGGGTTGTTGTGTCCAAAGTGTAGGACCCGGCATTTGGACTTGTTAAACCTCATGCTATTGGAGTCAGCCCATCTCTCCAGCCTGTCAAGGTCCCTCTGTAGGGCCCTCCTACCTTGTAGCAGATCGACACTTCCTCCCAGCTTGGTGTCATCTGCGAACTTGCTGATGAAGGACTCGATCCCCTCATCCAGATAATCAATAAAGATATTAAACAGGACTGGGCCCGGCACCGATCCCTGGGGATCCCTTTTGTCTCATTACTCGTGATTGATAGAAATCATTCTATCATGTGTCCAGTGGTAAAATAAAGAAGGCTTGCTTTCTAAAACTCCAAAACGAGTCTTAGAGAGTTTATTTGCCATCATCTTCAGCATGTGTACTGCAGTTGCTGGGGCAACATGGTGCCCCTAAGTGAGGTCCTGTCTCCTTCTCCCTGCAGTTGCAAAGAGATGCCTCCAAGTTCTCCCCCTGCTCTGAGGACAAGGCAGGCCAGGAGAACCCGATGGCGCTGGAACAGGCATCACCACCAGCCTGGGCAACTGGTTCTCCAGGGTTAAGGAACTGGTTATTCCCAAGGGAGCAGATGCAGAAGGCCAGGCTTTAAAACTTTTTCCTCTAGTGTAGCAGAGGTGCTGGAGCATGTCCAGAGAATGGCAACGAAGCTGGCGAAGGGTCTGGAGCACAAGTCCTCTGAGAAGTGGCTGCAGGAACTGGGATTGTTTAGCTTGGAGAAAAGGAAACTGAGGGGAGACCTTAATGCTCTCTGCAGCTCTTTGAAAGGAAAGCAAGGTGGGTGTTGGTCTCTTCTCCCAAGTAACAAGTGAAAGGATGAGAGGAAATGGCCTCAAGTTGCACTAGGGGAGATTTAGATTGGTTATCAGGAAAAGTTTCTTCACTGAAAGGGTTATCAGACACTGGAATGGGTGCCCCGGGAGGTGGTTGAGTCCCCAACCCTGGAGGTGTTTAAAAGACTGGTAGATGAGGTGCTCAGGGATATGCTTTAGTAGTGGACAGGTACGGTTGGACTCGATGATCTCAAAAGTATTTCCCAACCAAACGATTCTATGGAGGCCTTTCCCCAGGAATTCCTCATTTCGCCGTTCACTCCAGGAGTCCTCAGTGTCCTAGCGCTCTGAAGAGTTCAGGCGGGAGAGTCCCGTTCCCCCCCGGGCCCCGCCCGGCTCTAAACGGGAGGTGGCCTGGCTCGCTGCCCGCCCCGGGGGTGACTTCTAGGTCAGAGCGCAGCCAGGGGTCAGTCACTGCGGTGTCTCTGTGTGTGTTTGGCGGGGGGGGAGGGGGGTGCCCCGACAGCCGCGCGCGCGGGGGCGCACACGGGGACACCTGTTGGCGCCGCCGCTGCCGTCACGCGCCGCTCAGCTGGGCGCGCGCGCGGCTGCCCGGCGGGCTCCGAGCCCCGCGGGCGGCATCACGGGACCGGGCGCGCGTGCCACGGCCTCCGTCACCTGCCCGCGCGCGGCCAGCACGGTGCGGAGGGGGTGGGGAAGGAGTTTCTTCCCCCTTGAACCCTTCCCTCCCGTGACAGAGCCATGGGACAATGACGGGTTCTGGAGAAAGGGCGAAAGGAGGGGGTTCCTAGAGAAACCTCCACTCCACTGGGGGGTGAGGAGAAGGGTTTAATCATAGAATCAGATTAAATAATGGAATGTTTTAGGTCGGAAGGCCCATTCGGTTCCAACTCCCCTGCCATGGGGAGGGACACCTCCCACCAGACCAGGCTGCTCAGCACTCTGGGCAACCTGTGCCAGTGTCTCAACAACTTCGTTGTGAAGAATTTCTTCCTAATATCTAATCTAAATCTTCCCCTTTCCAGTTTAAAGCCATTCCCCTTCTACCAGTAAGACTTCTAAGATCATCCAGTCCAAATGAAAGCCTGCAGGTGCTCCCTTGGGAATACCAGGTTCCTTAATCCTGGCTGGATTTCTCTGCTAGCCACGTGTAACAGGGTAAACAGAAGCAAGGGAATTTCACTTGGTAGCTGTCAAAGCTGGCTCAGCCCCCAGTGAAGTTTAAAAAACCTACAAGCACCGCATTCCTTGCACGCTCTTCAGCACAAATTAAAAATTAATGGAACTTAATGGACTGTGCTGATGTGACACAAAACCTGGAGGTAACGTGGAGCCCTCTGGAAATGCCTGTGATACAGCGAAGCAATTAAAAAGGCAATCGAACAGCAAGAAAGGAAGCAATCGTGAAATTGCATGATTTTTAATAAAAGCCTATTTGTGATTCTGGTTTGGGTTCTTGTCATTAGAGGGAAAATACCATGCTAGGAAAAAGAATTATAACAAGGGCAAAGCTCAGCAGTGTTATCTATCTACTGAAAACAGGGTAGTAGTTCTTTGTCTTAATTTAATAAGAGCAGCATGGAAAATAAAGGGAATTGCCTAAACTCTTAAGGGTATAAATACTGCAAATTTAAGTTATTATTTCATAACAACAAAAACAATAAAGAAGGGAAATATAATCAGAAAATATCTCTAATTCAGAACAGATGGCAGGAAGCTTCTTGTCTTCCCTTGTGTGGAACCACAGAGGCGCGGAGTGATCTGTCAGGAATTTTGGTAGGGTGAAAACACCAGCGTTATTCTAACACTCAGCACATGAAAGCTTTGGTGAAGGAAAAAGAAAATGGGAATTAAATTCATTCATTAAATTGCCCCAGAACTTCTAATTATGCATTAGTTTCTATTGCCAAATTTAACTGCAAAACTGCAACATGACAAAGCTTTTGCCTCATCACCCCCAACAAATTACTTATAAAAGATCAAATATGTCCTAGTAAAAAAAAAAAAAAAAAAAAAACAACCAAAAAAAACCAAAACAGGAGATTGCTCAAACATTAATTCTCTTGCTGCACAATGTTTCATTCCCTTCCTGTAAGGCAGAGTATTGAGACTGGCCAAAACTGTGCACAACAATGCCGACTTTAAATAGTCTTTGCAAAGACATTTGCTAGTCTTTTCTTTCAGAGTCAGGTATTACAGAGAATCTATTATGACTTTGCTACCTTCAAAACAGGGAGCTCCTTTTACTACAAAAACAGATGCACCTTCTGCTACAGAAGCAAGCAGCTCCACTCTCAGTTCCACTGCAGTGCTTCCTGTTTGCCTTTGCAAAGCTTGAACACCCAAGGGAGGATAACTTAAGCAAGCAGAAGGGAAGGCGTGGAATCTCTCTTCCCTGTCATTCTCCCCCTCGTCTCCATCCTTGCAACATGCAGCATTTCTGTAATTTTGGATCACTGCTCTAGGTGCCCCAGAAGCAGCGATGGTTGTTTTCTAAAGCTGTATTTAGATGGGTTTGACTTTCATTTCTTGATGTATCCAATTTTTGCTAGTTGAACTTCATCATGTGGCACTCGACCTGTAAGTTTTTGCATAGCGCTCAATAATAACCAGGTGACAAGTTCTTTGCCTCCTTGAAACGGGAGGGAACAAAGTCAGGAATTCAGCTTCTCTTTTCATTTAACTTTTGAGTTTCTGCAGCACATTTCAAAGCTTGAATGCTTTCCTGAAGAGTGTGAGGCAATAGCATCCTCTCTTGCCTTTCTCACAGCTTGTCCTGCAGAAATGGCAGCAGGCTCCTCCTCTTTGGTAGAAGAGGGAACAGCCCAGCTTCCCTGTGCTGGTCCAATGGCAGCATACCTGCATGCAGCACACTGCTCCTTTTGTTTTTTAAGCTTGTTTTGGCACTGCTCACTCCTGCCATCTCCGAGAGCTGCACAGAGGAGCGTGCATAACGTAGCTCCAGGTAGGACACTGCCAGCCCACTATGGGCTCAGGGAGCTTTGACTTGCCAGTTGCACTCAAGTTTGGATTTCAAGATGATTTTAACAAGCCCAAAGACTAGACTCGGAGCTCATTACCCTGTTCCTAGAGCTAGGGCCATAAGTTCAGGCCTAGAGTGCACACAGCACGGTCTGGTCTTTCACATACAGTGCAGGGGGCGGAAATGGAACTGATTTCATCAGCTCACTCTAACGGTGTGTCTCAGCTGATTCAGAGAAGCCAGAAGTTTTAGTCATAATTGAAGAAAGCTGATGCTTAAACTCTCTTAACCTGTGACGTGATACTAGGGCCACTTCTGATCTTTAAGATGCGATAAGCTCAAAAGAAATAGCCCAGGTCTTCTCAGGTAAATCATTTCTTTATGTAAGAAAAAAAGGAATTATTGCTATTGAGGGGTCTCAGGCCTTATGCATTAGTAAGACATAAACAATAACAGTAATTGATTTTCATTTAGGTGCCTTTATTCCCTGTTGTAATTTTACAGATGGGGAAAAGAAGCAAGCAGATGTAGATGGAGTTGTGCAAAGACACGAGCTAGGACAGAAGTGAAGCAAAAAGCAAAACTTGGACAGTTGGTTGCCTTGGCAGCTGGACTCTCCCACTGTCCTCTCCTGAACCCTTCATCCTACCCCATCTGAGGAATTCTCACCGAATAGCTTTTGGAAGTGGGTGGAAGAAGGATAGAAAATGCAGTCCAAGAAGAGGTGAGAGAGACAGTAAATGAAACACAGTGCCCAGTAATATAGGTAAATGGTTAAGAGATCATTAGGAGTAAAACAAACAGTGTAACCAGAAACATTAGGTAATAAGAACAGATGGAATTTAAAAGGTTCTGCTTAGAGAAACATGTTGAGAAAAGTAAATAAATAACAAGTTGAGGCTTCTGAGGAGCTATCCTTTGTCAACATGGACAGAATTTATTAGTCTGCCAGAATGACCGTGCTTACTGAACAAGCCTAAATGATTACCTGGTATAAATTATGATTTTCTTTACTGTGATACAGTTGCATTTTTGTAGTAGTCCATGTGGTAAGAGACTCCTTCTTAGGAATAGCAACTGATGCTCCAGTCATGTAATGAAGGGCTCAGAAGGAAGCTGTGGGAAAAGAACTTATAATAATAATAATAATAATAATAATAATAATAATAATAATAATAATAATAATAGCTATTATTTTATTAATTAAAAGGTAGAGGGGGAAATATTAAATTTTGGCATTTTTAAACCAGCCTCATGGCCTTGATCCTTCATTAAAATCCATCTCTCTGTAATAAAGGTTACTCTCTTCAAGATCTTTGCCCAGGATAAGATGGCCTTGAGCTTTTAAACCCTCCTCCCATTTTTCTTTAAGACAACGCAATCAAATAAGATTGTCCTTCTGAAAGAATCAAGGCCAATGCAAAATGTAATTCATGTATCCATGATAAATCTAGTTTAAAGCTGCTTCATTATTACATAATTAATGTACTTAAATTAAGAACCCTCTGAATGCTTCTTCATCTCCTTATTTAATAATTTGCTATGCTTGCATGTCTGAACCTTGTCTGGTCCTGGCTTCTCCCACTCCTAATCAGCTCTTATGTAGGCAGTACAAATTATACTCTCAGTAGCTTCTCCACTTAATATGATCACAGTTTGGTTTGTGGGTTTGTCTGAAAGGGAAGTCATTCCTTTTTTTAATATACGACCTTCTTTACTTTTAATTTTGGATGTCCATGAGCAAGAAAGAATTGCCTATTGTCTTACAAGCCAGGCAAAGTGAACAGGCTGAGTCAGTCCAGGAATATTCAAACCTCCCCATCTGTGGTATTGCAGAATTCCAGGGCAATTCCACCAGTTGGTGGAGCTTCTGTCTGGGAAAACAGAGCTATTGTGAACAAAGCATACTGTACATATTTCTAACATTCATAAAAGACTGGGTTTGAATCATTTGAATCTTTCTCAAAATTTCTTCCTTTGGGGCAAAAATTTGCAATGCATGGCCTCAATCCAAGGGCAGTCATTTGGAAAATCTGAGCATAAACCATTTGTCGATTTCTTTAACTAGTTGGGAAAAGAAAATATAAACTTTTGACTGTAAAAGTGTGACAGCAGGCTAGATTAGACCGAGACTTAATTTAGTCAGGGCTAGGACTCAGTTTTGTCAGGTTCAACACACCTACCAAACACACCACCAAAGGCTAAGCCAGGGCTTTCCCTCTTCCCCATTATGACCTCTGTATGGCAAAGGCACCTTTCTTTCCCACTGGGAGAAGCATAGGAGGTGGGATGAGTTCTTCATTCAGTTTGGAAACACAGCAGTGATAAATTTGGTGTCCTGAGAGCCTACTGTAGCATGTGACCTCACATATAGAAACTCGCTGGCCTAACTGTGTATGGAGCTGCTGTTTCAGGCTATCTAGAGTCAGTGAGGTGTCCTTTTGACCAGGATCACATCCTGTTTTCAAGACTTCAGTTGCCTCTATCAGCACCAGAACCTGTTACATTTATTTTCTGAACAGCAGGAAGTCCTACCTCTGAAGGTAAGGACTCAGACCTAAATCCAACAAGGTTTTGCATGACCAAATTAAAAACTACATTGTTGTCTTTAGTGCCCCATCCCCAGAAAGAAATCCAAAAATACAAATTAATCATCTAACTCTTTGCGTGCTGGCAGGGTGAGGAAAGGGTGCAAAACAGACTACCTGCAACAAGTTAACAGGGAGCAACCCCCACCCCTTTGGAGCAAGGACTAGCTTGGGACTGCAGGAAGTTTCAGGTTATCAGAACTCTATCTTGAAGATGCTCACCTATGAGATTTTTCAAAGACACAGCTGGAAGATGATGAGTGCTACCTTCTGTCGACTCTGTAGCTTTGTCCATTACAGCACTCCCTAGAAAACAGAAGATCTGGGATTCAGCTCCTTACTCTGCTTACAGACTCAAATCCACACCAGCCATTACCTGAAAGAATGACCTCACCACTAGGGTACTGGCTCTCTAAGAAGGAGTGGAGGGGAAAGAGATCTTTTGGTATAAAAACCATGTCCAATATGAAAGGATTAATCAGGCAAGAAAGAAAGTTGGCGTAAGGCCATGGCAGTATTTTTATACTACAAGTGTTTGACATAAAATACACAAGCCTTTCTTGGAGCAGGAATGGATAAGCAGATGTCCTCTATTCCAGCAGACAGCCTGAAGCACTAAACTTCAAACAAGTGTGTGAGATGCCACCCAGAATGATGCAGGGATTACAGCAATCTCCTGGGAGATAAAGGATGTAGGCTGACTCGCCCCATCCCCACCCTAGCGCTCCTGCCCTAGACAAACTATGTGAATCTGGATGTCCCATTTTCTGTGCAAGGGCTGAAACGGCAGAGCTATCATGTTAATTTGGGTGCACCAACTTTTGGTGTTTTCCTAGAAGATGGCATTTAGGCAGAGGAACAGTTGGATTCTGTATCCTCAAGGAAGGCAGGGAAATGTGTAGGTAACATAGAGGGATATTCTTTGAGTAGGAGGTTGTACTAGGTAACCATCCAAAGGGCACTCCTGAATGACACTACTGAATTTTGGTGCTTCCAGATAGATGGTGGCCAGTCAGGATTTCTGGATCATGTTTTTGATGTGGGTATTTAAATTCTGCAGTAAAAGCCTAAAATCAGTGATGTTTTCATTGCCTTGGTCCTAGAAATTTACAGCCTAAAAACTGGCCTGGACTGCACGAGCTCTGGTCCTGGAGGAGTCAGCAACTTTTGATAAGGCACTGTCATCACATCATTTGACCATAAATGCAAACACATGGGTGGGCAATGGATGTGAACCTCTCAGCCTATCCACATTGTTGTTCCCAGTGCACCCGCATAACCTTCATCCTCCCCAGCACTGTCATCATCCAGTAAATGTCCCTCAACAGCCTTCCCCACCTCGTGGAACTTTTTTTCGCCCAGGGCATCCTTCATATTCCGACAGGCTTTCTCCTCTTGTTGCACAGCCTCCAGTGCCTGGTTCAATTATCCTGAGTTATCCAGTTATCCCCGGGAACAACCTCGTTCTGGCCCTCACACTTGCATCACCACCTCCAGCAAATCAAGCTGACGTGTACACACCACTTTGACATTTTGCCTCATGTTGTTCCTGTCCTCTTATCTTTCCTTCCGCCCTAGTGTTTATCCTTAGATTGGGAGTTCCTTGCACAAAGCACTTCCTTTTTGGTGCTTGGAAAGCATGCAGTGGATAGTGAGTGACCTCTCATTCCATAAATAACTGCAGAACAGCAAGCAGTGGTCTCCCCGGAAGAAACTGCTGCCTCTGCTCGGGCAGTGAGCAAGCACTCCACTCCCTGCGCAGCACTCACATCTCCCCAAAGCGTGTAGCACTCTCAACTCCACTTTGTAACTGTTTTGTCAAAATATCCTATTTCCTGTATAGCAGATCTTTAAATAGGACCGTGAAGATTATTTTAAAGGCTTTCAAAACACTCTCGCTGTCGGTTTTGAGTTGGGGGGTGGGTATGATTGTATTTTTTTTTTTTTTTAGCTTTCTTGCATGACGATATTTTCACGCTGTGGGAGACGGGAACAGCTTGAGGAAGCTGCAAAGTTTCCTTCGCTGGGAGGGAATAGGATGGGGTGGGATGGGGATGGGATAGGGATAGCGATAGGGAGGAGGAGGGGAGGGAAAGAAAGCACTGCACTGAAGGATGGGAATAGGGATAAGGATAGGGATGGGAATGGAGTACACTGAGGGGAGGTAAGGCGGGCCAGTACGGTTTCTAGGACTGGCCTCCCGTATTTTTTGCTTGCACAGACTCTCCGTGCGAAGATGTGAGTTTCAGGATGATGGTGAGACTTGATACCCCTGGAGACAGCCCGTCGGAGGGGGCGAGGGGACCGGCCCCGCTCACAGCGGGGTCCCCCTTTTCCAGCAGAGATGCAAAGGAGAGAAATGACAGCATGGAAAGCGGAGTATATTTATCAGGGCCGGTGCCCGGGGTGAGCGGCGGGCGGAAAGTGCTACCACCCTCCCTCTCCTCCCCTGCCCTCTCAGCCGCCCACGCCGGCAGCGGCATCAAAGGGAATCTCCCTTCTCGCGGCGTGTCAACCCCGGGGATGAGCGCACCGGCCCGTCATGGCATTTTCACTTCTCCCGGCGCTTACTCAATAGCCGGGGGGGGGAGCTTGGTTGGAAGGGGGAAGGGCTCCCCAGCACCCGCCGCTTGTGCCGTGAGGTCAGCGCCGCACTATGCGCTGCGCCCGCCGCCGCCCCGGCGCGCTCCGTTGCGTCAGGCAGGGGGTGTCCCCGCCGCTGCGCGGGGCATCCCCGCTGAGGGGACGCCGCGCGCTTCCACGTGTGTCCCTCTCCACAGTGGGGGGGTGGGGGGGAAGCGGACGGGGGATCCTGGCCTCTGCCTTCTCCCCTCTGCCCTCTCCACCGCACGGGAATGTGGAGGGATTCGTGGGCAGAGGGCAGTTGTGGGATGGGGTGCGATGGGGTGGGATAGCAGCGCAGGCTTCGCCGAGGGCAGGGATGGGATGGGGTAGGGTAGCAGCGCACACTCCACCGAGGGAATCGCCCGAGCCAGCGACCCAGACGCTCCGAGGGGAAGCCCGGTCACCAAGCGCGGCTCGGCGCAACTTTTTTTGGGGGGGGGGGGAAGAGCAGCAGAGCTGGAATCGGGAGCTCCTTTCCCCCTCCGCAGAGTCACAGGGCACACGGGACCCGCGTGGGGGAGGGGAGCTGTGTGGGCGCGGTGGGGTCCCCGCGGGCGGGCGGTCCCCGCACTCCACCCCCTGCGCAGAGGAAGCCGGGCGGGGGCGCAGCCGCGCGACAATGGGACTCGCCGGCGCTATAAATAACCCGCCCGCCTCTATATTTGGTTTGGCCGGATCACAACCCGGGGGGGGGGGGGGGGGGGGAACGTCCCAAAAATAGCCCCGCGCTCCCGCCTGCCGCCAGCGCCGCCGCTCAATGGGCTTGGGCCCGGCCCCGCCCCCTCCGCCGCGCAATCCCGCTCGCGCCCCGCACGCGGCCCAGCCGCTAAATTTAGCAGCGCCGCTTGCGTCAATGACGCAGCCGCCGTGCGTCAGCGCGCTGCGCCCCGCCCCTCGGCGAGCAGCCCGCCGCGTCCCGTGCGTGGATTGGGCCGCGGCGGCCGCGAGGACTGTCGTCCCGCGCTGACGTGCGCGCGCTGATTGGCCCCGCCGGGCGCCGGCCGCGTCCGCGCGGGGAAGCGGCGCTGCGCGGGGAGCCCGGCGGCCCCCGGAGGGTTCCCCCCCACCGCGGGGGGAGCGCGGGCCCGGCAGGGAGGGGCCCAGCACCGCCGCCTCGGGGAACGGGGATCCCGACTCCGTACGTGGCACCGAGCCGGGCACCGAGCCGGGCACCGAGCGGGCAAAGCGAAAGCGCCGCCGGTCTCTCCTCCCTGGGGCAGCGAGCGGGCGCGATCCCGTCCCGCAGCGGCTGGTGTCGCTGAACCCCTCCGTACCAAGCACAAGCACGGCAACAGCAGCAGCTGTAAACACAGCACCGGACACAGGGAGTCGGTACCCAGGGCAGACACACAGACAGACACAGACAACAGGACACAAACGGGACCCCGGACTCTACCGGGGCCGCTCGAATCAGGCGCCCGCAACCTGCTCTCTGCTCCTGCGTGCTGGGGAAGTTTCAGAAGTAAAGGAGGGGAAAAAAGGGAAAAGAGAAAAAAAAAAAAAAAAGGAGGGAAAAAGAAGAGAGAAAAAAGGGGAGGGAGGAAAAGAAAAAGGGGGGGGGGGAGGAGAAACAGTAAAAAGGGAGAAAAAAGAGAAAGGGGAAAAAGAAAAAAAAGGAGGGGAAAAGGAAAAAAGGGGAGAAAATGAAAGAAGAGGGAAAGGGAGGAGAGAAAAAAAAAGATAAAAAAAGAGGGTAAAAAGTATAAGAAACCCGAAGTCTTTAATAATTCCTCCTGAAAGTGCCACTCATTAACGAAGCAGAGCCCTTTTCCCCTTGAATCACTCCAGTAAAGTGTTGCTGCGTTTGCAAAACACCACAACGCCGTCGCTGCTGATGTTCTTAAATAATAATAACAACAACAACAATATAATCTGTCTCGGAGCGCCTCTCCGGGCGGCAGCGGGCAGCCAGCCCCGAGGCGGCCGGCAGGGCTCCCTGTCCCGCTGCCGAAGGTGCGGAGCGGCCGCCTCGCCGGAGCTGCGCGGCTAGCACGGCTCTGCCCAGCTCTGCACGGAGCTGCACAGCCCGGCGCGGCGCGCACACACACTGGGGCGGGCGGGCGGGCGGGCGGGAGGGAAGGGGGGGGGGTCAGTAGCGTCAGGCTCCCATGGCGTCACTATTGACGTTTCGCATTCCAGCCGCTCTATGGAGAGGCCGCTAGGGCTCCTCTCACATAAATGACGTTCAGAGAGAGGGAGCGGGAGAGCAGCGCAGAGAGGCGCCTCCGTCCCCTCTCTCCGCGCAGGCACACGCGCGCATCCCGGGGCACTCGCGCTCCGCTCGCACCGGGGGACGCGGGCGCCGGTCCGGCCGCACGTGCACAGCAAAGGCACATCCCGGCGGCGGCGACAGCTCAGCATCCTTCGCCCCGCCAGCCCGCTTCTTCCCTCCCTCCGCCCGGGGACGGGCTCCTGGGCTCCCTCAGGCTTTTGCAATTCTTTTCCATGCCTCGGGATATCGCACCCTCAGGACCTGCAGCCGCCGGGAGTCTCCTGGGTTTCGTGGCTCGGGTCGTGCCGCTGGACAGCGCCTACACGCGCCTTTAAGGAAGCGGGAACCTACAAAGTAGATGTAAAGACGGAACCTCCACAGCAACCGAGTACGTATGTGAACGAACGGGAGCGGCTGAGGGACAATGCGACATGTCCCCCTCTGGGAAAGTTGCGCCGCCGGGGTCGGTGCTCGGGAGATGCGGGCGATGAGGTGCCGGGCTCTTGCTGAAACTTTTCCCTCTCTCTTTCCCCCCTCCTCTTTCTTCTTATTCGAGTGTTCAAGGCCAGGTTGGATGGAGTCTTGAGCAGACCGGCCTGGTGAATAGGTGTCCCTGCCCATGGCAGAGGGGTTGGCTTTAAGGTCCCTTCTAACCCAAACCGTTCAATGATTCATTATACGATCCTATGATTCTATGATTCTTCTATGATTCCTTCCTTCTCTGTGGATGCCCACTTGCCACACGGCTTTCGAGCCTCCCTACCGGCTCGGCATCCCCCGCCGTGCCCCTGGCAAACGGGAGGGCTGTGGTGGAGAGGAGCAGGAGCCGGAGCCGGTGGGACTAAGGTATTTCTGCTGGTTGTTGTCATGGAAATGATGCTGCCGGCGGCGGCGGCGGTTAGTTAACAGTGCCGGTGATGAATGGTAGTAATTTGTCTCCCTGCCTTTCACTGCGCTTGGGAAATAGGTGGGATTGTTTGCACAAGTTGAAGCTGTCTGATAGGGATGGCAGGGCAGGTTGATCTGATCCCACTTTGGGGAGGCAGCAGCACCCCTAAAGAGCTCGCCCCAAGAGCTAATTGCTCGGAATGTAACATTGTCGTATGGGAATGAGGCGGGATCTTTGCTGGGCACGTCTGCCCGGCATCTGCTCCTCGCCGAGGTGCAGTTTTCCCTCCGGAGGTTGGGAGCGGTAACGAGGGGCTGCCGTGCCCCGGCACGGGCAGGGCGGGGCGCGGGGCTGCGCTGCCCAGCTCCGTGCCCCCGCCGCGCCGCTCGCTTTTGCCTTGCCTTCTCCTGCTTTGCGAAAGAAGTTTCAGTCTTGGAAAGAGGCGAGAAAGCGCGAGCGCTCGGTTGTGCTGTTATGCCGAGGGGATGGATATCGGGACGGCTCCATCGCGACACCCTGTCCCGGGCGGAGATGCAGCGCGGCTTCTTAATAACGCTGTTATTTAAGATGTATTTTTGAGCCGATGAGTTCCAGGCGAGGCTATTTCCCAAGGAAAAGGAGGAAAACGCTGTTTTCTTGTAGGGAGGTTGGTGTGTTGGGATCGTTGTGGTTTTTTTCCTTCAGGGGAAAAGAAAAAAAAAAAGTTTGAGAATGAATCGCTAACTTTTATCCAAGCCGCTTCATTCGATGACATTCTTCGCCCTATTTTTCTCTCCTCCGTGGAGACCGTTGCATGCTGGAGTCAGGCCCCGGTAAAAAAAAAAAAAAAAAAAAAAAAAAAACAAAACAAACAAACAAAAAAAACCAAACAGCAAAAAACCACACAACCAACCCCAAACAACAAACAGTGGATTAAACCAGACCAGACGGTTTCTTCGGAGGTGAACCTCACGCGAGCAGCCTGGTCCGGTGGGAGGTGTTTCTGCCCATGGCAGGGGAGTTGGAAGTGGACGATCTTTAAGGTGCCTTCCACCCCAAACCATTCTGTGATTCCATGGTACTTGCTGGAGTGACTGTGCGCCTCGGAGAGATCCCCTCTCCCTCCAAAAAAAAAAAAAGAAAATCTCGAGCTAACCGGCGGTGGAAACTGAGCTCTAAACTTTTTTAATTCAATGAAGCTCCCCCCCGCCCCCTCCGCGGTCCCTCCCGGGTAAATGAAGGTTTCGAAACTCGCCTGAAGAAGTCACAATCACAATGGAGCATTTCATGCTTTCCTCCTCGTATTACAGGGTGGGGAGGGGTGTCACTCGGGGCTGAATGTAAAGTGCACGGAGGAAGAAAAGAGCTTCGACAAGAGGAGTTATTTCCTCGTAATTTACAGCCCTCGCGGCTCTGCGCTCCTGGCTCGGGCGGCTGCAGTCCGGAGGGGTGGTTGCGTGGTTAAAAGCCCGGCGAGTGTCTCTAGGTAACCGGTGGCTCAAGGCACTGGTAGGAGGGTGTGGGGGTGTGGACAGAGGAGCCCTAGGGAGCTCGTGGGGAGCAAACCCTGGAGCTCGTGGGGAGCAAACCCTGGAGCTCGTGGCGGGGAAGCAAAACCCGCGGGAGAAAGAGACGAGCCTAACAGTCACTTAACATCTTAGGGGCTGGGGAGGAGGGGGGGAGATAACAGGAGAGAGACGAGGGGAAGGCAAAATAAAGCCCTATAGAGAGCGGGCGAAGGAGCCCCCGGGGAAGATCCTCTGCGCTGCCGCGGAGTCCCCGGTTCTGCTGGCAGCGTCGGTGGTAGCCGCGGGGCATCCCGCGGGGCCCGGAGATGCCGCGGGGCAGCCAGAATAGTAGGAAATCCTTGAAATCCCGCCGGTACCTTCCATAGAAACTTCCAGCCTTCTGCTGGCCGGCTTCCTCCCCTAGAAAAAAAAGACAGTTCCCACGGCGAAGCGGCCGCGCGGGGATGCTGCCCCGCTCCTTGCAATCAGTCCGTCCTCTTGCCTTCCCCCACGCTGCTTTCCCGGAAAAGAAATCGGCGGCTCCGCTGTCCCGCTGGTACCGAAAATTCCGGTGTTTTCTGCCTTTTGTGTGATGGGCGAGAGAGAGAAAAGCGCTCCCCATCCGGATCTCCGCTTTCCCACCTGTGGGGCGAGGCGGGGGCTTTTGCCATCAGGGGTGGGGGAAGGTCCCGAGGTGCCACGACAGGGGGAGGCGTGGAGTCCCCACCGCCCCCCTGACGGTGCGTTGTCCTCCCGCGGACAGAGCCCGGGTCGGAAGAGCTCCCCCCGCCGAGGCCAGGCTCCAGACCCACCTCCGCAGAGAGGCCGCAGCCGGCACCCACCCCACCGCCCGCCGCCTCCGCCCGCACCTCCAGCCCCACCATTCAGCGCGCAAGATACCCGCCAGGTAAGCTGGGGGAACGGGAGGGACGGCTCCTCCCGGGAGAGGAGGAGGAGGTGTGTAGGGGTGATGCGAGACCTCCTGCGGCAGCCCTTGCCCTTCCCAAACACCTTGGGCATAACAGGTCCCCGACGTCCCGTAGCGGGGTGTTTAAATCTCAAAGGGATCAGGGCACCGCGCGCGGTTCCACCTTTTCATCCCCTAAAAGGGATGGGAGTTGCGAGCCCCTCACCAAAGACGTGCCAGCTTTTCAGGGGACACCGGGTGGGATGTCAGTGTCCCCGTGAGGAGACCAGGTTCCTTGGCGTTAAACTAAGCATCCCTTATGTCGAGCTCTCACAAAGACAGCAGGATAATAAGCCAATAACTCTGGATGTCACTACCTTGATTTTTTTACCCATTCATTTGGGCTTTGATGACAGGTTGCTCTTCAGCGCGCCTCCTGTGAGGCTGCTTTTTTTTTCTTTTTTTATTAATGTTGGGTAAAGAAGAAAAAATCGCAGCTTATTTACTTTGCAGAGTAATTAGTAAGTGGAAAAGTAGGGGTTAGAATTAGTAAGTCGAGTGCACTGGCAAAGGGTGAGGTAGGAGGAGTCCTGCAGTGCGGACCAGACCTTTAAGTTAGGGATATTTTTTCTGTCCTTGAGTCATACTTTTTTTAGTCTTCTGTTTTCTTATTCCCCTTTTGCACAGAATTCAGTAACCTAAACCTGATATGCTCACGGAAAAAAAACAGGAATAAAGCATCATGATCTGTTTGCCTGAACTCCAGATCGTTTTCTGAGCTAGCAAAAAAGCCTTTTTCCTTCACAGGGTTGTACATCAACACATCCGCTTATGACATTATCTGTCCACTCATTGAGTTGTGTTCCTTGGTCAGTTCTCAGTGGAGGTGTGTGGAAGGGATTTCTTTCTCTTTTTATTTGATTCAGCACTCATCATTACTTTGTAACAGACAGCCCTTAAAATAACAAGTTATAATAATAGGACTTGCCATGAAATGTGTGTACGTGAAATGGCATGGACAGAAATTGATAGGAGAAAAAGAGGATGGTAGAAACCCACATAAATAACACTGGAAGGAAAAGCTTGTGAAAGAATTGTTCTTTTTTTGGTTATTTGGATTTACAAGCAAGAAGGTCTTAATTTCAGAAAACAGCACTTTTCTCATTTTTAATGTTTACTGGAGAAGAAGAAGGATCTGAATGGTTTGTGACAGTATGATAATTGAAATCTGGTGCTTGGTTTAAATATATTTATCTGCAAAGCAGGCAGGAAAGAATTAAAAGTTGATTTAACATTAATTATTTGAATTCCTGCATGACAGACTCAAGTGAAAATTTTAAATTTTTAACTGAAGGAGTTGTTTAAATACTGAGGAAAACCCCATTATTTTTAATACAGCTTTTTTTTTAAGTAAGAATTGTTTCTCAAGTGCTTTTGGAATATAAATTACCATGATTAAGAAGAGATGAACTGCACTTTGCATATACATTTTCTCCATTTTCATTATTCTCTTTACAAGAGAATTTATACTAATCTATGCATTTTACTCCTCTATTGTGGAACTGAAACACACCAAGCACTTTGAGTTGCATATATTGGGCATGAATCTCACAGTGTTTAGTCAGGCAAACCTCAAATGGATTGCAGAATTTGGTCCAAACTCAGATCTTTATAGACAGGCACTGTGTTGGTTCAACCATACCAGCTATCAGGGAACCACATTAACTTTTATGAGTAATGGCTAAAACCAATTGCATTAACATCCTCAATTTTGCTTTCTCATAAAAACAGAAGTACCACATACTTTTTCTCTTGTATCTTTGCAAATTTAAGGATGTGTTGTACCCCCCACTTTTTTTTATGAGAATGTTCTACCACAGATAAGCCTGAAAACTACTAATTAGACACCAACCTTAGATTATTAGCTTCAAAAAATATGCTTCCGAGGCCCAGAGTTAAGTAAGCAAAATTGATGTTTCAGGTCCTAAGTAGCAAACAGTGTGATTGGAGTTGTCCTCTGCCATGCACTGCATGCGCTGTTTCTTCTAAAATAAGTATAATTTTTAATATTACACATTTGATAATCTCATTTACCCTTCATGAAAATATTATGGCACGCTTGCACGCATACAGAGATAGATTTAGAGCTGTAAACTGTTTTCATTCTGCTTGTTTAATTCTTGTTGACACCTATGTATATTAAGCAGCAGATGTAGGGCAAGCTTGAGATGGATTCCTCTCTCACTGACACTGGCATAAATTTGAGTTGCTCCCACAACTAGATGAGAGCAGGCTCCCTAATACCTAATGCTTAGTTGATCCCCAATGCATATTTCTTGTTGAAAGGCAAGGACTGGAGGCTAATTTATATGTCCCCTCTCCAGGCAAGAATAGGAGTCAGGTGTCTAACAGAGCTCCATGAAATGTCGGAAGGCTTCTAGGAAAGGAGTTTGAGAGGGCCAGGGCCATGGCTGCAGTGTGCTGGACTTGTTGCTAATGTACCCCTTTGCCCTTGCAGATATGCCCTGTGTGCAAGCGCAGTATAGTCCTTCACCGCCCGGTTCAAATTATGCAGCTCAGACCTATGCCTATGGCTCGGAGTACAGCTCAGAGATCATGAACCCTGACTATGCCAAGCTGACCATGGACCTGAGCAGTACTGAAATCACTGCCACTGCCACCACCTCCCTTCCCAGCTTCAGCACCTTTATGGAGGGTTACTCTGGCAGCTATGAGCTCAAGCCTTCCTGCCTCTACCAAATGCAATCTGCCTCGTCTGGCCAGAGGCCCCTTATAAAGATGGAAGACACCAGGCTCTCCCCATACCAGCCCTCACTGCCACCCTCCACGGATGAGGGGATGCCCAGCACTTCCATGTACTTCAAGCAATCTCCGCCCTCCACGCCCACTACGCCTGGCTTCCCGTCTCACCAGAGCCTGTGGGACGAGCCCCCTCTGCAGCCCACGCAGACCTGCCTGCCGCCCGGCCACCTGATGGATGCTGCGCCCATGAAGACCGTGCCTCCACGCTTCCCCCTCTTCCACTTCAAGCACTCACCACCCCATACGCCGGCTGCGGCTGCCCACATGTGCTACGACCCTGCCTCCCTGAGCCTGCCCCTGGGCTCCGACAGACCCACCGGCAGCCAGGCATCCATGGAGAGCCATTCCTATGGGCTCCACCTGGCCAAAAGACCAGCCACCTTAGCCTTCTCACCGCTCGGCCTCAACGCAGCCACCTCCAGCCTGATAGGTGAGAGCAGTGGCGGCAGCAGCAGTGGCCTCCCATCTCCACCCAGCAGGAGCTCCTCATCTGGGGAAGGCACCTGTGCTGTCTGTGGGGACAATGCTGCCTGCCAGCACTACGGCGTACGGACGTGCGAGGGCTGCAAGGGCTTTTTCAAGGTGAGAGCTCTGCGGTTTGCTCCCTTTCCCACTTCTGCCAGTCTTCCCTCCTGCCCCACCTGCCCCAGCATGCCCCTGCTCCTGGTCCTCACCTAGGGGTTTGAGGTCATTATGTTAGGGCTCAGAGCCCCCAGCAGGGTGGAATGGACACTCATCGAAAGTTTTTGAAGAAGGCCAAAGCAAGCCCTCCGTAGGATAAAAGAATCAGCCAGTGTTGGCTGCAAACGTGCTGTGGCAGTGAGCTGGGCAAACCACATCCCAGGTCTGCTAGCATCTCTCCACGGAGCAGGGCTCACCCCTCTCTCAGCTATAAACTGCATTTATTCCATAGCAAAACACACATGGAATACATCCAGTCTGGGATTTTCTCAATCTCTTATTCCAATTAAACCTTCTTTTTAAAGGAGGAAAAAAATTAAGAGATTGTAAAAGTCCATGTTGATGTCAGCAGTGCCATTTGTAACCCTGGGCCGGTTGGAGTGAGGAGGGCTGTAGGGTCAGTGCCAGGAGGAAACTGGTCTCACATGTGGGACAAACCCCAGCACCTGTAATTTGCTTTGGTTGCTGCCTTGTAGTTACTCTCCAGTTCAGGAGCCCAGTGAGTCCCCACCACTGGAAAGCTGCTTGCAGAGCAGTGACTTAAGCACTGCACAGAGTCCCGGTGTCCACTCTGTAACAGAGAAGGCTTTGCAGCTGAACAGCAGCTTATAAAACTTACACACAGCAGTTCCCTAGTGGAAACTTTGTGCTTATGTTTTTAAGATTTGAATACCCTTTTCTACTCATAGATTTAGGTGCTTCATAATTTCCTTTCACTGAGTGACTGAGTTCACATTCCAGTATTGTTTTCCAGATTAGCTTGTTTCAGTGAAGAACTTGGGACAGACTTTTAGGGGGATGGTTCTGGGCAGCAGGTTTAAGATTTGATACATTTCGGCTTGATTTGGGATATTTCTTCCTGCAAAGATAGCAGTCGTGCCCCTGTTGTGGTAAAAGATACGATGAGAACAAAACCAGTCCAAAAATAGTTCATGGGGAGGGCTTACAAATGTTTGTTTTATTGTACACAGAGCTGCTAATGTTGCTTAATAATAATCCTTTGACAACATGGTAAAATACACATCTCCTGTAAAACTCATTTGTTATTCAAATATAATTAGTAAAGGAAACACAAATAAACTGGAAGTGGCAGCTCTTAGGGGCCCAGTCCTGCCCCTGTGGAAATCAATAGCATACCCTTGACTGGGAGCAGTATCTAGAGCTTATTCTGCAGAATTAAAGTTTTCTGCTCTAAAGCGCAATGAACAATATTTGCTGTCTCTCTTGTATTTAGTACATTGAGGCTGTTATTTGAAAAGGAACACAAATTATGAAATAACATTTTTCCATTAATTATATTGCAGTGAAAGGTTTAATATTGTATGGTGGGCTGATGAAGTTGTTCCTGTTCTGATATCTTTCTTATTAATGTCTCTTTTTTTTGCGCTGTGTTATTTATTGATGTATCTTTGATTTTAAGTATGGAAACACATTTTTGCATCAATATTTGTTACATTCTGCCAAGACTTACCAAGTTTTTACAAATTTTAAATTTATGGTATAGTTTTAACATAATTTAGGGTTAATTAAATGTGTATTACTACAGTATAATTCTGTCTATTTTTTTCTCAGGTCAGGTTAGCTTTCCCAGAATATTTAACTAAACATATTTTGTAGGGGTTTCTGGTATTTTCATTTTTTTCCCTGGTGATTTTAATGGCTAACCAAACCAGTTATTGTGGTATTTGACTAACAATAGCGATAGCAAGAGAAGTACATCACAGATCATTTTGATTTTATTTTAATAAGGTCAGCAATAATCAAGGGAATGAACCAAGTAGAAAATTGTTCCCAAAGGGATATTAAAAGCGGAGATAATCTAATCCCCAAAGGTAGATGCGATGACCTGGTAATTTCAGATATGATTTTATCATTCAAAGTTGCCTGTCTCCGGAGACTTGCTTCAGAACAATCCTAGATGATTTTCATTGTCAGCAGCTAACACTAATAAAATTGTTTTTCCTGGAGGCTAGTGTGTTAGGAAATTAATTTTATCTAATTATATGAATTGCACTGTCGCTTTTCATGTTGTAATTAAAACACATTTTGTCAGGTTCTAAGTTGTTCAAGAAGCGATCAGTTTGCTATTTTTGTGTTGCATTTTTGCAGAGAACAGTTCAGAAAAATGCAAAATATGTTTGTCTGGCAAATAAAAACTGTCCGGTGGACAAGAGACGTCGTAACAGATGCCAATACTGCCGGTTTCAGAAGTGTCTCAGCGTCGGCATGGTTAAAGAAGGTAAGTACTACTGCTATTATTATCCCAGACACTGAAATATTACATTTAATGAATTTACGTGTGTGCGTGTATGGACACAGATATCTTTACAATGAATTTTACATTTCATATAACTTACCCTGAAATATATGCATTTGTGTAATAACGTATTGATTTTCTTCTTTTCACCCATATTATCATATTTAATCTTTAGAGCCCAGAGTTCAAGAACAGCAAGGTCATGAGAGGGTAATTTGACACTGGCCAAAATATCTCCTTTATTAACTTCGAACATTGCTCAATAATGCTGTTGACTTCCCCCTGTTATCTCACCAGGGGCTGCACTGGATTGTGTGCATTTTGACATAGCATCTTGTCTCGTTCCCAAAAGCTGATTGTAAATTTGCAATTAATTTAAATGGAAGCAGGATGAACTCATTAGTCCCAATTCTGCAAATATTTAAGTATGTGAGTAATACTATGTGAGCAGTCCCATTGCAAATACTAACGTGGATAATATAACCTATATAGCATGACCATATATTTTCAAATGCTTCAAGAAAACTAAAAGTACTTTGATTGAATGACTGCCATTTAAAAGGTGCACCAGTAGTAGGAACATTAGATTTTTGTTTCATATTCAGTTTTCTTTCAGCAGAGAGAGTGTGTCTGTTTTTGTGTGTGTGCATGCATGCACGGGCACATGTACATGGGCACGTGGATGTGCTGCAAGCGATGCATGAACACTAGTAACATAGCTGGGCTTTAAGTAAGCAGCTACATTGCTGCTTACGATCATAGTTGTGACACAATTTTGGTATCAGTGTTCCTTTGCAATCAAAGACATCAAGAGCATGTGCTGAAACTGGAGAATGTTCTTATTTTTGCAGGGCTGGCCACCATAAGAAAAGCAGGTGTTCATTCTGATCCATCACTCACTGGTATCTTCACTACTGATTCCCTTTTTTTTAATTACCTAGTTGTCCGTACCGACAGCCTGAAAGGGAGAAGAGGTCGGCTGCCTTCCAAACCAAAGAGCCCCTTACAGCAAGAACCCTCTCAGCCCTCCCCGCCTTCTCCTCCCATCAGCATGATGAACGCCCTCGTACGAGCTTTAACTGACTCCACACCCAGGGAGCTTGACTATTCAAGAGTATGTCTCACTTTTCTTTACCTGTTTGTTTTCTACATATAAGTGATTTATGAACTGCATTTCTACATACCAGGCAGTTTGCTAAAATGAAATCAGATGTAAAATTTGGATGAGGGTAGAAATTTGTCCTGCCATCCATGTCTTTTCATTGTAAGTGGACGATGAGTGGAAAGGAGGGGTAGTAGACATTTGTTAGTAAGTAGTCCTTCTGAGGTTCTCAATCACAAAATTATCTGCAGTATATTCCATGGGTGAGTGAAAGCAAAAATGAGTGGATAAATAGAGCATTCTTCTGCAAAATGCTGTGCCAAAGCACTAGCAATTACAATATGATTGATTAATCTACAAAACTCAGGAACAATACTCATGTGTCCAGTATTTTAATTTCCAGGTTCTGAAAACTAAAATCTAACAGCATATCCCTAATATTCAGATACAAAACTTGAGTAAAGTAACACTGGATGGATAGGGCTGTTTCTATTGAAATCAATAGGAATTTTGCCATTATTTAAATGGGACCAGGGTCTGGCTTTCGATACCCCAGCATAAATACTTCTTCAGTAAAATTTATGTTTGTAAACCAAACCTTTTGAAATTAAAATTCTAAAAAAATCTCAGCAAGGTTTTACCAAATATTGTATATTTTTGGAACCTTGTTCTTTAATGTATCATATTCACCATTTAAATGTTCATGGAATATTTTGAAAGCTTAAAAAATCGTTACATAATTATTAAAATACATTTTTAGGCAGGTCAGTATAGGAAAAGAAAAAAATACAGTTAAGGAAAAACAAATTCATTCTCCTTAATGAAATATGTTTAAATATGAGACTGTAAAAAAATACAGTTGTACCCAGACAACATCTACATTGGCCATTTATCACTTGTTGCTAAGAAATATTTAATACTAAAACATATTTGATTGTAATTATATAAAAAATACATTATTCTGTTTTAGAATACAGTTACATATATAATTTAGCCATTTTAAGCATGCTGTAACATTTTTTATTCAAGCTAATCTGTAAGTATACAATCATATAATTTAACAAATTATTATTACGAATCTAGCTGTTCAGTAACTGACAGCCTTTTAGGGGGAGAATGCATTAGCCATATTTATATGTATTTTAAGTTACCCAGAATGGCTCAGGGGGATCATTCTGCAAAGACCGAGGTGTGTGACAAGCTGTGCCCTTTGACAGAAATCTGCTGGGTTCCACAGAATTACAGGCATATAATAGCCCAGGCCATGAAAGCAACACCTAACCTTATGTATTTATTTGCTTACAGATATAAAGTTATTTTGAACTTACAGAAACCTGAATGAAAACTGTATTTTTGTTGCTTTTTCTTTGTAGTGCAGTAATTATTTCTCTTTTAATGAAATAGATCTAATTGTTGAGCAATTCTGTTGAACATTACAGGAAGCATATGATTGACAAATTAATTTAAGTGTTGGTGGCTAAAAGATTAAGTATGATTGCCTGTTAGGACATATTAATATCCAAGTTGTTCTTGACAATAAAATATGTAGTAGCCTTTTATGCTTAGCAGCATGGAGAAGACAAAAATATGCTAAAAGAAATCAGTAGAGTCATGTTTTTCATAAAATCAGTAGAGTCATGTTTTTCATAAACCTTATACCTATTTTGAAAAGGGAGATCAGAAACAAATGCTATGTAAAAACTGAGATTAACTGAAAGAAATATGCAGTGAACACACTGCAATGCTAAAAAAAATAATTTGAATAATAATCCTGTACCTCTAAAGACTAATTTATGGTACACTCAGATAGGCTGTGACCCTGCTGTGCACCGCAAATGGGTTGATCTGGAAACCTGGCTTCGCAGTCAGTCCTAACGCTTCTGCAAACATGACCTTAATGTTTAGCACGGTCTTATGTTTACAAGCCGTAATATCTTGACCGTCTTGAAAAAATACTGATAAGAGTTTCAGCGAGGAACATGTACCCCTTCCCTCCAAAAAAACACCTCTGCACAAAAAAAACCAAACCAAACAAATACGTTAAATTACATAAGCTATAAGTTATAAACCAAAACAGATTGGAACTGGTTCTGTTCAGAACATGGCTACTTTTCATTTTAGCACTGGTTTTAACTTACCAGTTCATGGCAATGGTATATTTAGGTACTTGGTTTCCAAAAGGAATTGCTAGGAAGAGAATTTGGTTTATGAACTCCTTAAAGGCCAAGGGCTGCAGTCTAGTCTCACACCTGTTTTACTGGTACAATTCCATGAGTTTAAACTTCTAAGTAAGCGAGATGAGAAACAGACCCTATATCTTGCCACCTTTATTCTTGCAGAGTAGCCACCAACTTAAATAGAAGCATTGCCTTTTTGGAGGGAAAGTACAGCATTCAACTGAAAATCACACACATTTCCCTAGCCAAAAATTAAGCAAATATCAGGACTTTTTGAAAAACAAACGTAGCTTCTCCTTTGTGCAGAGAAGTTACTGTAAACTTTTGCAGCTGTAGCAGTTGATGAAGGTCTGATGAAAGTGTGCAAAGGGTAGAGCTAGGTCATGCTATCAGGCTACCCGACTTCAGGCTTTTCAAATCTCTTTAGATATACCATAGTAGTTAATGTTGCTTGCTACACATGCGCTCCCCTCCTCAAGTAACAGTCAGGTTTCATTTAATTCTCAAAGGAGCTCTGAGGAAGTGAGTAAAGCAGAGCTTTGTCTTCTGGCTTTCTCCTGGTGTGCCTCCAGTTTGCACAGGGCAGGTTAAGAAATGCAGATCGGAGCGCTTCAGTACTATGGCCTCCTGACCAAGGGCAGGCTTACCAGCTCTCTTGGTCAGAAGTTAGGTCAAATATCACCTCTTCTCAATGAAATAATCATGGAAATCCTCACAGATTTTCATGCATAAAAGAACCATACATATTGTTTCTGGTTACTCTTGTCTGTTACAAGAAAGTAATGTTTTATTTAAGCTATTCTTTGTAAGTACTAAATCTCTATAGCAAGTAGGAACATATTATAGCAGGTAGAAATTATACAATTTCATATAATTGCTTACCTTTCTTCTAAAAATAGTCTAATGGGCTAAACTATAACAGCAAATACAGGTTACAGTTTTTTAGATGCATTCATGTCCCACATGGGGTATACTATATAGTAGCATTCATAGTTATGCGACATAATGCAGCATTCAGCTTTGTTAGAAAATGTTAAAACTTTGCTTTAGCTTCGCTAAAGGAATGTTTTATAAATATTGGGAATAAATGAATACGTTTCTTTCAGCCATAGAGACCACCTCAACCTTCCCTTGGCTGAATGTTTTATAAATATTGGGAACAAATGAATACCTGTCATAATTATGCTGACTTGTGATGAGTTATATTTAGAATGAACTTAGGGTAGTTGCTTTTTTCTTTTCTTTTCCTTTCCTTTTATTTTCCTTCCTATTCACTGCTCAAAGGATCAAGAATGTGTCTTACCTTAACAGTACCTGTGGTGAGACAGGAGTTTCCATCAACCTGCTTGGTTTCCTCAGGTGGAAAGAAGAAATCATAGGTCAGCTCCTGTGCAGCAAAGCACATCTCCCAGAGCCAGGATGCACACTATCTTGGCTTGCTCCACAGGCTTCATTTTAAGACAGTCTAGAACATGCAAGGTCTTTGAAAAATTGTGTGATCTTTTTCTACCCACTAATCGCTCCAGTGCCTCTTGGTGCAGTCCAGTGCCAGGAGGAGTTAGATCTTGTTGCTTGACCATCCTTAACTATTCCGTTCAGATGGGAGTCCGAACACATAAATGATGCAGCATACAGATTTTTCTACCGCTGCTCCCCACCCTCTCTGTAGTTTGGCCTCTACCAGTGTCACTGTCACAGGATCCTTCTGCTGGGGCAGAATTTGTCTCCAAGTGAACTTTGTAAGAGGGATCACGCATGTTTCCCTTTACAGTGAGCTTGTTATTACAATAAATCCCAAATCATTCAGTTCCTGCTTGGAAGACCAGCAGCATTTTCCAAGCCCACAATTTGTTGAAGCCACAAAAGCTCCTGTTGTATTTTCTGCTAAGAGAGAGGGTCAGTTTCACGGGAGATACTGGTGAGGAAGTAGGAGATAGTGGGGAGGGAGCTGTCAGAGGGTCACAGGGAAGCTGAGTAAGCTGGGCAAGCTGAGCCTGTCGAATGGTTGTCTGGAAGAGTTATGGCCACATAAGCAGGATAATAGGTTCCTCTGAACCTTAAATGCTTCTATTTGAAGGATAAGAGGTGATATGGGACAGCTGTTTTACTTTGAACCGATTCTGTATTCAAACGAAGCAATGCTGCATGTGTCAGATAAAACATGATTTATCTTACATGTCTCTATCACTGTCAGATAAAATGCAGTTTGAGAGGGTTTGGAAGAAATTTGCATTTTGGACATACAGAGACAAATTCATCAATGGGCAAAGTGTTTAATTGTTCTGAGTTAAACAGTATTCCTCTTCTAGTGTGATGGAAATTAGCCTATCCACCAGGTTTCTGTTTCTGTTTACTAATAGCATATAGGTACTTGTAAAATGCGATAAATATTATATTTTATTTATAAATTCTGAACAATTTCTGTACATGCGGAAATATTTTTGCAATATATATCTGAATAGCAAAATGCCTGTAGGTAGCCAAATAGGTGGATAGATGTAGACCTACTTGTTATGCCTTTGATAATAATACCAGCTTTGCCACAGAAGGAAATGTTGTTGGGCAAGTCATGTCATATGTTTCACAAAATGCCCTTAAATGCATATAACGCTGCTTTCTGTGGCTTTCATTTTAGTACTGTTCCACTGATCAGGCTGCTGCAGGCACAGATGCAGAACATGTACAACAATTCTATAATCTTCTGACTGCCTCCATTGACATAACTAGAGGCTGGGCAGAAAAAATCCCAGGATTTACTGACCTCCCAAAAGAAGATCAGACATTACTCATAGAATCAGCTTTTTTGGAGCTGTTTGTACTAAGACTCTCCATCAGGTAACTATTTGTTTCATTTCCTATTAAGCTGATGTGAAAAATCATCCATCTAAATATTTTTAAGGAATAAATATGGTGCTGTCTTTGAACATTGTCAATTGTACCAAAAAAACCACAAAACATCAGCAGAGTCTGCATCAAAAGGATATGGTGTTTAATTTGTTTTATGCTACAGAGAAAACAAGAACGTGATTTAAAAGAGAGCATAGGTCTCGCTGATGTGCCTCTTTTTATTTGATATACCCCATCTTCAACTTCCATAGTAATCAAAATTGATCCCCAGGTAATATTTGAGCAAGTTTACTCAACAGCATAAACTATAGAAAAGCACCTTCAGTATGAAAGCTTTTTCCTTTCCCCCTTCTTTTGTGCATGCAGATCTTTGTCATCTGTTTTTGAAAAGGATCAAGAAGCCTTAAAATCTCTTTCGGGTTGTTTTTCTTCTTAATACCAAGTCATTTAATAGAGTGAAGTGCTATTTGTCAGTCTGACACTAGTTAAGACACTTTACCAAAACCACTTTCAGGGACTGGAGAAATTCCAGACTGGTGATTTGAATTACGCCCTTATTTCTTTAGGTTGAAAATTAGCTTTCCATGCTTTTGTTAACAGGGATATTGGCAATGGGAAATGGAAGGAGAGGAAAGCTTGGCTGTAATATCTCTCTTACACACAGGTTTTCATATAGAAGAGTTCATGGTGTTATGTGTATTGTGGTGCATTATTGCATGTATTTTCCATTGTTTTTTCCATATCAGTTTTTACAGTCTAAAAAATGCAGGTGAAACTTAAGTAAATACTGAGAGTTGTAGAATCTCTTCTTTCTCCAATTTTTGCTAGTTTTGTATTTCAAAATGCACTCACTTAGTATTCCTTTGGTTCAAACATAACAGTATTTAATGTAAAATGTCTTCTCTGTTTATGCCTTTGGGCAGGACCAAAATCTTAACTAATTAGACAGTCTACACCACATGCTACAGCTAACCTCAGGCTTATAAGTCTACCAAGTAAGCAATCACAGAAGCTTGTTTGTTGTACTTTGGCCCCAAGGGAGAAGCATATTGTCAAACGTGAGTGCCCACATATGTCTCAGGATAATGTGCCTTGGATTTTAAATGACAGACACTTCAATACGGCTTACGCATTTTGCTGTAAAGTAGAAGATGCATTTATAATTCTTTCAATTATTTTTATTTGAGGTCCGATACTGCTGAGGATAAGTTTGTTTTCTGCAATGGACTCGTGCTTCATAGACTTCAGTGCCTTCGTGGATTTGGGGAGTGGCTCGACTCTATTAAAGACTTTTCCTTAAACTTAAAGAGCCTTAACCTTGATATCCCAGCCTTAGCAAGTTTATCAGCTCTAACCATGATTACAGGTAAGTGCTCATTTGCTAATGGAAAGCCTCAGCGTCTGCTGCTTTGCTTTAATGTAGATTCAAGAAATTTCAGTTAACTTAGCTGTGTTCATGGTAAAGTGAGTATGATTTTTAAGCATCAGAATGACCATAGTGAAATTTTGGGTTGACATTAGGCTATCAGATACCCCTATTAATATGTAATCTAACTCCATTTCCACATGGTTTCATTGCTCTCTTGGAATAGCCTCTAAAAAGCAAACTGCTTCCAAGCAAATTGCATAGCTCCTACAATGAAATGACCAAAGCTAGGTCTTCTGTGCAGGAATAGTAATATCGAGGTAGTTTGAGAGCTAGAACCTGTACAGCTAGTATAGCTCACCTCTCAGCAAGACAACTAGACCAGAAAGAGTGCTCCACGAGGGCAGGCAGGCTGGTTTTGATAGCCAAGCTACTGTAGGTATTCTGTGTACTGCTTGTTTGAGAGATAAAATTGCAGAATAGTAAGAAAAAATCCTCTTCTGCAGTTGTACAAAAGCTGGGGGTATGCGTGACCATATCACCTCTTCTGCCTGCTGGGGTGAACAGCAGGAACTAAAGTCAGAGACTGTCAAATCTGGCCACCAAGTACAAAATGGGGAGCACAACCTTATAAAGTGTAGTTTTCTCACTCCTGGAACAACAAAGCCCCTTGAAGTACATACTGCACACCTTGGGCTTCTTGCAATTGGAGAGGCATGGCTGACAGGAGCAGGAAGGGTTGAGAGTAAGGACGTCTGACAGCCATACAGCAGAAGTCAGAGCAGCAGTCATCTCTACAGAGAGCCTCACACTCATTTCGGAAAAGCTGGTAGTATAAAGGTGCAAATGTCTTGTCAGTGTGAGACAGGGCTTCAGCGTGCCTTGAGCTGGCTCTTCCCAGGGATGCTATAAGCTCTGCTGAGATGGATATTGATTTCCTTCTGCATTTCAGGCATTCACCAGTTTGCAGGCAGTGGCCTCAACAGTATCAGCTGCATACTTGATTTTACTTAAGATGAGATGATGCTAGGGAAACACTGAAATAAAATGCTGAATGGCAAATATAAAAACTAAAATTGGCCAATTCCCACTGACATTTATGGGGCCAACATTTTGGCTTCAGAATTTGCATCATGCATTTTCTTCCTGCATTTTGGTGAAGACTTAAATGTATGTGTCTAACTCTTTGTTTCTTAAGAAAAGTATTTTCAGTTTTTTTATTTATTTCTGTTCATGCAGATTCTAGTTTCTTTGATAAAATGCTTGAGTCCAGAATAACTCATTGGAGTTGCTTTGTTTTGTATGAAAAATTTTCAAAATGAGTGAGATGTTAAAGTGAGAAAGAACATTCCCAACTTATTTTTTTACTCCTGTATATAAATATCTACAGACATGTTCATGCATACTTACATATATATGCATAAAGAGATGTATATGTGCATTTATATACATACCTATATACATAAATAATTCATATACGTATGTGTATGCATTTAGGTATCTATAAATCAAGGACAGGTGCTGTATCTCTTCATACATATTTACATACAGGCATATATGTTCATCCATATAGAGCACATATCATTGACTATTTACTATATATTAGATACATCTTTTTCAGATAGACACAGATAGCTTGATCTTGATTATCTTCCTGCAGACTGAGAAGATGGCAGTCAATGGACAGGATCCTCCAGCTGTCTAAGTGAATATAGAAAAAGCTATTGTATAGGAAGAAACGTTAGTCTCCTTACAAACCCATACCTTGTTTTAACATGATAATTCTTCATTCACTTAGACAATGTTTGCTTGCCGTTACATAAGGAGTCAAAGCTGTCCAGTGGATGGCTCAGGTCACTCTATGTTATCTAAAAGAAATAGCTTTTAATTGACAATGCCCCACGTTTCTTCCTTTCCTTGGTACTAATCCTCTCAGGAGTTGATTATACTGTGCTGGTCTTTCCGAAGTTTCTAAGCAAGTGAAAGTAACTGTTACCTTTAAAAATAGAGCGTTTCTGTCCATAAAAGCTTTAATATTGTCTGTATTTGTCAAGCATTTCTTGATTTTCTCACCTGTGTGACATGGTGCTTAAAATTAATGTAGTTTTCTGCTTCTTTTATTTCACGAGACCAGTAAGTCTCTGCTGATATGCTCTTAAGAACAGAGTACACTTTCATGCGATCTGAATTAGACCGAAGCTGCTGTGTGTAGTGATTTGTATTCACAGGTTTCAGATCTCCAAGAGCAGCTAGCTAACTTAGGGACTCTGCCAGGAATTTGATCACCTGAAAATGGACGAGATTGTATAAAGTTGAACAATATTAAAAAAAGCTAAAAAACTGTAAGAGAAAATCAGGTAATTACAGCTAAGCAAGCACTACAGCAAAAAATGCTGGTGGACAGGGTTCTTTTGAGACTTCCTCAGTGACAGTATATTGAAATTTTATATTCAGGAAACTCCTGAGATTTGCCTCTGATACGGCACCCCATGAGAAACAGCTTCTTGTCTTCTCCCTACAGTTTGAGCATGACAAGCCATATGCTGGTTTTCAGCTAGTGCCACCAAAAGAGAAAAAACAATAAAGATAAATTTTGGAAATCTGAAATCTGTTGAACGTTTTCAAGCATTGTTTTGAGGCTTGGCTTAGATTTAGGTGGATGTTTTAGGTGCCAGTCTTTATCTTTGGAGAAGGTGCTCTTCTTTCGTGAAATGGACTGTTGGAGGCAATAGGTAGTTAGAAAACCCTTATTTGAGCCCTATTTGGGAGTCAGAGCAAGAGAGAGTGACCTTTTCCAGGAACACAGGATATCCAGCTATTGAGTATCGTTGTCTTTTATGTTGAGACTATTTGACTTATTTTATGGGCTGCATAATGGCTGTTGTGTATGATCTGGGGACAAGGTGGTGCTCAGAGGAACGCCCAAGGCCCAGTCACTGGTCTGATTCCAGCAAGAAGAGAATCTATCAATTTCCTATGTTCCAGATGGATATCCATGTCACTGCAAGAGAGGAAGGAGCAGGAAAGCTCTGTTTTGTGAATCTTGTTATTTGCTTTTATTAGCAACATTGCAAAACTGAAATGCTGGCTTGAGCAAAGTTTTCATTATTACACAAATTGCTCCAGTTCTTGTTTTCCATCAGTCAGCTTTTCATGACTTAATGGTTCAACCAAAAAAAAGAAAAAGGCAAAACCAGAGTGTTCTATAATAGTCGTAGTGTGTTTTAATACTGTACATACAACATCTTAGGTAGTACCAAATTCAAAAATTGCCTCTCCAGATAAAGAGAAACCGTCCTGGGAATAATGACCTGTTTGTTCTTCTTGATTCCATGAGCGCTCTCCATAGCCCAAACAAAGACATGCTCTTAGGAAACAAACCCTCTTGTATACTAGTCATTGCCAGTATTGCTGAAGGAGAAGAGCAGGAGAAGTTGCTACTCTCTTTCACATGTTCCCTCTCTGTTCTGCAAGAATGACAGAGAGAACTAACATCCCTCATCCAGTGAAGGAAGAGAGGATAAATGTAAAAATTAGTGTTGGAGACTAAAAGACATTCCACTGTTTCCAGTATCTCATTTTCGGATGTCAAATCTGCTCCCAGTAATAGCCCCAGTAGTTCCAGTGTCCTCTGACTATCTCTGCTGACTTGTTTGAAGCTGCAAAGCTCCATGTGCTATTTCACCACAGATGCAGATCCCAGCTAGCTTATAAATATTTGTCACTATTCATCGTGTTTAGTAATTCTGAAGAGAAGGGCTGGAGACCTAGTGGGTATCACAATACTCACTAATTCATTGCTTGCTTTGAGTAAAACTAAAGGTATGCACAACATAAAATAAATAGGAAAAGATTTTGTAATATTTGCATTAGTCCATATATTTGTGCTTTTTCTGTTTATTTTATGTTTCCTGAGAATTCTCACTATGCTTAACAGAAGGAAACCATCATGTCAGATTGCTGTTGAATTTTCAAGTCCTTTCAGATAGGACATCAACTTGAAAGAGCATCCAAAATAAAAGAAGTTATATCTGTTTTATTTGGGGTAGCTTGCAAACAGTGAATTTAAAACTCTGCAATGCCAAAACACATCTTTTTTTTCTTTAAGGTACTCCTTTAGGATCTTCCTCTCTCTGTCTCTCTTCTCTTTTTCTACTTCCTTCAGTCGGTTAAGAAGGGCTGAACACAACTTCCTCCAGAGCACATCAGCAGTGCTCTAAGCATCAGCCAGAAGGAGGTAGTTAGGAAACGACATATGACACATCCCACATCCTCATGAAAGCAAGAAATTAGTTATGTCCTGTTCTTTTTCTTTGGATCTCTTACTCTGTTGGAATGTAGGACCTAAAAAGCTAAAGAAGAGTGCCAACATGGAAAGAAAATGCTGGTCATCTTGGGATGAGTTCTGTCCTTCGTTCCACATGGATGATTGCTGTCAGTTTAGTGTGTTGCATGGATCACAGGTGTTCTTGCAAAAGCACCCCATGCTGGACTAGATAAGGATGATGATGAAACTTTACAGAGTAGACCAGCTCTTAACTCAGCCTGTTCTTGAAGCAGCTTCCTTAACTTCCCAAATGACCATTTATAATGCTCTGCTTTACAGTTTTTCTAACAGTGTCAAAATATAAAGATTGAGACTCCAATGCAGATCGTCTCAAGGGCACTCTCTTATTAGCTTCAAAGTTCTGCCTCCTCTAAAACTGCTGGTGTTTTCTCTCTCTCTCCCTCTTGTTAATTCTCTTTTCCTCTCTGCCTCTTCCCTTCCCTGTCCACATCAAAATATTATTGTTTTGCCCGCTTGACACTCTCAGGGGGATGCTGCCGAGCACAGAGCATTCTAGCCCTCATTCAGCCAAGCTCTTTCGGCATATGTTTTATTTTAAGTGTGTTACAGACCAGCCCAGAGCCACTGTATGTACTAGGCTTATTCACACTTCTAATGCTTTGTTAGACTGGCACCAGGACATTGAAGAACATTGTGAGGTTTCAATTAATTATGAGTTTGTATTTGTTTTCCTGCTGGTGGGCTTTTCATTCCAGTTTACAAACACAATTTTTAGCACCATCCGTCATACTAAGAAATAGTAAGGAGTCCAGTCTGGCTAAAAAGTGTCTGGCTGCTACACTTCCCTTCTGAACATGAATTTGTCCAACTTCCCTACAGAACGGAGGCTCACCTACTCTTCAGCAGCAGATATCCTTCAGTCCTGTTGCCAGGATCCTCTGGAGTGGGTGCTTCATGTGCTGGGTCTACATACGAGCAGGTGGCAGACTGGAGGAGTGTAGGAGAGCCAGTTATGAAAAAAAACCCTTCTCAGCCCTCCAGATTGCATTGTCTGCCTTCCCCCCACCACTTTGCTGAGGGAAATACTGTCAGCATCGAAGCGGAGTGCTCACTCCTCCTTCTCCCCTCCCACCCTTTTGCTGAGGCAAGAACTCTTTCCTCCTACAGCAATTGGTGGCTTCTGTGCTACATTGTGGTATTCTTAAAGGAGGGAGCAAACTGTGATGTCTTGTGTGGTCATTTGGCTCATCTGACATTCAGTACCTTTCACAGCTGATGCAGAACACAGGGCACCTCCAGAATATGATTCATCCACCTAAAATCATAATCATCTTCTAAAGATGCCTACCCTTCCGGTGATGTGAGGAGGAGCTTGACAAGTCTGTGCTCCTAGCTTGGGCACCCTTGTGAAGTGCCTGGAGGTTAGGCAGGACGAATACAGGCCAGAACACAAGAGAAAAGGAGACTCTTAGATCTGCCAAGTTGCAGTCTTGCTGTGTAGCAGAGTATGCACGAGACAATCAGAAAGCTGTAGGTACCTGAGCCTCATGTTTGTTTGAGTTATAGAGGAGGAAGAGGATTGTGAAGGGGGAAGAGAAAATCAGATAATTATATTGAAACTGAGACAATCAGGAGGCCTGTTTTAAGTCTGCAGTGCAAATCTGTTGCATTTCTGATTGGACTGACACCTCACAATGAATTAAGGCTAAACCTGACTCACCCTGACACAGAGCACAGAGCCCAAAGGCCTTTGAGATATTCAAGGTATTTGAAATATTGCGCTTTTTGAGAGATATTTCTCATAAATGTAGCACTCAGTCTGCCTAGCCCTGACACAATCTATCCCGTATCAGAGATTAGGGAAAGAAGAACTAGTGCATCGGTTGACAGGTTTTCCTGCTCTTTTACTCTCTTCCTATTAAGTTTTTGCTGATTAGCGTATGTATAACGTAGAATTGCATTGAAATTCCTGGGAAAGGGGGGGAAAGTGTAAAAAAAACTTGCTGCATTCAGTTTGCCAGGATCAGCTGCTAAGTTTGCAGAGCTTTAGAGGCAAGACTTCCAATGAATCACTTTGACAGGCTTATCTTTGCCCTAAATCACCATTTTTCTTGCAAAAATCAATGGTATCCTAAAACATAGGGCTGAGAAATTCTATATTCACTTTGCTCAGTGCCTTTTTAATTATCATTATAAGAAAGTCTGAACCACAATAGTATTTACGTGCCTCCTTAGTCAGTTAGAGAACATGTATTGGTTTTGACTAGCTGTCCTTCTTGGGATAAATCATTCCTTGGCCTTATCATTCCTGTGTGGATGAGAACATCTTGTGGAAGACAGAAAATGATTAGAGGCCATCAGCTTGAGTGCTAGTGCATGTACTTACCACAGGTGCCTTGTGCTGCTCCCTTTATTTTGAGTGAGAAAGACTGTGGGGCTATCTTCACCCAAATGAGACCAATTGTGTGGAAAAGGCAAAAAAAGTGCATTTCCTGCTATTTGAACCCTAAATATTAAATTTAAATCTTTCAGAAAGTTAGACCTAAGACTCCTCAGGTCTACATGAGAGATGAGTTGTTTCTTACACGGCTACATTCCCCAGAAACTAATTGGATGCTAACACCAGAGACTGGGATGGCAATGCCAGTGCATGCAATGCCCTTCTACTAGCAGAAGGTTTCCACATAGATGGCTTTGCCTTTCTGTGGGCCCGCAAGGGGTACCTAAGGGATGAAAGACTGAAAAGCCCTTCTTCCAGTGAGGCAGTTGCAGTCATGAGGAATTACCTTTGAAGAGATTTGCTAGCAGCAAAGGCCATTGCATGGCAATTCATGCAGGAGAAGACAGCCTGGTTTATCAGAGATTGCTTTACGATTGTAGCACCGGAGAGTGACTTAAGGACAGTATTTCTATTAATTCTGAATTTCCATGATTTTATTACTTAAAGGCTACTAATTTTATCATCTTTGCATGTATTGTATTTTGCATCAATATGTTTCATGGCTAGCCACCAAAGACATGATTTGTTCATAAGTCTCTGAACTTGTCAGTGTGAGACAAAGACTGTTTTAGTTCTGGCTGGAAATGTTAACAACATCGCTGTGTGCTCCAGAGATATTTTTCCATACTCTGCAGCGAGGTGCACATATACCAAGGCATTGGTTTAAAAATGTGCTCTGCTAATCTGTAGTCAGCTTTTGGATCAATTCTAGTATTTCAGCTCCCTAGATGTATAAAGATACCTTCACTTACACAGCCAGGAAACAACCTCAAAACAGGTTAAAAGATGGGAACTCTTCAAAGACTGCAAGATTAATTTAATGTCCTGCAGATTCTCTCAGTGGGCTAGTGGTTAAAAAAAAGAAGCCTGCAGCTTTTTAAATCCGTGTAAAATATTTATCTGTCAAGATTTTTAATGGGAGAATCTGCCTAAGTATTTACTCTCAGTGACCTGTATAGTTAAGGCTTACATAATTACACTATACACCATTTACTGGAAAGGCTTTAAATATTCATTGACTCATCGTGTTTTAAAGTAAACAAGGCACTTAGAATACCTAGGGTTTTTAATTCCTGCAAGGTGAAAAAGATGTCTGAAGCAGATGTTGTTGCTTGCATGAGTGTTGATCTGGAGCAACAGGGCAGATGGATGGTACTTAAATGATAGAGCACAGTAGCTTCTGGCTGGAGATGTTCACGACTGCACATCTGATCCCAAACTAGTGTTCTTCAGGAGCCAGTTCTGCCTAAGTAAATAAAGTTGAAAAAAATTGTAAAATGGGTGAATATCAGTGGAAAATCAGACCTTTACATTTCTGACTGCCTTCATTGAATCCCATATGTTGTATTGGTTTGTCAAGAATATGTAGCCAAAACAGGCGGTAAGGGGAGACAGCAAGTTTACATATACATGCCTTGCACAGACATTATGCCTACTTCTGGAAGTAGAGAAAACTATATTCTTTTTACTGTTCGTTAGGGGATGGACAGAGAAAGTATCTGTTGCCCGCTCCTCCTGCAGTAGAGGAACAAGACTCAGGGGGGCAGTGGATACGATATGGCACATGGTTGCCAGGGGTGAAGGAGAATGATGGGGAAGGCAGATGACTTCAAACACGAGGGCTGGCACAATTAGTCACTCCTCATCCTCTACTGTCATTGTTTTTACGTATAGTTGGTTAAAATTAATATAACCTGTTTTCTTACACTCCCTATCTGGTATTATTCTATTTCATGTGTAAGTGATTATGACTTCACTATAAAGCAAGTTCTTCTTTAGCTGTAAATTTCAAAGTCAAAGGCAAATTGAAACATCAGAAAACTATTTGTTCTGAAATGTTATATGAGTTTATCCACTGAATCTTGATAGCAAACAGCACAAAATTTTCTTTATCCGTGTACCAGTAAAGAGCTGTGGATGTGTTTAACGTGGCTGGAGTATTTTAAAAGGCTATTTGAAGGGGGTCAAACCCCAGTTCCGTTTCCTTTTAGGAATGCTGAGATTTTGATGGTGGATAACACAGCTCCCATTTCAGGCACTGCTAACTCAAAGCAAAATAATTAACTTCCAGGCTTCTTTTATCTTAGACCTTTTAAAGATGAATAAACTAAAAAGAAGCAGCTGATCAAAATAACAAAGGGTGGTATGGTGCCTTTAGTTTCTTCTAAGAGTGTCTGCAAATTCCTAGTGGAATTCTAGGCCCAGCGCTGATGGAGCTGGCTAAGGATATCGATCGCCACTTGAATTCACTGAATAAATAATGGTTGCCATAGCTATTGAGCATTCACAACTGGTGGGGAAGCACGGAAATCTCCAAAACACCTCCTGTGATAGCTTTGCTGGAAAATCACCCAATTAATTCCATCTCATATCATGAAAATTATGTGAGATGCGCAGGATGCTTAGAGTCCCTGTACTAGAATTTCAGTCATAACTGAGCATCTCTGCCGGCTATTTTAGCAGCTAAGTAGAAAAGGACGCTTGCCATCTCTCACTTTTTGTGGCAGAAAGGTTAACTGACATTGTATAACCCCAACTGCTCTGAGAAATCTTACACTTTCAAAGCATTTTTTGCTTTGAGTACCAGAGTATGGATTTGGGTTACCCCGAAGAAAACGAGTTTCCTCAGTTCATGGTAGGGATACTGATACAGGATTTTTTTCTGGCTTTGCAGAACGACATGGATTAAAAGAACCAAAGAAAGTGGAAGAGCTATGCAACAAGATCACAAGCAGTTTGAAAGATCACTTAACTTTCAGTTGCCAAAACAAAGGACAACCGCTTGAGTCTGCAGAGCCGAAGGTGCTGGGTGTTCTGGCTGACTTGCGTTCTCTCTGCACACTGGGACTGCAGCGCATCTTTTACCTGAAACTGGAAGATTTGGTGCCAGCCCCTTCCATTATCGACAGGCTGTTTCTGGACACCTTACCTTTCTGAGTCAAACCACCCTCCTGAAAGGCAAATGCCCACCAGAGCAGGCAAATGGATCGTGACTTAACAGCTAACATTTCTGCCCTCACTTAACAGAAAAGCAGCTCCAGGTCTAAAATAGGTCTTTTCTGGCGCTTTGTCCTTAGAACCTGAGGCCTGAAACTTACTGGCTTACTGATTTGGGGTTGTGTTCTTTGTTTTCTTTTGTGTGATTTGGGTTTTTTAAATGGCTAATATGGCACTTTTGGACAATGCTATCCCAGCAGCAGTAAAAGGTTAACATGACTGTTTTAAATCTGTTCTTTAACACCTCATGGTGTATGAGGAGTGAAATTGTAGAAGCTGTGTTTGAAAACAAGAACAGCAAATAGTTGTTGCCAGGGTAGTATGTGTTTTGTGAGGATACCTTTAGCATACTTCCTGCATCAAGGGCACATACATCAGCACAATCTAAACAAAAAATCACTTTTTTAGCAAAATACATTCAATTGAACATTTCATACAAATCAAATATAGCAAAATGACAATGGCTGTTAGCTCCCATGTTCAAGTGCAATTTTTTAAAGTGCTGTCTTACTAAGTCTTGTTTATTAACTAATTTATTTTACTATGAAAACAAACGGAAGAAATCGAGTGAGAGAATTACATGCACTAACTTACCTGACAGTTTTACAAACTTGATTCCATATAGCGTGACTTAATTGATAAATGTATGTGGAAGACACAGGAGCAATTGTGGCTCCTTAGCTAAGGAAATCCGAGTAAGTAGTGATTGGAGCACACAGGGTCAGCATCAGGGATAGTTCAGTTTTGGACTTTTAACCTAAGCGACTAGTTAGTAAACAGACAGAAGATGGTTTTCGAGAACAAGCAAGTCTTGTAAAATAGTATGAATGTAAGTGCTAGGAAGGATATAGTGAGCTGCGTTTAAACATTCCGTGTTCGTACTCCTTTTTGTATGTTTATACTGTTGATGCCATATTAATATGAAATAATTTGTTGCATAGTGTCTTTATTTGTATAAATGTTCGTATGCATGGTATATTGTAATGGCTTTGCCTGTATTTATTGCAATGACTGCCAGCTCATGGGAGCCCTGTTACACATGATAACTAAAATGGGGTGTTCACACTGACTCAGATACACCATTTGGAAAACTATATACATATATATAATGTGTGTATATATATATGTATATACCTATATTTGTGTGCGTGTGTGTGTGTGTCTTTTTATTAACCATTTGTATATAAAATATCTGTTAAATCACAAGCAGAGTTATTTTACAGTTTATTTGCAGTGACTTCTAAGGCAGTACTGTTTAGCACTTTGATATTAAAATCTTGCTCATGTTTTGCTAAATTCAAATAATATTTAAAAAATCTAGTTCTAAAAAAAACTTTATATGCACTGTATTAAGTCAAAATTTTGTTGGTCATTTTGCTAAGGAAATTTTTGAATGTCAACCTGATGTCACTGTATCTTTTGTTAGCTTTAAACATTCTAGCTTTTGTCTTTTTTTAAACTATGCTGTTTATATGGAAATTAAATTATACAATCAAACAGATGCCAAATGAATTGCCTAATTGCTGCAAAGGATAACCCAGATATCAAGTCACTGTATGGTTTTCAAATAGTAATCTGGTATTTTATCACTTACTATGTTTGGATGTGCTTTTATGAAAAAATTATTCTTATATCAAGATTTATAGTAGTGTCAATAGGGAAACAGACTTCTAATCACTGTAGTTAATATTTCCGGTTTACCTGCAGATAATATTTGGAAAAGTATTGCTTTTTGTATTGACTTTTAAGCTTACGTGCAAACATAATAGCATAATTAAATATCAGAGAAGCTAATGTTTCTTGTAGGTTGCTGTAACAAGCCTGACCAGCAAGACAAATATATTTTGACTGAATTTGCTTTTGTATATACTAAATATATATATAAGTATATATATATATACACATTCATACACATGTGCGCATACAAAAACATACAGACAGAAAATCAAAAAGTATGTTTACTTTTGTCTCCTTGTGTAAAACACAAGGTCCCTTGAGAAATGACTTTTATCTAGGGACAAATCATGCCAGGTGCTGAGCACCAACCAGATGAGGGCTTGCAGGCGCTTCTTGCAAGTGTGCCCTTACAAAGACTTTTCAGGTGAATCAGCATAGTACAGTAAAATGTTTTTTTTTGTTGAGCAAGGTTTATTTTTTAAGTGGATATGAGTGGGAGGTAGCAGGTCCAGAGCCCCATGTGAGATTTCATGTAGCCAGTGTCCTCCAGTCTTCCATAGACAGTCTTAACTGTGATACTCTCTCAAATCCCATCATCTGTGGAATTGTTCTTCATGTCAACTTCAATACATGGATTCATCCTAGAGTACAACCAGTGACAGGTCACAGTGGTAAATGAAAGAGTTAACGCAGAATAAATCTACTACTTTCCTTAGAGCTCTCTCAGTGTGAATATGCCTTTGTCTAGGCAGAATTCAGGAATATATCAGGTGTTAAGGGAGAGTGCCTTGCTTTTATTTCAGACAACAGTGTTTCAAGAGTTTCTTCACTCTGCTAAGGGCAGTACTTTTTTTTTTTCTTCTTTTTTTTTTGTGGTATTAACCTGTGGGTTGAAAGAAATGCTCTTGTACATATACAATGTAAATTAAAATTATTAAATTGAATAAGATTTTTTTCAGAGGCCCCATGTGTGTTGAATAAGTATGCTTAATTCTATTAAAATCTGATGTGAATTTTTTATCATTTATAAAACATTAAAAAAATTGTCTACTTGAGTCTTAGAAGTGGAAAAATTGGTGAAGCATGCTTAAGAACACTGGCAATTTAGTGGCTAGTCTTTCAACTAAAGTAGCTTTTATATAAATACAATAAGACCTGCAGTATCTGGTTACACAATCTCCATTAGATATTGAATGCTGGACGACAGCTGTCCCAGAGGTTGTAAGGACCAGAGCAGAGAGACTACCTGCCCCTTACCGTACTTTTCCATGCCAAAAAAGGATTATTAACTCACAAATTGTGACGGCCTCAAGGGAGGGAGGGGGTGGCTATAGGGCTCGTGGTCCCTCCCGTATAGCACCTGTGTCTGGCGAGAAAGAGGACACCTTCTGCCCCTTTGTGTCAGTAAATCCTGGTAAAATATGGCTCCATCAGGCACCTGCAGCATCGTCATTAACTGTGCATGCAGTTTCTTTCCTTACCATGTCTTTGATTTGTAGGAGGGATCACTTCTGGTCTGCCAGAGAAAATTGTTTGGCTACAAATGCATTTTCTACAAATGGAGTTTTGAGAGGCATCTGCCCCTATTCCTGTTATTGTCATTAGTACCGATGGCTTGCACACACCTCTGCAAGAACCATTCCTCTGTAGGAACTGCTTAGCTGGAGGTTACATCAAATTATGCACTGTTGCAGGCTGCAGGAGTTGCAGCTCCTTCTTTGGAAAGGTAACAAAAGGTTACTCCAGCTCTTCCAAGCTATTTGTTGCTTTTTTTCCTATGCCTTATTTTCAAAATTAAACTAAAAACATTAAAATTCTTAATAAAAATGGCAATGTGTTTTGCATTATAGTCCCACTAGGCAAAACATGCAGATATTGTGACCAACCTGCACCAAGGTCTGAATTTTCGTCCTGCAAGAAAAAGCTTAATCTCACTAAACTTGCAAGTATCTCAGTTTTTAATGACTTCAGGGAGTGTAAGTTGTGTCCTTAGACATGGGAACAGAACTGTGTCCTGATGTAGATCACCTGCACATTTGTCCTTAGGTGTGCTTTAGGTGCACGCCTAAACTGTATCAACTGCAAACCATGTGATGCCCAATGATTGACCCCTCCATTGGAGCGCTGGACTGAGTCAGGAATATGACAGTGGTTCCTGTAGTAGAGACCATCCTTGGACCCATCAAAGCATCCCAAAATGAGCAACTTTAACTAGAGGTGAGTCAAATGTGTTTCTACAGCTCTCCTACCTTCACTGTTCACATCCAGGTTCATTTGTCCAACACACAAAGCTAAAAAATTCAGTTATGTTGCAGAGAGGAGAGAGAGAGGTTTAATTGTGTAAAATTAAGCATGGCTCTGGCAAGAATTGGCAGTTCCCTCTATGGGCGCTATGAAACATGTCTTTTCATTAATTATTTGTATTATAGCAACACCTAGAGGCCACAGCAGAGATCAGGACCCCATTTTGCCTGCTATCCTAATTAGCACTTCCAGTACCCACCCTGGAGAAGATCCAGTCCAAATAAACAAAAGAAATGAAAGCGAAGAAACAGGTTGAAGGAGTCGAGTGCCGTGCCCAAGGGCATATAGCATTTCACCCACAGAGCCAGGAATAAAAACTTCTGTTTACTGAGCTAGTGCCCAGTGAATGCTTCTATTTTGTTTTCTTTTTCTTTCCCTGGGCAATTTATGCTGCCACTGTATCAAATTTTATGCAAACACGATAAAAGCATTGACAAATTCAAAGTAAGCCATGTATTCAAGCTGATCTTGTTTACCCTGCATATATAAGTCATCCATGAGACTCTTCAAAATCCTGGTCAATCACGTGTTTGGAACTAAGCTGTCATACAAACTAGACAGTATTTAGACAAGAGATATTTAGCTGTTCTTTATTGAATTAATGAAACTGACCACTGGGAATATTTCAACATATGGATTAAACAATAAATATTAATGGAGAAAAAAGATTAAATTTTAAAGAAATGCATAACTATTGATGCAGTAATTGAATAAATGGAGAGTCAATTAATCAAATTCTTAGCAGTGGACGACATGTTTGAGAACTGCGTTTTGGACATACGCTTGTGAGATTTACCAGTAGTGATTTGTCAAATAAAAGAAAAAGAAACTTGTTTACCCTATGGAAACACTTTCAGCAATTTTTCTTCTGTTTTCTTTTTTAACATGACACATTTATATTCATAATACAGAATGTTCTGGCTGCATTTATTTACAGAAGAATTTTGAATACATGAAGTTGTGATGTAGCTGTGAAAGTCAGATGAGATCAAAATTCTGACCTAAGCCCACAAAACCAAGGATTTTCTCTAAGGAGAAGAGTGGGAGTCTAGCTGCAATTAGATATGATGTATATTGAAAGATGCTTATATGTGTATAATGGAACTACTTTAATGTCAAGTACTAGATTCTCAAGTCATGCAAGAGACAAGGCCATGGGAAAAAATGCCACTTTTCCCCCATTCATATTTTCATAAAATTATGGAATCATAGAATTGTTTAGGTTGGAAAGGAGCTTTTAAGATCAAGTGTAGCCCTTAACCTAGCACTGCCAACTTCACCACCAAACCACATCCCTAAAGTGCCACATCTACAAAACTTTTAAATACCTCCAGGGATGGTGACTCAACCACTGCGCTGGGCACCTGTTTCAATGCTTGACAACCCTTTCATTGAAGAAAGTTTTCCTAATATCCAGTATGATCCTCCCCTGGTGCAAATTGAGGCCATTTCCTCTTGTCCTGTCACTTCTCACTTGGAAGAAGAGACCAGCACCCACCTCACTAGAGCCTCATTTCAAGTAATTGTAGAGAGCCTTAAGGCATCCCCTCAGTATCCTCTTCTCCAAGTTGAACAACCCCAGTTCCCTGAGATGCTCCTCATAAAACTTGTGCTCCAGACCCTTCACCAGCCACTTTTCCCCAAGCATGTAATATTTCATGGGGTTGTTGTGGCCCAAGTGCTCGACATGGTGCTTGGCCTTGTTGAACCCCTCAGCCCACAGATCAGGTCTGTCTAAATTCCTCTGTAGAGCCTTCCTTCCAACAAGCAGACCAACGCTCCAGCCCAACTTGCTGTCATCTGCAAACTTAAAGTTTTAGTCAATCACCTCATCCAGATCTTTGATCAAGTTATTGAACAAAGCTGGCTCCCACGCTGAGCCCTGGGGAACACCACCTTGTGACCAGCCGCCAACAAGATTTAACTGCATTCATCACAAATTTTTTGGGCCTGGCCATCCAGTCAGTTTTCTACCCAGCAAAGAGTACTCTCATGCAAACCATGACCAGCCAGGTTTTTCTGGAAAGTCCTGTAGGGAATGGTGTCAAAGGCTTTACTAAAGTCCAGGTAAACAACATCCACAGCCTTTCTCTTATCCAATAAGCAGATCTGTGTCGTAGAAGGAGATCCTGAATGTCTTGTATGTGCGGCGTGATGTCGCTCAAGATGATCTGTTCCATTTTACATTGTCTATCATTTTTGCTTAAAGAAACAGAGTTCTGGCCTTGTTCAGGTGGAATTTTATCTCAAATAATAAATAAATAAATTAACAAGCTAAATGACATTTAAAGAAAGAAATGTGTTTAAGTAGCTGAAGTATCGCAAATAACCCGAAGTCTTTAACCTGCCAAGTCTTGTATTAAGAAACACCATCCACAGTAACTTTCACTGTGTTCTGTGATTAAGCATTGCTGTAGAACGATAGTGAATTGCAGAGATGGTTTGATACGGTAGGAGACTTTCAGATGCAGTAGACAGAAAACAGAAATTAATTTACCTTGCATGGGGTCTTATTATTTATCTTGCTGTGTTTCCTAATTAATTGACAATATTGATGTTTACACAGGGATTTGCTCCTTTCCAACTTCACTTGATCCTGTGAAGAAGTCAGAATGCTGCATTTGTAGTATCACATTTATGTTGCCATGGCAACAGTCAGGGATTTCACAAACATTAATTAGGGTTGGCAACTTGGAATGTTTTCAGTATGGTCCCATGTAATTTTCCCTCTTTTATCCCTTCCTCATTATACCTTACTTTAAGAACTGACTTTTTCAGTGTGTATACAGGTTTTTTTATCTCATGTCTTCAGGATTCAGTTGACACCTTCTCTGATTTACAGCCACCTTACTTACACCTCCACACACAGCCAGTTAAGAAGTAACTGCAGTCCCTACCTGTATTTGTGCTAAGCTCCAGTTCTTACACTTCAAATCAATCCAAATTTCAGTACAACCAGCTGGTTTCTATGCCAGCATGTGCAAAAGAAGTGAGGAAATGTACGGAGGCTTAGATGCATCTTCCCAGGCAAGCTACTTTTAAAGGTAGATGCTAAATCTTGCCCAAGGCAGAGCACAAGCCTTCTGTTCACGGAACCTTAAGTTCTGTGAACGTCCAAAATTCATGTAAACTATTTTAATTCCAGCATATCAAGAGAATTTATAGACATTTAATTTACTGTCTAATAATATGGAGAAGTGAACTTCATGAAGTTCAACAAGGCCAAGTGCTAGGTCTTGCACCTGGGTCAGGACAATGCCAAACATGGATACAGGCTGGGCGATGAGTCAATTGAGAGCAACCCTGAAGAAAAGGACTTGGCAGTACTGGTGGATGAAAAAGTAAGTAAGAGACAGCAATGTGTGCACACAGCCCAGAAAGGTTGCATCAAAAGAAGTGTTGTCCAGTAGGTCAAGGGAAGAGATTCTGCCCTTCTGCTCCTCTCTGGTGAGATGCCAACTGGAGTACTGTGTCCAGCTGTTGGGCGCTCAGCATAAGAAAGACATGGACCTGCTGGAGTGGGCCAAGAGGAAGGCCACAAGGATGATCAGGGGACTGAAGCACCTCACATGAGGACAGGCTGAGAGCATTTGAGTTGTTTAGCCTAGATAAGGCCCTGGGGAGTCCTTATTGTGGCCTTCCAGTACTTTAAGGGTGCCTACAGGAAAGAAGGACTCCTTATCAGGGTGTGTAGTGATAGGATGAGGGGCAATGGTTTTAAACCAAAAGAGGATAAATTTAAATTAGACATTAGGAAGAAATTCTTTACCATGAGGATGGTGAGGCACTGGCACAAGTTGCCCAGAGAAGTTGTGGATGCTCCCTCCCTTGGGGTGTTCAAGTTGGATGAGGCTTTGAATAACATAAGAGAGTGGAAAGTGTCCCTGCCCATGGCAGGGGCGTTGTTTTAGATGACCTTTAAAAGTCCCTTCCAACCCAAACCATTCTATGATTCAATGATTCTATAACAATTGCATACTACAGTTATCCAATAGAGTTAGCATCCTAATTTACTCAGAAGGCTTATCAAACTGCATGTTGGCAGTGAACTTTTGAGCCTCTCTAAAAGCAAAATGTATTAATTTGTTAAAAAAGAAAGACAGAAAATTTATGACACCATCAACAGCAAAGTAAAAGATTCCTATGCTGAGGACTTAGGGACGAGTCCCAGACAGTTGTCAAACCATCTTCCCAATGACAAAGATATCCAAATAAAACCAAGCAGAGAAAATATGCCAGTATTGCCCTAATTTGGAAAGGAAGATGATAAGACTGGTTAGAGGATATTTGTAGTCTAGGCCACTGTAAATGACTAGAAGAAAAAAAAATGGAACCACTTGGAGTCTTCTCTTTTGGTTACAGGTGAAGTCATATTGTTTGTTCCTAATTTAGAAGTTATTTTGTACATTATTAACAGAACACTAGTATTTGAATAATAAATTCTGAGTCTGACCACCATCTTCTTTGCCTACATGACAGGGGAGCAAAAAGCCTCATAAATGCTGGAAAGATGTCTCAGAAGGTAGGAAGAAATTGAGACTTTGCCTTGATGGTAAATTATTTAATCTTTAAGAGATTTAATCAAAACCAGGGCAGAGTTACTAGACTTGATAAGGAGTGCTTTTTGAAATAAACCATATAGTGTGTTAAGAAAAACAAACAAACAAAGGATTTCGCTTACACATTCAAGTCAAAAGTGAACCATTGGTAGGAGCTTTGTATTCCAACCAACACTGAGACAAGCTAACACAAACATCTAAAGAAAGCCTTTATTGAAAAAAAGCTGTTACCTCCTAAGTGTACATCTTACTTCCCTTTTTTTGAGGAAAGACTGAACTGTTCCAGCTAGCCCAGTTTTTGATGGTATTTCTCTCTGCAGTTCACCCCAAGAATCAGTGTTAAAACCTAGTCCTAATGTTTTTGAGAAATTTGAACCTGGTGCTCTCCAGCCTTTGGGACTTTATTTCCATGACTTTGCTTTGTTCCCCCTACCCTTAATTTCAAAAGGCATAATCAGACTCATGGCAGGGCTCTTCGTAAACTTTGTGAACTGGGCCACAGTCAAGAATTTCCACACTGAGTAATTTTATTGCATGAAGTTTCCCTGTACAGAGCTGCGCAATATCCAGCACAGACATCTGCTTTTCATCGGATTTCTAAAGGAAAGCCTAGCAAATTTCTGTGTCTTTGAAACTAAGGAGCTGGGAAGCAAATTTAAGTCATGAACATAAAATGTCAAAGCTGGAGGGCTCTGGGTTCAAATTTTACAGAAGCACCAATGCTCTGTTTTAAGATGATCTCTTGAGGGAAGCACAACGGAAAGCATTTCCATTGACTGGGCAAACTGTCACAGTTCCGTATTTTGGAAAAAGAATCAGGATCCATCCCACATTTACACACAGAATTACACCCAGTTTAGACCTAAGTGATAGGTTTTAGTGAAGGACTTTTCAGGGTAAGTTATCAAGGATTGCTGAATCTGAGAAACTAAAAAAACAGACATCATGAACTTAACTGAAATCTTCAGATTTTCTTACAAAACAAGAGATGTTTGTAAGAAACTCGTCTTACTCCATGCCTCCAAAGCAGCTTCTCTTCCCATGAGAAGGTTTTTAACACCTGAAGAGGCTGCAGAATTGTGCCGCTGGCCTCTCAAGTTCAGAAACAATCATGGAAATCTAATAAATATGGTGGAAAACACGATTTGGTGTTAGTATTTTCCAGTTTTCCACAGCGCGTTATTCTTACAGCTCAAGTGAAACACGAGGCCTGGTTCGGTCTGGGCTGTCCTGTGGTTTAGGCTTCAGCTTCACAGACATGCCTAGCAGGCATAAAGTAGGACTTCTGTCAGTAGCAGTCATACCATGCCTTTCTGCTTCTTCCCTCTGCAGTGCCTTCTCTTCCTTGGGCCGGTGACAAGGATCGTGTGGATGGGAGAAGAAACAGCGCAAGAAACTCATCTGGGTTAAACCTAACCTGGTTTTCCCAGGTGGAGTCCTGTCTCTGCTCCTGTGAGACCTGACCTGGAGTACTGCATCCAGCTCTGGGGCTTCTGGTGCAGAAAAGACAGGGACCTGTTGGAGAGGGTCCAGAGGAAGGCCAGAAAAATGGTCAGAGGGATGGAGCACCTTTCTTCTGAGGAAAATCTGAGAGAGCTGGGGTTGGTCAGCATGGAGAAGAGAAGGCTTCAGGGCAGCCTTTCAATATATGAAGGGAGCTTATAAGAAAAACAGAGAAAGAATTTTACGAAGCCTGCAGTGACAGGACAACGGGCAACAGTTTTCAAGAGAAAGAGGGTAAGATTAGATTGGACATAAGAAAGAAAATTTTTACAGTGCGGGTGGTGAGGCACTGGCACAGGCTGTCCAGAGAATCTGTGGATGCCCCATCATGGAAGTGCTCAAGGCCAGGTCGGATGGGGCTTTGGACAAGCTGGTCTAGTGAACAATGTCCCTGTCCACAGCAGGGTGGTTGGACTGGATGGTCTTTGAAGGTCTCTTTGAACCCAAACAATTCGATCATTTCTGCCTTAATGTGACGCTATTAATATGCACTTATTTTCCTATTTGCTGTCAGGATTTTTAGATCTGCTGCATACACATAATGCCAAATAGAAGCAAGAAGAGCTCTTTTGACTCCTTCTGGCATAAACTATTTGCATGGGAGTAGCCTGAAGAACTCCCAGCTGAAATTAGGGACCCATTGTGCCAAGTTCTCTTCACATACGTATTTGCAGACACCCCCAGACACCTCCTGCTCTGAAGACATTTACAATTAATGAAATAAGACAGAGAAAAAAAAAGTTGTAGTTGCTGAATGGATAGAAATTTTAAGGGACATGGTAGCTATGGAAAAGTTAAGAGATTAGATCCCACCGTACTATCCTATAGCTTTAAAAAATAGATTAATTCCTCTCTTATGCCATGAGTCAGCATACTTTTCCAAAATGGTACTTTCAGACTAACAATTGTCAGATTGCTTGGGGAGACTCTAACCTGACATACTTAGTACATTCTTCCCACAACCCTCACAGAAGCCCACTGACGTCAGCATCTATCAGACTCGGACAGGACTGCAAAACCCATTAGGTTTATAGAGCTAGGATGCATGTTGATGGTCTAAAAAGCAAATTGTCCAGAACGTATTGTGTGTTCTGAACTTAAAGAGAGACACATGAGGCTGCAAAGGGCAGAGTTTCTCACTAGGCTGCCCTAAAATAACAGCCTAGTTATTAGTTCAATATTGGCTTTAAACCTAGGCATTTCTAGACCATAGCAATTCTTTTGGAAGTGGATTACTGCTTTGAAGCTCAAATTGCAGCTCTCCTCCCTGCTGTGAAGAGCTGTCACTATCCAGGCAGTGGACTCCAAACCAGCCTTGTAAACCTGCATGGCATAACATTTAAAGCAAGGGATGTTACTGTAACTGTCTGTATAGTGATTACAATCAGAGTAAGAGGGGAAAAAACCCACCATATACAAGATTTTGTCAGAAGACAGATTCATGTGACTGAACCATTTTAAAAATTCAGTAAGATAGAAGAGGAAAAAAAATCAAAACTGATGCATCATTAGAAAGCTGCAGAGAGTTCCCAATCATGGAAGAATTTAGTTTTATATATTAAGACTACATAAGGACTCCTGTACTAGTTCCAAGCAAGGGTCTATCCAGCACAGCATCCTGACAGGACAAACTAGAAACTGTGTGGACTGATCTTACCTTTAGTATCACTGGAGCCTAAATGTGCACTTACCAGGCATCTCATTGAGTAGCGATCTCCAAACTTTTTTTGAGCATGCACCCCTACCAGTAAAAAATTTTTGAACATGCACTCCCAGTATATATGTATTTATTTATTTATAAACAATATACCTGCATCAATGAAGTTCTATATTTTCTTCCTGCGCCCCAGTGGGTCATCTTGCAGATTGCCTGGGGTGCACCACTTTGGAGACTGCTGTTACAGAAGATGTCACATCATTTTAGCAGCATTTCTAGAAAAAATAAATGGCATTTTTTAAATGCAGGGTATCTGGCAGACACCCTACTTACTGGACCTCATTCAGGTGGTAAAGACTTGCTGTATTTGGCTACCAGTAATCACGACTCTCTCACATTTACTTCAAGCACATTTACTTCATGTGATACCAGTTAGAAACAGAAAGAGACGAAAGAGACGACTTGTCCAAGCTTAAAAAAATCTATTCCTTTAACAAGCTAGGAACATCAATTTAATGTGGGAAATATTAATAGGAACTGGAAATTGTTCAAGAACATTCTGATGGGTATCAAAAAATAGTGCCACAAATATGCAAGTAGAGAAGAATTCATGCTGGTGAAGAAAGAATTTGTAAAATATAGAAGATGGAGAAAATGTTAGTGAAACATTAGCAATCAAAATATAAAGAATGCAAAAAAAGGAGAATAGCAGTAAACTACAAATTTTAAAAAGCACACTCTTTAAAATAACTATATAAGGCAAGATCAATAGGCAACATAATTAGAAGCAACATAAAAGAAACACATTAGAGTAAATTTCTGCACCAAATATTGGTCCATCACTAGAAATGGGTATTATAATTTTGAAAAAAGGCTTGGTAAAGATAGATGTGTTCATCACTATTTCTCTTCTGATTTCAGAAGGAAACAAGAGGATAAATTTTCCCAATAAAATGTTGTAGATAGAACAGAAAACCTGGCATCTAGAATGAAGAAAAATATGATGCAGAGTCAGCTGCAATTACACACGTACAAATCAAGAGCCTGGAGGGAAACAAACAGCACAGAAAACAGGAAAAATCTCTAAGATCTTCAAATTGCCAATGTATCTCAAATACTGAAAAAGAGTAAAAAGGTGTTCTAGAAAAATATTGATCTGTTAGTCAGAAGCTGAACCTGGACATATTGATTTAGGAGCCCACCAACAAAGAACTGAATGCTTAAGGTGCAATTAATAATAATCAATATTATTTCATGGAATGCAGGTATTTTAAAAACAATCCTTCTTGATTTCCTTCAATTTTCTTTTTGTTCAGTTATTTCTCTTGTTCACAAAGATAATCATGTTCATACAGTATATTCATAGGTCTATGTCTTCAAAACATTTGACTATAGATTTTGAACATCATATTATGTGAAACTATAAGGATATAACTTGGGAATTGGTTCCTGTCAGTCTATTAGTGAATGATTTTGTCAATGCTACACAGTTCCCACTGATTAAATTTGCACAGGATACAGAAACAAGCAGGATGGCAAACAAGGAGAACAGATAATTTGTAGAGAGTGATCTGAATTGCCTGATTAAAAGAGCATATTAAAAAAACTGTAGAGAGATGTGAGGACATACACTGAGGAGTAAGAAATAAAGTCTTAATGATACTGAACACTCGCTTCAGAGCAGGGACTCAGAAAAGCACATATGGATCATCATAAATTAAGCTGAAACTAGTGTAGCTAATTACTTTCCAACAATGGCAGGGATGCAAGTCTTGGTGGAACCTAACAGCTTTGTCCTGGCAGTCAAAAATGCTCCAGCGTGTCTGACGTGATGTGGCTCTATTTAGGGATGATCTTTCATGACCTTTATGCACAAGGTCAGCCAGAGTTGCCTGACAAGTTTTTTCTTATGGCACTTAATGACAGGGATTTTTCATATTTTCATGACAACATTGTAGATCAACCTGCAAATATAATTTCAGTCTTGGAAGGGCGCTCCTGAGCTCCTGTGTCAATGACAATCCAAAATGGTGCAAAAATAAAGTTTATGAAATTCTGAATGTATCTTTCCTTGCCAATTTCATGCTCCTTTTTATTTTTGATCTCTGATTTTTATTGGCATAAGTGCATTGGCAATGTCTGTCTTCAACGAAATTCTCAGATACAAATGTGAGTATTTACATATAATTAGGTTATGCCCAGTTCACTAATCATTAGTAATCATGTTCTAGTTCTGTATTGAAACTCCAATAATCAACCATGGAGTAGAATAGCTGCAATGCAATTGAAGTGACCCACTATATGTCACAAGCAGCAAATAGTCAAAGTTAAAAGCTCACAGGTGCAGACAGTATTTTCCTTCCAAATCTTCAGGTGAGGACTTTGAAAATCAGTCTACCATTAGGAATCAAGATCAGTTCATGAATGATTTATGAAAGACAATAAAAAAGCTAAAATTACCCTATAATCCATTTTCAATGAATGATAAATCCAGTCCTAGTAACATCCATGCTGATGTTGTATCGCTGACCCCATCAGATACTCTATTTACAGGCACCAGCAGATGTGTCTCTTCACACACCATCTCCATAAAGGTGCCATGCAAACAGACAAGACCCAATCCTCCTTCTAGGGCAAACTGTTCTCTCTATTAACAGGGCTACTCTAGTTTCACCAGCTCAAAATCTAGAGCTAAGCAGTCACGATGATAACCACGGTGATAGATAAATAAATATTATGGATTGTTCATTTTCTGAAGGACATATGTATATTGGCTTTTAATAGGTTTAATAGGCAGCTTCTATACAGTTATGGAGCTTACTGTACATATTTACATCCAGATTTCTGAATGTTTTCCCACTTGTTACTCCAAGTTTTCTCTTTTTTTGTTCCCATAAATTCCATGCAAGTCTTTCTTCAGCAAATTTTCCCTTGGTCTACTTTGTCTTTCTAGCAGTTTGCCATCTATGTGAGTACACAGCTATTATCTGTATTTCACTGCCAGTGGTCTGTACCAGTTAGTGCACATCGACATTTTTGTTTCCTAGGGTTATCTCATGATAGTCTGCACCTAGTGTCATCACGTTTCCCTTTACATCTGATACCTGCACCTCACACACATATAATTTCAAACACATTTATGTTTCTAGTCTGCCCTGTATCTGTCTGTGGGAAATCTAGTCTTCCTCCATATTTTGGAACTGGTGGAAATCTATGGACCAGAAATGGCTTCTATGAGGACCAGTGCCATTGTGCTTCAGGAACACGTGGTAAAAATTGCATTAACTAAACTCCATTTCAAGATCCAGCTGTCCAGTCTCCGTGTAAGCCTTGCTATTTTTAGTTTAGTTCCTCCAACATTTTACCTCTTGCAGATTTTCTAGCATTTTATTTTATTTCCTTAGTGAAAACATATGGCAAACAGATGCCTAAGTAGGGCCCCAGGCACCCAACTCTTTTTTCCAGACTTTTCAAGCTATCTGGGAAAATTCCGAGGTTTATCCTGATATGCGTCCCAGTTGCAATTTGTTCCCAGTGCCACCGTTTCGGTGACAGGCGTTCTAAACACCATTTTATTTTGGAGGTGTGTCATTTCGAAACTAAGTATCTGTCTCTATTTTTAATTTTTTTCACAGGCAACCTTCAAAATATAAATTCAAAACCAGATTCAAAAACCAGTAGCAATTTGATGTCAGAGGAAGCAAGGATAATCTAAAGATCTTACTCCTCACATGCACCTCTCAAAAGTTAAAATAAATCAGTTGAGATTCATCTACAAACACTAGTTTACCAGTCCCTCACTAAATCTTAAGTAATGTGTGACCACAGCTCTGCCTGATATAAAAGGGAAATAATTGGAAGTCTTGGAAGTGCTATGAGGACAGGCTGAGAGACTTGGTTGGGATTGTTCAGCCTGGAGAAGAGAAGGCTCCAGGGAGACCTCATAGCGGCATTCCAGTACCTGAAGGGGCTACAGAAAAGCTGGGGAGGGACTTCTTACAAGGATAAGCAGTGACAAGATGAGAGGGAATAGCTTTAAATTGGAAGGGGGAAGGTTTAGTTTAGACATTAGGAAGAAATTCTTCACGAGGGTAGTGAGGCACTGGCACAGGTTGCCCAGGGAAGCTGTGGATGCCCCCTCCCTGGAAGTGTTCAAGGCCAGGTTGGATGGGGCCTTGAACAGCCTGGGCTGGTGGGAAGTGTCCCTGCCCATGGCAGGGCGGTTGGAATGAGATGATTTTTTTAAGGTCCCTTCTAACCCAAACCATTTTATGAATCTATAAGTGCTAAATCTAGCTCTGCTTAAGAATTGCTAGTCCCTTCTCAGATTAAATAACTTCAGTTATTTTGCATAGATTATGAGAGTGCTGATCTTGGGCAGCAGCCCCTCACTTACTGTGGCTAAGGCAACTATTCCATGGGGGACAGAATCCTCCAAACCAACAGGAAAATGGGAGTCTTCAGTAGACCTGTTGAGCTCTGTCATACACCTTTTTGAGAGATATCAGCCTTGTTTTGTACTCTAATTCTTTTCTCCCCTTTCCCATGCCTCACCCTTTGTTCTACTGTCCTATGAAAATGCATTTAAAATTAATATTTCAATACATTGAAATTATTTCTGAATTTTAAAAGTGTATCTATATTCTGGAGAAAATTTACTTTGGTAAGAGGGACATGGATATTGGCATTCTTTATTAAGACTGCTTTGTAACTAATTGCCCACATGGGACCTGAAAGCCAAGGAATAGTACCTCTGTTTTCCCTCTACTCTGTCCCCTTCCCAGGATTCCAGAAACTCAAAATATTGATCACAGAATTTAAGATACAATCATGTGTTGAGAAGACAGTACTGAGAGCCAAACATGTGCAAGGTGGCAGATTTACCCTTGGGAACTATCTGCCAAGCATGAAGATACCCAAGGTGTGTCAAGATTAGCTCCAGATATCAGACATCAGAATGTAGATTTATTCACAAAATGCAAATGTTTAATTTAGAAGCTATTTAAATGAGCAGCCTCTTGAATTTATTGTCATACTTTCTTTTTCCTTTCTCATTAAAAATGTTGCTTTTTTTGCCCAAAGGTTGAGAATGCTGCAATGCACCATTTCCTGTATTGATATGCAGCAATCAATTAATACTGAATTAGATGATTTTACCATTTCTACATAAGCTGAATGACATTGGTCTGAAAGGCATAGCACATGGTCAGGAAAGACTTTCAGCTCTGAAGCCACAAGGCACCTTCAGAAGCAATTCACAGGTCTCTTCCTCCATAATTTATATCAAAATTATCAAGCAAAAAAAAGAAATGTAAAGCAACTAAATCAATGTCAAACCAGTTGTTGTGTATTATTCCCAAGGGATATTTCTTTTCCTCCCAGATATCAACACAAAATGTTCCTCACAATCGAAGGATTCCTTTTTGTTGCCTGTAGGGAGGAAGGGCTGAAGAAAATGACACATTAGCGATCATAGGGAATTTCCATGGAATACTTGTTTTTTCTTCCACAGATATCTCAAAAGATTACGTTCCTTATAGATGAAGGAGTCATTTTTGCCATCTTTACCCAAGGAAGGACTAAAGAATGTACAAAGCTTCATTGCTCCAGGTCACAAATGTGACAGCTGGAAAGAAGAAAAGCTCTGCAGTCCTCCCAAAAGATAACTTTTTAGTATCTATTGAACACCTCCTCCCCCAGACTCCAGCTGGTTAGCTGCTGCTTAGTTATAGTTGCTGGTTAATTGTGCAACCCAGGCAGCAGCCACCTGTGGTGACAGTGACCCTCCTGATGGATCTGCCTGCCTCCAATGGAGACCTCCCAGTCATGCTGACCAGCAGGACTGCTGGACACTCTCAGACCATACATCCTTATGCACAGAAAAGGGGCAGGAGACTTGCTTCACCCCCTTCTCTGTAACTTCAGATGTCTCTGCAGGTCTCTCTACACTAAATGAGAAACTGAAGCTACTCCTTGTTTTGTGCCCCAGATTCTCTGACGTAGGCTGTTGAACCATTTCCACAGTGTTCTCTGGATAACATGCTGCTTCATCTAGCTCAGTGTTCCTAGCCATTGTTTTGCTCTTTATTACTTAATACCAGTTTTGTGTGCAAACAAAGCATTTGGTAGCTCATCTTTAGTAGCCACATGGGGCAGGTACAGACCAAAGGTGTCAGACTCCACTCAATAGAGAAGAAATCTGTTTCACCCTGTTTGTGAGCACCAACTCTGCCCATAGCCCTTTCAGCCTGTGCCAGTTTCTGTTTCATCTCTACCTACAGTACCACGGGGATCACAAGAGAAACATGGTGAAAAATAATGTGATTTCTGGTTTAATTTGATAAAACACTTGTATTGGTTTCTAAAATGTACGGATTTTTTTCCTCTTCTGGAATCACAGTTTTCAAAGAAAACTGATAGCCATCACATGCATTAAAAATGGCTTTAACAGTGACTTTATCAAATGTATTGGAATATTAGCAAGTATGTTACATGCACAAACGTAATGTGTTTCACCTTCTCTATCTAATCCAAGAGCTTCTTATTTTCCATCCACCCACTCAGGCACATAGTTATTCATTAGGTACAAAAACGAACTGCAAACCTTAAATATATTCAGATTATTGTAAAACTGCCTCCACCTTGCTACCAGAATTGCCAAGGTAAAAAAATATCCACCTCTTTCTTAAAAGATAGATGGTGATGATATAGAAATGTTTCTACTTCCAAAGTGCCTATACTAATATACGAAGTCAATCCTATTTAAAAATGAATTCGTAGTTGAACAGTTGCTGTACTCGATACATGTATTTCACACACACACAAAATTGTTTAAAAGTTATGTAGATCTAGTCGAGCATTTAGAAGTTAGGAAATAAAAGAGCCAAGAAGTATCTTCTTTGCCTGAAGAAACTTTTTGCCCTCCCTTCCTGTGTATTATGATATAGTATTTTATTACACAAATAATGTGCTTTTTTGCCTCAGGAATCCACCTTGTTTAATCCGAAGAACAATTTTTTCTCTTCTATTTGTTCTACCTGAGCCACCTGTGCCATGAACACCTATAGGATTATTTAATATCACAACATCACAGTATCACAAGTCTGGAAAAGACCTTTGAGATCATCAAGTCCAACCTATGACCCAACACCAACGCCTACTACACTAAGTGCCTCATCCAATCTCCTTTTAAACACCTCCAGGGACGGTGACTCCACCACCTCCCTGGGCAGCGCATTCCAATGACCAATCACCCTTTCAGTGAAGAATTTTTTCCTAATATCAACCCTAAACCTCCCTTCTCCCCTCTGTCCGAGTATTCTAGGCAAATTAAGCTTACATTATGCTATGCTCCTGTCCTTCAGACCCCACTGAGAACTTTTGAATCCACTGGTGGCTTCAATGGAAGAGTAGAGGTTTCAAAAAAGAAAATCTTATCTGAGTTTCAGGACAACCGAGGAAAGGTGAAGGCCCTATTAATGCCTCCACTGAAGTAACGGCTGAAGGTGGACCTTGCTCCGCTGCCAGAAGTCAGGCAGCTCAGTCCTGAGACCCCACTGGAAACCTGCATTCCTCCACCCTGCTGCACCACGGCCCCACGCTTCTCCTGCCACAGTCCTCATGTGGCCTCTCTGAGCATCTGCTTTTTCTGAAAACCGTTTGACATCCATTTTTACATAGGTCAAATCTGGGCTTGCTCTTTTCTTCTTCTTCTTGCTAATCCCATTGCCCCCAACCTCTTGATTTTGTCTGACATGATCGTGTTTTAGCTTTGTAGTTTTCACTCGCCTTACACACTCAATTTGCCATTGAAACTCCCCCTTTAAGCTATTGAGCTATTTGTGCAGGCAGCCCGGAAGCTTGTGGTAAAAATTCTACATACAAAGCATGTGAGGGCAATTTCAGTATTAGGTGATAAAATCCCCCTTCTTTCCATGCACACAAGTCACCCTTCAGTCAATGTTTCCAACAACTGCCCAGTCTCTGATTGTCTTTCAGTGCAGCTGAAATAGAGTTGGGTCACAGATCACAGCAACAATGCCTGTATCAGATAAAAAAAAAATCAGGACACTATTTGAAGGTTCATCAGCCATCATTACCAACCAGGGATCTTGCACAATGTATTATAATTTTGCTAAATAGTGTCAATACAGATGTTTGCACATTGTCAGGAAATCAATTAAATCCCACTGTTCTTTTTGTTCAGACTTTGCTTCCGTTTTCTTTCATAAGATGGAGGTGTAACAGTAGATGGTGGATAACCCCTGGTGTATTCATAATTACTGTGTAATACATATATGCACATTATCACATCATTTTCTCTGTATGTGCCTTTATGGTCACTCCTCGTCATAGAATCATAGAAAAGAGCTCTAAGATCATCAAATCCAACCATCAGCCCAACAACACCATGCCTTCTAAACCACTTCCCAAAGTGCCACAGCTACATGGTTTTCAAACACTTCCAGAGATGAAGACTCCACCACTTCCCTGGGAAGCCCGTTCCAATGCATCACCACTCTTTCGGTAAAGAATTTTTTCTTGATATCCAATCTAAACCTTTCCCTGGTGCAACTTGAGGCTGCTTCCTCTCGTCCTATCACTTGTTACTTGGTTGAAGACACCAACATTCACCTCACTACAATCTCCCAATCTCCTTTCAGGTAGTTGAAGAGGGCTGTAAGGTCTCCCCTCAACCTCCTCCTCTCCAGATTAAACAGCTCCAGTTCCTTCAGCCATATATCAGCCTCCTCATATCATTTGTTCTCCAGACCCTTCACCAGGGCTTTGTTGCCCTCCTCTGGACACGCTCCAGCACTTCAATATCCTTCTTGTAGTAAGGAGCCCAAAACTGAACACGGGATTCGAGGTACTACATCACCAGTCCCAGTACAGGGGCACAATCAGCTCCCCGGTCCTGCTGGCCACGCTGTTTCTGATACAAGCCAGGATGCTGTTGGCCTTCTTGAGTACCTGGGCACACTGCTGGCTCATGTTCAGCCGGCTGTCAACCAACACCCCCAAGTCCTTCTCTGCCAGGCAGCTCTCCAGCCACTCTTCTCCAAGCCTGTAGCATTGCATGGGGTTGTTGTGACCCAGGTGCTGGAACTGACACTTGGCCTTGTTAAACCTCATACAATTGGCCTCAGCCCACTGATCCAGCCTGTCCATATCCCTCTGTAGAGCCTTCCTGTCCTCCATCATATCAACACTCCTGCCCAATTCAGTGTCATCTGCAAGCTTACTGAGGATTCATTCAGTCTGCTCATCCAGATCATCGATAAAGATATTAAACAAGACTGGCCCCAAGACGGAACCCTGGGGAACACTTGTGATTGACTGCCAATTGGATTTAGGTCTGTTCACCACAACCCTTTGGGTTGGGCCATCCACCCAGTTTTTTAGCCACTGTAAATGATTCAGTGAAGCAGCAGGCAGTGAAAAACTATAAAACCTTTCAGATGCACTCAATTAGCACTAGTTATAATACATAGCAGGAAATCTGCTTGTGTCCATGTATAGCCAACCCATCTCCCAAGAACTGCCATTTCCCCATTTATTATTTTCCCATTTATTATTTCCCCAATATTAATTGCCTTGTACAGAGTGATCACCTTTTTTCTTCTCTTTTGGTTTTTTGGGGTCCTCATTTGATGATTCAGTTTGTGTCTACATGATCTTAGTGACAAATAACACCCTGTCTTAGCAGAAAAAGTCTATTGAAGGGCTGCAGCGAGACTGGACATCATTCTAGGGAAGAAACACTATGAAAACTACAATACCAACCTCCAGTGTATGGCAAAAAAAGGAACTTAAACACTGAAGTACAACTCTATGCCTTGTAACTCTGCTAAGATATTTTGTTTGACTTCCGATATGTCAACAAAAAATAGGGCATTTTTTTATCTTAAATGAGTCAAATCCTGGTGACACTGAAATCAGTGGCAGATCTCAACTTGCTTTGATAAAATGGGGACATTATCTGAGAAATGTGCATTAATAAAGTATGAGTTTTAAACCATGACATGTGCATTCCTCATGCTTTTTGCTAATGAAATGATATTATAAATTGCTATAAATATAACTTCATATAGCTTGACATTTCGTTGCTTCCAACTTCTTTTTATAACATCCAAAACCTTAAAGAATTAAAATATAAATACTTTTCTATAATTACGTAAATCTAAGGCAAATCTAACATTTGACAATGAAAATTTAAATTTTCATACAGTTTTCTTCTGAAACGACCAGTTTGTTGTACCACTGCAGTCTTCAGAAGTTGCTTCAATAGCAACTGGGTAGACAGATAAAACTGCTGAAGACTGCACAGTCTGAAGTAAAAAACAGAGGGTCTCAAAACCTACCGCCAGTCTTATCTTCTAAAAAGAGTCTGATGAGGTAGCAGGCATGATGTTGAGAACCTAAAGTGTCCTGGGTAGACTTGTTTTTGAATGGATCCAGAAGGTCTAGAGCAGCTTCATGAAAGAGAACAAACTTCCTACCCAGAATTGATCATACAGAGGGAGTGAAAAGCACCACTGCCTTGTGATTCATGGACAGATCCAGGGCATTAACTGCAAAAAAAAAGACTGATAGCCTCACATGTGCAACACATTTCTGCATGTCATGCAAAATGTGTCAACATTTTTGTTAAAGTGAAAAGCTTTGATGACTTACATGTTATGTTTGTATGGTGACTACAAAGGCTGTCTGATGGTCCTTTCCTTCAGCTAAGTGTGGCAGTGAAAGTGTATCTTTGACATCCCTACCTCTCCTTAGAGTACTGATACCATTGCTATGTATTATTATGAGTACTTTTAGCACTGCTGCAGGGGTTCTAGATCTGCTGGAGTGCAGTATAGACCCAAGGCATTTGCACAGTGGAAAAGATTAAGAGCTTTTGGGATAAGTCATACCTATGGGAACAGAGCTGGGGAAGGGACAGGAAGGATAGAGGCAAGAGACTAGTGGCAGAGTACTCTGAAGGTGGCAATGCAAAGAACAAGACTATTAATAACAAGAAACACATGCAGGGTGTGGGCTGGGAGATGGCAGAACCCAACACGCTCATCAGCAAGCTCACCCTACTGATGACTGAAAGCATGCTTCCTTATCCAAAAGATGGAGATTCAAACTATGATCCCACTTACGCTCCTTTGTGGAACTGCCTGTAAACACAATGGACTTCCATGGGAAGTTCAAGTCACTTCATTGCTTATCTGCTTGTATCTGCCTGCAGCCTTTTTACCAGGACTCATCATTAAGAGAGCTTCTGCTGTTGGAAATGGCTATTACATGAACAGTGTCAATTGCTGGGACAGCTCTTTATGCTCAGTACTTCTGTTTCTATTGCCTGGAAAGGAAGGCATAGATGCAGAGGGTTGTAGTTAGGGAGTTCAAGAAGGGCTAACTTGTTCTCCTGAAATATATTTTGAAGATGCCTCTGCAGTGGTAGATGTATGTGTAGCATAAGCCTTTCAGCATAATTGGAGCCTAATGCAGTCTAGAGGAATCTTGTTTATAACATTTGAACTTTAAGCTCTGCCATGAGTCTATTAACCTAAACAGTAATAATGAGGTTCAACTAGTCCCAGGAAATCTCTTGAGTCATCAGCTCTGAAACAGTCCTGAGAAACACGTGATGCTTTTAAATTCCAGGCAAACTTTCATCTGATTTACTCAGGTGCTGATAGTTGTCTTCAGGATGGCCAAACTCTAATGTGACAAACCCCTGAGTCATATCCCTGAAACCAGAAGTTTAACCCACACAATATTAGATTAAAAACACACCCATGTAAAATTTTAATGTTTACTGTCTTGGGTTTTGAATTATTTTCCTCCCACATGTCTGCTAGACTTCTAGACAAACAAATTTAATCTGGACTTACTTGTACCTTCACTGTAGCCCTTTCTCACCCAACTGTTCTGGTATATTTTCTTCTCAGCTAGGCACTGTATCACTTCTGCCCTGCTTCTTGGGGAGGACAGATTGAGAGCAGCCCTGCAGAGAAGGACGCGGGGTGGTGGCTGAGAAGCTTGACATGAGCCAGCAATGCACACTCGCAGCCCAGAAGGCCAACCGTGTCCTGGGCTACATCAAAAGAATTGTTGCCAGCACTTCAAGGGAGGTGATTCTCCCCCTCTACTCTGCTCTTGTGAGACCACACCTGGAGTACTCTGTCCATTTCTGGATTCCCCAACATGAGAAGGATATGAAATTGTTGCAATGGGTCCAGAGAAGGGCTACGAAGATGATCAGAGGACTGGAGAAACTCTGCTATGAGGACAGGCTGAGAAAGACTGAGGACAGAATGTAAATATTCAGTATGATGTGCAGGGAATTAGTAGTAGCATTAGCAGTAATAGGACTTGCACAGCTAATTCTCCTCACAGCTAGCTGAACATGTACCCCAAAGTACTCATCAAGAAAATGAAACTTTCAATTACATTTTAAACTAAAACAGGCATTAGAGGCTTGCTTTCTTTGACACTAAACTTTAAAGTGTGTTTATCCCTACAAGACTGAACTTCAGGGCTTCAATAAAAGTAAACAGAATAAGATTCAAATATTAATCTAGAAAACAATCCTTACTGTGGAATTAAGTCTCTTTTGATCACGTATATTTATTTATGCAGCACCTCCACTCTACTGTTACAGAACTTGAGCACTTCACAGTTTTACTGTATATACAACACTGTCTGTGAGGTAATGAAAAAGTCTACCTGACTTTACAACAGAGCTGATATCCTTCAGATTTACATCTTTTATGCAAGACCATCAATTTTTTTTTTTCAAGAAATGTTAATGAGCAGTATAACCTCTCCAGTGAAGCTATTTAACAGGGATGAAAGAAACAAGTTTGAAATGTGAACCTAAGTCACTTATCTTATGTTTGCATTCCCCCTCATGTCTTAGATTTATCTATGATCTCGTAAGAAGCAGGAGACAAGGAAGGACTTAATTGTAAGCGAGCACCTTCTCATCTTGTATCTTTCAGAGAAAAGGGTCTGACTGCTGCCAGAAGTAGCTTAAAATTTTCAAGTTAATACTAGCAAGCATCACTGTAAAGATCTTGTCATAAGGAGCTCCCTAGATACAAAGAAATAGATAGATACTGGAAAATGTGTAAGACAGAAAGAAACAAAGCAGCACAGGCCCAAAGAAGGTTCTGATTTGAGAAAATACATTTTATGAGTGATTAGGCTAATGTTTCAGTTACATTAAAAATTGTATACTGATTGCCACATGTCAGAAATGACACTTTCTAGTAATAGATGTTGAATTATATCTGAGCCACTCCTCCTCTTCACTTCTGACTCACCCTGACTTCTCCTAGCAAGGGCCACTTGCTTGTGAGTGAAAGTATTCCTTTATGTAATCACATTATTTATTATGCTACTTTCTATCATTTCCAGTGCAACTATATGGCCAGTTCCTAGCTGAGCAGCCCACGGTTATGCTGGCCATTACCACTTAAAGCAAGACTTTGGGGTGAAAATGGACACTTGCAGGAAATCTTCTCAGACACAGTTGAAAAAACAAAGAGGTGACACACATCAAATTCTATGAATTGCTAGCAAGCTCCCAGGCAGGGCCACAACCCCAGCATATGTGTTTGAATATTTTATCTCCATTGATTATGCTGGCGGTAGACAGCTAAGGCTCCCCAGATAGAGTGCAGCAGGTTCGCATTCCCTCAGTGCTGACAACATGAGCTCCTACCAGCTACTGATACTGATACTTGTTTCACCCCACTTTTGTCAGCAAGGAGATCCTACTGTGGACGGGGTGTTGTGGATAGATAGTTTCAGTACCTCTCTGTATAGGCTTTCCTGCACCAGTGTTGCAGGCAGGGGTAGATCAATGGCAATTACTGTAAAGCATCCCTGCATTGAAGCCACAGTGTGAGACTTGTGAATACACTGGAAAAGAAAGAAGTACACTTGCCAATTGTATCCTGGGCTGCATCAGAAGAAGTGTGACCAGCAAGTCAAGGGAGATGATTCTGCCCCCCTACTCTGCTCTTGTGAGACCTCACTTGGAGTATTGCATTCAAGTCCTCAGTACAGGAAGGACATGGATCTGTTGGAGCGAGTCCAGAGAACGCCACGAAAAGGATCAGAGGGCTGGAGCACCTCCCCTCTGATGACGGGCTGAGAGAGTTGGGCTTGTTCAGCCTGAAGAGAAAAAGGCTCCAGTGAGACCTTATAGCAGCCTTCCAGTCCTTAAAAGGGGCCTACAGGAAAGCTGGGGAGGGGGTCTTTATCAGGGATTGCAGCAACAGAACAAGGGGTAATGGTCTTAAGCTGAAAGAGGGGAGATTTAAATTAGATATTAGGAAGAAATTTTGTACTGTGAGGGTGTTGAAGCACTGGCATAGTTTGCCCAGAGAAGTCATGGATGACACCTCCCTGGGGGTGTTCAAAACAAGGTTGGATGAGGCATTGAGCAACCTGATCCAGGGAAAGTCCCTGCCCATGGCAGGGGGGTTGGAACTGGGTTATTTTTAAGGTCCCTTCCAACCCAAACCATTCTATGATTCTATGACTCTATGACAAGACTCAAATAACCAGTGCAACCAGTGAGGAAATGTTTCTCTCAACATAAAATCTGCTTTGCCCTTAATTACTTTCTCTCCTACTTTTACACTCTACTCAGTGTTACTGCTACTGTGAATATGTTAATGTATAATAAGCCTCTTCTGTGTCATTACCACTTGGGAGACCTCATTTCTGCAATACCACACAAATGATCCTCAATCAAATCTGAGCTGGCTCTGCTGCAAATTACGCTACAAGGGCATTGGATCAGAGTTCTATCAACTGTACAAAAACTGCAACACAACTTTTGTCAGCAGTAGCAAACAGTTTCCCCTCAAACTAACCTGCAGTATGTTGCTTACATCAAGAAGGCAGCTTCAAGAAATGCTGCCACATACTCATCAAATACCCCTCAGTCAAGAATTACTGAAAGAGATTGATTCTTTTTCAGGGATGTATGTTAGAAGGAGATCTCATTCCACACAACCTTGTGCTCCGAGAGTGCAATGTTCACTGTGACACAGTAATGTCTCTTTTCCATGACACAATGGAAATTTTATTATCAGTTCCTGCCAGCACAAGCATTTTGTTAGTGAATTTTCTTTATGTGTAATACTAATGCATTGAAAAAGGCAACAGCATTTTGGAATGCTCTACTGGAAAAAGATATATCTTTGGGAGCATAACGTACGTATCTGGGTAGTACTGTGTTTATTGAGCAACACTCACTGAAATACCATCTCTAGCATGAGTCAGCTGAGAGTTTGTGTGCAAAAGGAAGATTGCTGAGAAGAGAGCTGACCAGTAAGATGAAGTGAAGGAGCCACGTCAAATGAATTGAACATCTGGATCCTGGCCCTAAATCCACAATAACTGGAAACCATGAACGCTCTCATGTGTAAAAAGAAACTGCTGCAAGCTCTTCCTTAGTCTGATGTACAACGGTTCTCTGCCTTTCTAGGAGTCCTCATGATTTTCTTCTATGTTATTTATAGGTAATACCATACAGTTTCTGTGATAACTGTATAGGAATACAAATGGTCACCAGGTCTATAAGAGATCATTCAAAATTGAACACTGACATGCCATACAAGTCTGAGTCTGTCTGTAATTCAGCAATTCCAAATCCACCTACATATTAATATTTTCCTGAGATATCTTTTGCCATCAGAGGTAGTATTTTCCCAGACCTGAAGGTGGAACTCTTGTTCCTTTGAAGATCTTTACATGAGTGACATAGCATTTTGCATTGTCATTTTTTCCTTGAGGAAATTTGGACTCCTCTGAAGGTACTTCTGAGTTGTTTGGGAGATCACATTAGCAATGGTAGCAGAACTGGACAGTCAGGCATGAACGTCTTGTTCACAATGAAATGTGCCAAGAACTCTTCAGATATTGCCTGCTAGAATTCACAAAAAAATGTCTTCTTTTTAGGAAAATCTTTGGGTTCCTATTCCTTCTTTCGCTGCTGCATAACTAGACTTCTTGGTTGTCTTCTGGAGTCATAAAGTATAAGGATAGAAAAGATCAAGCATAATCTTGTGGTCACATCACCTCCTTATCAGACAATAGAGAACCTCTGCTGATGTATTCCACACCTATGCTTGAGCTACAGGACATCTTTGAAAAAATATCAGTTTTTTAATGGTAATTTTGTATTGTTTCAAAACAAATTCACAGATAATTTAATTCTGTAAGCAAATAAGATATGCCATGTTTCTAGGGTGGGGTTTTCTTTGTTTTGCTTTGAGAATGTTGTCATTTTCTTAAAGCCAGGAACTGCTTCTACTTCTCAAACATCCCTAACCCATACAAGTAGTAGTATGCTTATAAGAACGGGTACCTCCTCACCTGCATTGGATTGCACTTAAAATACCTCACACTAATGCACATTTTCCACATCCTTCATAACTTTCTTCTGGACTCTTTCCAATATTTAGTAGCCCTTTGAAGTGTAAATGCCCAAACCAAATGCATTATTTCAGTAATAGATTCATCAGTGCTATGAACAGGGATAATATCCACTCCAGTTTCAACCTCTGGTTTTGTTTCAGAGTAGTAGTTTGTGAAAGCTTTGTTCTAGGACCTCACATTGGGCAGCTTATAGACCACAGTGTCCAGATCCTTTTTAGTATTGTCTCATGCCATTTGTTCTCCCTTAGATTACAATGGTGGCTTTGAGGTTCTATCTTGAATGTATAACCTCCAATTTGACTGTCTTCAGAGTAGTATTTGTAAAAGTCAGAAGATCTTACAAAGCAATTCAAAGGAGTTTGTCTGAGTGACCTGCCCTTATCTTTATTTACAACAGCAAAGTAGTGATTTGGTATTTTTGTCTAGGTCATTTGTCGAGAATTTGCCAAGAAACTAGGTCAAGAATATCTCCACCCAAAAAGACAACCTTATGATGAATCTTCAGTTACAATTGATTATCTTAAGAACTGTCTGTTGAACCACTGACTATGAACGACACCGAATTTGTATTCCACGTGGAATTTATGAGAATAGCATATTGTTCTAACTTAGATGGAAGCTATTACATCAGCATTATTACCTTCATCAACCAAATGTAAATTGAAATGTGTTTAATCAAATATTTTCCATAAAAGTGTGTGGACTGGCATGTAATTATTGGCATTTATGACTGTATCCCAGGTCAGCACTTCCATAAATCTGCCCCATATCCATGTCAAATTGTCATTGCTAGGCTCATCTGTGTCATCCTGTGTCATCAAACTGGGCAGGAGTGTCAGTCTGCTTGAGGGCAGGAAGGCTCTACAGAGGGATCTGGACAGGCTGGATCAATGGGCTTGGGCCACAGCAATCCCATGCAATGCTACAAGCTTGAGGAAGTGTGGTTGGAAAGTTGCCCAGCAGAAAAGGACATGGGGGTGTTGGTAAACAACCAGCTGAAGATGAGCCAGCAGTGTGCCCACGTGCCCAAGAAGGCCAGTATCCTGGCTTGGATCAGAAATGGCATGGCCAGCAGGAGGATGGGAGTGATTGTGCCCCTGCATGTGCCTTAAATGCTGTGTTCAGGTTTGGGGCCCTCACTACAAGAACAACATTGAGGTGCTGGAGGATGTCCAGAGGAGGGCAACGAAGCCAGTGAAGGATCTGGAGTAGAAGTCTTACAAGGAACGGCTGAGGGAACTGGCACTGTTTAATCTGGAGAGGAGGCTGAGGGGAAACGTTATTGCTCTCTACAACTACCTGAAAGCAGGCTGTAGTGAGACAGGTGCTGGTCTCTTCCCCCATGTGACTAGTGATAGGATGAGAGGAAGTGACCTCAAGTTGCTCTAGGGGAGGTTTAGAATGGATATTAGGAAACATTTCTTTACCGAAAGAGTGTTGAAGTATTGGAACAGGCTGCCCAGGGAAATGGTGGAGTCTCCATCCCTGGAGGTGTTCAAAATATGTGTAGATGTGGCACTTCAGGACATGGTTTAGTAGGCATGGTGTTGTTGGGCTGTTGATTGGACTTGATGATCTTAGAGGTCTTTTCCAACCTTAATGATTTTATGATTCTATGATCCTCTTTACTCTTTTAAAAATGTACATTCACTGCAGTACTCTAGCATTCCCCAGTACTCCATTGTTAATCCATCAGCTGTTTTGTGAGCAACAGAAATAATATAGGCACTAGATCCTGTGCATTTGGATCCTTTAGCCCCTAAATAACCTTAATTACAATAACTACAATTTGTTCTCCATTTGCCCTATGAAAATTCCATCTAGTAGTTCAGAACTATGTATACACAAAGTGGATGCCTAATATATGCATACTAATTGTCTGGCTAATTGCTAACAAGAATGGGTAAGAGTTCAGTTTTTTGCTTACTGTTCCTTTGCTGAAGAAAGAAATTTAGGTTTATTTCCTCAGTGACATATCAGTTTCCACAGAACTTATAGGACTGTAATGACTTTCTCCAAATTAGATTGGAACCAACAAAAAGGGCATGGAATGACAGACAGTTAAAGAGATAACATAAATCTTGTTCAGAACAACAAAATCAACTTAAATTCATCTTTGACACTTTGGAGACCTTCAGTCTGTTTTCTTAATGATGTTGAGTTCAGTTAAAAATGTTCTGTTTTAAAAGGGGTGCAATATAATTTTATTGCCAGGTAGCTAGATAGTTTTTCACTTCTATTGAGAAGTGATAAAATGATCAGCAGTGATACCAGCCTACCCTCGGAGGTTTTGGTCCACTTCCACCTGTCCTACAGCTGCCAGCATGCCTGCCTGGGAAGCCGTTATGCCAGAGTTGCGCATGTTGCAGAGTTGTTGTAGGATCCAGTGATCAGACACAAACAAGTTGTGATTATATTCAGAAGAGGAGGGGGGGAAGAGGAAGGAGGGAAACAGGAGGGGGGGGAAGAGGAGAGGGGGGAAGAGAAGGGGGGGAATGAAGGGGCAAGAGGAAGAGGAGGGGGGAAAAGGGGAGGAAGAGGAGGGGGGCGAAAGGAGAGGAGGGGGAAGAAGAGGAGGGGGGCGAAAGGAGAGGAGGGGGAAGGAGAGGAGGGGGAAAAGAGAGAAGGGCAAAAGGAGAGGCTGGGGAAGAGTGGGGAAAGAGGGTGGGGAGTGGGGAAAGAGGGTGGGGAGTGGGGAAAGAGAGGAGGGAAGAGAGGGGGAAGGGGAGTAAGGGAAGGGAGAAATGGTGAGGGGGGAAGTGGGACAAAATACGGGGGAGGGAGGGGGGAAGTGGGGTGGGAGGAACAGGAGGGGGAGAAGGAGGAGAAAGAGGAAGGGCAGAAGAAGGGGAAAGAGAAAGGGACAGGGAGAAAAGAAGCGGCGAGAGGGGGGAAGAAGGAGGGAAGAGAAGCGGCCTGGGAGGTGGACAGCCCACGGCGGAGCAGGGAGGTGGAGGGGCAGCGGTGCCGGGGCGGCTGCCGGGCCCCTCCACCTCGGCGCTGCCGCCTCTGCTTTCGCTTTCGCTTCCCGCGCCGGGAGCGCCACGGGAAGGCGGGGCCGGGGCCTGCCGTGCCTCCGCCGTGCGCTGCGCTTCCTGCTTCCAGCGGACGCGCTCGGTAGGAGCAGGGCAACGGGCCCCCCAAACCTCCGACCCCTGTTCGGCCCCTCGGCGCGGGCAGCGAGGACTGCGCACTCCGGCCCTGCGGCTGCTGCGGGGCCAGCGCCGTCCCTGCCCCTCCCCGCACCGTCCACAACCCGGCAGGCCGGGCAGAGGGGCTGGGGGTGCCCCGGGCGTGTGGGGGTGACCCGGGGGTGTGGGGGTGCTCTGGAGGTGGGGATGTCCTCGAGGGCCTGGGAGTGTCCTGACCATAGGGGGATCCTGGGGATCTGGGGTGTCCTTGGGGGTCTGGGGATGTCCTCGGGGGTCTGGGAGTGTCCTGGCCATGGGGGTGTCCTCGGGGTTGGGGTGTCCCTGCCGTGGGGATGTCCTCGGGGGTCTGGGAGTGTCCTGGCCATGGGGGTGTCCCCGCCGTGGGGGTGTCCCCTGTGTGTGGGTATCCTCAGCTGTGGGGGTGACTCAGCCATGTGGGTGTCCCAGGGTTGCTGGTGACCCCACTGTGTGGGTGCCCCAGCCGTGGAGGTGCACCTGTCATGGGGATGTCCCAGTCAAGTTGGTGCCTGTACTGTGTGGACGCTCTGGCTGTTTGGGTGTCCTCATTTGTGAGAGTACCCCCGGCCGTGGGGGTTCCTCTGCCATGCGAGTGCCCCCAGCCGAGTTCTCTGTGTGTGTGTGCCCCAGCCGTGAGGGAGTCCCTGCCTTGCCTTGGGGGTGTCCCCCCGTGAGGATACCCCCAGCTCTGTGGGTGTCTCGGTGGTGTGGGTGTTCCAGCTCTGTGGATGTCTGAGCCGTGGGGGTTCCTCTGCCATGTGGGTGCCCCCTGTGTGTGAGTGTCCCAGCTGTGTGGATTCCTCGGGGCTGTGGGTGTCTCATCTGTGGGGGTGCCACCGGCCGTGGGAGTTCCCCAGGTGTGTGGTTGTCCCAGGTGTAGGATCGTCCCCACCATGTGGGTGTCCTAGCTGTGGGGGTCCTTCGCAGCAGGGGACTCAGGCCGGGTTGCGGGGAGGTACAGGCTGAAATGGAAAGCTGAACCCAACAGGGACTGTCACACCCGCTTGCATAATTTTGGTTTTTAAGAAGGTTGAAAGCATAGTGTGATGAATTGTTTAGCCTGGCATTCTCTAAGCATTTAAAAATTTAACTTAGAAAAAATGAAGTGCTATAGTCCACTTGAAGCCTTGATACAGGACATAAAACCTTTCTTTATTCTTCCCTTATGCTTCTACTCTCTGCATGCACCCCTTGCTTTTTTGGAGGCGAGATCCAGAAGCACAAGCCTCTACAACCTCTTGATTGCTGGGGTGAGAGCAGAGCCATAACTCTGTGATACAGAAAGTCCAATATTTGTGCTCTTATGGCAGCTGGAACTGCGATGCAGCCACTTGTTGCAGGTTTCTGTATACTAAAAACTCGTTCCACTGGTTCAGGTCTGCTCAAAAAATGTTGATGTGTTAGTCATTAGGTATATTATGCCTTTCTGTAGCTGGCTTAAACATGTAAAACCAATTAAAAATGCCTGTTGTCTGCTCTGATTTCTCAAAATGCTGGACAAAGTTTGTCTTGCCGAGTGATCCACAAGGGCACAGATCTGCTGGGAACCACAGCCTGTTGTGTACAGCTGATAATTCTGGTTGGTTGTGCAGGAGGTCCCACACATGCTGCTCTTTATCGCACAAAGTAATTTCATGTCACTGTGTGAATATAATGGGGCTTGTGACAGTGCCCTGTTCCAGCCTAACAAAGCTATTTTCCTTTGATTCCTTTTACAGCCAAAGAAGAAAGATGTTAATTCAGATCCAAAGTTCAATTTGTCTGTAGCCTGCCATAGGAGTTCCTCACTAAATACAGACCTCGCCCCAGTGCGCAATAGTGAGTACTCTCTCACTTCAGTTTTGGGTCCAGTACTACTCTTAAGAAGAAGAGGGTTTGATCCCCTTAGTGAGAAAACTGTTGTAAGATTTTGTATTCTAGGATCTGTATTCTGATTCGTTTTACTTGAGAAAAGTAAAAGGCTTTGTGGCCTTACAACCCTTAAAAACAAGGAGTCTGTTCTGGAAGTACTTTTTGTAGTGACAGTGGTTGTCTAAAGTGTTATAAGTGAATTAAAATCAAATGTCTATACTACACTGTGTTTCTCTGGGCAAGCAGAACTCATCAGGTTTATTCTGTGTTTTTGCTACTGTATCCGAATGGAAAACACCAGGCAGCTGAACAGAAGTTTGTGAGAGTTACATTTGATGTATATTAATAGCATTTACTGAAATTTATAATACAAGTTACAAGTATTACTACTCTACATAGGAAGAATTTTACTTCTGATTTCATATATAGGACTATGTGCTTTCTGTGCACTGCTACAAAGTGGAGATTCTGTGTTAGTGTCGGAATTAAATTCATACTTATACTGTTTGGAATTGGATGCCTTAAGATTCTTTTACCCCTTACAGTTATTTGAATTTGAGCAGTGAAATAAGAAAGCAAGTGCTGATTGAATCTTCAAAAACTGAAAGAGGAAGTGATCTGTTTTTGAAAAATTTTTTTTGCTTTACATAACCCATTTATTTGCTAAAGCAGAGGTCAAACCAGTGAGATTCCTTAGTACTTTTGCTCTGTTGCTTACAAACAAGAGCATGTAGATTAATCCTTTATGGAAGATGCACTTAAATGATTTCAGAGGCATGGGGTGAACAAACTGGATAAGGAATTTTTATGTTTCTTAGGTAATAAAAATCATAGATGATTTTCATATTAAGTGCAGGTGTCAAGTTAATGGTATTTTTTTTTTAATGCTAATTTTACTTCTCAATTACAGTCGCAGTTTGGGGCCAGTCTCCAGAAAATGTAAATATTAAGAAGGGAGATATATATATATATATATATGTATACTTTATGTCACCACCGAATACTTTGATAATGCTGCTACAGTGTGCTTTGGATATGTCTTCTTTTTTATTAACACAGTTGACTGAAAATTATTCCACATCTGGGTCTTGATCACTTCTGGATAACTCTTCTTTCTGTCACTGAAATGTAATTGAATTTTGGTGCATGAATTTTGAATGTTCAATTGAAAGTATTTTACTTAGAAGATAACCTCTAACAGGCTTGTAGCATCAGTGTTTGAAAAGACAAGATTATGTAATTTCTTTATCAGAATATCTTAAACAGTGAATATAATAAAGGATAGTTAATTACAAATGGCTTTTTCTAACTTTTTTAATTACTGATTTGATGATACGGTATTCTCTTAGACTTTTTTCTCAAGTTGAGATTTATTTTAGAGAATCAGTGCTGTATATTCCAGTTCCAGACAACCTGAGATCTTCTCATGCTTGGCACTTGATAGATGCATGTAGGAATGGCTTTCCCGAACCCCTGTGCAAGTGACAGTCCTTTAGAGAAGGGGTCAGAAAGGGAAGGTAATCTGTCACACAACCGCGTGATGTCTGAATGGCAATCTCTGAGAGAGGGCTCAGGACTGTTGCAGGTTTGTGTACATGCGATTCAGATCCAAGGGCAGAGACAAAATTATCTTCTTAAAAAGAGTGGTTGAAAGGCTGGACAGGGCTGCTGCTCAGAGGGCACTCGAGAGGACTGAGAAATAATCTGACAGGAACCTCATAAATTCTAGTAAAGGCCAACAAGAAAGCCCTGCAGCTGGGATGGAATAGCCTGGTAACTAGAACAAGCTGTAGGAAGATTTGATGGAGAACAGCCTTGCAGAAAAGGACCTGTGTCGTGTGGTGAACCACATGGTGAACACTGGTCTGAGTGTGCTGTTGCACAACCATATTGTGGGCTGTGTTAGTAAATGCGGCTGAGGAACACCATGCTGAGGGAATGACTCTTCCCCTCCATCCAGCATGTGTGAGACTAGTAAGGTGGTAAGTGCACTGGAGCACATGGTATTCAAGGAGAAAAAGAGAGGTGGATTTGTTCAGCCTTAAGGTGAAGGAAGGGGAGATCTTACTGTCTTACTGGTGTAGTGGGAAGGTATAGAATCCTGGCTTCTCTTAGTGCATGTCAGTGAGATGAGAGGCAATGGACACGAGCTGGTTTAGCTACCAGCAAAGTTGTTTTGGTTTTAGCCCAGAGAATGATCAAATACTGAAGGAGGGATCTAGTGACTCTGTGAAGCATCTGTCTGTGGAGGTGTTAGAACTTGACTGGGCAAGAGCCTGTGCAACCACATCTAACTCAGCTTGCGCTGGATGGTATATGAAAATCCCTCCCAACCTAAACTGTAACATTCTGTGATTACTCAAAAAATAGGCATTATAGCTTTGGATATTAATTGTTAAAGTTATGTTTAGGAAAACATAAACCAAGCAAAGTATGCAAGAAACCTTAGATTTCCTTGAAATTGCATCCAGAACGAACATGTGGTCATCACAAAAACTTGTTAATTATATTTACCATATTATGTGAACTTCAAACAAAGTAAGATTTTGTGTAGTTTCTTACTGGTAATTTATGGCTTAGATTTTTTGTTACAAAAGCTGCTATACTCTTTGACAGAACATTAAGCAGCAGACCTGATGAGAATGTAAAGAGCTTTTATATTTCTTTCTTAGTTTCTCACACTCACCGTCCAATGAATTTTAGGCAGCTGTGCCTTAGAGATTCATAGACACTGTTGTGAAAGCTAGTTTACTGTCTGGGATTTTTTTAAAGAGAAGAAAACGACTGTCCAGAGACTTGCATGCAGCCAAATCTTTGAGTTTAAATCTGTTGCTTATGCAGATCACCTACTCAAGATGTACGGCCTTTGGTTATGCAACCCAGGGGTTCCTGCAGTGTAACGCGTGGTCCATGGGCTGTGAGTTTGACACCCCTGATGTAACCTCTGCTTTCACCGTGGTCTAGTTTATAAGTCACCAAAACTGTCAGTTTTGACTCTTATTAATCTGTAGGTGCCATGAAAGGTAAAGGACATTGTGATGCATTTAGCTTAGTCTCTGCTGCATTTCTTCTAGCAATGGGATATGGATTTCCGTGAGTTCACGTTGTGCACTAAGTTTGAAGAATTTGTCATCTCTTCTTCAAGATGATTCAATATTAAAGGAAAGCAAGCCAGCATGCCATTGCTACTGAATATCTTTAAGGAACCACTTTTTCATTCACTGTAGCTCATAAACTCATGAATTAGTGCATAAGTTATCGGGAAATTATAAGTGTGTTCAAAGAGGAAGTACTGCAGTTTGGAGTGTGATGCTTTTTGTTTTGCTCATTGCAAAAAAAATAAATCTCTTCATGGTGCAAAATGGAGTTCAGTTGTGAGATTCGAGTGACTCTTTCAGAAGCATTAGGGACTGTAATGACCAAGTTATAATAGAAGAATCCGTGTATTTTTTATCATCTTTCATTGAAGCTACTGTTTCTAGAATGGTGAAAAGAGTAAATCTACACAAAAGGATTAAAGTTCTCTTTACATCCCAAAAATGTGAGGCCAGGTCAAGGGAGGTCATTCTGCCCCTCTTCTTTGATCTCATGAGACCTCACGTAGAGTACTGTGTCCTGTTCTGGAGTCCTCAGCACAGGAAGGACACGGATCTGTTAGAGCAAATCCAGAGGAGGCCATGAAGATGATCAGAGGGCTGGGGCACCTCCCTTGTTGAGGACAGGCTGAGAGAGCTGGGATTGTTCAGCCTAGAGAAGGCTCTGGGAAGACCTCATAGCAGCCTTCCAGTGCTTAAAGCGGCCCTACAGGAAAGGGAAGGGGCTCTTTATCAGGGATTGCAGTGATAGGATGAGGGGTAATGGTTTTAGGCTGAAAGAGGGGAGATTTAGGTTAGATATTAGAAAGAATTTTTTTCCTGTGAGGACGGTGAGGCACTGGCACAGGTTTCCCAGAGAAGTTGTGGGTGCCCCATCCCTGGAGGTGTTCATACCGAGTTGGATGATGCTTTGAGCAACCTGATCCAGTGCAAGGTGTCCTTGTAGGCAGGATGGAACTGGATGATCTTTCATGTCCCTTCCAACCCAAACCATTCTATGATTTTATGTTTATTTGAAGATTTGGACAAGGAACTGTTAATATTAAATGCCTTGGGTTAGAAGGGGATTTGTAAGACTACTTGTCAGTCTGTCTCTATAATTTGAAGCGGGGATGATTTAGCAATGACTGCAAAGTCAGTTGATGAAATAATTTCCTTCTTAGGTTCTGAAAAAGGAACGAGTGTATCAGTGAAACTTTAAAGATTGCTTTCTCCTAACTTGGTCTTCTTTCAGTAAATACCCAGTTTTCCACAGTTTTCAGTTTCTGTGTCAAGTGGGATGGATAAAGCAGGAGAGTCTTCTGTTACCATTCAGTTCTTCAGAAAAACACAAAGTTGGCTTGTTAAGAATTGCGGCTGTATTGGAAAAGGTGAGCATTCTGGGACTATTTTCCTGTATAACAGGAGTGTCAAACTCACAGCTCACACTGTTCTCCTGCTCCTGCAGTGTCACATGCATCACACACGCTGCACACGTGACCAGTGTGCTGGCAGGAGCGAAGGGGCAAGGAGCTCAGCACTACTGCTGGATAGAAACAAAGTGCTGGGCCGAATAAAACAAGGTGGAGGGTCGGATGCAGTCCACAGGCCGTGAGTTTTGACACCCTTGGCCTAGAAACACAGCTTCCCTTTGCCATGAGCACTTTTAGCTTTCTCACTGGCCCAGTGGAAGCTGATTGCCACTCGCCTACTTTGAAGTTGAGGGAGATTTGTACGTATCCTCCCTGCTGCCTACAAGCGAAGGCTATGACTGAACTTTGAGTGGTTCAGTTGAAGACCCAGTGCCATCAGCTGGTGTCTGTCCTCAAGTTGTCTCTGCCTGCAGGAATCACAGGTCTCAGAAAAACCTCAGCTCTCTCCCTCTGCACTTTCACACCATAGTTGCGTGTGAGAAAAATATTGTCTCGTTTCATTGTTTGAAAAATAGGATTTTTTTAGCCTGTTAGTTTCTGCTGTGCCTCATCTGTACCAGGAGGATTATGCTAGTTTTGTTATTTTAAATTGGTTTGGTTACAAGAAATGGAAAATCAGGGAAAGCCTCCTAATGCACCTGCGGTTGTAGTACAGGTACTTTCATACAACCAAGTCAGCACATGTCTTTTTACTAACACTTTTTACTAACACTTGGGACACAACTTTGACATATGTGCCTGCAATTCAACTGCTTGTTTTTATTGAAGAGGAGTAAAAGAAAACCTAACTTAAATAACATCTGTTTATCCAGTATAAAAACTACAAAATTGTCTTACCAGTGATTTTTTTTCTTGCCCCTTGTGTGCGTTCAGTGTAATGGGATTAATTTATATTACTCGTATGCTCTGTTGATAAATGCTATTATATAAGTTCTACATATCTTTCTTTTAGAGAAATGAAACACAATTTTGTCTGCTTATGTACCGACCAGTCCTGCAAATACTTCGGCAACTTATTTAAACCCATCCTTATTGTTGGAGTCCTCATTTTCAGTAGGGCATGAATGCAATTTGCAGATCTTCCTTCAGGACCTCTTAATCTTTCTAGGAAATGGACTTCCAAAATCAGTTATATTTTCATGGTTCAGGATGTAAATTGGCAAAACTTGAACTCTGATCAAACAAAGCATCTAATTAGAAGGTTTTTTTGAAGGCTTCTACCTGTGATTGTGCTGCAAAGCATGTTTGCGTCTGCCTTAATTATTTAGCTATCTTTTGTTGCTAGTGGTAAGTTTTATCTATGAAAAAATGATCCATAAAGCCCGCAAATAAATAGAAATCATACATTTAAATGCAAATAGACTATCCAGATTTTAAGTAGCTAATACTGCTCAAATGTGGGTTTTGGAATATACGGGGTTATTGGAAAGACTAAATGACCGTATTATGCTTTCATCTAAGAAATGCTTCTATATTTTTATAAGCTTTTATGCTTCATATTTTTATAAGCCTGTAAATCTTTGATTTTTAGGAGATTCTACATTTGTGAATGTATACTGGGCAAGCGTTGGCTTGAAAACTTCTTTTAGGATGTCTGAAGATGGTGAAAAAGTTAGGCTCCGTCGAATTGAACCTGCCATTCAGAAGTTCATTAAAGTGGCAATTCCAACGGATTTGGAGAGGTTAAGAAAACACCAAATAAATATTGAGAAGGTTAGCGTTCACTTTTTACTAATACAATTCTTTTTGCAGTATAGAAGCAGTCATGCTGGAAGATGTAGAGATTTCAATGGAAATTAGATTATTGAATGTTTTAATTCAAATTTGGCTAAAATCCAAAACTTTTATGTTGTCTGGTTGTTCAGTGCATACAAATGCATTTACCAGTGGGAGCTTACTACTCTATAGAGTGAGAAACACTACTGGCTTGTGTTAAAAAGTTGTTGTAAGAAAAGAAGCCTGATAGTCTTACTTAATTTTTAAGTCAAAGTGATTTGCTGCCAGCTGTTCTGAATAACTTACTGCTTATACCTGTCTTTTTCTCTATATTTTTTAAACGGAGGTGAGATAGGTAGAGAGATTGAATTATTTAAGTAAATAGAAGAAAAACTGTATCAAAATTGTAGGATGTTTATATGATTCTTGTTGACATTAGCTTGAGCTTGACAGTAAAACTGAGTATACTTCCAAGGAAAATTAGTGTCAAGTTAAATTCTACCATCTACAATGGTAACACCTGCACTAGTAAAATAAACACACTCAGGACAGCTGTCTGGCATGAAATGGCCTATTTCCATATTGTTAAACCCTTATATTCTGCAAAACAAGGTGGCTGCATCCACATTGCTGTGTTTATAACTCCTTAACTGTTCTCTGAAATTCTTTATGTGAGAGGTCTCTTTGGCGTGGCCAGAACTGTGCCAGAGGACAATTCTAACAATTTCACAGCACAGATGACCAGATTTCAGACTTGAAACATTCTCATCTCTCTTTATTAGGATAGCTATAGCCTGTGGAAACAGAGGAATTGGTTTGTTGAGAAGGGTGGTAAGAAATTTACTAAAACAGATGACACCACTAAAAAAAGGAAGAGAAGGAGTGACTTGGGAAACACACTTATAGTCATAATTTTTGAAATGGCTGATAAAAGACATATTTGTTTAGAAAAGATTGTACTTACTTCCACAGAAAAATCAGTGACAGTGAGTGCCCATAGCTTGGTGAAGTTCTGGACGTATTTATGAAAAATTATTAATTTCACTCAGCTTGTTCACAATGTATAAAATCAGGTATACGTGTAAATCTGGATGGTGTAGCACAATTCAGTGCATTTCTTAACACCTTGTGAATGAATGAATGAATGAATGAGTTGGATCTGAAGGGTGTGTCTCATTATTGCTGAAACTGGTTTGTGTTTTGCTGCTGTTGTTTGTTCACAACCTTGCTGAAACTTTACTGTAACTTCACCAAGAGGGTAACTTTTTGGATGAAATTTTCTATGCCCAGTGTCTGCCTCAAGTAGTTTGGGAATTGGGGAGGAGGGAAAATAAATCTCTGTATTTGTTTCTAAGAACATAGTCAGGAGGTATTGTGTTGTAAATGGTAAATTCTTTTAATAAGAAATGTTTAGTTTAAGAAATAGTGGTTGATAGCTAAGTGTTAATTTCTTTTCAAAACAGTGTTGTGTTAGAGCAGTAACTTGAGGATTTTTGTGGAAGTGTTTGTTTGGACTATACATTCTAATGTGCCTCTCAAAATCTGCCATGTTTTGGACCAAAGATACGGTTCTGAAAAAAAGTGGTTTGCACGTAGATCATAGAATCATAGAATGGTTTGGGTTGGAAGCAACCTTAAAGATCATCCAGGTTCCAACCCCCCTGCCCTACTGTGAGGGTGTTGAAGCACTGGCACAGTTTGCCCAGAGAAGTCATGGATGTCCCATCACTGGAGGTGTTCAAAACAAGGTTGGATGAGGCAATGAGCAACCTGATCCAGGGGAAAGAGTCCCTGCCCATGGCAGGGGGGTTGGAACTGGATGATCTTTAATGTCTGCTCCAACCCAAACCATTTTATGATTCAGAGGTGCCAAGAGGAAAGGCTAGTAATAATATGTATTTCGTTCAAATAGAGACAGTCCTGGTAGCTAGGTTGTTACCTTTTTTCTTTAACCAGTAGTCGCATAACTGCTCATGGAAGCAACACGCATTTGCCATAATTCACCGGGAGGGAATTCTTGGTAGCAGAGAGGTAGAATTTTTGGTCTGTATTTGGCATATGTTAAAATAACGTAAAAAATTGTATCTTCAGGGCAGCATTCCTTTTAACACCAACAATATCAGTGAGTGTGGAGCAGTGAGGTGTATCAGAAAAGTCCTTAAATAATTGTAAGCATAGTTCTTTAAAGTGTTAACTGGGAATCCTCTAGCTCAGGAGTGTCAAACTCATGGCTCCCTCTGTTCTCCTGCTCCTGCGGCGTAGTGCGTATCACACACGCTGCACACGTGACCAGCACGCTGGCAGGAGCATAGGGGCAAGAAGCTCAGTACTGCCACTGGGTAGAAACAACGTGCTGGACCGGATAAAACAAGTTGGAGGGCCAGATTCGACCTGCATGCTGTGAGTTTGACACCCCTGCTCTATAACAACACTTTTACGAGACCAAGAAGTGGTAGAAACAATTGGTACAGATTTGTCTTTTTGATTTCAGAATACTATTAATTATAAATTTTTGCTTCCTTAGTATAAATCCTGGCAGATTTGATATTTGAATTAGTAATTAAGAGAATTATTAGAAACAAGTAACTATGGATAAAACCTTCAAATAAACAATTGGTAACTGTACCAGAAGGTGTCCAGCGGTACTGAAGGCTTGCAAACTTCTGTGTATTGACAAAAAATATTACAGGAACATTTATGAGAAGTAATACATCTGAGTATAAAAATACTTCCTAAATGCCGGATTCTTTAAAAAGTCTGCACTTGGTGTAAATTTCTTAAAATTTGGAATTTTCTTTCTTTCTTTTTTTAATACTTCTCTGTCTGTAAGAACAGTAAATATTTACTCTATTGATAGAATTATGAGAAGGTGCGAATAAAAATATAGCAAATCTCAATTTTAAATCCATCACTGTAGATAGTTTTAGATTATCAGAACATAAGCAACAGTTTGGTTCAAATACTTCCATAGTCATTTAGATGTTTACATCTTTGACACGCGTTTTAGCCACAACAAATGTGTTACAGTCCTCATGTGAGTTCTCAGCATTAGCAGTTTAAATGATTTTCTCTAAAATACTTTTTGTAAAATTAACTTTCAGCCATGTAAACCAAACATCCCTAGAGGTAAAAGGATAATTTTCTAGAATCTAGTCCTGTTTGTTTTAGAGGCTACTTTTAAACAAAAAATCACTAATTATGTCAAATTGCTTAGAGCAGCAACATTATTTACTTATGATGAAGCCAATATCTCTAACCTCATTTCATGAATATTGATTTAAACTTTAGGTTCCAGAGATAGTCCAAACAATTAATCTACTAAATCACTGTTTGAAGAAACTATAAAATCAATATATAATGAAATTCGACCTTGAGTACACCTTTTCAGAGGAAGCAACTACCATAAATCCATCATCATAACATTGCTTCTCAACTCTTTGAGAGTCCAACTTTCCTTATGACAGTTTCTGAAGACTTAAAATTTACATCCTTAAGAAATTAGTGCTCTATACCTGTTCTTTTTTTCTTCTCATATTTTCCCCAAAGAATTCTCATTTTCTAAAGCACATTCCATGGATTGGATGGGTTTTCTCTCCAAAGGAAGGAATGCATGAAATGTGTTCTTACCCAAAAGAGTTATAATGTTCTGTTAGATGAAAATAATTGTTGTGTTACTATGGGAAGGTGGAGATTTTGGAATGCTGCCCTAAACTTTGGTTTTGGTAGGCAGCAATCCTTAAATAAAAAAGTTCTGTAAAACACTTTTCTCTGTTGCAGAAAGTTTTAATTTAATTTCCTGTAACTGTGCCAAAGTTAAAGGATGTTATGTGAAACACTTTTTGCCTTTGGCTGGGGACCATTGTTGTGGTGAGAAAATATATAAAGGTGACACAAAATGAGAAATTAAGATAATCCAAGTCTTACTGCAGTCTTCATCAGAGTGTATACATTTGCGTTACGTTGTTTTAGAAATCTTGATGAGCTCTACCTGCTACAAAACTTAATGCAGAGGATGTTATGAAAAGCTTTGAGTTCTCTCCATGCCCTCTGGATATTTTCAAGGTGAAATGGAAGGGATCCAAAGCGTAAGGTTGAAGGCTTTTATCTAAAGAGTTCTCGAAAGAGAATGGGACATAGAGGAAAAGAGATCATCTAAGGGTAATGTTATGTTTTGTATTTCTGTTGTGGAGTACAAACTTCTTGGCTATAGCACAATTATGGTTGAATGTCATAGACTCGTGGAATCATAAAGTGGCTTAAGTTGGAAGGAACCTTCAAAGATCATCCAGTTGACAGTGACACCTTCCAGTAGACCAGGTTGCTCAAAGCCCCATCCAGTCTGGCTTTGAACACATTCAATGATGGGGCATCCACAACTTCTCTGGACAACATGTTCCAGTGTCTTGCCACCCTCACTGCAAAAAAATTCTTTCTTATGTCCAATTTGAACATATCGACTTTCAGTTTAAAAGTATCGTCCATTGTCCTGCCACTACAGGGCTTGGTAAAAAGTCACTCTTGGTCTTTCGTCTAAGCCCCTTTTATATATTGAAAGGTCACAATTGTGTCTCCCCAGAGCCTTCTCTCCTCTAGGCTGAACAACCCCAACTCTCTCAACCTTTCTTCATAGGAGAGGTGCTCCATCCCTCTGATCATTTGCATGGCCCTCTAATAGGTTAGAATTCCATTGGTATTTTTACTTCATGGAGCTCCCTTAATTTTAAATATATTTATTAATGATAAATAATGTCAATACGATCTCTTCTCAAGGTCTGCTATCCTTGAGTCTCGTAGAGTGAGTGTTGCCCTTGACTATGGCCTATTTTGTGTTGGGTGACAAAGAGAAGTCACCAAGAAGAATTCTCTGACTACAATGAATGTCATTCCTCTGGGTGTATAAAGTCATTGGATTCTTCGTGGTCATCACTAGTGTACTAGGAATTTTGGAGCAAAGTAATGAAACTTCTGAATATGGAAAGCAGATGAATGCATTGAGCATTTCTAGTAGAAATTATAAAAAGCGATAAAGCTTTCCTGAGGAATTCTTGTTGTTCTTAACTGGAAACCAAGATTTTTTATTGTTATGGATGTGGACAATATATTACAGTCAGTTGAAAGCAAAAAGGTAATTTTTCCCCAAGCCCCTTCTCTTCCACGCTCAGAAATTCCTGTTTCAGTACTCTTTCAGGCATGACTGAACAGGAATATCTATTGTTGATCTATATTTTTTTTTTTCTATTTTAAAGAACAATGGCAGTATTTTAATGGCATAATAATATATGCAGAAGTTGCTAGTTTCCTAGAAATTCACATTAATCTGACTTAATTGAACACTAAACCTTTTCTCTTCCATAGCACTACAAAATCCTAACATGAAAGAACTTTTCTCTCTGAAAATAAGAAGTAACTTCAGATTTCTTGTATTTTAGGAAGCTGAGAAACTTGTGGTCCTATTGTGGTGGCATTTAAAATTATGAAAAGAATTAAGGAAAGATGGAGGCTGTAGGTAAAGGTTTTTATTGGTAACAAAACATATTAAGAAATTAAGGAATTAATCTTTATATAAAAATACCTCAGAAATCATAGTAAATATTTTTCCCCTTAGTTAAACAATTAAAAAGAGTGTTCTAGTATTGCCTAGTCTTGTAAATGCGTTCTTTGACAATTACAGCCCATTTTCCAAGAATCACAGCTACTTTTAGTATTTTACTGCTCTTTTTCAATGATAATGTCTCAATATTATTTATGACAATTGAATATAACAGGGATTGATTTATTTTAAGGATGAAAAGGTTTCTATGTGATGATATGCAGTTCTTTTGTGAAACTTGCTGTCTGCTAATGGAATAATTGCTGTGGTCTCTGTCCCATGGGAAGTACTCTATGAATATTTTCCTATTGAAGTCAGTAGAGCCTTGTGCAGGTGCCGAATCTGCCCTCATGGTTCTTGTAACTCTGTTTGTACCTAAGCAGAAATAGTAAGTGTAAATGTAGACAGTGGTGCTGTCTCTTTGTAAATAATATCAGATCCCTTTTTGTCCTATATGACCAGTACTGCTTATCCCCTATTCCATTATTTTTTCCTCCTTCTGCCCTTCGTTTTACTACCAAGTTGTTTATGCCACAGTGGTATCAGGATGCTGCAATTTGTCTTTGTTGTTAAAAAATGATGCTGAAACCCTGATTATCTACAGCTCAGTAAAATACATTGTACAAAATTATTGACAAAGTACATTGCTATTTACCTCTCTAATTTTGCAGTGGAAATGCCCATGACTCACCTTCTTTACTGTCAATTTTGGAAAATTAAAGTGATTATTTACTGAAGGTTCCTTTTTTCTGCATAGCTGCTTGTTCAAAATAGCAATTATATGGAGTATTTTTCCTTCATTTCAGTATCAAAGGTGCAGGCTCTGGGACAGATTGCACGAAGAGCACATTAATGCAGGACGAACAGTTCAGGTAAGGATATTAAAATGACTGTGATATCAATGGAATTAAATTACATACATAGTACTGGGTAGCTCAGGAATGGATCTTCACAGAGATGTGTATTTGACAGGTGGATGTGACAAGTACATGATACTGCTTTACTTTGTTTAAAATGTAGGGATTTCCGAATTGTGCCCTAGGAGGCAAATACAGTTAGAAATATTTCAAGATTCTCTTGGACAAACAAAAGTTCGGAGACTTTGTTTTTGCAAACTGTGATCTTACATTACTAAATTAGAAGATGGGAATTGCAATAAGGGATACTGTTAATTTTAAAATATGGTTTCAGACCAAACACAAAACATCTGGACTACTAATTTGGCGTGCAAATCTCTTGTTAAATGTGTAATACCATCAAAGGAGGAACTACCAGACACATTTGTCAGCATGGTGTCATCTAAGTGACTTCATGCATAGTCACCCATAAACTCAGCACACAGGGAATCTCACATCCCTTTCTAAAAATAAGTGCATGTCTTGATAAAGTGGTGCAAAAGCTGATGCCAAACATCGGCCTTCACACTGCTAAATAGCACACAGCCAACAGAGGTCATCCATACAGAAAAACAGAAAGACGAAATCTGCACTGCCGAGTTTGCTGACACAGATAGAGCAGCTTGTGGTTATAACATGCTGTAATGGGCAAAATTGTGCAGGACAGATGTGTCTTTGCCAGAAGGAGAGGCATCTTGTGTTGGTTTCATGGGTGTTGTTCAGAGGAGGGATGTGACTTTGTTACTGTAACAAACTTTCTGTGACCTACACTGCATCTATAGACAGTCTTTGCTAGCAGGGATAGCACAGTCTTAAAATACTGTATTTCATAATTCTAATACTGTGAATTCCTGTGTTTGTTGCAACACCTTACACGCTCCTGTGGGAAATCAGACTAAAGTGAAAATGGAAAAAAAAAACTCAGAAAGAACTTAATCCTTATTGAACAACAGTATTAAATAGTAGGCAGAACTGGAGTTACGTGTCTTTTTTGAGAAACGGAAGGTGTTAATGAGCTTTTTTAGTGTAGTTGATAAGGAGCTATATATGAGATCCGATTGATTTTTATGTTTTGGAGGTTTTGGATGTTTGTTCTTACTTCTCACCAAGTATTTTTAAAATTTGAATATGAGTTTATTCAAAAATCTTCCAAAGGGGGAAGTCCTGTTAAAACAATGGCATCCAAACAAGTGTGGTAAGCATGTGTTTGCTTATGTCTGTGCTCTAATCTATTTTCACATCTGAGGGGTCGGAAAGGCTTCTCTTGTAACTCTTTATCATCAGTATTATTTGAATAGCTCAAAAAAAATCTGTCAATAATTAGAGAAAAAGTAATCATATTGAAGATGGTGTTTTCAAGTTCATAAAGTGCTTTAGTAATGAAACCTCATATTTCTCTCTAGAAACATTTATATCTTTCTTGAATCTAAAGCCTGTTTTTTCACTTTCAGTCAAAATAAATGTTCTTATATTTCATTTAATACTTTTTGCTTTTAGATCTGGATACAAGTTATGCATTAAAGTGGCTCACATTCTGATACCCAGAGAACAGAATAAGTATCAGGGTGCGTGCAAGAAGAGTAGACTAGCTCTTTGTTTTAATTAAATAGTTAGGAGTCTGGAGTACTTGATAATAAATTATATGACATGTAGAATGTGTTTGCTGTAAGCTGTTTAAATGTTTACCAATGGACTTGTGATCTGTTTGTTTGCAAAGAAATCAGATTAATTATTGTGATACCAAATGTTCTCTGCAGCGCACACTTTGCTCTCAAAATTAGATGTTGTAAAAATACATTAGGAATCCCTAAGTCAATATTGACCCAAGGCATCCGCCACAGGTTTTAGACAAATACATGCACAGCCACTCTACATTTAATCCATGTGCACATAATTAGCCATTTTTCTGAATTTTCAGTTTACACAGAATAATTACTTCTGTTGTACTTTTGATGATGGTCAAAATTATAATAGAAGTATAGATGAGCATAAACGTATACCTTTTGTTTCTGGTGACTAGATGTCGCATTAAAAGCTTCTAAAAAGGAAAGAGAAGAAACTGAGGAAATCTTTGTATAGGGTATGATGAAACCCTTTCAAAAATACTGAGAAAATAGCTCTTGTGTGCCACGTATGTTTTCATGACTGTGCTCGTGTAGATTTTCATTTTTAGGGATAGTCTGCGAACTTCTTAAAATATTAGGGGCTGAATAAATATGCAGTTTTGCTGCATAGCTTGGGCTATGCTGGCACGGCATGCTGTTGGTTAAGGACACCTAACACCACAAGGAAAGAGGTAGTAACAAAGAGCATAAGGACACCTCAGTGCTACAGTGCTGAGCCAATATGAGGCCCCCTGGGCACCAGGATAATCAACAGGTCTGCATGGATACAGGTTGTACAAACATCAAAGGGCTGAGAGGTTGGATGGGGCTCTGAGCAACCTGATTGTGTTGAAGACGTCCCTGTTCATTGCAGGGAGGCTGGACTAGATCACCTTTAAAGGTTCCTTCTGACCCAAACCATTCTGTGATTCTATGACCAAAACTTTTGAAAAGGCAGAAAGGACTTGAGCTGTAGGATAATTTCCCTGTAATGTGATATCTCTGCCATTTTTACTCTTTGCTATGAATAAGGTTTATTGGTTTGCTGTATCTTGATGTTAGGACTTCTGAATTCTTTAGGGAGTCTCATCATTTTTCTTGTATGTCCAAAACAATCTGTAGAGGAACTGCCATTCATAATCCACTTAAGAGGAGCAGAATATGAGAAGATACTTTGTGATTTTAAATATAAATTATTATAAGTATTCGGGTTTTTTAATTCTTCTCTTAATTATTTAAAACTGTGTGCTGAGAGATAAGGTAAGCTTAATGGATGGATGTGTACAGTCATTTTCAGGAACAGGAACGTTTTTAAAAAAAAAGTTGGAGTGAAGCCCTCCTTTGGCTCATTTGCCTCCTTTTATGATTTTCTGATAGAAATTTATATTTTATGCTTTATTTTCTATTAAATGTGTTGATAAATATTTTGAAAAGAATGGAAAAGCAGTATAACTTCATTATGTGTGACTTCTTGGTTTCCTTCCATTTTGGATGTGTTGATAGAGTCAATAGATTTCTCACACTACTTGTGAAAACCATGCCACTTCTCATTTACTTTTCTGAAAAAAATCCATTATATTTATTAACATAATAGAACCTGGTGGATCTCCCAAACCTACCCTCCAAATTTGTTGAAACTTTAGAAAAATTGGGCTCAGACTTTGTGTCCATACCTCAGTTCTGCATTTATTCAAGAAGAGCAAACTGTACGCCGGTAAAGTCCTTAGAGACTTAGGGATGAAAGTACCATATAATAGCTATAAGATTAGTTTCATTACATAGCAAAAATACGCAAACAGCATAAAGCTGGGAGAACCTAAGGAAGAAAACAAAATTAGAATTCACAGTGATGATATAATTAGAGAATGGTTGAGAAAGACCTGAAAAATCAGTATGTTTTTGGATGTGGACCGGAAGAATCGTTGGCTGTATGGATCCAGCATCAGAAGTGGTTGGAGCAGCACTTCTTCAGAAGAGGACTAGAGGGACACAGAGTAAAAGTGAACCTATTGTGTGGTACTAATGCAAAAAAAGCCAAATGACTTAGCGGAATGTATAAACAGAAGAGTAGCCAGTGTGGTCTCATACAGTCTCTTTGGTCAGCATTAGTAGGAACCCAGGTAGAGCAGTCCACCACACATTTAAGGAAGGTATGGACTGAATAGGGAGTATCCAGGGAGAGCGATGAAAATGGTCAGAAATTGGGAAAACAAGACTTACTTGGAAAGACTGACAAGTTAGTTATTTTGCCTAAAGAATGCCTGATAGAGAAGATCGTTGCAGAAAGGACAGGGCTTATCTTCCTCTGCTTTGAACAGAGAGGATTAGAAATACCTGGTTTAAACTGAGGCAAGTGAGATTTCTGTTAGACATGAGGAAAATGCTATGGCAATTAGGATAATGAATTCTTGCAATATAATATCAAAGAGGGCAGCCTCTTCCTAAAGCTCTTCATAAAGAAGCCCTTTTAAGACCAGATTACATAAACACCTGTCAGAAATAAAATAAGGACAACAGGGCATGCTTTGAAGGGATGACGTCCCAAGGTTTTTGTCAGGTTTATTGTTTTCCTACAGGTTCTGAGAGAAAGCTATTTGAAATAAAGACTGTTAATAGTTTTGGGGTTTTTTTTAAGTTAACAGACCAAAATTGCAAATTGTCTAAAGAAAAATTGTGTGTCTTTTGTGCAGAATTTGGTGAATTTGAAACTCAGGAGTTCCTGTAAATGAAAACAGGATTTTGTATTATCTTCCTCTCTGAGTAAGCTTGATTTTAAAAGTGGAAACAGTTGGGAAGACGGTGATATACTTTCATGCTCTACCCAGAAATTAAACTCTATCCTATTAATATGATTATAAAAAGAAGTCACAGTCATTTACGTATTCCTAACATTTATCATGTTACACCTTGGTGAGCTCCTAAGACGTGGCTCCTTGCAGCAGGGGCTTAGCTTTCTTGCTAGGCTGAATCCATTTAACTTCTGTTTAATTGACAATAAATGAAACAAGAGTTCTCTCCAAAACCACAAAGGAAGAGCAAGTAAAATTAAATTTCGCCAAATAGGCAAGTATCACAACCTCCATCTTCTTTCTCACAATATTTTTCTTTGATCAGCAAGTTGATAATGAACAGTGAAAGTGAGGACTTGATTTCATCATTCCTTGGGGTGGGTGGCTCTGTTCAGGATTTTTGAAAACTCCAGCAGCAAGTTGGTGGTTGTGTTGGTCACTGCACAGTAACTTTTTCATTATACCTGTGCATTGGTTATCATAGAATCATAGGATGATTTGGATTGGAAGGGACCTTAAAGATCATCCAGTTCCAACCCTGCCATGGGCTATACTGGTCATTGCCCCAGCTGCTGCTGCAGTGGTGCGAATCCTTAGCAACGCTATGTTTTAATTCGATTTCAGCTGGGAGATTTTCCTCTTTCTTTAAAGAAACTGCTTTGGAAGCATTGTTACCTCATCTGAAACTCACTATTGTCACTTTTTAACAGCATGTTCTTGTTTGGCCTATCACTTTGTCTCAGTTGTGGCCAATGACAGGATAATAATAATCATAATTTTGTTTCCTGAAAAAAAAATAGCAGGATCAGCTTCACTCCGTCCCCTGCAAAACAGATAATTAAATGTATCTAGAGCGGGGATGTCAAACTCAAGACTCCTGCCATTCTCATGCTCCTGCAGCGTAATGCGCGTCACATGCTGTGTACATGACCAGCACGCTGGCAGGAGTGAAGGGGCAAGGAGCTCGGCACTGCTGCTGGGTAGAAACAAGGTGCTGGGCAAATAAGACAGGGTGGGGGGCTGGATTCAGCCTGTGGGCCGTGACCCTACACTAGAGAATGCCCTTTGGTCTTTTAAAGAAATTCCAGAATTTTATAAACTAAGAATTTTGTGGACTGTAAGAATGAGGACATTCTCCCTTTTTCAGTACTTACAGGCAGACCATGGGAGGAAGATAAAAAATTCTCATCAAGATGAGAAACGTATGAGGAAAATTATTGAGTACCATGTTGCTAATTTGATACCTTTCAAAGTTACTTTTTGAATCTCCCCTTTTAAGTTGTTAATCAGTGTTTTTACCTGGAGTTAGCCTTAAATAATGCAGCCCAAGTTGTCTTAGTAAAGCTTTTAATTTAAGCATACAACAGAATATGCGTGTAGTAATTTGACAAATGATTTTTACGAATCGATAGTTCTTTCTTTGATTGCCTAATATGACTTGTGCAGTGTTACTCCAATTTGTTGTTGAATTACTTTTCTTCTTCTCTAATTATACTTCTACTATTTTATTCGTACATGTTAAAAAAAAAATAATTCTGCTAGTGTATGTAAATAAAATAAGTTCCATGTAGTTCCTGCTTTTCCAGGTAAGCAGTACTGCCTTTCTAAGGCATTATCTGTACCTGGTTTGTATTACTGAAGAAAACCATGCCTTTTCTAACTACTCACTGTGTTAGTCTAGTCTTTTGTTCTGCTCTGGGAAGAGTTAAAACAGTGGGTAAAGAGTGCAGTAAATAATATAATTTATTGTATCGTCTTATTGCCTGAGACCTGGGACTTTTGAGGTTTGTTTTTAGTTTTGTTTTAGTTTATGAAAGCTTAGAAATAGCAGTTTTCATTAGTATCTAAGGATAATCAAAATTATAGTTGCTTCCCAGCCAGTGAAGGTGTCTGGTGATCTTACACAGTAAGGTACAAAATAACTCTTAAATCTCTTACAGCAACTCCGTGCCAATATGAGAGAGATGGAGAAACTCTGTTTGCGAGTCCGGCAGGAGGACATTCCAGTTCTGCAGAGAATGATAAATCCCATTAAAGAAGAAGCTTCATTTGCCGTAAAAGGCTTCCTGCAGCTCCATACCGCGTCTGCAGAAGAACTGAAAAAGCAACTGGAAGGACAGGAAGATGCCTCTTTAACCAGATCTGCAACTGTAGGAGGAGGTAGTAGACTTTCATTTCTGGATCTCTGATGTCTGTGTTGTTGTATCCACTTTGGGTTTCCTGACCAGAGCAACAGGTAAACAAATGAGATTTCAGTTGAAGAATAATTGTTAATCAAGAAGTGGCTTTTCATTCCCTACGCCACACTTTTCTCATGACCTGTGACTGAGTTTTGATAAGTGGAGAACGCTCTAATTAAAGGATCTTAAGAAATGAGATAGTTGTGGCCTTACATGAAGAAGATCTTGAAACAGAAGACTGTTCATGCAAATAACATTTGCATTTATGTAGCTTGACTTCTTTCCCCTGACAACGCAAATCACTATACTGTGTGCAAGCAATCATTTAGGCCAGAGGTGTCAAACTCAACGGCCCATAGGCCGAATCCAGCTCTCCACCTGGTTTTATCTGGTCCAGCACCTTGTTTCTACCAGGTGGCAGCACCAAACTCCTTGCCTCCTACACTCCCACCAGCGTGCTGGTCACGTGCAGCATGTGTGATGCACGTTACACTGCAGGAGCAGAAAAACAGCGGGAGCTGTGAGTTTGACACCCCTGATTTAGGCCATTTTCATTGAATTAGTGCTTGCAACATCAAGAAGAAAACAATTTTTACATGACAGTATAATATGCCACTGTAGAAATATCTGGAAAAGAGGAGCAAGTAGCATTTTATCTCAGTAACTGACAAGAAAGCAGCAAACAGTATAAATCCATTTAAATAAAAGAGTTTGAAAACACAGTGTAATATGCTACAAGTCAGACATGTTTGCTGTTTTTCCCTCCTTTCTCTACAAAATGTCTTTCACTCCTTGTTCTACTGTCTTTGGAGGAAGCCCTTATTATACCCTGGTACCAGTTAGTGTTCTCTGATAATGATCTGTGAGAAAGTTGATTACATAGGATTAAATCCTTATACATGAGAGTACTTACTTTGATTGCTGCAGTAGCAGTATTTTTTAAAATTCTTTGGCCATTTCATGTGTCTCTAGAATTGAAAGAGCATTCTCAGTCAGTGGTATTGTAGAAGAACCTGCCATCAAATGTGATTTCATAACCCTTCTTGTTGCTATATAGAGAACTGCAAGAACTCTTTGAAGTGTGATTAACAAGCTAGTGAGTCTGATGGTCAAACAGGGAGAAAAAAAAAGCAGATTTGGAAGACTAGGCTTGCTTTCAAGAGTGCCATGCACAGTCATATCAGAAAACATTATGAATATCAAGATGTATCAAATGTACAATCATAGAATGGTTTGGGTTGAAAGCGAGCTTTAAAGACCATCCAATCCAACCACGCTGCCATGGGCTGGGCGACCTTCCACTAGACCAGGTTGCTCCAAGCCACGTTCAAGCCACAACACCTCCACGGATGGGACATTCACAGCTTCTCTTTTGATTGCTCATTTGTTGCTTCTCTTCTTGATTGTTCAGTAGCTTTTCCTAGTATCTTTGTGGGTTTCAAAGTCTGGCTATTTGCTGCATTCTTCTTCCCCTCTAAAAAAAAAGAAAATAATAACTGAATCTTTTCTCTTGCAGTCATCTGGGACCCCACACTCAAGTTCTCAGAAATATGCTGAACTTTGAGAGGCTGTTCCTTAAATGCCTCAGACTGAATTTGATCAGACCCTCGGGACTTGAATAGATTTAGTTCATCTAAACATGTTAGGATGTTTTCTTTATGTTTCAACCCATCTTCCTTTTTCTTTCGTGTTTAACATCAAATACTTGATTGCAGCTACCTGTTTGTATAAAGACTGACATAATCTTTCTCTGGGTCATCTGTTATTTTCTTTCTTTACCTGGCAATGCATTTACCCTTTGTCTTCCTCTAGCTTGAAAATTGTTCCTAGAAACTTTCATGCTACCATTTATGCCCCTTGGTAGCTGCAATTTATTTGTGTTCTAGTCTTTACAATATTGACTTTCCGTGCTTGTATTCTTCCTTGTACTCATCTTGATTGTGTGTCAAATTCTTGATACTCAGGGCATTGAAGAGCTCTTCCTGAATCCATAAACATTTTCCTTTGCATGAGGGTTATTTGCTGTCATCTTCAATAAAGTGTATTTTATTAGTGACTGCCAGCTCTTCTGCAGTCCTTTATCTTTTAGGAGCTTCTCCCCATAGTTTTTTAATTAATCAGTTTGCCAAACATGTTAATATCTCTTTTGGAGGGACCTCATTGCCTTTCATCTTCCACTCTGAGTTTTCAAATAGTGAACTCTACTATTCAGTGATTGCCTTCCTCCATATTAGGCATTACTTTCAGGCTCTTTGTGAGCTTTTCTCTGTTAACGATCAGAATTAAATTTCAAATATCTATTCTTTTGCTAACTTTCAGCACTTGTCCTCAATACATTCTTGGTATTTCGTTGGAAAGGCCTTGTCCTGGCTTATTGCTTTTCCAACAGTTACATGGATGTTAAATGGGAACTAGAGTTTAATTTTAAAGAACAGGACTGCTTTTTTAATATGAAATACCTTTGAAGTATGGAGGACATTGAACGTAACTGCACTTTAGAAAGACAAGAAATTGATCAGAAAGATTGGGATGAGCAGAACAGAAAAAATTGTTACAGGAATGACACATTCCTGCCAGTCTGCTCAAGAATACAGGAAATAATTCACCCCATTTAAAGTGGAATATACAGGCAGGCAGGCAGGCAACTAAATACAATTAAACAGATATTTTTTGTCAAGTTTGCCTGACTATGAAAGTAGCTCTGTTGAATTGCTAACACAGATGCAATGTATTGCCTGTTCTTTTGTGCTTAGAGGCTGCAGTCCTGAAAGCAAATCTTGGCTGCTGATCTTAATCAAAGGAGGTTCAGTATGCCCGTTCTTTGTAGCATGTTGCTCCCATCTGGTAGAGAAGGCAGGAGTTTACACATTCAAATCGCCCATTTAGAAGGCACATCAGTGAAATGATGTGGTCCCTTCCCCCCTTTCCCCATCCTCAGCTCAGGTCCAATAGAAATGGAATTTAATTGCATTTTAAACAAATATTAACAAAAGGTGAGACTCTACTCCTTAAATTACTAAAATCTTTTAAGCAACATATTGAATCTCCCAGAGCATTAGATTTTAATCTTGAGTGTAATGAGGTGTGAAGCTGCTCTATGAAATCTGCAGAGGTGTTTTGTATTATTGCATTTCTGTGGCGATGCTGTGAGTGAACTGGTGGAGCCACTTCCAATTCTCAGTTCTATTAAAGTTGGTTAGACTTGATAAAATACGAACAAGTGAATATAAATGTCTTGCTCATACTTTCAGCCCAAATGTGACTTCACCTTCTCTGAGCCTTCATATTCTTTAGTTCTTTGAAGTGAGTAAAGAATTTCCTTGAGGATTTTTTTTCCACTAATTTTTAGTTATTAAAAAATGAACTCGGTGTAAACCTGCTTTTTAAAGTTCTCTTGAATGTGTGTCAGGCAAAACTTCAGTATCAGTCATGTATGTTGAAGGCTGGGTTTTTCTATAGTAGGTCAGCATAGGTCAGGGATGTCAAACTCGCAGCCTGTGGGCTGAATCCAGCCTTCTGCCTTGTTCTGTACAGCCCAGCACCTTGTTTCTATCCAGCGGCAGTGCCAAGCTCCTTGCCCCTATGCTCCTGCCAGCACACTGGCCACGTGTGCAGCATGTGATACATGTTACGCTGCAGGAGCTGGAGAACAGCAAGCGTGAGTTTGATGCCCCTGCCATAGGTTGTTAAGGACAGGTCAGAACAGAGAACATAATTTGTGAGGAGGGAATTTTGCTTAGTGAGCTTTTTCTTTTTGCTTTGAATTACAAATATTTTAATTTCCAAGATGTTTGCATGTGTGTGGCTGATGAGGAAACAGTTTGCTTTTCTGGGTAGAAGAAACTTGTTTTTGAAACAAGGTTGTGAAGAACTGAAATGGAATAAAATACTCAAACCCAGTGTTAAATATCAGAATATGTAGCAGAAGTGGTTTATCCAAAAATGGACACATTTCGATATATGACTCATTATACTATAAAAGGAAAAGGAATATTTCAAAACTGAGTGTATAACATCAAGTAATCATAGAATCATAGAATGCTTTGGGTTGGAAGGGACCTTAAAGCCCATCTAGTTCCACCCCCCCTTGCCCTGGGCAGGGACACCTCCCACCAGCCCAGGCTGCTCAAGGCCCCATCCAACCTGGTCTTGAGCACATCCATGGAGGGGTCATCCACAGCTTCCCTGGGCAACCTGTGCCAGTGCCTCACCACCCTCAGCGTGAAGAATTTCTTCCTAATGTCTAATCTAAATGTTCCCCCTTTCAATTTAAAGCCGTTCCCCCTTGCCCATCACTACTTGTCCTTGTAAAAAGTCCCTCCCCAGCTTTCCTGTGGCCCCTCCAGGTACTGGAAGGCTGCTGTAAGGTCACTCTGGACCCTTCTCTTCTCCAAGTTGAACAAGCCCAACTCTTCCAGCCTGTCCTCGTAGCAGAGGTGCTCCAGCCCTCTGATCATCATCGTGGCCTCCTCTGGACCCATTACAACAGTTCCATATCCTTCTTATGTTGGGGATTCCAGAACTGGATGCAGTACTCCAAGTAGGGTCTCATAAGAGCAGAGTAGAGGGGGGAGAATGACCTCCTTTGACCTGATGGCCACATGCTATATGTATCTCTCTGATGCTATAGATTAAAAAAATACATTCTGGAAGAACAGGCAATGATTGTAGAATGTGAAGTGCCCTCTATGTTTTCATTCTTAAAGGAAAAAGGGTAAAAATAATAAGAAAGAAAACCATGCCCGAAGTAAGCCCCCTAATCCCTTACTCCATCATTGCTACTCTGCTTACTTAGTAGTTACGACTGAATAGCAGCTTCATTGATGTTAGACCCGTGTTGAGCTGAGAGTAGGAAGATGAGGGTTCTTAATGTATTTTGAGATACTGGGATAAAAACATTAAGAAATGGACAAATGTTGTGAAAATGTATCATTTTTATTTATCTTAAATTAATTCCATGAATAAGCATGCACTGCTAATGACTTCTTATAGACTAAGATGATTTTTATTTATTTTCAATTGTCTGTATCCATTGTCAAAAGTTATATAATATTATTAGAGTACCTTGGCATATTTGTTGTTTGTAAAGATTTCAATGCATTATTTACACTTTCATATTAGTAGACATATCTGATCAGTCATCCCCATATTAAGCTTTCTCTTTGTATTGCCCTCCTAAGGAAGGAAATGTCAGGGTCCTACTGAAGAAACTGAAGTTATCTAAATTAGTGTGATCTTCGCACTGTGTTTCCATACATACATTCTCCAGTCTGCCTTTCGTACTCCCAAGCTATTCCTTAACCCTCGCTATGAAAAGCCCAACTTCTTTTTTGTTATCCTTTATTGCCACTTAATTACTTCTCTGTAATTATGCACATGTCCATTACATCCACAGTGGCTCAAGACTGGGCTCTTTGACTGGAGGAGATATGCATGTGTCTCTTACGTTTATCTGCTCTCGCCCAGGCCATGCTGTCTCTCATTCCACATTTATCCACTGTACTTTGTTCTAATGCCTCCTGCATTCCATCAAGGCAATTTAGAAATGAAGATACTGGAGAATATTGCATTTACACCACTAAGCTTCAGATGTTTGTCATCATCAGTATTGTTACCCAGCTGGATCCAGCAGTGAATGCTGGGCAGCATGTTACTTGGTTTTCACTGCTTTTACTTTGAAAGCTTTTCCCTCCAGCTTCTTTTAGTCCCAAAGGGCTAAAAATCAAACTGGTAGCCTAATAATCAATTGTAAAATTAATAACTCTCTATTCAGTTTTGGCAGTGCAGTGTTTTTGTGTGTTGTTTTTGTCCTAACCTCAGTTTTCATAGCTTGGTTGATAAAAAAATTACCTGACCTTGAATTCAGGAGTACCATTTAATATCTTTCTCTGAACAGATTGTGAAAGAGCATTGGAAGAAATGAATCAATAACTTCTTGTTAAAAAATATCTAGAGCAGAGGTGTCAAATTCACAACCCATGGGCCGAATCCAGCCCTCCACCTTGGCCCAGCAGCTTGTTTCTACCCAGTAGCAGTGCCAAGCTCCTGCCAGTGCTCTGGGCATGTGTGCAGTGTGTGTGACACGCGTTACGCTGCAGGAGCAAGAGAACAGTGGAAGCCGTGAGTTTTACACCCCTGATCCACTGCTGCAAGTAAGACTTTTCCCTATGTGATTATTTTCAGAGCAGTTGCTTGGCTTGAATTAGGTTAAATATCAATTTATCCTTGAGGAACATTAAGAGCAAGAAACTTTGCACATCATCTGCGTTCTCATCTGGTGCATTTATTTATAAGCATCATGTTTCTCATTCAGAAACTTTATATAACACGGAAGTGAAGGATGGCTCCCAAAGCTTAATCCAGATCCAAGCCCCCCTTCCTGAAATACCTCAGGAAGAAAATGCAGCGGAATCCTGGGAAACTTTAGAAGAGGTATGTTGGAACTCCCCTACTGCCACATTGGTGCTCTTGGTTTTAGCACCTATGACAAAATAACATTTGTTTTTTATTTGCAGGACTTGATTCAGCTTAGCCAGTTGGTGACTGAGTTTTCTGTCTTAGTCAATGTAAGTATTAATCCTCCTTCTGTCCCAGATAGTGGCTTGAACAAACAAAGGGCAAGTGGGTAACTCCTAGTTTGGGGTAAAAAAGAAAAGCAATATTTCTACCCATAGTCTGAACACAGACTGATCTGGTATCGCTTGATCGAAGTGATGGAATGGCAGAATAGCTGAATTTATTCAAGGCCAATACTTAAAAGAGTACAGTATCCTACTCACTGTTAGGAAGTTCAGAAAAACACCAGCCACTAAGCAGAGGCAGAGCAGTTTCCTGACAGGGAGCTGAGATGCCTGCACAAATGTGCTGTCTTTGCTACTTGGGACCTATAGTAAATACACCTGTAGTTTCAAAGTCCGTGCATTAGATGATACTTTCCAAAAAGACACAGGTGGTGCATACAATGTTTACGTCAAATTGTCTAGTAGCAGGTTGAAAGGTTTTCCTATGATTTTCTAGTGCCAACAGAAGAGGAACATTTAAAAGCATTAGTGTAACTGCACACATGCCCCTTTGGTTAAAAAACTAACAGCTCTTCCTCCCTTACATCAGTGACTCATTATTACAAGGACAGATTCAAGCTCTGTTAAAGTAATTGTATGAGGAGGCAACAGTCTTGTGTTTAAGCACTAGTGCTGGTAGTTGCTCCTAAGTTCTTGTCACCAGAGCAAGTACTGATGTTCTAGCCCAGAGGTGTCAAACTCACGGCTCCCACTGTTCTCCTGCTCCTGCAGTGTGACGCGCGTCACACACACTGCACATGTGACCAGCGCGCTGGCAGGAGCGTAGGGGCAAGGAGCTCAGTGCTGCTGCCGCCGGGTAGAAACAAGGTGGAGGCTGGATTCGTGAGCCTAACACCCCTGTTCTAGCCAGTGCCCTTGCCCACAAGCTGAACCTTAGCAGAAAGATCTACAGTGTTGACCACAAACTGTCCAGGTCCCACTCATCTTTACACTTTCTAATTGTAATAGTGACGATAGCCTTCCCAGCACAGGGTGGGTGTTTCTCAGATGCTTTTCCTCACTTAATCAGGAGTACTAGAAAAATCTGAAGTTTCCCTCACCTTTTTCAGGCCCTTTCTCTGCTCTCACAAACATCACTGCCCAAAGGTCGTGCCTCTTTCTCATCCACACTCAGCTCCCAACTAAACTCAAGTTTAGTTCTTCCTGTGTCACAGGGAATTTAAATCCACAGTTCTCATCTCCTAGGAGACTTCTTGAATCTCCTTGCTGTTAGTTGGGATAATTGAAACAGCTTTTATCCTTTATATTGAATCTGTGCTGCTTCACATATATAAAAACCCCCTCTAAGATTCATTAGGCTGGAGAGAGGCTGCAAAAATTTTTATTCTATAGAATCATAGAATCAAAAGGTTGGAAGAGACTTCCGAGAACATCGAGTCCAACCATACCTGTCTCCCCACTAAACCATGTCCCTAAGGAACTCATCCACCCATCTTTTAAACACCTCCAGGGATGGTGACTCCACCACCTCCCTGGGCAGCTGTTCCAATCCCTGACCACCCTTTCAGTGAAGAAATTCTTCCTAATGTCCAGTCTAAACCTCCTCTTGTGCAACTTGCAGCCATTTCCTCTCATCCTATCATTTGTCACTTGTGAGTAGAGACCAACACCCACCTCACCGCAACCTCCTTTCAGGCAGTTGTAGTCAGTGATGAGGTCTCCCCTCAGCCTTCTTTTCTCTAAGCTAAACAACCGCAGCTAAACAGCCATCCTCATAGGACTTGTTCTCCAGCCCCCTCACCAGCCTGGTTGCCCTTCTCTGCACATGCTCCAGCACCTCAATGTCCTTCTTGTAGTGAGGGGCCAATACAGAGCAACATCGAGTATATTTTCAGTACTGTCACTCCTCTATTAGTAAAGTTAGGTCAGTGCTTTATAAAGTCATGCTTAAACACTCCTGTTTAGATTTCTCGATGCAGCTTTGTATGTTGGAGTCGGTGCTGATCTTACAAATGCTCTTTATAGAATTTCTTTTTGAACATGCAACTCAGCAGGAAAAAAAAAAGGCTACTTTGGATTATTTCCCCCCTTTGGAATGCAAGTTCATCTATTCACAGATTTAGAAATCATATGTTTTGGCTTGTTTTCTCCAGCTGCAGCAATACTTTGTATAATAACCACACCATATTATTACTTAATAGTGAAGATTTTATTTAAAGTAAATAGGTTTGTGGTTTCAGCATGGTTTATCAGATGCTATTAATGAAGCACCATTAAGGCTGCCCCGGCTGCAGTGGAGCAGATGAAAGCAGCTGTAGGGCCCTGATTACAGGCATTAAAATGGTGTGTATTGGCTCACTGCTGCTTCCCAGCGGGTCACCTCACTCACAATTCCTTTGCATCTAGTCTCAGCAGGAGAAGATTGACAGGATTGAAGACCATGTCAACAGTGCTGCTGTGAATGTTAAAGAGGGAACCAAAAACTTGGGGAAGGTAGGGATCTGCTCCTGCTGGGGAATTGATGATACCCTGCCTCCCAGCAATCCTCTGTATTAACCCAATTGATCCACTGTCTTTAATGCTGGGGGAGGCAGCAATTAAGGAAATAAGAAATGACCCATAGGTAGAAGGCGGGGGGAAAAAATCAATCTCTTTTTGTAATTTTCTATCTCATTCAGGCTACTAGGAAATACAGATTTTATTTATTTTGCCTTTTTTATGCTATTCTGATGCTACTTTAACTGCAAAGGGAGGCTTGTTCAACAATTGGCTCACAAGAATCAAATAAGCATAAAAAAACAGGTTGATGATAACATGCAATTTTGAGTCCTATTCTATGTAGATGTCAGTGGTGGTTGCTAATACACCACAAGCCTTGGTTTAGGTGTGGTACTGAAAACTTGGAGCATTTTCTCCGTTTCTCATTTGATTTAATCAGAGAATCATAGAATGGTTTGGGTTGGAAGGGACCTTAAAGCCCATCCAGGTCCAACCCCTCTGCCATGGGCAGGGACACCTCCCACCAGACCAGGCTGCTGAGGGCCCCATCCCCATAATGATGGAGAGCAGATAATAAATAGGGTACATCAGGGGTGTCAAACTCACAGCTCCCGCTGTTCTCCTGCTCCTGCAGCGTAAAGCGCATTACACACACTGCACACATGACCAGCGCGCTGGCAGGAGCATAGGGGCAAGGAGATCGGTGCTGCTGCTGGGTTGAAACAAGGTGCTGGGCCGGATAAAACAAGGTGGAGGAGGGCTGTGAGTTTGACACCCCTGGTCTACATCATCAGCCAGATCCATGTAAAAAGACCTGGTTGACAACTGCATAAAGGAGAGAGCTCGGTTTTGAATTGGTTTTAGTTCTCTCTGTCATACATGTGGGATGGCAGATGATCTTATTTTAAAATACTAAATTATAAAGTTCATTTATCAGTGACCGTTCAAGTCATTGCCAAGAGCAATGAGAGGAAAATACACATCACCCAGGCAAATATTCTAACTCTTTTTTTCTCCCCCCTTTACAGGCTGCAAAATACAAGCTGGCAGCTCTGCCTGTGGCAGGTGCAGTCATCGGTGGAGTGGTGGGGGGTCCCATTGGTCTCCTTGCAGGCTTCAAAGTGGCAGGAATTGCAGCTGCACTCGGTGGAGGGATTTTGGGTTTCACAGGTGGAAAATTGATACAAAGAAGAAAACAAAAAAATATTGAGCAGATCTCTTCCAGCTGTCCAGAGCTTTCTCACCAAAGTGCCAAGAAATCCAGCTGAAGTATAGATTCATTATGAGCAGGAGCAAAAGCAAGGTAGCCACGCTAATGACAGACTCGCAGCCTTATGCTTGAACTACAAGGCTGAGTTGTGTGAGTTTTGACAAACAGTTATTGCTGCCTGGGAGGGGTGAAACGGGTGTGTCTGAATTTCTCTTTCCAGATGTCATGAGTGAAATCAGTCCTTTGAGAACCACAGAGATAACTTCTAACTATAAAATTCTTAGGTGAGCTCTATGCATGCTTATGATGAGGGGTGAAAAGTGCTTCATGAGAAATTTGCACAAAGTATCTTCCAGACAATATAAAGAGAGAGAGCTGGAAAACCTTAGTGCTTTCCCATGAATGCTGGAGCTTTTAAAGAAAAGGAAGTAGGCTCCATCTATCTTTTTATAGTCACGATACTTTAAATTTACTTCTGTTTATCTGAATTCCCAACCTCCTTCTGTGTATTCCCCAGGATATGACTGACTATGCCTGTTAAATAACGCACAGGGAAGTATTGAGCTGCCATAGGAAATAGTGAAAAGGTTGGGTGAGCAGCATGGGGAAAAAAAAAGCCCACATGTGTATATCCCACATCTGCTTCCATCAGCCAAATCCTGGCAGCATCATAAGCAGCTTTTCCCCCTTTTCAGGTATTTTTGTTTTAATTTTAAACTTCTCATCTTGTTCAAAGCGTAGTTAAAGATTAAACAGTCTTAAGCAGCAACCCTGCAGGACTGCTATTGGACAATAATAATTCTCCATGGCTGCTCAACTTCTTGGCTTGTCCTGAGAACACTGTACAGGATGAAGTACCAAGCTCTGGCATTTTGAGCCTGAAGCCTTGTCTTAACTGAAGCAGTGCTTACTGGTAGATGTCACCCTTGCTACTCATCTCCTGTCACTGACAGCACCCTGGTAAGACAGCTAAATACTTCCCTGGAAGGTGGTGCTGCAGCCAGGCCCACTCCCTCAACAGCCTTCATTAGGCACCAGGTCAAAGGCTGGTGAAGGTGAAGCAGTGAGGCCCTTTAAATGAATCACAGAATGTCCTGAGTTGGAAGGGACCTACAAGGATCATTGAGTCCAACTCCTGTCCCTGCACAGGACAACCTCAACACTCACACCACGTGTCTGAGGACATTGTCCAAATGCTTCTTGAATATTGTCAGGCTTGGTGCTGTGACTGCTCCCCTGGGGAGCTGTTCAGTGCTCCACCACCTTCTGAGTGAAGAACCTTTTCCTAATATCCAACCTAAACCTTTCCAGGTACATATTCTTGCCAAATGGTGCTGGGGCAGCTGACATCCCCAGATGATGGGGCTGTTGAAAACATCAAGCTGATATTGTTTACAATAAGTTAACCATGGTTGCTTGGGTCAGCTGTGCCCCTCCTGCACATTGTTCAGCTCTGAAACTTCTTCCTCCACCTGCACTTCAGAGTAGCTTCTCTGCCATTTCAAGACTTTGGGATGTGCTGTGCAGCCTGTAGGGCAGGGGTGTCAAACTCAGGGCTCTTGACATTCTCCTGCAGCGTAACGCGCATCACACATGCGACCAGCATGCTGCCAGGAGCATAGGGGCAAGCAGCTCAGTGCTGCAAACTGTTAGAAACCAGGTGGAGGGCTGGATTTGGTCCACGGGCTGTGAGGTTGATACCCCTGCTATCAGTGCTTTGGCCACCTTTATATAGTGGATACCTGTTACTTTCACCATCCTTATTTTGCTCCCTAAGAAGCCTTTTGCTTCTGAAACTTCCATTGTTAAATACAGGAGTGCAGATATGGTTTTTAGTGTCACATAATTGGACTCTTGTCGCATAATCTACTGTTCAGCACATGGTCCTACCTCCATCCTTCCAGCACAGTTGCCACACTATTGCTGCTACTGTTAGGGGGAACAGAAATTGAGGCTGGCAAGGTGCTTTTTAAAGCTTTTAAATTGCTCAGTTCATCCTGAGCTTTGCTGGAGTCCAGTTTTATTAAGAGAACGCCGAAGCCAGCGTTCAGTGATAAGGCTCACTAGCAGGGAACACTGTGTAAGGAAGCACACTATGAAAAGAGCTCCCTTCTCTTAACCAGCAGTGGAAATAACTGTCTGCCACTGACAGATGATAGGGTTTTGTGCCTAGAGACACTGTAAGCAACTGTTAGTTACAGCACAAATATCTTTTTTTCTGAACAGTTCTTCCTTACTGCTTTTAAAATATGATTGCAACTGCTCTCAGCCAGAGAGTCTTGTCTATTTGAAGTGAGTCTGAGGCTCAGGGAAGCAACGTGTGCAAGAATAGTTTTCACAGATAATCACAAACATTGTAAAAACTGTATGTGTTAAAGCCACAGTGCCTGCATCCCTAAAATCAGCTGGAGTGGAAACCATCATCCAAGGAATTCAGCTCATTTGCTCCTGTCAGGCAAAAAAGTGCTTTTCTCTAAATGCATCTGCTTTGGGTGTTAACACATTTAATGGACTTGTAACAACTTCACGCTAAGTGTTCCTTCCTTTGATACATAATTTCTGCATTTAAAGGAAGAAAACAAAGGAGGTTTTCTTAATCAGAAACTGTAGTTGATTCTTTGTATGATTTTGAAAAGCCATCTTTGCTCTCCTATTATACTCTTTGAAACACTGTGTGTTCCAATGACAGCAGCCACTTGGGAGACCCTGTGGACTCCACCCTCTCTTCTCAAGCTGGACAAATGCCAAGGCAATCCAAATTCACAAAATCAAATTCCTGCCACAGCTTATACAAATTCAGCTCGTTTTATGAAATGTCTAACACAAAACCTATTCTCTATCCTTGCATCTTTAAGGAAGCAATTTCAAACCATCATGTACACACCAGACGTGGAAGGCTATTATTAAAGCTATGATTTTTAAAAATAGGTGGGTTATTTACATATGTGAAGAAACACAGGCATCTGAGTAACCAAACTAGCATTTAAATTGCTAGTGCGTTAGTCGGAGGAAATGTAAAATATAAATAATTCTTTCAGACCAAATAAAAGTATTTGCCTATGAGACTGGTTTATTTCTGTTCAGCATTTAAAAGGTTAACCCCTTGATAACTTGATATTATTTTAATAATTGCATTACCAAGATTTAAGACTCCTGTATTGAGTTATCAAACATGTGCTTCAGCTTTTGAAATATTTACATTGACTGAAATTAAGACAAGTTCCTAAGATGTTGCACATACCCAGTAACTCCTGCACAGGTGCTTGCTCTGAAATGTACAGAGGTTGGAATGGGTTCGTTCCACTTGGGGATAACACCAGTACTGTTTGACAACTTCCCATGAAAGCCTGGAGAAGTGTTAAAGGGAGTGATTAGCTGAGCCCTGGGCGGTTAAAACCATGGATGTAGATAGGGGTGTCAAACTCATGGCTCCCACCATTCTCCTGCTCCTGCAGCGTAATGCGCATCACATGCTGTACATATGACTGTGCTGGCAGGAGCGTAGGGGTGAGGAGTTCAGCTCTGCTGCCGGATTGAAACAAGGTGCCAGGCCAGATAAAACAAGGTGGAGAGATGGATTTGGCCCGCAGGCCATGAGTTTGACACCCCTGCTGTATATGATCAGAGCTGAAGGGTTCAATTTGAAATGCATTTTGTCCAGTGCTTGCCCTCTCAGGCAAATTCTGTATTTCATCAGATGCTTAAAAGCTCAAGTGATCCCCAACATTATGTTGGGCAAGCACACCTAGACTTCCGCTGTTCAACCTTGCTTGCAAGTATAAAATCACTTGAAAGTTGGTACAGCCAGGGCAATGGTCGTCAAAATCCTCAGAGAATCAGGTCCATCTCCAGTGAGCACCCAATGAAATGAGTCTGTAACTGTCATAAAGCTGTAACACCTAGTTGTTTAAGCAGTGCTGGGATGCCAATGCTCCGGGAACAAGTCCTTACTCAGAAAAGGAAACTTGGATTAAGGAATGGCACAGCAGGGGAGGATGGTCTCCTTCAGCCACAGGACGGCTGGGTGTATGAGGTAGCATCTCTCTCCAGAAAGAGAAGTTTAGATGTTTTCCACCAAACATCATTTATAAATAAGAATCCTAAGGAAAACCGGGAACCTCAAAGGAGCAAGAGGGAGTCCTTGTAGGCACCGTGCAGGAACTGACTAAAGTTTCAAGTGCCTAATGAACTGCAGACGTGCTGTAGGACCACCTGCAGGTAACAACTGGCAGCCTTAAATAAAAACATACCCTGCTCATCTTTTGATTTCAGCTGGAACGTTCTATGACTTGGCCACCAAAAATGCTTGATTTGGCATTTGCTGGAGAATGGGACAAGAGAAGACCTGGAATTCAAGCACTTAATGAACAACCCAAAATGCAGATTCACGAAACAGACAAAAAGTGCATTTGTAAACAAAAACTTGTAATACTTTTGGCTACCAATTCTGCATCTGCTCAGCTGCAGCTTAGTGTTGACTGGTGATAGCAACTCCCTCCTCAGAATCACACCCTAGGAAGCTCCTGTTGCTGCAGGGGCTTCATTCAGCAGCCTCTTGGGATCAGCTTTTGCCACAGCTGCACCAGACCATGTTGGTCATCTGTCAATGACCAAGCAGGTGGCACCAAGCTGAGAAGCAAAAGGAATCCCTGAGCTCTAAACTGTGGGAGCTGGGGCACTCACTGAAGTAAACAGTTGTCTAAGGAACAAGCTTGCTTCCAAGGACACTAAATCTTGGCGGCCTAAGTCATGAACTTAGAGGGCTGTCAAACTCATGGCTCCCGCCATTCTCCTGCAGCGTAACACGCGTCACACACTGCACCCATGACCAGTGTGCTGGCAGGAGTATAAGGGCAAGGAGCTCAGCACTGCCGCTGGGTAGAAACAAGGTGCCGGACCAGATAAAACAAGGTGGAAGGCTGGATTCAGCCTGTGGGCTGTGAGTTTGACACCCCTGCTCTAAGGACACTAAACTCTGGGGGCCTGAGTCATGGACCTGGATTCTTTATAGTAAGTGCACTGTGCAAATCCAATACTAATTCATGGGTCAGGCTAAGAGTAAAGTCAGGACACTGAATTTTAGGAAAGCAGAATTCCAGCTCTTCAAGGAGTTAGTCAATAAGAACCCCTGGGAAATTGCCCTTGAGGATAGGGGAGCAGAACAGAGCTGGAAGATCTTTAAGGATGCTTTCCATAGAGCGCAAATGCTCTTGATCCACAGGTATAAGAAATCAGGAGAGGGAGGCAAGGTGTGGCCGAGTCAAGACCTGATGGTCAAACTAAAAGGCAAGAAGGAAACGCACAGGCCATGGAACCAGGCAGTATTAGGTTAATGGTTGGACTTGATCCTAAATGCTTCTGCAAGTGATGTCCAGCAATGCATCCAAAATGAACAGATGTTCTTCCATCTTCCAGCTTCTTGTGTGTTTTATCTCACCAAGCAGCTGGAAGGTAAACTGAGAAAAGCCCCTATTCTGGTATTACGCACAACAGAAAAGCCCACTCGGAAGGCAGAAATTCCATCAGAGCAGAATTCAAAGAATATGCAATAAATAAGGCAAAACTCAGACAAACATGAGTAACAGAAAATCCACAACGGCTGTTCAGAACGTGAATGCCTGTCAGGAACACAGGGATCCAAGGAGGGAAAAAAACCAACCAACTCCAAACTAATCATCACACGTACAAACACAGATTAATTTAAGACCGACAGATCTAAGATGCATTTCACCCATAGTCCTCTCCTACTTTTCAACACTGATGTTCTTTTAACACAACCGTGTGGATAATAAAACAACCACAATTCCAGGAAGTCAGAGCAGGTCAAAACAGACCTTTGGTTTGAAGTACCACGGTCATCATTGTAACTTTTCCTTCCCTCACTTGGTATTTCAGTAGTCTGAATTGTTTAAATTGCTTCAACATTTACACCCAGTAAAGCACCAGACGAGATTCTGTAAAACTTTAATTTATTCCCCTCCCAAGTATCCAGAATAGAAGACCCTCTTAAGTTGGAGAAAAATGTGACAAAGAAATAGGTCACCAGGATAGCTGTTCACATGAAGAAGAAGAAAAAGCACATACTACCAAGGTTACACAGAAAACAACCCAAAAGTCCTATTTAATGGGATAGTGCAAGTTAACAGCGCGGCTCTGCCAAGGATACCTTCATTCAGATTATAAAAGTTTTACAGAACAGAATTAGATCGAGAGTCTGGATGGGTCTCTGCTATTTTACTCTAGCATTAGGAACGTACTGTTTGAAAGATGCTGTACAGAGAGACCCACCAAACAAAGGTATTTACAAGCCTGGGGAGAAAAAACATTATTTTTTTTCAGTTTATTCAAAATAAAAATACACATAGAATTATGAAAATATAGGTTTACTATTTCCACCACACAGAAGTCGATGCTGCTGTCTGAAAGGCTTGCAAGATTATTTCAAGTTTTTAAAGTTCATCTTTTTCCCTCAATAAGGTGTACCTATGTTCACTGGGTGCCAGTTTCTGGAATGAGCTCTCTGGTGGGCTGCTTGCTACGTCCTGAATTGGCTGAAAAACAGAACAAATAGAAGCATTGCTTGTTAGACTAATTTTAATAATCAACTACCTCTATTAAATGAACTTAATGAATTTAACAGCTTTAAATTGGAAGGGGAAGATTTAGATTAGAAAGAAATTCTTCACGCTGAGGGTGGTGAGGCACTGGCACAGGTTGCCCAGGGAAGCTGTGGATGCCCCCTCCCTGGAGGTGTTCAACGCCAGGTGGAATGGGACTTTCAGCAGCCTGGGCTGGTGGGAGGTGTCCCTGCCTGTAGCAGGGGGCGTGGAACTAGATGATCTTTAAGGTCTCTTCCAACCCAAACCGTTCTATGATTCTGTGAACTTCTAACAATAATTATGGAAGTGCGTGAATGATCAGCCTTCCCACAAACTGAAATGGGGTTTTTGAGCGGAGAAGGTGGAATACACACACACACATATTAATTAAGTACATATATTAATTAATTAAGTTAAGGATATTCCTCTTCTTGGCAAACAGAATCATAGAATAAATTATAGAATTGTTTGGGTTGGAATAGACCTTAAAGATCATCCAGTTCCAACCCCCCTGCCATGAGCAGCAACACCTCCCACCAGCCCAGGCTGCTCAAGGCCCCATCCAACCTGGCCTTGACATCTCAAAGGTAATGGCCATCACACATTTATCAATAATCTCGATGATGGCATTGAGTGCACCCTCAACAAGTTTGCAGATGACACCAAGCTGGGTGCAAGTGTGGATCTGCTTGAAGGAAGGGAGGCTCTGCAGAGGGATCTGGACAGGCTGGATCAATGGGCTGAGACCGACGGGATGAGGTTCAACAAGGCCAAGTGCAGAGTCCTCCATTTGGGTCACAACAACCCCAGGCAGCGTTACAGGCTTGGGGAGGAGCGGCTGGAGAGCTGCCTGGTGGAGCTGGTTGACAGCCAACTGAACATGAGCCAGCAGTGTGCCCAGGTGGCCAAGAGGGCCAATGGCATCTTGGCCTGTGTCAGACACATTGTGGCCATCAGGACCAGGGAGGTGATTGTGCCCCTGTGCTCAGCACTGGTGAGGCCGCACCTCGAGTGCTGGGTTCAGTTTTGGGCCCCTCACTACAGGAAGGACATTGAGGGGCTGGAATGCGTCCAGAGAAGGGCAGCAAGGCTGGTGAAGGGGGCTGGAGAATAAGCCCTATGGGGAGAGACTGAGGGGGCTGGGGTTGTTTAGCTTAGGGAAGAGGAGGCTGAGGGGAGACCTCATCACTGTCTACAGCTGCCTGAAAGGAGGTTTTGAAGGGGTGGGTGCTGGGCTCTTCTCACAAGTGACAAGTGATAGGACAAGAGGAAATGGCCGCAAGTTGTGCCAGGGGAGGTTTAGACTGGACATTAGGAAGAATTTCTTTACTGAAAGAGTGGTCAGGGATTGGAACAGGCTGCCCAGGGAGGTGGTGGAGTCACCATCCCTGGAAGTGGATAAGTTTCTTAGGGATGTGGTTTAGTAAGGAGACAGGCATGGTTGGCCTCAGTGATCTCAGAGGTCTCTTCCAACCTAGTGATTCTATGATTCCATGACACAAGTTTCTGTACAAGTGATTTAAAAGTATTTCAAATGCACCCCACTGTAGATTTGTTTTAGTGTTATCTACCACCTGCTTTGAAGGTATTCTGGATTGTGTGCTTGTTTTTGAGATACATCAAGGCAAAATTTACATCGTTACCAAAATTTTTTAGAATTGGGGGGTTCTATGGAAATAAATAATAAAAAAACCCCAACAAAATCCAAACCAAACACCCCAAACATGCAATTCAAGGGACATGCATGACCCAAGACAGCAGCCTCCAGCATAGTTTAGGCAAGTATTTCCATTGCACATGCATGAATGTCTTCCCCAGGATGGCAGGATGCCATAGGGAGATGAGAAAAGTAAACAACCCAGGTTACGTATTTTTTAAGGCAGAATGGAGACAAGGGCAAGCCTGCAGCTCCAGGCAGTGACCCTGTGCCCACATAGGCAGCAGGATCCAGGGACTTGGGGGCAGGCTTCCTCTGTCCCTCGACAAGCGTCCGCCAGTTTGCAATTTCCTCAGTGCCCCTTCTTCACACACAACTGTCTAGCTTTGAGTTGACCCGACTGCCTGGCTTACGCCTCAGTGTCCAGCCCCATTTTCTCCTCCTGTTGACCTAAATTCTAGTTACTCAAGGAATTCCTAAGAAACACAGGGAGTTACCAGACAACTGAATTACTGCCGAGAAAATTTTCATAGCCAAACATGACAACACTCAAAAGCAGTCGTTCTCCTGGCCCAAGGCAAGCCCTCCAGGGCTTTCACGCTTTTAAATCTTTTAACTTTCAGCGGGGCAACAGGAGGCTGCACTTACATGGCTCAGCGCTAAGCCACCCCTTGCCACATTCCACAGATGACCAGAAAAATGAGGCTGTAGCCATAAACTGTTTCTGTCCCTCATCCATGGGTTCTCCGATGGCCCAAGGCACACCAACACAAGGGCACCAGGCTTCCTCGAGGACCAACCTGGCTCTTTTGAGCCCTAGACAATGTAACACACGGCTTAAGAAGTATTTCAAAATGGTGATTTCTTTTGAGAATGCCTGAGGTAATGAGAAGGTTGCCCCACAAGCTGTTACATTTGCACGTTTCAGCATGACACCAAGTGAACTGAGTGGCATATCAAGAAGACCCAAGGCCAAACAAGACACAGAAGACTGGGCTGAGCAGAGGGAACAGGGTGGTAACGTTCTTTCTCTTTTGCCTCTTGGATTAAACTGTTTAGTTTAAATTGAGGTGCTCCTGAGTTTTGTCTGGAGAAGGATCTAGAAGTTGTATTCCTCAAGAGATCCCAGGAGTGACTTCCATGTATATGGTTGTACAGTGTGACAACCCTGGAGCAGAACAGTGAGGAATTCAAACCTATAAATGCAGTCTCTGACCACTATTAATGTCGTTTGTTAACTGTATTATAAAAGTAATCAGCCTCATTACTGATGATGTGCTTATCAATCTTCTGCTGATGCTCTCATAATCTATTTGCTGCTTTAGACTGGTGACTATGAGTAACTACATAAAACATTCAATTAATTGATGTTTCCCCTTAGAAGCATGCTCTCATAGTGTGTTGTGTGGGAAATAATGCATAAATGGTGTATCATCAGATTTTGCACTGAAATCACAAGAGAACATAAGAGTGGCTCCATGAGCTCAGAACAGTTACCCAGCCCAAGATATTCTGTTTCAGTGGAGAAAAATCTACATTCTTACGGTCTTCCCTTAATTCAAAGCAAACAGGTCCCATACTTCCCCCTAATGCTCTCCCTGCCTTTACCCAAATGAAGCTAAAGGAATAGCTAAGCAGAAGCTGCAACATTTCTTTAAGGAGACTGAAGTTAAAAGCACACACAAATTAGAAAGCACAGATCTAACAAGGAGTAAAAAAGGTCTTCATTAAACGGCCAAATTAAACGTATCTGTTGTAACCTTACCTGACCAGGTGCTACATCAGTCGGATCAGGGCCATGGTGAAACTCTCTATGCAGTTTTCCAGAATGCAAGTCTAGTACAAATTGCTTCAGTTTACCTGGAACTCTGGAACAGACCCAACAGAAACACCTTATGTTTATTACAAGTTCAGTCCAAACACAGATGACTTAAAGCATACTGTTTAGAGCAGCCAACCTCTGTTTGTCTAGCGCACTATGTCCACTTTCAGGTGATTAATAGAGGACAGGAAGCCAAACGATTTGTTAAGGTATCCTACCAGCTTCTCTTTCTTTCCACTGTCTCTTGAGAACACACCAAGTATTTCATTTTTCCAATAACTCCCACAGAGTCGTACCAGCCAATAACTTCATTGTATACTCACTTCAGCTCCCCACTAACCAGAATGTAAAAGGGAACAGCAGGTTCCAAATGCACAGTTTACAGATACAAATGACAGTTGGGTAGCAGTATTGACAAAACATCTCTGAAAGGCTCTCTAGTGCCTGAGCCACTGTATATACACTACAGATAAGCACGAAAAGGATATCAATGTAAATCTAATCTGAGATCAGCTACTGGCACCCACAGCAAACATACTAAACTACAGGATCCAGTTTTACTTGTGTAACATCAAATAGACTAAAAACCTCGAAAAGTTCATCTATTAAGTATTAAAGAGGAGATAAAAAAACCCTATAAGGTGAGCATTATGCATGCAATCAAAAAGGTAATGTGTGAATGGAGACAGTTTTTGTAGGGAGTCTTCCATCAAACCAGTTATTACATTTAGGAAAGAGGGACAAAGTGTGGTCTGATGGGCTATCAGCAATATTTTAGATCTTCAGAAAACTCTATAGATAAAAGACAGTATAATACAGAGTCAGAGGGTTTTAACTACTCAGTATTACAGTGGGGCTTTGAGGGGTCTCTTCCCTTCAGAGGAATTAGTACAGATGGAGGGAAGGGGTGTTGTTCCAGCCTGGTTGTAGGGACAGCAGAATCACTGCTCCCTGCTTTACCTTTGGCTTTTGCCTGTCCTAGGTCAGGTGCACTGCTGGAGACATTCCGCTCCAAACTCTTCTCCTCTCCTAATGCAGCAAGGGCATTTGGTGCCTTACAGCTTCTTTAGCTCTGCCAGTTCTCACTGAGAAGCTACAACTGAACTGTTGAACATTCCCTGCTATCATTTCGAACCTGGAACAGCAGGATGAATACCACCAGGTGTACAAAGCATGAGTACAAAATATTGGGTGATGGTCTCATTTCCTACAAAGCTTCTCTAAAAAGACAACTCCCTGAAGAGAAAGGAAACCTTTCAGTGGGCCAGTTCTGAAAGCACCATATCCAATTGGATACTGGACTGCAATACGGGTTGGTTGCAGCACTGAGTTTACAAAAAATGGTCTGGGGCCAGTTTGTAGAAGAGTCCAGAAAACATACTAAAGAGGCAGAAAAGGTGGATGAAAGTCTCAGGATTAAGATTTTACCTATTGTTAAAAAAAGCAACCAACACAAAGAAATCAAAACAAAATGCAAGCTACACACACACACAAAAGAATATCACCCCAGCAGCTCCAAGCTCTCCTTGTTTCCGAACTGTTTGTTAGGAATTTCTAAGTATCAGCTCAATTTCCTAAAGTAAGGTTGAAAAATTATTCATCATTAAGTGACTGCCTATAATACGCAATCCTGACACTTCTCTCATATCTTCATTTGTATGTAACAATTGGTATACAAACAAGCAAGGAGCTTTTATTATTCTGATAGTGTTTCACAGAAATAGAGTGTGTAAGAAACATAACATGAAAGCCTAAACCAAACACCTCTTTTCCACTATAAAAGATATTAATTCATTTTAGCAGTTTAAAAAATGACCACAAAAGAATGCTTTCAAAATGCAAATATCCCACTATTTTTTTTTAAAGCACTGGCATGGACAGTGAACATGATGATCTTCAAAGAAACACGAACGTGGAGAAAACCACTCAATATTAGAGTTTCCACATACATAGCTTCAGATATTTGAAAAGCATTATTTAAGATACATCTTAAAGTGTAAGATGCTTCTGTTTGATGTATCTACATTTTACAAACAAGCCTGTGGAGAATTATGGAGAGTTGACAGATTTTAACTCTTCTTCTGAGAGTCACCATTTCAGGTAGAAAAACGCCTACTGGAACAGTAGAATTACAATGGGCTTACATTCATGTTGCATGCTAAATCTGAAGTTTGAATCCTTGGCTTTGGCAAAAATGAAATACCCTGAGTTTTTAAGTTTGAATAGGCAAAAATTCAAGTCTCAAAGCCTAGGGATCTAACCAGGACTTAACAAGCAATCTATATGCAGGTACCTCCTTTGAGATGGAAACAAAAGCTTAACACACAACCTGAAGACAAAGACAGAACACTTGTCTCATGCTAAAAAACCCTAAAGACAACATTTACACATCTTCCCTACTCAACTGAACCAGAGGAGACAGGATATCTTCTCCCAAGGCAGTACAACAAAAAGAGACAGGCTGGTGTAAAGAGGATTATGGGAGTGGTATTTTGCCTAAGGACCCTGACACTTCACTCTCAGGTATTTTATCCAGACAACATGCCAATGATCAGCCACTTTCCTAGGTGCACAGGGAAAAATTTCAGAAACTCACACAATAAGGATTTCTCCGCCAGCTTTCCAGGTTTAGACTAATGCAGGAAGGCTGGAATCACACAGCAGGAAAACGCAAACCAGCAGGCAGAGAATTCTTACGCGGCATATTTTACAATAATCATTGTATAACACAGCACTTAAACATTCCATGTAGTATTTTAAACCATTCAAAATGAAGTGATACATCTAGATCACATTAAAAATACCAAGCCAGGCTCCAAATGCCTAACTACTACGGAAAATAGCAAAACTTTAACCAAAAGAAAAGCAGCATCTAAAAATCTTAATGCTTAAAAATCTCTTAAAAATCTTAATTCTCTTCTTGTATAAAGCAATGTAATTCCCTTTAAACGACTTCACACCAATTCATATTGCTTTAAGGCTCTGACAGCGAATTGTACATAGGCAACCTTACCCATCCCAGATTTATTCATCTTCCTACTACGGTACTGCTTAAAATATAAGTACATGTCTTTTCCTTTGTTCATCTCAAATTAAAAATGCAAAAGAAAAATACTTACGACAAGTCACTGAAGTCTGGAAAGACATACATGTGCCTGAAGCTATCAATGGCAATAACAGGGCAGTCTGCTGGAGTCTTCTGAATGTGGAGCAGTGGGTGCCTGAATTTATCACAGTCAGCATGGAGGAAGTTAATTGTACCTTAAAATTGGGAGCAGACAAAACTCCATGTTAATATCATTATCTTGAAACGTTAAACCTTTCATGAGTATTACAGAGGTGGAGACATTATATCAGACAGATAGAACATGGAAAACTTGGCAGTAGATTTAAATAACCAATACCAGCAAAATAATGGATTTTCTTGAAGTGTTTTTGGCCATAACACAAACTTAGGTTCTGTTTAAAGTCTTCTCAAAATGCATTAAATAATTTAGACAAGAAGGATTTCTGAAACAGTTACTTACTAATAAATTGTGTATCTATTTTAACCATTTCCAGGGAAGTCACTCCTTGCTGCCAAATGTACATAAAGGTTTCAAGAGCTTTAAAGCTAGGATTCTGTTTGGCCTTTGCTTCCTCTCTATTAAGTTTGTCTGAAAAAAATTATTCCAGTAAAATCAAGAAGTAATAGGAGATACTACGAACCTTTTTCACTTATTAACTGTCGTGCAACCTCCTGTTGGAATTTTTCTAAACTCTCCAAGTCATCTTTCATGTGGAAAAGTATGAGAAAAGGAAGGCCTTCTTCTGTCAGTTCCTGCACAGGAAACAAATGGCAAAGTTCATTTCTTAAGGGCACTTAGTAAGAGATTCCAGCAATTTTCAAATTCAGGAAGACTTCTACTAAGCGGAAAGAAAAAACTGATTACAGGTTAAATGGTGATTTCTTCTGAATGATATTATTGATTCCAATAGCCTTTTCTCCTCAAGTTACAGGGGGTCTCTCCTCTCATACAGAGAGTCTTCTCAAGCAGAAGATCTTGCTTCAGACTTCAATTACTATGTACTGTCTGACGTCTTCTAGCTAGTGACCAATGACAGGACTCAAGGGAATGGCAGGAAGATGTGTCAGGGGAGGCTTTAGTTAGATATCAGGAAGAGGTCCTTCACTCGGAGGGTGGTGGAGCACTGGAACAGCTTCCCAGGGAAGCAGTCACGGCACCAAGCCTAGCAATATTCAAGAAGCACTTAGACAATGCACTCAGGCACACAGTGTGGGGTTGTCCCATGCAGACACAGGAGTTGGACTCAATGACACTTCTGGGTCTTCCTCCAACTCAGGACATTCTATGATACTATGAACTCTGTTCGGATTGGGCATCTTCCTGGCTGGCCTGCCCATGACAGATAATGAAAATATTAACCAAAAAAAATGAGGGGGAAAAAACTAGAAGCAGCTCACAGAGGCTAATTTTTATTTTAAAATTGTATTTAAAGTCTGTGGTGGAAAGTCTTTACTTTATCTTATTTTTAGGGTGTTCTAGTACCATAGATGCAGCTTAACAGTCACAACACTTCATATTTTTACCCTGGAATATTGTGCAGTATGCATTAAGAACCCATTTAAATACTGCACAAACTCAGCAGACAGAAGTATCTCAATTTTGGCACATTTAAATTTGTTTGGGTACTGGCAGCACTGAAATTTTTCAACAAATGTTGTGAGGCAAAAATGTCACATTGGAATTGTAAGTATCTGCCTAAGTAAACAAGAATCGAGGGTTGAGAGAACAACCAGAAAACCCACAACACAATGCGGGTGCAAGCTGATGAACCTTGGCTTCAAAAGCTCAGAATCCAGTTTCCCCATGGAAAAAGTACACTGAAAACCTACCACACACTTCTAAACATGTTACCATGTGGCATCTTTTACGTATTGAGTGGCAAATGAAAAATTAAAATTTGTTTATCTAACAGAACTTTCCAACAGAAGTTGGCACGGTTGACTTCAAGATTGTACTTAAACCATTTTGTGCCTTCCATCCTACCCCTCCCTCTGTATCGTAACCTACATTGTTCCAGTGTGTGACTAGAACAGCAGTGTTACATACACTGCAGATTCAGGTAAAAAATTCAGTGTGCAAACTGAGAACAAATCATGTGACTGATTTTTTGGTTTCTGATCCAGTGTGGCCAACAAACTGTGATTTGTTACGAACCTCACCAGAGTTTCTAGCAGATGCTGTGGCCAAATACTTTTTACAAATACTTAAAGAGTACAAACACTCTTTAAGATACTATAAACTCACTAATTAAGGTTTTTTCCTGTTGGTTATTTTGCATTAAAAAAAATCACAGTATGGAGTTGGAAATCATTAAAAGAGGAGTAAGTTACAAAAGAAAATAGAAAAGCATTGAAAGAAAATAAGGATAACAACAAGAGGAGATGTTTAAAAGTAAACTCCCAAATTCCATCTTGTGAATTATAGAGACCCAAGGGAAAGAGTCTATGCAGCTAATCATTTTAAGAGGGCACCAGTGCTTATACACAGATTGACAACAAAATATAATGTGGGGGTTTTTTACAATTCCCAGAAGACTGTCAGTTCTACACATGGTCAGTCACCACTTATTGTGCTTATTTATCAGAATCACAGATTGGAAGGGACCTCGCGGATCATCTGGTCCAACCTTTTAGGTAATGTATAGTTTAAATGAGACGGCCCAGAACCCTTCTTTATTTGATAATGCTTTGGAAGTGGTTAATACAGTAGCATTCTTCTACTACTAACTATTAAATTTTAAAAGATTACTATAAGTAAATGGTAGTTCACAACTATTGTACTGTTTCAAACTGTCATGGGCATGCTGACATAGATATTTTCTACCCTGACTAGAAACATTTTTTTTTTTAAGGTCATAATAAATGCAACAAGTACTTAAATAATATCTGTGTCTGGATCTTAAACAAATATTTAGCCATACCATCCATATAAATAATATGTACTTACTTTAGATTAATAATGCAAGCTACCCAAAGTGTTTTCACATCCATACACACTTCAAGACACACATTCTTACACACACACATTCTTAGTGCTTTAGGGTCCGCACTCTGCAAACCACCAGACATTTCTTCTGTGATCTATATGTGCGATTATAACAAGTCCAACCAAAAAGCTCCACAAGAATGAAAACATACTACCTGGCAGCTATTTTCTGCCAAAAGCAAAGCATGTAGGAAGTTCTTTAGCAAGGATTAGAGACCTTGAAAGAGACATTTTGGTTTTAGAAAAACCCCAAAAGTAGAATGGTAGAAAAAAAATTCTTACCTCCCCATTTTCAAATGTAATTTCACGAACTAGTGGTACACATTTATCTTGTGTCCATGCATAAATCAAATCAAAATTGGTTAGTGAGCCCAAATACACCATATCTGGAGCATTTTCCTGTTGAAAAGAAAAATATACTAGTCGAAAGAGAGTAAACATGACATTTCTACCTACAAAGAAAACTAACTACCCAACATAAAGTAACAATAGTCATAAAAATAGTAAAAGTCAATCTTATACCAATATTCAATCCTTTTGCAACATTTTTATTAACCATGTTACAGAAGTACAACAGGAAAATAAATATTATATATCATAACTTATGCGGTCAACTCCAATTTTTAGGATAACTTAAGAAAAACTGAGAAGATTCTTCATTGGCAAATTAGGGATGCTTAAAATAAAGGCTATTTAGACTTTTGTTAGGTTGAGAAATGGCATCTCCATACCTATAACCCCATTTATATATAAATTAAATACAGATATTAAGCTGCTTCACGTTGATAGTTACAAAGACTCACCAGAAAACCCCTTGTAATGTCCTACAGGACTTGAAATTACTATATTATGTTTGCTTTGTCAGAGTTATAAATAAATAATAGTTTTATTTGCTAGTAGTTTTAACTCCGAATTCAGTGCTGCCATCTTTGTAATTACAATTGTGGTTAACATGAAGTAACGCACAACTTTGCAAGCTGCAGTTGTGATTAAGCACACCTTAATTCAGAAACACCATGTAAATTAGGTAACCTAATAAATTCTGGCTTTGCAGAAAAAAGGTTTGAAACTCCCTCTCCCCTTTGATCTTTTTTTAAAATTTATTTCTCTTTTGTAAGCAACTCTCTCTGTACATTGAATTTGAGAAAGCAGCAGGTTTTCAGGCATTAATTAGGTTCCTAAACAGCATTTCTTGCAGATTTTCTTCTGTACTGATTTTTTTCTCAATTAAAACTATGTCTATGAGAATTTGTTAACATACAGTTGGTTTACTAATTCCTTTTTTTTTTTTTTTTAATGAAGTGAACAGCTCTTAAACCTTGCGGGCTAAGAAGGTCAAGACAGGCAAGTGACAGTCAAAAATACTTAGTAATTGTCACTTGCTTTGAAAAACGTGAAGCGCACCAACTGTTGAACTTCACAGATGCTTAAGACTTCGATAGAGCACAAGTCATCTACACAGACTATGAGCTGATTGTGTTTCTAAGAAAAAAAAGTCTGGACATTGACATTTAAAATTACAAGTTTAGGTTCTGTGCACTAAATTGGCAAGACATGAGACCAATATCTTTTTCACTGACTCAAACTGGTTCCTATGATCCTATTTCTTATGTTATTTAGTGATTAAATAAAATTAAGATTTGAGATGCAGTAATACAGTGAATGTTCTGAATACAGACTCTATTAATTCATAGTCCTATATAATGGCAATTAGCAGAACAAAATACATTGTCATACTTACCCCTGGTGGCTTGTAGATTATATTGTCTCCGCTAAATCTCTCTGCTTTTGAAACAGCCCTATGACAAACCAACCAGTAAGCACATCTTGGTATGGACAAATACAATGAGATACCAAAAAACTTACTTTAATCCGCTATCCTTTCTTTACTTCTTTTTTTCCTTCAAAGTCTGAGAATTAAAATCCCTGCTCTCTAAAGTAAACGGTAAAGTGACTCCACAGAAGGTTGGCCTGGCTAGATAAGACGGTATTAAGGGAGTCAAAAAAGATGTAAGCCTCAAATTACAAGTGTGGACTAAAGGCATCAAAATGTGAGTGATGAGTACCCGTAAAATTTTGGACAAGCGACAGTAAGAGAAAAATGTTAATGAATTAATATAATCATGTAAATTAAAATATATAAATATCTACTCTTAAGGCAGAAAGGTGGATTCTTGCTTGCATTTACTCTTCCTGTTCCACTGTTTACACCAGAAGTTTCCATCTTACCTAGCCACATAAAGAAGGGCTTTGAGGTGCTCTATCAGCACAAGCAATAAGAAAACAGATAGCAAATAAGCCCCCTGTCCATTTTAAACAAAAAACAGATCTAGAGAATACAAGACACAGCATGCAGCTTCTGACCATTGAAGATATGGTATGTGTGTACCTGGAGAACACATGCAGTTCCTTCATAGTATTCAGCTTAGTACATCACCATAGTAAAATTACTTCCCTGTCTCTAGAACATTTTGTTTCCTTAATCCCAGTCACAACAGAGCACTCTGAAAGCTGCTAGCTTATACCTCCAAAATTCTTATCTCTTATTCAAACACACAGGGACAGTTATGCATCCAACAAAGGAGAAAAAAATTAAGGAAAACTCTCAACAAAAATAAACCCTTTCACCACCTTCAGACATTGAACGTGCACTCCTCTCCCATGCTTTTCTCCTCCACGTAACCCATACTGACAAGGCAGAACTGCCTGCGTGCGTATGCCACAAAAGAGTAAAATGAACCACCTATGTTTCTTCTTTTTAGCTAGCACAGGCTAAAAAGAAAGAATGTCAGTTTCTTTAGCAAAGTGTTCCAGCTTCTTCAATTATAGTTTCTCTTCTGTGAACTTCATATAAGCATTGGTGAAGACTGATTAAGAGATGTAAGGGGAAGGGGAAAAAAAGAGAAGTAAAAATATCTCAAATTATCTCACTGCAAAATGAGATAAATCTTTCAGGGACCCAAGTAATTTAGACAGCCAAGAAAGACGAAAGACATCATAAGGCTTAACTCAAAGTATCTACATTTTATTTATGTCATTTGATCCAATCATCCTTTTCTTATCACACACAAAAGATGTCTTGCATAGTACGTTACACCTATCAGGATTTGCAGCAGTTTTGAGCCGTGATTTTAAAAAGCATTTTTGTATTCCAGACATGACGTCTGCTCCCATAATGTGAAATTAGGCTCATTCGTGACCATCAACCACTCATATCCCAAACAATCCTTCAATGAATAAGAAGAAAGTGAAGACATAGAACCTGCCTGCCCAATCACTGCTTGGTAAACTGACAAGAATCTATAATGAAATACGTGCTCTAGGGTAAGTCTGGGGTGGAGGACAAAGGGTCGTCTTCTGTATTGTTCCACTTCAGTAGCTGCAATTGTGACCAACTAGTTTTCAGATAACTCAAAGTGGGGACTGGATAAGAAATTCTGAAATGTCTGTGCACCTTTTGAAAACAGCTACCAAAATGGAAACACTTCAGTTTGAGTTTTGTCTCTTCTTGAAGCAGTAATGTAGAAGCTGAACCTCTTGGAACCATACCCTTTCTCCTGTATTTTCTTGCTAACATAAAACTAAAACAGTTCCTAGATTCACTAGTCTCTTCCATGAGTTACCTATAGTTCATCAAAGTCTTTTAAGATACGAGTATTTTTTGGCTGTTTGTTTTAGTTTTCTGTATTTGGCTCCCTATGCTATGGCTCAAGGGCACAAGGCCATTCTCTTGCACGTCTACAAACATTTTAGAGTTCTCTCTCTCTAGTTCTACTTCTAAAAACTACCTCTAATAATCTTGTCATCAGTGTCCCTCTCATCTCTTTCTGCTTATAAGTCTGTTCTCATTAATCTTGCTCTGCAGCCACCTGCAGAGCTGAAAATATTCAATTTCCAAGGCTGCTATCTGCCTGTAAGGCTGCACTTTACAACACTAACAGCTCCAGGCTGGAAAGGGAACAGCAGTCTGGAAGACACAAGAGAACGACAAGCTGTGCAATCTGTAGTTACATGGGCAGGTTACAAATATTCAAACTGTCGTCTGTTCCGTTATGTTTGTTTATTATTTATATCTAAAGAAAAAACCCAGAAAAATAGAAACCCAATAGTAACTACTTCAAGAACAGTGTCCAACAATCAAATGCTAACGCTGAGTGGCAGGAGTGTGTTTCTCATTATACAAAGTTGACAAATAGTAAACCAAAAGACTAACAGGAGAGAGAATCTTAAACGTTCTGTTACCTTACTAATGATTTTTTAAAAGGCTTTCCTGAAAATAATGCAGAGTCATACGAGGGTGTAAAAAAAGCATTTAAAATTCTAATAATAACTCAGAATGGCTGCCCTGAAAACAAGCATGGATGCACTTATCAAAAAACATCTGAGATAGCGGCTACTCTTTGGGGATAAGACTGACAGGCCTACAGAGCACAGATTTACAAGACCCGGTAATTCTCTCTCACTCAAGGCTGCTTACACAGTCACAGGATACCTAATTGGGAACATAAGGAAAGGAATGCTATGTGTCCCTCTGCACATTATAAATACTCTCCCCTACCTCCAGATCTTTTTTGGAAACATATTGGAAGAGGGACCTGTGAAGAATAAATTTGGTTCAAACAGATGAAACATTTTCTACCTCGATACATCCTCTCATTTTTTCCACTATTCTCCACTACATCCAATTAAAAAAACCCCTCTTCGGGCAAACATATGCAGTATAAAAGTTAACATAACCATATAAATTCCTGGTCTTGCAAGTGTGGGTAGACTGCAAACCACTGCATTCACACTAATATCCAATCACTTTAAAATGGGTGGTGCTGGCAGATTAAACACTGCAGAAAGAATCTATAATTGGACTTTATTATGCTACTTAAAAAGAGAATCACTCACTCCCAATTTATTATTTTTCTTCCAGTGAAGATCATCTAATATTTCAAAATATTGCTGTAAATCTGTGTAACAAGAAGAAAGTTGAATTTCTGTAGGTTGTTGTCCTAGGCTCACATTATGTAGCTCGTTGATGCAATTGCCTCTCTAAAATTATTACCATGTGCAGTGACATAGAACTCACATGAAACAGACCCAAGCACAGAAATAAGGCATTTTGGAACAAGAATCTCTCCACTAACATCAAGAGGAAACGAACAACCAGCTACAGGAAAAGAGGGAAAATCTACAAAAAGAAGGATAAAAACATACAAAAAGTAGTTGTATTTCAAAGAAAATAATTTAGGAGGTTGCAAAAAGTTACTCAGTCTGCAAAACTAATAAAATTTTTGCCAAAGAGTTTTCAAACTCTTCCCTACTTGTTCCCCTTGTCCCTTCAAAAAAGCAGGTTTCTGGGATACAACTGTCTAGCATCTCCCCCTAAACCCTCTCCAAGTACATTTGAACTATACTGACAGAGTGAAAAAAAGACAAAAGAGGTAAAAACAAAAGCTGGATTTCACAGTAAACATTAAGGCTAGGAGTGGATATTTATCTGTTAAATTCTAGTCTCTTCCGTTACGCCACACTGAAGGCATTAAAGGAGTCCATTCAATTAAACTATGTACAAAGCTAATTAATAGAACTTCAATAATGAAGTCATGCAATCAACAAATTTTGAAAACTTACCCAAAGGCAGACAGGAACACACAATCATCATGCAAAATATTCGCTACTCTTTCAAAGGTTCTGTAATTGTCAGAGTCCTTTTGCTCGAAGTATCCAACAATATTTCTTCTGCTGCGCTGTAAAAAACAAAGGTTAAATTTTAAGTTACCTCAAATTATCAAAACTTACCATTAGTCCCTAAGGATATTAAATACAGAGGTGTCATTAATTCAACAGTCAATAAAAGAAGTGCAGAAGTTATTTCTTTTCTCCCTTTTCAATATCAGAAGCACCCTTGTGAATATTTTTCCAATGAGGAATATAAGAAGTATCTTGTCAAATACAACATATTATTCTTTTCAGATGATTAAAAGTAAAATAAGTAATTTGGTAGTGGAGTTATTGTAACAAAAATAATGCAGTTGAAAGTGATTCTATTGGAATAATTTATAATATCAGCAATGATCCAGTTTTCCACTCAGTTTAAAAAAAGCACTCACAACATTTCTGAATGGAAAAGAAAGTAGTAAATACGTACTTCAGCTTCACCAGTTCAATATATATATTTAGAAGGAATAAAATTGAAAGACTTACATCGAGAGAACTGATTTCTTCCAAATCTTGGACCTCCCGAATAGGGTTACTCTTCTGCTGCCTGATATAATCTGCTATTGCTGTCACAGATCTCTGGCCCCTGTATTCTCTCTTCATCATCATTCCATTCCGGAACAGTTTCAGAGTTGGGTATTTGCTTATCCTGTATCTCTGAGCTATATCCGCTAAAATGAAATTAAGAAAATAAAAATCAAACCCCTGAAAATACAGAAATACACTGAACATGGTATCTTATGCATGTAAGTGGTACCCCTAAACCAGTAGTTCCACATCTTTCAAACACTGACATAGAGGAGAGAAAGGATATCAGCTGCTGTATCTCCATGTTCTGATCTTCAAAAAATCATGACCAAAATCTGGGGTAAGTAAAGACTCGACTTGGTCAGCTCTACTCATTTAGTACACTTCCTACTAACAACTAGGAAAGTCTATTTAAGACCATAATGAGAACATGAAAATCTTAAAAGCTTGCCAAATCTCAGTTAATTAATCCACATGAGAAAATTTTAGGAAAATAAATCATCCTCTATTTTTCTTTAAACTCACTAGGGTTTTTACCTCAATTACAGTGCTGGAAACACAATTGCCATGTCATAAATTTTATATAAACATGAACTCTGTGCAAAATATTTCTTGAAGCCTGTGAAGGCCAGAAGATGAGTGTTACGGTTCTGACCTGCTCAGGTTATTAACGAACGCAAAATTTCAGGTTTCTGTATTAAGGCAAACACCTCTCAGCGCCAGCTTTCCCTCCAAGACAGTTATTCATTCACATCTATACATGCAATCCAGCTTTCTTCTAGACCTGGACCACACAGAGCTTCATACAACATAGTAATACGTATTTGCATTCATCCAGCATAAATAGCACTAGCTATTTTCACATTTATATTACAGCTCAGTTATTTAACTCTAAGCTATTTATTCACAAGACTTACAAATGTCAAAGGATAGTAAAAAAAGAGGTTTTTATAGTAGCATTATAAGACCAAAAGAAAGCTTAACAGAATCAATAAAGCCCAGTTTCCCATAAATGTGCATCCTGTGCTCCTAATCTTCAACCACTATAAAGGCAAACCCCCAGTTCTTCACTATGTGCTAAAGTGTCCCTTTGTCCCTCTTGCAATTTGGTTAATTGCTGGGACACAGCAAGCTGCAATGGGCTGAGCCCTCAGTTCCAGCTACGCATTGACAGGAAAACACATACATAATCAGCGAGCGGTTCATGGCACACTGAACAGGATCCACCAGCCTTGGGTTTCTACAGCAACTTTTGCTACAGAGCTGAAACTGGGTTTGTGCACCTTCAATATCCAGCAATTGCTTTCATCAAAGTTCGTAAGTACTTAATAGAATGCTCTTCCCTTTTTCAGATGTGGTTGAAGTTCAGCAAAAACCTTCAAGGATATTTTATGAGGAAGGACTGGAGAAACAAGGTAACCAGATACACTTTGGATTCTTAGGAAAACAAGACTGAAAACAAAAAATAGAGTCAAAGTATATAATGCCAAATAGATTTCTTCAAGCACTTTCCTTTTGCTTCTACTGTGTTTAATTATGCCCTTCTGTTCACTCCTCCCTGAGAAATATATATCTAGAAACAAAAATCTCACAGTCCCTGTGAAAGCTGGATGCTTTCTACCACAGAGTGGGATGTAGTTTACCTAAATCTCAATCATATTTGTACTTAAATCCAACTAAATCCCAAAATTTGAGCACTCTGCCCAATTTCCAGAGCTGCTTAATCTTTTGAGGTGACTCATTCCAGTCAACCACACCCATTCCCCTTCCCCTTCTCCCAGTGAACTTCAATGGAAAAATTTGTCCTTTGGAGAAAGAGAAGTTGCAAGCAGTCAACAGAGGGAAGGGAGGAAGACACTGAAAATGTAGGCTGAATGTTTACTTTTCACCGACTTCGAGGGCAAAGGTGACCTAGATTGGCCCACAGCAGGAAGGCAGTGAAATCAAGGTCCATCAGCACATCTGGCACAATACTGAGAGGTAAAAAGTAACCCTTTCTGACAAGAATGTCCTTTCTTCTCAATTTCCTATTTACCACAAAGCAGATTTGCTTTCTATCTTACATTGACTTTTTTTTAAGGACAATGGAGACAGAAGAACTGTGAAAAATATTATTCAGAGGCAGCTCTCATACTGCTGAAACTGGGCAGCTAACACACACACCTTTCAGCTGCAAACCACGCAACTGGAAATAAGTCATTCCCTCATGGAACTGCACCCGCAACTGTCCTCCAGCACATGAAGCTCTCCACTTCTTTCACACTTGTAAAAGACTACAAAAATCCAAATTCCCTGCTGCCTGGAGAACTCTCAGTGAAATCAGAGCAGCTTTAATTGCTGCTAAAATCCTACTAATCACTTGTAGCTTTAGTTACTGAAAACAATCTTTGTACCAGCTGCACAACTGAAATGAGTCTGAGAACTGAAAACAAAACATGCATAGCAAAGAAATAAGAACCATGTCCCTCAAACAAGTAAACTCAGTTCACCAGCTAACCTCAGTTCCTAACAAGCACTGCATCACTATAAAATATCACAGAATTAGCCTATTAATGTTGACTAAGAAAGGACTCGACCTTAATCCCAGAAGAGTTTCTTAATGCAAGAATTACAGTTAAAATTAAGGGTAAGACACTTTATGTCCTCAATTCAGAGCATTTTTATTTCAAAGTAATATAAAATTCTCAAAGGAAGTTGCCAACATATTCAACACTAGCAAGTATTAGATCAATCCTCTTTTCTTCCTTTGAATTGCATCGCTTTTTAGTTAAAGTACCTACAAGAAGGTGGCAAGTATAGCAAAGGAAGAATCACATTATATTTGCTCAGCAGAAGGCAAACTACATCAGCAAACCAGGCATTTGCTGCTCTTCTCTTCTCTTGATAGAAGGACATCTGGTCCGACAGTATGTCAGTCTACCAAAACTTGATCACGTTCTGATACGAGACAAGAAGCACTACATATCAAGGTTTGGTAGAAATACACTGAGTTTAGACTTACTGTTACGGAACTCCACCCCAAGAGAACATCAAAACTACGCTTTCTTGTCTTACAATACGGACTTTTCCCTTCAGGTTATTTCCACAGTTATAGTAGGATACATGGGTTGCAGAATGGGCATTTGGGGGGTCTCCAAGATGGAGATTGCTGTCCCTAGGGATGTGAATCTTCACAAGTGCTGAAGTTGCGTAAAAAAGTTAATGGTAATAAAATGCCCACTGTCAAGATTGAACTCAAACATTATTTCCTAAGTTAGAACTTGCATGCTCTTTACAAATTACATTGAGATTCCATGAATACCAGTGTTTGAACTAACACAGAGAGATGACAGTCCTACACAAGTAAGTATTTGAAAACCATCTTTTTACAAAATATAAAATGCAAGTACATGAAAAATTGTTTGAATTCATTCAAAAGTCAAATAGAGTAAATCTTAAATGTTTCATTAAGCCCTGGCATTTGATACAGGTAGAGTTAGCATAAGCAGAGCAACTACAAAATTATATTCCTTTTAAAATTGGAAATACACAATGCAAATACATGGAATATTGTTTGAACTCATTCATAGATTGCATTAGTTATAGTAAATCCTAAATTAGAAGCATTTCCAGACATTCTCAGTGTTCATTTTCTGATGAAAAGAGGTATTTGAAATGGATACAGGTAACCTACCTAAAGGGGAAAAAGCAAGTCTCCCAGCTACAACTTTACACTTTCTTTGGGTACTAAGATACCTAAAAGGTACAAATCTTGAGTTTGTATTTTGCCCAATTAATCATTAAATCACAAGCCAGAACGGTTTCAGACTAGTTATGACTGGAAGCTACTGACATTCCTTATCTTCTTCTTGTCTCCTATAAATCAGAAATTTCAAGCAGAGCAATGTCTGTGGAATTCATATGACTCTGTCCTGCCTGTTATGCATGGTATACCTGTTGGCATACAACCATTTCTAAACTACCCAGCCTATTTTCTGCTCTTCACTCTACTAACTCCAACCGGAATGTCTTCACAGTCACTCAGTTCTCTTTATAGACGCACTGAACTGAGAATTCTCCTGAACTACTAAACAGAAAGAAAAGCTGCCTCTTACAGCAGCGAGAAGACATCAGTTTTTAGTGTTCTTTTGAAAGAGACTTCTACATGAAGCTTGACATTGACACCCATGTTTCCAAAGACAGTCTCCAACGTCGTTTTCTGAACAAGATTCTCCAAGAAAACATGCTTTGTGAGCTACCATATGTGATCCATATCTTTGTCACACCTCTTGCACTGTCAGCCACTTCTCTGTTGTCTGATCATCATGCGTTCCTCAAAAGAATGCCAAAACCCATTTCTGGGGGTTGTGTCATGGTTTTCATATGGTATATACACACAGTTTATCTGTCATTAAATTACGTTTCAGTATACAATGAAGAACGTGTTGAAAAACTTCACCAAGACACACTATATTAACACCATGTAGTTAAGAAGCTCCTTCCCACTGAAGGGCCAGCTATATTTACAAGGGGCAGGCTATCAACCCACCATTAATTCATGACACTGGAAGACTAAGGCAGTGGACTAACACACCATCAACAAGTATTCAGATTTTAAGTCTACAGGACTGGCTCTCAGAAAGCAGGCCCACTAAGATTTAACAATACTAGTAATTATCCTAAATGCCCACCTCATAATACAAGGCACCACCTGAAGCAACAGACATGTCAGAGGACTAAAACAGCCTGAAAAATTATCTAGAAGAAAATCAAAGTTCTAAAACTCAAACCCTGTAAAAATGATTTCTGAAAATACTTGTCGTGTCCCTTTTTCTAAGGGGGGTCTTCACGTTGTCTGAGCAAGAGTTAGCACAAACCCAAGCTCCTGCATTTCCTAATTATGTTTTAACGTGATGGTTATAAGAGTTGCACAGGTACATGTATCTAGAATTTACTGGATCCAACACTGATTTTATTTTTGTGTCAAATCATCTTAACTATTCCTTGTGCAATATCTTCCATCTCAAAGATAACAAATTGATTCATCTGTATATTTGAAGCTGAGAATACCAAATGAGTATTCTGCTTGCTCACTTGAGATCAATCACATCTTTTGAAGTCCCTCAGGCTACCTGCCAGGGCACACTACAAATGCAAAATGAAATATGTCTTTGATAGGTACCATTTACTCATTATTCTGCAAGCTTTTTTCTCTCAAGTTCACTTAAAAAGGCCTTTTTACCTCCTATTTTCCCTGCATATAGCACTACTTTCACCCTGTTAAGTACTTCATAATACAGCATTAATTCTCCCCAGTTAAACTACTCCTCTTGTGACACTTGCACACAATCATAAGACATGGGAACATTCATAGGAAGCAGAATTAAAAAGGAACTCAGGAGCCCATCTAAATTAGGCATCCTACTTCAATGATTGTGACACTGGTGACTTGTATGTTGGACTAAAACAGGCACAAGAAAAGCAATCAATGTTCTACACTAAACTGAGCTACTAAGAAGCTGGGTAACAGCAAACCTAGACCAACTTCTGCAAAGGAACGTTCACAACAGCCACGCCTGCTCTTAGCAGGGCCTCATCAGTAGGTATTCCATAACCTTTCTGACAGGCTGACAAAATGGTTCTCCTGAGGAGAATCATCAACAACCTCTCTATTTTAGCCAAAGATAACCCTTTCAGACTGATTTTTTTTTTTTCCAGGAAAAGTGTAAGGAAATGCAATAAAACCCCCATACTTATTTACAGTTTCATTTGTAGTTCATTTCTGAACCTCCAAATTTGTTACCATACAGAGTTATTTTGTGTAGCAAAGGCACAGTAGCAATATAATCTAAGTATCTCTCTCAAGACTAACACCAACACGCATGACAGGAATGGCCAGACCCAGAGAGATCATCAGCTCTCTGTCCTAAATGATAGCACCAATCACGAACATTTTGAAAGAAAGGAGTTCCCTACCACTGTCTAGCAAAGCACCCCATCAGAGAGGAGAAATGCTCTGTTTGGTTTGAATAAATCTTCGTGCTTCCAGCTAGTATTTTTAAACTCGAAAACCAAAAGGAAATAATGGTGCAGAAGAACTAAAATCCCAATATATACTTCAATTTATAAGAATTCTGTACCACAACTCCTAATTTTAAACATATAGAAACTGTTCAAAATACAAACTCTCCTTCAGAAAAATGAGTTCTTCTATATTGCAATATTCACTCTCAGAGAACAGAAATATAGGATAACCATGGTATCAAGTGAGTTTCCAACATTGCTGCCTAACACAAAGAATAAAAATAAAAAAAATCACAAAAATCCCCATAAGCAAGCAAAAAACCCTACCAAAACACCAACCTAAAACCTTTCTAGTATTGTATATGCAGAAAAGTCTTGTATAGTTTCATATGGAAGGTCACTTTTACTAGGTATTACACTTAGAATGGAGGTGAATAATTTTAAATAATTACTAAATTAAGCACCCTAAAATCACCAAATATTTTAACAGCAAACAATGCAGCGGAACATAGACATTTATAAGTTATAGAAGGATGAGGTCTTGGAAACCGAAAAAGTATCTGCTTTAACAGATTTACCATTAGTATCTATTCCACACCAGTTTAAAAACAGCCTGATGATTTATACATTTCAGTTGTAATTATCTTCCACAATATTATAAACTGGTGTAAAATATAACACATACAGAGGCTTAATATAGTATTAATAGTCAGGGTTTGTACCTAATCACATTGGGGCCTATCACTTTCCAGAAAAAATATCTTTTTATTTGCTACAAAAGCAGACAGAATGATGGTTTTGTCATTAAGCATCAAACATTTGGCAGTGCATCAATAATTCTCTTTAATTTGCTTTTCCCTCAGAAGCTAGTGCAAGCTGTTGGGCCCTGCAGTGTGCTTCAATAATAGTACATTAAATGGAAAGTATCTATGCCTGGCTGACCATTCTGAAAGCTGTTTTTGAGTGGCCTAAAATCAGCTATTTGGATTCCCTACAGAGTCTTGGCTTCAAAAAGAAACAGATCATTTGTAATGCAAATAATCCACCATCTCTAGAACACCATCCTAATAGTGAACTATTAGTGGTACAAAATCTGCAGGTATAACAAACATCAAAATATTGGCACAAACCTTCTAGTGTTGACAAAGTATGTAAACACATACAAAAATATAAAGGCAAAACAGAAAAAAGACAGTAACAATCTTGACTCTGACGTTTAGTGCACTACTACAGCAGGTCCAGGCTGAATAATAAAGTAACCATCCATCCTGCTATTAAAAAGCTGCTATTTCATACATTAAAATTAAAATACTTAAAAGTTCAGGACATGCCCAATAACCATGTGCCATGAAATGTACCGTTGCTTACAAGCCAGCAAATAAACACTAGAAATCAGGAATTACATATATAGCTTTGCTATTTTAATTCAAAAAGGCAATGCAAATTGGGGAAAAAGACTTGGTCTGTCATTATAGGATTTTACTTTACATTCTCAAATTTTACAGTTTCTGCAGTACAAGTCGCGGTCATCTAGTTCTTAAATTAAGGACACAAAGAGTAAATACAAAGAGCTTACATTATTCCAGTTATAAGAAGAAAGACCAAAATTCTCAGCTCCCTCACACTACTTAGCCCTCTACAGCTATTCCCAGGGGAAGGAATACAATCTCTGCTGTAGCATCTGCTCCACCATTCAGGAGTACAATCTCTCCATAACAAGCTCTGATGAGCTCAATTCAATAAGTATATGACAAGAAGATTAACCAACAGGCTTCTAAAGTGTTAGAATACTTGGGGAGAAAGGAATGATAAAAACATCTCAAGGTTCATCACAGGGCATCCAGCAGCTCAAAGACTCTCTAAGTTACTGAAGCAATTAAAGCTGCAGCAAATAAAATACGGACTTCAGTTGTTAATGTAAACCTCAACAATAAAACAACACAGGCTGATTTTACTTTTGAAACTTTACAGAAAGTACTCAACATTGTCAAAATCTTGACTCAATGAAAAGATGACCCAACCAGACTGTTAAGCACTGATATAAGACATATTTATTAAGGACAACCATAAAAATCAAGTAAACTGGAAGCATGAATGTCCTTAATTCTCCCCTACCCCCAACTGATTCAAGTTTATTTAAGAAACTATCACTAATGAAAGTGATACAAAGTATACAAAAGTATATGTAAAATGAATTTCAAGTATGTAGGTGATTGGTTTAATAAGTCAATACAAAACCAGTCAGAATGTTTGCTGTGACTGTTTATTTCCTGCAATTGCAGTGGCAAAAGATCAGGCATACTTTATTTGTTTACATACTGCAGTAGATCTCAGAACAAAGAAAAACAAAAAACTCAATAAGAAAACTTCAGCAAAGACTACATATCAGGTTTTGCCTTCAACATACTCCTCCAAAAGATTTCACTGCCTTACTTGAAAATCAACTTCTAGGGATAGCAAATTAGAATACATAATGCTGTGCTTTTGTTTAAGATCTCCCAAGCACACTCTATTATATAGAGGGGCAGAAGAGAACACCAAGTGTGGGAAAAAAAAAAAGAAAGAAGCCAAAAATGCAGACAAGTATTTGAGAACTGGGAAGGTATTCCAGGTCCAAAAAATTCCCAACCGAAAACAGAAAAAAACCCCAATAGAAACAAACAGCGTCCCCAATAAACCACACGCACCCCTCAAATCTATGACCCCAGAAACATTCACTTAACAGAGACAATATAATAATGAGAAATAAATCCAATAGTGCTTTTTCTAAGTCAAGGAGACTAAAGCATATTTTGTGAAGCTTATTAAGTTAAGTTACAGCTCTCCATCCTACTGCTGCTCTGGAAATGGTACAGGCAGATACACAAGTGCAGTTCCATACTGTATTCAAGGAACTAGGAGACGTCCTCAGAGAAGGAGATTCTACAAACGTGTGTAATGTCACTGCTCTTCAAAAACATGTATGTACAAACTTTTGTATCAGCCCCCAACACATCCTTACCACTCCAACGTAGGAAGGCAGCTGGATGCGCCAAAGCTGTTCACATACCCTAGGTGAATACTGTTGTGTCTCTTTTCAGGCTGAGATTTAAAAGGGTGTCCAGTATCCCAGTGATTCAAAGATCTAATATCAGAGGTATTTAAGTTGCCTGTGGTCATGAATTTGTCTTACTGATCTTTGGGAAGGGATAAAACAGAATTTCCTTGTCCACTTCAGACAGTTTGAACAATCAGCTTGTCTTACATTTCAGAAACTGAATTGATATCATTTGGTCTTTTCACAGATGCAATTGACATTTTTTCTGTCCTACAAGCTTCTCTCGTTAGGTTTTTTTCTACACAGCACTAAATCAAAAGTATTAGCTCAACAGTAAGTTCTAGGAATATGCTACAGATACAAAGTAATAACTCTGTAACAGTTTTTCTTCAAGTTTCAGACTATGATTCTTCTTACAAATTTCCAGTTACATAAAGTCCAAACATTATAATTAGTATTGGTTAGAACTGAAATTCTGATGGGATTTGAAGCCACTTGCAACTGGTACTACTCTTTGGGAATAAGAAGCCACTGGAAAAAAACTGTCTGAAAGTGCTGCTCTTCCAGAAGCATAAAGCAGAAAAGCTGATCTTCTACCAGAAAAAGCACCATTATAAAAATCTCAGTAATATCCATTTGTCTTTCAATGTGAAGCAGATGTTCCTTACATTTTATTTATTGTGAGATTAAACAGCAACTGTTTTGATTAATATAGGCATAAAATGGGTAAGGTTTGGTCTATCATTTTCAAGTACATCTGGGTGGAGGGAGAACCAAGAGTTAAGTGTTTGTTGGCATGTGTACAAACAGCAGAGCAGAAAAGCTCTAATCCTCTCCTGGCTGTGCAGAAGTCAACTTACAGTCCACCATGTGTTCTATGTGGAGGGAAGACCTGAGCTGAATATCATCTTGATGCAATGGAGGGTTACACCTCCCTTTTCTTGGCTGTGAAGATCTCCCTCATTTGTAGCACTTGTGCTTTCGTGACCCCTCAATCAGCCAATTCAATTTATAACCCCACGTCTGTTTTCCACATTAAGTGAGACAGGGTGAATAGATATAAAAGCATGTTTATGGATGCAGCGAGAAAGCAACACTGGAGATTGCCCTGACAAATCTGGAAAAACAGGGTCACTGAAATATACAAGAACTCTGCCTGGGCTAAATGACGGGGCAAGTCCAACTACGCTTTAGATTGCTTATAAATTACGTCTAGATTTAGTCTAGTATATTTATTGTTCAATACAATGAGTAACTTACTGGCAAGATAGCACAGAAAAACATAAATCAGGATTTACTTACAATGCTGATCACAGTCTACTCTCGCAAAAACCACTTGATTCTTATCTGGATACTCTTCCTTAATTACATTAGAAGCTTCCTCAAAAATAGGATGCAACATTTGGCTGAAGCGGCACCTGTGGATAGAATATGAAATCATAACTTCAAAATGTTAATTTGAAATATTTTAATTTATGACTTAGGGAATGATTCAGTCTTTGAAGGAAAAAGGAACTGGAAAAGAACATCTACTTGTAATCATCCAGTAAATGACTGGATAAACATAGGTTCAAAAGTAATTTGGTTAATTCAGGTGTAAACCCCAAACATTCTAAAAATGTAGTTCAAGATGTGCCCCCCTGCTTTATCTGCTTAAGAAACACAATTAATATTATAGGCCTTTAGGAAATATATCCTATTAAGAAAGTCTGATTTTTTCTACCTGGGGAAGCAATTTTAAAAATATAGTAAAAGAAGATTGTTGACATTCAAATGTTTACCAATAATCACCTTCAAGAAACATCACATACATGACTATCACAGTCAACAACAGAAGTTTTAAGTATTGTCTATTATACTATTGCTCGAGTTTGGCAGAATTTGTACAGCATTGTAAAGAGAATCCCACAGGGCCCTTCATCCAGTCATGTTAGATTTTGAAGAAAATTGTCTCTTTCTGCCCACGGAAAAAGGCTGTAGGACTGTAAAGACACTTTGGTGGCTTTGGAGAGCTCAGGGTAACATTAGTGAACAAGTCTACTATTAATATGTCAATAAAATGACTTTACTTGCTGTTCTTCTAAACACATGGCAGAATTTTTAATTGAAGACACGTAATGGCACTGTAGAAGCTGTCAGAATGAGACTTCATGGAAAAGACTTGCCATAAAACAGCCTGCATTGAAGTTCTGTTTAAACTTAACAGTGATAGCCTGGGGATGCTGTTATGTCTACAACAGCAAACATTCAAGGCAAGAGGCAGGTTTTGCTCTCAAAATACAACACGGCTTAAGGTCATTTTCCAACAGAAACCTGACTCTGGGGGGCACAACTGTGTGTTACACATTTATGTAGCACATATGCATTACATACAGCTGCCTTGTCCCTCGCTCTTCTCCACCCTTACATACCTACATCAGCAAAACCATCTATTCTCATTCAAAGGTCATTACATCATTGGCCAGCAGTATGCTTTGTTGAGGGGTTATTACTGAATGCCTACATGTAAGGATTGTAATCAAGGCTGTAATGTTTTAAAATGATGGCCTACTATAATGTGAATCAATTTGCAAGCATACACAAATCTTAAATTTCAGCAAATTAAATTAAAAAATAAAGTAAGCCTATTCCAGAAAGGATTTGATAACAGTGGGAATTTGTAGAAAGAGTTGTGCTAATAAGGCCCTAAAGCAGGACACTTGTTACTTTGCAATATCAGATTTAAAAATATTGGTATCTTCCCTCTATCACAGAAATATCAGAACATGGGTGTTTAGCCTCCTGCAGTTTGTCTTTTGTAAAATGGAAAAACTATTTTTCAATGGGTACACAGACCCCGAATTTCCACATATTAAATTTAGTCTCCATAGGTTTCCTTTCCTCGGTTTTCTTTAATAAAACCTTTTGAAGTAGTCCACGATCCACCAAGTATCTGCAGATCACAAACTGAAAATAACCATCTCCAAAGTTTCATTTCTTTACTTAATTTAAAAGGCAGATTTTATAGCACAATTTTATACAGAACCAGTAAGAGTCTAGACTTAGTTTCTTACTTAACTACTTAGTTGTACTACCATTATAAAGAAAGACATTTCAAACAAATAGCTTACGTGGTAAACAAATGCATTCTCTCTAAAGAAAAATTCTATTGGTTTAAATGTGCCTAGTATCAATTTAGTCTGTGCTAGTGAATGAACAGATAAAAACTAAATGAACACGAAATTTGTCGATAGAATGACAAAGGTATACACAAAGATTATGAAACTGATTTAGATTGTTACAATTAAACTGATTTAGATTGTTATCTTTACGCAAAGTTTAAATGAAGGTATTAAAAAAAAAAATCTTTCAGATTGAGAACCTCATTCAATATGAAAAGACTGGGTATGAATTTTTCAAAATCACTTTTAAAAAGTAATTAAAATTAGCCTGCTAATTATCAGTAAAGGCAAAGTGTAAGTTTTTTATGTAAAGCTCTGTGCCGTTGCTATTTCTAGGCCATACAAACCAACAGACACAGACATATAGTGGGATGTGAAAGAAGTGAAAGGAAGCAGAAGTTTGATTACCTACATGGCATTTCATTCTAAAGGCCAACACTTTACACTCACAAAGCAAAACAAAAAGGACAGGAATATCTAAAATGTAGGACTTCAGTTTATATACTGCTTTATGTTATAAAGCTATTTGCATCCTAGATTACTTTAATCAAGGAAGACAGAAAATTATTTTTCTAACCTAATTTTCTATTTTAATTTGCAGGTTAATTTTTTTCTGAATACTATTCTGGTTTCTCCCCTGCTAAAGATTCTTTTAAAAGTATTAACGGTGGAGCAGAACAAAAAATAAAAAATTACTTTTTACACAATTTAAGCAAAGAGGGCTAAGGTGCTTGAATTAATTCTAATGATGATTTTATATTTTTTTAAAATATAATTTCAATTAAACAGGTTCCTCTAAGTATGGCTTTCACAATGTCTAAACAAACCAGCCCCAAATTCTACCCTTTTTTGGTTGCTCAGATTTCATTCCTCAATTTTAATTTGTCTAGTTCTTCACTTGGAACGTCTTCCAGATTACAGAAGGATTTGATTTTTAGTGTGATTTCAAGCCCTTATCTTTCTAGCACACACGCATGGGATCAACACAGAATAAAACAGAAAAATTGAATATTTTAGACTATCCTGTGTTAAGGAGCAAAAAATTAATGAAATCTGTCTTGCTGAGAGGAGAAAAAAAAAATCAATTACATTGCATGTTATTCTATACTGCTATAGAAGTCGTCTTCTTACTCTGATAGGAGCTGTGAATGAAACAAGAGATGGCAGAACAGCAGAGGGAAAGTAATCAGGATATAAAAAATCATAGGAAAGAACTAGTCTGAAAGCAACATACCACTGTATTTTCAATTAGAAAACTATAGCCAAACGTAATCGTTCTCAAAAGACAGAAGTTTAAATACAGAAAAAAACCCCTTGTGTAACTTACCAATCAGCATAAAAATTAACTAAAGCAACATCTGCGTTGTCTAAGAAAAAGAAAAAAGAAAGTGTCACATTGTGAAACAAAGTCCTTTGAGCTTTTATCTGAGATTATAAAAACATACACAAACCCCATGAATACAAATATTTCTAGATTATGCAGCACACAGCTCGCTCCAATTGCTAGAAAACCGTTAGGATAAATCTTATCTGAAATACAATCTATATCAAATGGGAAAGTCATCAAAGATGCCTTCAGTTAAGTATTTTATTGACTTCATTGATACACTAGACATTAAAAATGTCAGTACTTAAGGTATTGAGACACAAAAGAAGTAAATAACTGACACATGAGATGTAATTGGGAGGTAAAATTTAGGCATTCAAACCTGGAAGTTGTACTCTAGTACATCTTTTAATCATTATCTAGATTAATTACAAGTGTTAAAAAACAGTTAAAAGCTGAAATGTCAGCTGTTTGGGTTAGATGAATGACAAACATGCAGCCTGCCTGAATAACTTGCTCTGGCCAGTCCTTACCTGCCTCATTTGCTAAGAAGCTGGACACTAAGGCAAAAGGTAGCAGAGAAATCTTCAGTTTCCCAAAAAGTAAAATGCTAACGGATAGCCAAAAAAAAAAAAAAAGGCAATACTGCAGGGTTATATATGATGATGTAGTGAAATCTGCTAGAAGGCAGGAAGGCCCTACAGACAGACCCTGACAGGCTGGAGAAATGGGCTGACTCCAATAGCATGAGGTTTAACAAGTCCAAATGCCCAGTTCTACACTTTGGACACGACAACCCCATGCAGAGCTATAGACTGGGTGCAGAGTGGCTGGAGAGCAGTCAGGCGGAAAGGGACTTGGGAGTGCTGGTGGACAGGAAACTCAACATGAGCCAGCAGTGCGCTCAAGTGGCAAAGAAGGCCAATGGTATCTTGGCCTGCATCAGGAACAGTGTGGCCAGCAGGACTAGAGAGGTTATCATCCCCTTATACTCGGTATTGGTCAGGCCGCACCTTGAGTACTGTGTCCAGTTCTGGGCCCCTCAGTTTAAGAAGGATGTTGAGAGGCTGGAGTGTGTCCAGAGGAGAGCGACGAGGATGGTGAAGGGGCTGGAGCACAAGCTCTATGAGGAGCAACTGAGGGAGCTGGGGTTGTTTAGCCTGGAGATGAGGAGGCTCAGGGGAGACCTTATTGCTCTCTACAACTACCTAAAGGGAGGTTGTAGTGAGGCAGGAGTTGGGACTCTTCTCTCAGGCGACCGGTGACAGAACGAGAGGACACGGTCTCAAGCTTCGACAGGGGAGGTTTAGGCTTGACATTAGGAAGAAATTCTTTACCGAGAGGGTGATTGGCCATTGGAATGTGCTGCCTGGGGAGGTGGTAGAGTCACTGTCCCTGGAGGTGTTTAAGGAAAGGTTGGATGAGTCACTTAGTGCCATGGTGTAGTCGACAAGTAGGAGTAGGTGTAGGTGTTGGGTCATAGGTTGGACTTGATGATCTCAAAGGTCTTTTCCAAACGTACGATACTGTGTGTGATACTGAAATAATGCGAAATAATGCTCCTATACATCACTTATATTATCCCCCTTTTTTTTTCTTTGGAATGTGATATCAAAGCTAGAAGGACAAATCTTCTGCCCAAAAATAAATTTACACAATATAACAACCATGCTATAAATTGACTTTTGTTGGTAGGAGTGCCTTAGGCACTGGAAAGATTTTGAAATAAATACTGGGACTACAGAAGAATTTGCAGTATTGACAAAGTAGCAAAGCAGTTACAAGTGAAGATTAAGATGTTGGAAGCCTGGAAAAGACAACATTCTGGAAAAGGCGACTCTTGAGAAGGCTGGGAAAGACTACAGTTTTGATTAAAATTATGGTTTTTTTTTTCATTAACAGCAAAGCATGTGAGTGTTGAACAGGGAATTAACACAGAGAAATTCAGGGTTACCTCCAGGGCATAAAGTATCTGTTGAATGTAATAGGATATATTTTAAAAGTATTTACACTTGGTATATATTCCCTTATAAATAACATTCTACAAAAGGCTTCTACATTTTCCTCTGTATAAAGGTATTTCCAATCAGATCTCATATGACCTAATCATACATTTACTGCACAAAACAATCCTGCAAGAGTAGGCAGGTTCTAGTACAGACCTAAATGAAAGAACAGGAAGATTTTTTTCCTGAATATATTTGAAACAATGTGATAACTTTTTCCCTGTGAATTCAACAAGATACAGGCAACTTGCATACTCTGAAGAGAAAAAGGTTTCCAGCAAGGAATACACACATCTGTTTAAACTTATGAGCCTCCTTTCTATGAGATTCAGGGCAATGCTTAACTTGAGGAAAACCACAGTTGAATATGCAATATATTTGAGGCCCATCACCATGGGTTTCAGTTGCTGCTATTTTTTTGGGATCTTCTAAAATGCTCTCTTGACAGATTTTGGTTATGGAATCAAGCATTCCCATCCGCAAAAAAGATACCAAGTATTTCTCTTAGATGCTCCAAATCCTCATTGAGATTACAATGAAGTAATTTGTTAGGTGCTACATTAGTTCAGCCAGCTAATTTTGATCGCAGGTGTTTAAAACTTCTATGCCAAATGCAATTCAAATTTTGAAAGAAAAAGTATACATATTAATAACATGGGAAGATTCACACAGAGAAGTGACCACAGACATACAAAAAGATGTATTCAAAGTACTTACTTAATATGTCATCTATATTTCCACTATCTAGACTTGTTATTTCACTTCTTGCTGGATTAAAAAGCCAAGACACCTAAGAAAAGAAAGCAAACCAGTAAGGTAAAATTTCAGCAATAAAGTAGTAACATATCTATGAATTTAAATGTTTCAGTTCAAATGCTGGAGAACAGTAACTCATTGTAATTCAGTCAATGAATTTCAGATAACAGCAGTACTACAAGCATGCAGATTTACAAGATACTATTTACAGATACAACACACTTCAACAGTAAAAAGCATATGATTCTCTGCTACATTGGCAGAAAAGTTACAGGTAAATTTTGTACCTTTAAGAAAAACTTCTATTCATAAATTCACTCTGAAGAAAGAAATGAATCCCCCATTTCAGCCACCTTACAATCACACACAGTCCAGAAGCATGTAGGCACAGTGGTTTCACCCACCCAGAGACAAGTAATTTCTTCTGTCGCTTACAGGGCTTGTCTGGCTAAAATGTTTTGCATTATGCAAAGCTTGCAATTGTCTCCATTTTTATTGCTATTTATAAAAACAGTTTCACTAATTCTAACTCAACTGGCTACACTCTTATCTCCTTCTGTATTTCTTTCTTGATATAGCTTCAATCCCAGCATGCATCTGGCATATCATATAAAAACTGAGACACCATGTCAGCCAGGTCATTCAACTACAAAGTAACACCTGTATTATTCTTAACGCAACTATCACAGCAACACACAGTTTTATGGAAGAGCACCCTCATATTCACTACAACAGGCACAGTTCTTTTTTCTCCACTGAATTTTGAGATAAAAGAGGCTACAGTTGCTGGTCTATCCCAGGCAAGAGAGATACCATAGAATCATAGAATGCTTTGGGTTGGAAGAGACCTTAAAGCCCATCCAGTTCCAACTGCCCTGCCAGGAGCAGGGACACCTCCCACCAGCCCAGGCTTCTCAACCTGGCCTTGAACGCCTCCAGGGAGGGGACATCCACAGCTTCCCTCGGCAACCTGTGCCAGTGCCTCACCAACCTTACAGGAAAAAATTTCTTCCTAATATCTAATCTAAATCTCCCCTCTTTCATCTTTAAACTGTTTTACCCTTCGTCCTATCCCTGCACTCCCTGATAAAGAGCCCCTCCCCAGCTTTCCTGTAGCCCCTTTCAGTACTGGAAGGCTGCTATCAGGTCTCCCCAGAGCCTTCTCTTCTCCAGGCTGAACAACCCCAGCTCTCTCAGCCTTTTATCACAGCAGAGGCACTCCAGCCCTCTGATCATCTTCGTAGCCCTCTGCTGGACCCGTCCCAACAGTTTCATCAGCAAGATACAACTTATTTTTGCTTTGAGAGAGATAAAAGTGCAAGTCTGAGCAGGACAATACAGATTCTGAGTTGGGACATGAATGTTTCCATCCTGAGCAACCTGGTCAGAAAGTTAGTATTTCTATAGGCAGGGCCCAGGTTTGGACCAGATGCTCCTCTGAGATGCCTTCCAGACTCATATTTTTAATGAATCTATGGTGCCTCAGCTGACAGAGATGGCAGGAAAGGAAAAGGAAAGTTTCTGCTAGAGGACTGAAAAGAACGTACAGGTCAAGGAGCCAGACAGAGACCAGAGATTCCCAATAATACTTGAAGAATTAGCCCTCACACCGGGATGTGACATGACATCCACACTATTGATGTTCCTGGACAATCAGTTTACTCCTTGCAGCTGCAAAGAAAATCTGCTTATGGCTAGAGAGGCAGAGCTGATGAAAGACACCAAGGAAAAGCTTAGCTGGAAGCATGAAGAGTATCCAAATAACGCCACATAGAGCAGCTGGGTATAAGGATCCAGTGATACAAGTGTCTGTATTTATGGAAGAGCCTGAGACCTGTTCTGGACCTATACCAGAACTACAAGCAGTGAGCCTCCAGGGTACAACTGCCTTTGATACTGTTTACAGTTCATCAAGACTACTTCAGTGTCAAAGAGCAAATTTTCTTAATGTTTGTCCCAAATATATACCAACGATTGGCCTCAACGAAAATAGCCAAACTGGATGCCTGCTTTCATTATGATTAGCTTTGAAAATTGTGGGAGATTTCTGCAGTGAGACACTGCCAATAGCTCTGAAACTATTGCTATAAATGGCACACAGGTGAGATTTGCAGCAGCCATTTTCCATTCCTTCTGATTTATGGATCGCTGACCACTTTTCAGTGAAGACACTGATCCTTTTGTTTTTCCCATATAGAGGTTGCTGGGAAGCATATGCACTCCAGGTTACACTACGGTCTGAAAACACACCAGCTGTTGTAATACAAAATACATACCATTGCTTCCCACTTGGTAATTGGGCTAGATATTACATATGCAAGTTTTATATGCAAGTCTAAGATCTGTGGCAGACTTTGCACAGCCTTCCTGTGGTGCTTAAACTGCCCGACACAGATGTCTGAACTGTGGCTTTGAGATGACTGTACAAAACCAAAACTAAGAGTTGAGCTCTCAGGAACACAGTCAAAACTGACAGTTTAATAACATGGTCTGCCAAAAAAGTCTGATTAAGCAAGCTATGCAATGCCCAAGTGGTGGCAGCCCAGTATTGGGGAAGTTCCTTTGAAGATGATGGTGTTGCTGAGTGCTGATCAGCAAGAAGAGGCAACCCTGGCATTAGTCTTTGTAGAGAGAAGCTACACATATGGATCCTGGTCCACATCGGTCGGAGTACCCACAGGTGACAGCAACCATCAGTGCTGGTACATCCCCATCACTCCTTGAGTGGTACGTCGGATGTCATCCTTCGCTCTGTGGCTAGGTGGAGGTGCTGGTAATTACAATTGTAGCAATGCGTCAGTTAAGCATGTGAATGAGCTGGCAGAGTTTTCGTTTCTATGCACATGCTGTTGTAAGTGTTAAGTTAGACATAACTTGCATATAATTGATGCAGTAGCTATGACTAACAGTAACAGTTGCAACATTGCTGTACTCAACAATGCATAGTATAAATCAACATTAATTTTGTTGGCAGTCATCCAACCCTCCCACAGGTGACTGCAAAATTGATCTGTAAGTTCCAGGGCTTCAGACACCCTGCAAAGTCTCAAGAACCTCCGATCCTACCCTGGAAGACCACAGGGTTACTTATCCTACTTACAGTTTTGGACAATGCTTGTTTACACAGAAATTCCCCACAAGCCTCTAGAAACAGGAGCTTTTTAGCTGCTGCACACAGCTCTGCACTGGCATTCAAACATGGAAAGAATTCCCTCAGTACGTCTTGGTGAAACCACTTTCACAGGAGCTCAGCACTTTGTAATGCCTAAATACACCAAACGGGTAAGATATCAATTTCTTAAACCCATGTGGGTTGTTCTAATATGATTCTACAGCAGCAACACAAATCTTATCTAATAGGATGAATTACACATAAATTAAACATAACATAGATAAGTATAATATTTGCAATCAGGAAACAGGCAATGTTATTCAGCAAATCTACTTAAATAGAGCAGGAACTGCAGTTGTATTTGTAGACTGCTACAATTCACCTTAACTTGCAATGCAAATATTGAACTGCAAACCCAAAGCACCAGGCTTACTAACCAATAAACCCTCTACTAGACTGTGCTATATGCAGAAACAGCAAATTAAAACTAATACTTCTTTATAGCATGAATAAAATTTTTGATTGCTTTCTTAACTCTTATTGTGGAAAAATATGGTACACGTACTGTAACAAAGACCCCAAATATCTTCATATATTGAAAGTGAAAATGAATTAAAGCTGTATATCCTATTGTCTCTTTAATATAAAGAGTAGTGGAAAAATGCTAAGACTAAGAAAGTCTTTCCTCAGAAGTTGCACAAAACCCAAGATAATCAAAACACTTTTTTACATTAGAAATATAAAACTATTTTGTCAAAATATATTCATAATCACACCCTTAAACATTTTATGCTGACTAAATAATTGTCAGTGCCAAAACCTTCATAATAAGTCGAGAGACTCAGGGGAGCGCAAAGGGGAAGCATTCCTTGAAGATACGTCAATAAATATGCAAGACTCACTTTGGCAGAAGCTTTCATAAAGGTATAATGCCTGTAAGGAAGAAAACATATCCTTTTGACCCGGTAATCTTGCTGTCCCATGAGATGCAAAAGGGTTGATGATATTACTAGTATTAATATTTAACATGAAGGAATACAAATTCTTATTTAAATTGCTAACAAGCTACACTGTTTCGAGAATTCTTTCTGACCTTTTATGAGGCCTTCACTTGGTACCCACAGGCAGAAAACAAGACATTTTTGAGGAAATAATTTTTGAATGTCAGCTACACGCTTGATAAAACAGGTATTGAACACATGTTCTGAAAAACATACTGGCTAAAAAAGAGTCTTCAGAATTTTTCACTTTTAAATGCAAACTTTGCATTCCGCTGGCCTACATCAGGACACATTGGTGAATGTTCACATTTGTAACTGGGGGGAAAAAAATACATTTTCCAACTGACCTCACAAGATCGCTACAAACTCACTGAAGAAGGCTACTTGCAAAAATAATTCAAAAAGCAAACTGGCTATCTAAGTACACCTGAAAACAACTTGGCTCACTGCTTTTATATTGGATAAAATTAGGTATATTTTGATGTTTGTATTTTTTAAATGCTTAAATTACTAAAATGTGAAGGTAAAACTAATTATGAAAGAAAAAGATTTAGCACCGAAATCATAATATTTCTGATCCAGTGTTGACACTCGAAGTTCACAAATGACTTAGCTACTTTTGTCAGAAGCCAGTACAATTAGCTGACATTTATTCTGATTTTTTTCTAATGAAAAACCATAACATACTGCCCAAAAGACAACATTAACCTCCTCTGACACGCTTTGCAAGGTTACACAAGCAGCCTTAAACAAAACAAAATGCTTGGACAAACCCATTCCATTCACCCTCAGTGGCAGACCTCTGCCAGGCTTCACATCCCTTTTCCCAAGAGGAAATAAAAGCACTCCCACTTCTGCTGACAGTGTTGCTGTTCAACTGCCACACCACACAGCTAATTCATGAAGCCCACTGGTTATTCAAGAGATTTAGATCAACCTTTTATCAAAGTTTTACTCTAATCAGTGCTGCTCTTTAATTACTAACTGGACAGAAGAGACAGGCCTATAGGTTTAGTGGACTTTCTTTTCTAAGTTTATCACACTACTTTCTTGCAGATGAATTTAACGGTTTTACTGTGCACAATCTTAAAACTGCAGGGAAAATAAACAAAACCAGGTCTGTAGCATAGTTGCATACTGGTTCTTTACATCTTTATTTTTTAGTTCATATAATGAAACAAAGGTCCTCCTTTCCAGAGCAAACTACCTGAAGTAAACAGAAAATCTATTCTTGGAGCATTAAAATTTCTAATTAGTACTACACCTGTGAGGCAGTCAACAAGAACAGCCTTCATTTTCACCTGCTAAACTTTCCATTTACGTTTTTCCTTCTGCTGGGAAATCCTAAAGGCACGGGACTGAACCATCTTTCTCCCCTACCACAAAATCATTTTCTGTTTGGCAACCCACATCTAATCCAGATAGACACCTCAAAGTTCCTACCTGAAGTCCTAGCCCCACGGGACTCCGCAGCTGACTTGCAGTTCCCCAGTACCTTTTTCTTTATGCACGCCACTAATCTGCTGCTGCTCTGAGGTCTGCATTAAAATCCTGGACAACAGGAAGCAGACAGGTTTACAGCCTGCTCTAGGATGATACAAATTGAAAGGAATCCCAGGAGACAGCAACGCCGAAGCTGACAGAAATTGTAAGAGCCCCTGAAGTTTGGTTTCAGAAACCATCAATCAATCTTGCTGGTGGCATTCCCAGAAGCCCTATAATGAACCACAAAGCTCACAGCAGAGAGAGATAACGGTAAATAGAGAACGGTGGGGAAAAATAATAATAATAAAAAAAGAACATCATTCACCCCCTCAGCAACAGCAGTTCAACTCTTAGTAGTCACCACTTGACTCCAGACTGTGCCTGAACATTTTTACAATTCAGACAAACTGCTGCCATCTCTTATCGTTGATTAAGCAGGATTTTTATTAAAAAGGGACTTTCATTATAAGCCTAAAAGAGAAAACTATGTTAGTTCAAAATACTAATAATCACTTCTGAGCTATATTTAAGTTTTCAGAGCAACTAAATATAGATTTAAGGATTGCAGTTACCATCTTCCACGAGAACATATATAAAATCTAACCGAAATATGGATAATACGCATATTAGAAAAGGAAACTTATTTCTTCAATCTTATAACAATTTAGCCAAACAGTGCTATAACTGCACAGAGCTAGGTAGAGACCACCATATTAAAAACCAGTGGCGTGATTTTTTTCCTCCACATATCACATCATATACTCCTACTTTAAATGTCTGACCAGAATACTTGGTGGAGGTACATAGAATTAAAGAATCTTTTGCCCATGAAAACACTGGGAAGAAAAAAAAACCCCACATTCACAATTTCTAACGCTATTTTGAAATTCCAAACTACATTGGTTTGACAATCCAAATCATGAAAGAAACCTCACAGCTAATGGTTCCTACAACTGAAGGTAATACACAAGCAAAGAAGCTGTAGGATTGCTGTGTATGACTGGGAATAAATTCTCAGTCTAGAGAAAAGAAAGCTCTGGGGAGACCTTATAGCAGCTTTTCCGTGCTTAAATGAGGCCTACGGGAAAGCTGGGATGGGGTTCTTTTATCAGGCATTGCAGTGATAGGACAAGGGGTAATGGTTTTAAGGTGAAAGCGTAGATTTAGATTAGATATTATGAAGAATACTTTTACTGTGAGGGTGGTGAGGCACTGGCACAGGTTGCCCAGATAAGTCATGGATGCCCCATCCCTGGAGGTGTTCAAGACCAGGTTGGACGAGGCTTTGAGCAACCTGATCCAGTGCAAGGTGTCCCTGCCCATGGCAGCGGGGTTGGAACTGGATAAAGTTCCTTCCAGCCTATATCATTCTATGATTCTGTGAATGATTCACAGCTGCAGAGATCTGTCAATGGCCTGTGAACACAGGACCGAAGATCCAAAAAACATGGGTTAACCTCTCAATAGTTTGTGAACTATTATGAGAAGACACAAGATGTTCATTCAAAATGTCCACTGCAGAGATGAAAATTAATCCTCAATATCACAACATGCAGTTCAAAGCATTGCGTTTTCCCATGAAGTTATTAACAACAGAACCATGCACCCACACACACTTCTAAAGGTTAAGTCTCTGGGCGCAAGCCTGAAAATCAGTCTTTTACAGAAATGTTTAAGCTAGGGCTCAAAAAAACCAGACACGAGGCCTGTCTAGAAAAATGTCACAGAGGTAAGGCGAGTAATTTATTTTCATTTGAACAATTTCTAATTTTCAGTTATTTCTCTTGACCTTGAAGGAAAAGGACAGTCTCCAGTCAGGGCCATAGCACACTGGTCTCCTTCCCTTAAACATTCACTTACAGGTAACAGTCCATAGACCTACAAAAGATATAAATGTATGCCTCAACAACTATATTATTCATGACTAATATTTAGAGTGCACCACATCCTCAGAAATTTGAGTCTTTTTACAGCTTTAAAACTATGAATTCGGCTCCCCAGGAAACTACTGAAAATTCTGAATCTTTAGATATTTTATTTACCATGCTTGTTACTCTTACACAAGAAGCTGTTATAGAAAAAAGGGTGCCTTTTGTGCAGCTTCTTCAGAAAAAAACTTAAAAATTACATTCTCTTTTACTTATTCACCAACTACTCTAATTATCCAGAAATACAAGGATTCACTTTCAAGAAAGAATAAAGCACATAAAATACAAATGCAATCTCCAGAACGATGAGTGCAAGGGAAGCAGCTGTTGCTGTACATGAAAGGCAGCACACTGAAGTTTCTGAACTGGTTAAAGTTTCAGTCTAGCAGCAGAAAACACAGGGTAGCTCAGTCTTGTCTTGTCAAGCCTTAGCAGAGCAGAGTCATTTGCTGTTCCTTTTCACTAAGTCAAGTAAAAAGGCTTATTCTCTATTTCAGCCACTGCTATTACACATAAAACTCAATACCAAAAACATTCATTGCAGAGCATTTAAACCTTGCAGAGTGTGTACTCATAACTCCAAAACTCATGCCATTGATGACATACGTAACCTTGACATGCAAATAATTTCTCAATACTTTTCTCTTTGTGTTTTCAGATAAGTCAGAGACATTTTTGCCCTTCGAATATTCTGGAAATTATTTTGATGCATAGAAATAGAGAAGAACTTGTGAGTCATTTCACATAAATAGTCGCGACTGAATAGAAGGGTTATTAGGAACTGTGTTTTGAGATCCACATGGATCATTACAGAACACAACATACTATCTTGTTTTTCATTATGATCTACAGACTCTCCTGTGCCTATTTATTCTAGTCTGTACATACATGGCTACCACAGAACAAGAAATGAGAATTATTTTTTTAATAACATAAATATATGATTATTTTGTTAATTCTTGGACAAGTGATGAAAATGGATATTGAAATGAAACCAAAACATTAATGGTACTGTGTGAAAGGACTGGCCACAGAATTCAGAATCTCTCCTTTAAAGCATAATCTTGGAGGGAGAAATCAAAAACAGACATAGTGTTTCCATGAGAAACAGTGTTTCCTACATCAATTCAGTGTTTGCTACCTTGAAATAATCTGAAGTATTGAACGTCTAAATGGATAACTGAATATTCCATACTCGCTGCCTACACACATCCTGCCAATTTAAAAATAATATACAATTTCTATTTCGGTAGATTTAAATACATATAGATTATTAATCAACAACACAAAAAACCCCCACCTTACTGTAAGAGAAATGCTCATTTTTAACACCTACTCCCTTATAGCTGCTTACCTTTTTATCGATCATATCACCTATTTGCAATATTGAATAACTTTTCTCTCTTCCGTTCCAAAACATCAAGTTATCTATCTCTTTTGGTATCAAGAAAGGTAGGAACTTTAAGCAAAGACAAGTCCGTTCAGTTTTACCTTTCAGGCTGGAACTTGTCTTAAAAGTAGGTATGAATTACCAAAACCAGCCTCTCAAACGGAAAAATAAAGGCTACCACAAACACATATAAACTAGCCCTCCATGACAGAAATACCCAAGAAGCATATCCTTATCACCACTTAAAGATAAAGTAGTGTAATCCTGTGGTTCCAGAGGTGCAGGATCCACATCGCTTTAAACTATGCAGCCAAGGCATTTGGTTAAAAGAAAAAAAAAAAAAAAGCAGTAGAAATGACAACTAGACAAACAAAATACATAAGTGAAAATACATATAGGTTGGATAGTAGGAAATTTCTCTACTGAGAGTGGTGAAGCATTGGAACAGGCTGCCCAGGAAGTGGTGGAGTCTCCATCGCTGGAGGCGTTCAAAAAACGTGCAGGTAGACATGGCTCTTCAAAACATGGCTTAGTGGGCATAGTGGTGGTGGGCTGATGGTTGGACTGGATGATCTTAAGAGGTCTTTTCCAACCTCAATGATTCTATAAAATTAGAGCTTAGGGGCATTCTCCTCACCCAGTCCACCCAAAGGGAAGCAAAACCAGTCTAACTGCCACTCTAAAAACAACATAAGGGAAGTGAAGCAGGCAGCCCAGTCTCTGGTAACACTGTTTAAATTGCACTGTTCATACTAATGCTGCTGCCTATTTATACTTCTGAACAACAATATGAGATTGGAAGCAGAGAAGCACAGCCAGCTTGATTTGGCTTATCCTTATTTGAAGCTGAAGGCAATGACAATTAGAACTAAACAACTGAGCAACACTCCCAACACAGAGCAGTGAACGTGCACTTCAAGTTAAATTCTTACTTTCTTCCAGTTTTAGCACGTCATGCTACACCCTGCAAACTCAGCCAGAACAACCCACCAGTTAATACGCACGCAACCAACCCCATTTACCAAACTCAGAGCTAGAGCTTTTAGTAATAATAATCCAAATATCACCAAGACCCTCCCCTTGTGTTACAGATTTTTTTTCTTCTCTCAGCATGACTGAGATGCCACATTTTCTCAGATTACCTCCTAATATTTCAGCAGGATGTTAAGGTTTTTAACACTATCAAGACAACTACAGGACGTTGTGACAGCCATCCATAGCTTACGAAGCTTTTGTCCATTCATTAAAACTGTTTGAGACTCAGTTTTGTGTTGCTATTCTCTCTCTTTTTCTGAGGAAATGAAATGAGGAAGAACACACTATGATTCTGAAATTACAAACTTTCTAAAATATATTGGAGTTTTGTTGCCTCAACTTCCCATCCCCTTAACATCAAAACTCTGAACTTTAGATTAAATCAGTTTAAAACATCTTCTTAATTTATGTCACTTTGGTTATTTACTTTTCTTCCCTCCAGGCAAACATCTGAAGCACACTCCACAAACTTCCACTCTACACATGCAAACTACCAATGATAGTATATCAAAGCTCACTGGCAACCCATTAGCTTGTCTCTAACAAACGTTTTGCCTAAATTTTTAGGTTAGTATTTATTATTTGCTACCTTAAAATGACATATGAGAGCATAAAGGATAAGATCTTTCCAAATAAGCAGTGATGGAAATACAACTCAGCTGTATTCTAACTGGCATGGGAAAAATTTGCCCATTTAAATAAGAACAACAACAACAACAAAAAGATATATTTTACAATTAATCCCTTGGCTATCTTCTACAGAAGACACTAATTAAAGCAATGCTGCCTGGATCTGAAGAGAAAAATGCACTTTTTGGATCCTAACTGCATGTAGCTTGAAGACTAAGAAGCTAATTTCAGATAGAATTAGAGCTATTTTCCTCCTACCCTAAACAGCTGCTGCACATACACAGTCAGTTTGCCCTGGATAATTCTGGACAGCAGAAGAGTAAATAATGACAAAGACAGGATACATGCCATAGATATTCTGAAATGCACAAAAGAACATGATACAGAGATACCCCATTACTGGTTTTCCTCCCCCAAAGAACATTAACCCTGCCAGCTTCAGGCTGACTCCCACAAAAATATTCAAGTAAGTATTCCAGGCTGGTCCTAAAAATAATATTAACACATTCTCATGGTGCAGTGCTTCAACTGGTAGCAAGTACCAGGTATGCTGGCTCTGCCGTTAACCAGCTCCATGTAATGAGCTTAATGTTCTCAACATAGAGGGCTGCTGCAACCAGAAGTGTTACTAAAACCACAGCTGTATACTGACTTATTTCAAAATAACGTTTAATATCTATGCAACACTAATTATATGTACATATTTGTACTTGCTTTAGCCAATTCCACTGGCCAATGTTTCCAGAAAAAAAAAAAATAAAAGAAAAAGGCCTGTCCCCCCTGCAATTACACCCTTAACCAAAGCAGTGTTAAATGTCATTCAAAGGTAACTCCCCAGATGCCCATACACTCCTTGAGCTCCCTTCACTAATTAATGGATCATTAGTAGGAAAGAACCCCTAACTGTTCACCCTCTGCACCACACACTTTCTTAATTACCTTTGTGAAGCAACCAATTTGTATTTCAGTCATTCTGTCCAAAATCCCGAGTGAATTGACTCAACAGGGAGAAGAAAAAAAAGAAAGATTTTCTTACACGTATTTATGAAAATCCATGATTTCCATCATTTTTATGACTGGCAAAAGATTTAGGGACTAAGTGTTTCCAGCAAGATTTGAGAAAGGGGATTTCAATAAACTATAAGAGACAGAAGTGACAGACAGTGACTAAAGGAACAAAAAGCTCTTCTTGGGATTACAAATGCGGATACACCATCGAAAAGCTTTCCTTTTGTGAAGCTTTTGAGAAAGTTAATTATATCATCACTTCATAATCACGACAGCTATGGGAAACAGCAAAACACTATGACAGCTGTTGTTTTCTTTTTCGAGACCATTGGAACAGGCACCTATTCCTTGCCTTTCAAAATACTTCCTTGCAGAGCTCCTAATGAACAAGTTCTCTCCATGTTTATGCCCAATTGCTACAAGAATACATTTGGAGACAAAACGTAAGCTTTACTGGCAGTTATCTTACAACAGAGATTAGACTGCTTTTTTTCTTCCCAAATCTATAAAAACAAAACCCAAAAAACCTGACATCCTTACAGATTTATTGCTCTTTGCATGCACCTCAATGAAACACACACAGAAACCAGGCAAGAATCACTGATGCCAAACAAGACAGAAGACACACTGGCTACAAAAACTATGCCAGGGAACCAGGTAATTTACTGCATTTCTAGGACTCTGCCTTCTGCTTAAGTTCCTGTTTCATGAAGTACATTTAGGATACAAAGTTTCAGTGATTATGAAATCTACACCATAGAGAAGTAGCTTCCTTTAAAACCGAATGCAACAAACCACATACGTGAAATATCCCTGTGGGTTAGCATATCCTTTATTTTTGTCCCAAAGTGAAGCCCCTAGGAGACTCCAACACATAAAATGTGGTAACCCGCTTCTTTCAGAAAATGAGACACTGTGATCTCCAGTTTCATTTCATTGCCACTGCTGATGAACTTTCAGATATAGCTCACCAATGTCTGGGTCTCGCAATAATTCCCATTGTTAATCTACTCAGATACTTATTTTTAATAGAAAAACATACCTTGCAGAACCCTGAAAGAAGTGGCAAGTACTGAAGACACTTAGGTCTTATTAACAATTTAGTCCACTTGTAGAACATGGCTCTAAAAGCCAGGAGAGCCTGTTGATCTTCAAGGACAACTTCTTCAAAGCACAAAACCAACCCACTCCACTGTGCGGAACAGAAAGTAGATATGGTAGAATACCTATGCAGGTTAATATAGAATTTCTGGATAAGTTTTTTCAGAAGAAAAAAGAAGAAAGGAGTATGTAGAAGGTAGAGGCAAGAAAAGAAATACTTGGTATGTGTGTGGAAACATTGCTTGAGCAGGCTGGATGAAATTAGAAAAGCCCAAGCTCAGCGGGAGTATGAAACTGGAGAGGGATGTTGAAGGTAAAATAGAGGGTTTCTACAGATATGCTGGCAACAAAAGGAAGACTAAGGCAATTGTGGGACCAGTGCTTAACTAGCAGGGAACAAAGTGACAGATGACATGGAAAAGGCTTAGATACTCTAATGAAGTCTTTTCCTGATTTTCTGCTGATGAGGTCTGAGCATAGTGTGAGAGTACCAGGGAAAAGAAGCATTAACCATACAACTGGAAGACCAAGTCAGACACACACAGAGCCACTGAACCAGATAAAATGCATTTTTCCTGGGTCCCTAAGGAGGATTACAGAAACAGGTTTTATTTCCAAAAGCCACATCCATCCAGCATGGAGTTAGAGTAAGTACATCAATCTGTCTGTTTTGTGTAGCGAGATGACTAGCTCTGCAAATGAGGGAAGAATATTGGACATTGTTTGCCTCAACTTTAGCAAGCTCCTAACACAGCGTTGTCGAAGTATCCTCTAAAACAGTGACGTATGAACTGAATAAGTGAACTATAAACTGAGTAACACAGCAACTGGATTGCTGGGCTCAAAGAGCTGTAACCAAAGATACCATGTCCAACTGGTCTCTAATACAGCTTCTCCAAATCAATATTGGGTCTAAGGTTTGTCTTTACTCATGATCAGAATGATGGAAGAGTGCTTCCTCAGCAGACTTCCTGAGGATATTGAACTGGGGCAAGTGGCTTATATGCTAGAGGGGAGATTGCTATTGCTGTTGGATGTTCTTCAGAGAGACTTTGACTGGCTGGAGAAATAGCCTGACAGAAACCTCTGAAGTTCAACAAAGGCAAAGTCCTGTTCTTGGGTGAAATAATCCTATACAGGCTGAGAGCCAACCAGATAGAAAATAGCTTTGCAGATAAGGTCTTGGGGTATAAGTTGAACAGAAGTCTGCAGTGTGAACTCTGTAGTAAAGACAACCACATACTGCGCTGCATTAGCAAAGGGTAGCCTGCAGACCAAGGGAAGTGATTCCTCCCTTTCATTTGGCACTTGTGGGACCAGATCTGAAGGAGTCTCTCCATCTTTGGGACTGCATGCACAAAACAAATATTAGCATATGGCAGTAAAGTCCTGCAGATGAACAGGGGCTGGAGAACAGAGTATACAAGGAAAAGCTGAGACAACTGCACGTGTTCAGCCTTAACAAGGGGAAGCTATTACTGCTGCTACCAAAATGACTTACTTGGAGGTTAGAGGGAAGGGAGAGCCAGAATCTTCTCAAAGATGCACAGTGATAGGATAAGAGGCAATGGATACAAGCTGCAGCTCCAAATAGCTTTTTCAGATAAACCTTTCAACAAGGTTTCATTGAACACCAAAACAGGTGCCCAGAGAAACAGCAGAACCTCCATCCTTGGAGATACTCAAATCTCAACTGAGAAAATCCCTGAGCAACTCCATGTAAACCAGTCTTGCACTGAACAGGGAGTAAGAACCAGACGACCTTCAGATGTCCCTTCCAATTTAAATGATCAAACTTCCAGAGGTAATTAAAAACCAAAACTCTATAGCTTAACCCTATCAGGTAAATACAGTGTGACTCACAATACTCCTGCTCATCAAAGCTTTCTAAAGCCAAACTAATGTAGATCAAGAAGCAAGGGGAGGGAAAAAATCCAAAACATTTACTACTATAAAAACAGATAAACAGGAGATTTACTGTGTTTACCAGAAACCTTGTGCTGCATATACAACTGCTTGGGAACCAGTTAATTGCTGAAGGTATGCGCAACACCTGCATTTAGATAACCATGTATGATGTTCTGTCCTCAATGCTTTATCTACTTCAACTGGTATACGGGTTAAGGTATAGACCACCGCACCTTGCATTTTGCTTAGAGCCACTGCAGCCAAAAAGCTAACATTTATGTTCTATCAGCTACACAAAGAGCAGACCTCATGGATCATTGCCAGATTGAAGAAAAGGTGTATGTGCGTGCAGGTGAAGGAGCTTCCAGGCTTGCTTCACTCCTACAAGAGGTTGCAAGTAACATGACCTTATCTGGAGGGCACAGTACTGGAACTTTGCACACATTTTAATGGCACGAACGGCTCTTAGTTGTAAAGATTTTAACAGGACAGTCAGTTTCTCAGTAGTAGCATACATGAAAAAAGGAAAATCTACAGAACTCTCTTGCAATATGTCTTGTCAGTTTTTTCTAAGGCCCTTTTGCTACCACCAGAGCAAAATTTAATAAGGACAGGGCCCTATAGCTGGTTTTGAGAAATACAGCATCCTTAACTGGCAGTGAAAAAGATATTCTGAGTTAGCACTAAGTAGAGCAATAGCTTTACAGAATAACCCTTAGTGTAAAATGAAATATCTGAGAGCCACTAAATTAAAATAATTAAAGTTACTAAAAATTCTAAAATCTCAGTTATGGATATTTTTTTAAAAATTAGATTATGAGCAGTTGACATTACCAACAGTTTTGAAAAAGAAAATTACCTACATTTCTACCAATGGTCATCAGGCCTCTGATGAACGAAGACACACCAAGAGGGAAAGAAATGTAAAGGCAGAACTCTCAGAAAGAAATCTGATCTCACTTCCTTTCCTAATTCTCTACAAACCTGCCCTCCTCCACTTCTCAGGGGAGCTCTCTCCATTTTAGTTTTGGAAGAAAGTGGTACTTAGTCTCTGACACCAACACCCTATATTGCTTCTGTTTACATTCCAAATGTTCCTACTCTGAATTACTGAGGACTCACTCTCAAACAAGGTGGAGGAGCGGGGGAGAGGTCTTGCTAATGCATCCAAACCACTCCATTATTGAAATATCTATTACATGGAAACATCTCTGGACTCTCTTGAAGAGCTTTTGAAGAAGCTCTGGTACAAAATTTACTCCATATTTGTATATTTGCTTTCCACGTGAGAGAACTGCTTCCCCTTCAAGCAAACTATCTGGAAACAACACAAGTGAGGCAAAAGGTAAACAACTGGTCCTCCTGCATAGCAACACATAATCCTTAAGTCTTTCAAAAGAAATAGGTTTGATTAGAACACAGGGGATAATTGCCGAAACAGTGGTAATTCAGCTTTGCCAAGAAGGGGCTTGCTTAAGCAAGCTGTCCTGCAAAACAAAACTCAAAGCAGATCACAGAGAACAGTAAAAACGTGGAAAGAAAACCGAGAGTGTCACCACAGAGTTCTTTCAGCTGCTGGCCACAGCATCTCTGATATTCTACTGTCAGGAATTCATTTATAATTTTTCCAGCATTGTCCAAGTCTTCTGTTTGAAGAATCAATTCAGTTTCTTCTCTATTCCTTCCTGAGCACCCCAAAAAGGAAATCTGCTCACCATATTGCATAGCAAGAAGAATGTAATTCTTCATTGCAAGGGTCTAAGCTTCCCCTCCTCCTCCCTGTGCCCCGAGCCTACGGAAAGATCCTCAGTCAACTACTGTTTCATTCTTTAGAGGGTATGACAGATGATGGACAACTCAGAACTCCTATGCTACTCTTAGAGGGAACCCCATTCATTATATAAGACTCAGTGGTCTAAAATTCATCCATAACTACACTCTTCGACTAATGCTCAAATTCAGAATATTACATTTTGTGCAGGATTCCCTACACAAAATTTGTTTGTTAATCCATACGCAGAGAGAGACTAATGCACAGAAATATGCTCTGTAAAATGTACAGAGAATTCAACTTTTCCTTGGGCAACTTACTACTTTGTACAGCATTTAAGGTAAAGTTAAAAGAGATCATTTCATTTCATTTCACTCTCACTATTTGGGTACTTGGTGTCATATTAAGACATGAAAAGCAGGAGTCAAACAAGAAAATATTACCCTACAGTATTTTATCCAGTTAGAAGTTTAATAAAAAATTCAAAAGTTCAGCGACTAGTGCCCCTTCTAAGGGGCTCCTAACAGCTGCAACTGCAGTATTTTGAAAGCACCACTAAAAACGTAGAACATTTTAGGGTAAGACCAGCCATAACACTAAATACTACCTGCCAGTGATAAACTGCACCAACTTATAGGGTAGAGTATACATAGTGGTACTTCTGAATCATAAATGGAATATATACCAGGCTTCTGTAACAACCCCAAGTGAAGAGAAGCAACTGTTGATTAGAAAACCTGGTAAGCTTTAGGACTCAGAAAACACCCCACCCAACATTTTACATTCTCAAAATGAAACAAGTGTGCTCTTCCAAACGTGTTGCCAAACACGTGAACAAGGAGGCATTCTCAGTTTGGCCATGACACCTTTTCAAACAAGCTACAAAGGAAAGGTATAGTAGTGGTGTTCTGAAACCTAATAAACCTCCACACATTGAAGTGCGAGAATTGGGAAATCCATTTACAGGTGTTTGAGGAAAAGAAAAAAAAAAAGAAAGAATAAAGCAGAGAGAACTTCCTCCTTCATTTCTCTCACTATCAGCTGGTGGTTTCCTCTTGTCATCTGTTCCCCAGGGACAATATGCATGAGTCTCCCCCATGAAGTACTGAGCAATATGACAAAAGTCTTTCACGTGCAACAGAATGTCTTGTTCTGGAATTTTCTTTATAGCCAAAGCATACACATCTGCAAGTAGAGGCAGACACACAGAATGACTGGTTAGAGCTAAGCCCAAGAACCACACCTTGCCTTAGAGGAGAATGCGATGAGCCACTGTCCCGTCAGCATTTATTCCACTGTCTCGGATTCATCTTAAAGATGTGACCTACCTAGCATTATACAATATAACAACACGGCAGAAACTTCTTAATCTACAAAAGGCCACAGGACATTACTGTGCACCTCTCACTCCAGTCTTGCAATCAGCTGTATATGATCCTCTACAGCAGCGCTTTGCGCTGCTTGCCCTGCCACTCAGCTTCAGTGCCACAGAGGCTGGGGTCATGCCAGCCTGTACTTCCTTTGTCCTCTCTCCAACCTCTATTTGTCTTCCAGCAGCTCGGTACAATGCCAGCAACTGAGGTTGCAAAGTTGGAAGGGAAAAGCGTTGTGCTGGGACTGGTAGGTATCCCTGTAATGCTTCGCAATGCAACATCCATGAGGGCAATCTAATATCCAGTGAGAGCAGAGAGAATATCAGAGTGAGAATATCAGATGGCACATCCTTTGGATGCGGAATAGAAGCCTCTTACATTGTTGGTCTTGAGTGTTCATTGTGGGTAACACGAAAACCAAAGTTATTATATCTTTAAAGCAAATCTGGTACACCCTACCAGATTCCCTGAATGTCAGGAGTAAACAGATTCCTTACTTTGTAAAATTAGTTTTTAAAGTATTTTAAAGAAAAAGGATCCCTTCCACTCCTAGTCTGCTCAGGACTTTTCCAAAACTCTTAACAAATCTACTAAAAGGAATGATTCATTGGCTTGATCCAAGTATATAAGGAGGCACCTTACAGCATAGGGCCACATCTGATATGATGCTGAAGAATCATACAGATAAAAGTGCATTTGACATTGGTTTAAGTGACCCACGCACAAAGAAACAGCAACTAAAACATGGGAAAATTTCAGATCTTACCCATTTTCTATTTTGCAGTTGGCGCACACAGATCTAACTGATGCATGATCAACTGCACCATGAAGAAAGAAAAATGCTTTTGTTAACTCTTGTCCACTTTTTCAAACTTGTACTTCCTCGTTCAAATGACATTTCAAATCTGCAAATATGCCTTGGTTTTGCTCATTGGAGTCTGTACTCAAAACAATGGTAAAATCCAGTCTAGCCCATAAGTAACATTCTTGTTTTAACTCACAGATGTGACTGGAAACTACTAGGTTCTTCACTTTAGTTTCTCATACAGTGAGCTAACACACTATAAATAGTCATCTATATATAAACATTTCCAATGTGTTTTTTCAAGTCCTACCAATCAGGTGTATTTGCTAACCATGAAACTACAGCAAGTTTATAATAATTTAACCAGAGATTATCCAGGCAGAAGCACATATTTCAAAGGGATAACGAGTGTTTGTTCTGTTCAGTAAGTATTTGTCCTCACATTCCTATTAATTAATTTATTCATCAGTTGCTATATTACTACATACTTCCTTTTGGATCCCAAAATTTTATCTACCTTTCTTGCACTTCTGGACAATTTTATCCTTCCAAAATGTTTAAAATAGATTAATTAAACACATTAGAATCTTAAGACCAAATCCTATTAAACTTATTCACACAAGTCCCCTTCAGCTCTGCAGGTCACTTAAGCTATGGAACGTGCAAAATCTGTCCCAATACAACTCCGGAAAAGTAAGGAGTTACTACATCAGCCTGTTTTAAAAAGAAAAATAGATAACATATACCACAGACAACTTCTCTTCACAAGCCACACGCATCAGTGATTTGAATCTCTGTGTGTGCAGAGACGGGAGGTAGCTTAGGTCATGCATGTAATGCCAGCCCAGAAAAATAACGCTGCAGCCTGACTGACAGTTAAGGATATAAATGTGACGACTGTACAAGAGAGACAGCTCAGGAAGTGTTCCTGGCTTGGGCCAGTGAGCTCAGATAGGGGGTGACTCCATCTCAAATGTGCTCAGGGAAAGAGAGCCCAAGCAGCCCTGTACTGGCTCGGGTGAGGGAACCTGTTGCTCCCCTTGGTTGGAGGGCAGCAGCGAATTCCAGAGAGGCACTGATACCAAAAATGCCAGCAAATAAACTCTCTAAGACTTGTTTTGGCGTTTTAGAAAGCAAGCAGCCTTTAATTTCAGCACTGGACGCGTGAGGGAATGATTTCCATCAATCATGCATAACAAGAAAAGAGCTGGGACAGAATATATTTCCCACTTACGTGCATATGTATAATTTTCCCAGAAATATTCTGTTACTTTGCAAGGACTAATTTTAATGTTATTATGAACTTCACAACAGCCAAATCACTTGCTAATTGGAGCTTTGGAGGAAGCTCTGTCTGATCTTGCAGTTTAGACAAGGAAAGACTGCAAAAGGGGTGATTACAGAAGACACCTCTGTTCAGCACAGACCATACTTAAAACACAGCATCATCGTTTCTCAAAGAACAGTGTCTGGAAAAATACTGTTTGAAAAAAAACATGTTATAAAAGAAACCATGCTACCAGAGGGGCATTGTGCCTTACTTTCAAAAAATACAGTTACTTAGATGAAATTTAACTCCACTTTAGCTTAAATCAAAATATTCTGCTATTTCTCACAGTAACCACTAGTATCAGCGCCGTTACGACCGTTCCCACCCGGAGGAGGGGCTGCAGGGACCCTCTGCCTCCCCTCGCTTCCTCTCTGTTAGCTCCAGCAGGCGGGATGCCCGACACCCACCGAGCCGGTGCCCCCGGGGGGTTGGCTCCGGAGCTCGGCGAGCCCCGAGCCGGGGCCTGGCCCCGCCCCTTTCCGGGTGCATATCCAATCAGCGTCGGCCACAACACCGAGCCCCGCCAACCGGGGCCGCTCCCGCCGCCGCGCGCCTCCCCCCCAACCCCAGGCAGGTGCCCCGCGACCCCCGGCACATCCCAACAATCCCGGCACGTTCCCGGCAGGCACAAAGCGGAGGGCACTGGGAAAGAGCCCCGAATCCCGGCGGGCCACTCCACGCCGCGCAGCCCAGGCCGATGCTGGGGAAAAGGAAGGGCTGGGATGCGGGAATGGCCATTGTGCTCATCAGGAGGGGGAGAAGGAGGAAAAGGAGAAGGGGGAGAAGAGTGCAGCGAGGCTCAGTCCGGCCACCCCGCGCAGCCCAGGGAGATGCTCGGGAAAGGGAATGACAGGGATGTGAGAATAGCTGTTTTGCTCACCCGGAGAGGGAAGAGGAGGAGAAGGAGAAGAAAGAGAATGAGAAGCATGAGATTAAGGAGGAAGAGGAGTAGGATGCAGCCAGGGTCAGAACGGTCGCGCCGCGCAGCCCAGGCCGATGCTCGGGAAAGAGAAGGGCAGGGGTACAGGAACGGCTGCGCTGCTCACCAGGAGGAAGAGGAGGAAAAGGAAAAGAAAGGGGAGGAGGAGGTGGAGGAAGGTGCAGCCAGGGTCAGCCCAGCCACGCCGCGCAGCCCAGGCTGATGCTGGTGAAAAGGGCGGGCAGGGATGTGGAATTGGTTATTCAGCTCACCAGGAGGAGGAAGAGAAGGAGATAGAGGAGATGAAGTAGTAGTAGTAAGATGCAGCCAGGGTCAGCCCGGCCGCCCCGCGCAGCCCAGGCCGATGCTGGGGAAAGGGAAGGGCAGGGATGCGGGAATGGCCGTTCTGCTCACCAGGAGGAGGAGGAGGAGGACGCAGCCAGGGTCAGGCAGGAGCGGGAAGATGGCGGGTCTCATGGTAGATCGGGCGCCCGGGAGGGAGGCGGTGGGGGGGAGGAGGAGGAGGGGGAGGAAGAAACGCGGCTCCCACTATCCGCGGCGGCGACGATTCCTCACTTCCCCCCCGTCGCCAGGAAACACCCGGGCAAGTTCCCCAGCGCGCCCCGCCTGCCCGCCACTTGCTTCCGGGTTGCTGCGCGGGGCGCGCCGGGAAGTGTAGTTCCCGCTGCCGTCAGCCCGGGGAAGAGGAAGAAGAAGAAGGGCGGGTCAGGAGGCGCCAAGGCCATCTCAGAGTGCACCGGGGCTGCGCGTGAGAGCGCCCCCCGCGGCCCCGCCCAGGCGGAGAAAGGGGTGGGGTTGAGGTGAGTTACGGGGCGCCGGGGAGGGAGGGAGGCGACTGTCGCCACACGGTGGGGAGGGGTTAACTCGTTCCGCCATGCCTGGGCCCTGCGGCTTCTTGGCGGGCTCCGCAGCCCCTCTTTTCGGGCGGGGCGGGGGTGTTAACCCCTTCCCCTTTGCTCGGGATCTGCCTCTGTGTGGGGAAGGGTTAACCCCTTTTGCCTTGCTTGGGCACAGGGTCTCCGTATCGGACTCCGCAGCCACTCTCGGTCCGGGCGGGGAAGAGTTAATCCTTTCTGCCTTGCTCGGGCTCCAAATCGGGCTCCGCGGCTGCTGTCTTCGGGCAAGGAGGGGGTTAACCTCTTCCACTTTGCTTGGATGCTGGGGCTCCGTATTGGGCTCCGCAGCCTCTCGGTCTGGGCGGGCAGGGGGTTAACTCCTTTCCTCTTGCTCGGGCGCTCGGGCTCCGAGACCCCTCGCTCTGGGCGACGCCCACGGGGTTAACCCCTTCTGCCTTGGTCAGGTTTCTACTCGGGCTCCGCAGTTTCTCTGTCCGGGCAAGGCGAGGTTAATCCCTTCTGCCCTGCAGTGGCTCCGTATGGGGCGCCCAAACCCCTCTCTCCAGGCGGGAAAGGGTTAACCTCTCCTGCCTTGCTTGGGCTCCGAGGCTCCATACGGGGCTGCGCAGCCCCTCGGCCTGGGCAGGGGTGGGGGTCTCCGTCCCCCGCCCCCTCCCCCCCTCCCCTCAGCGGTGGCGGACGGGCAGCAGCAGCTCGGCTTCCTTTGCCCAACCGGGTGGGCACTCGCCCGGGGCCAAGGGAAACGGCTTTGGGTTCCGGGCAGGTGGCGGAAGGGTGGCTGCGTGCGCGTGTGTGCTGAGCCGCTGGGCACCAGCAATGTGCAGCCCAGAAAGCCAACCGTGTCCTGGGCAGCATCCAAAGAAGTGTAGCCAGCAGGTCGAGGGAGGTGATCTCCTCCTCTGCTCCTCTCTGGTGAGACCCCACCTGGAGCATTGTGTCCAGTTCTGGAGTCCTCAGCACAGGAGGAACATGGATCTGTTGGAGAGAGTCCAGAGGAGGCCACAAAACTCATCAAAGGCCTGGAACACCTCCGCCATGAAGAGAGGTTGAGAGAATTGGAGTTGTTCAGTTTGGGGAAGAGAAGACTCTGAGGAGACCTTATTTCAGCCTTTCAGTACTTAAGGAAAGTTTATAAGACAGATGGGGAAAAACTTTTCAGCATGACCTGTAGCGACAGGACAAAGGGTAATGGTTTTAAGCTAAAAGAGGAGGAGTTTAGATTAGACTTTAGGAGGAAGATTTTCGTGCTGATGGTGGTGAACCACTGGAAGAGGTTGCCTGGAGAGATGATAGGTGCCCCATCTGTGAAAACATTCAAGGTCAGGTTGGATGGGGCTCTGAGCAACCTCATCTAACGGAAGATGTCCCTGCTTGCTGCAGGGAGGTTGGACTGGATGACCTGTAAATGTCCTTTCCAACCCAAACTATTCTATGATTCTTCCCTTGGAGTTAGGGAAGTGACTTTTTGTTGGGATGCAGGGAAATGCAGCCCTGTGTGACGTTCGTGGGGCGGCTGGGGGACATTTAGCTTGGTAATAGGCTTAAAGTGGAATGTCATCGTTCATTTTTATTCCTTGGTGATTCAACAACAGGTTTGTACTTTTTGTCACTTCCTGAGCACTAAATGCTGAAAAGGAAGAAAGCCTGAAATTCAGGACTTCATCTTCTTCCAGTAAAACTTGGGACCTTGCAGTATATATATGTTTTTAGACCTCGCAGGACTGCCTCAAAAAGACCATGAAGAGCTGCATTTTGTGTTCTTCGCGGTTCCAGTATGTGCACAAGTGTGAAGAGTGAAATGGGGTGGAACGCCGCATAAAACAAAATTCTTTACACAAGTTTTTTGCAAGTCAAGCCCAGTTTGGCTTCAAAGAAAGCCTGGCAGGCTCAGACTTTGTGTGGCTCTGCAAAAATCATTTGGCCTCTCAGTTTCAGGAGCTGAAAACACCTTTGTATATATACAATTCATGTCTTTTTTATAGTCTGAAATAGGAGCTTAACTTTCATCGGTTCAACCAGACCTAGTGGAAGGTGTCCCTGCCCGTGGCAGGAGTGTTAGAACTGGTTGATCTTTAAGGTCCCTTCCAACCCAAACAATTCTATGATTCTATAATTCTGTGTCTGCTTTATGAGCCTGTGTTCCTCAGTCTTAGTTTCTGAATTCATTCATGTTTGAAAAATACAATATTTTTTCACAGCAACTCATTCTTCACTTGGAAGCTTTATCAGCAAAATCTGATTGAGTGATCTTGTTTAGATTTTAACAACCTCCAGCTTAGTTGAATAGAAAAATGATGTAATTTTGATTATCTGTGTAATGCAGTCTAGGCTTATCATAGTTTGGTATGAAATTCACATACACCGAAGAGCTTTTGCTGTCCATTTCACTGTTGCTTCATTTCCGGTGACTCAACAGGGCTAATATTTTTGTACATGTTAAGAAAAGAAGAAAAAAATTAATTGTTTACTTGATTCCAGAAACAAAGTGCCTATCACAGCAATAATGCCAATTATATAACTTTTATAAACAGAACTTGTAGTTATTTCTTTATTTTTATTGGTTTTATCCCTTACGAAAAAATGCCTCTTTTTTAATTTATGAGGATTATTTTCAAACAAGTCCTCTGAATGCCAGTTCATCTGTTTGTCATGTACATGAGAGAAATAGCCAAGGAAAGTTACATATTTTTTTTTTATAGTTCCTCTTAATATTTCAGGATTTCTCTGAGGCAGAATTAGCTTTTTCAGTGGAGTTAAGGTACTGTACTGAGAATTGCAGAAGTAATTGGTTGCTTCTGTCACTATGATTAATAACACTTTATACAGATGTGGCTCTTGTTTTCATCTGGAAATTATGAACATTTTTTCTTATTGAGTCTCTTCTGTATGCAGTCAGTTTTATATAATTGTTGATTTAATTGGGTTGCTTCTGGTGCTTTTCTAAGTTCACCAGCATTTGCTGAATTTTACAGTGCTGTTCCTGGATATTTTATATTATAGTTTATTTGTTTGTGGAAGGTTAAAATGTTAAAGATGTTAGACTCCTTAAACTCCTTTCTGTTCTCTGCTCCTAGAAGTCAACAAAGCCATGAATCCATTAATGACACAGTTCTGATTATGGGAAAGATCACTTACTTGTGTAGTAAAACAAGGTAAAAATCATTCAGTGGCTTTCCTGAAACACAGAGCAGTTCACCATCTCAGTAAGGATGGAAGCATTCATGACTTCCAATAGATATTGAACATTATTAATGTCTTATTACTGTGAGGTTCCCGGAAGAAGAGGAGAGTGGTGGGATAGGATCACATTGTTCTGTAGTTTTCAGATGACTAGAAATGGCTCCAGAACTATTCATGAGAAAAAATACTTTCATAAAGTTATGTGAGGAGCTTGTCCTCGTGCTTCTGCACCAGCGTTCTCAATGGAGTGCACCAGTGTTGGCGTAGAAGCAAGTAACTATTGCACTCTATTAACTGGTCACTACAGACAGATTAAAATTCCATCCTTGCTTGGTGTTAGCAAGTTGGTTGTTGGGTAAGTGACAAGGGTATTTTCTGAACTGATTTTATCAGAGCCCCTGAAACAAAAGTTGGATTTGGGGAAATTTGCTTTATTAAATTATAGTGAGCCATCACATGTTTCCGTAATGCATGTTCTCTAAGGAGTGATAAAATTAGGCAACACCATACTTACTTCTGTGACTGACAGACAGCAGAGGGAGATCCGTGAGCACAAACAAGGGACTGTTCCAGTAGTGATGAGTTCTGGTATGTGTACTCAAGGAAATTAGCGTATTGTGCTGTTGTAGCCACACCATTACTAGTTTTTGTGGGAGAGAAAGGTTGGAAGATAAGGTGTTAGATTTTTTAGGGTATGATGAAGCACTGTGATGGCTAATAAAAACTCAACCAGACAGATTTCAGGAAAGGGGAATTCAGTTTTATGGTCAGCCGTTGAAAGAAGCTGCACAGCGTGTACTCAGCAGCAATTTAGACACTAGTGTGTTAAAAGCTTTGTGTGCGGTTATGGTGTGGTATACTTTAGATAATGTCTCAATTACAGCTGAGTGTTTTCATGTAGAGTGGATGCAGTGTAGTGATATGTTTGTTGAGCCAGTTCACACAAACACATGATTCTGCATTTATGCTTGTTTCGGGGATATGGTATGAACTGATACCGTGATTGTGCAAATGTTCTTTCAGTAACTGATTAGATTTGCCACAGAGTTTCCTGTGTTAATTTTCTTATCAGCTCTCCAAGGAAGTTTGGAACTTGTGAATAAGAATCTAAAGTTATGTTGGAGTATTAAGTTGTATTTAATTCTCTGGTGAGGTGACAGCCTCAGCAATACCTCCTGTGGTTTTTTTTTTCTGGTGTATACAATTATTGTTTGCTCATCTCAGTTTCTTTTCCATTCCAAATGTGAAGTGTGGTAAAAATTGAAAGTAGAAGTTCAAATTAACAAGTTTTAAAGCATGCAGGCCCTTCTTCATTTCTGAAGTAGTGTGTGGACCTGAGCTGATCTTTGTGAAGATCTTTAGGCAGTGATAGTTCAGTGAAGGTATCAGTTATCAGTTCTATTTCAGATGAGGGTAGGAAAGCAATTGTAGCAGTAGATGTGATTTAGGGAGAGAAAGAATGTCATTATGCCACTGGATAAGTCAATGTTTTGCCCATATCTTGAGTAACTATTGGAGTTTTCTTTCCATCTCAAAAGGGTTAGAACAGAACTGTGAAAAGGTCCAAAACCAGCAGTTAAAGTTGTCATGCATACAGGAAAGCTGCTGTTTGGCTAACAGCTGAGTAAGTTCTGACTCTTCCAGCCAGAGGAAGGTATGATTGGGGAGGTAATGTTAAAAATCTGTAGAATACTTGCTGGGGGATAAGGATTGTTTATTCACTGTCCATGCCAGTATTAAAAGTCTTCAGATGGCAAGATCCAGGACAAGACAGATGAAAGTGGTTTGTCCATGAAGTATTTGCTTATGCTATGCAACTCCTTGCCAGTGGGTTTTGTGGATGCTATAAGTTTGCATGATCTTAAGAGGAGAGGTTGTTTAGCCTGAAGAAGAGGAGGCTCAGGGGAGACCTTATAGCTCTCTACAACTACCTAAAAGGAGATTGTAGTCAGGCGGGGGTTGGTCTCTTCTCTCAGCCGACCGGCGACAGAGGACACGGTCTCAAGCTTTGCCAGGGGAGGTTTAGGCTTGACATTAGGAAGAAGTTCTTTGCCGAGAGGGTGATTGGCCATTGGAATGCGCTGCCTGGGGAGGTGGTGGAGTCACTGTCCCTGGAGGTGTTTAAGGAAAGGTTGAATGAGTCACTTAGTGCCGTGGTGTAGTTGACTAGTAGGAGTAGGCGTAGGTGTTGGGTCATAGGTTGGACTCGATGATCTCAAAGGTCTTTTCCAACCTTGTGATACTATGATAGAAATTAATTGAATAAAACCCCCCAGAATTTGCTGGGTACTAAGTACACAAAAGCCAAGCCCACTTCAGGAAGTGATCGAACTAGAAATAATGGTAGGTTGGGAGGGCTGTTGGAAGAGAGGGACAAAATCATATTTATATGTATATAAAATAATAACTATATATATATGTATTTGTTCTGTTCTTTGGCATCTACCATTGGCCAGTTTGAGACAAGGTTTAGAGCCAGGCTCTTGGTCTAATTCATTGTGGCTTTTCTTACACATGCATTTTCCCACTTCTATTCAGGTTTGAAAAACACGGTCTACACATTTGATCTGATCATTTCAGTCATGCCAGTTGGTCAAATAAAAAGTACTTCTTCAGCTTATAAACCTTGTCGTACGTGCGTCCATAGACCATGGGTGGCAAACACAAGGCCTGCAGGCTGAATCCGGCCCTCCACCTTGTTTTATCCAGGCTGGCATCTTGTTTCTAGCTGGTGGCAGCACTGAGCTCCTTGCCCCTACGCTCCTGCCAGCTCACTGGTCATGTGTGCAGCGTTTGTGACACACGTTACGCTACAGGAGCAGGCTAATGTGGCCCCCTGTGAAAATGAGTTTGACAACCCTGCCATAGACCATCATGGTAAAATATCGCTAGATATGAAGTACTGGAGGAATATATCAAGTTGATACTTGATAATAATCTTTGTTGGTTACTGAATTGAAGCATGCATGCCAACACTCTAAAGAACAGTCTGGTGGATTGTAGATAAATACTATGCTATTTGCAGACCTTTGCAAACGTTATGGACTGAAATTTATGTTGAAGGGCATGAAACTGTTACATGTAAATCTCCTTAATGTAGGCTTTTTCTGGTTGAATTTTGGCTAGACGTAGATTTAATCCATGTATGTGTTCTTTTCTGGTTTTAATGGAAGCTTATTCTTAAAATTGTTTGATTTACTTTAATGACTCTTAAAATTAATTCTATTTTATTGGTTTTTTTTTTTTTAGAACGGAATTCCTACAAAAAATGTTGGTGGCGCAGATCTGGCCTGTGTTGATACCTTGAAAGAGTATGAATATTTCAGCAAACTGCCTCTTTAGTGGTTCCTCGTTAGCATCTGAAGTGCACGCTGCTGCTGTTAATGGAGATAAGAGTACCCTCCAAAAGCTAATAGCAGGTAAATGTTTTCATTGTAGATGCATTTGTATTACTTCAGAACTAAAGCTATTTGGTTTTGACTTTCTGCTCAGATCTTTAAGTTATGTTTTCATTTCTTCATTATATGTATTTCTAGGATAAAGATAGTCCTGAAAATAGGACTGATTTTTCTTACTTTTTGTTGTCTGTTGCCTTTGATTGGTACTTATGTGTGAAGTAAGATAGAAAACTGGTAAGTGGTACAACCAGAAGAGTTATTCAGGACTCCTGTCTCAAGATATTTGAAATTCTGCCAAAGTATTCTGACCCCAAATCCTTGGTTTTGGAATCATTGCTTTTGTGGGAGATTTGAGAAACTTGTTTTTACATATCGTTATTATAGTTAATGAAGTCTTGTCACTTGTAGTATTTGGGGAGAAAATGAGCCAGCTCTGTTTGTTACTTTGATTCTGATACACTGATGTTTCTCAAGACAAATTAATGGTAAGGACAGAGTCTGGCCCCATTGAATCTGAAGTAAAAAAAAAAAAAAAAAAATTCTCATTCATTAAAGAACCCAGGATTTCATCTTCCCTCTCTGTCCAGGAACTGTATGGTCTTTCAAGTTAGTAGTTTTCAAAAGCAGTATGTGTTCTGTGTTCCAAAAGCAACCTTATATACATTTGGAAGGCTGTCATATGGTAGGTAAAAACTTTTGATTTTTCAGAGTTTCTGATTGAATGCAATTCCAGCTGATACTGGAGATGTTTTATTTGCTCAGGGGTTTTTGAAAATGCTTTTCCTGGAGCTTGGTGAGGGTGAAGGACTATGAAATTGTAAGAAACTGTATTTATGCTATTAACTGTCAATTTTAATGGCTGTAAAGGACTTAACTGTAATCACGTTAAATCAACAGTCGAGTTTCTTTATGTAGCTTTTGCTGACTTGTGTTGAGGGCAGGATAGTGAGCTATGTGGCTCCGTTGTCTAAGCTCTACAGAAAGCAGTAAATTGTTCTTCTTTACAAGGTATATCTAATTCTCTCAAAAGATGATTAGAAGTGATTTGACTCAAGACAAAAAGTTTGAGGGAACTTTACAGAAACAATGTTTTTTTGTTGGGCCTTCAGCTTAATTTTGTCACATGATGGTTCAGACATTCACTGATTGCTTTAAATACTGTCTCTGCACTCTTGTAGAACACTATAAACAACATATGAGTGGTTAATAAGCAGATGCTCCTGGAAGTCTGTGGGATGCTACTACAAAGGAGCTTTAAATACTTGAGATTTTTTTAAGTTATCTACCTGAGAGGGAAAAAAATCTGCACTTTCAAATCTTGGCTAACAATCAGAAGCAACAGCAAAGAGTTTTTGCTGACTTCAGTATGTATTCGTTAATCTCACAGCCAAAAGATGTATTTTGAAAACACGAAGGAACAAGTGCTTCTCTGTTGCTGGTGCACCTTGTCAAATATATCACAAAAGAGCCATTAGACCCAGATATGGAAATCACTGCTCTTTTAATGGTAGTTACAAAGCATTTTTTATTTTGTTGCTATATGTTATTTTTACATAGGAGAGAGAACTGCATAATCCTAGCAGCCTTTGCTATAATAGCAAAATTTGGCTTTTCTGCTTTGTCCTGTTTTGACAGGATATGACACAGACAGACCTTACTTTTTTTTTATTTTTAAGCCCTGTCCTGGCAAAAGTATTGCATAGCAGAAGAATGCATCACAGTAATATTTTTAGCTATTTACCAAGCACTGTAGAAAGTATAAGTTGATGCCAGAAGTAAATTGAGTAATTGGTGTTATTCACTGAACTTCATGAGTGCATTTAGCAGCACCATCTAATTCAGGATAGTGCACCAGCATTATGTGTGAATATGCTGGATTGCTTAACAGTGTTGTCCTAACACAGCCAAGCTTTGCATCTTGATTATGTGGCTATTGGTATATGCAGTAACATAAAATCTGACTTTCTCCTTCTTTTAGGGAGGACTTTTCACCCCTAAATTCATTAATTTTTCCCTCCTTCAGTTTTCCGTATTAAGTTATTAACATAGGAGGGGCATAGAAGCTTGTTAAACAGTCTCTTAGAGCAGTCCCACTAACCTGTACAATGATTATTCCTTTTCCCATCTGTAACTTGAAGTAACATGTATGACTGTATACAAACATATACTTTGTATCTACATATAATTCACCAGTGTGGACATGTGTAATCTGCCACCCAATAGTCTGTGATTTTAAAGAATCAGAGGTTTGAAATAATACAATGTGTTCTGGGTACTGTGTTCCTTTTGACAACTTGTACCAATAAGGACATAAATTGACAGAATTGAAGGTAAGTAGAAAATTTATGTAGATAAGACAACTTTGGAACAATCTGTATCTCTTTGTTAAACACTACTAATGCTTAACCACAGGACTTTCTAATCAGCCTATGGGTTAAATACCATAAAGTAACTCTTGAGTTTCTCTTGACAGCTGTGTAGGACCTGAGTCATGTTACTAAACTGTAATTTGTAACTTTTGACTATAGCATACACTGATAAGCAACAGCACCCCCCTATAGTTGTGTACTCTAAAGGTGGTGAAGGACATGAAAATGAAAATGTTTGCTGAGAAGAATCTAAAGATTAGTCTCAAGAGTAAAGTCCTTGCTTGCAGCGTGAAGTGAATGCAAAAGCAGTTAACAAAAGAAAAAGTTTAGGAAGGCAAAGGGGAGGGAGCATGGCTAAATGGCAGTTTAAGAGTGGGTACTAAAAGCAAGAAGGTGTTCTTCAGAGAAACATAACCTGTGCCTGAGCAGGGTAGATGCAGGGACTGTTTTTTTTTTAATAATTTGCTAGAAGCATAAAAATTAGTTGTAAAACTAATGGATTGTCAAGGTGAAGGGACAGGCAGAGAAGACAAGGCCATGGGTGAAGAGCAAAAAGTAAATTTTCTGTATTTGCATTCACAGAAGAGCTTGGAAAGATTCCTAAACTATTTTTTACAGAGTAGAAAGAGTTCTCAGTGCAAATCACAATTTCAAAGCAAGAGAAGGTGTTACAGACTGAATCATGAAAACAGCATGTTATTCACTCAACAGTTTTAAAGGAAGTCTGAAATTAGGTGAGTGAGCAAATGATTGCTCTAAATGACAATATATCCTGCTTAAAAGTGTTTTTTGTGAGAGACTTGGTTGATAGGATACAAATTTTAATCCTTGATATTCCACTTGATTCATATTTAATCCTCTCAACTCTTATGCTGGGCGAATTAATAGAAATTGTAGTTGAGAATGCAATTACTGGGTATGCAGATAAGCATAATATGCTGGGGGAGAATGAAGATTGTGTTCGTAAAAGAGAAGCATGCCTTTGCTGGAGTTCTTTTGAAGCATAAACAATCATGCAAACAAGGGAAGATTTCAAAAGAAAAATTAACTTACCCGTTAAAATCCAATGTTCCTTGAATAATTGTAGACAACATAGCTACATGGGAGACGTATTCAGAGTTGTGTAGGACGGTCGATACCCGTGAATTTATAGGTGCTAGTTTCTGTGTGGTGACACTAAAGAAATACAAAACTTTGTAGTGGAGGATGTGTGCTAGTTTGGGGTTTGGTTGGGGTTTTTTTGACTGTCAATTGGAATACCGTATTTTGATATTTTTTTTAATAGACCTCAAACTTCCTATATAGCTTAATTGCTGCCTTAATAACTATCAATTCAAGAAAACTTTAGAAGTGTTTGAGTTGTTTCCATATTGTAAGGCACCATGAAATAAATAATGGTATTGATGTAATATTGACTTGTTTATACATTTTCAATAAACATTACTGTGAGTAGGTTCAAAGCTTGTTTTACTTACAGTGGGCACAGATTTCAGAATGACTATCTGATTTACTTGCTGTTGGTATTTTTTTAAAAGTAATCTTTGCAGCCAAGACGTGTATAAGTATTTAAAAATTATTTTTAATTATACTGCTGCAGAATGTTACTGGTGGTAGGTGTATTTGTGGAACTTATGTTTTGTGAATGTACTTTTTTCTGTAAATATGTTTTGAAATTTCCTGTGAATGTCAGTAAAAACAGGGTAAAAAGTAGTAGCTTTGAATTTATCTTATACTCCTTTGTTTTGATCACTCTGTCAATTTATAATAAGAAATCATGACTTTAATTAAAGTTCTCTTAGTAAAAAACTACTTTTCTTAGATATTCATAGACTTAACTGCTTTATGTGGTTTGATTGGGGGATTTTTTGTTTTGTTTTGGTTTTTTTTATTAGGAAACTCTGAGCTGAAAGATAGAGAGGACCAGTTTGGAAGAACTCCACTTATGTACTGTGTATTGGCTGACAGGCTGGACTGTGCAGAGGCATTGTTGAAGGCTGGAGCTGATGTTAATAGAGCTGATCGTAGCCGAAGAACTGCTCTCCATCTTGCTGCACAAAAGGTAATTACATTAAAAGTGCTCTACCATTGTATAAATCTGCAACATTCACAAGAGTTACAAATGAGATTTTCTTGTACTGAGTGTGTTGTATCTTTTTAGAGGTGAATAATGCTATGAGTTTTTAAAAAACTTGGCCTATCCCAAAGTAAATCATTGGAAGGTTATTTTTTTTTTCATGTTTTTACTCAGTGTATCCGCAGCTGTCTGCAGAGACACTGTAATTTATTGCTGTTTTAAGAACTTGCACTTCCTTAAGAAAAATAGTTCTCTATTTTAGGATACTGAGTTCCAAGTAAAGACTACATTTTGTACAATCTTGCACTCCTTAGGGTGTTCTGATTAATATGAGGGGATATAAGGCCATATACTGTTAATTATTAATGCCATATCTGAGAATTTCAGGAATTTGGAATACCAAATTATTTCCAGGACTAGGAGGGAAATGCATTACTGTATGTTTTTCCTTCTGCAGTTTCAGTCTATGTTGAAAATTGTATTGTATTGTCTAATTGTATTGTCCAGTTACATTGTCCCGTTGTTGAAGAGGTGCTAAATGAAGTATTCAACAATAAAATAAAAGGTAATTTAAAGTGTAACTTCAGAGCTGAAATAAATTTTGGGTGTATTTAGAGCTGGGGGAAATGTCTACAATTAGAGAAGACTGAGCAAACTACTGACAGAAGGGAAGAAGAAAAGGTGGATTGGCCAGATAAGCAAGAAGGCTGAGTTCATAAACTATTAAAAAGACTCCACAGAAAAGATTAAAAACTCAGGCTGAAAGAAACAGCTTTTTATTTAGTATTTTACCTTTTATGGTATGTTTAAAACTAACTGCTCAAAGGTCTAAGTTGTTTTGGCTATGTAAACTGTGTCTTTTGGTACCACTTAGTGCCTGGCATGATTTTTATAGCAAAGTTATTTATAATAACTTGTCCCCTGTTCATGATCATTCACGTCGTTCAGGTGTTTTATATACTTTATAATATACTTTGTGTTTTATTTTCTCTTATTTTAGTTAGGTTTACGTAAAACTACCTGTTGTATAGTCACAGTTTTTAGTAAGAAGGGATATGTGCAATTAAATGGAGAACCATTTAGGAAGATTATCAGATGACATTGTTCGTTTACATTTGCATGGGAATCCATAGGGACTGTATAGTCTGTGATACTGGTTCTCTTATTGAGAATTAAGTGTTCATTTAAGATTTTAAATTTATTAATTCCTTAGGTAAAAATGGTAACTGTTAAAAACTAGCATAAATGCATTATTGAAATGTATACAGTAACGCACTACATTATTTGACTACCATCGTAATTAGTTACGGTAAGTAATAGTTGAGTTGAAATGGGCTAATTCATCTCTTTGATTACATACTACACACCCTGATGACGTATTTCAGTCATCATCATAACCTTGTTTCCAGTGTACCAGCATTAACTTCATATTTCTAAGTGACCAGCTTGCTGTGAATGTTGTTTCAAATATAGGTATTTTCAAATTGTAGATTAACAGTATCAGAGACTTAAAAAAATTGCTGTAAGATACTATGCTTTCCTAGGATTCGTACAGGTTTTAGATTTTATGACCTGATAGGCACATGAACATCTTAATCATATTAAATACTTCATTTTAAAAATTACACTTTCCCCAGCTTTTTAAAATATATTTTGCCATATTAAACCAATGTAAATTCTTGTTTAAATATTTGTCTATATAATCATCTTCTGTATGTTTCTACTGCAGCTATTCAAGGCAAGAGATATTTTGCTTTGGAATACTATCGATTAACTGCATGTGCTCTTCATTTCCTCTGTGTCTTGCTGCAATCATGAAAGGGCAATTTGTACCGTATGATACTTGGACCATCTTAGAGGTGTTTTCAGTTGACAGTGCAGCTGAAAAAAAGGTACTCTTCTTACCTCTTGCTGTTTTAGCAGTAGATTTTATGCAGTCACCCAGTTATTGTGTAATGTACTGAATAGATGTGATTCACCTTGTAGCCACTTAAGTTCTTGTGCCATCATAGTGCTGGAGTGGCAAAGAGTGGTCTTGCAGCTGTTTTGCATTTGGATGACTGCTTAGCTGTCTTGTAAAACTGCGTTCTGTGGCTTCTGAGCAGTTACTGTTGATGTCAGCTTATGAAATTAACATTTCATGTGTGTAAAATTTTGTCTTCAGTCTTTCCTTATTAACATTTTAAGATCTACATTTCTATCATGAATGCTTTCTGCAAGATGCATAAGATTCGAAACAACTTCATATACCATGCAGTTTTGGCTGTTGAAATGTTTTGTAAATTTTTCTTATTCCTCTCTGATATTTTTAATGTATGTAATCCTATAACAAAAGGCCTCTTCTTTTTTCCCAAAGCAAAAAAAAATATTCCTCAGTAACCAGTACTGAAAGATGACTTTCAGACAGAAAAAAGAAAAGTACTGTAAGATAACCGGTTTCCCAAGCTTTATTGTCAATGTTGATTTAATCATGAACCTACATATTTACCAGAGCCATTTCATGGGGTTTTTCGTGATCAGGCTAGTGAGTCAGTCACTGTCCTGTATTTCTTGAAAACTGGTTTACATGACTTTCTGAATCTCCATCCATTTGTAACCATGGAACAGCAGTGCTTGGAGATTTCATACTCTTAAATTGCCCTTGAGTTGCATCATAATTTTCATTTTCTTTGAAGAGAGAGGTTAAGGTTAATGCAGAAACCTTTACATGCAGCCAGTAAAGAGGCAGGAAAGAGAAGACATTTTTACACACACATGATCTCAACTAAAGCAGATGAACATAAAATACAGTTAGGTTTCTTGATTAGGAACTTCTCTAAGTACTTGAATTACTTTTCCCATTTTTTGCCACCTCTTAAGAATGCTTTTGGAGCAGACATCCTGAGGGCTAGTGTTCATTGGCAGAACGATTGAGTCTCTTTAGGTTATCACTCTACAGACTTCCTTTACATGTCCCTTTACAGGTGTTCCTCCAAAACAATCTCGCAGGTGATTTGACAAAAAACGATATCTCCTGTATTTGGGAGAACTATCTCAGAGGCAATATGTTTGTGAAAAGGTATTCTTTCAATGTCAAACAGAAAGAATGATTTAGCAATCTTGGAGGACTGTCTTCATGTGTTTAGACTCAAGATGTTGCCTCTACCATCAGTAATCGTGGTTATTGAAAGAAAAATTGGTTTCATTCTCTGCAGGGTGCTTTTTGCCATTTGTCTGTCAGAGAATCTTGAAATACTGTGTTCTGTCAGTATCAGCTAAAAGTACAGCATATGGAAAGTCCTTTCCTTTTATTTTTTTTCTCCAGCATCATATAACTGTGTTAAAGTATCAGTAGAAATGCTGGCTTGAGACGAAACCATTCCTGCTTATTCCCACTGGAGACCAGTGGTAAATGGACTGCCGGTTCATGTCTATCAGTCTATAAAGTAAAATAGCTTGTATGTTTGGTTGTTGGTTTGGGTTTTTTTTGTTAATGCTTGTTATAGAACAAACATTCAGAAATGTAGCATAGGCCTCAATTCAGTTATCAATCATCAGCATTAAGTGAAGTTAATTAGGACTCTTAATTGCCTTTCTTCTCAAGGGTGGATTTCTGGTTGGTTAGGACTTAATTTAACAGCTGTAACATCATTCTCTTAACAATTGCCTAACTAGTTTCTGACTACACCTAAGTAATTTACAAATGTGGCTGTAACTGGTGAGTGTGTATATACATGCATATAGTACACAGCAGCTCTCTATTATATTCTGTTTTTATCTTTAACTTCCATCTCTCTGCAAGTTTCATACTTACAGCTGTTGTCTGCAGAATAACAGACAACTTTTGCTCTTGTCATGTTTGTTACTACTGTTACGTAAGAATTTTATTTCATAAAAGTATTTCTTCTTCAAAGTGCTAACAATCATATCCAGTGTTCAAAATCCAAATTCTCATTTGTTGTTAATACATAGTTCTTGCAAATTACTGGTAAAGATTACAGCATTAACCTTAAGGTCATACAAAGCATTATCTGATGTGAGTCTCACAGGAGTTCCTTAATGGTCGTCTTTTCCTAATGGCAATGCTGTAGTAGGCCATGTAAATGAACTTACTTGGGTTATGTTCTTGGATGTTCCTCTCTTGCACTATAGAGGCAGAATGTCTTGGTCTCTCTCATTAAATGGACAAGTTTCCCAAGCAATTTTGAAAGGGTGCACACCCTTATAAAAAATTTATAAAAAGGAGAGGTCGAGTCATTACCTTCAGAAAATTTAAATTAAAAAATAATCTAACAAAAAGAGCCTCTAATCCACCAGACAAATGTTAGAAATTATTGGAGGAGTGTGCCTGTGAAGATTGGTATAGAAGTTTCAAAGGAAAGTTGTGACTTCTTGAACATGGATGTAATTTACAGGGAGCTGAAACAGGGACTGATTGCAACAGGAGTAAAATCATTAACATAATTTGCTGGTGATTTCATACGAATCAATTGTATTACTATGTGGGTACAGATCATTTAAGCTAGTAGAACTTGGACTACTATGAACAAACGTGCTGTGGAGATAGATAAGAGTACCAGGATTGCACTATAACAACATTCATTTTCACTTGTAAGCATTCTGGTAGCGATTTGCCTCTAGTCTTAAATTGCAATTTGCTTAAACACCCACATATGATGCTTCTGAACAGAAGTGTTTCTACACACTCAATTTACCTGTGTATGATTTTTTCATTTATCTTTCATCAAGTAATTCCAGTTTAATATAAGGAAAAAAAGCAGGCCTGCTTCTTTCAGAATTTCTCACCGAGGATGTTAATTTATTAGCAATCTTTTACTTCCCCAGAGTAAACAATCTTTATTAATTCCCAAGGCACAGCCTTTTGTGTTAACAAGGATAGAAGAAAAAATTCAGTAGTTTTGTTGTTTGATTTTTAATAATATGCACTTAAAATAGTCTATCATGATTCTTAACTGTCAGGAGGATATTAGTCTTGGTTTCGGGACGATTAATACCACCCCAATGGGAAAATGTGGATTTCATTATCTAGAAGCATTGAGTATTCTTTACGTTATGTTAATTATTTGCTGACAGGGTTACTGATAAATACCAGTACATGCAGGGTGCAGTTAGGAGTTCTGTGTAAAGTGGGAGGGTGTATGTTAATTATCTTTAATTGTAACTTACCTTTAACTAGAAAAAATGATAGTTCCTGTATACTCACCAGTAACCATACAGGTAAAGAAGGAAGGAAGGAAGAAAAGACAGCCTGTGGAAGGATAAGACATGGCAGAAAATTAGAAACAGGTCTATAGTTCATTTATTTTATTAGAGGTTATTCCTAAGTCTTATCTAATAAGTACAGTCAGGGTAGTCCAAGAGCCCTGGAACCTGAATATTATTTACTCTTTCTTGTCCAAGTAAAAGAGACTTGTATTAAAAGGTCCTGAATAAAACTTGCCTGGGAGCAAGCTTATACTTTTTTTCCCTCACTACCTTTTTACAAGATGTGTTTCCTAGAGCTATAATCTCTCAAATCATTCATAAGGCATTATTTGAACTGCATGAAAGAGCATGTGCGCTTCTAAATTTCTTTCCCAGTCTGTATCATGAAAATAAATAATCATTGTGCCTTTCAGAGATAATGGTGGTTAGTTCATGTTCTTTTTTCCTAGGTTAGTAATCTTTTATGATGTTTCCACTTAAGTGAGAGCTTATAAGTAGCATTAATTCTGTGCTTAGGGATTCATGAGGCATGAATGAGCTTTACATTCATTCTGTCATACATTCATATGAACATACAATTTAACTAAATGTGAAAAATCTGAATAAACCAAGCTGTGAAACAGGAATGTTAAACAACCAGCCAGAAGAGGCGATTTTTTTACATGATGCAGGACTATTGTTTCCTCTGTGTTTAACTAAGCCACAGACAATAACTGTGATACAAATGTTTGCTTTCCCAGATAAAGGGTTCTTTCTAGTGAACACAGCCTGTAGGTGCTCAGGGCAGAAGATACAGTTCTTTGTATGTGATTTTTCTGTGTTGTATTACAGACAAGCTGATATAGCTACCAAAGCTTTGAAGCTGCTCATGGCCTTACCCTGACCCCTTTTCACAACTGTGGAACTGCTCACTGTTCAGTGAGTTGGCAAAAAATGAACTCTACAAAATAAAGATTCACTTTCTGCACGTTTAACACAAGTCCTCGTGCTTCCAAGTGCTTTTCACCATTCCTTCTGATGCTACTGTTGATCTGTGCTGTTAACCTGATTGAAATGAAATGGTTTAAAATAACTACAGGGAAAGTTTAGGAAGAAAAAACTCACGTTGTTACAGACACCTGTTTTACAATATGGTCCCCCAGAAAGTTATGGTGTCACCACGGAAGAAGAATAATAAAGCAGCCAGAGACTGTGCAGGGCTGTAACTTCCTAAATGAACCTTAACATCATGAAAAATATTCTTGAAACCTTAAATAAGAATTTAGTAGTGTTCCATTTTAGTTGAGGGAGGACAAGGAAACCCTTTTGAAGGTTTATTTGTGTGATAAATAGCAGTTGTGTCTTTCTTTCAGGGTCTTGTATGTCTTTCTAATTCAGCTACAGGCTATTCTTTAGATTTCATTAATACTTCCATTTGTTTCTGCATTAACCTGTCTTAATTTAGATATTAGTGAGCAAAATACTGAAATATGAAATAGTAATCTTGAAGTCACAGAATAGATTCAAAGAAGCATTAAGCTTGGAAATGACCTCCAAGATCAAGTCCAACTGTTAGGCAACACCACCGTGCCTACTAAACCATGTCCCAAAGTGCCATATCTACACAGTTTTTGAATTACTCTGGGGATGGTGACTCCACCAGTTCCCTGGGCAGCCTGTTCCAATGCTTCACCACTCTTTTGGTAAAGAAATTTTTCCTAATATCCAATCTAAACCTCCTCTGGCACAACTTGAGGCCCTTTCTTCCCATCCTATCACTTGTTACTTAGAAGTGGAGACCACCAACACTCACCTTGCTACATTTCAGGTAGTTGCAGAGTTGTAAATTAAAATATTGGTCTCATCTTATGAAACTCAGTATTCCAACCTAGCTCCAGGACACCTTAAACTTTGGTGTTTCTCCACTGAAAAGAGCAGAGTGGCTTGGAACATGTTCGTACACAAAAAAGAATGCAAGATAGAAGCATCTTGTCAAGCAACACTAGACATTAGGAGAATAGTCAGAATGCTGCCTTGTAGGTTCTTCAGCTTTGGAAATTCTGTATCTTCAGTCATCACAGACGTGAAGGAGATGGAAGGCTTTCCAGGTTAGTTATAGTAAACATTGTAGAGCAGCGTAATTGAAGCCAATTGGAGCTCAGCATCCTCTGGGTGCTTTAGCTTTCTATAAAAACCTGACAACAGTTTTCTTGGTATGGAGACTTGATTTGGACATTACTTTGCAAGACAAATATGTGATTCTGCTATTTTCAGGCAATGCATTTTCAGCTTGTATACTGTCATTGCTAGTAACAAGGTGAGAGCATGCATGTTGCTGTTTGCTCATTAAGTGTTAATTTGTTTAGTGGTATCCAGCAATCATCTGTCTCTACTGTCAAACTGTGGTTACAATCTGTCCAGTTTTCATGTTTGCAGAAGAGAGAATCCTGTTCTACAAGTCAGGTTCCTATTGCACAGCAGATACTAAGGCACCTGAATCTGATTTTATGTTAGCATGAAATCACAGTTTAGGAAAAGGTTATGCAAAAATCCACGTGCCAAAGTAATTCTTCTGACTTCAAGTTCAAGATCAGAATTTCAGAGTAGATAAAGACCAGACTTTGTCTCTGTATAGGCTGCACTGATAAATATGGTATGAATGTGTCTAGGCTATGGCACATATAAAATCGACTCTAATTATTTGGTAAGTGTTGGTTATTAAACTTGCTTATCCTTATAAGTTGTGATTGGAAATACTGCTTGCAATTTGTGACTACCTACCTGAATATGCCTGCTTTGCAGCGGTTATTTTGAGTATCAAAGGAAATATCACATGGCAAAGCAAAAAAAGTAGTATCTGTCATTGTCTTTGGAGAGGACTGAACCATGAAAGAGAACAAATAAATCTGGCTGAGGCACTAAAATGCATTGTACTATAAATATCTGACAGGTTTGCTCTATAGCCTGCTGTAGACACAATGCTTTTATCTACTTCCAGTTGTAATAGGAAAATAGTCTTTTTCCACATTTAGAATAGAAGAAGAGAAAGGTGAAGGTGGGTAGGGGAGGTTTAAAGAGAGGATTTGCAGCAGGAGCACTTATGGTGTATTTAGACTAATACTACACAGTGGAGTATATTTGCATGGAAAGGGACGAGCTCAGTGTAGTGCCTTCTCTTTCACATGCACATGAAGTGGTCATCTCTAGTTGCCTAGGGCAGTTGATGACTGGCAGACCTCATTGTAGCATCCCTATTTTGAAGGATTTTGTTTTGAATGTGAGTGTTACAAACCTAATTTAAAAGTAGAACAAAGAATAAACGCATCCAAGGTTTTCCTGAAGATGAGTGGGTTAACTCTTGCTGTGTGTAAAGGGTGTTCAGATACTATTCTTGGGGAGTCACATCTTCTGGGACGTGCTGTGTCGGAAAACATAGCAATATGTGATTTCTGGTTCCAATAACTATGGAAAAGCTTCACACTTATCAAGAATAACCAAATATAATAAGTATTGCAGAAGAAAACTCAGGAATAATAGAATCATAGAATGTTCTGTGTTGGAAGGGACCCATAAGGATCATAGAGTCCAACTCCCATCCCTGCATAGCACAAGCCCGACTGAGGGGGCATTGCTTCTTGAATATTGTCTGTCTTGAAACCATTACTGCTTGCCTGGGGAGCCTAATAATGTGGGAGCCAACTCATCAGGTTAATAGAGCCTAATACTTCTACAAAGATATTTACAAATTATACTGATATGATTAGAAAATAATAAGAATTTTTCTTCACTGCTTGGCAGCTTGGCCAGTCCTCTAGTATGATACTGGGGTTTAGCCATCGTAGTTGAAGATTAATAAGTAAATAAATAAATAAATAGTCTTAAAATAATAAAAGGGGGGGAAGCCCAAATGAGAATGCTTTTAATGAATTAAGTAAAACCAAATTGGGAGAATGATATGTGTTCCTTCCCAATGTAAAAATGTATGTGTTTTAAAGAACTGGAATCTGCTCAAATAAGTACAGACCATAGCAGTGAATATAATCTGGAAAATCAGGAGGTTTGTAATTTAAACAGTAAGGGAATTTTCACACTGGAAAACCTGAACAGCTCCTGAGATGAGAACACAGTGAACTCACTGTCACCAGCCTAGGCATAAAAAGTCTTTGTGGGAAGAGGAGCTGGGAATGAGCATGAGGGATTGTGGAGGGCCGGGCCCCTGCACCACTGTGGGGGAGCTGTCGGCACGGGTGTTACTGCTAGGGGACTGGGGGGCTTAGTGTTGGGAGCGCCCTCCCAGTCTGGGTTTGGAAGGGACAGGGTGGTATGGAAAATGGGTTTTGTCCCTGTAAATGAACATAGATATGCTAAATGGTACACAGCATTGTTTAAAATATTTTTCTTCTTTTTGCAGTGATTTGATATTTTTAGAGTATGTCTTAAAGCAGCTTAGTCGTAATTTGTATTCCTAGAAATATGGCACACAGTTTCAACTTGTCAGTATTTTTACCAGTTTTCTTGAGCTTTGTGAGACCCAACTTACCTGAATATCATAGAATCATAGAATGGTTTGTATTGGATGGGAAATAAAGATTGCCCAGTTCCAGTGCCCCTTCCATGGGAAGGGGCACTTTCCACTAGGTCAGGTGCTTGAAGCCCCAACCAAGCTGGCCTCCTATAGGTTCATTTTTTCTAAGGGCAATAGTAATCTTAACTATTCATTCTAATATCTATATTTTGTGGTACTACTGTGCTGAAGTGTACATCTGTTAAATTGTTTAATCATCTGTGTCTGATTGAACTGATTAATAAATATGTGTTCATCCATGAGAGTATTTTGTAAACCTTGATTAATTTTTTTCCGAATAAATCTTTTTACAATGTTAGTTGGTTTTTTTTAAAGTAGCATTGTGTTGTACTTGTATATAGTTTTGTATATCTGTATGGTCTAGATGTTACACAGTAACATTTTTCTCAGTTAAACTAGATTTTTCCAAGTAGAATAGTAGATATTCTCATTTCTTCTTTAACTAAAGAAGCTTTTGTTTTATTTAAGTTTTAATGTAACTTGGTTTAATATTATTTTATTGTTAGTAAGCAATTTCAGAAATATAGAAATCCTTTGCTGGAAAATACATTCCTTTTTGGCATAGTTGAGAAATCATCTAATTAATTATGACAGGGCAGTTCTAGTTGCATTTTAACTGTTTCAAGAACTTGTGTATTTTTACTCACATTATTCTTCTGATTGCATGATCTTAACAGTGGTCCCATGTTTGTGGTGTTTTATTTTGGTTTTTTTTTTGTGTTGTCTTCTTCCTGTGGGTTGCACCAAACAGCCTCAGATCAGGGACTGTGACTCTAATCTTGCTGTTAATATTTTTGGCTAGTACTACTGTAAATAAATGTTTTTACTACTTTTTGGTTTGTCACTTGTGAGGTCCTATGTTACTAGATACTGTATGTTGTCCTAGAAACAGGCTTTTTTTCCTTGAGAAACAATTAAAAAGAATTTATAATGATAAATTCAAATTATTTATTTCTGGCTTATGTCACTCCATTAAAAAGAAAGAAAAATTTCCTGGATATTAAATGGAAAAATTGTAACACCTCTTTGTCGTATAGCTTGGTATTGGGGTCCCTTTTTTAATGTTGCATATCCTTGTCTTTTAAGAATACTTCTCAGCTCAAGGTTGGATTTCTGGGGTTAATTTTCCTGGAGTTTCTGCCTAGGCTTGAGAAGAGCTCTGTACAAAGGGAGTCAGTACAGCCTAGTGGAGAACAGAGTCATAAGCATTTGCATCTCCAGAATGTTTTTATTGACAAACGGTAGTCTGCTATTGACATTTGTGTCCCTTGATGATACTTCTATCCTAGCTTATCTTTGCTGGTCAAATGCCTTAATTGTTCTGGCCTTTAATTCAGTCAAAGTTGGAGCATGAGTGGAAGAGAAAAGAGAAGGAACAGGTCTAACGGAGCATCAAGCTTGAGCTGTGAAGCTGCTGGCAACGATCAACCTGTCATAATGTTATGATTTGTTCATTTTTATACCATTTATTAGCCTTTACTTGTTGTGCCATTTGGCCTCCAGGGCAGATAAAGTGCTGTCTAATTTGGTAGGTTTGCTTCTGTCAGAGTGGCCTCGACAGAGAAGGTGTTAGCTGTAGTGACAAATAATCAATAGCTGTCGTTGTCATGAGGAACGTGAGTAGTTGGGCCTTTCATCTGGAGGATTAGAGGTCTAATTGGATTGAGAATAGGGAGGGTGGGCTGTTGGGTAACCCTGTCAGCTATGTTAAGCTGTCAAATGTCAGCCTTCCTGAAAGGAAGAAGGGATGGTTAGCTTTCAGAAACAAGGAAGAAGACATATGAAAGCTTTTTAAAAAGTAATAGATAGAAAAGTAGAATAGGCTAACATACGCTTAACCCCTTCTTGTTTAATTATATATCTCTCCAGTTAATGAGGATGCGTGGTATGCACTCTCTGTGTCTCACTCTCTCTCTCTCTCTCTCTCTCACACACACACAGAGACAGAATTTGCGTGAAATGGATTTGGCAGCGTGATACCAAATCTGACTGGTTCTATGTCTTGAGAAAAAAGCCATTTAGCTATTCGGATGGGGGATAGAAATGCAAAAGATTATGACATAGGAGAGGAAAATATCCACCAACGTAAGAAATCACTTAGCAGAAGCTGTAAATAAATCATATATTTGTGTTTAATATTTTGTTTATAAAGATTTAGCAGTCTGATAATATGAATATGGAGGGTTTTTGAGATATAAACAGTTGTTTCAGTGTTGCTGGAAGAAGAATAACTACTATGACCCAGTCCTGCATTGGACAGTGAAATTTTCAGTTGAATTTTGTCTGTGTTTTCTTACAGTTCTTGCTTTATACATCTTGCTCTCTGCCTGTTTCTCAGAAAAAGATTTTAATTGCTGTAAAGGAGATAAATCCAGTGAAAGACCCATTATGCTAGTAGAACAAATAAATGTTTTTCAGAAGGTTTACTGTACTAATATTTACCTTACCAGAATAAATAATAGGACTAGATTGTAAAGAAGGATTTGTTTATTTATAAAATTACTAAAATAGTGGTTTCTTTGTTATCTTACTTCATCACTCTTTTCAAAGCAAATCTTAATTGTAACCATACAAGTATCTTCTTTCTCCATGTAACATGCTTTTCCTGAGATCTATAGTACCTGGCCGAAGTTATCCTTCATGTAACTGGCCATCCCTTACAAGGAGTTAGCATCTCTAACTGCTGATGACCTTGAAATATCAGGTTTTACGGGGGAGGGGGGGGGAGGGAAGGGGAGGAAACCCTTTATTTTGTATTGGCTAATTCAAAAAAAGAAAAAAAAGAAACATTTTTATATTTTTCTTTTTTTTTTTTTATAAGCTTGTAGATTTTTAAAAATCTCATAGATGTTTATTTTCTGGGCTTGATCATTTTTTCTATACTAGTGGTTTACTGTGGATGTTTCAGTTTGGATTTATTCCCCTGTTGCTCCCCTCTGTTCTACACCACTTATTGATGGCCATTTGGACTCATGACAGGTTATTTGCTGGTGGTCTTCTGTAAATGCTGGCAAGCCTATCCTTAATCTCAAGTTTATCTTCTGTGACTATTTCAGAAGCAGAAATCTTGAACATATTATCTGTTACCATGCTTCAGTGGCTGAAGTGTCAGAAATCATGGCTTTTTCCCCCTTTCAGACTGACTCAGTGCTCCCAAACACCCACCTTTCTCTGAGAGTCTAGATTCACAGATCCTGAATAATTTTTGCTTTTGCAATTAGTTGTCTGACAGATATTGTACCTCTGTCATTTCTAGCCTAAGTTTTGTCACAACTAAACTTCTGTCTTCTCATAATCCAGTTTTCTGCCACATATTTCCCTCTCTGTTTTGTTTCAGTTTACCCAACTCTCACTTTATGATATTGGTATTTAGTTTTGAGTCTGCATAATGAGATTTAATCACATTTAACCTTCTGGTGTAACCTGGAAGACAGATGAATTTAAATAATGGCCTACTCTTGCAGATGTAATTGTGGTGAAGGTAGCTGAGATCGCTGAGCTGCAAGAGAATTGTTATGCTGCTGTGGCCAGATTGTCTCCAGTATTCGTAATATCTATGATGCTGACCCAGTGTTTCTACACTGTGTTGTAGTCAGCAATGTAGAACCACTGTCATAGAATGGGCTTTTTCTTGACAATAAAGTGAGCCACGGCCCATTTATTATTAGAAGATTTTTAAATTATACTTTTAGCTTGTTAAAAAGTGCCCATTCTTCTGAAAAACTGCTTTTTTTGTCAAGTTCCCTCTTTATTTTTATTCATTGTGATGTCATAATTCAATATTGTAATTTCTGGAACTTTACGTAATACTTGCTACTGAAATCTTTGCCCTTACTTTTTTTTTTTTTTCCAGACAGTTTCCTTGCCATGGCAATGATCTGTGGTTTCCCCATTTTCTCCCTTTCTTAATCGAGCTAGAACATAACTATTGGCAGTGTTTCTTTCTCTTCTCTTCCAGCAATGTCTCAGCTATTTTTATTAACCTAATTGACTTATTTTCGTTTTACAGGCTGTTCCCTTTCATTTTCAAGCACAATGTAATTTCACTTCTCTGCATCTCTGCTGTGCTTCTTGCCCTCTTAACTCTTCTCCCTTCCACCACTTGGCTTTATATCTTCTATGATGTTTCCTGTGCTTGAAATAAGCTTTCATAATGCAGACTGCCAAAGACAATATTGTGAGGCCCAAAATGTTTATTGTATTATCTTGCTGATGCCTCTGTTGAGCTGTCTTGATATCGAGTATTTCAGATTTCATTAAAAATAGTAAGAAATGTCTCCAACTGCAGTGATTTTCTAAGAGTCTTTGAAAATATGAATGAACTGCAAGCCGTGGTGGCAGAACATAGAGCAGCCCTGCTTGTGTTGTGTTTCCCAGTGAAAAGGAACTAATTCTGCATAGCATATGGAATGATATCTTAAATATCTGTACAGCCAGCTGGTAGAAGTACTTTATTTTCATCTATCAAATTTGTGATTGTACTTTTGTGAGTAAAACTTAGAAGAGCACGTGGGCTGATGACTTGCCCATTATTACTTTTTCAGATCTTTTCTAAGTCCTTTTCTTTGGTGATAATTTTTCATGCTGGTATCAAATCAATAAAATAATACATATTAATTTATGAAGAAGGTCAGGTAAAAGAAAGAAATGGTAAAGTCATCCTGTCCTTAAAAAATAAATCTTAAGTGACCATGTAAGGCTAAAAAATCCCATAACTTAAACTCAGATATTTTGTTGGGAAGATGGTCTAGAACTGAAGAGAATGCTGACATGTTCTAGGACAGTTAGGCAGAATTTTGTCCAGCAAGGACAAATGCTTTCTACAGGCACGAGCAGTGCTTTTTTTACAGAACTTTGTTACATGTTGCTTGATGTTGACTTATTTATCCTGGTTTTCAACTGGTAAGTCTCTTTTACATCGTGGTATCAAATAGCTGTCCCCTCTCTCTCATTTTATTTTGCTCAGTTGCAAATTTTTCCAGCATTTGAACTTGAAAATTTATGGTTTGATCTAAAAAATGCAGTTCTTTCTAAACATGGTACTGTACTTGGAGTGTTATTGTTTGTACCTGAATAGATTTCCCACACACACACACTATTGCTGTTCCTTTAGCATGGTTAGCATTGTGACATCCCTTGGTGCATAAGAGACTTGCCCAGCTTTCTCCCAGGGCATCGGTGTCTGCTGCCAAGTCTGTGTCTTAAAAAACAGCTTTACAGTCAAAGGCATTTCCCTGTTTGTGTGTCCTTTATAAAACATCATTCTTGCATTAATTGCCCCTCTGCAGCTGACCTCATGACTGATCTTCAGTGGTTACAAAAATAAATATTGTTGTTGGGACTGAAAACCCTCTGACTTGTTTGTGTCCAGATTTGGCACACACAAATTAGAACAGGGCTATTGGTAGTATTAGCTCATCAATTTGATTTAGTTTGGTTTGGGGAGCTGTTTGGTAGTTTCTGTTTGAGTGAGGTGACTTTTTCTGGGTATCCTGTAGTAAAAAGTGAAGATATTTGTTTTCACTAATTATAGATGTTTTTCTATTTTCAAGTGAATTAATTTTGTGTTAAATGTTTCCACATATGCTTCAATAAACGTAGTACCTGCGATAGATCTTTTTGAAACAGGACACCTTTCTGCTGAATTCTCCAGGACTCAGTTCTATCAGGTGTATGACATGTCCTTAATCTGATGCTCAGGCTTGTCATTTGAATCGATATTATACTAGATAGGATGTCTTCAGCATGCAAGGTTGTTGCTCTAGAAGGTGTTTGAAAAATAAATTCAGATCTTAAAGCCAGCCACAAGCTCCGGGAGCACTAATTTTTCATTTATCTCTCTTTTTGTCTGTAAGCAGTTGCTTAAATTGTTGATTGAAGAGAATTAGGTGAATCACGCTCAAGTCAGAATGGATATGTATAAACTACGTAAGCAAATTCTGTTGTTTCCTGGAAAGCAACACCTAATGTCAGCATTTCATAAAATGCAAAATCAGGTTACCTTAACTATTTAAATTACTCTTTTTTTTTTTTGTATCTTTGTAGAGCAGCTTGAAATCTTTTTCGTAACACATTTTTTATTAATAAAGAATTAATGAAGAATGCTACCAATTTTTATCAATGAGAGATGATTTCTATGGAAATATTAAGTGATCTATGTTATTAATATCATCTGTGTCTATTGAGCCTTCTGATGGAAACATTTAAACATAGGACGTGTTTTTTCAGTTTTCTGTTAGTATGATACAGATTTGGGAGACTTTAGAAAACACTGAGCTTGTTATTGCCTATAGTCTCAACAAAGAGAAGTAAGTCCAGTACTTTTATTACTGCTAGGATTTACTTTGAGCAACATATTAAGGCTTTGGTTTATTTACCGGTGTGTAAAGCAGATTGCAGAGGATGTGGGGTTTTTGTTTTGCTAAAGTGCTTTTAAGCAGTCACCCTAACTTGTCTTATATTTCTGGAAAATAGGTCTGAAGTTTAGCATGTGTTAGGCAATGAATGTGTAACTAAGCAGTAAGCGGCTTGGACATCTGCAAAAGACCAGTTCTGTGAGGTATACAGGTAATTACTAAAAATGGAAAGAACATTATAAATATGGAGATAAATCAAATAAAATATTTACTAGGATTTGAGAAAAATGTGAATATATGAAGATACCATTTTTAAAAAGAAATACATGTATTTCTGGGATATATTTTCTTAGCTTTTTAACACTACTCTTAATTGAAGATTGTTCAACTTGAAGCTACTACCACAAGAATATAAATGTAGTAAATATTTCCTGGTGCTTGTACTTTTGGGGAGGAGGGAGTCATGCTGTCAAATCTTTCAAATCTCAATATTTTTTTAAATGTGATTTTTAAAAATGATACTTTTTTAAAACTTAGTCTTTGATTCTTTATGAAGGTGTGGGCAATGATCCTGTAAATTTGGATGATGTGTCTCAGGTTTTCTTGTAAATCCATGGAGATTGCGTGTTGTGGGTACTTCTGCATGAATGACTTCAAAAGAACAGTACAGGAAAACAAGTTCAGCAACAGTAGAAGAGATCAACTGGAAATGAGAATACTAATTGCGTTTTCATCCTTGAAATGTTTTTTACATGAAAGCCACTAATTTCTATAGGTAGACCATAAAATTTAGAGCTGAAGAGCCAAGAACTCTACACAGAAACAGAATGTACAGGCCATGGATAAGTGAAATCAAAGGCTTTAAGATACCACCACCTATTTTTCTTAAACTTATACTGGGAAACAGTTTTACCTTGGCTTTTACAGCACTGGCCAGTTGTCTTCTCTATTGTATTCTTTGACTGTGTGCCAGTTGATAGTTCTGCCTATTCCTATGGAAACCATGATAGTGAAGCCAATCTTGCAAGAAGCTTTAGGGAAAAGTGCTCTAAGTTCAAAGTCAAAATGTCTGATAGTCAGAACTGGCCTCAAGTGGTAGTGATGCTCTTGGCTGATGTATTACCTAAGATACTTCGCCAGACAGATGAACACACTCAACTTCTAAACTGGTAAATAAGGTTTCTATTCAGCTGTCTGAGAGGTTCTGTCCAGTTGAGTGTTTTAGTTTTGAGTCTAGGGTACTGCTAACAAAGTTGCCAAAAAAGTGCTTTGTGAGATTAGCCCACTGTTAAAATCAGCGATGTTTTTGCCATGGTTCACTTGAAAGGATTAGCAAAACATCACATATTTAAATGCACCAGTGGTTTGTTAGATAGAAGACATGACGTCATCCTTGTCCACTCAGAGGTAATAAAAAGCTTAAAGAATCTTTTTTTCAAGGCTGTAGTTCAATAGGTGACTGTTTAGGATTATTGCTTTAGACATAATTCTTAAGATTTTTTTTTTTACTTTTGGTTTTTTATTACATTTTTAATCAAGGAGTTAGCTGCTTAGTTTTGCTCAAATTAAAACTACCTAAACACTTGATTTCAAGTTTTCTTGAATTAAACTGATCTAGCTGTGACTGAAGTTGTTCCAAAGCTAGAAGAAATACTAGTTTAACTTCCTATAATTAATAAAATTTATGTTGTTATATTTTGTGTCCATTCAGAGGTGTGTTTTTTTCCATTCACTCCACAGCAGCTTTACTGAAGATGCATGTGGAAGCCAAGTCTTCTCACTGTTGTCTGCCAGCTGATCAGGGAGTGCAGAGAACAGGAAGGAGTAGTTTCTCTGTTACCTGTGATGATTCTGTTTATAGTGCAGTTAGTATAGACTACCACAGTGAGTAAACACTATGCAGCAAAAGTGAGCTAAGAATTATCTTCGATGTCTAATTCTTGCTTGGTGTACCAAACATATGTCCCAAAAGGTGAGGGGAGTATTTGAAAGGATTGAGAATGTCCTTATAACTGTTACACTGAATTGTTTCTATTAAATATATTTGTTCTGTAGGACTTCACAATCAGATTGATGAATACGATCCCGTTACTTTAAATTTGTGAAATAATTTGATTTATTCACCTTCTCTTTTGATGTGGTTTCATTCATCAGTGCCAATATTTTTGCACCTGCTATGTTTTAATGAAGAATGATTAATCCAGTGTTAAGGTTTATGGATAAAATAGAATTTCCTTCCCTATTCATGCTTTGCATATCAAAATATTACTTATTGTGGCAGAGGTGGGGAGAGAAATATTGGGAGCTTGTCTGTGATTCTAGTTTTGTGTATTCTTGATATAAAAATATATATTCTTGATATTTGAAATTTAAAATATATCAAAATATGTTAACATCTAAACATATTTAAAATTTTATATCAAACTTTGTTGTGAGATTATTAGCTCAAATAAGAATGTTCTGTGTGTTGAATTTGTATGGCAGTACAAGATAACCAGAGTGACAGCCTGCTATTTTGATGGCGACTTTACTCATTTTAGATAGAAATTCAAGTTCTAAGTAGCTATATTGATTTTATTGTATTTTTTTCAGGATGTGTTAAAAAAATTTACTGATGTTCAAGGAGTGTAAGAACAGTGCAGTCATATACATTTAAAGAGTAGCTGTTTGCAGGGCTTGTAGATGTTGTAAACAGCCAGTATTAATTCAGTTTGAATATGTTTCATGCACAGATAATTTTTCAAAACACAAGCATTGTTAATTTGTAAATGTAAATAATTCTTATTTGCAATTTATTTAATATCTGCACTTACTAGTCTCTATTTTTCTTTTCTTCTGAAGAAGCCTTGTCAGATTCTGGCATTTAGTTGATATTATAAGCGTATCAGAATGCTCCTTTTGATGTATGGATTTCATTTGCTTTTGCAACATTATTCTGTTCCTATATATATGAAATTAGAAGTATTTTAGTCACAGCCTCTTTGGGTTTTCTGTAAGTGTTTAGTCTGTTCCCTGAAAAGCTACTAGAACTAGCAGGTTTCAGTGACAGGGAGTCCTTCATATGTTCCATGTCATTCTAAGTTGTCTCTGAGAACATGCTTCTTCTCAAAGGGAATATAGATGAAATAGATGAACCAATCTCCAAAGAAACCATGTGCACAGCCTCTTTTCTTTCCAAAGTTATTTAAATCCTTGAGTTTTGAAAATTTGTGACCAAGTTGATCTGTGGGGTGGTGCATCCTTTCTTCAGCACCTATGTGCTGGATAAAAAGTGAGTATGTTTGTGTGTATAGTAAGTTTATCTTCTGTAGGATTGAGTAGGTGAAAGGCAGCAGTTTCTAGTCTGTGAACTAGAAACGTGCCTTTTCTACTTTAAAGGGAAAGCTCATGGATATGTTTTTATCTTTTAAAGTCTTAGCTAGCAATTAAGGAGTTCAGGTTTTTTTTACTTTCACTGTTTCTTGAAAACATCTGGCAACAAAGAGCTATTCTCAAATTTGGCTACAGCATCTGTGCTAACCTGTTGGCAGAGCATGTTAATGTAGTGCAAAGTGGCTGTTTTATTCTGCTTGGGTTTTAAGCTAAAATCTAAATTACTTTCATGTTGTTCCTGTTTTACCTCAGTGAATGTCTTCAGTGCTTAATACTATTTATTGTTTTTCGATGGATAGGTTTCTCCTGACTTTAGAAATTACCATCACTATTAAAAAGTATAGACAAGTCTGTGTTTCAGCCATGAGCAGTGATTAAATCTTAACTCCTACTTTTAACACATCCTGGTTTAAAAGGTTTAATATCTAATCTGACTGGTAAAATTCATAAAAACATAGAATCATCGAATGGCTTGGGCTGGAAAAGACCTTAAAGATCATCCAGTTCCAACTCCCCTGCCATGGGCAGGGACACCTTCCACTAGACCAGCTTGCTCAAAGCTGTTCCCAACCTGGCCTTGAACACCTCCAGGAATGAGGTATCCACAACTTCTCTGGGCAACCTGTTCCAGTGCCTCACCACCCTCACAGGAAAAAAATTTCTTTCTAATATCTAACCAAAATCTATTTCACTTTTTTTGTTATCTTAGAATAAGAACTAGTGTATTTTGGGCAAAATGTCCTTCTCTGGAAGTGTCCTGGTAGGCTAAATTTCCTTGCACCTTTCCCATTCGTATTCTGCCCCAAAACAGGTCTAAACCAAAGAAACAGTGTATATGAGTGAACATGTAGGTAAAAATATATGATACAATTTGTTTTTCTGCTCTCAAACTGTTGATTTGTATCCAGCTATACTTCATTAAAACTTATTTATGAGTTTAAAAAGTAAAATTAAAACATGAAGAATATTTAAAGACAGTAAAAGTATAATCACTGCCTAAACTACAATTGCTGTATTATTAGAAAAGCAAACTTGTTTCATCTTTGCAGTTAATCAGCTGATAATTTTATAATGTTCCATTTGTGGAAGAGTATAAGTAGCTGAATTATATATTATATTCCTCTGAGGAGGATTTATTGATTGTTGAATAGTCTCTCTTTTCACAATAGAATACTGAAAAAGTTGTGCTAAAATGTCTGACATAAGTGCTGCTTAATTAATAATGAATATATTTTAAAAATAAAAATTTAATAAGCTGATAAATAATTAAACTATGGTGGGATGTGTAATTATCAGCTCTCCGAAATTCCCACTGTCATGGATGGTGGACTTGCCGCACTGTTGCTCCTTCTCAGTTTTCTTTGAATGTACTCCTCCAACCAGGTTGACCTTGACACTTCTGCTTTTGTGGGGACTTCTCTTTCACTACTTGGCTGCAGTTTTCTGTGCACTTTCTGACCAGGCTTAGTTACTGCAGTTCTTTCTGTCAAGTGCTGTGGTCAATGGTTAATGCCTGATTTTGATAAGATCTCATCTTAACAGTACAGAAACAGCAAGGGACAAGGCTTGAAAGAGTTTTAATCCAATGAAACATCTTTTGGGAATCATAACATTGCAGAATTTGAGATATTCAATAACATTTTTGAGTATCGGTAAATAATGTTTTACGTAGTACGCAAAGCAACTGAGAGAAGTAGCCTATTTGACCTCAGTAGCATCCAATAATTTAAAATTAGTGAATAATTAGTAAATAATTTAAAATTAGTAAACATAAATAGAAGATTAGGTAAAATGTGCACCACACTGACAGCACTAGGTTCTTCAAGACTAACTGGTTATTTTGCTAGCTGGTTTTCTAGAAATAAATTCAATATATTGCCTTTTTAAGCCTGTATGAGAATATTTCCTGTAGTGCTAGATGGAAAATTGCAAGTTAATTGGGACATTAGGACACAAAATGCAAGAGTATGCTGAAGGATTTCATAGTGAACTGAAAACAAATTGAAATATGAACTGTAAGTTTAGAAGGAGTGTATTAATATTCCTCAACAGCTGCACTTGAATCTAGTATTAGTCAATATTTTTCATTAACAAACTTAGCATCACTTATCTTTTTCTAAAGATACTTCAGTGAGACACAAGATTAGGCATTACTGTCAGTCAAAGACAGGATTCAAGTGTCTGGGATACCAGACGTGAGAATACTGAAAGTAATTGAAATGGTTGGGAATCCATTAGTCTAAAGTGCAAGGAGTGGGGTGAACAATTTATTCTGTGTATTATGAATTTGGTATTTGAAAATGCTGAGAAGGACATCAATGTGCTAATTGATCAGAGAATGTACTTAAATGGTGAGAGAAATGCAGGTTTCAGTATATGTGACTAAGTAGTTGCACTAGCAAGAGACAAGAATGATTGCCATTCAGTAGCTTGGTGGGACCTCTTCTGGTGCACTCTGTAAACTCTGCTTGGGTGTGTTCAAAACTAGACTGAGTGCAGAGAGCTGATCATATTTTGGGGGGAATGTAGGGTTTATACTTTGTTACTGAGATAAAACCTAAACGAGTATTGGTCTTTTTAAAACCTGGACTGTTCCTTCATGGGTAGAGAGAGTGAAGAGGTTGTGGGAGTGTCTTAAAAAACAAACAAAAAACCCCCAAAAAACCCAAACCAAACCTGAGAGAAATAGGGGACAAAAATTTAAAACATCATAATTCCACTTGAAAGAAATCTCTAGGAATTTTTTGGAAAGGATTAGATGTTCTTACTCCCTGTTGTGCTGAAGGATTTGATTTGTTAATCTAGAGGGTCAATTTTAACTTCCAGGTCTAATATGTGGTTTGTTTCTGAAAAGTTCTAAGGCTTTCTGGTCTGCTGGAATTATGTGCCCTGACTGTGTCTTCAGTGCTTATGACTGGTTATGACTGTCAGCAATGAAAAGCCCTTAAAACCCACCTCCTTTGTAAGGATTCCTTTTAAATTGCTTAATATTCTTTTGGTCTATCTGTTCCCAGTACTGGGAAAGCAGGTATGTAATTTTGAATTGGAGCCAAAGTAGGATCTTCACAGTTTAACAGCTTGGCATTCTTTTAAATGGCTCCTGCCTTTTTTACTAGGAGGTTATAAAGAGATGCTGGGCTGCTTTTTCCCTAGTTCTCTAGCAACGCTTACAGTCAAATAAATCTTCACAAGCCTATTGTAGGTATTCCAAAAACCAAACATAGCTTTGCTGTGACAGTAGTCAGCTCATGTGCGCTGCATTATAAATTACTACAAATTAGTCTTTCAAGTCATGTTAAATATTTCACATGGATTAGAATTGTTAAGCTTTTTGAAAATGTCGTTTCAGCAATGAATAGGGAAGTCGGGGTTTTTTAATGTATTGGTCCCTTTTAAGCCACTGATAACAAGGTGATGGTAGCCTATCTATGGATGTGCTTTTGATGCTTGAAGGGGTGCACATACTCTTCTGACTCTTAGCCTTATCTCGTACAGCTTAGTTTCCCCCTTTAGAAAATGGTATTATATTTATCTGTTTGTAAAATACCAAGATGAAAAGTGCAACCTCAGAGGTGTATCCACACTACAGGGTAGGAAGAAGTGTTGAAGCACGTGGTTATATGAAGACCAAGGTAACTTACCAAGAAATAGTGAGATGAGAAGGGAAATAAATTTTCACAGAACTCTGTTGCACATCAGCCCAATGTTTCTGGAACCCAGGTGAACTCTTTAAAGCAAGCCCGTATGTCTTTGAAACACTTAAAAGTTTGCTATGCAAAATACTTAAGTGTCATTTATCATTATGTGTTCAGGAGCATTTTATTTGAGATTCTGCCAGATCTTCCTGGTTGTTGGTGCGTAATATATGGCAATCTAGACTACAGTGAAACTGATATGCTGTTATTCATTCAGGATTTAGATGAAATAGTTCCGTTTTGCCCTTCCCTTTACCATTCCCATTTCTTCTAGAAACACATATGGTATGAGAGAGCCATATAAAATGCAGGTAATATAAGTAGAAAGAATATTAACAGATTAAGAGGATTGGTTTCTGTTCTATTAATACTTGTACTTGTCTGCTGGCTTTTGGTGTTATCTGTACTTTGGAGAAGTGTTTGGACCCTTATCTACTTAATGAGTATCCAGGAGACATCTGTGATGTAAATTAGTTTATATACACGCACACTTGGTAATAAGATAGTAGTGAGTCCCCCATTTCAGATGGTATTTTATTTTACATAGAAGCAGACAGTAATCCAGGTTTTTATGTTTGTGTATTTTATATAATAGTACTTTAAGTGTCCCTGTTGCTGTTACAGACTTTGATTTTCAGTTTGCAGAAAGAAAATTGTATACATTTTACAGGAACTCAGTTTCTTTTCAATTCTGAATCGGAGAAGCATCAGATTTTAGCCAGCTAAGAGGAGAGGAGGTAAGATGTTCCTAGTAGATACACACTGCGGTTATTGTTCTTCTTTTATCTCCTGGTAGCTGAGCAGTGATCTCAACTGCCATTGCTGGCGTTGCCAGGCTTCTACCAAATGTGGCAGAGTGCCGTACATGACCTTTTTGCTAGCAAATTAAGCTGCCTGGGTCTCAGAGGGAACATGCGCAGTGTCTCACAGTCACCTGTTAAGGAACTTAACTCTGGTATATGCTAAGAAATTTCTGAAAGAATTTTGCTTACATGAAGAATAAAACCTTTCACAACAAACAGGATTAACTACAGCAATTTGTTGTTAGCTCTGTGGTAGTCTTAAGATTCAGGCTTTAACAATCTGTTTTGGAATGTATTAAATTATCTACGTATATTGAAATAGTAAATTTAGAAAGTCCATTAACAACTCTGAATCTTTCTTATACTGCTGGATATCATGTGAGGAACAAAAATGTCTGCCAAAAGCTCTTTTTCATTTTGGATGCTGGAATATTTGCACAGCTGTGTTTTTATGATAGTGATTTCTGTGTTAGGTTGGTTAGTCTGTTGTGCTAGCTATTACCAGATAACCAGCTAGTAGAAGTGGGTAATGCTATTTTAACTTCCTAACAGTAATATAAAAATATGATTGCTGTAAATGTTGCAGTACAATTGAACTGTTTTGGACAGTGAACCAGTAAGAATATGTGTCTGTCAATTAGCTTGGAGGAAGACTGAAAGGGCTTTAGATATTAAAGTGGCTTTGCAGTGATGCTGGAATCCCTCCCTTCCCCTATACTTATGCCTATGTTAGGTTCAGTCACATACTACATCTCCTGTTCTCCTTTAGTTTGCTAGGGAAGGACCGCCACTGATCCAAGGGAAGGAAAAAGAAACGTTCTTTCCCAGACCTTCCCACTGCTGAGTGAAAGTACCATGGGCCGAATTCTGAGGAAGTGCTTGAAAGAGAGGCACTGAGCAACAGGGTGACAGAGCAGGCCTGGCTGGGCTGTATGGAATGGCACGTTGTGAAGTGTGAGGCTAATGTTTTTAGTGCATTGGTAATACAACCATCAGTAATTTCAATATCAACCTATGATTAGAATCGTAACACCGCTATTATCAATACAGAGCTTGTTTTTTCTTTAGTCTTTCATTAAGTGATCTTATGGGGTAGGTTGACCTTGGCTGGTTGCCAGATGCCTGCTCAGGTGCTCTCTCACACTCCCTCCTCAGCAGGCCAGGGAGGGAAAATAGGTTAAAAAAAGCTGCTTTAGATGGATGAAAAAATAAACACTTTATCTTGTTTTTTTCTAACTGCTTAGCAGTTAAGCTAAGGGTCCAGAACTTTTTTCAGAGTCATTACATGATGGCAGAGCCATGATTGTTTGTTGAACTGTCTACCAAAAGAGGTGTTATACTTCATTGCAGTTAGTATATGTGGCTGAAATTTTGAAATAGAATCATAGAATGGTTTGGGTTCAAAGGAACCTTAAAGCCCATCCAGTTCCACCCCCCCTGCCAAGGGCAGCAACACCTCCTACCAGACCAGGCTGCTCAAGGTCCCATCCAAACGTGCCTTGAACACTTCCAGGGAGGGGGCATCCACAGCTTGCCTGGGCAACCTGTGCCAGTGCCTCACTGCCCTCATTGTGAAGAACTTCTTCTTAATGTCTAATCTAAATCTTCCCCCTTCCAATTTAAAGCCATTCCCCCTCATACTATCCCTGCTTGCCTTTGAAAAATAGCAGAAGTGTTCCTTCTAACTATGCTGAAGCTGGTTATCAGCTGTAGCTTGCATGCAGAGTTGAGTCTTTTGGCTAAAAATAATTTTAATAGAATATAAAGGAATTTTAAGAATTGTGATTGGCATAGTAGATTTTGGCTACCAGGAACGAGTTTTCTGTATCTGTTTGGCTACCAGGAACTGTGTTTTCTGTATCTGTGTTTAGTCCTGTTTGCTTATGGTGTTTTCACAGTATAATATAATCATTTTAAAGATGCTGTCGATGTTAAGAGATTGTGGACTGACCCAAAGCACTTCATACTGCCCAGGAATCTTTAGGCCAGTCAAGTGCCTTTTCTGTAAGTAAAAACTAGCAAGCTTAAAGAGTTGTTATACACAAGAATTTTTAAAAATAAGGAATTCGGCTAGTAACTGCCTTTCAGATTAAGCATACTTTTTACTCCATCCACCAGGTAAGACCTAAATTAAATATGCCTTCAAGACATGTTGATACATTGCATATTTACAAACTTAAGCAGTAATCAGTTGAAGGTGGGGAATTTTTCAGTTGTCATTAATAGGAATGATTATTTTCTAACAAGTGAAAGGAACATAGCAACATTGGTGGTATTACTAAAGAAAAGAACAGCAGTCAAAAGTAGGAGCATGACTACGATCATTACAAATAACTAAAGTACAGGTGCTTTCTCTGGTAAGGATTTAAAAAAAATTTAAATAATTTGGAAGAAACAGAATCTTTCGTGTTTCAGAATGAGGGGTTTTATTGTAGATTCATTTCCTAAGGAGAGGAATTTGTTGGTGGCTAAGCATGCAACAGAATAATATAGTAGTAATTGGTGGAAAAATGTGTAGTAGGAAAAATAAAATACAATATAGGGAAAGACACTCTAATAATAAAAATGCATGTTTTATGTATTATTTTAACTTTGTCTCTTCAGCGGAATTAATTCAAAAAGCACAATATACTGGTAAATCTTCCAATAAGTATCCATCAACAAGAGAAAATCAATTTTTTTCTTTCATGTATTCATGCACATTGAGCAGGAAATACTGAAAACAAATGCATTATCCTCTGTGATACAGCAAAACAGCTATATTTCTTCTAAGACTAATATTCTCTCAAGTTATTTAATGTAGTCTTCCCCCAGTCTAATTCCCAACCACATCTGGTACATTGCGATTTTTTTTCTTTTTTTTTTTTTTCTTTTTTTGATGAATTTTGCATATTCTTCTTATATTTACCTGTAAAATATGACAATAATGCAGAGTTTTCTCATCCCTACCTCATTCCCAAATTTATCATCAATTCATTTTTAGTGTGTTCTGCATAGATTAGTAGCTGTGCAGACATTGTGCTCTTCTGCCTCTGTACTTCAGTGTGTGCTCCAATGCATGTCTGTGTATTAAAGGGACTAGATCCTAAGGTTATGCTTTTTCTGACACTCAGCAGAAGAAAAAGAATTAGTCAGTCAGTACTCGCTGTGAATGCTGTTGAAGAGTACAGTAGTTGCACTGTCTCTGGCAAGAGAAGCTTCATGAAGGCAGGTTTGTGGTTAAGGCTTTTGGCAGGCTTTTCATGTAGGCTTTCACTGAAGAGCAGCAACCAGTGACAATAAACTGAAGAAGGTTATTTTGTCTGAGCTTATTCATGATGTGCTTTCCCTGTTTTGTATTTTAAAATAAAATAGTGTACCAGGGAAAAAAAATCTTATTCATTTATTTTAGGCGTACTTGGCGACATCCATTCTGCCCACATAAAGTTCAACTCTCCTGTTTTTATTAGACAAAAACTAATATAATCTATTCTTCCAGTGTTTATGGTTGCTATTGATAAGGAACCTATAGTATTTTTATACCCTGGCACTGGATACTGTGGGTGCCTCTGGAATCCTTTGGTCTATCTCCATCCTACCATTCTGCTGACAAAGCCATTCCCAGTTCTGAGGCTTATGATGTACGGAAGTGCCCCCTTTTGTTAGCACTCCTTGCACTTGTCTTATGTGGTTGCGTTTTTACATTGTTTCTCCAATGGCAACCTAAAACGACTAAGTTAACGTATTTATAAATGAATCGTAGCAGACTGAAATATGATAATTTGCAAGTAGTTCCATAAGCAGAAGAATCTAAAGACATGACTTCTATTGATTTGAGTGTCACTTTTTCTGTGTACGCCATCTAATAAAGCTCCATCAAATGCTGCAGCTTTTTCCTAGGGGAAGAGGGGACAGAATTAGTGCAATTTCTCTTCTGATTTGTTGGGAAACATTGGGAGACAGTGAGCAAAACTGGGAGGCAGCACACTCCTTTGACTTTATGAAATGTTAGAGGTTGGATTGGGGAAAGGATAGGAACGTTTAAAATACGATCACGCAAGCTATATCCAGGTGTTTTGCTTTAATGAGTTATTGCTGTAGCTGTTATTGGTCCTCGAATAAATACCGTGTTTGGTTTAGGGCCTCTCACCACAAGAAAGACATAAAGGTGCTGGAGTGTGTCCAGAGAAGGGCAGCAAAGCTGGTGAAGGGGCTGGAGCACAAGTCCTGTGAGGAGCAGCTGGGGGAATTGGGATTGTTTAGCCTGGAGGGGAGGAGGCTTTCTACAGCTCCATGAAAGGAGGTTGTAGCGAGATGGGTGCTGGTCTCTTCTCCCAAGCAACAAGAAACAGAACAAGAGGAAATGGTCTCGAGATGTGCCAGGGGAGGTTTAGGCTTGATATTAGAAAATATTACTTCACTGAAAGGGTTGTCAAGCACAAATTGAGTCACCATCCCTTGTGGTATTTAAAAGTAGTGTAGATGTGGCACTTGGGGAAATGGTTTAGTGGTGGAATTGGCAGTGTTAGCTTTATGGTTGGAGTCAATGATCTTAAAGGTCTTTTCCAACCTAAATAATTTTGTGATTGTGTGTGAAACTTAACTGCTGACGGTGATTTGAAAAACCCAGTGGACTTGATATTGAAATGGAAACATCAAAATGTCTTCTGTAGCTTCTCTGTTACATGGAAAATAACCTGCAAGCAAACGGCAATAGTAAATCAAGGCTGGCTATAACTTAAATCACTACAGTTTCTTCATGTTTGCATGATTATATCTTTAACTTTTGATTGGCTTCGTCAATACTTTGAGAAATAAAACTGGATTGTTTTCCTTAGGATCCACCCTCAGTTGTTAGTCACAAGCATTTCTACATTGTTTCTTTTGAAAATCTAGCAAGTCCAGAGTATTAAGTATTTTAAATGTGTTACAAAGCTAGCTGTCACATCCATTTATCATGCATAAAAGAGAACAAAACTCGTATACGGTTCCCAGTATAAAAATGTAAGAAACAATTGCTTTTCCATGTATTTTACTCATTCAGATGAATACTTTTTATCTCTTTGAATCATTCCCTGTTATTTTTCTTACTTACATATTGAAAATTGTAATCTTTCTTCATCTTTAGTTTTATTCCTTGTCTGAGCTGTCTACTTTGCTGAAACCAGCATGTTAAGTTCTTATTTCAATATTTACGTGGTGTTTATTGAGGTCAAACTGTCAAGAAACTCTGACAATATTGCAGAATTTTAGGTATTACTGAGCCTTGTCTTACACACTTGGCTAATAGCAAAGATTTATCTAATACAACATAGCAAAGCAGACTTAAAAATCAAGAGTGAAATTTTTTTTAACAAAAAATCTTCATTAGATGTTTCCAAAGCTTAGCACTGTCTTGGTGTGGTTTTTTTTTAACAGTATCATCATTTGGTTTGATAAAACTGAATAAATTTCTGCAATTTTTCTTTACCTAGGGAAATTACCGCTTCATGAAACTTCTACTGGCTCGTAGAGGGAACTGGATGCAGAAGGACTTAGAGGAGATGACACCATTACATTTGACTACACGTCACAAAAGCCCAAAATGTTTAGCTTTATTGCTAAAACATATGGCACCTGGAGAAGTGGATACCCAGGACAAAAACAAGGTAAAAAAGCTGCTTGTTTTAAGACACCACTTGCAGCAGCTTTAGAAGCTGTTACATCAACCAGTTGTGTGTGAAAAATTATTTCAGTCATAACAGATTTTTCTCAGTCTTGAAAATAGTGGCAGATGCTGGTATTATAATGATCTCCTTTAGAAATATTAATATTTTCTTGACAATAATGATGTAATGATTCATTGCCCTGAGTTCATTGACATTATTGTTGAGAGCACATGGAGCAACAGAGGATTCAAAACCCACTGGTTTTGAGGTCTAAGTCTTTCTGTAACATTGTGATCCTTAGAATCTGGATAGCATGTGCTTATCTTTTCTTCCTCATAACCCCTCTACATTTAGAATTATTCATGATAAGACTCACTAGAAAACTTTGTGCAAAAGAGATTCGAGGTGTTTATCAGTACCAAAGGTGAATTTAGAAAAAAAAAAAAAAGGAAATTCCTTTGGTGCTGAGCTGAGTGCCAGTTTGCTGCTGGCAGACGTGCTTCCTAACACTGAGTGATTGATTTTAGCGTGCACTACAGCCACTAAACTGGTGATGATATTGACACTACTGTCCATAGGTGCTACCGTTTAAAAAATGTGTGATGGTTTAGCTTTGGCAAGCAGCCAAAATGCCCACCCAGGTGTTCTCTTACTGCCCCTCCTCAACGGGACAGATGGAGAAAATATGTTGAAAAAGCTCATGGGTTGAGATAAAGACAGGAAGATCGATCACCAGTCACAGGCAAAACAGACTTGACTTAAAGAAAATCTGTTTCATTTGTTGCCAGTTAAAATAGTTCTGTATAGTGAGAAGACAAAAGTTAGAACACTTTCAAGCCACCACTCGCACCTCCCTTTGTTCCTGGCACAGGTTTACTCCACTTCCATTTCTTCACTGCCATCCACAAGGAAGGTCCAAGGGTAAAAAACAACTGTAGGCTAAATCTGTCTGATGTACTGTCCTTTTTTCTGTATCTCTGTAAAAATGAACAATTTTTAGAGCCACCTAGGTATACGTGACTTTTTTGGTCTGAGTTCGAATTTGATACCATTTGTCAAGAAGATTTTTTAACAGGGACAATAAAAGTATCAAGTTGTCATTATTGTTGTTATCATCAATATTGCTATTATCATAAAAAGGACCAATTGGCAGCAGAAGGTCTTCTGTCAATGCACATGTACTGTTGCTTCCATGAGTGCATTATTTAGTGAGAAGGATGAAATGATGAAGTTGACTGATGTTCTGGCATGAGTATTTCATTTAAAGCAGAGTAGCAGTTAGTCACTTTGACATTTGTTTTGTGAAACTGCAGACTTCCTTAGGAGAAAATGTAATCTTAACACCTTCAGAGCTTTATATTATTATCTTCTTAGAATAAAGTCTTTCAGACTGATGTTCTGCATCTGTAGTTACAATAGTTCCTTAAAAGGCCAGGAAATCTCCAGGTGACTTTGCAGGTATATCATATAGTGCATATATCATCATGAGTTGTCTCATGTCCCTTTGCAAAATCAAGTCATGTTTTATCACATCAATAAAATGATCAGCCTGCTTCAGAAGGACACTGACTTTTAAGAGCCTCAAGAAATAATCTCCTGGTTTTTTTAAAAAAAGGACCATCATTAAATGACCAGCCAAAAGAGATAATGGATCTTAGAAAGCAGGTGGTACAGTTCTCAAAACAACTGATTTACTGTTACTCTTCATACAAAGACATACTGCCAGTCCACAGTAATAGCACAGTAACTCATTTTAAAAGAAGGAATAGTTATTTAGCATATAGTAACTGTAATTATTTGAGGTGCTCAGATTAGGATTAGTGTTGTTCTCAAGTTTGAGTGCTTAGTTGTGCTTGATTTAAAACTGGTGTTAACGGCTTGCCTCCATTAGCATTAATAGTAGAGTATGAGGAGGCATAGGACTTTCACACGGTCCTGTCAGGATGTATGTTTTGAAAACAATAAATCCCTCTTTTTGCTTGATGTGTATTCTGTTTGAGTGATGATCACATTGCCTTTAGTAAACAGATTTGTAGTAATTGTTGTGGACCTGTTGATCTGAGAATATCTGGTTTAAATTTTATGTGCTTGAGTAGTTTGTGTATCTTGAAATCTGAAAGAGACCAGCGATATAAATGTTCCCCTAAGCCAAATTTTTTTCTGCAAGGATATAGTAACAAAAAGTGAGATGCTGAATGTAGATAGCAAAAGGAAGACCAAAACTAGTTATGGAACTACCATTGGCAAAGGTAGGCACTGTACTGAATACAACTGTAACCATTAGTGATGGTGGAGGCTTTTTGAGCAGGGAGGTCTGTCTGGTTTTAAGTGATCTTGGAGCTGGTGCAAAAACTCTCCCCACCAGGCACTAATCTACCACTAATTCTAATGTGAGTGCCCTAATCAAGTGTATTTGGATCAGCTGATAACCAGTGTACCAACTTGGCAAGGCTGGTCTCATTCTGTATCTCATGTAGTGGATTTTCATTCTACCACAAGAGGACACAGATAAGGAGACTGGAGTTTCTAGTGATGTAACTGCGTCAACTCTGAGATCCCTATCTGATTTTATCATCTGGGAAGAAGATAAGACACCTTGCAAGCCCTGTTTCCAACAAATTAATCTTCTCTCCCCTCTGGACAATGGAGTTGAACCCTAGCAATCAGACATTTGCCTTCCGGGATATTCTAACATTTATCACGGGAACTCTGGCTGTAATTGCACCAGTCATTCTGGAGAGGTCACACTGAGTTCCTGGGCATGCCAATTAATTAAGAAAGGTGTATGAAAACCAGTCAAAACCTTTTAGGAACCTCGCCTGTTGTTTAGCAGATTTCCAAGGCAATATTGAAGCATTGCCAGATTTTCAAAAAAATCTAGATCACTTTTATTCCATTTTATGTCATGAATCATCACAGTAGCAAAGATGGAATTCAGGTTGATGTAAGGTGGTCTCAGAGTCCAACACATTTGACCCTGTTGGGCACATAGCTTATTTATTTCCCTTACTGCAGCTGTACACATCAAGATGGTTAAATACAATTCCTGAACACGAGAGAGAACAACTATCTTTTACGCCTACTTCTGTGTAGACAGCTGATTGAAAAGCAGGTTGTAGGTGAGAAAAGCCAGTAAAGCAAGGCTCCATTGGCCTCCTGGTGAGCAACATTCATTGCTTTCACTGCAGCTGTCAGTTTCTAGGAATACTGGTCAGTTCCACTTAAAGAATAACATTTTTTAACTTAATACAAATTTATACTGCTAGAAGTTGGGTTTTTTTAATTCAAATCCCAAAAGGCTGTGATGGTTTGAACATGCTTTATGGTGCTAGGCTCTATGTTGTTGTATGTGGTGGTAGTTCTAAGACCTTTCCTTGCAGCCCCTCCAATTATGTTTTAGAATGAGCTTTTTCAGTGAACTACCAAGTAAGCTATTCCTGTTATTGTTATTATGTTACTACGGTACTAAACTAACAGCTCAAAGCAACAAACACAAAAAATAAGCTTATTTTTGCCTTCTGCTTTTACAGAGATGTTAAGGATACAATAGTGAACTCATGCATTCTATTTCACCGTTCAGGGATATGAATTAAGAGTATTGTAGGCCTGTACTCAAATGTCCTGCAGTAGTCATAAAATCATAGAATGGTTTGGGTTGGAAGGGACCTTACAGATCATCTACTTCCAACCCCCCTGCCATGAGCAGGAACACCTCTTATCAGATCAGGCTGCTCAAAGCCCCATCCAACCAGTCATTTCTCTCAGTTTTTGAAGTGCTATGTAATGCTTTGCAGTGGTGAGGGAGGAAGAGAGATGGGAAATGAAATTTGTTCTGTATCTTACAAGCCTCTGCTACTTGGCAGTTAGGAGAGATGTCTCTGATAAATAAAATACTGGGTAGTATACCAACATTGTGCTGTTCAAAAAAACTTTGGTTTGCTTACGGAATCATGAGCTTTGATAAAGCCTGTAAAAAGCGACTGGCAGTTAGAAATTGGCAATAGGAGCATGGATGGCCTTCTGGTGTTTTATTGCAGTGCCATGAGTCAGTGGGCATTAGATCCAGTACTATAGAACGTCAGAATTCTGAGTGATCAAGGGCAGTGCAGAAAATCAAAACCTTTGCCCAAGATGGATACAAGTCCAGTGGCATTATTGAATGCCATCTTCCTCTAGTGGTGACTAATCTTGTTATATGCTTCTCCATCAATTTATGTTATTCCAAGAGATTTCAAAATTTAAGAGGGACCAAACGAATTGTTCTGTAGTGCAGCTCCAGTGCTTCGGGTGACCATTCTAAGTAATGATTGCTTAATACCAAGCTCAGGTACTTTCTCCAGGTCTGAAATTGCAGCACCAGATGGCATTGCCCTGTTGACTGGCTAAGTAGCATGGACAGTGTTCTCCTACCACAGTCCAAGAAATCTTCATATAAAGCAATTAATCTCCCAACAGAAATGCTTTTATTCCAACCATAAGGGCTTCTCAGTGTGGGTCTCATGTAAGAAAGTGTAGCTTAGACCTAATTCAGTCCTCAGTAGCAAAGATGTGTAAGTACCACCTCTTACTCAGGTAGGTGGCCCTCTTGTTCAGTTTTGTTTAAAGCCCGTTTTCTGCTGCTTTTGAGTTGTCATCCAACCTATGTACGTGTGCTCCATTTTCTGTCAGACTTCTTTATTGAAATGTAACAAATGATTGCTCATTTACTCATTGTTTAAAGCTGGATTTAGCAGTAATAACTTTGTTCTGCCCAGCACTGATGGGGCCACAAATCAAATGCTTTGTCTTCTGGGTTTTCTGGTACAGTAACGGCAAAGACATTCTGGTGTGAGTCCAATGGAGAGCCACAAAGATGATTAACAGATTGGAGCATCTGACATCAACGAGAGGCTGAGAGACCTGTTTAGCCTAAAGAAGGGACAATTCAGGGATGATTTTAACAATGTCTATACCTGATGGGAGGTGGTAAAGAAGATGGAGCCAGATGCTTCTGAATGGTCTCAGTTGAGCAGGCAAGATGAAATGAGTACAAGTTGAAATAAAGTAAATTCTGTTTAAACCTAAGGAAATATTTTTTTTTTTATTGTGAGGGAGGTCAAGCACTGGAACAGATTGTTCAGAGAGGCTGTGGAGTCTATCTGTGGAGATAACTAAAAATATGACTGGACAGTGTCCTGATCAACTTTTCCTAACTGACTCTGCTTTGAGCAGAGGAGTTGGACTAGGTGATTTCTTTAATTCTGTGAAAACAGAGTTAAACCATATTTCCAGTTTTGACCAACTTTAATGTTGATCTTATGTTCATTTTGCAACATGTTTGTAAAACTTGTGGAAATTATGTTCCAGCAAACTGCATTGCATTGGAGTGCCTACTACAATAACCCCGAGCATGTGAAACTTCTCATAAAACATGATTCAAATATTGGAATCCCTGATATTGAAGGAAAAATCCCACTTCACTGGGCAGCTAACAACAAGGACCCTAGTGCAATTCACACAGTGAAATGTATTCTGGTAAGAAAGTCTATTTATGTTTTTAAAGTGTATTTATTATTTTACAAATATTTACTTTGATAGAAGCATTCTCTTAGAATTTTTCATTTTAGACCACTGACTCTTTGAGAATGGAATAATTTGCTTTTCCTAATATCAGAATTTTTTAAGAAATCATCTTAAATATTTTTGCTATATTGAAAGAGGTTTCTTCAGAGTTCTACGGGTGAATATCTTTGCTATAGTTCATGGGCTATATCTAGTCTCTTACTCAGTTTGATGTATGCAGCTATTCATTTAGGGGGTAAGGGAGGGAGGAAGGGGTTGCAAGCTCTCCTAGTTAAAGCAGCCAGTCATCTCAGTTGCATCTTGCACGTTGATTTCTTCATTGTGTGTCTTATTTATTTGAAAGTTTATTTCTAGTTAACTGTGCTGAAAAGTCTTAATTTAATGTGGTCTTTTCCTGGAAAATATTTGATCAATTATCATTCAGCTCATGATCAGTTTATTGAGAGACTTTCCCAATATTTTTGTGTACAGATTTAATAACTGTTCCTTGACAACATATTTTCTCTTCCTGCAGTATTTCCATTTCATTGTCTACACTGACAGTTATAATAAGTACAATGAAATCACATCTCCAGCTTGATTTTTTTAACCTTGATTTTTTATTCTACAGAAATCTCTGAACTTCACTAATGTGGAAAGATACAGAAGTCTTAATTGAATTTTTTTTCATATTGCAGTAATCTCTCTATATCGTTGTCTTTCAAAGACCTTTCAGGAAAAGACGTATTAATTGTAAGCTAACTACAGTAACTTATATGTCTGTTTGCCTGAAAAGCTTGCAGCACTTACGTGTGGCATATGAAAATTTGCTTTGCTCTTCTCCAGATCACATTGATAATCTTATACTTACTGATACTTCTTTTTACTGTAAAAATATTTTTGAGAAGTTTCCAATGTTAATTTACTGTGATTTTATTTCCCTATTAATTCTGTTTATTCAAGATAATTGTAATTTGAACTCAGTTGTGAAATAATTTATCACAAACAAAATTTTGTCACAAAGGTTTAGTTTGTATATTCCATCTACTTTTCTGTCACACTAGAGAAATAAATTTGCTGCAAAGTAGGTAAGGATTGCTGTATTCAAACACAGACATTTTGGAACATTAGATAGTCAAGGTAAATATCTTTAAAAGTTTTAATGATTTGGCTGCAGCCAACAGCCTAACCCCTGCACAGCCACTTGCTCATTCCCCTCTTGCAAGATTGGGAGAACATAGAAGGAAGGCAGGAAGACTTGTGAGTGAAGGTAATGACAGTTTAGTATGGAAAGCAAAAGCTGTGTGCAAGAAAGGGAATTTATTCACTACTTCCCATGAGCAGGCAGATGTTAGCCACTCCCAAGAAAGTGGAAATGGGGCTTCAGCATGCTAAATTGTTACTTGGGAAGAGAAACAGTGTACCCGTGAGCATCCTCCTGCCTCCTGATGTTATATGGTGTGGAATATTTCTTGAGTCAATTCATGTCAGCTGTGTCCCCTTCCAGTCACTTGCCCACCCACAGCCCACTCATTGCTGAGAGTAGGGGAGCGCAATAGGGCAAGGCATGAAAAAGAGAAATCCTTGATGCTGTGCAAGCACTACATAGTAACAGCAAAAACATGGGTGTGTTATCAACAGTTTTAATCACAAATACAAAGTCCAGCACAATATGTGCTGCTGCCAGGAAAATTAACTCCATCCCAACCCAGTACTAGAAAAAGTAAAAAATGCATGTCTCCCTGCTGAAGTTGTTCTCAAAGACTCTCTGAAGATTCTCTTTAGCTGATACAGAATCGTGATCATGTCCAGGGTTTTTTTTTTTGTTCTTTTTCTTTACTCTGACAGTTTAAAAAGCGTATTCTTGATTCCATCCAGGCTTTTTCATGCATCAACTAAATTGTTTATGTTCCAAATAGTTATATGTATGTATGCTTATTGATGGAGTAGGATAATAACAAGTTTAAATGAAAAAATAAATTAGCTTACAGAATATGCTGTCAAAGTTGATGATATAGAAACATTGTCACTAGGTAATCAATCTGTTGATTGAATCTGTTGTTAACTTATAAATACTTTTTTTGTCAGTGGTGGTGCCTCTGAGTTTAATCCTTTAGAATGGTCTTGCTTTCTTTCCACACTGAAATGTTTTTATTACTTGTCTTGATAGAGACCTACTTAGCAGAGTTCACAGTCTTCCCCTCCTTTATTAGCTGCTTTTTGCTATATTACCCAGTTCCAGATTTGTTGCCCAAGCATCACCTTTCATTCTCATTCCTCTCTGGATGTGAAGACCTAGATTAGTTTATAGTTTTACACATACTTTCTTCATGCTGTTTCTAGCATAAGTACCCATGCATTTAAATGTCTTATGTCTTAATTTACATAATTGCATTTCTAAGTTCATGAGAATACTGTCTTGTAGTGCCAAAGGCCTACAACTGTGTCACTGTTGCATCTCCATATTTTTTAAGCACATCCAACACAAACCATCTGTCTTTGCTTGCATGATAGAGTGCTATAAGCTGTAAACTTTGTGCCATTGCTCAGATAGCAGTCAGATTTTGATATTGACCACTGCTGGTCAATCTGCACTGGCAGCCTTTTTTACCTGTGTATTAAGTTATGAAAAACAACACTGCTGTTGGTTCTCTCATGTTATCTTTAACACACTGGGAGAATTCCCCAGAAAAATATTTTTCTCTAGTGTCCTACTCAGAATTCCATCCCTTGCTGGGTGCAGGAGGGCCAGTAGCAATGAGGGATAAGGACAAGGCAGAGGTACTCAATGCCTTCTTTGCCTTGGTCTTTAATGCCAAAGTGGAAAGTGCTAGGGATACTCAGCCCCCTCAGCTGGGAGATGGTGGGAATGAAGCTCCAGCTGTTCGGGAGGATTTGGTTAGACCTGCTCGGCCAACTAGACATACACAAATCCATGGGGCCAGATGGGATCCATCCAAGGGTTTTAAGGGAACTGGGAGAGGTTCTCGCCAAACCCCTTTACCTCATCTACCAGCAGTCCTGGCTGACTGGGTAAGTGCTGCTAAACAAGAGACTGGTAAATGTTACACCCATTTACAAGAGGGGTCGAAGGAAAGATCTGGGAAACTACAGGCCTGTCAGTCTGACCTCAGTACCAGGGAAGGTCATGGAGCAGATCATCTCGAGTGCTATCATACAGCACACGCGGGACAACTGGGCGATCATACCCAGCCAACATGGGTTCTCCAAAGGCAGGTCCTGCCAGACCAACTTGATCTCCTTCTATGACAAGGTCTCCCATTTAATGGACGAGGGAAAGGCTGTGGATGTGGTGTATCTAGACTTCAGTAGAGCCTTTGACACAGTTTCTCACAGTATCCTGCTGGAGAAACTGCCTGCCATCGGCGTGGACAGGCACACCCTCTGCTGGGTTAAAAACTGGCTGGATGGCTCGGCCCAAAGGGTTGTGGTAAATAGAATTAAATCCAGTTGGAAACCGGTCACAAGCAGTGTTCCCCAGGGTTCAGTGCTGGGTCCAGTCTTGTTTAACATCTTTATCAATGGTCTCAACGAAGGTATTGAGTGCACCCTTAGCAAGTTTGCAGATGACACCAAGCCGGGTGCAAGTGTGGATCTGCTTGAAGGAAGGGAGGCTCTGCAGAGAGATCTGGACAGGCTGGATCAATGGGCTGACACCAACGGGATGAGGTTCAACAAGGCCAAGTGCAGAGCCCTCCATTTAGGTCACAACAACCCCATGCAGCCTTACAGGCCTGGGGAGGAGTGGCTGGAGAGCTGCCTGGCAGAGAAGGACCTAGGGGTGTTGGTTGACAGCCGACTGAACATGAGCCAGCAGTGTGCCCAGGTGGCCAAGAGGGCCAATGGCATCTTGGCCTGCGTCAGACACATCGTGGCCAGCAGGAGCAGGGAGGTGATTGTGCCCCTGTACTCAGCACTGGGGAGGCCGCACCTTGAGTGCTGGGTTCAGTTTTGGGCCCCTCACTACAGGAAGGACATTGAGGGGCTGGAGCGTGTCCAGAGAAGGGCAGCAAGGCTGGTGAAGGGGCTGGAGAATAAGCCCTGTGAGGAGCGGCTGAGGGAGTTGGGGTTGTTTAGCTTGGAGAAGAGGAGGCTGAGGGGAGACCTCATCACTGTCTACAACTGCTTGAAAGGAGGTTGTGACGGGGTGGGTGCTGGGCTCTTCTCCCAAGTGACAGGTGATAGGACAAGAGGAAATGGCCGCAAGTTGCACCAGGGGAGGTTTAGACTGAACATTAGGAAGAATTTCTTTACTGAAAGAGTGGTCAAGGACTGGAGCAGGCTGCCCAGGGAGGCGGTGGAGTCACCATCCCTGGAGGTGTTTAAAAAACGGGTGGATGAGTTTCTTAGGGACATGGTTTAGTAAGGAGACAGGCACGGTTGGAGTCAATGATCTCAGAGGTCTCTTCCAACCTAATAATTCTATGATTCTATGATTCTCCAGTCCTGCTTTACAAAAACTTAAGTCAAACTGATGATTTTATTGAGAAGACAGTCTATGATACTGAAAAACTGTGGTTCTTTTTTTCCCATGCTCTGCCATCTGAATGTGTCAATTTATTGTCTCCTGTTTATAAAGGGAAGTGGTCGAGTCACCACATGTGCAGATGTTAAAAAAGCGTATAGATGTGGCACTTTGGGGCGTGGTTTAGTGGACACAGTGGTGTTGGACTGACAGTTTGACTGGATGATTTTAGAGGTCTTTTCCAACTTTAATGATTCTGTGATTCTAAATTCATAACATTAAGCATCATCATTCTGTTTGATGTTGGTATAGTACTTAGTCCACTGGGGTTGTCAAAATAAACAATAATGAAAAGAGCTCAGCTTAATGCTGAGAAAGTACATTCATTGAGTTTGCAGGGGCGACAGATGTGCACAAATTGTTTATATTTAATATTGAAATCCATGCGATACAGCAAAAATGGAACTTATGATGTCTTTGGAAAGTAAGCACGTGAAGTAGAGAGAAACTCTAATCTGGAGATCCTCTCTTGGTCAACTTCCTTTTTTACCTTTCCAAATTCAGCAGTGCTTGGTTACATGAAAAACATGGGAAGATTTAAGAAGAGAATAAGTTTCCATTAATATGATGAAAGCAGCTTCTTAGTACTCTCTATTTTATATCTCTTTATTAATTCTTCATGGTAAGAGACATGGCATTTGTTTATGCAACACTTTCCGGTATTGCCTACGATTCCATTGTTCTAATTGCTGCAGGAAAATGTGTAGCTTGTGTTTCTTCTATGTGTTGTGCTTAAAATATTAATATAACAGCTTAATTGTAGCTAGTTTTATACCAAAACCACTTAAAATGCAAGAAAATTGTACTCTTGAATGTAGGCAGGAAGAAGCCTAGAAAATGCCAGTTTGTGGCCAGAAATTTCAAAACACATGAGTACTTTTAGACTAGACCATAAATTGTGGCTTTATCATTATAAGGCTCTTTATGATTTAGCGAAAGTAACACTTTTGATTATAGGCATATATTCTGGGGAATATCAGTGACTTTGAGTCAGGAGTTTTAGGAGTCATTTGTTTAATATGTTGTGCTATTAGAAGGCTTGAAAATTAGCTTTCCAAATTAGATGAATAAATTATAGATAAAGTGAAGAAGCATTTGTTTTCTTTTTTTTGTCCATTTTGTTCAATCAGGTTTTCCTCTGGTGGAATTAGAATTTTAGTGATAACTTCTGTGCCTATCATTTTACATTTTTAGTCACTCTTAAAAGCAATTCACAAAAGATCACTTCTGAAATTTTGCGGCAGGCTCTATGCTCCCCCTGCCGAGCTCTTTGAATAGACAGAAACTAATCATTATCTGTTAGCTTTCTCCTGAAGATTTTAAAGCTAGAGAAGAACATGAACCTTCACTTTTTATTATATTAGCTCAGATAAATGCTTTTGAATGCTTATTAAAAGAAGTGTTAACTCATGCTTTGATTGTTGTGGTTTGTGTGAACAATAATGTTAACTTTGTGGTTTTAGTTAAGAGATTCGCATTTATCTTTGTTTTTTGAATAGATGATCTGCTATTGTACTAGTGGCTTGACATAGTAATGAACTACAGTATGTTTCAAGTATATTAATTTTTTTTCTTTAGCAAGACATTGCTAACTGCTGATATGCAAAACTGATGCAACTTATGTGTGAGATGATCAGCATTTACATACAGTGTGAGAAGCATGTAAATGTTTAACTTTAGAGAACTTATTTTAATTAAACAGGACGTTTAAATTGACAATGTTAGAAAGTAAGGCAGTAAGAAACGAAGAATCAAGGCATTGTAGAGTAGGGGTTATTACTGCAGTATTAATGTAGCCAGTTTGCACTCAGGAAATATGGTTAAATATAACTCTAAATGTATGTATTTGTTATCTATTTAATAGAACATATAGAATGTACAAACTTAGTCAATTACTATTTGGATAGAAGCTACAACTATGGAATTTCCTAACTTTCTGCTTCTTAATTGACCATTCTGAATACTAGATATTAATTTTCTGTGTAATAGATACTGCATTTCAAATAATGCAAAAGCAAGTGTTTTTATGCCTTACATGTATACCTCGTGAAGTCAATAGGAAAAACTGCAATTACTATAGTAGGAAAAGGGATCAGGAACTTGCTTTAGTTGTTAACAAGCTGCACTGATCACAGACCCTCCTTCCTCTTTTGTAAGTATGCTGTAAGATATCGTGTGGCTCTGTATGTTCAAGATGATTGTTTTTGTCAGTTATCATGGGTTAAAACCCACTCCAGTGTTGGAAGTTAAAAATCTCAGCACTAGAATCCTCTTTTCTTTTGCACAGGGTTCCCATGACTTCAGTGAATTGTTCTGAATTGTTGGATACAGAACAGCAGACATTTGACATTCTGCTTCTACTCTAGATATTGAGTGTCCTGTGTCCTAGGTTTCTGTTGTTTTATTGTTTACTATTTTCTTCTGAGATGCCTTTTTTCGGGAAAGTGGAATTTAAAGTTTACATTTCATGGGCCTTCATGATATTTGCCATTTGGAGATCTCTGCGACGCTATGATGATGTTACTTGATGATGAACCTATTCTGTTATTTTACCTGAAAAAAAGAAAGTCATGAGGAGAAATCTGCTTAGAAAAAATTTGATGAGAGAAGAAATTATGATAATATGAAACTATACAGCTAGGGGCCTTACGTGAAAGTAATTTAGATGGTTTTTAATAAAATGTGGTGAAAAGTCAAGTTATATCTATTAATGCCTATGCTATGTGATCAAATGACTAATCACAGTACTTTAAAAGATCTTCTTGTTCAGAATTAAGCCCATTACAAGTAAATGCATTCATTAGAAGTAATTCTCTAACTTAGTTCTGTCAGCTAGAGACCTTGACACTTCCTTTAGAAATATTCTGGTAGTCATGTGGTTCTAAAATCTAGAAGAGTATTATAATGAAAGCTGTAAGAGTTACTTGTGCAAAAAGAGGAGTGTCCTATGAGAAGAATATGAAGATACTTATTTCATGTTCAGCTCAGAAAATCAAGTAAGACTATCTAGTTATTTTCGTAAGAGCCTGAGTTAGTCTTTTGAAGATCTGCGTGAGAAGCCAATTGCACAACAGACTGGTAAAACTACAAGGTATGTACCAAAAATCAGGTCTTGTACAATAATTAAGTCTAAAAAAAATTCCATAAGGAATACTTGAAAATAGCCTATGCTGTAACAAAAGTATTTGCTTCTAGAGCTGCATTCTACTGAACAAGGACCCTTTATGTCCTTATTGTAAGAATGAAAGAAAAAAAAATCTGCAGAGTATATACAGTTTTTTCTCTTCAACTTAATTTTTTTAATTCTTTTTTTTTAAAAAGGAAGCTGCACCTACAGAATCTCTGCTTAACTGGCAAGACTATGAAGGACGAACTCCGCTTCATTTTGCTGTTGCTGATGGGAATGTAGCAGTTGTTGATGTCCTGACCTCCTACGAAGGCTGCAATGTGACATCTTATGACAACTTATTTCGAACTCCCCTTCACTGGGCAGCCTTACTTGGTAAACTGGACAATGCTGAAGTCATTTAATAATTAATTGGCTGTGCTGTTTAATCTTTATCTCTGTTTTTAATTCCAGACTGGCATTATGTTTTTTTCTAAACCAGCATTAGAAGTTTGTCTGTAAACTGGGTTTTTTAGCTTGAGGTTCTCCAAAGCATTTTAAATGCATTATTTCAGCAGGCTATATATGCTCATGATTTAAGAACAATTAGAGCATACTTAGATGTTCTCTAGAGAACCAGAGAATTCCTGGTTCTCTAGACCAGCGGTGTCCAAAGTAGGCTATGCACACCCCAACATATATGCAAGACAATCCATTGAGGTGCATGAAGAAAGTGTCAGAACTTCTATTTATATTTATTTTTTTATCTGCAAAATAAGAAAACTTCACTAATATTTAATATGCAGATTGATACTAGCATCCTCATTTGGTCCATATGTAAGATGGTCACATAGGGTTTGCGACATTCCTGAGGGAAGAGAGTGCCTCACAACACAGATGCTGACAAAGGCATCATCATTCATTTGTTCACTTTCATCTTACTGCAGTATGTTGGAGTTTGTGTCCTGGTTAAGTAGATTTATGGATAATATCATCTAGTTTTTACTAAACCAGCCCTCACAAAATCAAAAACTAAATTAAAAAGATTCCCACAAAGAAACCACAAATAATGTGATAACGCCAGCACAAATGAACAACCAAAAAATGGCAGAGCTGACACTTCTTCTGCTCCTAGTACAAGCTTCTTATCAAATAAATTATGACAATCTAATCAGATCTGACAAGGTGTTGTATTCAGATAATTTTTTTTTTCTGTTCCTATTGCTCCGCTGAGACTCAGATTCTCTATAAATTGTAAACTTGCATACGTGAATTCTGCACAGGTTGGTTTTACAGGTTACAAAACTAAATCTTTGCAAAACAAGTAAAAACCTTATTAAATATCGTCTAAAAACAGGGAATCACAACTCATAAAATGACAGACACCAAAAAAAAAATAATTATTTAGAAAAATTGATCACCTAGCCATTCTCCTATGTGGAGGAGGAAAAATTAAACAGTATGTACCAGATAAAAAGGAGGAATCTTCAAACACTCTCTCCCCTTTTAACTGACTTCATCCCCATGACCCTTTGGGACACTCTAGAGAAAGAATGCCAATAAACGTATTGGATTGCTCATTGGAGCGAGTTAATTCAACTCCACTGACAATATACATGTAGTTTGATTATGTTTATTTAAAAAAAAAAAACAAGCAAAAAAAGAAGAAAGCATGTTTTCAGATTCACATTTGCATTCAAGTAGGGATAATGAATTTTTACAGAGAAATTGTGAAACATTTTAAGTGTCATACGATTGATCTCCCAAAGAAATAGTTGTTATCACTTGGTTCTGTCCAAGAAGCAAAATTTATTGTGCTTCGAAATTGATTGTATTTAACAGAGAAGTTTTGTCTGTTGGAAAAATGAATTGTCTAATCAATGTAGGATAAAGGGGGAAGATGGACCAAGACTTCCTGAGTACTGTGTGAACGTGATCAGGTCTCTAGGTGACATATACCCATGGGAAACTTCTGATTGGTAAATCATGAGTAATTTTTAGGGTGGTTTTTTTTTTAAAGTTTAAAAGTAAGATGCTGGATGTGGTATATAGATCTCAAAGAGTCTAAAATGTTACTAAATGGGTTAACAGTAGGAGATTTTAAGTAGTTTATGGATACAGCCACAAATATTCTATTAAAAGTGATAGGTTGCATGTGACTCCATCTTAGGCATTGGCATTGTTGTCCCTGCTACCTTTTATTTTGTGTAGATAAAATTCTCAGCTAAATTGCATCTCTTCTAAATAAAAGTACTACAGAACTTTTAATGTTTATGTTAATGTTCAGGTGAGATCCATCGTTACACCACTTTATTTATTGTTGTGCCCAGTACAAATTTTTATTCAACTTCCCCAAGCCTTCTTTCTCATAGATAATTAGGTAGACTTCGTGTCCTGATTACAGGGTTCAGTTAACATCTTTCTAGTTGTGTGTCCTGAAAGTTTAGGCACGTTTTTTTATAGGCTCAGTTCTCCCATGGTTTTCCTGCTAGGATTGCACCCAGAAAAAACTCTGAATTCACTTAGAATCATAGAATCATTAAGGTTGGAAAAGACCTCTGAGACCATCGAGTCCAACCATCAGCCCCAAATCACCATGCCCACCAAACCATATGTCACATGTACATATCCTTTGAACACCACCAGGGTGACTTCTTAGTCCTGAGATGGGAAGAGCATAGTAACGTTAGGTCTCTTCTTTTTAGGGTTTTTTTTTCTGGTAGAAAGGGACAGAATTTTGTGCTGTTCTGGGTCCACATTTGTTTTAATGACTGAAAGTAAAGAGGAGCCTTCCTGTATACTCTAAAGCCCCATCCAGAAACAAGATCCACATGGCTTTCCATCAGTTTTGACCCAAGTTGACCGTTTTCTCTCATTTGTTATACATCTATGCATATAAAGTCTGAAAGCACCATGCCACAAAGGAAGCTTGCTTAGTCCTCCATCTCTTAGGTTTTTAAAAGCTACAGATCACAACTGTTACACAGCTTCATTCTGTGTTGGTGTTTTCATTAAGAAGTCTGCTGCTAGTAGAGAGGTTTTCCTACTTTTTCATTTATTCTATAGTAATTCAAGTTAACTGCAAAACTAACAAGCTGAAAAATTGATTGTTTTGCGTACAGGCAAGATATTGGGAGATTTCTCCTGTAAAATCGGAATATTTTTATGTGATTTATGCGTTATGGTACCTCTTAAAATACCAAATCATTAAGATAGTCGGTGGTCTGCATAGGCCTACAAAAGGAAGAGTGTGAAAGGAGCAGTTGACTTTAGTAGCAATATACTTTATCGTGTCTTTGTTTTCCTGTCTCTCGAGAGAAGATAGTTTACCCGTCCCCCCAAAATGCTGTGATTTTAATCTGAAAACATTCTAATCTGTTTTGGTAGAAGGAGTTGTGTGTGTCAGTTTGTTTATTGTAGATGTGGCAGCTGGTAGTAGAGCCTCTGGATTCTGTTGTATATCTTCAGTTGAAATTTTGATTGATAAAACCAAAGTAAAGAATTTACACTTAATTTCCGTAAAACAATGTGATGTAGGAGGAAATTGTCGATGTTGGTTTAGCCTGTCTTTTAGTGGAGATGGACAAATTCACATCACCATCAGCCTGTACTCACTTTACTGCTTCTGACTGACCTCGCACTGCAATGCAATGTCTCAGCTGAATTATCAGAAGCTTTTTCTGGAAATATTCAACTTATTCATTGTAATGTTAATATTGCGGCTGTCTGACCAGCTACTGCTGGTTTCTTTATTTAGGGAAACGCTCTACTGATTTTCACATGTTCGTTTTCATAGGTCATTCTGATTTACAGATGCCCCTCAAAAATGAGGATACAGAATGTGGAACTGGAACACTATTGGGAAGAAAGTGCATGCCAGGCTTAATTGTTCAAATATCAAGACTTATATTTCTTTCTTATATTTACACTATTATGGCTATAGGCACAAACGCACTACTTTTATTGAAGTCTGTTCATTTCCTTCTGGGTTTGGGATTTCTTTTTTTTTTTTTTAATAGGGAACTTCAAGGATTTGATGCATATCTGGTTTTATTGTATTATTTTTCTCAGGTCATGCACAGATTGTCCATCTCTTATTAGAAAGAAATAAGTTTGGAACAATCCCATCTGACAGTCAAGGTGCAACACCCCTACATTATGCAGCACAGAGCAACTTTGCTGTAAGTAGCTGCTGTAAATGTGAAATAAATATATTTTGCTGAAATATTTATAATGTAACAAAGTGTTTGAATTGTTTTTAAAGTAATATAAACTCAGTCTTGACTCACAAGCTTAATTCAGAGTTTTCTTCTGTTATGTTATATAAATGTGATTACTTTCAAACTATTAAAAATAGATTTTAAAAAAATAAATTGCTGTACAAAAAGAAGCCCTTTAATCTTTATGTTTGCATCAGAACACACAATAGTCATTTAGGTGGTTCAGTAAAACCAGAATGGCACCTACTGTTTTACATTGCTTTCACTTTTTAAGTCTCATTATAGCAAAATCGATGTAGTCATAAGGCATCTAGAGGAAAATCACCTGTATGAATATTTGCGCAGCTGCTTCAGTACCAGTCAAACCAGTCTTTGACTTCAAGAAGGTGATTAACTTATTAATGTTTGCCATTATGAATAAACCATTGTCTCATAAAGCATTGGCTAAAGAGCGAGTACCTTTTGCCGCAATTCTCCATGAACATTAAATTTTTAAAATATTTTAAAAGTTTTTAATGTTTAATATTAAAAAATATTTTTAAATTCAGACAAAAAAGAAAGTTTGCTTCTTAGACAGCTGAATTCTTATATTTTGGTAGAATAGGTGATTTTTTTCTAGAGTAAGATCAGTTATGGTAGAGCTGAGTATAAAACCCCGCAGTTTAATGATTGCTGGTCATCGATGTTATTATAGAAGTAGTTCACAAGCACTGGAACTAAAGGCTTTTTTCATGCTGCTCTGTCTCTTATAGTTGAACTATGCCTTGCATAGTAAGCTGAGAGGTCCCATTCAGATTTTCTTCAATTGTATTATTCATAACCTCCCTTTACAAAATGGTTTAGTGTCTAATTAATGTTGTCATGTAGCACATGTTGCAGCATTTTCTTAACAGGGACGCTAATTTGAGTCTTTCTTGCCTACCCACGTGTTAATCTTCATAAAACAAGTAAAGTTTTAGTGCCCTTGGGAACCATTCAAGTTAACAAACCCAGAAGTCCTATTGAAAGAGGGAACTGACCAATATATATTAATACCACAGCTTTCACCCTCCCTTTACCCATGAAAATGACTTTTAGGCTTTTCATGGGGTTTTTTGTAGGTAGTCTTAGTAAGACAATACAGATATTTCTTAAGTTCATACTTTCATTGGAGCTTATGTCTGTGTATAATTTATACCTTTTTAGAGAGTTGCTTATCGATGCTGGTTATTATCCATTATGTGGTACGTATGTTTTGGGTCTGACTCACCTGAAATATTTATGTTGTAAAAGCCTTCCTTTCTAGTTTGGGTTAGACTTTTGGGAAAGATAGACTGTTTTTATTAACAGTTTGGTGATGATCTCCACATGCTTTTATCTTTTTTTTTTTCTTTTCTATATTGATACATTCCTAAAAATGATTTTTCATACTGGCTTTCTTTCTCTGGGCTTGATGCAGTTGTATGAAACATTTTCATTGCCTTTTGATGACATCAGCCAGCCAAACTATGATATCGTTTAGGTTTTTGTGAGGAAATAGAGCAGATGATGGAATCAGACATTCATCTGTAATCTCACATACTTACAGTGGATGTACTGTTTCCCATCTTACATGAAGAATCAAGCAGAAGAGTCTCATTCAGATCTGCAAGCCTCTTGGCTGGTGATGTGTCCAAGAGCGCCTGTTTATGCATGCCTAAATTATAGGATCTTCTCTCTTTTTTTACCACTCTGGTTGATTATGAGCACCACTGTTTGCTTTTTTTTTCAATTACATACAAATCCTTGAGTAATTCCTACCACTGAATTCCATATACATAGTCAAACAACTGAGTGGAGTCACGTCCATATTTGTTTTGGCAGTAGCATCTATATTTTTTTATGGTTTGAGAGCATTTGAAAAGAACGTTGTTGTTCTCTTCCCTCTGCTGAAGTTTGGATAGGCATGGTGTGTTTCTCAGTTAAAACATGATCTTTCTTAGTTCCTAACAAGAAGAAGAATGTTTGTTCTTTTGTGTTTATTATAAATATTTACACTGCTATCAGTTTTTCTTAACTTGATATCTTGTTCTTTGGTCTGTTTTTCTGCAGGTTGCTTATTCTAATATGACATTTTTGTTTTTAAATACTGAAGAGACTTAGGTAGTGCTTAATTTACACGAAGAATTTCTTCTCTTAAGACTAATTTATACCCACTTACTACAGAAAGAAAAGTTCTAGAACAAGAGAGGTTAACTAATATAACTACCCAGATAGGCTGACTGAAATTTAGGTGGCTTTATATATCCTGCAGAAGGTTCAAGTAAACATCCTTTTTAAATTTTTGAACTTCATATGTGAAGGCAGATGCTCTATTAGTATTGATTTTAGCATGCAGAATGCAGGACCAAACATCTATTATTATTTTTCTGAATTTTTCTGGAGATGTTCAAGGCAGTCTATTTCCCTTCCACATACTTGTATAGATTGATCTACCTATCTTATTTTTGAATAATCAAAAATAACATATAATATTTTTCAGAGTTTCTTGATAGCACAAAATGAAATTATCCAGGTTTACTTTTCTCCCTTTACTTTTGGTTTTCAGCTTAGATTTTTGTCTTCTCCACTTTTTTTACTAGAGATAAAATACCTGTAATTTTTCATGATGAAGTGCATGTAGAGTTTAACTGATTGATACCTCTATTTTCTGATTTCTTAACCATCCTATTATAATTTAATTTCATTTTGTTTTCAAGTTGTGATAACTTCATTGTGGAAAATAACTCTCATAGCACTGTGGAATTTTCTTCCACTTTTTCCCATTACAAACTCTAGGGGAAAATAAAGAGTGGTTGAAAGAAACATTGCTTTGCTAAAACTTAATGGAAAAATAAAATTACTTATTTATGTCTATAGGATGTGTGCCTTGGTATTGAATAGGTCCTGCATTCATACTGCTTTTCACTTTGCAGGATTTCAAGCAGTGCAGAGTACTGGTAGGGTGCTGAGTTGCTGGCCTAATGAGTGGCCATTTGTGTCTGAGGTGGAGTGCTGGTCAGTATGAGCACACAAAGCTATAAACACATGCTGGTTTGTGTGAAAGTCTTAATGCTTCCTTTCAATTGATATTTCTGGCTGGACCTTTTTACAGTAAACTGGTAGTTCAGCTACAGACCTAAATTCGCAAAGCTGTTAGGATGTTAGATCAGATTAAAATAAGATAAATGAGAAATTTCCTATTTCTTTAGAGGGATGAAATTATAAATAATAGTAGTTAAAAAAAAGTCCAAACTAATCAATAGGACTTAGGCGTTTTAAAAACCTTTGTGTTTATAAGCATTTGATTGCTTATAGCCAAGGAATTCTCCTACCCAGAGCAGTGGCAGAACTATTTTGGGGTCACACGGGGAAAGCATAGAATAGCCTTAAAACTAAAATATAAAAATAAAATGAAATAATGAATCTCACTTGTTTTTTCAGTTTTTATTGGCTAGCCTATCAGTGGCTCTTAAGAGATGTTTACCAGCTGTTCAATACACAGCCATTGTAAGGCATTAAATAGAAAATGGAAAACCTTCCTCTAATTCCTTTTCTTGCAGTAGTGATTTCTTCTCCCTTCTCTTTCCTGTGTGGCTTATTAAGAATTTAGAAGCAGGTTAAACAAGTGCACTTGTTTGCTGAGACCGTAACACAAACACAGCTTTTGAAGAAGTAATTATTTTTCTTTGATTTAAATAGAGATTTTAATGTGGAGTTACAATGAAATGCCTGGACTTGGGTGTAAAGCTTTTCTTAATGTTTTTTTTATTTGTAATATCTATAATGTTATGATTTAAGTAATTAGTAACCTGTTGATATTATTAAATATTAGGAAATATGTCTATATTGCTCCAAAGGTTCTTTTTCCTCAAGTTATTAGAGTTTGGCAAACTAAAGTATTTGAATGTACAGTCATATTTAGAATTGGAGCAAAAAAATATGTCAGGAGAATATTGTGAAGGAACACTATTTTATCATCATAGTATTACAGTAATATTTTGATAAACCGATAATATTTTTTCCATTGCTTTCTTCACAGCCACTGCAGTGCCTTTTACTTCCTTATGATGAACACATGATGCTTATAAGAAAAAAGTATGAAATAAATGACAGTGTTAAGCTGATAGTTAACATTGATGAGGAAAAGGGCCTAGCAGAAAATACAGTGCTGCTGTTGAGCTGTTACTCTATGTAAATTTAAAAAGAAAAAAGGAGGCTTTGATTTGCTTCATAAACAGCTAAATGAGACACAACAGTTTCTTGTTACAGTTTCCTTTTAATGTTAATTTCAGTACTATGTCTTTTCAGGAAACAGTTGAAGTATTTTTGAAACATCCCTCTGTAAAAGATGACTCAGATCTTGAGGGAAGAACATCTTTCATGTGGGCAGCTGGCAAAGGCAGTGATGATGTCATTAGGACTATGCTGGCTTTAAAATTGGATATTGATATCAATATGACAGACAAATACGCTGGCACAGGTAAGTTGCTTTACCATAAAGAGCCACTGGATTTTTCCAGCTACTGTGACTTCCAACAAATTAAAAAAATTGTTAGACACTATATTAATCTTTTCTTGAATGTGTACCTTAATCTTGAAAATATTTCTGTGTGTTTAATTACGTTTGTGAGTTGCTACTTATTGTGGGAAAGAAACAGATCTGTATATGGTTGGACCAGTTCATTTGCAATATAGCAAGAAGAAGAAATGTACTGCTGTGCTGCTGTTTAGTTGGCTCTGTAATCCTGGTAAAGGAAAAGCTGTTCTGTATTTTGAAGAATAAAATTAAGTAAAGTTGCATAAAAAGCCCTCCCTGAAAATGCCTGTTAAAAAAAAAAATCTTAGTGAATAAATGCTTTAAAAGAAGTGGCTAAATTATTGTCATGAAAGTCATAGCTGCGACAGTTACTCGTAAAGGTAGTGCAATAAAGATTACAGCTATTGCACTTCTGTGTTCCAAAAGAGGTTAAAATTGATAACCTTGAATTTTAGCATCCCATTATCTGCCCAAAGCAAAAGATAGAAATGCAACACAGTGTTTCAGAATTCAGGCGTGCAAGTCATGGAATTCCAAAGTTCCTATGGCAATTGTGAATTTACCTCCTTTAATGAGAAATTATAAGAATTTGTGGTAGAAATATTGTACCTATGTAGTGCTTTCAACAAATATATAATGATTCTGACAGAGACACAGGTGTTAAAGAGGATATATATTCAACAGTGTTGGAAATATAGGTAAAAGTAGTGTAGCTATATAGCATGCTGATGACATCTGAATAAAGAGAGAGGAGAATATGGATATATTGGGGGTAAATTTGAAGGGTTTGGTAGCAGGGGAGTGCAGGCGTAAGCTGTGTGGGAAGAGGTCATGAACTACCCTGTGCCAATCACAGCCAGGTCACAAATTTAAAAGTTAAGTGCTAAAATGAATACCTATGTATAGTAAGTAGTAAAATGATAGACAAGCTGATAGGATCACACATCTGTGAATAATACGTTTCTACATTTCCAAGTAGAAAGCATTTGTCCTGTAAAGAAAACTATGTTATTTTAAAAAAACAAGAGTGGATATTGCAATGTTTGTTTAAATAAATTTTGATGTATTAGCTTTAAAGTATAATTAAGCATTGGGCTGCAAACACACACAAACTAGCATAAGCTGCATGCTTAGATTTAGGGAATACGTAGCATAGATCTGCCACAACCAAGAAATGAAGACAGGAGTTTTGACAGCTTTTATCTTTTCAGATTACACTTTGATTTACATACAAATGGTAAACAAATGCAGTGTCAGGGTTGTGTAGTTCATGATTTGAAAGACAGTGTGTATGAATATCACTTTCCAATTAAAACAATTGAATTTTTTATTTCCTTTGGCAGTACGGGGGCTCTTTACACAAAAAGCCAAGTACAGTTACCATAAAATTCTATTTAAATATCTAAATTCTTGCTTTCCTTTCCAAGTTAATTTGTAATTTTTGAGTTTGTGAAATGGTGCGACAAAAAAAATCTCAGTCTTTATAGTTTGTGAAATCATCAAAAATGTACTCTACCAGTCTCACCTGTATATACTCCTTCCTGACAGTTCCCTTTCAAATACCTCACGGTGTTTGTTTCAGACCTTAAGGTGCAGTAATGTTGTTATCACTGTGCAAACGTCTTTACAAAGATTGCCTTCTTTGTGGACAGTAATCACATACTGTGTTTCTGAAATTACTCAGGTGTGGATTTCATGCTTGAATAATTCATATGGTTGGGTTTATTTGCTTTTTGGTCTTAAACCTTTCATAGCAGTGATGTGTGATCTCCTTTTAATCTTGATTTTTGTTGTAGGGCTTTTAATCCAAGGCAATTAATGGATTTTCCATTTATTCGAAACTGCCATTGTGTAGAACACACTAGTAGTCTTAAAGTGGGGAACTGTGCTGTTTGTTGCTTGCTGTCGAGTAATCTACATTTTGCCGTTGTGCAGCCATGTGCAGTAGCATGGGCTTTATTGTAGTAAGCTGTAAACTTAAAGGGAAGCCTGACAGTAAATCACTCTCTGACTTCAGACCTGTTTTTTTCCCAAAGGTTCTTAAATCATTCCCAACTTTTGGTGAGGGAAATGTAGCATTGTATTCTGACGGGAAACTATGCAGTAATAGAAAATAGCATACGTGCCACCATGCCTGAGATACAGTTGCTGAGGAGAGTTCAGGGTTGTGTTTTTCTGACTTTGTGTGCCAACTCAGTTCAGCTCAGTTATAGCATTGCGTTAAGGCAGCCTTTTGCATTTACTGAAAAAGAGCAAGCTTGCCATTCAGTTTTGCTAGAACATCCAGACTCCCCGTATTCTGTAGGAGAATGACACCAAGGGAAAGGAATTTCCCTGTTCTTGGAGATCAGCGCTGCAGGAGAATTACAGGGGCAGCTTTATAGCTCTGCCGTCACTGCGTACAATGGAGAGGGCTCTGTCTGTTTGCTGAATAAAGGGCCTATTGTGACCAGCTGGCTGAAGAATCTCTTCAGTCACCGTGACTCCATCACAGAAAATTTGGCTTACAAGAAAATATTGAGCACAAAGTGCGAAACAAGATGCCTGCGTCAGAATGAGTGATAGGGGGGAAGAACCGGCCAAGCTGACACAGCAGCTCTTTTTCTATTGTATTGTTATACACACCCCATGTGTCATCTGATGGAGTGGTTTACTGCCTTTGGTTTCGTAAGAAATGCAGTACAAAAACCAGAACATAGAGTTTACTGTGAGGTCAGACCATGAAAACCAGGCCCATCCAAATGTACAAAGTGGCAAGGATCTCATTCTTGTCAAATTTCTACTGATGGCCACCCACTCGCCTCACTACTGCAGATCTTGCTGCCTACAGATGTTTTTCACGAGTGCGATGAGCAGGGGCATGCTTTTTAACTGCGACAATTAAACATCTTAAAGGCATGACTTCAATTACTAAGGCAGCACTACTTAGAGCATATCTGGCTGTGACCCCAGTACTTGTAGGAAGAGCCTGATTTGTCTGCGTTCCAGTTACTACCACTAATTTTTAGAATCTGTTTTAAGGTAACACACGTCAGCTGGATTTGATTCACAGACAGTATGAACAACTTGTGCATTTTAGTGGTTCTCATGTAACAGGTTGTGTTGGGTCACTTTCATAAACTCTGTGAAGCTGGTGCCAGCGGTAAACAGTAGCAGGCAAATACAAAAAGCCTGACTGTTTTGATACGCTGGCTATGGTTCAAGAAGCAGTTCCTTCTAATGTTGGCCTTCACAGTGTACATTACCGTATAATGCTTCTGCTGGATCCTGACCCTGCCTGTTTTAATATTAAACAAATAGAGACATGTAGATATTGTTTACAGCCCCGTATTTGGCTTGCTTGAGCAGACTGAATTCTCATCAAGGATGAATATTTGTGAAACTTCATGGGGAAATATAAATTCACTTTACTAAATGCACATGTATGAATTCCAGTTTTGTATTTTCATTCTGATTTATTTTGATTTTGTCATCTGTGAAATATTCAACATGTAAGACAGGGTGAGAATGTAGATTATCTGATTCAATTGCTGACTATAGGAAGTAATCCAAAGCCTTCTGAAACCAAATTGTAAGTGAAATCATCAATATGTGTCCTCTGTTAGTATGAAATCTCCTTGCTGTGTGTAGTTTGCCTTTCCTTCAAAAAGACCACAGAGCCCATCATACTGGCACTTCAACACTTTCCTCATCTCCAGCTGGCAGTGCCAGCAGGAAGCTATGTCAGCTGGTAGCAACTTCGGTTATAGGACACCACATCTTTACTTCTGAGGACTTTACTTTGCTAAGGTTGCTCTGTGTTATTTGTTGGTTTGGACTCAGTGAAGTCTACATACATTCAAAGATGAGAAGGCAAAAAAAACCTATGGAAGAGCAGGAGTCTGCAGAATCAACTGTACATAGTTTTCATACAACTGAACTTCATAAACTGTAGGGATGAGACAAAATGCAGTATCTGGTTGGTCTGTCTTTTTCTCTTTTTTTAAGAAAATAGGGAGCTGCAGATACTGTGTGAGATGTGATAGCCTTGCTACGTAATTTTGTGTAAAACTTTTTCCAGGTAATTCTGAAAAAAACCCCAACATCTTAGTGGTTATCTGGAGTTGAGACAGCTTTGCTTATTTGAAAGGAAAAAAAAGGTATTTTCAAGAAAGCATTGAAGAAATAATGAAAACTTTCTTTCATTGACAATAGGTGGTTTCATTTCCACTGGAGTGATGTAAATGCCACAAAAGAGAGGCAGAAGTAGATCATGTTATGTTCTCTTAACCAGAAGCTGCTAACCTTCCACATATCTTCAGTATAACCCCGTCTTGGTGTTAAGGTTAAAATCCTATCTATATAAATTAAAACCATGTTTCATGGCTTTTTTTCTGCTTATTGCTCTGTTGTTTGTATGGCAAGTAGATGTTGTTAGTGATCACTTGTTATGATTAAGTCTTATGGTTGAAAAGCACTTTTTAAAAGAAAATTAATTTATATTTTGACTGTTCTAATTGTGAACTTCAAGAGCTCATGTGTGACATCGTGATTTCTGTTTCTGACTACTTTATTCTTTTAGCATTACATGCTGCTGCCCTTTCTGGCCATGTCAGCACAGTGAAATTGCTGTTGGAACATAAAGCACAGGTAGATGCTTTGGATGTCATGAAACATACCCCACTTTTCCGAGCCTGTGAGATGGGACACAAGGAAGTGATACAAACACTCATTAAAGGTCAGCTGTTATGAATTTACCAACCTGTTCAGAGTTCTGGTGCTGTTTCCTGTGTGACGGCAAAATAAACAGCACAGCTGAGCAAGAGGTGGGGTAGAAAATTACTTATCTAAAGCAGGGCTTGTGTGTAAGTACCCTTTGTGAAACAGTGCTAGTAAATGTAAAAGAATAGCTACAAGAATTAAATATAAAATGTTAAAAATGGAAATAATTAATTCCACAGCTCTTTTCTGCTCAAGTCTTTTCAAGTATGTCTCTCAAAACACCTCTTCCCCCAGCAAGTCATTGTTTCTGTTTCTTTTTTTTTTCTCCAGTAAATATGACCAAATTAAACTTTATCTTTTTTATGGGAAAGCATTTTTAGGCTTTTTTGAAGACTTTTTGACTATTTAAACAAATTTTTTTAATGAAAGTAGCTATCAAAAATGCTAAATCATTAATATTTTCCTCTGGTTAGTTTTTGTAAGCAGCATTTTATTTGTAGACAGAAATAAGATTTAACAACGTACATGGTTTTAGATAATGGTAAAAACTCTGCTAAAGTGAAAGAAGTATGGTGAAAGACTAGTGGTATTCTAGCAAAATTCTCTCCTTTTAGCTTCACATAAATGTTCTAAGTAGTTATAAGCAGTCTCCCTCCTACTTGGGATATTATTCTGTTATGGTCAGTTGAAATATCCAGGCTAACAGGTTGCAAATTTTCTGTCAACCAACCTTTCTTGCTGAAAAGCGTGTTTTCTTCTGTCACCTGATGAACATAATTTACCATCCTGTTAAGCTCTACCACCCATCCTCTATGCCACATAGCTTTTGGAGATGTAGGAAGCTTGGTTATCAGAACCTGGGTTGTGTTTAATTAAATATTTTGTCATGTAGACAGTCATAGTTGCTAGTTGTTTCAACTTTTTATATTTGTGGAGTTTTATTTTGGTACAGAGTTTTTACTTCTTTCAAGAAAACAGAGAAATTACTTACCTGTATAAAAAGGTCTTAGCATGCTTGAATTTAAAAAAATCAAGTTATTCTTAGCCTGTGAATATTTGATCTTATCTGCTTTAGAGATTTAAAAAGATATTTCATCTGAAATTTAATTTTCAAAAGTAATGTTGTTTTTAAGAAATAGAAGTTTCACTGAAAATTAATAGGCCGAAACAAATAAAGGCTAGGTTTTTCAAGGGCATTTGATAAGGAGATTCTAAAGCATCTGAGAGGATACTCACAAGCTTGTAAAAAATTTCAGTGTCTGACCATCACTGAATCTCATTTCCAATTCTTTTTTATTTAGGTTTTAGAATTTGAGTAACAGAGGTGAAGTTACTTTGAGAAATATCTCTCTGAATTGTCAATTTAACAAATAAGTTCTAGTTGAACCTATCCTCTAGTTGAACCTATCCTATTTTTTTTTCTTTTCATTCAAAAGTGTTTTCTTTTTATGTTCAAAAATGTATTTGTTGTTACAGGAGGAGCAAGAGTAGATTTGGTGGACCAAGATGGCCATTCACCCCTTCACTGGGCAGCCCTCGGGGGAAATGCTGACGTGTGCCAAATCTTGATAGAAAATAAAATCAACCCTAATGTGCAGGATTATGCAGGCAGAACACCTCTGCAGTGTGCTGCTTACGGAGGTTACATTAACTGCATGGTAGTGTTACTGGAAAACAATGCAGATCCAAATATTCAGGATAAAGAGGTACGTTGTTCTTTACTGGGCTGTTTAATTAACTTTAGAATAACTACAAGTCAAAACATTTTCCTTTTCTTCAAGGTCATTCTCTTTTCTGGGACATAGAAGCATCTTTGCTTCCATTTATCCCAAAGGAAAGTATGTCATGACATAATTTTCCCTGTGGCTTCACTTCTAAAATCTTGAATGAAAAGTATTATTTTAATACGTAGCATGAATTGAAGATTCATATTTTCCACATCACTTTTACACTGGTCTTATGAGGAATCATATTAATCACCTGATTTCTTAACTTCTATCACTCCTTATTATCAGCTGACATGGGAATGTTTTACAGTCTATGATGTGTCTCCTCAGCATAGAGGTAGAGCAAGTAAGATATTGCAAGGACAAGAACTGCTTCAATTACTTATCCACATTGGTATCCACATACGTATTGCTTTTCCAGGTGAAAAAAAGAAAAAAAGAAAACCTATTAGTTGATATGTTGTTTTGTGCCATTATTTAAGTAGTAAGTGCAATGAGGAGCCAGAGTAATTGTACAACATAGAATCATGACGTGGTTTGGGTTGGAAGGGACCAACCCCCCCCATGGACTCATCCAATCCGACCTTGAACACCTCCAAGGATGGGGCTTCCATGCCTTCCCTGGGCAACCTGTGCCGGTGTCTCACCACCCTCACAGGAAAACATTTCTTCCTATTATCTAATCTAAATCTCCTGTATTTGAGTTTAAAACTGTTACCCCTCATCCTATCACTGCACTCCCTGATAAAGACAATCTCCGCGACTTTCCTATAGGCCCCGTTTAAGTACTTGAACATAGAACTGATTTCTTCGTTATGTGACATACTTTCTCAGAAGTAGGTAGAACATGCATTAAAAGAATTTCAACCAATTTGTTAAACTTTTTGGTAGCTCTTCATTGTAGGGCATGGATAATTCCAGGTAACGGAGAAGTGGTTTTTATTATGAGTTCTACAGAGCACACTGGAGAGATTTTCCAACCTGCTACCAGCTTTCTGTGGCATCAGTTTGAGTCCAGCTGAAAACATCAGTTCCACCTATTTCACACAGAGACACCACAGCGTACTCTTCAGCCCTTAGGGTTCAGGGAGAGTTAGCAGCACTGAACTCAGGGTATCTTCATGGTTTCCTGTGGTACCCAGCCTTCTAGGTATTTCTTACATTTGAAGTTCACAAAAGCAACATACAGACAGGACACATGGCCTGGAAGTGAAGTGAAATGTCTGTGTTTTGGTATTATTAACAGAGTTTGAGGTATTTTGCATTGTGGTTCTGTGATCCCAGTCCCAACAGTGGTCATATATGACCTGCCTGTGGATAGAGTGCAGCTTGAGAGTTGGACTACAGCTCCATGTGAGGAAAACTAGACTTCTGATATAAAGCTCATTTTGAAAGCGCAGCTGGAGTCAGCTTTCCTCTAACTTCATCAGATTTTGAATTTTGTAGTAATCGTAGTCTTGTCATATTGTTTTGGAGCAACTTAGAAAACGGTTTGAAGTACACAGGTTGATGGGGGCTGCTTCAGACGGAGCTAGTCTAGAGTACTGTTACTCTAGACAGTCTAGAGCTAGTCTCCCAGTACTGTTTTTTAGCTGCTTCAGGTGAAAAAGCATTACTGTGCTAATCTTGGTTTTGGTTGTGGGTTTTTTTTCAAGGGGGGGTGGGGGGGTGGGGAGTGTTGTTTGGTTTTTTTAAAGTTACTTAATTTTTAAGTGCTCTATTCTTTTATTTTAACAAGGAAGTTTGTTTAAAAGAGTTAGTTTGTCCTTCATGTCCAGAAGAACATTGAATTATAGTATGATTTAGGACATGATAGAATTCGGGGATAATATTTACTTTTGTTCTGTTCTGTTGTTTACAGGGAAGAACTGCTTTGCACTGGCTCTGTAACAATGGCTACCTTGATGCTATAAAGTTGTTGCTTGGCTTTGATGCTTTCCCTAATCATATGGAGAACAGTGAGGAAAGGTATTGCTTGTCTGAATTAATTATTTTTTAATTTAGCAGAAGTGCTACCTACTGATTTAAATGTTAAGTGTTCAGATACAGCCAGAGAATTGTGATCTTGTATTTGAAAGGAGTGCTGTAATCTTTGCCTTCAGTGTAAGCAGCTTTTCTAATGTGAAAATCTCTTGAAGTAAGACATTGCAACCTCAACTACGTATGTTTTTGAACCTTGAACTTAGAGATTTCTGCAAGTATTTACTCTTTCTAGTCTTGTTTGAAATATTAAAGATCTTTTTCATTTGTATGAAATTGAAAGTGGATATGCACAGTCAAAAGGATGAAAAGGCATTTCTGCTGCTGATGGCGTAGACTGTAAATTTGCTTTTCCATTTGGTAGGGGTACGGTGAGAAGAAAGAAAATGGGAGAAATTTAATGTTATGTTTTAAAATACTGATTAAAAATTACCTGCTGGTTAACTGTATTCTAAAGGCCAAGTTTAAAAAAAAAATCATCCTATAATCATAAAGAAGCAGTACATTTGCATCTCTTTTCTTTGTCTTTCATTGACATATAAATAATAGTTTTTTAAAAATAGTTTGGATTGTGGAGTTCAAATTAGTCACCTGACTATGAAGATAATTACTATTAGTAGAAACTTATAATGCCATTTTTAGAGGAGATGACCTCCTCATAATTATAACTAAAATTATGATCAGTATGTCATATAAATTTGAATATTTCAACATTTTAAATAACTTAAGGGCTTTGAAACCCCATATTTTAGTGCTAAATTTGAGACTGCCATGCTTATCCCAGTTTTTAGTTGCTTTCTTCCCCTATCATTTCTCTTTGGTTCTCTGCTCTAAACCACTCAGATGTCTGTTCTTTTCTGTTCTCATTTTTATTAAGAAACACAAATGAAAGTATAAGTAGTTTCTAATTAAGTAGTGCCAATATTCTTTTTAGTAGTTTTTGATAGAAAATTAAATAAACAATTACAATTAAGTGGCTCTTACTAAAAGCCACTATTTTGCCAGAAAGGAGGCTACTATTTTCTTACTTTGTACAAATTTACTAATGATGCTCAAGTGTCAGGAAAAGACCTTATCTGTGATTTTACTGTGATCATTCAGTTGGTATCTATTTTTGTTTCCCTTCTGGCATTAATATATGTTCTTATTTATAAATTTGGGTTATTTAAAATATAACTAGCACTATTCCAAATACCAGCCCTTTAAGCACTAGTCCATGTGGAAAACAAAACAGATCCTAAATATTTCTAGATGAATCAGACTTTAAGTATAAATTCTCCTAAAATATATATTGTATATAAGAATTGCACAATTGCTTCTTCATAAACTTCTACACAACCCTTTTTTATTGTTAAGAGATCAGCGGTTTTGAAAGTGGAAAAATCAAGTCAAGTACTGTAAGAGATAGTGAAAATAACCTCGTGGATATGGTCCATCTGTGTTGGGTGAAAATTATTTTAAATCAGGAACAATTTCACCAAATAATATTTTTTTCTGATATACCTATAGAAAGGAGCTTCCTTTCTTCACTTTCTAGAGTGCAATATGAGATACTTGTTCAAAATTCAAAAGTAGCTGTTAAAGCTAAATACATTAGTGAAAAGATGGAACTGAGATTGCAAATAGAATTTTAAGCTGCTCTCTTGCTTCCAGATATGTGATCAAGTGCTAGCCTGGAGAGTGGCAGGTTTGTTTTTCTTTGCAAATTCATTTGGTAATCCAGCTTGATGTCTTGGATGCATCGTGTGCTGCCAGGCTGGCTGCTGCTTGACCAACTTCATACTAAATTATGTGTAACAACTGATGGCTGATGTCTTCTTTGCGTCTTTTTCTGTGAAGCCAGCTTGATTTAAAAGCTATCTGCTTTAGAGATAACTGGTTGAAAAGAAAATTTATAGCAGGCTTTGAACTGACACAACAGAGTAATCGCTAGTTGTGAGAAGAGTATATGAGCAGCCTTGAATGGGTAGCGCCCAGTCATAAAAACCCCTATTCAGATTTGATTTGATTGATTTTTTTTTTGATTTTTTTTTTTACTTTCAAAAGTAGCTCTCATGGAGTTAGAGAATCCATGTTTAAGAATACTGGTCAACATGACTGGGATCCATAATATAATACATTGTCTTGGTACATACATGCTGGGAGCATAAAGTTTACTTTGGTATATTTTTGTACTTGTTAATTAAAATATTCAAAATTAGGTATACTTTAAAGACGTGTTTTTCCAAAATGAAGTCCCTTCTGAGGTTTCCATTCCTGGGTCATCAAACATCTGCATCTCTTTAAATGCTATCAGCAACACACCTTGACATACAAATGTTCATGTTATGTCATTGTCTTTATTCCTGCAGACACTTCAGTTCAGATACTGTTAATCCTTCCATCAAATCATTGCTGCATGGCAAGTCCAATTGTGCTTTCTGTCTGTTTTGCTTTGCTTACCAGCGTTGCGTCCTAGCAAGTTACTATCAAGAAGAGACCTAATTTTCACAGTCACATGCATTGACACTTGCTATTTGATGGTCTTGTATTATATGGCTTTGATTACGGTTTGTGACTGATAATCTTCACTAAATGTCTTTGTGTAATATTTCAGCGTTAGTGAGGAGGTGTGTACCTTTTGCTCCTCTGTTGACAATGGGAATTTAGGGAATTTTTTTTTTAAAGCTCTTTGGCATCTTTGACACCATTAAAAAGCAACAACAGTTAATATTTTTATATTTAGTATTTTTATATTTGTTTTATATCCATCTGAAAACAGAATTAAGTCTTCCTACTGCTTTTAAAAAAATATTGTCCCTTGATGCTGGTGTAATACTGCTGCTTGGTCAGTCATACTGTACACAGTCATTGTTACAGAAGCAAAGTCGAATTTGATGGTAAATCTCTGAAACCTAAATTCACATGCAAATAACACAAAAATGTTTTAACTTGCTTTTTATTTAGATGATATTTCTATATGAGAGTCTTAATAGCAACTTTCTTTTAGATTACTTACTTAGAACAGTTGCTTCTATCAATAGTACTTTGGAGGATTTTGGTCCAACACTTCATACAGTCTGCACTCCCCTCCCTTCCCTTGTGTTAGGAGACTTAAATAAGCCTTAAACATAGTCATGTTATTTAGAATGAGCAAGACAGGAAAATAATATTAAAAAATAAGAAAAACAACCTACTGAAAACAGTGTTTAAGTGGTCTTCATACTAAATGTTGCCTTATTACAAAATGAAGATGAAGCTTATAAAGTAAATGCACGTTATGGTAAAGATTCTAGTTCAATGGTAATTGTTGTGGGTTTGGTTCATTTTTTTTCAGATACACTCCACTTGATTATGCCTTGCTTGGTGAACACCATGAAGTGATTCAGTTCATGTTAGAACATGGGGCTCTGTCTATAGCTGCCATACAGGACATTGCTGCTTTCAAAATTCAGGCTGTCTACAAAGGATATAAAGTTAGGAAGGCATTTCAAGAGAGGAAGAATCTTTTAATGAAACATGAACAGCTAAGGAAAGATGCTGCTGCCAAGTAAGTCTGAGACTTGAAACATACTCCAGCAAATAGACATTTGTTATAAGTTTGTATATATCCGTGTATGATTTTATCTGTTACTCATCATTGCTTATTGTTCCACTTAGTAGAATTCATGAAACTATAGGAAGCATATAATGAAATTTTTTCCATAAACCTATAGATAGAAATTATTTTCCAGAAAATCCCAGATTAAATAACAAACTTTACATAATATACAAGAACAAGGCAAAATACCAAAGGCTAAGAAACCAGCATCCATGAATCTTTACCTGATATGATGATAAAAAGGCTTAGAAGACATTTATCACTCTAAGGAAATGGAAATAATTATTGACCTATCAAGTCTTTGATATCAATTTTGAAAAGAAATTAATAAGTAGATGAACTAAAAAGCAAGGAAAGCCTGGTTTAATAAGGTTTAACTAACTGCTTTACAGAGGAGGTGGTGGTTTTCTAGCAAACCGAACTCCGAGATCTTGCAACTTCTGTCTTGGCAGTATCATATTCCACAGTTACATTTTCTGCTCTTGAATAAGAGTTTTACCATGAAATCCTTGTCTTACATGATAGATAACTAATATATGCAGTTCAAATAGTTATTTGTAAGATGCATAGGTTCTGATTGAGTTTCTACCCTATTTAAATTAGGTAACAGTAGCAAAGGTGGTGAAATTCTGAAATCAGAAGATACATAAATTATCACTAAAATACTTTGCTTGCTTTTGGGTTTTATCTTTAAAATTCATAATATAAAGAAGAACACCTGGTAGTACCTGTTTTCTCTTGAAGAAATCTGATTCTAAGATGAAAAACATGACAGTCTGAAAAGATTTCTGTATGATTTTGTAGTATTATTTCTGTAAAGAAGGGTCATGTGAATAAGCATAATTATTACAGAATGGTAGGGGTTGGAAGGGACCTCTGGAGATCACCTAGTCCAACCTCCCTGCTAAAGCAGGTTTGCCTAGAGCAGGTTGTCGTGGTGGAGTTTGAATCCAGGGAAGGAGATTAGACAACCTCTGGACCATCTGTTTCAGTGCTCAGTCACCCTCATAGTAAAAAAGTTTTTCGTCATGTTAAGGTGGAACTTCCTGTGCTCCAGTTTGTGCCCATTGCCCCTTCTTCTGTTTCTGGGCACCACTGAGAAGAGCCTGGTCCTATCCTCTTGACATGTGCCCTTTAGATATTTGTAAGCATTGATAGGATCACTCTTAGTCCTCTCCAGGCTAAACAGACCTAGATCTCTCAGCCTTTCCTTGTAAGAGAGATGGTCCAGTTCCCTAATCATCTTCATGGCCCTCCGCTGGACTTTCTACAGTAGTTCCTTGTCTTTCTTGAGAGTTCCTGGAGAGCTCAGAACTGGCCATAATACTCAAGACAGTGCCTCACTAGGGCAGAGCAGAGGGGGAAGGATAATCTCCCTCAATCTGCCAGCCACACTCTTAATGTGTCCAAGGATACCATTGACCTTCTTGGCCACAAGGGCACACTGCTGGCTCATCGTTAACTTGTGGTCCACCAGGACTCCCAGGTCCTTCTCTGCAGAACTGCTTTCCAGCAGGTCAGCCCCTAACTAATACTGATAAATTATTCGTCCCTAGGAGCAGGTCTTGCCTTTGTTAAATTTCATTAGGTTCCTGTGCGCCCAACTTTCCAGCCTGTCCATGTCTCACTGAATGGCAGCACAGCCTTCTGGTGTATCAGCCACTCTTCCTAGTTTTGTGTCATCAGCAAACTTACACTCTGACCCCTCCAGGTCACTCATGAATATGTTGAACAAGACAGGGCCCAGTAGTGACCCCTGGGAAACACCACTGGCCACAGGCTTCAACTAGGCTCTGCACCAATGACAACCCCTCTGAACTCTACCAATCCAGCCAGTTCTCAATCCATCTTACTGTCCACTCATCTAACCCACGTGTCCTAAGCTTACCTATGAGGATGTTGTGGGAGACAGTGTCAAAAGCCTTGTTGAAGTTAAAGTAGGCAACATCCACTGCTCTCCCGCCCTCTTCCCAGCCAGTTGTGTCATCATAAGCAATCAGATTGGTCAAGCATGATTTCCCCTTGTTGAATCCATGTAACTCCCAGTAACCTTTTCTTTCAGATGCTTAGAGATGACATGCAGAATGAGCTGTTCCATCACCTTTCCAGGGACGGAGGTGAGGCTGACTGGCCTGCGGTTTCCTGGGTTCTCCTTCTTGCCCTTTTTGAAGATTTGGAGTGACACTGGCTTTTCACCAGTCCTCAGGCATCTCTCCTATTTTCCATGATCTTTCCAAGAGATGGAGAGTGTTTTAGCAATAGCATCTGCCAGCTCCCTCAGCACTCATGGGTGCATCCTATCAGAGCCCATGGATTTGTGGGTGTCCAGTTTGCCTAAATGATCTCTAACCAGATTCTTCTTGACCAAGGATTCATCTTCCTTTCTCTAGTCTTTCTCTTTTTCCCCCAGGATCTGGGATTCATGAGGGTCAACCTTAGCAGTAAAGACTGAAGCAAAGAAAGCATTCAGTAACTCTGTCTTCTCTCTCCCTTTGTCACCAGGGCACCCACCTCATTCAGCAGTGGGCCCACATTTTCCCAGTCTTCCTTTTGTTGCTGATGTACATGAAGAAGCCCTTCTTGTTGTCCTTGATGTCCCTTGCCAGATTAAATTCCAAATGGACCTTAGCCTTATTGTACTTAGAAAGTCTTTTGTTACATCATATATCATAGGCAAAATCAGCTGCGCTCTGCTCTATTTCAAATTCATTATTTTGATTCTTTGCCTTACTGGCCAGTCAGACCTTCATTGTACTTAAAGGCTTCTACTATACTGGTTAATAATTGTTAATGCCCAGTAAGAACCAACACTGGAAATATCAGGTAACTCATCTCTTGCTCACATCTTTAGATCCTGAAGTTGTAACTTGCAGCCTTCCTACTATTTGTCAGACACATGCATGGAGAAGCTGCCTTTGAAAACATCACAAATATTTTATCTATTTCTTTTGAATTTGGAGAACTCTAATTCTTACTGTGTGGTCACAACTGACTTTACCAAATGAAGCAATTTTTTTCTTTGTGATAACAGACATTTTTAGAAGAATTTGTGATACCCCATTTTGAAGATGAAATGAAAAGGGATTGCCTGATAGAAATCTGGGCATGTTTTTTATAGCTATTTGTGAGTTTCTAATGTACTTTCTGAAACTAAGCTGCTGTTGATTTGTTCGAAAACAATAGAAACAAAGCCTGTGTACCAAATACCATAAAACCAGAATTAAAATACAATTGGTGTACAAGCAAATCAAGTTGTCACGTAACAAATATTTTTTAAATGCAATTTTATTATCTGTAATAAACTGGAAGGGACATTATGTTGTCATCATTTTGTGTACCCATCTGTGCATTCCAGAGCTAACAGTGGCCAGGGTGTTGCTACATACAAACAACTGATATCCCTACTGATGTTTAAAAATCTGCTCTCTAGATAAAAGTAGACAGTGTGTGGAATCCAGAATGACAGTGAACTCCTAGATTGAAAAGACACCAACTATTTCAGTGCATGCATATAAAACTTGCTTTGAAATATGTTATTTTAGAGTCTCACTAATGTAAATCATTCCTAAGTCTGCATGTTTTTAATTAGTGTGTTTTGTTTGGTTTATTTGGTTTAGTAAAAAGTTAACCACCGTCTCATACCTGTATTATTTTCTGGTAAAGCTACACTCACTGTATTCAAAGCCTGTGAAATATTGCTATGCAAACGTATTCTTCCATGTTGAACAAACCTATAGTAAAAAAATGGTAATTTATAAAATGAAGGTTGATGCAGGCCAAAATGGCAGGCACACTGTTATGTCATTGAGGAAGGAGACATCTCAGGAGACAAATTTGGCTAAGCAGAGAAGTTGTGACAGAATTCAAGTGCAAGAAGGCAATATACAGAAGGTGGAAGCAGGGATGGACTGCTAAAGTAGAGTTCAAAAACATTGCTTGGGCATGTAGGGGTGGTCTCAGAAAAACAAAAACTCAAATGGAGTTGAGACTTGCAAGGGGTGTCACATCCATAGTTCTGTTTTTACCAATCTTCTGGATTTCATTCTGACCCATTGGAGGAAACTGATAGAGAATGTGAATATGAAAGGGAAATAGATGAAAGTGAGTAAGTAACTCATGATATTTAGGAACAGAAGAACAGCAAGAAAATAAAACAGTTCAGTTAAGCAGGCTTCAACAGGTTAGAAGAATATTGTAACATCAAGAGAGTACAAGTAGATGGTGGATGAGAAGCTCGAGCATGAGCCAGCAGCACGCACTTTCAGCCCGGAAAGCCAATTGTATCCTGGGCAGTATCAGAAGAACTGTGACCAGCAGGTTGAGGGAGGTGATTCTGCCCCTCTACTCTGCTCTTGTGAGACCTCAGCTGGAGTATTGCGTTCTGTTGTGGCATTCTCAGCACAGAATGGACATGGATCTGTTGGAGCAAGTCCAGAGGAGGCCACAGAGATGATCAGAGGGCTGGAGCACCTCCCCTATGAGAACATGCTGAGAGAGCTGGGCTTGTTCTGCCTGGAGAAGAGAAGACTTGGGGGAGACTGTATAGCGGTCTTCAAATACTTAAAGAGGGCCTACAGGAAAGATGGGAAGGGGCTCTTTATCATAGAGTACAGGGATAGGATGAGGGATAATCATTTTAAGATGAAAGAGGGAAGATTTAGATTAGATATTGGGAAGATATTTTTTCCAACCCCATGCAGCGATACAGACTTGGGGAAGAATGGCTGGAGAGCTGCCTGGCAGAGAAGGACCTGGGGGTGCTAGTTGACAGCTGGCTGAACGTGAGCCAGCAGTGTGCCCAGGTGGCCAAGAGGGCCAATGGCATTTTGGCCTGTGTCAGACACAGCGTGGCCAGCAGGAGCAGGGAGGTGATCGTGCCCCTGTGTTCAGCACTGGTGAAGCCGCAACCTCGAGTGCTGGGTTCAGTTTTGGGCCCTTCACTACAGGAAGGACATTGAGGGGCTGGAGCGCGTCCAGAAAAGGGCGACGAGGCTGGTGAGGGGGCTGGAGAACAAGTCTTACGAGGAGCGGCTGAGGGAGTTGGGGTTTTTTAGCTTAGAGAAAAGGAGGCTGAGGGGAGACCTCATCCCTGTCTACAGCTGCCTGAAAGGAGGTTGTGACGGGGTTGGGAGCTGTCCTCCCAAGTGACTGGTGACAGGATGAAAGGAAATGGCTGCAAGTTGCACCAGGGAAGGTTTAGACTAGACATTAGGAAAAATTTCTTCACTGAAGGGTGGTCAGGTGGTTCAAGGAGATGGTTGAGTCCCCATCCCTGGAGGTGTTTAAAAGACAGATAGGTAAGTTTCTCAGGGACATTGTTTAGTAGTGGACAGGTACGGTTGGACTCGATGATCTCAGAGGTCTTTTCCAACCAGATGATTCTATGATTCTATGACTAAAGCAGAAATCAGGATGGTGTTATACGTATGAGAAACGGTTGAGGAGTAAACAGGTGGTGCGATAAGGTCAAATGGACAGCTCTACCTGTTTGACAAGACCAATAGGAATACCTGATGGAAATTAACTGTCTTTTTAGCGTTCTTGTTAAGGACTATTTTTTAAAAGATTGTAGTAGATCATAGGCTGAACATATCGTGATTCAACAGTGTCATGCTTTCAAAAACAAACATCATACTAGATTGTATAGCAGGAGATGACTATTTATGCAACATGAAATATGACTCCTCTTGGTCCAGATAAAGCTTCAGCAGCAGTGGTATCATACCTGAAGATATATTTTCAGTTATGATTGTTAAGTATTTATTGTTTTGCAAGGATAACTTTAAAAAATGCTCTCCAGGCACATGGACATGTTCTAAATTTAAAAAGTCCTCCACAGAGTAGATTCAAAACCCTGAAGTGTTCTTAGCAGAATAGAAAAGGTTGGTTTCATTTCAGCAGGATCAAAAATTCAAAACATCTCTGTCCTCACAAATGCTTAAGGCTGAAATTGTTTCATTCCATCTGCTAACGCCTTCATTGCCATTCTCTCACTTTGTAATGAAATACAAATTTATGACCATTCTGGACAAAATTCTGTTGCAATTAAAGTGGTAAATTTTGGCATGACAGCTCAGTTATCACAGAGTAGTTTTCTAACTTTACAGTCAAAATTTGGATCCTGCTGAGCTGCCAGAACCTCCTGAGAAGGACTGAGAGCCCTAAGTTAGGAACTTGTCTACTTGCTTTACTTGTTCCTGAAACCTAGTCTCTCAACTTAGACAACAGTAAAATTTGGAAATTTTAATTTTGAAAATATACTTCATTGTAAACAAACGGTATTTCTAATTAAATAATCAAACCACAAAGGGAGGTTCATAAGTGTTCTTCATGAGTCTGTTAGTCAATTAAGGTCTACTGTGACAATTAGGATGATGATCTATGAACAGGGAGCTTTGAAATCCATTCCATTTATTATTTTATCATTTTCAGTTTAAAAAATAGCACAAAAACAAGCCCTTTATTAAAAAAAATCCCCTTTTACTTCTTCTCAGCTTCTAGTCCTGTGTAATGTTAATAACTTTACAATTGGTCTGTTGTTCAAGTTAATATTTTAAGTTAATCTGGTCATCCATAGAATGTGGGCCTCTTCAGCTTGATCGTGTATCGCACAACCTCTCACTTTCTTTTCTTATACCCTTAATGGATGATGCTGGTAATAGGCTGTTTGAGTCTTGTGAATAAAAGAAAATGGCTATCCAGTGAATAGTAAGATCTGATTTATCAGCTCAAACAGCAGAGTAATGGCAGTGAGATCCATACCGTACACGAGACAGGCATCTGCACATTGTCTGTTTGTGGAATGCCGATATTATTTGAAACTAGCCACGTTTTTTCTGTGCCAGAGGGACTACTGAACCTCAGGCTGCCAGGAGTGTATTTTTTAGATCAATTAACAGCTTTTCAGGTACAAAGTCCAATCAGCTTCTTCTGCAGAGTGTACTTGATAAGATAGCACTGACAGATAAAGTTAAGGCTTCTCTCTGGCAACTCACACCAAAATGACATATACTGGCATTGGTACGACTCACAGGAACTGGGAATGGCATGCTGCATAACTAACCTGTCATATGCTGTGCTGTGAGCTAATGTGTCAACAGTCTACAGACTATGTTGCACCATTAGAAGCAAATTAAAATACCAGGCAGCTACAAGATATGACATTTACCACCTGTCCATTCCAACAGGAAAAGTGTCGCTTCATCTTACAACCAGTGCTTGATTTATAAAAGCAAATTTATTGGTAGGTAGATGTGTAATGTTTGCTACATGTTATTGAGTTTATTCTGCTTTGTAGGACAAAGAAATTAAAAGCTAAAGCGTAACAGCATCCATCTACATTTTAAAGTAGGCTGCAAAACTTCGTTCAACAGATGCACCTTTCCTAACCTTGTCCGAAATTCTCTTTTGTATCTACACTCTTTAAGAGATGCATGACTTCTTTCATTTTCGAAAACCAAATGTCATAATGTAATGGCATATTATGTATACACAAGTTTTTATTCGCATCTCATTTTTTTCAGTATTTTTCATTTATGTAATATGTAATCTGTCTCTGTAAAATAAGTTCTTTAATTATCTACCAATAATAAATATACAGCAGCAAGTTAGTATCAGTAGCTAGTTTGCAGTTGGTTTATGATTGCCTATATTAAGTATGACACAGGTAAGCATGAAAAATAGTCTTCAAAGAGTCTTTTATTAAAGTTCTCTGATTTTCAAATACAGTGCATTGCACTACTACATGTATTAAAGCATTGTTCATTACTAATTCAAAACAGTTACTGCTCTTATGTTTCTTGTCTTCTGACACCTTTTCAAATCCTGCTTTTTATTTTTGTATATAAAAAGCCTACGTTTCATTGTTTTAAATAAGAAGCTGTTTTAAAATCAGTTTAAACTGCTGAAGACTGAGTGGGCAGCTGGCTTATAGGGACTTAACCTTTATTAGGCTGTAGCTGCAAGTCAGCTGTTGTTTTGGATCAAGTTAAGTCACTTCAATGCAATTGGTGTCCCTTTCTCACAAAAAAAGATGTTATAGTCAAGGTTTTATTGTGGTAGTGTCAGGTTTCTAGAGAGGAATGTGTTTCAGTTAGATACAGGCTCCCAGGATTTTGTCTTTGGAATTCTTATGGTATTAACTATAATCACAGGAAACGTGAAGAGGAAAGTAAGAGGAAAGAAGCAAAGCTACAGAAAGGGATGCAGAACATGGAACAAAATACCTTTCGAATACAACAGAATCCTGCAAATCGAGAGAAGACTTCCAGCATCTCACAGTTACATAATAAACCAGTTGATATACAGAATAAGAGACCTCTGTCCCTCAGTGCTTCACAAATTCTACCAGGGAGAAACAGTAGAGGTTCACCTAAAGCTTGTCACCGCAAAGGGATACCAAAGGAGAGCGGCCTGTCAGCAGAGCCTCAGAGTGAAGGTCATAAAACTAGGCAAGGTTTGTAATCTTTTTTAATTGTCCTGATTATACTTTTTGTCTATGTCTGGGGATGTTTTGTATAGAGGAGCTCTTTTATCTTTCTGTCATTTCTTCTTCTTTCATGATTTAAGCAATTCATATAGGGTAGTTAGATACAGATTCTTTTACTGCGTGTGTTCTGTCAACCGAAGTAGTCAAAAATACTGGTATATAGAATGTCTGTAAAAATCCCTAAAATGCTTAGCAACATGTTGATGGGAGTAGTTCTATTACTTCCACTGCTTGGAGAAAATGCAATTAAAGATATTTGGCATATCTGTGAGATACTTTAAGAATATTGATGGAGAATTATATCTCTTGTTTTTAAACAAGGTTAAAATGAGGATAAAATTGTTCAAAGTGACATCTCTAACTTACCAAGAGAGCTGTTCAGTGAGCTCAATTCTCCACGACAGGGTTCTCCTATGATTTGTCTTTGAAGTCCTCTTGTTGAGAGCACTCTAGGATATTTTTTGTGAGGTGAGACTGTTTTTAGAAATTGTACTATGAAACAGTGTGTCAAAGCTCTTTCTGTCACTTTTCTTGCTCTGCTGCACTCTTGTATCTGTAAATGCATCATCAGTTTATCATCATCTCTTGACCTCTCCTATATTAGCTTTGCGAGATACACATTTTAATAACATTTCAGTCAGTTCTGACTTCAACCAGTTATAGGAGCTTATGGCTTAAATCTTTCAAAATCTTTGTTATCATTAGAAGCAAATATTGGATAAGTAGTTTATTTAAGGAAAGGTGCAAGAAGTTTTTCTCAGATGTAAAATTACTGCTAATTCCTCTGAAAGTTCTGATAATCAGGATATTATAATAATCCAAACCCTATCTCTTACTTTTTGTCCTGTCTAGTCTGTTTACTCATTCCCTGTTAGTTTTCTAACAAAATAGAAGGTGGATGGTGGATGGAAATGTTTAGTTTTGCACTCTAGTCTGGCTTTTGATTCATCCTCACGTGAGTGTTTAGAAGCGATTATCACAGAGGATTTATTTTGCCACCCTAGGCTTGGAAAAGAAATCTTACAGCAAGGGAAGAATGAGAAGGACTTGATTGTTTCAGTTAGGATGTCAAGGAAAGTACTGAAAAGCCAAGCGCTCTGGCTTTCCTGGATCAGTGAGTTCCCCTGTCTATCAATGTGGGCCAGGATGCAGGGCAGCTAGAGCAGAAGCTTAGCCAATAAGTTTGAAACAGGGAAGGTCTGTTATGGTGTGTTCAGGAACGAGTCGGTGTGTTCATGGGGCTGCATTCTTGCACCACATGATGAGCTGATTTCTTTGAAGAACACCATTATAACTCAGGTGGGTGAAGAAATAGTTTCTTGCTGTGAACGTTTTCTAGACATCTAACTCAAATGTAAATTTGAGAAATACTTACATGTTAAGCAAATGAAGAAGTTTGGGACTGTGTTGTTACCAGCAATAGTGTCCTCTTTGGATCCTTCCTGATTATACATTTTTTTTGTTGTTGTTTAAGTAAATCCTAGTGTGCCTCAAAGATAATTGACCACAAATATTAGAGATGTAAACTTATGTTTTGCTGGATCAGAGACTGAATGTTGGTTTCCATTTCTCTATCTAAAGATTCAATGAGGAAACACATCAAAAGCAAGTCAAGTTCTGTCCATTTCCAATGTGGCAAAGCAAAAGAGGGAACAAAAGTTGAAGTGAAACATCAGGTTGCAGTTCCTTCAGAACCAGATGAAGAGAAGCACAAGGAGCACACCGTTGAGGCAACAACAGGTACTTGTGCTCGGCACAGCAGAAGGCATGCTTCTGCTTGTAGGACTGCTAGTGTTGGGGAAAAATTAAGAGATCGGAGTCAATCTTCATCTGGCAATAAGGACCTTTGTGATGGAACGACTGTGTTCTGCAACCTCAGTTGTACTGGTGAAATTGTGAGAAATTCGAAGCAGTGTGAAGCTTCTTCCAAAGGCAAAAGGCATCAGCAGAAATCCAGAAATAGAGAGGTAAATGATGAGCGATGTTCACCAGCTGGCTCCAGTAGACCAGGAAGTGCCAAAACAGTATTTGTAAACACCAGAAATGGCAGCACGCATGCTGTAGAACAAACTAACAAAATGGGAAACAATGTGTTAGCAAAAAAAGACTTCCCTTTATTGTCCGCTGAGGCAGAACCTACTAGAACTGTGCCAAGAAACCCGGCAGCATGTTCTGCTCCTGATGACAGTTTGAACTTGGAAAAAACAGCTATAATTGGATCCACGAATGCAGATGATCAATTATGTTCTGTCACATGGCAAAGTACAAATATTGAACTAATCCCTTTAGAGATTCGAATGCAGATTATAGAAAAAGAAAGAAAAAGAAAAGAGCTGTTTCGGAAGAAGAACTATGCTGCCACAGTTATACAGAGGACATGGAGAAGGTAAGACTACTGTTTCAGTAGTTAGAGAAGTTACAAGTAAATTTATGTAGACTTGCTGGCAGTGTGCTTTATTTGGTCTTTTTGCTTACGACATTACCAGTGATAAATCAGGAATTTAATAATGTTTCATCAAATGAGTGGAAATGGGTTCCAGTCACCTAGAATTACATTAGTAAGTTTATAAAAAGTGCAAGGTAAGTGATGACTTTTAATAATTGGAAAAGTTATTAAACTTGTATTTCAAGCAGTGGTATTTCTTTAGAGAGTGCCAATCAAGATTTGCCTAAGCCTAGAGTTCACTGGTGCCGTGTAGCAAACTTGCCCATGTCGGGGTATAGGGTTTTTCCTGTAAAGGTTATTATAGCCATATCCTTCACCACCATTTACTGTTGCACCTGAAATTGTATTCTGACCTGACTTTTAACTGGATAACCAAACCACAAGAGGTTTGTAAGCTTTGGAAGTTCATTTCCAAATCTTGAAGCTAACTTGAATGACTTGATTGAGCAGGAACAACTGCTGTAAGAAGAGGCAGGCAGGAGAGAGTGAGATGTCCTAGCATTTGCTTTCTGTGGCATTGTCCTACTTTCATGAAGGCGTGAATTTCAACCTCAGAAAGTCATTCTTGATCTATGTGCTCCTTAATATTTCTTTCTTATCAAAAATTATAGGAAAGAGAATTGCACCAGGCGAGGTTTAGATTGGATATTAGAAAAAATATTTTTACCAAAGTGGTGAAGCGCTGGAACAGGTTGCCCTGGGCTGTGGTGGAGTCTCCATCCCTGAAGCAGTTCAAAAAATGTGTACGTGTGGCACCTCGGGATGTGGTTTAGTAGGCGTGGTGATGTTGGGCTGACAGCTGGACTTCATGCGTCTTTTCCAACCTTAATGATTGTATGAGTCTAAGAGTATGACAGCTGTAGGTAAAGCATATGTAATATAGTAATATGTACATAATTTTTTTTCCTGTTTTTTATTGAAATTTTCTTCAGTTTTTATGTGCATGCAGAAAACTGTGAAATGTTGATTGTTACTAATAGCTGATCTTTCCAGGTCTCTCACTAGCGTAACAGTTTCATATATGTTTGAATATTCCTTAGTATTCTGTTAAAGAAAGAATAACAAGGAAGTTCTTTTGAGAACTCAACTCTCGCACCCAGTGGTATAGTTCAATAATAATGCAAAAGCTGTTCCCCAACCCAAACTGTAAAAGGAGCAACTGGTGGATTTCTGGGAGCACAGAGAGGGTAGTAATGTCCTTTATACTTGTCTTTGGAAAACCTGCAACAGTAGAATCAGGTCTCAGTGCCCAGCTGCCTGCAGAATAAATGTTGAGTCTCTGGTAGACCTCCCTTCTGGGTCATGCTGGAAGGTGTGGTTCCCTTGCAGAGAAGTTTAGAGGGGTAGTTTCTCCCCCCTGCTGTGCCAGGAGCCAAGTACTAGGTGTCTTCCCAGTGCACAGCAGCATCTACATCCAACCTGCTCTGCCTCAGCACGGAGCAGAGGGCAGCGCTCAGCAGCTTGAGTGTCAAAGTCTACTCTCTTTGTCACTACGGCCAGCCTGGGCTGTCCAGCCACTTCAGTAGCATTTTCTGGACCACATTAAGCAAAGCCAGGACCAAGAGTTAAGAGGGAACAGCTCTCAATACTTATTGTACGAGCCTGCTGCTGTGACAATAAAATATCTTTTTGCCAAGTAGCGTGTAACTCTGAAAAGCCAAAAAATAAGCATGAGGTTGTGCTGCTTGCTTTCAGTGGTGGTTCCAGGCTTAAAAAAAATCCATTTCTTATTTTGCAAGGTGGCTGTGATCCCTGTTGTAGGAAACACCAGGGAGGTAAAAGACAATTATTACCAGCTGCTTGTTTGTAGAGTTCTGAGAACCAGAATTTCTCCCATTGCTTTTTCACAGTTAACTTACAAAGTACCAAGGAGTTTTGCGTTTTCCAGAAAGAGCTGACTCTGCCCATGATAGGGATGGGACACTAGATCCTAGTCCAAGCTGGTTGTTCCTGAACTGAAATTTGGCCATTTGAACATTTGTGTTGGCTCAGGAGATACTTCTCTTTGCTCTAGCTCTTTTAATGATTAGTCTAAATATTTCAAAGCATGGGGCTGGATTTACAGTGCAGTAGTATTCCAGGTATTCTCTTAGAATTATAGAATCATCCAGTTGGAAAAGACCTCTCAGATCATAGAGTCCAACCGTACCTGTCCCCTTACTAAACCATGTCCCTAAGAAACTCATCCACCCGTCTTCTAAACACCTCCAGGGATGGCGACTCAGCCACCTCCCTGGGCAGCCTGTTCCAATCCCTGACCACCCTTTCAGTGAAGAAATTCTTCCTAATGTCCGGTCTAAATCTCCCCTGCAGCCATTTCCTCTTGTCCTAGCGCCTGTCACTTGTGAAAAGAGACCAACACCCACCTCACCACAACCTCCTTTCAGGCAGTTGTAGACAGTGATGAGGTCTCCCCTCAGCCTCCTTTTCTCCAGGCTAAACATCCCTAATTCCCTGTCTTCAGTGTTGTTGGAGTATGAAAGTTACACTGGCTTTTGCAAGTATACATTCTTATTGCAGTGAAAATTAAAATTTTAGAGACTTTTTTGGTGAAAATTCTGAGTTTTTTGTACAGTATCACATATTTACATACTTCTGTCATCTTTGCTCTCCGTTTGCTATTTATGCATTCATCTCTGGGGCTCCCGGTACAGGAAAGACATGGACCGCTTGAAGCAGGTCCAAAGGAGAGCCACAGAAATGATCAGAGGGCTGGAACACCTCTCCTAGACAGAAAGGCTGAGAGAATTGGGGTTGTTCAGCCTGGAGAAGAGAAGGCTCGGGGGAGACCTGATTGAGCCCTTTCAATATGTAAAGGAAGCTTAGCAGAAAGACTGAGAGGGACTTTTTACCAGGGCCTGTAGTGACAGGACAAGGGGCAATGGTTTTAAAAAGACAGAGGGTAGGATTAGATGGGACATAAGGAGGAAATTTTTTTACTCTGAGGGTGGTGAGGCACTGAAAAGTTGTGGAAGCCCCATCCCTGGAATGTTCCAGGTCAGGTTGGGTGGGGCTTTAAGCAACCTGATCTAGTGGAAGGTGGGCTGGATGATATTTGAAGATCCCTTCCAACCTAAACCATTCTGTGGTTCTCTGATTCTAGGCCATGTTTCTCACATCCACACCAAAGTGCAAAGCAAAGAAGCCACTTGTTCACCCAGTGATCCCCACTTCTGCCGTCAGCTCTCTCTCTGCTGCTTGCTAGAGGCTGAATAAATATTGCTTGACTTCCCAAATTTTCACAAATGCTATGTAAGCAGCTCAGTTCTGGCAATGTCCTCCTTGACCACCTTTTTCTAATTTATATCCTGCCTTTTTGTCTTACATGTTCAGGCCCTCTTAGATATCAAAAGCTAAGGTAAGTCAGGAGTAGGTAAGGAGAGTATATCTGCAAGTGATACTTTGGAAGGCCCTGCTGTTTTCAAATTAAAAACTTTACAGAGGAGTAGGCACGTGCCATAAGCTTTCAGTCAAAGCGTAATGATGTGTAGTGAGTGCTTGTGCAAATTTCCTCACAAGAACTGGCATTTAAAGCCTTGTGCGGAATTAGCTTCCCTGTTTAGAAATCTTTGCATTCTATTTACAATTTTGGCTGGGTCTTTCTAAACTGTCCACCTGCTGAAACAGTGGTGGTGTGCCACCTCAGCGGGAAGTGCATGCACTTACTTGCATCCCTTTGGAAATTGTAGGGATTGAAGATTGTTTAAATGACATCTGTTATTTAAAGACATAAAGATAAATAAATGTGTTTGTTCTGTTTGCAAAACTCATCTTTTATGGAACACTAACAAGGAGCATAAATTCTACAAGACTGTAGAAGAGATTAGTTTGGCAATTTCTCTACTGTTGTTTTGTTACGTCTGCAGAGAGTTTGCTGTTGCCAGAGCTTTGATGGAGTTTGTAAAGTTTGCAGCAATATCATAATTGCATTATTTCAGTGAATGTTTTGATGCAGAGCACAAGAACAGTTCATTGGGCAGCAATGCTGAGGTGGGGGACTACACTGTCATGAAGCACCATGCTTCCCACCTGCATTCTCTTTCCCGGGCCCACCAGTTCTGCCATCTTTTCCGCTTACAATTCAGGCTGAACATGAGCTGGATTGTCTGAGTGGTTTGGGTCACACATGGATGAGGAGAGCTGTGAAATTGGATCTCCCTCCAATTTCCACGGTATTACCACAGAAATAATGTTTGTTTTTAAAAAGAATAGAGTTTTGCTTCCTCTAATGCACAGTTCATATATGTCTCAAAAAAAGAGGTGGTGTAGGTGTTTTAGGATGTTACAGCACCTGCCTGCCAAGAACTCATGGTTAACATTTCCAACTAGCTCACACCAGGCGGCTATATGTGCCAAATCTTAACGTGTCAGTTATTCTCACAGTCTCTCTGAAACACCTGTTTTCCCATCCACTGCGCAACAAATTATAGTTCTTAAACAGGTACCTATGGTGTGGCTATGGGTCCCAGTCAGTCCTGTATCTTTTGGGTCCTGGCTTACACTGGTAAGTATCATGTACTTGTAGTCAGCAACAGAATTACACATCATTAATCATAGAATCACCTGCGCTGGAAGGGACTCAAAAGGATCATGGAATCCAACTCCTGTCCCTACACAGGATACTCCCAACATTCACATGATGTGACTGAGGGCATTGTTCAAATGCTTCTTGAATGCTGGCAGACTCGGTGCCACGACTGCTTTCCTGGAGTGCTGTTCCAGTGCTCCACCACCCGCTGGGTGAGGAACCTCTTCCTAATATCCAGTCTAAACCTCCCCTGGCACATCTTCCTGCTATTCCCTATTCCCTAATCATAGGTTGCAAGAGAGACAAGATCAGCACCTGTTTCACCTCCCTCCCTTGTGAGAAGGCCGCAAACACCTATGAGATCCCCTTTCAGTCTCCTCCAGGCTGAACAGACCAAGAGACTTCAGCCGTACTTCATAGAACCTCCCCTCTAGACCCTTGACCAGCCTTGCGGCCCCCTCTGGACACTCTCCAGTAGTTTTCTGTCCTTTTTATACTGTGGTGCCCAAAACTGCACACAGTACTCGAGGTGGGGCCGCACCAGTGCGGAATAGAGCAGCACAATCACCTCTCTCGACTGGCTGACAATGCTGTGCTTGATGCACCCCAAGACACTGTTGGCCCTTTTGGCTGCCATGGCACACTGTTGGCTCCTGTTCTTGCCATTGACCAGAACCCCCAGGTCTCTCTCTATTAATATATGATTAGAAACACATACAAGTACATACTTGAGTTCTGGCATTTCTCTGTATTAGTGTTAGATACATTTCTCTCACTCTGCAAATTTCATAGTCATGATTTACTTGCTGAAAGTGTATTGAAAGCTATTGTGAACTACAACACAATGGCACTGGTTTGCGTAAGTATATTAAGCTTACCTTTCTCGGAACAATGTTTAAATTCCCACAGTCCATGAACTATAAATGTAGTCCTCAAAAGCGTATTTCAAGGTGTATGCCTTGCCAAAGGTTAATTGCTTATCCTGCTCATTGAGGCTTATACATTCGGTGTCTGGCTTGTTCTCTCGTGGGGAACACTGAAGCTTGTGCCATTCTCCAGGGTCCTCAGCAAGTTGACAGATGGAAATAAGTTGGTTGTTGTCGCTGCTGCTCTCCTGCTGGAGTCAGACTGTATTTTTTAATGTGTTATCGCTATATGCATACTTAGACCAGCAGTAGTTTTGAAGATTAGAGCTTCCATAACAGTGAAGCTGAATACCATTTGCCAGCTTTGTCATTTTGCAAGTGTATTCCGTGTTTCTTTTATGTGCAATAGTTTTGTTGATGAAGCATTGGGTATTTTGTTAAGGCACCACGTCAGATTCATAGAGCATCAAAACTTGGTCCCACTCTTCTATTTTGTCACCAGAATCAGAATCTGTTATTGGAGAGCTGAATTAAGAAAAATGTGCACATGCTCTGAAGACAGCTGCCTACATCTATGTGGCAGTGTCAGAGCCTCACAGTTTTCTTGTTGCTGAAAACTACCAGCAGGTCTCTACAAACATGAAATCACAGCTGGGTGCAAAGGTGGAGTGCCTGTGAATGGGACATTTCACTTATCAGCAAAGGCTTCTGGCAGTAATTACCAAATTCCAAGAGAATAATTTAGTATTCTGTTCTGCTCAAGTATAAAACAGTTCTCCAATTGTTTTCCCTGCAGTGATATTCACATAACGTATCCTTAGCTCAAGTTAGGTTAGCGTGTCCCTTCACTTTCTTTTCCTCTCTTGCCCTGTTGAAAAGTTCCACATGGCATGTTATTTAACAAGACTGGATCATTTTTTTTTTTATTCTGTCTCTTAATACTTCTCCTGTTCTGAATTCATGCAGCGCTTTGCAGCTTGCAGGTGCTACGAGTATTTATTGGTAAAATGCAGTTGCTCCCCACATTTGTTACGTACTTTAATGAGCTGTGTTACAGCACATGCCTGAATTCTGAAGCTCCGCTAAATTAAGATTAAATACATTTGTCTCAGCCAGCAAATTTCACACAGGTAATTTACTAAGTTTAAAATTATTGGGGCTGTAACTGAGCATATCATCCCCCTTTGGCATTCTGTTGTGCTTTTATGTACTCATTTTCTGTACACGTCTGTTGTTTGGTTTGAATTATGTAGTTCATTGGGTTATAACATGTATTTAAACAATGTGTATCTGGTTGTGTTGTCTTTTGTTTTAATGTAGAACTTGTTGCAGATGGAGCAACAGAACAAATCACCTCTTTCTCCCTCCTTCCTCATTCCCTTTACTGCAGCATCCAGTAGAAGCCTTTTTGAATGCCAGAGGGGATGATGATCAGTGTGGTCTGGCCCATTATCAAACTCTTACAATTAATATTTTACAAGGATTACTCAGTGTTCATTTGTGACAGGCTTGTACTGGGTAGATTCAGAGTTAATTGCAAGGCCAGTTAATTGACTTGTGAGTGTGAAGTGCCAATATCAGATTGAATACTTCTGTCTGGTTCAAGAAGAAAAGGAAACAACTTCTTGTCGCTGGTGTGACTGGCCGTTGAAGTGGGAAGAAGGACAGATGATCTACTGTGCCCCTTGGAACAGGGCTGTGACTGTGTGTAAGATCAAAGCAGCTGTGGCAAGGTTGGGTCAGGAGTCAAGGAGCCTCAGAAGGGAGGGGAGGGGGAAAGGGAAGAGGAAGGAGAATGAGAAGGGGAAGGGAAAAAAAGCAAGAACAAAGAGCCCAAAAAAGGGTGAGGGCAGCATCTTCAGAGAAGGGATGGAAAGCAGCTCAGTTTTCTGTAGAAGTGTGCAGTTGAACCTGTAAGGAGTAGATTTGGCTCATTTCTTGCACTGGTTGACTGAGAATTCAAAGTGATTAGGCACGCAAGAAAATTTGGTGTTACTAAGCTGTGAATATAGTGAAAATGAGAAAATAATATTAATTATGCTGTTATGTTATAAATATCTACAGGTTTTGTCTCCTCCAGATTAATACAAAGCAGTTGATAAGATGATGCTGCAGTACTGTACCTTTGATACCTGTAATGCCAGATTTTTATAAACTGTGTGAAATAATGGATGCATCCAGAATTGAACCCAGCTCCTACTTTTTCTTCTTAGCAAAAATTTCTCATCCAAATTACTTTTAACACATCGGTGCGAGTTCTGTTTTCCCAGTTACTCATGTAAGCCACTGTGTGAACTGATGCGTGGAAAGCGCTGAAGTTAAAACAGGTCACCTAAAACAAGTGCTCTTCTCTTTTCTGCTCTCCAGTTACCAGCTGAGACAGGAGTTGTTTCAGCTTCTTAGTGCCAAGCGGCAGTGCAAAGAAGATGAAGACAAATGGAGACAAGAGACAGCTGCCTTCTTCATTCAGGTTGCTTGGAAAAAACAGCTGAACCGTAGCCCTCTGAAATCAGTTCCTTCATGTAAAAATCAAAAATCTATAAATAAAGCCAGCTCAGCCATAAAGCCCAGCAAGCAGTCCATCCTTAAGCAGATATACGGTAATTTTGTCTTCACTATATTTTAAATAGCTATGCTTTTATTTTTATAACAGAGAGGTCCCTGTATTTTGGGTTCTTCTGTGCACTTCTTACCTAATTGCTAGGAATTTCAACTATTTAATAAAAATTAGCCTGAATCTCAGGTCTTCTGGGTAATTATTTTTCTGTTTCAGATTGGAAAAACAATTAATCTGTAATTAAAAATGGCTGCTTCTAAAGGTGTTTCAATCACCACGTGTAGCGTTATTCCAGCACAGGTCTTCAGCAACCAAACAATTCTGTTGCCAGAGCTGCTCTCATTTCTAAATGTAGAAAGAGAAAAAAGCACTTAAGCTGGGGATAGCAGGCTTGTATGGATGCACGGTGGCTGTCTTGATCATGGCTTCATTGTTTTACACATCGTTTCAAGCTCTTTTGGGATTGTATTGTTTTCTTTTGTTGTGTGAGGACAGGCAGAGAGAGCTGGGTTTGTTCATCCTGGAGAAGAGAAGGCTCTGGGGAGACCTCTTAGCAGCCTTCCAAGTACCTGAAGGGGCTACAGGAAAGCTGGGGAGGGACTTTGTAGAAGGGTATGTAGTGATAGGATGAGGGGAATGGCTTTAAATTGGAAAGGGGAACATTTAGATTAGACATTAGGAAGAAATTCTTCACGCTGAGGGTGCTGAGGCACTGGCACAGGTTGCCCAGGGAAGCTGTGGATATCCCCTCCCTGGCAGTGTTCAAGGCCAGGTTGGATGGGGCCTTGAGCAGCCTGGGCTGGTGGGAGGTGTCCGTGCCCGTGGTGGGGGGGTTGGAACTGGATGAGCTTTAAGGTCCCTTCCAACGCAAACCATTCTATGATTCTGAATATTTCCATTTGAAGAATATGATTGTGTTCTGTGTTAGTAACTGTCTTGTTTGAAGACAATTGGTCTTTACTGGCAGAGCATGATCATCTTTTATGATTACACTGCACTGCTTTGCGCTGTGCCTGAAAGTGCAGGGTGCTAAGAAATGCAGCTTGAAGAAAGGGTAGAGGAAAAGCGTTGCTTTTAAACCTTGAGGTCCTTTATAGGGTGGAAGGATGCGCTAACTATAGGTACTTTACCAGGCGGTAAGTCCCTTCTATCATGGCTCTGTAGATAGCCAAGAAAGATAATATAAATATGTAGATAAAGCTAATATTTTTATTATTTTCCTTCTTTTTTATAGCAACTGCATGATGTATTTGAACTTCTGTTAAATTTCAGTTGTGGTTGTCACAATTTTCTCTCATATACACCATCTCAAGAATTTCGCCATCATAAATAATTTTCAGGATAAAATAATGCTGTAGCCTAGCAAAATAGTTTATAGCTGTACATAACCGCACCTTTATATGAATTCACACAGAGCTGTTCCTATTGGTCATTGCAGGATGTTCTCAGGAAGGCAAAGTGTATCAGTCAGCAAGACCTCCTTCTAAGCTGAAGCTTTCTGATGTGCAGCTGGTCTCAGGTAGGACACATACACTGTAAGAGCACTTTATGTAAAAATGAGATTGGTTTTGTTGCAGAAAAGAAAAAAAAAAATCTGCTCAACAACTGGGATCTCACACCAAAACAAGTAACTCTTACCAAACTGTTGTGATTGCATGCTCTTTTTTTTCACTGCTTTTGGACTTACTTGCATATTGTACTTTTATCCTTATGGTGAAACATTTATATGAAACTGTAATTTTTGAAATGTTACTGCTGGAGCGCGTCCAGAGAAGGACAATGAAGCTGGTGAAGGGGCTGGAGAACAAGTCTTGTGAGGAGTGGCTGAGGGAAGTGGGGTGGTTTAGCCTGGAGAAGAGGAAGCTGAGGGAAGACCTTATTACTGTCTACCTGAAAGGGGGGTGTAGCGAGGTGGGTGCTGGTCTATTCTCCCAGGTGGCCCGTGATAGGAGAGAGGAAATGGCCTCAAGTTGCACCAGGGAAGGTTCAGATTAAATGTCAGGAAAAATTTCTTCACTGAAGGGGTTATCAGGCACTGGCACAGCTGCCCAGGGAGGTGGTTGAGTTGCCATCCCTGGAGGTGTTTAAAAGATGGGTAGATGAGGTGTTCAGGGCTATGGTTTAGTAGTGGGCAGGTACATTTGGACTCAATGATCTCAAAGGTCTCTTCCAACCAAACGATTCTCTGATTCTAAAAAAGACCTTAATAGGATGGCCTTGTATAGTGATAAACCAGATGACATTCGCCTGTGGTTAAAACTGCTTACAGATGCTCATACTTTGGTTCAGCAGCACAAGTATTTAATAGTCCTATAAAAGTAAAGACAGCGGATTTCTACACATGCCAAGAATTTACACACCTCTTTGTTAGAAATACGTGGTTTAGTGCATAAACAAAAACTTCAAAATTCAAAGTTACTCAGCTGATCTCTGCCCTTTCTTCTAAAATGGCATCATGGGGTTCCTGCACTGTGCACAGAGCAGCGATTATTTTACAGACTTTTACTTGCAGTAAGTTTTAAGGTTCTAACAAAATCCTGCCTTTATTTGCTGCCTAACTGAGAGGCCATGTTATCATGTCACGGCTTAGCCACGACCTGGCTAATTTTCGCAGCTAAAACCATGTAGCTGGGCTCCCAAATTCCACTTCCCCCAACACCAGGGGAAGGAGAGAGGAAAATGTGAGGAAAAAGGATTGCGGATTGGAAACTAAAACTACAGCTTTAATGAAATTATGATAATAGTACTAATGATTAAAATTAGAAAGTAATGGAATATCTACAAATATCCGAGATCACCCCCCCCTTGATGACTCTTCATCACCACAACTGCTGTAGAGCAGACATGAAGGGATGGGTACACAGCTAGAAGGGAGCTGAACTCAAGAACTAAATTCCAGGATGCAGGAATCTGGAGTCAGGAATAATCAGACGAACAGAAGGTCCTCACTGGACGTCAGCCATTGCAGAAGAGAGCAAGACCCTCATGATCTCTCAATTTTATACCAAGTGTATGGGATAGAGAGGTGGAATGGGGGTACAATTTCAGATATTTGTACATACATATTTCATTACTTTCTAATGATTTTAATCATTAGTACTATTATTATCATAATATCATTGAAGTTGTAGTTTTAGTTTCCAGTCCGCAAGCCTTTTTCCCCTCACTTTTCTCTCTCCTTTCCCTGGGGATGGCAGGGGTGGAATTTGGGAGCCCAACTGCACAGCTTTTAGCTGCTGAAATTACCCGGGTCGGGGCTAAACCATGACAAATCATTACCAGGTTTTCCTTGGGAAATGCTTAGTTCTGTTTGTAACCAGAATTCTCTGTATGGAACTGGTATGAGGAAGTAAGGTTGGTGCCATCAGGATAGTCAAGCTGTGCAGGCAGAGAGATGGGGCTACTTCATGTAATACAGAATAGCATTGGAGAACACAAATTGTAACAGTATCATCAAGGTCATCAAAGGCTGGAACTTTTGATGCTTGTGGCAGTAGTTGACAGGTAGCTTAAAAATTAAGTCAAAGTGTGTGGCCACCTCTCCTAGTAATTCCTTTACTAAATGCCATTTTTAAGACTTTTTCAAGCGTATGATGCACTTACTTGGGGATGGGAGCTACAGTAACGTCAGTCCTTTACCATGGGAAGATCTACGGCCTCGTTGGCCGTTTGTATCATATGTAACTCAGATGCAGGGCACACAGACAGCAACAAAGCAGATGCTTCAAGGAGACACTAGTTCAGATAATTTGCAAAGTACATTTTCCAAGTCTTTCAACAAAACTCTGAAGTCAAAAGGAAATCTGACAGGAGACCTCTCCTTGCGTTTGTCGGTACTCGAGAGGAGTTTCTGCCTCACCAAGACAAAGGCTTTTTTCTTCCACTGTTTGAAAACTCTTTTAATTAGGAGGCCTGACCAGCCAGGTGTTTGATTGCCACCTCTTCATGCAGACATTAATCTCAATTTGAAAAGAGCTTTAGCAAATAATGCTTCTTTTCGTTTAACTTCTCAGGACAACAGATGTCCCTGTCTTCCAAAATAAAAAGGCTTTCTTTTAAGGTTTGAGTGTCCTTTGCTTTCATAACTTGGTGACGAATAGGATAGTGATAGGAACTCTGCCCGGTTCCTTCAGAACACTGCCTACTTTTATTCACCTAATAGGAGCTCAGGGAACTTTAGCCCTTATTTAAAGACAATAACATGGTTTTCATCTGGCTGCCTTTGTGCATGACAACATTCTGCTTGTTGGAAAAGTTCAGAGCTGTCAGTGGTTAATGCCAGATACACTTCTTTCTGACGTAGGTGCCTGGAGTAGGTCAGAATGGGCTGCTCAGTTTGCTTGCAGAAGGTGCAGTTGTGAAGGTGAAGGCTGACTGTCAGCCCCAGTTTTAATGTCCATATCGTTAGTGGGAGATGCATACAGTGACAAATCTCGGTAATGGGAGACTGGCACTAAGCTCAGCAACTCATTGGCATAAGGAGATCAAACACTTCAGAGTGGGAACACCCAGAATTGAAAGGAAATGTGCAAATAAGTAAGGGGAGGGGCAGATGACAGGTAGAAAAGGGGTGTGTGAGGGGACAGACAGACAGTGCTCAAAAATGTTCTGGAAAATAGGGCCTTTATGATAAGAATAATTTGGAACTTCAAAGTTGACCCTTTCTTAATGTATCGTTCATTAAAAAACTGCCTTTTGTCAGTTCAGTAAATGGCATTTACAGAGGCTCTGTGCAGCAGGCCAGATAAACCTGTGTTTTTGTTTCACTGTGGACACTGAAAAGCATTTATCAAGTTGTAAAGGAGGAGGTTTTTGCAATTCCTGGCATTAGAAAGACATCCTTAAGATGAGCTGGGTTCTCCCCTTCCATGAAATGTTCAGCCCTGCACTTGGCATGACCCTGGCTGGAAGGGGATCAAGCACTCAAATGTTCCCATCCAATCTCTACAAAACTGGGAAAGGAAAACAGACATATTACTGCAGTCAATAAAAACACTGAATGAGGCCAGACCTTCAGCCAGACTCAAAACCAAAGAGAATGCTCAGCTGATGTTCATTTATGCTTTCTAGTAATTCAGAGAGCCCTTGCCTTAGCCCTGAGCTCGTTACCAGTATGACCCAGTACTTACTGCTGGTAGGCAAGTATAAAATAATACCTAATGTTGTATTGCTCAACAAAATCTCTTCCTGCTGTTCAGCAAACTCAGCCAAGAGCATTTGTGTCAGTGACTGAATGAAGGTCGCCAGGCTGATGGTTCAGTTATAAGGGCAGATCTTGAGTTAAGCTCCATTAATAAAGGCTGTGTTAAACATTCACAGGAGCACCCTATCTAAGCTCTACCAGGTGCCACAGAAACCAAACTCCAAGGATAATCAACAGTGAGACATCAGGAAAAAGGCACGTTATTTTGCCGGTTGTTTATGAGACTTAGAACGCAATGTAGAATGAATGAATATTGTGTTCGGTTTTGGGCACCATGGTATAAAAAAGGACATCAAATACTAGAGAGCATCCAGAGGAGGCTACAAAACTGAAGCGTCTAGAGGAGAAACCATGAGGAGTGGCTGAAGTCACTTGGTCTGTTCAGCCTGGAGGAGACTGAGGGGGGACCTCATAGCTGTTTACTGCTTCCTCACAAAGGAAGGAGGAGGAACAGGCACTGATCTCCTCTCTGGTGACAAGTGGTAGGACTCGAGAGAACAGGAGGAAGATGTGCCAGGGGAGGTTGTGGCTGGATAGTAGGAAAAGGTTCTTCATCCAGAGGGAGGTGGAGCACTGGAACAGCTCCCCAGGGATGCAGTCACGGTGCCAAGGCTGACAATATTCAAGAAGAATTTGGACAATGCCCTCAGATACACAGTGTGAATATTGGAGTTGTCCTATGCAGGGACAAGTGTTGGACTCGATGATCCTTGTAGGTCCCTTCTAACTTTGGTCATTCTACAGTTTTAAATTAAAACTTCCTTTTTATCCACTAGAGTTACTCATCAAAACCATTTTGTTCTTTTACAGCAAACAACCTGCAGTGTGTTAATTTGCTGGAGAGCATGGGAAAATCAAAGCAATTTTCATACAACATGAGACCAACCACTGCTGCAAAATCAAAAACTACGAGAGTCAAGCACTAAGGAAAACCAAATTTTTGGAATTTAAAAAGCATATTCCGGTACAACTGTTCTCTTTCATAACATAGAAGTCATCTACAACGTATTTTCCATTTTGTATTAGCTCAGTACTACATGCCAAGCAGGCTTCTAGGGAGTTGGACTCATTTTATTCTGTGTACAAATTAAGTTTTTAAATGCAACTGTTAATTTATTTACTGACAGGATGAAACCTGAAATGCATTTGGAAACAGAAAATGAAGCACTAAGCCCAGCATTACAGTAGAGCTGCAGGGCCTTCCAAAGTTTTCCATTGTCAAAAGTAGGGATTTTGGATGTGTTTATCACACGCAGTTTCAAAGGAGAGGGAAACAGTACCAAAGTCTGAAAGACTGCTGCTCGATTTCAACTCAAATAGGTACGGAACAGCCTTCATGCTCCACTTCTGTTCTATAGAAACAAGTTGTTTCTTAGCCAGCTGTGGATTTGGAAGGAAAAGCAGAGAAGCTGAAAAAACCCACTCAGTAAATAAATTGCTTTCCACAGTCTGTGGAAATAGTTAAGGGTGTGTTATCTACCTTTTGAGATTATCATTGATTTTTTTTCATATTAGTAACTATTTTTATACATGCAAAAAGATTTTTTTTTTACAGAAAGCAAGAGAAGATGGGACCTATTCTATAAGAAAAAGTGTTCTTACAAGAGCTTTGGAGCTGCCAGTGTACAGTATTTACCTTGCACAAATATTTAAAAATATGAACTCAACAAAAATAAAAAAGTTGCTGTAGTTTCAAAGCGCATTGTTTTCTGTTTTTCCTTCTAGCTGGTATTACGTAATTCTACATATTTTAATCAATATGATGCTTCAAACTAATAGATGATTGGAGTCAATATGTCTGTTTCTTTGGAAGCACTTAAGCTTCAAGGAGACTGGATTTTTACAGGCTGACAGCTGGGCTTATTCAGCCTGGAGAAGAGAAGGCTCTGGAGAAATCTCATAGCAGCCTCCCCAGTACCTGAAGGGGCTACAGGAAAGCTGGGGAGGGACTTTAACAAGGGCAAGTAGTGACAGGACAAGGGGGAATGGCTTTAAATTGGAAGGGGGAAGATTTAGATGAGACATTAGGAAGAAATTCTTCACGCTGAGGGTGCTGAGGCACTGGCACAGGTTGCCCAGGGAAGCTGTGGATGCCCGTCCCTGCAAGCATTCAAGGCCAGGTTGGATGGGGCCTTGAGCAGCCTGGGCTGGTGGGAGGTGTCCCTGGCTGTGGCAGGGGGTTTGGAACTGGATGGGCTTTAAGGTCCCTTCCAACCCAAATCATTCTATGATTTTATTCTATGATTTTCTCTAACACCTCTCACTGTGGTCACCCCACCTATTAAAACAACTTCCCGTAACTGGCTTGGAAAGAACGGCAGCTGAGGTGTGCAGTTCTTTGTAAAATTTTTATTCTGTTTCACTTACAAAAAAATTGACAAGCTTTGTTCCAACATCTTCCATTCAAAACTAAATAGAAGTAAATGCTTTACAATAAATGCAGTTTGACCTCTTTAGTACACGGCGTTCATCGGGCCAGCTCCCTGGGGATGAGAGGCAAGGTAGATGTTGAAACAGTAATGGAGGTCCGTTAGCCACTGTTCTTGAACTTCACCGCTCTTCAGTGTCTGGAAAGAAAGGGAAAGAAGGTAAAGCTCAGTTTCACTCACAGCATTTGCAAAGCTTTGCTTTGTTTTTACAGTTAATAAGGGGCGCTGTTCGAAGTACAGGGTGGCCTTGTTCCCCTGCACACAGCGACCTCATTCTCATTTATACATTTCAATACAATCTGCTTCTTAAAGCCTAAACAATAATGTGTTACTGTTGGGTGCACCAAGTCAGTGTTACATTATTGTGTGAATTCCAGTAGATTTGACTTCCTCACTCTTAATTACAGCACCTTCCTTCCGTACTTTCAGTTCTGCCATTTCTAGTTAATGAAAATGCAAATGAGTATGGTTCTACTAAAGCAGGACAGTTCAGTACCTCAGTCTACAGGAGAACCACTACTCACAGACAAACACAGCCCACAGTCCACCCTAATTCACTCTCCTTAGCATTTCTAAGTGGTTCAGAAATCCCAGCAGCAACAACAACTACAACCCGCCCGCAGTGGAACATCACAAAAACTGTATGATGCATTTTCAGCACCAAAGGAAACCAACCTCCTCACTCTCCAAGAGAGAATTTGCCGGACACTGACATCTGCCTTCGCCACCACTGAGGTTGTTTCTGATAACAGACCTTGTAAAAGCTCCTCATGGATACGTGTGGCTTATTCAGTCCTGTGCCAGATAGAAACTCTCAGCACTCAAATCGAGTGAGAGCATTGTGGAAAGGCAGTTTCAGACCTTTTTCCCTAAAGAGAGACGCAACTGCGGTAGTCTCAAAACCACTGGAATGCAGATGTGTGAGGAGCAGTGCTGGATTTTGCAATATTTGAAAAATACTTCCATTTTTGGACCATACATATTTCACAGAATCATAGGATGGTTTGGTATCTCACTCTAGCGAGCAGCCCAACTGCGCTTGCAGCCCAAAGAGGTCATGCTGCAATCCTGCCAGTTGGGAGAGCAGGGGCAGAACGATACTTCGGACCCCAGAGCCTCCCTAAGCACTCCTAAACTCAGTTCCAGAACTTTCCTAGAAGCAGCGCTGCACAGGCCCACCAAAAATTATTATAAATAACACTCTGCAAGAGGGGTATACGTAGGTCAGCGTGCCCACCATCCTGGGAGAAAGAAGAGGACCAGAGCCCAGATGCTGTCCTTGCACTTTTCTGTGTCTCTCCCTTTCTTTCTTTTCCCTTAACACAGATTTAGCAGCCACTGCCAACCTTATCCCCAAGAATGCCTGTACAAATAAATTCCTTTTCGATCAATTGTTTGGCCTCATTTTGCCTTCATCTAGCCCAGTGGGTACTGAACCCATAAATTTTACGGGGTGATCCAGGTTCTTATCCCAGTGACCCCTGAACTATCCAGACTGGGTCACAACACAAGCCAAACTTCAAAACTGTCTCATCTGGGCAGTGACCACAGAAGCACCAACAAGGAGCTACACAGCTTACACTGCTGAGTCAAATAAAAGACAATCGTAACTTGTGCATTGCTAAACATCTATTCTTGTGTTTGCAATCATTTTTAAACCTTGTACACCCTCATAATCTGTGGGAGACATAAACAAGTTTCATACCATGATGTCCTTGATGATCTGTTGCACCAAGAATTCGTTTGTGATCATATGGCTCCTGAGCTGACCGTGCTGCATTAGTAAGCGAAGCAACTGAGCAACGACAGGCAGCTCTTCCCGACAGATCCTGCTCACTTGCAGGCTCTGCAGCATCAGTCTCAGTAATCGTGGCAGGAGTGCTAATGCAGAAATACACGATCCCCACAGCATATCCCTGAGGGAGAGGAGAACAAATATTAAAATGATCAAGGACATGTATTTCAAGTATGTTTCTGTGAAACAGCCTCACAGCTGCATGAGGAAACTGCCTCTGTGAAAGCCATCATGCCAGCCGCCTCCTCCATAATGGGTGCTGAAGCAGAAAATGTGTACCAGAAAACGCTAAGCCTGAAAATATTCTAAGCTAGGGTGTCAAACTCATGGCTCCTGCCATTCTCCTGCTCCTGCAGCGTAACGTGCATCAGACGCTGCACATGTGACCACTGTGCTGGCAGCAGTGCAGGGGCAAGGATCGGGCAAGGATCTCAGCGCTGCCACCAGCTAGAAACAAGGTGCTGGGCTGGATAAAACAAGGTGAAGGGACAGATTCAAGCTGCAGGCTGTGAGTTTGACACCCTTGCTCTAAAACTAGGCACAGCACTGGGAAAATGGGTGAGGTCTTGCCCTGGAGCTACAAATGTTGCTGAAGCTCTTATACAATGTAATTTCTGCTCCATGCAGCTGGGAAGAGGTTTCACTTCAGTCATTGCTGAGGTACACCTCAAACTTATTTATGTATGTATGACTCAGAAGAAATCAAACAGTGGAATCAGTATTTTAATACAAGTCATTAGATGCAATAAGTGAAGGAGGACTCCAGCTTTAAAAACATGTCTTAAATTTTAAGTGAGCTTTAAACAACTTTTCTGTATGTGGAACAGTTAGGGGAAAAACCTGCTGTTTAAACTGTTTAAAAACATTTCAGCTATATGAGTAAATTTAAATCTGGTATCTGTAACTTTTGCGGTTTTTAATCAAGTTTTTTCATCTGTAACTTTGGGGATTTGCAGGCTAAAAAATGATGCCTGAGAAGTTTTGTTGAAGCTGAAACAGTATCAGTTAAGAGTACAAGCTTGTAAAGACATATCCTTTCCGTGTTGCTTTTCAATGTATCCAATGAAAGTAAAGGCTAAAACTAAAGATTAAGGCATAAATATCCACCCTCCGGAAGTCGGGATCATTCTGACGTCGAACTAGAACAACTGCAGTAAGTAAAAGCTTTGAGATGGAAACTTCTGCAGTTATTGTTTCAAATAATTCCAGCTAATTTTGCAGCTATTTTTCTCAAATCTACGTACTGTTCTGAAGTAAGCAAAAGACAGCAAAATAAAGTCAGGGGATATCTGGGTGTAGCCTTTCATTTTACATCTGTAAATGCTTGTGGGTACAAAGGCAGAGACAATTAACATGGTGAGAAAAGCAGCATTACCTTTTCTGTAGATGTTCTGCATCCTCTTTGTCTAAAGTCAGCAGAAAGTACAGAAGACTGTAACAACAGGAGGCTAAGAATTTGTGCAGGTTTTCACTTAAGATGCAAGCTTGATCCAAAAGCTTATTTATGGCACATAGAACAGATCCAGCTGTGCTATCAGGTATGACAACCAATCCAACCTGGAAGAAAACAAAAAACCCAAGTTAATCACTTGATATCCATTTCTTTGCTGATACACAAGCGGGTCTAGAGCTGAATGATCTCTTTCACATCATGACATATGAAGTCCAACACAAAAACCGAGACTAACTCTATAGGTTGGGATCCAAGAGTGGGAGAGGACAGGCAAAGAGACCGTTACAGAACATGTTCTATCTGTCACAGTGAGACAAGCTCAACTCGATGGCTTCATTCAGTATAAGTGGACGTGTTCAAATGCAAGATGTTTTCTTACCCTTGGTTGGAAAATGTCTGTGCGCACCAACCCACAACACTTTGTCTGTGAAGCTGGTTTTAGCCAGTAACAAAATAACTGTGCTTAAGCACCCACCCTATTCACCAGACCCGGCTCTCTCTGAGATTTCTACTTCTTGTCAAGTCCAAGTCAGTGCTCAAAAGGCACCCACTCTTTGCTTGTAGAAAATGTGAAAGCAAAAATCATGGAACTCCTCAAAAGCCTTTCAGAAAATGATCTGCTGAATTGCTTTGAACATTGGCAGCATCATATGCAGAAGGGAACTAGTTTGAAGGTGATTGTAGTTGATTTTCTTAATTTGTTAAATAGAGTTACAGGCACAGTCTCAATTTTTTTGTGTGTTAGATCTCATATATTACTTTGTTTCTGTTCAAGTACTACACACTATTGCATTTTTTCAAACCTATTTTCCTAAGAAATTGCCACCCATACCAACTGAAGGTTAAACCTGCAACTTCATTCCATCCCTTCTAAATAAACACTTAAACATATGTAAAAAAAACCCCAACTGCTTTGAGTTTTGCTCTCAAAGATGGTACAGGCACAAACAGAATGTCTGGGCAGAACAGGTCTTTCCTTTTAAGCAGATACCATGGGACAAAGCAGCCCTTCCACGTCTTGAAAGTGAGCAGTCACTGAGGTAAAAGAAAACTCAGATTTACCCTCCAGAAGAAAAGCTTCTACTGGATCACAGAATGACCTAAATTGGAAGGGACCCACAAAGATCATCGAGTCCAACTCCTGTCCTTTCACAGGACAATCCCAACACTCACACCATGTGTCTGAGGGTTTGTCCAAATACTTCTTGAATACTGCCAGGCTTGGCACCATGACTGCTTCCCTGGGGAGCTGTTCCAATGCTCCAGCACCCTCTGGGTGAAGAACCTCTTCCTAATATCTAACCGATAATCATCAATGTGAGTCTTAGAAATCCGACAAACTCAACAGGAATGATAGCATTATGAGCAGGGCTAATAGAACATATGGTGGGCCCATAGCTTGGGCAATACTCTTCTGTTGTTAAAATGAAAATGTCATCTTAAGTAAGGATTTTACAGGCATGATAAAATAACATCTTAAAAATTGTCTTTTGGGGTAGAGGCAGTGAATTAGAAATTAGTTTAAATTCTGAAGTGCTATTGAGTAACTATCCTGGATTTTTGTCCTGTAAAGCCATAAAAATTCATGCATCACTAACATGGCAGGATTTATCTTATTAAAAAAATAATTTAAGGAGTTTTGGAGCAGCATTATTTGCTCACCTGCAGATACATTGTTTTAAGATGGCAGAGGCAGCCAGCTCGCTTAACAAGGTCAGCTGTTTCTTTTACAAATGTTTAGAAAAAGATGAATAAAGAAGTACAAGCTCCAGAAAAGTGGGATGTATTTCATTGGCACAATTACTCACGAGAGGTGAAAGACAAAAGACCAATGATGGGTTCAAACATTTAAATACTTCTAATATAAGAGGCGAGGTGTATTTCAAGGCCAAAAGTGCACGCAAATCGTTGTCCCAGCTGACCTTGCATCAGCTAGCTGCAAAGGTAGGTGAAGGATGGCATTCCTCCACGACAAAAGATGGACTGCAACTGTCACCAAGACCCTGCTGGATACTGCAGAACATCGAGGCGGAAAATAATAAAAACTAATAATGATGTTCCTAACCCACCACAAAGAGGAAATAATGATAGTGAACTGGATGAGTGTCTGCATCTAAAGAAGCATCTTGAAGATCAGATCAGCCAACACTGCTGATGAAACGTGTCAGTCAGCCCGTCTGGAAGATGATGGGAACACAGACATTCCAATTTATACAGATGCATTAGATGAGACAGCTCAGACAAATTCCTATATATGTTTGCCTACACAGTGCCTTTCTTCTCTGTTAGGTACCATCCATCTGGAGATGTTGGACACCAGTCTAATCAACTATAAAAATTCACTTTGCTGCTTGGTCTCAAGGCACGGTGTAGCAGAGCACATAGGCTGATGTGTAAACCGTGATGTGCGTCAACATCAAAAATCCAGATTAAGCTACTCCCTATGGAAGCTTTGGTCCAGTAGTTTTTCCAGTGGGCCAGGGAAGAGCAGAAACTTGTGAGATCACATAACTGCCCTCACTGAAGGATAGGCAAGTCCTTCTCGGCAGCTAGCAAAGATAAATCAACCAAAAATTCTGTCTCTCACAATTCCATTACCCAGCACTGGCTTTGCCATCCCCTCCTCAGCTCAGGGGAGGCTGAGGATTAGGAAAGGACAAACTATAAAACCCATCTGAGGCTGCTACTTGCTCTTTTGAAAAACTAAAGAAAACAAGATATCTGTCATTTACAGCTGTGCTGGCTTGAAAAGAAGCTAAACTACTCACAGATCAGAACAAAAAATAAGTTTGAATACCAACAATTATTAGTTTTTTCTTTTTTTTTTTTTTTTTTTTAAATTCTGCTAATCTTGTTGAAAATTTTTGCAATTGAAATGATCCATGGAATCCATGGAATAAATGGATTTCAGGGTTAATGAAACTATTAGAAAATCACAAGGACATTAACTTAGAAGACAAAATGGTACTTACCAGATATTTACAGATGCCAGTCTGCAGAATGTCAAAACACTGACTTTGACAAGGGATAGTGGACAAGCTGTGACAGATCATCTGTTTAAATAAAACAAAGTTAGATTTGAGTACCCTAAATGCAACCAGCAGCTATTCTCTGTATAGTCATACTCTGATGACAGACATAGATACAAAGCACCTGTGGGGACACAGCACATTTGTCTTGAAGTATTGATTCTTTACAGTGTAAAAGAACAACATTGCAAACATAAACTGTTTAGTGTTTGAAGAAGTATCAGCCTACACCATTAGTTTTTTTGTTAATGACTTTCTTCATTTTACCTACGTGATAGAAGTAGAAGGCCAAAACTATTCAATATCCAGCTACAACACCACAGCAACGTCACCTGACTTTCCTCGGAGCTAAAGGATTTCAGCAAACAGCTTCACAAATAACAAGCATGAAACAGAGGAAATGCAGTGAAACAGGACAGAAAAAAAATACCATGAAGAAGAAAGTAGCAACAATCCATTTCTAGCTTATTTTCCTCTACACTGCCAAAAATGTGACGTTCAAAGATCATAGAACAGTTTGAGTTCAAAGGGAACTTAAAGATCATACAGTTCCAACCTCCCTGCCATGGGCAAGGACACTTTCCACTGGATTAGGTTACTTACAAGCCTCATCCAACCTGTCCTTGAACACCTCCAGGGAGGAGGCATCCACAACTTTCCCGGGCAACCTGCGCCAGTGCCTCACCACCCTCAAAGGAAAAAATTTCTTACTAATACCTAATCTAAATCTACCCTCTCCCAGCTTAAAACTGCTATCCTTTGTCCAAGATAATACCGAATATAATACTAGAAAGGAAAATCTTGTTTTATGAAAAGACAAAAACTTTCTGGTCCTTACATCACTGGGCTCTAACAACCTGTACAGTTTCCCAGAGGCATGACAGAAAGAAGTTTAAAAATAAAAAGAGTGAACTGAAGACTCAGATCTTAATTTTTTAGTAAAAAACGTATGGGTGAGAATGGCCAGGGATCGGATAGAGTTGACCAAGACCTCATGTAATACTATATGGCTCCTGGATAGGGCAAAGAAACCAGAGCTCTAGTACATCTCCCAAAAAGCCATCCTATAATCCTCAGCTGATGGCTTTCTCTGTTCCACTTTTCTTTCCTGTCTATTCCAATAAATTGCAAACTAGTCAGAGAGCCTGGATGACCTCCCTCTGCTGACATTCATTGCTTTTTCCAGCAGTGTCACCTGAAATCTCCAGAAAGCAATGCGCATGAGTGTCTTATTAGACCGTGAGCAATCGTGATGTCCTGCTACAAAAAAGGAAGGTGGAAGAACCACTACATGAGGAATGAAATGCTCTGTGCTTACAGGAATCAGAAAGACAACAGCAATATCAGACATTTGAGGGAGAGAAGAATTTAAGTCCCTGAGTTTTACAAGTATCTCATTTAAGCAAAAAACCCATTCCTCTAAGATATCTTGCCGACTAAAGAAAGAAGTAAAGAAAACTTTCACAAAACGGTCTGACTTGAGGGATTAAACACTGTGATAGTGTCCTAGTTTTGACACTTCAGTTGAATTGAGCAGTTCAGGACACTTAAACAAGAGATACCGACAAAACTGAAAACATCACCCATGTTATGTCAAATAATAATAGCCCACAACATTTCCACCTAAAAAGAGACCTCAAGGAAAGGAAAGGTTAGGAAAAGAACCAGTATCTCAAGGTCCTGTAATATGAAAACTCAATCCTAAGTAATATGGGTAACAGTGGTGGTTTAAATAAACAGAAATGGCCAAGCAGTATCAATTGTGGTGATATCAAAGTGTGCTCAGACTTTTTCAAAGCTACATGCCACACATGCTTTTAGCCCTGCTTACGCTGGCCAAATTCCGGAGATCCTTAACACATTTCCTTGAGAGAACATAATTCTGTCAGGTTGTCATGATATTGCTCATGTTGATCAGTTTTACAGGGGTAATTGTGCAAGTATTTTGTTTGACTAGTAGGACTATTTAAAAAGCAATTTTATAGATCCTCTTGCACAGCATGCCCTTATTTTCAATACATTTATTTAATAAAGAAATATTATTAAAACTGTGTACTCCACCCTAAGTATGGTACTGCTTCTGTACACTCCAATTTGAAAGCAATTAAAATATGAAGTAGTCTAATATTCCCAAGAAACGCACTGAAAACATTTGCGTATGAGCAGTGTCAAGGAATAAAGACAAGCTGAGACAGAGGTTACTACTAGGGATTGTCAAATCACGGACAAACTGGAATGCACATCTGACCTAGTATTTTAATGAGTAACACTTACACAAAAGGTAAAGCCACACTGATGAAAATGGTTGGCTGACAGCTCTAAGTCGAGAAACACTATCATGACAGGAGGACTGGACTAACCTATAGAAAAGACCACATGGGTTTGATAAATAACACATACAGAAAAAATTTAGTGGGAGAGAAGTAACGGGTCATGTGCTTGGTAGCCGATAAAAATTTCTGCACACAGCTAGAAGTTTTAGCAGTTGGAAATGAGAAAATTCTGTGTGTAACAACTGACTTACAAGGTGGTGGTGACAGAACCATGAAATGGGCAAATGTCACTTTAGAATGGGAAATAAAAATAATCACAATAAGGTGAGCAGAGTACGGATCATGTGTTCAGTACTACTCCATAAGACACTGTTTAGACCATTTCTGACATACTGTGCAAAACAGGAGTCACTCATTCTCAAGAAAGGTAAATTCAAATTGAATGAGAATAGAAAAACTGCATAAAGAACAGAGACCCCATCTTACAGGTATCAATAGAAAGAACTTAACCCACCTAGGCTGGCAAAACTGGGAAGGGATATTATCGTCACTTACAAACACAACAACAAAGTGAAAACCGCTGCAGGTGAACAAATACAACCAAACAGCAACAAAAAATAACAATGAACATAGCTGGCTGGGAATGCAGATGAGATGGAAATTAGGGAGGATGATTATGAAAAGGGAAATGCAGGAGGCATTCATTGCCCATAAGACAGAGCTCAGGCAGTTTACAAAAGGGATATGCCAAATGCTTGTGAGTGTGGGACACTACACACAGTAAGCTAGGGAGACCCCTTCTAATTCAATACATACCCACGAGGGCAACAAATTCAAGACATTGAAGGCAAATCCACCAGGCCCACCCAGAAAACTAAGATTTCATTATTAATAAAACCATTGTTAACATTTCACCCTTGGGACTATGTCCCTAGAACAGACCTACCAGCCCACTGAGCTTCTCCCTGAGATGACAAGTTGCAGGAGCATTTCTTAAAAGGCACAATGCACCCACACTCAGACTCTTCCAGAATTGGCAAGGAAAATGGGCATCAGACCACTGCAGAGCACTGTATTTGTTTAAAGGGTGGCGGTAAAGTGCATTGACAAGATAGTTTTCAACCTTCTAAATCTTTCTGACCCCCAAAACAGCACAACCATTCCCTACATCCAGTTCTATTTTCCTGTGATTAAGTGGGAGTGGCAATCCTTTTCAATTCCATAAATTAATCCTGCTTGAAATGGCTTTCCTAACAAACGCCTGTTAGAAAAAGTGAAACTGAAACATTATTAGACATGGAAATGAAAAGCAAAGAAAACTTAATTATCACATGAAAATTAGTATTTTTCCTGACAATTTATTTTCCTTAGGCAAGGGTTTGCATGATGTTTAATTTCCATAATAAAATGTCATAGCTGATTCATTATTTTACATTTGATTAGCATTTATCACATTGTTGGCGCAGTCAAGAGATTGGTTATGGACTGAAGCCAGAGCAGCTTTGTTTCAGAGTATTACTGAAGTGAATGGACAGGGAACGAGCATTTCTGATTGTGGGGAGGGTTTTTAACTTTTTGGGACAAGTATTTTATAGTAGGTTTTGTTCAGTGGTTTGACAGTTTATTTTTTTGGTATATTTTAATTTTGTTTGAATATCCGCTTGCGTAAAAATTAAGCCAAAGAAAAGCATTCTCTTAAAATGGGGATTAACGGCTACCATCGCCAGGCTCCATAACCCACAGGCAGTTTTTCAAACCAAGCCTTATTGATCAGACAAGCCCAACGACCAATCATACTAATGAGTCACACGACTACAACAGCAGTTCCCTGCTAGTGCTCAGGCAGTTGTTACCAAGAAGGTAGCCAGGTGCCTGCAATCCAAGCTTTCAGCCAAAACTGATAATGAGGACACTGCTTGCAGTAGAGGAACATTCAGCCCATTGACACAGAAAACACTCTCAGAAAGCCAGCACTGCTCAGAGTTCACTTGTCCCCATGCCATTGACTGCATCTCAAAGGATGGGTCAAGTTGCATACTATTTTCCTCTAGTCTTCAACTGGATGAGTTAAAAGCATTTTTGCTGCTGACAGCCAACCTGACTCTCAATCCAATCTGAAACAGGCCTTCCATAGCTCCAACATGCAGAGGAATTGAGCAGTTTAATATTGCTTATCTTTAAGATGCTCTCCACTCCCTAAAATGCAGAGTTGGGAGGATTCAAGGAAGCCCAATCTAAACCTGAGCTCTCATGACAACAGGAACATGCACAAATGATGAAATGAAAGTTTTAACTGTTCCCACTCCCTAAATCACTTAACGCTTCCCGTAATGTGACAGATTCCTGACTCAAAAAGCCTCAAGGGAAACATTTTATCAGGAACTCTCCAGGGGAAATCTGCACATAATTTCAAGCTTAATCATGATGTGAAGTAGTAGTCTCTTTTTCAAAGAAAAATACTCACCTTCCTCTGAAGACACACACAAGCATGAGCACAGAAAGGAAGAAAGCAAGCAGATAAAATAATGGATCAATTATTTTCGCGAACCACTCGGTGGAGTCAGACCAAAGACAGTTCAGACTCCAAGAGAAGTGATTTTATCAAAAAAGCAAGTTGGCACACACCTGACACTATATCCTAGTGTGAACTTTAAAATATATTTTTCAATTCACATCGACATTCACCTCAAACACTGGTAACTAAAATGTAATAGGCTGTTCTGCAGTCAATTCCCAAGCCCTTGCGAAATGACTGTTTTGAGCAGAACTCTATCCAGTATAACATGTTACTGCACAGCGTAGAAAACAAGAAGTTTTCAGGTGATGGGGCAGGCAATGAAGCTTGTCGTCTGAAGCTTGGCTAGCTTCCCCCGAAGCACCCCAGCTTATCAGACACTGTACTCCCTTGACAGGTGCTGCTTCTCTTTCTGAAATAAATTGATTTGACAGGGCAATATTAACAGTGCCCTGAGTTGTTGAGAAAGCTACATACAACAAGAGATCTTTGTTCATCTGCCTTGGCTATGCTCACAGGGATGGATGTGAAAGGTATTCCTGATTCAGTGACTCCAGAAAAAAAAAGAGAAAAAAAAACCAACACAAAAAAATCCCCATACAATCATAATAAATAGAAACAAAACCTAGGTTAAAAAAAGAAAATGTCAAAAATAAGGAATGGAGTCTGCAGGAGCACATCACATAGCTGGGCAACAGGGGAGGAATATACTATGGAGCTAATTTTACATTTAAGATTGCAGAACAGCAATACAGAAAGTTGCTTAAGCATTCTAAATGCTTAAGAACATGCATTCTGTTCTGTATCTTGACAGAATATATACTGCCGAAGACTTAGAAGAATTATGAAATGCAGTGCATATCCAACAACTGGCTCAGACAGGATAACTGCAGCACAGAACCTCCGCTTGTATTTGAACTGAAGTGATTTGCCTGTCTGCAGACTCCTTGGCTGTAGCACGCAGGCTCATGTTAAACCTATATCAAGAATCACCTAAACCAAGTATCTATCTTTATCTGCCACTGGGCACAAATACATGAGTGGCAATCACCACTGCTCACCTCCTGTGCAACAATTTGATCACATGTTTAAATCTGGGCACCAGCAAGATCTGGTGCCAGGAGGCAGAGAACGACGGGCTGGAGACAATCCTATGGCTGAAGTCACAGGCATTTCTGAAAATATTATTCTTTTGTCAGCAAACTCATGTTCTATGTTCAGCAGCTACTGAGCTATCCAGGAACAGGCAAAGCGAGGTCTGGTTCTCTTCTCAAAGGCATCTTATTAACAAAATTCAGAGAAAGGACACAAAGGACAGAGAAAGGACACCCAAGGAGCTTTTGTTTCATTCTCTTGCAGCCATTATACAAGCCCCTCTTTCACAGCTATAAAGTGCCACCACAGCCAATTCCTCCTCCTCCTGGACACCTCCTTGTCAGACCACAGGAATATCTGATGTACAAGTCACCAAATTCACTTGCCAAATTGACCTTCCTCAAACAAAGAGACTTGAAAACACTGAAAACCGTACACTTAGGAAGCTAGATCTTGTCCCACAAAGCCTGGATTTTTGAGCAAAGTCAGTTTAAGTATTAGAAGGTGGGATGTGAATACATAGCATAAGACACAATTACTGTGAGGAGGTTAATTCACATCAGTACATGCAGTAACGTGTGAGCTCCCAGCTGTAAGATGTTGCAAGATATGCTGGACACACATGGTGCAGGCACACTGCAGCAATGGCTTGAAGATCAAGGCAGTTTTTTTGGTAGTTTATGTTTTGGTGTTTGGGTTTTATTTGGGGGGTTTTGGTGGGTTTTAAGGGACTGGTTTTGTGGTTTCTCTGTTATTCTGGGGTTTTTGGTTGTTTTTTGCCCCTTATGTTTTAAGTCTTTTGTCTTAAGAAAATTATGGGAGACCTTGGAAAAGGCCTTTATTCACTGTAGGAGGCGTTACATTTATGTATATAATTTCTCTTTTGTTTCTTTGGAATTTGCATTACTTTTCTGGAAAATAAACTATTTAAATTCTAAACATTAAACTTGGCTGTGGTGTAGTTTTACAAAACACTAACGGGCTTACACAGCATTTTTTGATCCTCCTTAACGGGAGGTAAAAACCAGAGCATATTTCTAGCTCAAAAGGAATACCCTCTACCCTTAACTCATCTGCTTTTTCTCCAGAGTGTAACTCTCAGCTGGAAATCTCAATAAAGACAACAAGTTGATATCTTACGGGAACTTCAACTCAAAATCTACATTTTAAAAATTTAGTGGGTTTTTTGAACTCTTCATCTTTGCTTGAAGTTAAACTACACTGCTGCAATACCATCTTTTACTTCTCAAGGCAAACATCCTTTTACGATTTCTAATTTACACGCATTGACTTGCTATCTTTATTGATTTGTCGTTAATTTTTCATAGCATATCAGTGAAGATACAGTCTTCCCAATTCTGTTTCACTTATAAAACATATCCAGTTTTGACACACTATCCAGTTTTAGTACATTGCACTACACACATCCCAAGGTTTTTTGAAGACTGCTTTTAAAAGCAGTTGACCTTCCCTAGAGTTCACTCTTACACATTTAAAATGTTTTGTTGCATATTTCAAGTCACCTATGTGCTCAATATAACTCTAGAAACTCGACTTCAAGAAGAACCTTCAAATTATCATTTGCTTTCCTCCTCCAAAACATTCAAGTGTCACAAACATCAAATATTACAATAGAAATTATCAGGTATACATGGCTACCTTGTTAAACTGTTTGTTCCTGTTGGCACTATTTCATTCGATACTGACAAACCAATTCAATTACAGGGGAGTGAACAATATTACAGACAAACACTATAGGCACAGTTAAAATGAGCGAAAACTGAGGCTTCTTCCCTAAGGCTTCAGCCATTCATTCTGGAGTCCCATCTATTTCTGCTACAGGGGTATGATTTGAAATAATTGGATTTAATAAGGCAGAAGTCATTTTAAGTAGAAGTTGCTCCAGAAAAGGATCCAAGGTTTCCACATTTAAAGTATCTTTAAGACAAAATATGAAGATTAACCTTTAAAGCTACGCAAAATAGCATTTAAAGGGATATTTTTCTTAAGCATTGCTCCTTAAGTGAAAAAACACCATTACCTAAAAGCTTCCACAAAAAGCCAACGTGGCTTCAGATTTTTGTTACACCAGCTACCACTCTCTATACAAAACCAGTTACAAACAGCATCCATGTCAACATAGTCTTTGTTACAAAACACTTAAAAGCATTAATTCCTATTAGAAGTGCATTTCTTTGGCCTTTTCACCAATTACAGTTAGCCACATGCCATCACGCACACTGGTTGTGGTAACACCCCAAAAGCCTTGAAAACGCCTCAAGTTATTCTTTACTTTAACACAGCTTGCTCTTCCTTCAGAGGCACATCATCTCTTCTTCTGCATCTCTGGCATGCATATATTATACATTAAATTCCCTCTTACAGTTCATTACCACTAGAAAATCATAGCACTTACTGCACGGTACAGCTAGCTAGCAGCAGAAAGCTGGGATTGCCTTCCTCTGGATATGAAAACAAAGTCAAGCAGTGAGCAACAAAGCCGAGGAGTCATAGCTTTCTACAGATTCACACCTAGGATCCTTCATCCTTTGCCTTACCCTTTCCTCAGCACTGTAATCCCAGCTAATCCTGCCTCACAACACCTGCTGAGCCTGGTCCAGAGCGATGCACATGCAGCTTGGACAGCTGGCTGCTGCCAAGCAGGATGCAAAACTCAAATTTAACTGCCTTGTGCTAATCTAGAGTTTTTCATCTTCCACTCCCTTATTTTCATAAAACTTAGAGGCAACTAGTATTTTCAACTTTATTCTTTTAGCAGCGTGTCAAAAACTGGCCAACATTTTAGACAAAACTAGTGGTGGAAGAGAAGAAAGAAGAGGATAGAGGGACTAATAATACCAAAAATCTGATTACTAGTCTCATTTATTCATAGGAAACCAAGCTGTCAAATCCTCGTTCCGTCAGTTCCTTATTGTCATCTACAATAAAACATTTTTCTATTATGAGGAAACTCTGAATTACACCAATGCAATCAGAATTATTTTAAATGAACAATTCTCAACTACAGTTCAGGCCTGAATGCTGCCAACAGAGCAATAACTTCAGTTTTGTTTATGTATTGCTTACCATATCTACAATTGCATCCAAAATCCAAACTAGCCAAGTGAAAAATGAGTGAAATCCTGTGATTCATAAGAGGAAGTGGTTACCTTGATACAGATCTCTTCTCTTTGGAAAAATAAAGAGATTTGGAACACAAAGTTTATCCCAGAGACCACTTTTACCAGATCAGAGGCAAAATGAAAGAATATCCTAATTTTTCTGTAACAGGAAAGCAAGCTACTGAAGAGATGCCTCTACTTTTCCATCTGCAAATTCCACGGAAAAAAACTTGCAATCCTGTGGGAAACACCATGAACAGCATTAAAATACTTGCCAGAATGACTGGTAGTATTTAATGTGAACAGTTTGACTTTCAGATCATATGTAAGTGTAACATCTATCAAATAAAAACCAAAATCTCCCCATACTGGGAATATCACTACACTCTAAAAACAAAAATAAAGAGATTTGTCAATGGCAAGGCAAAATTTCTGTTTTCTCAAGAGGATAAATTTTCCAAGAATGACAGAACTGTCGAAGTTGGAATGAACTGCTCGAGCTGTGTCAGCTACAGCAGGTCACCCAGGACTGTACCCATTCGGGTTTTGGGTATGTTCATACTATGGGACTAAAACACTGAAAAGGTTGTGGTACGAAAAATAAATCAGACTTTCAACCATGAACCAAAGACATAAGCAAGCTGTCTACAATCAAACTACTTCACTGCCCCTAAGTGAAAGCAGCCCTATGGTGAATTTTCCCAACCAACTTTGATAAATTTGTGGAATAGAAACAATAAGAGGAAGACGATATTTTCAGAAACAGGTAACTCTGAGAAACAAGTAATTCCTATGGTGCATTCTGATCTTTCAATACTGGAGAAAGGAATTTTCGTGAGAAAACGCTTCATCGCTGCCCAGAAGAGACAAAGCGAAACAAATGAGAAAGTTTAGCTGCTCCACAGCCCAACTGACTGAAGGCAGGATATCTAAATGTGTCAGTCATGTTACCGAACAACAGCTTCGTTTAAAATACTATTGAATACGTAACAGCACATATGCAATACATGCCTCAGACGATCGTTAGTTTCTGTAATTATCACATAAACTTTTTGAATTAGAAGAGAAAAAAAATCAACTGCTTTCTAGAACCAAAAAGACTGCCGCAAAACCCCAGAATAAGTCATACAACTGAAAACTTTTACATTCTTTCTGTATTCATGATAGATTTCATAAATACTGTCAAACTGGAATGTCGTTAAAACATGATTTCAAACCTTAAAGTGGTTTCTGGTGAGCTAAGCAATTAAAAGAGTTGAGCCAGAATGAAGACTACTGAAATCGTTCTGAATAAAATCAGATCCCTTTAGAATCAACAGCAAAATTAAGCTTTCACATCTTCCAATCTTACAAGCAGAAGCTGAAATCACAGTGAATTTTCTAATGCCAGTAAATTTTTATTAAATAAGCATCAGAAGTTATTCTAAATAATCACCAAAGCCAACTTAATATTGCTTCCAAGATACAACCTCATTTAAGTGCAAGTGCTTTTTAATTAACAGTGGAATTTACTCTCAAAGAAAACTCTTAATTATTAATATTTTTACAATTATTTAATTTTGGAAGCCAAAACAGATTGCTGGTCTTCATCTCATCACTGATTATCAGTTTTCCACCAAGGCTTCCACCTATTTTTTTCATGATCATTGCCTTGCATTCTCTATGTCTAAACATTCACCTTTTTAAGCAGTTTCATTCAAAACACTATCTGATATCTGTAGAAAAACGTTGGCCGTTCGACAGCTACTATATTTTTCATTCTGTTTTCAACTCAACTCACAAGAAGATTTAGGTATCTGCGGAAAAGGGATGGAGAGCACTCAGAGTTTGTATGCTGTCATGTAGAATTAGTGTTGATGTATTACCTCTGTCACAGCCCAGTGGTGTAAAAACTGGTCCAGATCAGTTAGGTAAAGACGGACAGGTGAAAGCTGTGTCTGGCTAATGTGTGGTTTTCCTCTAATGCCCTGGAGACTAGTCAACTCCTCTCTTGTAAACCCTAGAGAAAAAGAAGCAGTACAACAATATCACGAAACAAGCCAAGCACTGTTCTACTTCAACAGCATCATTGACAAATCTATCTTTTAAATTATGTCTGCATAACATTTTTTTTTAAAAAGCTCTTGCTTGATATTTTAAATTAAGTATATCAAAATACAAATTCTGAATTCTGAAAGAAAACAAAAATATTTGAAAAAAATCAATAGCATATTTATTTAAACAATAATGTGGTATTAAAAAAAACCTGTGAAGCCAATGTTATGCTGCTATTTTCAACGTACGTATCTTTAAAAACTAATAAAAAAACCAGAGATAATGCAAGAGAGTTCACCATGTGTTCACAATCACTCAGTAAGCTTCTAGCATAACCTCAGGGTTAATCAACAGGACAGCTGCTCCAAAACAGTTCCTTTGGTTTTGCTTTCATTTTCTCAGTGTTTCAGGATAAAAAGGTAATTTTGAAAGCAAAGTAGTTGAACATTATGAGTGAGTGAGGTGGTTAAGAAAAGACACTTTCTTTTCACCACAAGACTGGAAGATATTTCTCAGTAATACTATGCCATTTTAACCACTGTAATTTCCCACAGCTGCATCACTGCAGGATACAACTTTTTTTATATCTGAGTAAGAATACAGTAGCAGAAGTAATTCTGCTCACATGATGACCTTGAGCTGCTCACTTCAACCTACTTTGATTACTTTATTCTGATGGAATGTTTTTAATAGCGTAAGCATGTGCACAGGAAATCCCACAGGCAATCATTTATATTGTTATAAGCCAATAAAAGGCATTTACTTAAAACTAGAAAAAAAAAATCTTATTCATGTCATATGCTAAATTTAGGTTTTCCTCATACTTTCCAAAGAAAGTTGCTAGAATGAAGAAGTATGCAAACAGTCGGCCCAAATGGCAAAGTGTAAAAATAGCACGTCAAAAAACGGATCAAGAGAAAAAACGGTATTTTATATGAAAAATATGTAACAAGATTAGAATTACCTTCAGGAAGTACTTACTACACCATTTATTCTAAATTAAATCCAGTAATTGACTATCAAAACAAACTTTATTTTGTTAATTCTGAATTATGACATTCACATGGATTACCTATAAGGGTTGAAAACAAGAAGCTGAAATAGTCCACATCATTCACCGAATTATCCTGCACTTGGCACTTCCAGCCTGCAAAGGATGATCTACACAAAACCAATAGCAGATAATTTATTAAAACCCATATAATTAAGAATTCACAACCAACCTGCACAATACAATCAATTAGCATGACTAATTTGTTAATTTTAGCATTCCTGTTCCTAACTGCTGTTGCCAGAGTAGCATTTTAAATAGCTTTAAAACCAGAACTCACTTTTTATAAGACAAGCAATCTTGAACTTTGTACCCTTACATGGGCTTAGATTGTTAAGTTGATCAAATTACTGAGATAGCAACTTTCCATAAATACTGATATAATCTTTAATATATTGATGACAGGCAACACACAGTAAATTAAATTAATTTTCCTTATTTGGTAAAAGCCATTATATTATAAAGCAAGGCTGTATTTTTCATTATAGTCACCGGTTTTGATACTACTCTTTGCATCAACAACAGATACTACTCTTTGCATCACAACAGACACAGTTTCTGTGTCTACATTAGAGTAGCTAAAGCTACTGAACACAGAATAAATTAAAAACTTGCTTTGAAATTTCGAACTTACAAATAGAATCATCCAATGGTTTGCATTGCAAGGGACCTCAAAGATCATCCAGTTCCAAACCTTTTGTCATGGTCAGGGACATCTCTCACCAGTCCAGGCTGCTCAAGGCCCCATCCAACCTGGCCTTGAACACTTCCAGGGAGGGGGCATCCAAGCTTCCCTGGGCAACCTGTGCCAGTGCCTCAGCACCCTCAGCGTGAAGAATTTCTTCCTAATGTCTAATCTAAATCTTCCCCCTTCCAATTTAAAGCCATTCACCCTTCTCCCATCGCTACTTGTTCTTGTAAAAAGTCCCTCCCCAGCTTTCCTGTGGCCCCTTCAGGTACTGGAAGGCTGCTACAAGGTTTCCTCGGAGCCTTCTCTTCTCCAGGCTGAACAACCTCGGCTCTCTCAGCCTGTCCTCATACCAGAGGTGCTCCAGCCCCCTGATCATCTTCGTAGCCTCCTCTGGACCCATTCCAAAAGTTCCATATATTTCTTATGTCGGGATTCCAGAATTAGATGCAATACTGCAAGTAAGGTCTCATGAGAGCAGAGTGGAAGGGGAGAATCACCTCCCTGGCAATGCTTTTGATGCAGCCCAGGACACAGTTGGCCTTCTGGGCTGCAAGTACGTATCGCCGGCTCATGTCCAGCTTCTCATAAACCAGCACCCCCGACTCTTTCTCAACAGGGCTGCTCTCTATATATGGAGCAATATACAAAGACATGAGCAAACCTGCTATCAAAGCTTCCCAACACTTCCCCTTCTAGGGGTAATCTCTAAGAAGCGGAGCACCACCAGCCTACCTTTGTTTCTCAAATTAGAAGCCATACGTGCTTGTGGAAACAGGGAGCAAAGACACCACCGCCTAATGGTAGTGTCTTGCCCATGTATTGGTGCAGAACCAGGAGGAAGCCAGGAGCTGAGAACAAGCATATCTCAGATATGCTTTCCTCAAAAGGCTGCAGCTCAGACCTAACATCGCATTATGCAAAATGCATATTATTCAAATTTACTTGTATGCTGCTCTTGGCACTTGCACTGCAGACCATGGATCTATGCTGTAAGAGATTGCTGCTTTCTGCTCTTACAATCTTGTGAAATTTCAGAGCTTCTGAATGCAATTTGCCAAGCCAGCTATCTGCCTCAGATCACTTTTTCCCTAATTTCTCTCCACTAACAGCCAAAATGGCTTAGCGTATGGGTAACAAAATTCTGGAAAGCTTGTTTTTTTCAGAAATTTTTTACAGCTCCATGTTTTGGGAGAAAAAAAAAATATGAAATTTGGAATACCTTTGTGCCAGGCATCCACAATATTTCAGCATCCACAGAAATGACAGCTAGAATATGCACATGCCTAGAGCTACTCAAAAAGAAAGAATGGAAAAAGGAATTTCAGAATTTCTTGAAATTAAAGAAAAAAATCAGGATTTACTCACACTACCATGTAGGCTAATTAATTCAAGAGGAAAAATATAGAAAATCACAGCTAGATGAAAGAGAACAAAGAAAGGCTTTATTAAATAAGGCTTCCAGTTCACATAGTATCCTTAACGGCAAATCCTTATTTCCAGGCATATTTCAGATGACATAGCAACACAGCAGTCCAGGCAGCTCTCTATGTTCCCTTCTAGTTCCAAGGAGGCCTTCAGTCCCCCTCTGAGTCTCAGCTCGCTGTTTCCTTTTCTTGAACTGTAGTAGCCTCTCAATCTCTCTCCATTTTTAAGGCTATCACTTGACTGCCAACACTGAGCTCTCCAGAGCCAATCCTTTTGGCCATGGCTACTAGTCTCCTCCCACAAGAAGAGAGAATTTCTTCCCACATTCCGAGGAGGTCACAACCCAATTCATTATACGATCAAAGAGATTTTGTACATACACAACTAAATCAGCAAAAGTTCTTGCAATCTATTTCCCCAGAGACTCTACATAAGGTGAATGTTCTCTCAAGAATTAAATCCAGAATGAAAAAAGCAGAATGAAGCCTGTTGTCCTGTTCAGCATAGGGGAAGAAGCTGCCTGAATCCAATGCAGAGGGACTATGAGTCAGACTTGAGGTCATTCACTATAGCAAAATAAGCTTCGGGGAACATGAAGACAGATTCAGGAGAATTTAGGACTTAGTGGACACAGAAATGCAAACCGTGATGCAAGCACTGAATAAAACTGTAGAAAGGCAAGAGGCTAGAAGAGATACATTAGATGACAAGCCGCAAAGGGAATCAGGGAAATATGAAAACAAAAAGAAAACTGGGCAGGAAAACAGAAAATATGGAAAGAACTTGTGATAAGCCAAAATCAGGAAGTAGGGACTTGCATGACAAAAATTAGTCAGAATCTGGTTTAAAAACAATATAAAAATATTTTCCATGCAACACTTAGTAGATGTGTAGAATTCCCCATAAGAGGACTGGTGGATATAAGAATTTTACATGAACTCCATGAATAAAAATTCACTGTAGGTCAGCAAACACAAACTGCAACGGGTTCAGGGAATCCCACTGACATGAAAAATTATTCTGAAGACTACTGCTAAATGTCTGGAAGCTTTTCAAACACTTCAGCAGTTATATTTTTCTACGCACATTTGACTATCTGCACACTTGCAAAACCAGATGAGCATTTTAGGCATCTAATAGGATGCCAAGTACCACTAAGTGGACACTGAAGGAAGCTGAGAAAATCACTGGTGTTCTGCCCTGGAAACATGGAGGTAGGCTAAGACACAAAACTTAGGTAGAGCTATTAAATGTTTTAAGACCATCTATAAGCAGAGAGACATGCAAACACAAAACAGATCCCTAAATGCAGTTACAGTTTACTTTTTAAAAAAAGTGAAAGCTCTTACATACATAAAAAGCCTCAATGTTAAAAGAGCACTAAGGTTAAAAATAATCTAGCATTCAATTTAGAAAGTGACAGAGAAAGTTGCCTATAGTCTTCAGCTTGGCCTCTTTGTGCATGTGCCTTAGAGTGTGATAACATTGTGTGTCATATTTCCTCTCAAAAAATCTATGTCTTGTTCAAATCATGGCTGAATGGATCGATCAGGATTACGCAATGAAGGATAACACAGCCTGACCTGCTCCTGCCTTATCTACTGCATCATCTAAAACATGCACAGAGTATGAAGCATGAGATGGGTAAAAAAAGAATAAAGGATTAGCTTACAAATTCAGGTAAACAAATTAGGTTTTAGGCATTACACTGTATGACCCTCCTGTCTGTATTGCAGAGGTGCTGTGTGATGCTAGATAAATACTTCTTCAAATTGGAGGACAGGAAGTCAGTAATAACACTTTTCTCCAAGTATCATCAGATGAGGTATTAATTTACTTTTCTAAAAGAAAAAAACTCATATTAGTCATAGTGGAGTCTTCTCTAATTCCTTCTTTCTGCTAGTTATCACTAGCCCTTCAACAGTTCAACAGTGAGTAAAAGACTAAAAGGGCAGGAACAGCTGTGGAGCAATACAGTTTCATGTATCTTAAAGAGCAGAATCCATCCGATCTCTACCGCTCCACTTGCACGTAAGGTGAAACTGAAGTCAATCCTTTGCTTTAGTATAGAAAATGCTAAATATTCTGAAAAATCTGTGCCCAAATGTTTCATGCTGAGTTCCTAAAGTTAGCGGGTATTTCTATGTACTTCTGTCTGCACCTTTTCCTTGCCTCAGTTCCTCATCTGTAAGCTGAGAAAAATATCATCATCTCCTACAGCTGTGGAAATACTCGAGCATAACACAAAATTCCATGAGCAGGGGGAATCACTTTGTTTTCCAAGTGTGACATAATATAACAGACAAAACACAGAGCCTTCTACTGAAACAAGAGGGACGATGCATAACACTACGTAAACGCTCCTCCAGTGAGCATGATGCACTCAACACAGAATATAGGATGGAATAACAACATGAGATCACATAAATCAAAGACTAGATAAGGAACTCAAAGGTATATCATAACTAATTAAGACCAAGACCAATGTCCTTCTAATACTATAAATACAAGCAGAACAGCATTACAGCATAGAAGCTTGTTTAAATGCAAGTCTAACCAGTTGCCAATATGTCAATTACCTTAGAACCCAAATGTCTATAATGTAGTTACAGATGCTCAATTTTGAGGTTCACATTAAAGGAAACTAGAAATAAGACAAAGAGCACAGAACAAAAGAAATATAATTCCAGAACGGATGTTGATGTACTACAAATACATTACAAATTATTTCAAAAATCTTAGTTTAATACAGTAAGACTACAATGGATAATTAAGAACTACATGCACTTTTAAAATGTTTTCAAGATGCTTGTAAATTACATTAGAATTTAGGTGGAAGAGAAGTAATAAGCATATTATAATCCCTCTTTTTCAAATAAATTTTTACTGACAATGGGAACCTGTTATCAAATTGCACGAGTGAGACCTCTCCAGTCAGCTAGTCCAAACCCACATTAACTGTGATGAATTACATGTTGTAATTTCCATAAGGTTACTAGCTCTCCATGAGAACCTCCCTATTGAGGTTTAGAATTGCACCTTTAGGTAACCTGCTCTGTACGTCAAACAGTATTAAAAGAAAAGTCGAATTTAATTAACTCAGAAATCACTGCTTCTCCAGCCATTAGCATAGCAAATATTTCTCAGTCACAGCAACTGTGCTATGCATTCCTTTTACCACTGGCTACTGTCTTTCTTTTAACTCCAGATGGACCTCAATACTTTTGTTCACTCTTACTATTTTCAGTTTGGGCTATTCACATACTTAAAATAACTACAGTTCACGCACAACTGTTCAACTACAAACTGTTATCTTTGTGGTCCTGATCTGAACTAGCTACCAACTGATGTCTTGTTCAAGTTTAAGGTGTTGGTTTTGAATTAGGTAGTCACAAGGAGTCTTTGGGTAATCTAGAGGTCTCTGGAAACCAGAACTCTTGATAAACCTTGCTGCAGTCATTCTAGAAATTATCCTTCCACTTGTAAAACACGCTGCTCAACCTCCAACTCAGACAGCAGTGCACCTACCAAGCACAGCAAGTTTTGCTTAGGATTTGGACTGTTTTTTTATTTTGGTGGTGGTGGTCAGCAATAAAACTGAAAAAGGTGTAATGAACCTCAAAACTCCTTGAGTTGAGACTTCAACTATTTTTGAAGTAAAACAAGAAAAAGTAAATGCAAGATTCACAGTTCTTATTAGATGTTGATAAAGGCATTGATACTATCAACCTTTTGTTCATAAATGCGAGGGTTACACATTTAGAAGAGTAAGACCAAGGCTGTGGGGTTTCTGTTCAAGGAAACTACAATTCAATTTTCTCACCTCCCAGGAAAGTGCTTCCACCACCACAACAGAGGACATGCTCATGCAGGGTGTTTCTGAAGTCTTACATAATTATTTAAACAATTCCAAGAGAATAGCTTGAAAAACCTAACCTAACTTAGACTGTGCTAAGTGATCTCATTTCAAATTGTTTTAATAACCACTGATCACAGATTTAAACCAAGGCCTCCCATGACTGTTTCTTTAATTCCAGGTTACAAAATCATTCTAAAAGAAGTTTCCTCTCTATTTCTTCCACTGATACTTCTATTCCACATAGAACATGTAAATATTCATAGGCACAGACACCAGCTAATTAACTCATGTCTGAAAAAAACAACCGCATTCTAGGCTTCAACTCAGTGAAAATGTAATAAAACTAATATAAATTATTTATATACTATTAAATTAAGTACACATAAGTCACTGTGTTAGGCAACAGGAAATCAACCTCCCCTTCAGATCAAGACAGTGAACTCAGATTTTCTGCATCCTCAGCAAGTGTTTTAACTGCTGAGATGCTACTAAAAAATTGTCCTTCAAACACATCAAGAGCAGAAAACTTCCCAAGATTCTGTACTCAGCAGACAACCAGTGCATGACAGCGGGACTAAGGCAAGATAAGGCTATAAGACAGAAGCTATAGGGATTCTGTCCATCTTCTCATCAGAGAAGAAAACGTGCTGGTTCCCATCCCAGAATGACTCTTCAACAAGACTTATTGTAACTTGAAGGAGCTGCACAACATATTAGGGAACCCAACAAAACAGAAGGGAATTACCAGGATGAGATGGAATTCACCTGGTAAAGGAGCTCCAAACTACTAGCAGCTGTGAGCAACTTGCCATCTGAGAAATTAGAAAGAATTTCTTTACTGAAAGGGTGGTCAGGGATTGGAACAGGCTACCCAGAGAGGTGGTGGAGTCACCATCCCTGGAGGTGTTTAAAAGACAGGTAGATGAGTTCCTTAGGGACGTGGTTTAGTAGGGAGACAGGCATGGTTGGACTCGGTGATCTCAGAGGTCTTTTCCAACCTTATGATTCTGTGAACCCCTCTGACATCTACATGCTATGGAGTGGCAAATGTGGTGATTTTGGGGGTGGGTTTTGTTTTTAAAAATAAGTTCCGTGTAAGTAAGGTCTGTAACTTTAATGCCTGTACTGGGGAAATTAATACAGAGTATAACAATGCTGACACATCAATAACTTAGCTGACACATCAATTGTGGCACATCAATAGCTGGCACATCACATTGTGCTCAGGAACAGACAGGATGTTTTCTGAAAAAAAGAATTTTTGCCTTACATATCTCTTCGGAATCTTCTTAAGAGGTAAGTGCGCATGAATATGGAACACCCTATAATAATCAGGAAAAAGAATTTCAGATAACTAAGCCACAATGTAGGAACAAAGGTACTTACATCAAGAGATAATCAGTTTAAAAGGTAGCAAATGGTGGGTAGAACTAACTTGATCATCTCCTACAGTGGAAGACAGAAATCACTGAAGGTTTGCGAGATCTGTGGTGGCACTGGGCTGCACAGTTGATTCAGGAACAACCCAGAAAGAAAGGTGACAAAGTCCACTAAAAACATTTATGTTATTTAGTGTAGTCAGTGTGGCAGCATGCAGCTAATCAAGTCTACACTACCATTTTTTCTTCCTGCCAAAGCTACTCAGTCTGTTCATCTATCTACAGTCTGAAGATGACACACCACCACCTTCCAGATGCACATTCTGTTGTTATGCAGCTCACCAGGATACAACTGAGCAGCCCTTTTTACCAATCCAGGAGTTCAGTTAAGGACTTGAAAATACGGCAAGCAGAGTTAAAGCGGTTCTTCCACAATTGCCAGAATAATCACTCTGTAACCATGGAGCATAAAGTTGTTTCCCACTGCACACAACAGGTCTGAGGTTTCCTATGCAACCTAGGACCACAGATGTGTAGAACAATACCCCTTAACATCTGTAAATCCTCCACTGTAGGCCTGGTGAGAACCAGGCAATGTGTTGAGAAAAAAGTCTTTACTGAAAGGGGCTAAAGAAAAGGTTTCCTCTTTCTTTCAGCTTCCTGGCTTTATGACAATCTAAGGCCCCTCAACACATCAAGTCCAGTATCAGCCCAGAGTTCCTCTATCAAGACAAAACTGTTCAGCTACTGATCAACACTCATCAGGAGCAGGAGATTTCCACAGAGATACTGCAGCATCCTTCTCCAGAGCTAAAAGGATTTCATTCAACTTCTTCACCATGTTGCTCAGGGGTCACTGACTGAACCCAAGAACACTGCTTGGCTGTCCACACTAGGACAACACTGTACAGACGTGTCCTCTAGGCAGCCTCCTCACAGGATCGTTATGAACGTATTATGTTTAACACAGACACATAACTAGTAGCAGCACTCTCTGACAACCATTTAAAATGGTGCTTACACGTAAAACCACCTGTCAAATACAAGGTAATAGAACAATTATGAAATTACCTATTCTGGAGAGCTTGGCAAGTATGTTACAATACATCCCAAACATTCCCATGTTCTCATTCTCAGGAACTGTGTGTGTATAAACAACAACATACACTGGAAGGAGCAAAATCATGTGCTGTTGTACCTTTATGGAGAAAAATATAAAACATTTTGCCTCAGTGTAGGCAGGTACTTGCACTACTATAAAATATGTTATTTTAAAACACTAAAAAGCCCTATGTCAGTATCTCAGCTTTGGCATAGTTTATTCCTGTTTAGCTTTAATGAAAAATAATTTCTGTCAAATTGAAATGCAACTGCTTACAACTGGCAATAAAGTATAAACTCAGGTTCCTGCACTGACCTAATCACATCAGTTTCACGCTAAATTCTTAACAAGGATCAGCACTCAGTTTTCATACCAGTTATTGAAGGAAACCAAGACTGGCACAAACTGATGTTGAAATTGTCTTAAAAGAAACTCCAGTAACTGAATCTTCAAATATTTCTCCAACCCTGTACCCATCTCACCATTCACACCAACTCAGCTCGAAGTAGAGCAGGTCCTGAACATAAAACTTTGAGAGCAAGTGAAGAGCTTTTATCTTCCTTTCTCTCTAACAGGTTGCCATGTGTAGGCAATGGTTTGTTAGTGTGACATTTTTAACTTTCATTATCTCTTCTGGAGGATCAAGTGTTTTCATTTGAAGATGTGGCAAAATACAACAAACATCTGCAAGGAATTACCGGGGATTTGGGGAAAAATGTGAGCCCTATTTTAAGAAAACAACAATTTGAACTATGCATTGTTAAAAGTAAGCCTGTCAGCTACTTGTTTGCTCCATGGTTGCAAAGATTGTCTGAAGAGAAGAATTGCTTACACATTATAAACAAGAGCACAAATCAGAACAAACATTCACTAATGAGCAAATGGTATTTACTGACTGGTGCAATTTTAAGTGCAGCAAGATAACTCTTTTCCCCTTGGTTAGGAATATCAAACTACAAACAGCCACCTGGGGACAAAGTTAGAGGGCTGTGTCCTTAAAAGCAAGCTTAGCCTTCTCCCTCTCTCAAGTCCTAGACTTTTTACACAACAGTAAGCAAGGAAATTTCCTGACCAGATGTGGCTGAACCCACACCAGGATCTGATTCTCAAGAGCTACAGATACTTTCCAAACTTGCAGCAAGGAAAACAGATCAATCTTTTATCCTTCATTCTAAGTGGCACCCAGTCAGAGAAATGCCAACATTCTGAAAGCCTGCTCTTATTTTCAGTTTATACTCAATAGTACCCTTAAGCATTATTGCTACCTTTTTAATACTTTCCTGCTTAATTTTTGTTTCTAAATATAGGGGTGTGAAAATATAGTCAGAAAAAGCACTTTACAATGAACGCAGACCAGATTCTTACATTTTTCTTAGCAACCCATTCATAATTATTATACTTTCCTATACATGTATGCTTTTTGACTTATTCCTCAATCTGTATTGAGCTGACTTTCCATTGTACCAATTGTAATGAATGGAAAGTGGGTTTTCCTTTTTTTTTTTTAAAAATAAGAACTTAGCTTATTTTGGTAAAAATTGAGTTATATTTACATCTTCATTAAAAAAAATTACTGTTCTGAAATATCTTCTGTATCTTATTTGTACGAGAATTACTGTATTCAGTTGCTTTATAAGTGTTGTTATTAAAAAAAAAAACTGGGATTACATTATCCTCTCCAGTTTCTTTCCAGCTTGCAAATACTTTTTGGGAATATAATGGTTTTCATGGTCTACAATAATGCATTCAATAAGTCTTTAATGAAGTTATATACAGGCTCCTCGTCACCCACATTTTGCATTCTCACTGTGCCTCCTCAAGCTATACTGTCAGAGGTTGCAGACCACATACCTAGGATGACTCAATAAAGTAAAAGTAGTATTTATTTACAAAGGACATAACTACAGAAAAATTTAAACTCTATCATGACCCTAAAACACCTCTGAGTAATATATCTGAAGACACAGAATTTTATACCTTATATCAAACAGATGTTATAATGTCCATCCCAGATCTTTCTAAACATTACATTCCTGAGGATTGCAGGAACCAACAAGCATGCCTGGCTGCTTGATGAGGCACCAGCTGAGCTCCCTCATTATTGTCTGGAAAGCAACAGAACATTTTAAAGACACTACCTCTTAAGGACACAGTCCATTTACAATAACAAAAAGTAGAATTCAAGATATGCCCAGAGTTATCCCAAATCTGTAAAGATTAGGAACTCTCACACAATTTATGTCTTGCCGGGAGAAAGCTCTCAGCTTTTATTTATATGGTCTTCAACCTTCTCCTTTCCTACAGCAATAGAAACAACAACTCTCTGCAAGATCCCAGCAGGGAAAGAGCCCCACAAAAATAAGAAATGGCTATTTGAAGGCATTGGAGTTCTCATTTATGGACATTTTACTTCAAGAGAGACATGACATAAATTAACTCCCATTGTTTTTTATCTCAGCAGTGAAATATTAGTTGTCCAACTCTCCATTAGAGGGAAATAATTTCCAGACACACTGTTGCAATGGATAAAAAAATTATTAAAAAATCATAACTATTATGCATAAAAGGCAAATTAAAAAATGCATTAATGTGATTGCATTTAATAAAGGCACATAAATAAATTGCATTTATGTAATTACACTGACTAGATTTCCCTTACATCCTAACTTCCTAGTTTATATATTTGATCACAATTTCATGATCTGCATTTCTCAATTCATATATCATACAGCACAATTCATTACAGTAAGTACTCAGATTACAGAATGATAGAATCATTAAGGTTGGAAAAGACCCCTAAGATCATCAAGTCCAACCGTCGGCCCAACACCACTGTGCCTACTAAATCATGTCCCAAAGTGCCACCACGTCTACACACATTTTGAACACCTCCAGGGATGGAGACTCCACCACCTCCCTGGGCAGTCTATTTGGATGACTGACCACCTTCCGTAAAGACATTTTTCCTAATATGCAGGCTAAACCTCCCCTGGTGCAACCTGCAGCCATTTCTTCTTGTCCTATCACTTGTAAATTGGCAGAAGAGATGAACACCTGCCTCACTACAGCCTCCTTTCAGGTAGTTGTAGAGAGCAATAATTAATCATCTTAATCATCCAACCTTATACAAAAGGGAAGGAAAAAAGCTAAATGCGTTTGCAAGAATATCTGCTATTCAGTCACCACAAAGTCACTAAGAAGCAGCGAACAAAAACACTGAGCCTAACAAATGGTGCTCCTCTGCAACTGTTAGAGCACAGATTTTGGTATATAAACAGCAGATCTTCCTTTTATCAGGCAAACAAGACAATCTACAATACAGAAGAACGGAAGCTTACAGCATTTAATACGTTTCCATATTTGATGAAAAGATTTGCCTCAAAGCCAGTCTTCCAAAAAGTACTCAAAAACAAGCACATGCCTCACTAGTCCTTTAAAAAACACTCTGAAGTAGCCCATCTACCCTAAAAATCTAAGAAGCAGGTATAAAGCGATTACATGAAAAATTCTTTCCAGCTCTTTCCTGTAATGCTGCTAAAATTTATGACCTTAGTCTCTACTACACCATCAATACATTTCACCTCCTGGAGAGAAGTGTCTACCTGTCCATACCCACATCTCAGGGAATCACTACAACTCCATCATTAAGATGCAGCTAAGACTAGAATTTCAAACCACAGGTCCACTCATGCCAAATATTATGTATTCTCACCCAACACTTAACTTAGTCATCTGGAACTAGCAGAGAACTACTGTTTGATTATTTACCAATTATTCCAATAAATCATGAAATAAATACTGAATTCAATGCTTTAGAAATGTGGCACGCTTCATCCACACAAATTGTTTGTCTCGATATACCAATCTAAATAGCACCATCTAAAGACCACAGAAAAAATCCACCCAATAGATTCAATGTAAATACTTTCTAAAATATTTCCCACACCTTCCATTTGTCTCTGTAAATTTAAGCTCATCAGAGAACTCTGAGAACTCCGATCATTCCAAGAAGCTGCTACCTCTCATTTCTGTCAGTCTGAAGCCACAGCTTGTTTGCTCCACGCCTTTCCTCATCTGTTTGTGTATGAAGAGGAGCGGGGCAAAAAATTTATATCCCAAAACCCTGGCACGCTTCCACCTCTCAGAACCCTACCTGGTTGAATTTATTGAAGTTACTTATATCTCAGGTTCCACACAGTAGGCACAAGGCAGGCATTAGAGGAGAAGAGCAGGGAAATTAAGACAACAACTTCTGTCCTTCAGTTTCACCTGAAACTCAGCAGTTGTAGCTGTCCCAGTGACCCAAACAGCAGCACTGTCTGTGTTGGCACAGAGATCAATTAGTGTAAATCTAAACATGTTCAGACCATCATCAAAAACATGGTGGCTGCATTTCAGCTTTCTTTTCAGAATATTTCTTGGCTTGTGCTAACTGCTAAAGCTTTACCGAATACAGGCCAACAGCATGACAGGCACTATCCTAATAATTCAGCAGTATAATCACCCTCCCAGGCTCAGAAATATTCCCATTATAAGTGGAAATACCATCAATACCGTCTTCACTCTCAGCACACAGAGCCCACCGTAGCTCACTTAATATGCTCCTGCAGACCACCTTGCTATTCATTTCATCATTGCAAAAATAAGAAATGGAAACTATTGAATATCTTCAAAATTAATTTCTAATCAACAAAAAATTCTAAAATTTAACATGCAATAATTATAATTTAATGTTACCATCTGATATCATACCAAGGCTGTGGTTTAAGCTATGTGTATATACTTACTATCTACTTTTATAGTTCATGTACACAAAAAAAAGCTGAGTTCCTTGAGTTTATACTGACTTTTCCTGGAATAACTGCAACAGTCTTCTTATCATCCATACGAACTCTCATCAAATTCACCTTTATGTAGCTTCTCTCTGTCAAATATACATGGGTACGTATGTGCATTCTCAGATGCATGTAAATTCGCACATGTTCGGCCAGTCAAGAATAACGTGGAAATAAAGGCTTTTAAAGAAATTAAGAATGATTACCAGATACAGCAGCGAGCTTCTGATGCTCCTGAATGCAATCTACTTAAAGCACGACAGATAAGCAGGTTGCATAGAAATTTATAAAAGCCTTCCCCAAATAAAACACGAATGTACTGGAAGAGTAACACTGCCATCTACTGGCAACATCGTTTTACTCATAAAATGCCATCTCGCAACGGACTGATTTGTATCAGTTTCTCTATGCGCAATGATCATCATCTAAAAATACTGAAAGTGTCCCATAAACCAGATCGTGGCATAGAATTGTGAAACTATATACATTTTGTTATAGTATTGTTCATTTCACAAACTTGCATGTTTAACTGAGCATCACAAGAGCTGTAAATGATTACTAGAAATTACCTGGTCCCTCTACTTCCTTCAAGGCTTTACCCCTGCCATACATGGTACATTTTTGTCCAACCTGATTTTAAATATCTCTAGCGAAGTTTATTTATACCCTCTTTCTACACAGCCTTTTCCAGTGTGTATCTCTGCTTTCAGAAAGTTTTGCTAGCACTCAAACCAAACTTTCTTCTGACATTCAAGGTCTATATTTCTAATCCTGCTAAAGTGGCATTCTCCCATTCCTTTTCAAAAGCCTTTTACACACGTGACTGCCCCTCCATCTCAGCCTTACTTGCCTAACAAGACCAGTTTGTCAAGTCATTCCTCCATTATCACAATTTGCAGACTAATGTTCTTTGTGGGCTCTCCTTTAAACTCAATCCAGTTTGTCCACATCATTATCTTAAAGCGAGCCACACAACTGGACAAAATAATCCACTGTGGCCTTTCTGATAAGAGATGGAAAATTAATGCATGTATCCTGTGTGCAATGACAGCTTATGAAGCTCGTAAAGCCTCGTAAGGTTCATATCTAGAAAACTTCCTACTGTTTGCTTAACTGTACAGCTTCTATTCCAAGGAAAAGGATATATCACTCTTCTGCTCTTGAGACGTTAATATTTTTACTTATCTCACTATCTTTGCATGCTTAAGTTGTCAGAGCAACTTTTTATTTTTGACATCTCCCTCACTAACCACTAACATTCCTGACATCGTCTCGGTTCTCTAATTATTTAAGGCACTCTAAGATGAAGTCTTTAGGACAAAAAAGTCTACAGTTATGATAAGAAAAGAAAACTAGTCTTTCACAAAACGACTGTCACCTACAGAAGCTGAGCCAAGGCTACAAAATGTGTCATCAGTAAGTCCTTTAAAACTGGTACAGGTTTTTAAGTAGGCTATACAGGTGAGAACGTTTAATGTTGCTGCATTCACTTTGTCTATAAAAGATTTGTTCTAATCTTTCCAGGGAATCGTGGTGTTTTCAGAAAAGTGATCAGGTTCCTGTTTTTAACACTGACTCCTCTCAACGAAGTGGGAACAGTTTTATCAAAGAAAAACAACACTCGAATAATATCTTTTCCAAGTTTCATCAGAACTTGCAAATCTCCAAAAAGAAGGACTGCTAGGGCTTAGCAATATAAGAAACTGCACTAGTCTAACTACACCTGTGCTTTCTTTTTATCTAGTCCAGAACTGTCAAACTCACAGCTCCTGCCGTTCTCCTGCTCCTGCAGCAAAACGTGTGTCACATGCTGCACACGTGACCAGCGTGCTGGCAGGACTGTAGGGGCAAGGAGCTCGGTGCTGCTGCCAGGTAGAAACAAGGAGCAGGGTGCAATCCAGCCCATAGTCTGTGAGTTTGTCACCCCTGTTCTAGTTATTTCAGATTTATTTATTTCAGACTTCCTTCATAGATAATCCACAATCTTCGAATTCAACTTAGTTTAAAACATGTTCCAAATACCATAAATTAAAACCAAAACACTTTCTTTGCACCTCTGAAAAATGAGAAGTTGTTGTTCCTCCTCTGGTGTTACCTACTTTCGGTAGGAACACCTCTCTCTGACTGCCTCTTGCATCTTCTGCCAAAAAGATCAAATGTCCACATCCCACCTGCAGCCTTCTGATCATCTTTCGAAATCCTTACTGTAAAATCCTCACACACTGAAAATCCAATAATTCTAATTATCTAATTATAAAATAAGTACCTCAGTGCTTATGACTGCTTCTGATTTGGCTAAGTTTGCTACTGAATTTCTAGTATATGTCACTTTTTTTTTTTCCAAATCAAACTTGAGGTCCACCTTCCCAAAACTAGACAGAATTTCATTGTTCTAGTAATAATGCATTCTATACAGAATATTGTAAATTTCATCATTGTTTCATGTCAGTCACCTTATCTACATTATACAGCTAATATGAAGAGGTCTGTGTTTGACAGTACTTTGTTGTGTCATATTTTAATAAAAATGTTTAAGTTCCAAAAAGAATTAAGAAAAAAAACACTTGAAGCATAATTCATGTAAGCCTAATTTCTGCTTATTTATCCAAGGTTCAACAATATTAAAACAATGGAGAAAAGTATCTTTTTCCACAAGTTGCAAAGCAAAACACCTTTGTGAAATCCCAGCAAGTCTTCCACTCACTTCGACAGTCTGTCTCCCCAACTTCACAAGCAAACTTACCCTCTTTCAAGCCAGAACAAAACCTACAAGAGCGTGAATGATTTCTATCAAGACACATGCCTCGCAACTATGATTTGGCTAATGAAGTGTGATAATTATAGGAAAAAGTGAGCTTTAAAAATCTGAAAGAAATTAGAACATAAGAAGACACGCTGGTTGGTTATTTTTCACTACAATGTCGGGTCATATTATCTACAAGGAACAGCTGCAATCAGTGGCAGAGCAAGGACCACCAGTGAGGACATTCTGCATAGACCACAGATGTCAAACTCACAGCCTGAGGGCCAAACCTGACCCTCCAACTTTGTTTTATCCAGCCTGGCACCTTGTTTCTATCCAGCGGCAGTGCCAAGCTCCTTGCCCGTACACTCCTGCCAGCGTGCTGGTCACACGTGTATCATGTGACGCGCGTTATGCTGCAGGAGTAGCAGAATGGTGGAAGCCTGAAGTTTGAAACCCCCGGCATAGAGGCTGCCTAACTCTATGTAGCCTTACAGGTAACTGATACGATTTTGTTATCAAGCACTGGAGAAAATCTGCCATTGTAAAGACAGAGTTGAAATGAAAGGCTAGGGGTAAAGTTTGATGCAAACATTAACTTTCTTCATGATGTCAATGCAAACCAACAAATTTCACACTTAATGAATCAATGTTTACAGGTTCTTATACTAACAGCAAATGACAATGCCCGTCCAGCGCAGTACCTCATGTGCAGAATCCCGATGAGGGTAGCGGCCAGCTCAGAGGACATCCTGCCCATGATGCAGCAGCGGCTGAGGCAGGCAAGCAGGCTGGCAGGCAGGCAGGGCAGGAAGTACACCAGCTGCACCAGCCGCCGCTGGGCCTCTGCCGGCAGCAGGACCAGCGTGCCCTCCAGTGGATCTGCCAGCACACAAGAGGGCATCAGTGCCTTTTCAATAAACACACACTATTGCACTCCATAACAATTACACAGCATAAGCATCTCACGCAAAACACAGCAACAATCCTGCAGAGACCTCGCTCTTTTCTAACTATTCTAATTCAGTTAAATACTTGCTGCAGGGAGAACAATACAACTAACATGGAAGAGAGCAGAGGAGAGGGGAATAAATGAAAAAAGGAGAAACAACACTATCAGAAGCAGATTTCACCAAAAACTGAAATTTTTCGTTTATCAGATTCAAGTCCTGCTAAACAGAACTAAGTATTTTAATCTTTTTACTAGCTTTTAGGAAATGACACTCATAGTTCACTTTAACTCTTATTACGAGGTACTTAACCAATTTCCACCCCTGCCCCACACACATATGAGGTCTGACACAAAAAAAAAATCTGAGAGTAAGCTTATAGCTCAAGAACCAAGAGTGGAAGGGGAGAGACAAAGAGATGGTTTCAGAACATGTTCTAACCTGTCACAATGAGACACAGCTCAATGCAATCGCTTCACTCATTACGAGTGGATGCATTTTCAAAAACAAGACATTTTCTTATCCTTGATTAGAAAATGTCTGTGTGCGCCAGTCCACAACACTTTGTCTGTGAAGCAGTTTTTAGCTAGTAACAACAATGCTGTGCTTGAGCACCCACCCTATTTGACAGACCTGGTTTCCGGTGATTTCTACCTGTTCCCAAAGACCGTGTCCATGCTCAAAGGGACCCACTCTTTGTCAGTAGAAGATGTGAAAGCAAAAATGACAGAGATTCTCAACACGCTTTCAGAAAATGACAGCATCGTATGCAGCTGTGTATGAACTCAGAATGGAACTATTTCGAAACTGACTGCAGTTGATTTTCTTAATTTCTTAAATAAAACGATTTACAGACACAGCCTCAGGTTTTTTGTGTCGAACCTCAGACTTTACATTCACGTAGGAAACAGCAGTCGTCTTCACACATTGCACCCTCCTTGCCAAGTGATGGGCAAAATTCATTACACTCTAGTGTAAAAGTCTTACCATATATTCGAGCAGCAGTGGCTTGTAAACTTTGTAATAATTCCTTGTTCGAACGAGAAGCAGCAGCATGAATTATATCAATCAGCTGATTCGAAAGCTCAGGGTTTCTCAAGCCAAGTAGAGCAAGTTGCTGAGGTAAGCCAGCCAACCAGCGAGATAAAACTTTACTTCGACTTCTAAAGAAAGATAAAAAATTAGTGGGGGGAGACTCCCAAACCAAAATAACAAAAATCCAAACTTACTCTTTCTAGTATTGACTAAGTTGCTTTAATGTCACATACAACTAAATTACAATAAACTGCAGTACTGTGATTTGCTGAGAATATTTCATCAGAAGATCTGAGCACATTGGTGAGCTACTACAGCGGCATCAGAAGTATTTATTTGATCCACAGGTTTTGCACTGCATATTTTCAACTCCTTCAGAAAGTATCGGTGTGAACTGACCGTATGCTGGCAAAGCAACATTTCCATTTACTGTAAGTTTTATCAGTTTATATTTAATGATTTATGAATCAGGCAAGAAAGCCACAAGAGTCAACACCACTTAACCCTCCAGTCAAGCTACTACTCTTTACACTAGACTTTCAAATTCAATTCTACCTTTGCTGACATCTTGCTCGTCAATTCAGATACTTCTTAAAGCAGAATGAAAAACTAGATCTGGTGGAACACGGCACCAAACAACCTTATTAACGAAGCGTGTTGTGTCAGACACTTTCCCCCTGTCCATGATGCAGCCATTCATCATTCATCACAGAAGGCCATCATGTTGGTAAAGCATGATTTGTTCTTACATACATGCTAGCTTGTTCCCGATCACTGGCCTGTCCCTTAAATGTTCACATACTGATTCCAAGCAACATGCTGCATGATCTTTCCAGGGACCGAGCTGAGGTTCATCAGCCTACAATTCTCCAGATTCTATTTGAGATGAGTTAATGACACTCTCTTTCCAGTCATGTAGAACCTCCTACAGTCACTACAGTTTTTCATGTGACAAGCAACAGCCTCACTTTCACGAGACAACCTTCTCAGCAGCCTGCATTCATGGGCAATCCATCTGACCCATGGATTTCATGGATTAAGCTGATCAGACACTTCATTTGCAACATGTAAAGAGGCTTTTTACATAAGATCTTACTTGTTCTGCTGGAATGTCCAGCTTTCTATTGACTCTACCCAAAGCCTCAAGCAAGCACAACTGAGGTGGTTTTGGCCAATTGAAATGTGAGTAGAAGGAATCCATAGCTTAGGTTGCTCCTGCCGCTCTTACAATTTGGGCTTTCTTGGGCATATTTTTAACCTGTTTGTTGGAAACAATAGGAATTAAACCAATTAAACCAATTTCATTAACAATTCCTTTTTTCCCATTCTCTGTAAGTGCTGTTTATCACAAAATCCCCTCAAAGCTGGTCAAGAAACAGCGAAAAATAATTTAGTCAAGCTCTTCCCTAGCCTAAGACATGACTTGATTATCCAGACCTCCACCCCTATTCCATTCAATTGGCTTGTTCATACTTCAGAAAACATGACTATTTAGTTTTTTTCTTTCCTTTGAACATGTTTGGTGCTGAGCATTAAAACTTGACAGCCTCCATTATTGATCCGCTTTTATTTATCCTTTCTAGCTTAAACTGAAACAATCTCATAGACCAAGCCTATATTTCATGGGCTACAATTTCTACAACACTCTGGCTTACAAAATCAAGTATAATTTACAAATCAAGAACATTTCATCAGCTTGTTTCATTTCAAGAGTGATGACTACATGAAAGAAGCTACCGAGTGTAAATCCATAAGTTCAGAGTAGGTCTCTGAAGGTGTCAACAAGAGTAGCATAGTAACATAAAAGGGAAGAGTCTTTATTCATAGAGAAATTAATTGTGTTTAACAATAGAAAAAGCCTGGAGACACCTGAAAGAGACAAGTTGAAGGTAGGCTCAAGAAGGGTCTCAAATCCCTTGACATGCAAAGGATGGATAGGAATAAAACATTTGCCTTCTATTCCCACAGCAGAAGTGGGTGCTGGCATTGAATGAAGCTAGAAGTAGCCAGGATCAAACAAACAAAAGAAAGTGGGTCTTCAGACAGATGAACTTTCTCACTCCTTGCCAGAGGATGCTGTAGTTGCTCTTGATTTACACTTCTTCAAGGAACGACCAGAAAAGCTCATGGAAAAGACATCCACTGAGTGATACTAAACACACAAAAGCTTTGCGCAGTGAGGAAGTACAGGCTTCAAACAGTTGGAAGCTTAGAGTACTATGGAAAAGTAATTCTTGCCTTCTTCCTATAGTGTCTCACGTATGTCAATGTTGAAGGCAGCTGTGAGGCTAAATGGCCTTTTCAGTCTCTACCAGTGTATATACGCATACGTGCACGTGTATGCACACACACTGTATATGCACATATACACACAATCACTACCCATATGTGTGTACCAATTATGAGTGAAGGTAACTAACATCAAGATCAAAACATTAATTCTTTACCTTATAATAAATCAATCAAGTTTTCTTTCACAGAGCAACAACAGGCCAAAAGCTCCTACCTAGCCTTTGAATCCCATACACCTAAAAATAAACAGCTTCACTTAAATGTCTTTGAAAAATGCTCCAACATGAATTCTGCTCCTCTTAGGCTGCTCTTGACAAGCTTCTTGAGGAAAAAAAAAAAAAAAAAAAAAATTATCATAGAATCACAGAATGACCTGAGTTGGAAGGGACTCGCAAGGATCATGGAGTCCAACTTCTGTCCCTTCACAGGACAAACCCAACATTCACACCATGTGTCTGAGGGCATTGTCTAAATGCTTCTTGAACATTGTCAAGCTTGGTGCCACGACTGCCTCCCTGGGGAGCTGTTCCAGTGCTCCACCACCCTCTGGGTGAAGAACATCTTCCTAATATTGAACAAAAACCTCCCCTGATACATCTTCCGGCCATTCCTTTGTGTCTATCAGTGGTCACCAGAGAGAAGAGATCACCCCCTGCTCCTGAGGAAAGCAGTCACAGGAGGGCTGAAAGAGCTATGATATCAAACTGAATGGAATACATGAACATCATCCAGGATCTACTGCACAGTCACCATCTTGAAGAAATGAAAAAAAAAAAGCCCACTCGATTCTAAAGGAAAGGATCAATACAGTACACAAACATGTCATCTTGAAATGTCTTCTCAGACATAAGTGTCATTATGCTTTTTGCAAAGAATTTTTGAGATGTCATTCTTCTGTTACTAAAAATGTCACAATTCTACATAGAAGATTAATAGGAACAGCGAGAAAATTACTGCTACTTGTTATGGCTTAAGAGAGAAAAGCTAAAGCTTTCTAGATAGTTAGATCAGCACATGGAACTGGAAGAGATGCTCAAGACTTCCAGGTAGTACACGTAACAGTGGTTATGTAACCTTGGGGAAATTAGTAGGGAAAAAAAAATCTCTTTCACTCTGAGTGAAAAAAGGAGGAAAATGGGATACTCCCAAGCCTTTTTCCTGTCTGTCTTCTAAATCCTCTATATGTTTTATAACGTTCAATAGGGCAGTGTTAGATATTTCTGGCTGCAGAACTAATTACACATACTCAGGCATTACAAATTAAGATCTGACAAAACAAAGGAGATGCAGCAGAGAACGATTTTCCCAAAGTTTGACTTTGCTAGTAGATGTCAGTACTTCTGGAGGCTCTGAGGTTTCATTTTCACTCAGAAGCAGAAATATGTATCAGGGGTATGATCTTATGACCTTTTGCAGTTCTCAAATGAAACAGGATTATGTAGCTATGTAATGATTTGACGTAGCTGGAACCAGGTGACTTGGCTGAAAAATATCTTCTGGAAAAGCTAAGACTTGGAAACAATTTGGACAAAACTTACGATAAAAAAGTGTAATAGAAGCAATAGAGAATATCCCCGTCTTTCTTATAACAAGCCAAATATCCAATAGAGGCATGAAAGTGGGAACTCAAAAGGACAAGAACATTTTCTTAAAACTAATCTCTATAGAACCACACACACAAAACAGAAGAATACATTTCTTAAAACAGATATGCACAAAAGGCTAGACAGGGTCTGCTGGAATCACCAAAGGCACACACAAATCCATGACCTCAGGGTTGAAATAATGGAAAGCGTCCATGGCTACAGCTGCACAGTTTTCACGCATCTACTGACTGCCACACAGCAACAATGAACTCACAGCACTGTGCTTTCAGTAAATTTAAAATCATTCCGATCTATCTAGTACTTGCAGTAAAAAAAGGTAACTAAGCTAACACGTCTCAATTTCACAGAAAGCCTAGATTTTCAAGTCTGAGTGACACAGCGCCAAAACAGATTAAAAATGAAGTTTTCATAATGCCCACACAGAAATTTAGTATCCAAACTTGTGAAATCAATACACAGTGTTGAAATGAAAAAGAATATGCAAATAGTTTTTACCTGATTCTTTGAGTCCTCAAATCTTCTTTTTGGTAAACTCTGCTAAAAAATTTCAAAAGCAATGTGCGAACTGGAAAGAGGAGATTCCTTTGCTGGTACAGGGTATATACTGCTTTTATCAAGGGTTCTGTCGCCACTAGAAAGAAAATAGATAAAAATCTGAAGTAGTGCCTCTCCATCTTCTGATTTCATTTGTATCTGCAACTCCCTATGTTTAAATCCATACAGAAGTACCAAAACGTTTTAAAACACCTATTCAATAGACCTCTAAACCCTTGAAACAACCTTCCTGTGTAACTTGTGACAGAGCCATACCAAAGAACAGAGACAAGACAGAAGTGAAAACTTCACAACTTCAAGTCAAGAAAGAGCATGGGTTTGCAAGGTAGCTGGGAACCTATAAATTCCTGCTGTCTCCACCGATATTCCACGTTATAGAATCACAGAATGTTTCAGATTAGAAGGGACTTCCCCCTTCTCCTATCACTGCACCCTCTGACAAAGAGCCCCTCCCCAGCTTTCCTCTAGGCCCACTTTAAACATTGGAAGGCTGCTGTGAGGTCTCCCCAACAGACTTCCTTTCTCTAGACTGAACAAGCCCAGCTCTCTCAGCCTGTCCTCACAGGGGAGGTGCTCCGGCTCTCTCACCTTCTTTGTGGCCCTCCTCTGGACTTGCTCACACAGATCCATGTCCTTCCCGTGCTGAGGACTCCAGAACGGAACACAGGACTCCAAGTGAGGTCTCACCGGAGCAGAGGAGAGGGGCAGAAATCAGCTCCCTTGATCTGCTGCTCACACTCCTGATGCAGCCCAGGATATGGTTGCCTTTCTGGGCTGCAAGCGCACATTTTCAGCTCATGTTGAGCTTCTGAGCCACCAACAGCCAAAAGTCCTTCTCTTTGTGGCTACTCTCAATCCATGCTCCACCCAGCCTCTATCTGTGCTTAGGATTGCCCCGACCCAGGTGCAGGACCTCACACTTGGCCTTGTTGAACTTCTTGAGGTTCGCAGAGGCCCACTTTTCAAGCCTGTCAAGGTCCCTCTGGATGGCGTCCCTTCCCCACAGCTTTTCGACCACACCATACAGCTTGGGGGTGTCATCGGCAAACTTGCTGTGGGTGCCCTTAATCCCACTGCCCGTGTCTGCCACAAAGATATTAAACAACAGCAGTCCCAATGCTGACCCCTAAGGAATGCCACTCTTCACTGATCTCCAGTTGCACACGGAGCCATTGACCATAACAATTTGAGTGTGACCATCCAGGCAATCCCTTATGAACCAAGTGCATATCCATCCATCAAATCCATGTCTCACCAGTTTAGAGACAAGGATGTCTTGGGGAGCAGTGTCAAACGCTTTGCACAAGTCCACGCAGATGACGTCAGTTACTCTTCCCTTATTCACCAATGTCTTATCAAACAATGCTCTAGCCCCATCGTAGAAGGAAACCAAATTTGTCAGGCATGATTTGCCCTTAGTGAAGCCATGGTGGCTGTCACCCATCATCTCCTTATTTTCCATGAGTCTCAGCAGAGTTTCCAGGAGGATGTGCTCCATCATCTTGCCAGGCACAGAGGCGAGATTCACCGGGTCTGTAGCTCTCCAGGCCTTCCTTCTTTCCCTTTTTATAAATGGGGGTTATGCTTCCTCTTTCCCAGTCAGTGGGAATCCTTCTATCCAAGGGCAGCAGCCTCGCACCAATCTTCTTTAGTTCTCACCTATGCTCCGCCAATCCTTGCTGCCACAGAGCTTTCAGTTCTCTCTCTTACTACCCCTTCCCCCCTGCCCCACACAGAAGCCATACCAGCTCTCCACAGCTTTGAACCAGCTGACTCCAAAATCATCTTTGCAAATTAAACAGAAAATACATAGCCCAAGAGGCCACCGCAAAGAGAACTGCTGAACTCCAACCGCAACCCTTCCTTCTCTGAAGCTCTCATCAGGTATGTGCTACCACCAGATTTACAACAGTGCAGAAAAGTTCTGTCCTTAGGACGAAGTTGGCTAAAACCAGCCAGCAAGCGCAGAAGGGATAGGAGTAGACTGAGAAGCAAACCAGACATCTTCGGAAACTAGATTAAACCCCTGAATGTAAAAATGAACAAAACATGGAAAAATGCCTCAAGTCACAGAAGACAAGCATGGAAACAACGCAGAAGCATCTGAAAACTTGGGAAAAAACTGAAAGGTATGAAACCTGACTCAATTTGTCTCAGAAGAGCTTGTGGTCCCAATGAATTCAGTGCTGCCAAGACCCACTTAAATAGCAGCAATCACTTCATTACTGGCTTCCTCTTAACTTAATCACAATTAAATCTTTATCTAGATTTTAGCTAATTAATGAACTGTTAACTGAACAAACATAATAAAAATAAATATTCTAACAGTGTAAAACATTTAGTGACCTTCTATCTTAGTTTTCCATAACTATAACACCTTCCCATAACTCTCTAGGGCACCTTTAGTAAAGCAGGTCCTACTGCTTGAATTGCTTCATAGAAACAGGACCAGTTCAAAAACAGAAGCCATTTTAAAATCTCTTCTTAAAAAATACTGCTTAGAAGGTCCACATTTTACAGACTTCCCAACTGCAGCCAAAGTCCTCATGATTCTGTTATAATAGTTCAGTTTTAATTGGCACATGGCAAGCCTCTTTCTGAAGTGACCCAGTGTGCTCTCTTCATTACTCAAAGAAAAATTAACAAAAATGCAACTAGCAGGCAAGCTGTTGCTGAAGTCAGACCTGAGAGATGCAAGAAAGGAGCAGACCTCCTAATTACAGAGAGCAGATCCAGAGTTTAATCTTAAACACTACTTAAACATTACAGATTGAAGCTCTTCCAGAGAGCCACAGAAAAAGGTGGAAATGTGCTTTTCATGCCAGCATAAAAACCTACTCAAAACAAGCAACCCTGAAAAATGCAACTACAAAAACACCACAATGCTTTTGGGGCACAATATGCAGGAGGTAGATGATGGTTATATTTGATGTCTCACTTAATAGCTCTTTAGATTTCCATAATTTCATTCCCATTGCAATTGTAACAGTTCATATTTTCTTCCGCATCGTCGCCTAGAGAAGCCATACTCCTCCAGGCCCTTAATGCCTGATAGGTTTTAAACCAATCAGTTATATTTTCGGTTTGCACCATCTTTTGCAATACAGCTCAGAACTTCTAGAGCGGGGGTGCCAAACTCACAGCTCACGCTCTTCTCCTGCTCCTGCAGCGTAATGCGCGTGACACACGCTGCACATGTGACCAGCGTGCTGACACAAGTGTAGGGGCAAGGAGCTCAGCTCTGCTGCCGGGTAGAAACAAGGTGCTGACCTGGATAAAACATGTGGAGGGCTCGATTCGGCCCGCAGGCCACAAGTCTGACACCTCTGATCTAGAGCACTATCAAAAAAAGTCAGGGAAGGAAGCTTTTCTTCTTTCACAGAATCACAGAATGAGTTGAGGTGGGAAAGACCATTTCCCTCCTCTGGAGCCTGAACCATACCACTGCTGGTTTGGTAAAGGAGAGGAGGTGGAACACGTGTGTCACAGTATGGAAATGGAACAGAAATATCTTCCTACTCAAAGGCAGAGACCAAGAGGGGACACAGGAGTGCAGACAGTGTCAGGAAAGTGCCAAAGACAAGAGAATGAAAGCATTTTAATTCTTTTGCTGTTGTTCATTGTCCAGTCACGAAGGTTTGACGGCTGTCCAATTCCAAGGGGAGCAGCCACTCTCCTGGCTCCTCTGGCTCCTCCCTGCCTCTAAGAAACGACAGCTGACATGCTGGTAAGGATGTGTTCAGCCCCTCCTGCAATGTCATTTGCAAGAGACGGTGCTAAGGAGCCTGGATGGCTGGGGTACCGCCAGGTGATCCCTGTGTCAGGTGGAGCCACTGCCAGGGGTGGGTGGATCCACTTCCATTGGCTCAATGCTGTTGTCCGGTGGATCCACCTCCATGGGCTCCACTTCGTCCTTTGGTGGCTGGTCTCACCTTGGCCTCACACCATGCCTCAGCTGAAAGGCACGCTGGCACTCCTTCATGTTCCACCATGTGTTCACAGTTGCACACTGGACAATGTCCGTCACGTGGGCACGGGCAGTGCCTCTCATGGCACGCTGCTTGGTGATATTGTTTGTTCTCTTCGGCTGATGGCCCTTCTGGAGGCTCCTGGGAGGTCCCTTCCTTCTCCATGGTTTTGGGAAGTGTATCTGCATGTGGGAAGTGTCCCATGCAAAGGTGACCAGCAGCCTTCCTGCCTGCCCCGGCTGCTCCGTGGCTGCCAAACATGCCTGCTGTTCCCCAGTGGGCCTGAAACCAACACTGGCCATTTCCAAGGTGAGCAGCCACTCTCCTGGCTGCTCCCTGGCAAACATGTTTGGACTCCGTGTTTTTTCCTTGTGGTCCTAAAGGCAACACTGACCGATTCAAAGGTGAGCGGCCACTCGCCTGGCTGCTCCAGCTGCTCTTGCTTCCACAGATGTACAGGTTCATGGGCTTGCTGCTCCCCACTTCAGCCACCTTCTTGTTGAATCGTCAACCCGTTTCTCCAGCACGTCGAGCCTTTGTTTCCTCTACAGCTAGGAAATCAATCATAACCTGTCACCTAGTCAGGCTTGTAGTACTGCACAAGCATTTACCTCAAAGGCATGACAGAAATGGTCCACACAAACAGATATAGATTCATGAGGTAAAAATTCTTAAAAAATTATTGCACTAAAATGGACACTTTGGTTAGAAAACCACCAGCCATTACCTACTATTTGGGAAAAGTTTGGTAGGCAAAGGAAAATCAAAAGTTTTGTTAAAAGGAAAAGTGTGAAGTATCTGATTTAACAGTATAACAATAGTCTGGAAACTACTTCCCTGAGTAGCAACTCATCTGCTTTAGCTCAGCCGGCGAGGCAGGCGTATCTCTGACTTTGGATTACTATTTGCCTTCAATAGGAAGCTAAATTTGCAGTGCAGATAGGAACAATTACTTATTATCTTTGTGATAGGGGACATAGGAACAGAGACATTCCCAATTAAAATGGATTTGGAAGGAGATACAACTACCTGCCAAAATATATTTGAGTGACATTTGACATCTTTTCATCTTACAACACTAAAAATGAAACCTGTTACTAAGGGCAAAGCGTTTTCTATCAGCTCTACTTGGCTGCATAGCTGTGGAATTGCCTTCTACCGCACCGGTAAGACACAACAGAGCCCTGCTGTCACCTTCCAATTTACCGAAACATTCCTTTTTACAGAAGTCTGACATCGATTACTTAACAGACACGGCAACCACACTCATCTGGAACACAAACAACTAAAAAAGTGAAAAGAGACACACAAATAAAATAATACTTTGCATATGAACAATATGAATCTAACAGCATTCTTAAAAAATCAAGCAGTTTTCAATGCTACACAGAGGGATATGACTGTGAAATTCAATTTACCTCTATAGACAAAATACATCATGATGTAATGACTGAGGATGTAAGATGAAGTGAGCTGAAAACACTAGAGTAACTCAAGCTTTGTCAACGCATCATTCCTTTTTGCAGAAATTACTCCTGGCTTACCTTTGTTTTGCTGTATTTGCATTAGTCTCCAAGTCACACCAAGCAATCTGTTCACCTGCTTGCTGTTCAGCTTACTGCCATCCTGAAGAGTATCTGTCACAAATTTCCTTATCATGTCCAGCCAACCAGAATCCGTCTGAAGCGTTGAAGTGCTTGCAAGTGAAACCATTATGTCACACAGGGTTAAATTCAGTAAGAGATGGTCTACGCTGTTTGAGGATGTCGTACAGCACTTGTTGCTAAGGGAAAGGGGAGGGGGGAGAAAAGAGAGGTTTCAAAAAAATATTGTGTGCATTTTAGTACTTTTGTAAAAATTACTCTATGTTGAAAAAAAATTCAAAGTTTTAATGCCAATACGCATTTTAAAAGTGTCCACATTTGAAATCTGGGAAGTTGAAATTTTTTGTTGTGCCACCAAGATGTCTGGTTCCCATATTTATAGAGGCAGCAACAACCAAAGCTCTAAATTGTTTCCCTGTGGATAGTTTCTTCTGTTTGATATTTTCACTGTGGCCTAGCAGCACTTTCAGGTGACTAAAACCAGTAAAGGAAGAACAAATCAGTTTCAGTTTATTCTGTGAGGAATTACATGGATTTTGTCATTACTACACAAACAGCACTATGAACAGCATAGAGCAGGGGTGTCAAACTCACGGCTCCCACTGTTCTCCTGCTCCTGCAGCGTAATGCGCATCACACGCTGCACACGTGACCAGCGTGCTGGCAGGAGCATAGGGGCAAGGAGCTCAGCACTGCCGCTGGACAGAAACAAGGCATTGGACTGGATAAAACAAGGTAAAGTTGGATTCAGCCCAGTGACCATGAGTTCCACACCTCTAGCATGGAGAAATCCATTTAGGTACTTTTTTTCCAAACTCGTGTGGAATCACAAACACATTTTTCACCATCACAATATTCTGCAGGACCACCTTATTGCCTACAGAGGTCTGAAAGACAAAACTAAGGAAGATTAAGAAAGAACTCAAGAAGATTGCAGCTTGACATATCATGTCAGAACTTCTCTACTTGCTGATTGTTCACTCACAGTGTAGAAGAAAAAAAAAAAAAAAATCACATGACTTCCTATGCAACACAACCAAAACTTCTCAATTCAAAGCAATGCTAACTTTTCTTAAGATCTGCATAGATGTTTTTACAGGAATATACAAGAAAAAGTTTTCTTTTCCAACATTAAAAACTTAATATTGGATTAAGCATATGACTCCCATTGTTATCACTAATGAAATTAAAAGCAGTAACACATTGATTTTAGTCTTACCCTCTGAATGAATCTTTCTTTTTGTGCTTTACTGTTTCTTGTAAAGAGTAAGGAAAATGACGCATGAAGTAGTGCTTGAAATCCACAAGGTAATTCATTCTAAGCCATAGTTCCTGTAAGGAAAGCAGATGATGGACAGAAAACAGAGTTGTAAGTCAAATACATTAACACAATCATCTTCGAAAATCCATTACTGGAATCAATGAAAAAAAAAAAAACAAAACCCTTGAGGTTTTGACTCGATGCCTTGTGATACCAGCCAGCATAACAAAACAACAGAGGCTGCACCAAGCAATTACAGGATCTCGTAGCACCGTTATCTCCTACTTTTCCAAGGGTTTAGGATTTGTTCATTTCCAGCTCCCATAAAATTTTTCAATAGATAAAAACAAGGAACAAACAACTGCATTCTACGCTTTGTTCAAATTTATAATCGAGAAGTTATCTGGGAGACAAAATACTCTTCTCCAATATCAGTTTCAAAAGCTTTTGCGCTGCAGCCTGTAAGAAAGTAGTCTTGGAGACTATCGGTGATTGCTTACTTCAACAGCTTCTGTTTTTGAGTAAGAGACTTGACAAAATCCAAACTCAAATTCTACGCAAAACTTAGGCTTTTTCTCTCTTTATTCCAATCACCAAATCACTACTTCCCAAGCAAAACAAAATGAACTGTCATTATTATGCCACAGATCACTCCTCCCTTACCATTTTGTATGTTTCATCATGTCGCTTTGTGAGTTTCCACAATAAATGTATTATACTAAGCACTTGCTGCATAAGCTGCTGAGATTCGGATTCCAAAAGGTTTCCAAGAATGGGAGCTGATTGTGCAGGAGATGCTTCAATCCAGCACTCAATCAGTAATGGAATTATTATCTCAATAAAACCTTTTAAGTTTTCAGCTGAGGACAGGCCTTTTTCTGCACTGTCCATTACACTTGCCAGAGACCTAAATGACAAAAGCAAAAAGAAGAAAAAGATAAAGATCACACCTTTAAAAACAACATCACTTTCCTGCTTTCAAAGAAAAATTACTTTTTTAATACATGAAATGGTTGCTTGCTTTCTTGCTAGGTACTTCAGTAAGGACAAAACGGGACTTACAAACCAGCTACAAAAAACCTGCTCCTCAGTCTCCCTGCAAGTTTCTGCTTCAGTAGCAGTTTCTTAGAATTCAGTATTTCTTTCTCCATTGTTACATGTAAAGTGGAGAAATATGATTTACATTAGATCACCTTCAACCAACAGGTAAAAATCACCGTACTCAGCAAAACAAAACAAAAAACACTTTAAGTTTTAAGCTCCTTCAAGCCAAATAATCAAACTCACTACAAAGTATTGTCAAATACACAAGCTTTATTACAGTTAATGACCATCTCCAGTTATAATAAACATAATAGTTGCTTTATCAATAAGAAAAAAAAAAAATCATTCTGCAAGAACCCAACTTTGAATCTCACCTGACTATAATGCTCTGGAGAGCAACTAGATAGCAAATTATTAAATGATCTGATCATGAAGTTAAAACAAAAATTATCAAAAAACAAAGAGACACAGTTTAAATTAAAAGAACATCTTTCAGAAAACAAGAAACCAAGGACTCTGCACCCCAGCTGCACTCCAGCCCCCTTAAAACAATTAAAAAATACTTTGTCTTTCAAAAGGGATTATCAGCACAAATGACCAAATCCTGCTCCCACATAAATTCAGCAATTTATATCCATTTTGAAAAGAAAGTTCCTTAAAGAAAGATACCCTTGCGTAACTCCTGCCAATTTTAAGCAATAAGGAAGCTTCTGAAAGGGCTTCCAAATAACAGTCCTTAAAAAAAACAAAAGGCAAAGAAAAAAAAGCAATGGTAATTTCAAATGCTGATTTCTAACATTGCTTTCCATGATGATTTTGTTTTCTAACTCATAGCAGGGATTTCCCATCATAATCTTAACTTCCTAATGTACGCAAAACTGGTATGCTGAACCTCCTGTTAAACTCCTTTCAGTGATGTTCTCCAACTCAGGTTATTTTTGTTTTTTTTACAAATACACTTTTAAATAGGACCTGAAAAGCTATTTCCTTTCTTTTTGCACAGACAGGCAGAGGACTTGTGTTTACAAATATTACAATTTCAAATTGGATTAAAGAGCTAAAGCAGTTTTTCTTGGTGATCTTGTCATTTCCAAATTATACAACTAGTTATATTCTTCTGTAAAGCCACATTCCTCATGCTGTTGCAATCATCTATAACATGTACTTAATAGAAAATTTCATTCTGTCATTCATTTCTCTCTGGTTGAAACTGGCATCTTAAGAAAATCAATAAACAAAACAAACCCAGGTATTAAAAACTGTAGAAGGACAACGGAGAAGACATCTTCAAAGGAATACAAAGAAAGCATAAGAAAAATGTAGGCTCTTTTTCAATAAAGGCAAGATGGGAGAGGCATGTAGATCTCCAGCACAAAGTAAAATGGGACAAGCAGAAACATAACTAGTCATAAGAAAAAAATATTACTTTTATCTTTAGTACCTACTAATGCTATATTACACCCTAAAATTTTTTAAGCTTAGCATTAACTGCAGCAACGTAACGTCAACGTAATTTGGCTTTTCTCCTTTTGTTGCTCTGTGTCTCTTCTACGCTACAGACACTGCAGTAAAGACACCAGCCTCTTTCAGACTACACAGTTAAGGGTGAATGGTTCAAACTTACACATTTAACTCTCACGCAGCTGAAGACACAGTACACAAGTCACATCTTCCAGTTATAGCCACAATGAATTCTAAAAGATCATTGGACAAGCCAGCTGATACCAAGACCATAACATCACTGAAAAAGTTAGTTGTCCTGTAAATGCTATGCTCGACAGGACTACACACTAAGCTGAGATTCTGAATGTCAGTTATTGGTTGAAATAATTCTCAAGCAGTAGTCTTTGATCCTCTGAAAATAATACCTGATATTACAGAGCTCTGGAACAGAAAAAAATCTGCCCACTAAACAGCGAACATTGCATGGAACCCAAGAAGCTGGCAACACACACCTGAGATTGCTACAAAAGTGTAGCACATTCAAATATTTCAGTACTTTTCTGAAACAAGGGATGGAAAAAGAAGGAAGAACCCATGCCAAAAGGGATACTCCAACCACCTGCACAAAGCATCTGGGAAAGAATACTTGGCATAGCTTTCATGTACTCCTGCAAAAGAAGCCCCATCTCACAATGTAAGACTCCTCCAAATATTCAAGGTTAACAACAAAATAGGTAAACAGAATCTCATTGCCAGTAACAGATGACAGCAAAGTACTACTGGAATCAGTCCAATATCCTCAGTAATACAGGTTTACTGGAAGTGGAAGGGTTTGATGCCAATTACAGTGTTAATCTTTGCCACATATCTGTTACCACTATTCTTTAACAGTCAGGTGGTGCTCAGAAACACTACAAAGCATATTACCTTCAGTAAAAAACAGTAAGAAATACTAATTGAGGGGAGATGCAATATTATTTATGCATTGCTGTTTTTCTTTAAAATGCTAATATTTTTATAAAGAAGGACCAAACCAAAGACAATGTACTATCTGCCATTTGACAGAAAGTAGGCAACAGAAATTCAGTAAAAGAGAAGTCAAGGAAATGTAAAACAAACAGAAAACAAGGAAACAACTTTATTCTCCTTAAAGTAGCAAAAAGTAATTGGAAGTTAATACGTCTAAGCCAGGTTACTGTCCTCCTTTTTTGTGGTACATTGACAATTCCAGAAAATAAATATTTAGTACACTGAGTGAACAGCATTCTCCACTTCTATCTGCTGCACATGACAGACCACAGACATATCTATTCACTAGGCTTTGTCTTTCACTCTGGACTCTCAAATCTTCACTTTTCTCTGCAGCTTCATTTTGGCCTTTGTCAGCAGAAACAGAAGTTCTACCACCTCTCTTCGGCACCACGTCCAGTCCAAAGAGATCACACGCCTTGGTATCAACACACTGAAGTAGTGAAGGCTTTCCAGTTTTCCACACCTGAAATGAGTTTGATGCAAAAAGCAGCACAGTCATCACATAAGGCAGTGAATATGTCCTAATCATCACCTAATTCACTGTAATTTTTAATTCACACACAGTAGGAAGACTTAACACACCACAAAAGACTATTTTTTTATAGATTTGCATCGTTGAGCCATCCAGCATTCCAGGCTCAGAATCTACACTATTTACATTAATACTGCAAAATTACTTCTGAAAGTCCCTTTCCATAATCACTGGGGTATCGGTGAGGCACCATCCCTACCCAATGAACTTAGAAGATTAAAAATGAACTTTAAAAAATTAGCATGCTATTAGTAGAGTTTGGAGGACTACTTTTTCAAGAACAAAGCTAACACTTACTTGCTGTATTAGTAATGAGGCCATCAATACATACACACAATTAGTTACTTATGGTTTGGTCAATTTATTATTTACACTTGGGACTCAACTAATTGTGCACTGACTTCTTTAAATAAAAACACACACACTGAGATTTTCAAAGTACTCAAGAAGCATTACAGATGTTTTGCACCTATCAGGCCTAATTTCTGTCCTTACAGTAACAGCCCCAGCAAAGGCCTGGGAATGCCTTCCACAGCTGGGATGGGAAGACAGAGAATCAAACATCTTCAGATTACTAGAAAAGAGTTTGGGGGCAAATACAAAAGTCACCACAGTAACTTCCACTCTTAGGTATTTGCCAACATCCACTAAAACAAGCCGTACTGGCCCTTTGTACGAAATTAATATAACAAAAATATGTACAAATGCAATAAAAGGAGAACATTTTAGTACCTTCTGTAGATGCTCTTTCTCTTCCCATTCTTCTGTTGTGCTGCCACCAGTTTGCTTTGCCAATATCGCCTTGGATCCTAGTAATGCTTCCTTCTATTTTTCTGGCTCCTCCTCAAGACTGCAAAAGCCTTTTTTAAATTATTTATAGCCACAAGTGGATCACGATGTTTCACCAAAGTCTAGCTCCTCAGAAAATCCAATTCAGGTGACACCAGATGTAAAGCTTCTTTTCCTAGACCTTGGATACAATGCATCTCCAGCTATTATAGGGTGTGGTATAGCACACACTACCTATCATTCAGGGCACAATACAAGAATCTTCTGACACATGGTGCTCCACAGCTGCACACTTCTGACTGCAGAGATGAAGTCCATAGGACTGTTCTGGGCTCAGCACTGAACCCTTCCCCTCGTCTCAAGGGGGCTTCACTGACCTCGTTTCCAACTAAAGTTTTACCTGCAACAGATACTGTTGGTTGTGACTGAACCCTTATGCTACGTTAACAACCATTTTTATGAGAATAAGATGCATATTTTACTTAGTTTAATATACACTTCCTACCACAAGTAATATGCTATTACCATGAGGAAGCCTAAGGGAATGGGAATGAAACAGTCATCTGTGTGTCTCCACGAAAGAGAGGGAAAACATCTACTAATGCAGGTCAACATGTGTGATTTTAAAAGAGAACACCTCTTCATCTGCACTTTATTCATTCAAAGACATGGGATGGACAATAGCAATGCATCAGGCAGTGGGTTTTATACTCTCTTCTGCCACTGACCTCCAGGATGAATTTCATATAACTGCTTTACACCCCATTTTCAGCCTCCCCCAGCAATAATCAAGTATTACGGTTTCTCTTCAAACCACCTTGATATTTATGGACTGCAAGTGCTGTGTGACTGCTAACAAGTTTCTGGTTTTCAAGTTGTTGCTCCAGATCTCCCACCAGTAGACACTTAACAACTATAGTAATGCATATAGTGAGGTGACAGGTTCCCCTCTAGCATGAGAGGGGCTAAATCAGAAAGGAAGAAGAGAAACAAAGAACGTCACTTATTTTTCCCTCAGCTTCAGCTCACATCTATTTAGAGTGCTACTAAAAACACACACAAACCTTTCTGTGACTAAGCACACAAACGTTTCTGTGACTAAGCAGAGTACACTTCCATTCATATTCATCAACATATCTTGGATGAGAAATCTTTTATCCATAGTGAAGACATAAACTGGTAAATTGATGAAAAATAGCTAGAATCGAAAACTTGGCAGAACAACATAAAGCAGGCCACATCTTAACGGGCCACTCTTTACAAGAAGTTATACTCAAAGAAAATAGACTCCTAAACTTAGGATAGACTCCTGAAGGTAAAAGCACAAGATTTCAGTAAAATTCATTATCATAGTGCAAAAACCAAGCTTACGTTTAATGTAAAGAAATCTGTCTGCTTGTTCCCATGTCTATCTTATAACCTGCAACAACCCACAGTCATCAGTTCACATTCCAAAAACCTGCTACATTGGGTTCTCCAAAATTATTATGGATAGCATAAAATAACACTTTTCTTTAATAATGGGAAAGTTCATAATACAGGCAGAGAATGATTACCTGCTGAGTACTTCCATATTTTCAAGCCACTGAAGTAAGATTGCACATTACACTAAATGCCCAAAAACATAGCTAAGGGACACTTCCACGCTAGAAATTAAACTGTTGTCCTCAACAGCGAACAACTGAAGTTCAATATTGTGATCACAGAGTTGACATTAATTTCCAAATTAGTTAATGTTTTCTCACCTCAGTCTAAATGATGAGTTGATCTTTGGTCGTAAGCCACCGTTTTCAAACAGCTGTATATGTTGCTGATTATTTGCATGGACCTTCCAACTTATACATATTGGGTTCCTCACAGAATGAGGGCTGTCCTTTTGTTCTTGAAGCCCTTCATCCTCTATTTCACTGGATCCATCTACCACTGCTTGGAGAAACTTCTTGAGCCTGGTAAGTACATTCAGCCTCCACTGCTGAGAAGTTACTCTGCGATTTGGGTTAACAGACAGCATCCAGGAAAGTTTCTCTCTGCTTTTCAGTCTTTTTGACAGCTGCTGGTGAGAAATAAGCTCTACAAAGTTCTTCAACAATGTACTGCTGCGGTCTGTGAGAAGAGTTGGGTATGATTCCAATAAAACGTCCAAGACTTTCAATGAATCTTCCTGAATTCCCTCACTGATATGAGTCATGGCACTAGAAAGATGGGCACTTACCAAAGGAAAAAATGGAGCTATCTGTTCCGCTCTTATTTTTGATGCCAAAAATTGCAGCAGGTGAACAGCTGCTCCTCTGACACCAGAATCTTTGTCTGTAAACACTGCTGCCACCTCACTTATGATATTCGAAAGGTGTGCATCAATTACAAATGGATACTGAGACAGGAGCTCTTTGAGCCCAAGAAGCGCATTATGCTTAACCCCAGGACTATAGTGATGCATCTGTGAAAGCAGATCCTAAAAGGAAAGAAACATAATTGCTACCATTACTTCTTTAAGCTCTTTAAACTTCATCGTCTCTTTCCAGCACATTTTTCTTAAGTACCCCAAAAATACAGAAACTATTCTCATGATGCACCACTGTCCACATCACAATAATACATTCAGAAAAAAAAAATATATAACCTTAGTTTAAAGCAGGGGTGTCAAACTCATGGCTCACACTGTTCTCCTGCTCCTGCAGCGTAACCCACATCACACACACTGCACATTGTGACCAGTGCGCTGGAGGGGCGTAGGGGCAACGAGCTCAGCGCTGCTGCCAGGTAGAAACGAGGTGCCGGGCTAGATTCTGCCTGCGGACCGTGAGTTTGACACCTTAAACCATAACAATGAACAAATCATCAAAATTCCATGACAAGGAAAACAAGATACCATGACTTCTCCTTCAGGTAATTAGACAATCCTCGTTCTTAAGTTTATGTACAATACGACTGACTCAAGTGAGGGATGACCAAAAATATGTTCCCTTGCACTTGTTCTCAAGAGTAGAACTACAAAATCCCAGTCTCAACAGCTTTCTTCAGTGTAAACAGAGAGTTGCAAGAGACAGAAGATGACCCACAGGTAAGAAAGCACAATGACCAGAGAAATGCAACATTTTTTTAAAAACTTCATCTTGAGAAGTCTACTTTTTAAAATCCTGACCTTCACTTATAATCCAAGACTTTTAAAAAACAACCGTTAATTTTGGATACTTAAAATCAGTCTGCAATTTTAATTTTTTGCACTGCTGAAAACTTTTTCCTTGGGTTTTACATTGAGCCACCAATTTGAGTCAATAAATGCACCTTACTGCTAAGGACAGAGAGGCTGTTATTCACCTGCTCTGCTGGTGATTTGAAAGGGTTTTAATTTTCTAGATGAATCTTTTTTCCTAAACTCTAGTAAACATAGCAAACCTACACAAATGACAGGTAATTTTCTGTCATTTCACAACACAGAGTCACAGAATACCTTGATGTTAAGTTTTCTATTTTGCGTAGGAAGCACTCCATCTTCTTTAAGTTGCTCGGGAATTTGTATGGCCTTTGTTTTGAAGGTAGTATCAGTTGCATTCTCTAGTTTGGGCTTTTTTTTCCCAACTTTTAACTTCACTTTCTGGAAATCTTCTTGATGTTTCCTTTTTTTAGTCATTCTGATTCTCTGCAAAAAGATATTACAAAATTTTAATTTGATTAAACACCAAAAGGCAGCATCTTCCTAACAAAGGCTGCTGGGTTTATGCTTTTTCCTATGCATAAACTTGTGTTTGCTCCTGAGACAAGAAGCTAGACTCTACAGACATGCAGACTGATCCAGTACAGCCGTTGTTCTAGTGCTCAGCAAACATTCTGCCCTTCCTTTGGTTGGCTTTGCTCTGAGAACTGCTTTACTGAAAAAGGTAACTCAAGTATCTGCATCTTCCACTCTTATACAGACAAGTTGTTGGGTTTGCTTTGCTTTAAAAAGCTCCTGCTAAGAAAACAACTTTTTACATAGTTGACTCTTGTCAAGCAGAAAGAGCTCACTGAACTATTTCATTTAACTTGCACATTGTTTCCCAACTCAATCATTAACAGCATTCAGCCTGCACAGGTAAAATCAGGGGTTTAATCAAGCTTCACTGACAACAGCAACACACAAGAAGCTAAGAAACCCCCCACTACACAGTGAAAAGTCCATTCTGTGCATTTAAAACTGATAACTAAAAAGAAAGGAGGGAAGGTTAAATGGGCACATACAGAGTAAAAAGAGACTGGAAAAACTAAGTTGTATTTAATAAGACATACAATAAGTATGAGTAGCTATACTTGTAAGCTGTGCAGACGTACTACAAGAGATGTGTAACAACTGGAACCAATTAAAAGACACATTTCAGTTTCTTTTGGCTTTGACACACCTGTTCTGATCAAAGTACTCTTACTCTACCAGATTTTTCAAAAAAAGACCAAATCCACATCAAAAAACTTCAACAAACACTACACTGGTCCCTTTATCTTCCTTCCCTCCATCTCCATACTTCTAAATTCTCTCATAAGAAAACTCCAGAAGCTGACACCAAAATACTCAACATCATATATAAATTGTGCCTAGATTTCTGATAATTAAGACCACGATCACTCCTAGAAGTGATTGTAGGGATTACTTTCAATTTAAAAGGGAGAGGGGGGAGACAAGCACAAAGCCATTATGATGTTGAGGTTTAAAAGCTCACAACTTCCTAATACTAACAACAGGTAATTCATAGAGTTGGAAATCTGAATACTTGCAGATTTCACCCTGCATAGCATAAAGGTCCATGCTGTCATATACAGAAAGTTTTCGTTTCTTCTCTCTTTGAAATCACTTTTTGGGTAACTAGGTTTTGCACATTCTTAGTATCTGAAATAGACAAAACGTTGCGAGCACAACATTCAAATTCTAAAGACTAACTACAAAATAGAAAAAAATACAGCAGATTAAATCCACAAATTTCTAAATACAATATGGAAAGAGTGATCCTTTTATGGTGGATACGATGAACATTCACTCTAGAAGAGAATTCTACAGCTGATTTTCCCAACAGACTTCAAACTCTGTATTTGTGCTGTGTTAAAGTATTTCATACACACACTATCAGGATAATCATTAATTAATGTTTTAAATCCAACTGTAATTTTCGATTCTTTAAAACAATTTAAACAAATGATTATTTGTTTAAATACTACAACTTAATTTCTGCTTTTCACACGCTAGCATACATCAGCAACATGCAAGATCACGTTAACCCAAGTGTAAATTTAGCATAAGTAACTTCCCAACTGAAAAGGCTTTAAAAACCTTGGGGTTCAGTGCCAAAATAAAAAGGTCCTTTAGTGTCCATTTATAATCTCTTAATTTTTACCATATTCATCTTTCAGGAAAGAATTAGAACAAGATTTTCACTACTTGATTGTGAGGTATAACAGAAACAGCTAGAGGCTTTTGTCGTGAATGTTGTTTCACTCACAAAACCTGATTTAAAGGAGATATTTGGGAAGCCTCACTATGCAAGATGAAATGTTTTACTTCTTTACTTATTAACATTAAAAACTTTATAATAGCAGGCATTACACACACCTGAACAAAGACAAGTTCTATTAAAAAAAAAGAGGCTTATAAAAGATGCTTTCTCCTACTAAAACAAAACGGAAGTTTACCTTGCACTGCATATTTTGGAAATAACTTACTGGAAATCCAAATATACCCACTTCCAATTCATATGTAACACAAGAAATCAGAGATAGAATGGTTACGGAACAACAGCCACGAAAACACCACAGTATCTACGCAGTAAGACGCTAAGCAGAACTGTCTACAGCTTGTCAAGTTACAGAAAACATTTTAATGAAACATCTTGCTGAATCAACCATGTTTTCAGCTGGCCCTCCTCCAACAAGACTGAGATAAGTGCCCATAAACAGCTTCTGCACTAGCACAGTTTTACAATCTAAAACGCTGAAGTAACCCCAAATTGATGCTACCTTCCTTCAAAATGAAGCTGCACACAGCACCTTTAAGAAGCTGATTCAGGTATAACTCGGCCAGCCTCGCATCAGGCTTAGGGAAACAGAGCAACCAAAAGCAGTTTGCTTCACCTGTAATTCACTCCCTTGCCTTTTTGAGGCAGCATCCTCAGGGAATCCTGCTATCGGTCTATTCCCAAGCTCAAGCAATCGGGAAAATCCTGAGAAACCAGAACACAAGGTACATGCCCTGACTCCTCTCATCTCATAAAAGCCTTCCACTGGGGCGAGACCTCTCGCAGCAAAGGGCAAAGCGTACTCGCAGTCCATCCCCGAGGCTCCCAGCAGGCCAGCGCATACACAGACACACACACACACGTGCATGTGCACAGACACACACGCACAGAAAAGCACACACACGTGCACAGACATGCGCACACACACTGACACACACTTACACACACTGAAACACACACACAGACATATATGCACAGACACACATTGACACGCACACACTGACACACACACACTGACACACAGGCACACACTGATACACACACTGACACATTGACACACATGCACAAGCTGACACGCGCACACACACGCTGACACATGAGCACACACACGCTGACACATGAGCACACAGACACATGCACAGACACACGCTGACACATGCATACAGACACACACTGACGCAGACACACACACGCTGACACACGCTGACACACTGACATAGGCACACAGACACACACACTGACACACACACATGCTGACACACTGACATATGCACACAGACACACACACTGACACACACACATGCTGACACTTACACACACTGACACGCACAGACACAAACGCTGATACACGCTGACACGTGCTGACACACACGCTGACACACTGACACACAGATACACACAGAGACACATACGCACACAGATACACACACTGACAGACACTGACACACTGACATACACACGCACACACATGCAAACACACACACACTGACGCACAAACACTGACACACACACATGCACACCCACAGTTACACACGCTGACACACACTGACACACACCCACAGAGTTACACAGTTACACACACTTACACACACACACTGACACCCACACTTCACGCATACACCCACACTGACAACCACACTGGTACACACACACACACTTACACACACTGGCACATCCCTACACACACACGCATCTACACACATGCACTGGTACACACTTACACACACCCCCACTGGCACACACAGTGGCACACACAGACCTACAAACACACACCCCTACACACACACACACTGGCACACCCACACCCACACACGCCTACACACACACAGTGACACACACACACAGAGTGACACACACAGTGACACACATCTACACACATACACACACTGGCACACACCTACACACACAGACACACACATTGGCACACGCCTACACACACACACTGGCCCACACTTACACACACACACACACACTGGCACACATCTATACAAACACACAGGCACACACTTACCCACACACCTAGACACACACACGCTAGCACACACCTACACACACACTGACACACTTACACACACATACACTTAGACACACCTACACACACACTGACACACACCTAAACACACACTGGCACACACATACCTACACACATATTGACACACACACTGGTACACACACTACCCCACACTTACACACACTGACAAACACACTGACACCCACCTACACACACACACCCACACACAGAGATCCCCCTCCTCCCCCAAACCCCTCCTTCCACCGCCCACCCATCTCCCTGCCCGCCCCCCGTTACCCTAAACCCCGCCGTTACCGCAAACCCCGGCGCTGCCGAGGGCCGTGGCGGCTCCTCCCGCGCGTTCAGGCCGTCCCTGGTCCCTCCTCGCCGTGCCGGGACATCGCTTGGTCTCTGCCCGTGAGTCGCTCCGCTCGGGGCGCCCTGCGAGGCGTTTGAATGAGGCGCCTCAGTGCCCGCCCGCAGCGCCGCGGCCGCTCCCGCGGCGGGAGGAGGCAGGCGCCCCCGAGGGAGGCGTTGAGCTGAGGCCGCCGGGTACCCAGGGGATCACACAAAGGGCAGTCGCTGGGGCGGCGCGGGGCGATCCCGGCAGCGGGAAGGCCCGGGAAGGCCCGGGAAGGGCCACTCACCGACCACGCGGCAGCGGGAGCCCCTTCCGCCCCCAAGAGCCTGCCCGGAAGCGCCCGCCCACGTGAGCCGCCGCCAGCGCCCGCCCCGCGGGAAGGAGCGCCGCTTCCTGTCCGCTCCCGCGGGGCTGGCGCGCTCGCGCCACCGGCCGGGGCGGCGGGAAACTGCGCGGGAGTGGCCCCCGAGGTTGGAGGGGGTCCCGGTGCTGGGAGCGGGGCGGAGCAGGGGTGGGGCGACTCCGGTTGCGAGAGGGCCAGCGGCTTTGCCCCGGGATGGGCTGCGGGGGGTGCCCTGCTCCGCGGTAACAATGGGCAAAGCGCCCTGTTAACAACAGAGCTCTCTCAATCCACGTGGATATTGATAGGGGTCTGTGTGTATAAATATAAAATAATATAAAACTCTAAAATGTATTATTAATATATATACAATATCATAGAGTATATTGTATATTTGCCTGGATATTATTATATTATATTATATTATATTATATTATATTATATTATATTATATTATATTATATTATATTATATTATATTATATTATATTATATTATATTATATTATATTATATTATATGATATTACATTACATTACATTATGTCATGTCATGTCATATGGTTTGTGCTGGAAGGGACCAGTTCCACCCCCCTGCCACGGGCAGGGATACCTCCCACCAGCCCAGGCTGTTCAAGGCCTCATCCAACCTGGCCTTGGACACCTCCAGGGAGGGGGCACCCACAGCTTCCCTGGGCAACCTGTGCCACTGCCTCGCTGCCCTCGTTTGTGAAGAATTTCTTCCTCATGTACAATCTAAATTTTCCCTCCTTACAATTTACACAACATACCTTTTAAAAAGTCCCTCCCCAGCTTTCCTGTAGCCCCTTCAGGTACTGGAAAGCCACTATGATGTCTCCCCAGAGCCTTCTCCTCTCCCGGCTGAACAAGCCCAGCTCTCTCTGCCTGTCTTCATAGCAGAAGTGCTCCTGCCCTTTGATCTACTTCATATCCCTTCTGTGGACCTGCTCCAATGGTTCCATATCCTTCTTATGTTCAGGATTCCAGAAATGGACATGGGACTCCAGGTAAGGTCTCAGAAAAGTGGAGTAGAGGGGCAGAATGCTGTGAGGGTGGCTGCAGGGTTCTGGAGACATCTCGAGTTTTTATGTGATGTGGAAATTGCTTTTCATTGTACTGTATTTGGGTGATCTTGGAGCGTCAAAGGAAAGTTCTAGAAGCAGCCTCAGTTTGTCTTTGGAGGACAGTGCTTTCGTAGAACTTACCTGTACTGACATTTCAATAGCAGATTTGTCTTGTTTTGGTGTCGGTGATATTTTTTTGTGTTGGTTTGTCTGCAGTGGTAGAAATACTTCTTCTCTTTAACCTAGATCTGCAAAATCTGTTGTGCTTCTGCATTAAACTTGCAGACTCACTTCCTTGGATTCAAACACAAGAGGGTAAGATCAGTTTTTGAATGCACTTTTTGTCAGCTTTTAGAGTTTTATCTAACAATAGAATATGGGTTTGAAATCTGATTTTTTAATGTGGTGTTAAAACATGCAATTTCATATGTCTATTTAAATATATTTAATGTGTTGTGACATATTTATTGTAATATATTTATAATTTCATATATTAAACTAGTTTTGTTGCTTTACTATTTTGCTTACTGCAATAAAATTGAACTTAGTTTTTGCACATTAGTCCTATCACAAAATGTTGTTGCAATTGTGTGTCTCCTGTTCTGGATTAATAAAGAGAACAGAGGAAATAACGTGCCTGTTAATAAACTCAGAATGGAATTATTTAAATCAAAGATGTGTGTCTCTTTCAAGTGTCATGTTTGCTCACCTGAGATAATCTGAAATCTTGGTATTAATCTACCTTATTTTAAAATTATATAATGTAGGCATTGTTATTTTTTGAATCTTAATTGTCTTTCTTGTTGGTTGATGACTTAGTAATAAACTTACCAAGTTACTGATAGTGCTTAGTATCTACGTATTCTGAACACAAGAAGTTATTAGCATTTATGCCATGTGTGAGTGATGTCCACAGGCTGAGGTTTACTTGCTCGTTTTGTACTGTTTGGCTCTGAACTGAAGGGTGGCTACACTTAGAGTAGTGCAGGGTGAAGTTCTTTCTGTTATTTCATTTTCACAACTCTACTTTGCATTCTGCATGTTGACATTCATATTGTGCAGCTTTCCTTAGAAAAATGCTGTGATTTTTTCTTTTACACTGTGAGTGACTAATCAGCAAGTAGGGAAGATCTGACATTATACGTCCAGCTGCAGTGCCCTTGAGTCCTTTCTCAATATCCCTTAGTTTTGTCTTTCAGACCTCTGTAGGCAACATGGTGGTCCTGCAGAATGGTGAAAAATGTGTTTGTGATTTCACCTGTGATGGTGAAAAATGTGTTTGTGATTCCACACGAGTTTGGAAAAAAGTACCTAAATAGATTTCTCTATGCTGTTCGCGGTGTTTTTTGTCTTCATGTAGAAATTATAAAATCCATGTGATTCCTCACAGAAAAAGAAACACAGAAGAAAATGAAACTAAGGATTAGTTTGGTTTAGTTTTCCTGTACTGGTTTTAGTTACCTAAAAATGCTGCTAGTGTACAGTAAAAATATCAAATGGAAGAAACCATGCATTGAGATACAATTTGGAGCTTTGGTTGTTGCTGCCTCTATAAATATGAGAACCGAACATTTTGGTGGCACAACAAAAAATTTGAACTTCCCAAATTTCAAACATGGACACTTTTAAAACTTTAACACTTTGAATTTTTTTCAACATAGTGTAATTTCTACCAAAGTAACATGTACTCAAAGGGTCAAAATATTTTCTTAAAATCTCTTTCTTTTCTCCCCCCTCCCCTTCCCCTTAGGAACAAGTGCTGTACGACATCCTCAAACAGCATAGACCATCTCTTACTGAATTTAACCCTGTGTGACATAATGGTTTCACTCGCAAGCACTTCAACGCTTCAGATGGATTGTTTGGATGGACACGATAAGGAAATTTGTGACGGATACTCTTCAGGATGGCAGTAAGCTGAACAGCAAGCAGGTGAACAGATTGCTTGGTGTGACTTGGAGACTAATGCAAATACAGCAAAACAAAGGTAAGCCAGGAGTAATTTCTGCAAAAAGGAATGATGCGTTGACAAAGCTTGAGTTACTCTAGTGTTTTCAGCTCACTTCATCTTACATCCTCAGTCATTACATCATGATGTATTTTGTCTATAGAGGTAAATTGAATTTCATGGTCATTCACGGTCATTTCACGTGTCTGTAAAGTAATCGATGTCAGACTTCTGTAAAAAGGAATGTTTCGGTAAATTGGAAGGTGACAGCAGGGCTCTGTTGTGTCTTACCAGTGCGGTAGAAGGCAATTCCGCAGCTACGCAGCCAAGTAGAGCTGATAGAAAACGCTTTGCCCTTAGTAACAGGTTTCATTTTTAGTGTTGTAAGATGAAAAGATGTCAAATGTCACTCAAATATATTTTGGCAGGTAGTTGTATCTCCTTCCAAATCCATTTTAATTGGGAATGTCTCTGTTCCTATGTCCCCTATCACAAAGATAATAAGTAATTGTTCCTATCTGCACTGCAAATTTAGCTTCCTATTGAAGGCAAATAGTAATCCAAAGTCAGAGATACGCCTGCCTCGCCGGCTGAGCTAAAGCAGATGAGTTGCTACTCAGGGAAGTAGTTTCCAGACTATTGTTATACTGTTAAATCAGATACTTCACACTTTTCCTTTTAACAAAACTTTTGATTTTCCTTTGCCTACCAAACTTTTCCCAAATAGTAGGTAATGGCTGGTGGTTTTCTAACCAAAGTGTCCATTTTAGTGCAATAATTTTTTAAGAATTTTTACCTCATGAATCTATATCTGTTTGTGTGGACCATTTCTGTCATGCCTTTGAGGTAAATGCTTGTGCAGTACTACAAGCCTGACTAGGTGACAGGTTATGATTGATTTCCTAGCTGTAGAGGAAACAAAGGCTCGACGTGCTGGAGAAACGGGTTGACAGTTCAACAAGAAGGCGGCTGAAGTGGGGAGCAGCAAGCCCACAAACCTGTACGTGATGGGGGCTGAGCAGCTGGGATCTTGGTGGACACTATGATGAGTGCGTGAGCCAGAAATGGGCCCTTGTGCCAAATGGTGTCCTGCATTAGGAGGAGTGTTGACAGCAGGGCAAGCTAGGTGATCCCTCCCCTCTGATCTGTACTGGTGAAGCCATTCCTGTGGTGGTGTGTCCGGTTTTGGGGTCTCCAGTACAAGAGAAGTATGGACATACCGGAGAGAGTGAAGTGAAGGGCCATGAAGATGATGAAGGCACTGGAGCATTTCTTCTCTGAGGAATGGCTGAGAGAGCTAGGACTTGTTATGCCCAGAGAAGAGAAGGCTCGGGGGCATCTCATCAAGGTATGCACTCACCTGAAGGAAAGGTGCAAAGAAGATGGATCCAGGCTCTTTTCAGTGGTGCCCAGTGACAGGGCAAGAAGCAGTGAGCAAAACTGAAACACAGAGATGCTGTCTGAGCATCAGGATCACCCTTTTGGCTATTATGGTAACCAAGCACTGATTGCTCAGAGAGGTTGTGGAGTCCCCATTCCTGGAGATATTCAGAAGGTGTGTGAACATGGTCCTAGACAGTTAGATCTAGCTAATCCTGCTTGAGCAGAGAGGTTCGACCACATGACCACCCCCTCTAAGCCATTGTTGAGCGTAAGGGGCTGTACCACTTGCAGGGAGCTGTGTCAATGGAGAGGTCACTGAGGACTCCTGATCCTCCTGAAATGTTGTTGCTGCTGTCTCGTTTGGGGGACTTCAGGCATGGCATGAGGAGCGGATTGAAGCCCAGGGCACAGGAGGGGAGGTGGAGTGTGGTCACTGTGCCCACTGTGCAGCCTTTCCCTCAGGCAAGCAATCACAGAATGACGTGAGTTGGAAGGGACCGACAACTATGATGGAAGCCTAGAATCGCTTTGTTGGAAGAGACCTTTGAGATCCAACCTGCCCACTACTAAAGCACCTCAACTCATTCTGTGATTCTGTGGAAGAAGAAAAGCTTCCTTCCTTGATTTTTTTTGATAGTGCTCTAGACCAGGGGTGTCTACCTCCTGCATATTGTGCCCCAAAAGCATTGCGGTGTTTTTGCATTGTGGTGTTTGACACTGCTCCCCAAGACATTCTTGTCTCTAAACTGGTGAGACACGGATTTGATGGATGGATATGCACTTGGTTCATAAGGGATTGCCTGGATGGTCACACTCAAATTGTTATGGTCAATGGCTCCATGTGCAACTGGAGATCAGTGAAGAGTGGCGTTCCTTAGGGGTCAGCATTGGGACTGCTGTTGTTTAATATCTTTGTGGCAGACACGGGCAGTGGGATTAAGGGCACCCACAGCAAGTTTGCTGATGACACCCGCAAGCTGTATGGTGTGGTCGAAAAGCTGTGGGGAAGGGACGCCATCCAGAGGGACCTTGACAGGCTTGAAAAGTGGGCCTCTGCGAACCTCAAGAAGTTCAACAAGGCCAAGTGTGAGGTCCTGCACCTGGGTCGGGGCAATCCTAAGCACAGATAGAGGCTGGGTGGAGCATGGATTGAGAGTAGCCACAAAGAGAAGGACTTTTGGCTGTTGGTGGCTCAGAAGCTCAACATGAGCTGAAAATGTGCGCTTGCAGCCCAGAAAGGCAACCATATCCTGGGCTGCATCAGGAGTGTGAGCAGCAGATCAAGGGAGCTGATTTCTGCCCCTCTCCTCTGCTCCGGTGAGACCTCACTTGGAGTCCTGTGTTCCGTTCTGGAGTCCTCAGCACGGGAAGGACATGGATCTGTGTGAGCGAGTCCAGAGGAGGGCCACAAAGAAGGTGAGAGAGCCGGAGCACCTCCCCTGTGAGGACAGGCTGAGAGAGCTGGGCTTGTTCAGTCTAGAGAAAGGAAGTCTGTGGGGAGACCTCACAGCAGCCTTCCAATGCTTAAAGTGGGCCTAGAGGAAAGCTGGGGAGGGGCTCTTTGTCAGAGGTGCAGTGATAGGAGAAGGGGGAAGTCCCTTCTAATCTGAAACATTCTGTGATTCTATAACGTGAAATATTGGTGGAGACAGCAGGAATTTATTGGTTCCCAGCTACCTTGCAAACCTGTGCGCTTTCTTGACTTGAAGTTGTGAAGTTTTCACTTCTGTCTTGTCTCTGTTCTTTGGTATGGCTCTGTCACAAGTTACACAGGAAGGTTGTTTCAAGGGTTTAGAGGTCTATTGAATAGGTGTTTTAAAACGTTTTGGTACTTCTGTATGGATTTAGATGAGATGATATATTAAGAAGAATTTTTCCTCTGAGAATGGTTTCCCAGAGCAGTTGTGGGTGCCCCATCCCTGGAAGTGTGTGGAGTTGGCACTTCGGAACACGGTTTAATAGACGTGCTGGGCTGATGGTTTGACTGAATGATCTTAGAGGTCTTTTCCAATCTCAATGATTCTATGATTCCATGAAAAAGGATTGCTTTTGTTCTTTCTTTCAGCCCAGCTACTTTAGCTCTTGATTTGTATCTCATTTCCTCCAACAAGAACTCAGTAATAATACCACAATTTGTGTTTACAGACTTGGAAAACATTTGGAAGAGAGGTTTGGTGAAGGCAATGCAGAGCCTGCCTTAGCATTTCAGGTTTCACAGACTATCAGGCACACTATGCAGTTTCGTACACTGATACCTGGATCAAATTCCCAGTATGGGGCTTGCTGCTTCAAAAGGGGTAATGAATTCCTAAGTCAGAAGGACAGAGCACAGTCCCAGGAGGCACAGGAAGCAAAACAAGAGGAGGTTTCCATACTGGTCTAGAACAGAGATCAACACAGTTGACACCAGGCACTAACTTTTGTGTTGCACATTGAGAACTTTTCATTTCCTACCAATTCACCTGTGAATAATCTTTTCTGTTCCACTTTCTGCCTTCAAAAAGGAGTACAAGTTCTGCACTTTTTGGTTAGGGATCACTTCCCCAGAGCTCTCTGGTCTCTGAGCAAACCATGTAAATATAAGGTGAAACAAAAAGAAAAACGGATTCTCTCAGTTTAATTTTTCTGAAGTTTGAATTCTATTAATTCTCCAGTCACCCCAGATGTCTGCCTTACTATTACCTTGAGAAACAATCCATCTTGGTTTCAGCTGGAACAGTGTTTATTTCTTCTTAGTAGCTTTTAGAGTGCTGTGTTTTGAATTTAGGATTAGAATAACATTGATAACACACTGATGTTGTTCCTGGGCTGCGTTTGTACAAAGTCAAGGACTTCTCAGCTTCCCCTGCTCTGCCAGTGGTGAGGCACACAGGAAGCTGGGAGGGAGAATAGCTAGGACAGCTGATCCAAGCTGGCCAGAAGTCTATTCCATATAATATGATGTTGTACTTAGTATAGAAACCGGGGAGCTGGCCAGGGGAGGGGGATGGATGCTTGAGGAGGGACTGGGGAATCAGCTGCTGGGTGGTGAGCAACTACCTTGTGCATCATTTTTTCTGTATATTCTATTATCAGGAGTAGAGGTATTTCATCTTTCTTCGCTATCCTGTTTTGCTGTCTTTGTCTCAACCCACACATTTTACCCTTTTTTTTTTTTCTAATGTTTTTCCCTCATCCCACCTGATGGGGAAGGGAGTCTGCAAGCAGTTGCGTAGTTGCCAAGTGGGGTTAAACCATGACACAAATCAAGCCTATGCTACTGAATAGTCAGCAACATCATTTAAGCATCATTAGGAAAGAGAATGCCTTTTTGCCTTACTTTACAGTTCTAGCACAACTGAATCATTATCCTTAAAAACTGTTTTGGAAGAAACAGTTTTTCATTAGTATCAGAAAATACCAAGCTATCACAAAACACAGGCAGACGCAAGAACAAAATAACGTCATTCTTTTGCAGTGTCCATTTCCACCAAAAAGTAAAATGTTTTAAGAGAAAAATAATTGTCCAACTGAATAGACTATATTAGATTATGTTCTCAGAAAACATTTCCATAAGCAGGCACTTGATGATTTTTGTGCAGTTCCCTTTTCTCAGCTGGCTCTGAGAAGTACAGCAGCACTCTGCATTGTACCATTCAAAGCATTTTATATTCATGTGTTACAGATTCAGAGGTCTTTCCAGTTTCAGCATGCTCCTCCTGCACCCAAGGAAAAAATAAAAACCCACTCACATCCAAGTAATTTCAATTTAATTTTATTTCCACTAGGAAGTATTCCACAGTAAGAGAAAAAAGAAGCTGTCTCAGAGATGACCATTTACAACAGATGAAAATTCCAATTTCATTATTTTAATTAATAGAATGTTCTGAATTTGAAAACAAAGAAATGTGCTTCTATTTTTATTTTCTATATTACAGAAACAGAATTGAGTATTTTGTATCAAATAAAAGACGTTTTTACTGATCAAGTCCATCTTCATTAACCAGGCATTAGCACTGTTCCTAATACAGAGTAAATGAGATGTAAGAGCTCTGGTTCCAGCTCTTCTTCTGACAAGAACATATTTAGAGGCATTGTGGAGGTTCTTCCTAACTTCTTTAAAGCTGCATTTTGTGTTTTAGTTTCTTGAGTCGTCACTGAAGTGTTTTCATTCCTGTCTCTGTTTATAGAACAAAACTAAGCAAAGAAAGCAACAAGAAAATTGGTATCTTATTTTTATGGCATCTTGCATTCCATGATATGGAGAGGTGAAACCATCAGGATAAGGAGTCTCAATTCCATCCAGAACACCCAAAACACGTACATTAACATGAAAAGGTTCATTTACCATCTGGCCCCAGCATATCTATATTATACCAGCATTTGGCTGCAAAGCTGAAGAGCTTTAATTAGAACCATGGAATGCTACCCAACATCACAAGCAGGAATTTCAATTACACAATTAAATATTTAATTTTTATATTTTTCCACCCCTCAAGCACACTGAATTGTAACAATCTGAAACACTTTTCATCATCCTACAGAAGTACTAGTTATTACTATGTTGACCTTTACATTCAGTCAAAATCACTACTACTTTAGCTGGACAAAAGTTCACATTAAAAGAGCCTGAACTGAAGGACGGGACAACGCAGCTTTCATGTCATTCTCATACTGGTGGGATAAGAGAAGACAAAACATACTTTCATTACCATATCAGTACCTCTTACCCATAGTCTGGTTGGATCTCTCAGGACATATCCCTGAATTTGCAAGCACAGTCAACCTCTGCTGACTTTGCTACAGCTTCCAATTATAATATCAAGGCTCCTACAACAGGCTACAATCCAGGAACTTCTCAACTCACATCTAGACTGGCAGCACTTTTTATTTTTATTTTAGTAGTTTAAAATCTTTAGTTAAAAATATATATGGAAACCTATTCATAGTCCTTATAGGAGAAGGAATTTTTGATTACAGTGGCCTTCAAGTCAGGCCCAGCAGTGACAGGGAATAATTTCCAAGTACTTTTTGTAGGATAAATTTGCACTGCTGACTGCAGTAGTTCATTCTGTTAATAACTCTTTGTAAAAAAAACAACAATAAGAAGAGATCAGACTGTCAATGTATGGTATTTAAAGATCTTTAGAAAAACAACTTAATCTGTTTTAAGAGTATGTTTTAACATCAAAAGAACAAACACGAGTGTTACAACCTTTCTACTTTTCAGCTGTAGGGAGAAATAGATAACAAGAATGCCAAAATGTTACTAATTTAATTAAAATAACACTGAACAAATTTTGTACATAGCAAAATCAGCTACACCGAGTTCATATTAAGTAAAACAACAATCTCAAACTTACAGAAATTAATCATTGCTGTATTAACTCTATTAAATACTATGTCATTGTGTGCCGCCTTTGCTTGGTCTTCTTAGAGTTCCACTTTCAGTCAGGATCCTTATAACATTCGGAATATCAATTCCTTAGTTAAAGGCAAACAAACAAAACCAGAAAATAAGCGGTTTGATGATAAGATATGTTTAAAAAGCACAATTTGTACTGAAACATTTAGGTGCTGAGATGAGATTGGATCTTTTCTTATTAAATCATAGATGGTTTGGGTTTGAAGGGACATTAAACCCCATCCAGTTCTAACCCCCCTGCCATGGGCAAGGACACCTTCCACTGGATCAGGTTGCTCAGCCTCATCCAACCTGACATTCCAGGGATGAGGCATCCATGACTTCACTGGGCAACCTGTGCCAGTGTCTCACCACCCTCACAGGAAAACATTTCTTCCTAATATCTGATCTAAATCTCCCCTCTTTCAGCCTAAACTGTTCCCTCTCATTCTATCCCTGCACTTCCTGATAAAGAACCCTTCCCCAGCTTTCCTGTAGGCCCCCTTAAGGTACTGGACGATGAAAAATACCATAATTGTTAAAATCCGAAAGTGTCTGGGAACTGTAAGTGAATATTGCTATGAACAGCTGCACTGGTACACTTAAAGGGTTTATCATGCCCCTCTACTCTTGTGTCCAAATTTCAAAGATCTGCAGCTGCTAAATAAGACAGCATGATCAGAAATGCTTGATTGTAACAATTAAGTCAAAATGTCCTATTCTGAACACAAGCAAGAAGGCCATGTTGCTTTCATAAAACTAATATTCATGACTTTAGGAGAAGGAGGGGAATACAAGAAACATACAGGTTAAGTGGTAATAAAAACTCATCAGTGGCCATAAACAAATGCTAAGGGAAGACTAAAAGCAAGGCAAGTGCGTCTGATGCCTGGTAGGCTAATCTCAGGTCACCTTCAGCTCAGGGAGCTTTCCAAGTTTGATATGGCAGACTTCTCGGTAGTTCTCAATGGGTCCCACACTTCCAAACACCTGTCCAGTCTGTCCCAAACAGTGACTACATGGACACATATTTTTGTATTCACAGCACCCTTTTGCAAGGAGTTACATAGACCTTCCACCTAATGCATGAAGAACCATCTCTTTTTGTCCATTTGAAGATGGACTCCATCACTACTCCAGGTTTATGGATCAAAAGGGATAAGAAATAACAGAATCCCATCTGACTTCTCCATCCACAAATGATTTTACAAATCTCTATTATATCCTATTTCCCAGTCCAAAAAGGATCCTAGCCTTCTGCTGCCTCTTATAGGAAAGATATTCCCCTATTTTGTTGCCTTCTCTAAAACTTGTGCAGCAACCTAGTCCTTTATCTGAAATAAGGGAAACAAATACATGCCCTACGCCAGATACATGAACTGATGCTTTCTCTGTAACAGCAAAATTATAACTTCCCATCTTGCTTTCCATTCTTTCCTTAATTCCTTGTACTCAAGGTATTCATCTGACTGGTAAGTTGGTATTTCCACTGATCTGATGAGGAGGCTTCTGAAATTCATCAGTCAATGAACACTTTAACTGCTTTGAATAACATCATATAATAAAATTTTGTCATCCAGATACGTATCCCTTTAGCCAGGCAATTTATGAAGATATTAAACAGCACCAGCCTTAAGCACTTGCACACAGTTCTCTTTTGGAACCTCTTTTTTCATTGTAAAGAGTAACTGAACATTTCCTATCTGTTTATTTAAACAACACAAGGATTTTCCTCTTTTCCCACAGCCATTTAGTTCCCTTAAAAGCTGCTGATTAGGTGAACCTATCAAATGCTTCCCGGAATTCCAAACAGACTACGTGAACTAGACCACTTACTTTAATCTGACTCCTTTGCTGACCCCTTTCAAACAACTCCAGAGAGTCTGTAAAGAAGGATTTCTTATCACAAAAGCCACATTCATTACCCTCCAAACCACTCAAGCAGATCACATTTTTCCAGGTGTCCACCAGTTTCTATTTCAGTTTTCTGAATAGTTTCTATTCACCTGTCCAATGGAAGATGGCAGTTTCAGAGATCACCTGGAACCCGGTACTGGTTTTGGCTGGGATGGAGTTAACTTTCTTCATAGCAGCCTGTACAGTGCTGTGTTTTGGATTTGTGTCCGAAACAGCCTTGATAACAAACTAGTGTTCTGGCTGTGGCTGAAGGGTAAATTACAGAGTGTCAAGGCTTTCTCTCTTTCCCACTCTGTATCCCCACAGTGAGTAGGCTGAGGATGGGAAACAGACTAATAGGAACATCACTGGAACAAACTGGCCAAAGGGATATTCCATACATCCTGCTCAGCGATAAAAACTAGGGAGGCAAGGGGGTGGGGTTGGCTTCCAAGGTGGCTGTTGCTCGAAGAATGGCTGGGCATCAGCCTGCCTGTGGGAAGTGCTGAGCAATTGTCTTTGCATCATTTGTTCCCCCCTGCCCCTTCCCTTTACTTATTCAACTGCCTTGCTCATGACCCACGAGTTTTTTTATTTCTGTTCTTCCTATTCTCCTCCCTGCCTAGCTGCTAGGGGGTGGGGGGCAATGAGCAAGCAGCTGTGTTCAACACGCAACAAAACCTTGAAACAAGGGAAATACACATAGAAGACAACCACATTTGCCACCCAAAAAAATTTAGGTTCCAAAGGAAGCTTTATGGGACAAATCACTACTATCAGTAATTTAATCATTTTGTTCTGGAGATCCCTAGAATCACATAATTCTCATGGAAGAGTTAAAACCATGAAAGTAGCAAATTATTATATGTTGTCAATTTGTTCCAGAACTTCTATTCCACACAGATACTCTGCTGAGTTGTGTGCACACACAAACTCCCACAGAGAGGTTCTGGTATGCACTGCAGTCTCTCCAGCTTCTTCCTAAGTAAGCACTCAGGCAAAGAAGCTTCTCTACAATGTATTTCAGCTGTTCTTTTTTCACCCTGATGATCCTAAACACTCTCTAAGAATCTTAGAAACGCACACAGGAAGCTTCTGAAGAAAGGGCAGCATCCGACTGGAGGTGTGGGAAGGTTTAGTAGTTGAAACTTATTAGAAACTTGTAAGCAAAAGAAAGACTACTTGTCTCGGATTCATTATTATTTCTATGTTACCGTGTAAGTACAGTTCCTTCAGGAATCAAGAGGTAAAAATTTCTTTACTGTTGGCATTTCCCAAACCAGTGTTCCACAGACACAAGATTCTACTTTTAGTTTACTGCTTCTCACCCTGTAAATATTATTATGCACAAATTAAAAACAAATTCAAAAAGAAATTCAGTAATTATTACCTCCATGGGAAAGCAGCCATTTTAAGTTACCATTCCTAAACTGAATCTTGCAAAACCTAAGAGGGGCAGGGAGAAGTCTCTTGACTCCTACTTAATACCTCAAAGTTTTGACCCATATGGTTCTTAGTATTTCACAGAGCTAATAAATGATGTTACATGTATCTTTATATAAATGTGTTTGTGTGTCTGCGTGTATATGTGAATTACCTCTGAAAGCTTGATTTGCTGCTGCTATTTTGTGTAGAGTAGCAGTAACTTCCTCAACATTCAGATTTCTGACGCTGTTCAGAAACTCAGTGGCAATGTTGTTCTCATAGGCTGTTTCCAAAGAGCCAGTTGAAAAGTTCTGGCATTCATCAACTTTATTTACAGGAAAGTACTGCTTAGCTGACTGGCTGCTTGAATAATCTTAAAGAAAAGAAGTAAGAGAAGATTCTGAAGCCTCTTTGTTACTTATTTCACTAAATATGGCTTTTAAAAACAAGCATTTCCAAGCTGGCACAGCAGTACTGCTGCTAAGGTTCCCATCTGACTTTGCTACATTTTCACACAACTGAGAGGCAGGAACGCTTTCCATTTACAGATAATCGTGAAGAAACAAGATGAGGAGGTGAGTGAAAGCTACTGCAGTTACACTTAATAAAAGGATCCACAAGTTCCAAGTCTCATATATTGTAAGTCCTTTAAAATTTTGATATTAACATTGTATTAATTGAAGTTTCCAAAACCTAAACCTCACATCATACAAAATAGCTTCACTTGTATTCTGGGTATTTTGCCTCTCCAAGCACATGATTATTCTCTCTGTGCTTGAGAAAAATAACCATTTGTTTATATCAAGAAGGAAATGACCTCAAAGAAATCCAAGAGCCTTTGAAAAAAATTATGAGTACTCAAGCCAAGTAGCCGCAATATTTGGGTATTAAACAGAATAAAAACAGTATAATTTGTTTCCACTAACATCTTGATTGGTCTAAACCTGCACTAAACCTCTTCTCCACCAAGAAGGGAAAGAAATAGGAAAAAATAAAATAGCTAGCGTTAAACTTTGAAAGCATCATTAGAAACAGTTACCTCTGGATAGGGGAAAGTCAGAGTCAATACTAATTCAATTTCTCCCTAAATCCTACAGTTAAGTACGATAAAGGGCTTTGAACAGTTTGTGCTTTCTAAAATTTGTAGAGAATGGAAAAAAAAAAATCCCCAAACTATTGATTTATGCTACCTGACCTTGGTTTTATTCTGCTCTTAAGCTCTGCTTTCAGAGAAGCAGGAAGCAAAGGCTTTACTAAAATTTATGCAAGATTCAGCATTAAGATTAAAGCACATTCCAGACTGCAAAGCTGATATTACCAGTATCAGAGTCACTAATATCCGCTGAAGTCAGGTCAAACTGTTCTGTGGAATATTCCAATGGTGGTTCTCCATTATATTCAGTATCTAAGAGGCCCTAGGAGTTTGAAAGAAAAAAAATTGTGTTCAGAATTTCATCAAGACAACCTCTTGAAATGCTGAGCTACTACCTTTTTAATGGCCACAAACCAAATAAAAGACAAGTATTTCTGCTGTCAAATTTGACAAACTTAATACTTCCCTGAAAATCACACAGCTGGTAATGAACTTCCATGTACATATGCACTGCTTATGGTATCTCTCTGCATCTGAAAAAGCACTGTATTAGGCCAAGAAGTGATACTTTTAAAGCCTAATTTTCTCAGTCTCGAGTATAAAAAGGAAGAATTTTTACACTCAAAGACTAAAATTACCAGCTGCAAGAAAACATTTGATTTTTCTACAGTTAACAGGTTATAAGTTACTTCAGTTAGAACTTGATTGTTTTCTAACATGTCAGATTTTGTCTTCTTTCCATATGAGTAAAACAATGAAATCCTATATGGAAAAACTAGCAGGAATAAGGTTGTGGTGAATGAAAAGTCTGTTCCACACTGACAGTTCTGCAAGGAAGAAGGTTTCCTATGGCAAAGACATTGAGTGCATCACCAATAAGAGGGAGGTTCCTACCATCTCTGTCGATGATGTGGCAATGAAAAGTCATTCCAAGTGTGGAAACTGTGGATATTATAGTATAATAGAATGTAAACTGGAGGTATAGGAAATGAAAGCAGCCTCAAAGAAATACTCAAAACACCTCCATATTACGTCTATGTAAAGACAAGTCAGTCAAAAGTAACAGCAGAGGGAAAAATCTGGGTTTCTAATAGTGGAGAAAGAAAGACACCTCAAAGGAAACAGTCTAAGGAATAGGACCTGAAGTTGTACAAGAAAGAAAACTGATGTCAATAATATTTCAATACATGGTGAATGAAGACTGGGATAGGAAATGGGATACAGAACAAAGAGTGTCATGGAGGTCAGCGGAGATAAGAAAAGCTTAAGTTAGAATTGAAAAGGGGCAAAAATAGCAGAAAAAGTTAGATGTAAGAAAAAGCAGGGGAAACAGACAAAATTATTTTTAGTTTCTATTAAAAAAAGCAAGCATCTTTGAACAAATAGTATTGAGTATTAAACAGCAAAGCTGTAAGTTTATCCTATCATCACCACAAAAATCCAAGTATTTAATGGGCAAATCTTACAGTACAGTCTCCACAGCAATTTTTAATTAAACCATCTGCAATAAGAAAAATGTATATTCACAAGAATCTACAGATTGGCAGAATAAAACCACAATGAAATCCACATTACTTTGATTGATGCAGCCTGCTGACGATATTCCACTAGTGCATCTGTTAGAGTCTGGGTAACTTTTAGGATAAATGAAGCATCATCTTCATTTAGTATCTCAAAACTTTGCTAGGAAAAAACAAAACAATACACACTATAAAAAACTTTCCCTCTGAAAGCTTAAAGTATCACCATGTATAAAGAGAACTTGGGTGACCCTCATTTTTTATGTGTCTATCCTGTCATATATGGCAGAAATTACAAAGCAAATACAGTTTTTACTTTTAATCCCATAAACTGGGGGTGGGGAGGTGAAATGGAAGAGGAGCCTACCAAAAGGATCCTTCTAAAAGGAACAACCCAAGAATATGCCTGGAAATACATAGAGGAAAATGATTTTCTTAAGTATTTTGATCTCTTCCCAAGATTCCTGCATACAAATGAATGTGTACAACATCCCTGAGGCAATACATTTATAACCCATTTCTCTAGAAAGCTAGAACACTACTGAATTTATAAGTATCTGCGGCCTTCCCTTATACTAACCTTCCCAAAAAGCCACAGGAAAAAGCAGTGTTTGAAACTCTGAAGCTCCAGTAGGGGAGCAAGTACTAGCGCTAACCGCCCTCACAGAACGTGCTACACGCATCCTTCTCTCGTCTAAAGTAATAAAGGCTGCTGAAAATACTTCCACTGGGAACAATTAACAGAACTGCAGGTCTATTCTAACAATTCAAAATCTTCAAACACAGTATTTATCATTACTAAACAACTCGAATTATTCCATGATACGAACACCAAGTCCAAAAGAAGATACTTGTAAAATAACTTTCTACTACATAGGGAAACTCTTGAATCCAACAATAGAAACACATAATGCAGCTTTTAAAAAAATGACTGTAGATGCCAATATTATACAATTTGCAAACCTTCCAAATCAGAACATTGTTCCAGTTACCTTCCCAAGAGTCCTCTTTTGTTCTTGGGGGACAATCATACTAAGAAAGAGGATACCTCAGAACAAATTCAAGTTTTTTAGCAAGATGCAATCTCTACACCTAATAATATGATACGATAGACAGTAATGCTTACATTCCCATGCAGTAGCTGAGCCACAGCAACTATCAGTAAAGATTTTTGTGCAGTTTGTCACTGATGCTTTTAAATGAAATCATCATTTCTTGTAGGCAAGACCACAAATGCTGTTAGTACATCTAACAACTGGCAGCTGCTAGTTTTCCACTCTTACTGGTTGTAACTCTGCTGTAAACGCGTACCTAACACATTTTCAACAACTGAACAGAACTCAAGTGGTCTGCCACTTACTTTACAAAAGGAACTGAGAGGGGGTTTTAGTTTATGTTTTTGTTTGTTTGCTTGTTTCTTAAATATATCTCAGATATTTTTCTTCATTCTGCTTCATTCCATTATTAAATGACACATTTCAGAATTTCTCATTTGAAAATGACCAACCAATTATAGAAGAAAGGAAAAAAAGAAATCAAAAAAGCTTATTTAATTAAGCACGTAGTTTAGGAGCAGAGTTAAGCAATAATTGAGAAAAACACATCAACTTTCAATGCAAGTCATTCCTCTGACAGGACACCACTACCCTGGCAAAAGCCTTGTCTAGAAACTTTAGAATGATTAAGTATATTATAAATTTAGTGATATTAAATTTATTCTGAACCCTACCTTCTGACAAAATATGTTGCTCTATTATCAGACTGTCAACATTTGGGCTTTCATGTTACTATCTGTCATAGTCAAGACGGACAAAGAACAACAATAATTCCTATCTTATGGTTCAAAAGTAAGCAGCACCTTTATTGAACGCAATGGCTGCCTTTTTGATGCTCTACATAATATAATTAACAGGCATGTTATTGACTAACATGCAACCCCGTTTGCTTAACATTCTTCCGTGCTGACTTCGTCCCCCATGCTTTCTCTGTTCCTCAAATCTGCACACCTGCAATCCTCCTTTTCTTCTTTCTCATGGTCTTCTTCTCACGGGAATACTTTGGTATAACCGTCTCCTTTTCAGGATCCACAGCCTGCTATGAGCCCCCACAACTATCTACATTTTAAACTTACTAATTCTGTGATTTCTTTTTCCCCCAAAATTACATTGCAAAGTAAGATTTAACACTCACCAAATAACCCAGCAGTTCTTCCTTACTAGTGAATTCTTCAGGATTTGCTGTAAATTCTTGCTGTTCAATATGAAAAAAAAAGGCCATACATCTATTATGTGCAGTAATTATATCTAGACTAAAAAGTAATTATCGTGACTGTTCTAGATTCTTGCTCTAATTAAATTGTTAGTGCTTGTACATGTGTTTTCAAGACAAAGTAGGAAAAAGCTTGTTCTTAATATTTTTTCTTCGTAACTTGTAGCTAAGTTATTGTCAATAATATTATTAATTTGAACAAGCAAATATCACTGCCAATCATATATTAAAGTAATTATATTCCCAAGTATTTGTAAACTGGAGTAACCCATTAACAGAAAAAAATTCACCTCAACTTCCTTGTTTTCTTCCTGAGATCGTTTAGTGGACTCACACCTTAAGATAGAATAAATAAATAAGAGAGTATAGGGTTGTTTGATCTATCAAAAATATGTGGCCAGTCAATAACTGGTAATCAGTTCCTGACACACTACTACTACTGTAGCTCTGTAGTGACACACTCTGGTCACATATTTCCTTGCGGAAATCCCAGTGGTCCCAGATACCAACTTAAGAGTTATTTATGAGGGTTTTTTTAGTGTGATTAGTTGGTACTTAAGTTCTAAACCCCAGACATAAGAAAAAAACTTTGACATAAGCAGTGAAAGCTATAAGCTTTTTGTACCCTTTTCAGAAAGACAAGGCCTCTGATACAGCAGGATTTTCAACAGCACTTTACAAACTTCCCTTTACAAAAACTCAGCTATAAAAATAAGTATTTTACAATGTAGCCACAGAGATACTGGGCAAACAAAGATTCATACAGCTAGAAGTTACTAACCCATATTTGCACTGTTCTGCACCTACAACTATCACAGATGCATTCCATCTCTTTGCAAGCCCAGGAATCAGGGATGAGACTAGTTGTTTTTTTAAATTAACCAAAACCATATGACTGCCAAGCCTAAGCCCTCCTCTTTCTTCAAATCTTTCTAAGGAATCAAAAGAGTAGTAAAAGCAGAGGATAACTTTAATGAACTCAAAATAATTTACACCTTCAGATGACTCTGCAGAACTTCACTACAAAGAAATTAGGAGAAATTCTTAGACTGATATTGGAGAATCTTTAAGTGGAAACATCATTCGACTGCTTCCTATCCATTAGAACCTGATATTATTCCTTTCAGGAAACTACATATTGAGTTCACATCTTTTTCACACAAATAAACACTAAAGGAACAAACCAAAGTCCAAATTTAGTAACTAACTTCCAAATCGGTCTCTTGCTGAAACACCTGGCTGCCCATACTTAACCGGGATCTATCTGAACAGCTGGACTAAAAGAACAACATTAACTGATTTTCTAAAGGACGCCATTCTTAAATTTTAAAGTACAGGGCTGCACAATAAGGGTCACTGTCAGGTAGAAATAGACAGTAGCACTTCCAGATGGGGATATCTGAGCTTTTATCAGTTCCCTATATTTGATGTTTTCATGAACTAGATCACTCTCCAGATTAAGAACTGTTACAGTTATCTGAAAGCCAGACAAGTCAACATAAAGATTTGTAAACCTGGATTGAATCTGGTTTCAATTAATCCTTTTCCTTAATGGTTGTTATAGAGAGGCAAAAGTCCTACAAAAAGACATTTCAGGAATAAGAAAATTTCTCCTTTTACTGGGTAACAGTAAACAAGAAGTTGTGAGCCATCCATATCCAGGAGATAAACTACTGGTTTAAAGTTAAGGAATATTCCAAGAGCACGTCATTAGAACAAAACCAAAGAATTAATTCATGGAATCACAGAATGGTTTGGGTTGGAAAGGACCTTAAAGATCACCCAGTTCCAACCACTCTGCCATGGGCAGGGACACCTCCCACTGGATCAGGTTGCTCAAAGCCCCATCCCACCTAATGTCTAATGTAAATCTACCCTCGGTTGGAACAAAAGTCTTGTGTTTGGGCTGATGCGTGTATATCCCTTATTGAACGCTTTCCTGTGGTTCGTGGTGTTACAGAGATGATTGATGTCGGAGCTATCAACTGACAGTTCAAACAAAACTCACAATACTGTTATTAATAAAGACATTTACAAACAGCAAGCACAGTTTCACCGTTTTAGAACCACACACAATATTTCTTATTGCTCCTCCATGATATCTTTGTACGTATCCCAATTGTTTCAGCTATTTACTGATTATCTTTTTCTTCTAAAATCAAGTCACATACCACCCTAATTATCTGACATGAACCCATGACAGAGGGGTTTTAAAGCATCAGGAAACACTCTTTTTGAACTTGCAATGCATGAGGATTATGCCTTAAGGATAACGCAGTTAAATATAAAAACTAGTTGCATCTTGAGTAAAATCTGAGGTTACTTTGCATATACCAGGCTTTCTGTTGATGAGAGAAGTTTACAGCAGCGCACAATTTCATAAGATAAGCATGTTACTACTATAGCATGCCTTTCAACCTCAGCATACTCTAAGCAAATCTAACGTAGACAGTTGTTAACAACATTTTCCTTTAAGTAAATTTAAAGGGATTTGGGGGGTGGGTTTTTTTTGTCTGCTTTACTTTTCTGAGTGGTTGCCTCTGCTGCTCTCAGTAGCCTTATTAGGTTCAATCTTCTTATCTGGTTCTTTTGGACTTTTTTTCTGCTCCTCTTGAACATTCTTTTCACCTATAAGATTAAAGCCAGTATATTTATTAACAGGTTTCCAATATTTTAAAGATTTTTTTTTTTTTAAAGATAACATCAATAAAACCTGAGGTGGAAGCAAGGTATCTTGTGAACAAGTAAAAGAAAAAAACAAAGCTAAAAATCAACAATTTGGTTCAGTCATGAAGTACAAGATCAGAAATATTCTGAATGAGAAAAAAAAATAACACTTAGTTGGAACCCTAACCTCGCTTTTGATATTAAGTCTATAAGCATGCAGAAACTTCTGATGTTTCTTCAGTTACGTGGTGTTCACTGGTTTTTATATTTAATTCTATTCTTTTTATTCAAGCAAATAAGCATTAGTCAAATATTTTAGATGTCTTAAAAAAAAAAAAAAATCAAACTTATCCAACATATTTGCTTTTTATTCTTCTTGTGCTCTAAAAAAAAAAAAAAAAAGTCTGGCATGCAGCTGTTCCCCTCTTTTTTCCAAAGACCAGCTAATATGACTAAAAAAAATATGCATAATAAAAATTTCAAATTATTAATATCATCTTGATTTGTTCTAAAGTATCTGGCAACATTATGTAAACTGTAAGATCTACTTTTGCAAACACCAGATTATTCTTGCCGCTACCACAGATCCCAAACCCATCAACACACTGCACAAACTCACCTAGAGCTCTAAACAGGTGCATACAGAGTAAATAACTCATGCATTGGTGAAAGTTTAAAAAAAAAAAATTTTTCTCTTACCTTGAATAGAATCTGGCATTTTCCCATCCTTATTTTTACAATCTGTTTTTTCTTCAATAGCAAGTGACGTATCCATGTGCTGAACTTTAGCTTTTGAAGGGCTGTCGTCTGCATTAGGACCTAAACAAACATGCTTGAAATGTAGCACAACAGACATATTAACTTGATAAGAGGAGGATTCTAGAACTACACTTCAGTTCCAACTAGCTCTATTTCTGCACACCATTAGTTACAAATATTAAAGATAATTTCACAAGCATTATCATGTGACAGCATATTAAATCTGAACTACAATTTAATAATAACTTTAAATATTTTATACCCTAGTTATTAAGTATTATAAATATAGTAGAACACCATATAGCCTTGGGCAAAATTAGAAACATTAACCAATAGCTTACAGTCAATAAACGCAATTTGAATAGCGTTCAACTTGTTTTAAAACAACACTTTCCTAGATTCAAACTGGAGAGTGTTCAGAACAGGCTACAAAGCTGGTGAAGGGTCTAGAGGAGAAACTGTATGAGGAGAGGCTGATGTCACTTGGTCTTTTCAGCCTGGAGGAGACTGAGGGAGACCTCATAGCCATTTACTGCTTCTTCACAAGGGAAGACGAAGCATCAGGCACTGACCTCTTCTCTCTGGTGACCAATGACAGGACTTGAGGGAATGGCCAGAAGATGTGCCAGGGAGGGTTATATTGGATATTAGGAGAAGGTTCTTCACCCAGAGGGTGGTGGAGCACTGGAACAGCTCCCCAGGGAAGCAGTTACGGCATCAAGCCTGACAATATTCAACAAGCATTTGGACAATGTCCTCAGACACACAGTGTGAATGTTGGGATTGTCCTATGGAGGGACAGGAGTTGTACTCGATCCTTGCGAGTCCCTTCCAACTCAGGTCATTCTATGATTCTGTGATCTCTCCTCTTCAGAATATTGCACTGCTAATCTAGATCATTAGAGAAATAACATTCTCATTACTTCTGATGAGCTATTTTAGGACACCATTTACATAACCAATACACATTAAAATTAAGAGCATTAGTTCCAATTCAAATCTTTTTTTCATGCAGGTCTGAGAATGAGGGTCTCCTGCCCATTTTTAGCCATTTCCTAGAGCAGCATGCAATTGTACTGTCCCGTTCATTGGGATGACATTGTACTACAATTATTTTTGAAATATTAAACTGAGAGAAGTCTCACAGATACCACATTCCTACAATTTTGTGAGTATCAACAGCCAGTAAACCAGAAAATTTTCTTCCACAGATAAGAGCTATAGCTGCGCTTCAAGAATTATGTCTGACTTTCTGGACTGCAAATTAAATATGTGCATAGAGCTCCAACCTCCAAAAAGCTTGCGAGTGGTTGGCACTGCAGGTATTACAGCAGTTACCAGAAAAAAAGAAATCATATGTAAAGGATCCTGGGAAGTGAGGGGAACTGGGGTAGAAAGAGGGAGAGAGAACAAAGCCACATAAAAGAGGTTATGTTGCCCATGGAAGAACTTGTTCATTCATCAAATTCTCCATATAAACCATAAAAATGCAGCTTAGAACATAAGCACACGCTACAATTATTGACCAAATATTTGAATTTGCCCTTAAAGCAAGCCGATTTAGATCAAAGGGAGTTTACCCAAATTAGAAAGGTACAATTTACATCCCACTGAGCACACTTACATTCTTGCCATCGCTTCCTCATTATTGGAGCATCTGTAACTACCTAAAAATAAAACCTATTTATGTTAGCTATTATGTGGATAACAATATTCCATAGGTATTTCAGAGTTAAATATATATTTTTTTAAGGATTTATGAACAGTAGCGTTAAACACATACTTGTAAATCCTTGAATGGATATTCAAGAAGTCAGTCAGTCAGTTATCTGGATGCTTATTTACCACAATTAAATTTTTGTTAGAGATCAAATAGGTGCTTTCAGAAAATATAGCAGTAAAGTCAGCAAAAATGTAGTAAAAAAATTAGTGAATTAGTAAAATACTAAATAAAAATAATAGTAAAATAATAAAACTAGTAAAATATAGCAGCTGGGAATTGATTAAATATCAATATAGATATTTTGTGTTACTTGTGCAGTCTCGAGACATATTCTGTAGAACCAGGAAGCATGAATATTATTTGAACCAAGAAATACTTATGATGGGAGTAACCAACGGGAAATTGTGTTCAGAGTACACAAAAAATGCTTGTAACAAAGGTTAAATAAGCAAGATTTTCCTACCATCCAAAGCAGATTTTAGTAAATAAATACAAAACTTCTGGAATTCTTATAGAAATGTACCTTTATTTGTTTTCTTCCTTCTTTCTTCTCAATTGTTAATGCAATTTGCCTAACTTTTCTGTTGAGTTCAGAGCCTTTACCCTTAACTTCATCAGATTCTGCTATCTCAGGATAATGTTGTTTCTAGTAAATAAGGAAACACAATCCTAAAGTCACATTTTATCCTATGCAACTCTTTCCAGACCTAGCACAGATAAATAAGAAATGCAAGAGCTGAGAATGGCAAAACTCAGCACATACAGCTGAATTAATGACCAGAAACAGCATGATGTTTATCAAGGACATCACTGCAGATCCATCACAGTACACCCAATAACAACATTAGCTCTAAAATTGCCTCAAAAAGCTTATACAAACTCAACTTTGCATGACTTTAAGATACATGGGACATAGTACCATGAGCAGACATTTTATGAAAAAATATCAAAATCCTTTTTTCTCAGTTTTGTTAAAGCCAGCAGTTCTCATTTTCACTCTTCCAATTCTCTTCCCCACCCCATCACAGGGGAATGAGTAACCAGCTGTGTGGTTCTTTGTTGCTGGATAGGGTTAAACAATGATAACTTATAATTCTATTCCTGTTAATCTAAAGCCTCTGAAAGATGGAACAATTTCTTCGCTGATACACTTCTTTTTAAGATAGTATAAAATTCAGTCAAAACACCTTTTTCTAGTCAATTTTAGTTGTAGATTTCATCATTGGTGGTACTACTCAACCAAAACAGAATAAACTAAAAACTCAGTGTCAGCAATGGACAGGCAGACACTTAGTGATGTGAAAAATTTTAAATCCATTTCTATCAGTTGCACAGCTGCAATACAAACACACATTTCCACAGAAGCTTATGTAATACCTTAGGTTTTTTTTTTTTTTAAATCACAATATGACTAGTGAATTCTCTACTTAAATCATTACATTAAAGAACCCCCCAAAATGTTGACTGTAAAAACTTACCAGGTATGCCAGTCTATGCTTGGAACCACAAACATGCATGAACATGTTACTCAGTCCTGTTTTACAGTGGCACAGTTGACATTCATAGAGAAAAGGGAGATTGTCTTTTGATTGATATTCAATTATATAATTAAGTCCTACATCAATAAAGAAAAAGTTAGGAAATTTGACGTTTGCTGAAACAAATAATCAGTGCTACTTAAAGGGGAGACATTAAAAGGAACGATCATTACTGCACTCCAAACATGCGAATCAAGAATTTTAGAAACATCAGTTATTTTATCTTTTGTATCTAGACTTCCCCAACACCTAAAGTACAAAATTGAAGTTAAGATGCCTTATGTTTACCACATACACCTTGACAATTTAAAAAGAAAAATCTAAAAAATAATAGCAACAATTCTTTTGTAAATGTTTAGAAGGGAATGTACTTTCATATATGCCCCTGCAGTTATTTTTCCTGTCCACTCCACTCTCCCTTCCCTGCATAGGATGGGCAGTTAAACTACAAAGAATGTTAAGGATATTTAAGTCAAAGTTAATTTCTGACATATCACCTTAGACTATTTCTAGAGAATATTCTCAACATGTGGTATCTACCCTAATCAAAAATATTCCAGGTCAAATCCAGTCACTTTTATACCACACTATTGGGTACTCAGTGTAAACATAGTAAGATTTTATTACACATTACCTAATTTTGTATTTTTTAAATTAACCAATACTTGTTTTTAAACATCACACAAGCAAACAATTACAGTATTAAAAGGTCTCACCAAGTGCAGGCTCTGAATCTTTACACATATTAAGCTGTTCTTCCAAGGTCCATCCATGAAACCTCTCTGGCTCAGTTTGCACTGTAAGATAAGATCAGGTTTATGTAATTTCACATTGCCCATCTGTCAGTCTTCATGGTCTCAAGTCACATCACAAAAGCCCTCCAAAATGAAATGAACTCCTGAGATTAACCTTTGGCCTAGAGAAAATAAAGCTGAGAAATTCACATTCAAATGAATCCCTGCTCATACATGGCTCCACATCACAAATTAAGTCACTTCCTGAGAAACATTTTTCTCCTCCAATCCTATTTTGACTCTTCTTACAGCATTTTGTTTGCAAATATTGTTTTAAGCATTCTTACAAAATATTACTGCAGATGGAAAATACAATGGATGGAAATGAATTCCCAATGACCTGCTAAGATCTAGACATCATTTGTAACACTGGACCCTAAAACACTGTATTTCTTCCACTTTTTTTTTTTTTTGCATTAGACACTTACCATAATCAGGAAGTTTTTCAGGTGTTGTCATTTGTTCCCCTGAGCCACTTGCTGTTTTAACTAAACCAAAAACAAACCAGAAATAAAAATTCTAAGTACAGAAACCCATTTGGTATGATAAAGGATTTTTTTTAAAGAAAACTCTTTGAGCTTTTGTTGACCAGAGAAAAATAAGCTGTGTGATTTTGAACATGCAATGAGATTTTATTTTTTTAAAAAATGGACAGTTATTTAATGTCAGACGGTTCAACGAAGCAGGAAGCAAAGATGACCCATCAAGCCAGAGGTTTGCGTACAACACAGTTTCAAACACACATCACAAAACTAAATTACTAAACAGTCGCTTAAATTGTAAGTAGTTATGGCTGTAAATTAGTTTATACAAAAGACAACTGACAACAAGCGAAAAGCCTGACTGTTTCTCCACAGTGCCAATATCTTTTATTCTGTGATGAACAAAGCTTCATTTCACAAATTTCAGGGCTACTTTAATCCAATACATCAGAGCAATTCAGCTTAAATGCTCTGTACTTGAAGCGCTTAAGCTGCTGCCGGAGCCCCTTGCTCAGTCCACAACCCCGTCGTCTTTCTCAAAAGGCCTCTCCAATCAATTTTTTTCTATTCACACATGGCACGTGATACACCTGGGGCTGCAGAACCTCAAGAAAAGCAAGACAGAGGTGACCACTTAACATTATCCACTGAGGAACCTGGAGAAAGGAAGACATCTGCATGAGATGAGATTGTCTATGTTTGGGAGTAGAATGCCAAGCGTGCAAAAGTTACTGTTCCATGAACAGGGGCTTAAAGCACTCACTACAAGAAATCAAGAACAGGATTTCAGAAATTCAGAAAGCTCAGCATTTTAGTACACAGAAATAAAAAAATCACTAGCTGTGCCTGAAACAAAGTGAGCTAAGGGCAAATTAGAACTTTTTAATCTCTTAAATGCCCTTCAACCATGCTAATCTCCTGCTGTGAGTCATCTCTTACTATAATAAAGCATCAAATATTGCTAAGAAGTTGAGCATAAGACTTTGAATAAACCTTATAGAGAAAGTAGGAGTCGGAAAGTTTCAGCCTATACTAAGGCATCAGAAAGTGTCATGCATGCTTTGGTTACAGAGGTAATCCTCATGAAAACCCTTCTTGAGTATTTAAGTTAGAAATTGTATTGTGTTGACAACTGCTGAACCTGCTTAATACCAGATGTGTTACCACCAACTTCCAACATGACCTTAATGAAAACATCAGCAGAGTGAAAGAAAAGAAATAAAGTGTTACGAAGATTAACTTAGAAAGACTCTAAAAATGAGAATTGTATTCTGGTCACTAGAACTCATCAAGTAGTTTTGTAGTGAAGCAATTCCTATAAAAATAAATAAATACATTTTAAAAAAGATATTATAACTGTCGATTCATCTGTAAATATTTTAGGGCATCTGTTTTAGCAGCACCTAGATGCTAAATATTTAATCACTTATATTTCCTTTACATTCCATACAAAAATTCCATATTGGTTAGATGCAATGATTATGTACAACTAGGGACAAAAATTTCAAAATAAAATTCTAGGAGCAGTGCTCTGTCGAAATCTGTAAATACATTTTGGTGCATCATGAAACAGAATTAGGAACAGAATTATGAACATAGTTAAATCTTCATTCCTTCTGGAACTAGACTAGTTCATAGAGATAGGGAAGGTATATACGATATATTAAGCTCGTGAGAAGTACGTTGCTTCAGCTAATTAATAAGCTCTTTCAAAAGACAAATACAAAAGATATACAGAAAAGAGTATTGCTACATGCTTTAAGCAGCATAGTTTTTTAAAATGTATTTCAAATCTCGAAGGTCTCTAAGGTCTTGAATTCTTCAAGGTTTTTTAAAGCTTTAATATATAGGTGATTTGTAGCACTGCAGCTAGCTCTTCTTAATAAACTCTGCATGTCTCTTGCTTATATTATTGATTGATTTCTGAAGGATTAGATGTCATTAAAGATGTCATAGAATCATAGAATCATAGAATCACTAAGTTGGAAGAGACCTCTGAGATTGAGTCCAACCGTACCTGTCCCCTTACTAAACCATGTCCCTAAGAAACTCATTCACCCGTTTTTTAAACACCTTCAGAGATGGTGACTCCACCACCTCCCTGGACAGCCTGTTCCAATGCCTGACCACTCTTTCAGTAAAGAAATTCTTCCTAATGTCCAGTCTAAACCTCCCCTGGCACAACTTGCGGCCATTTCCTCTTGTCCTATTACCTGTCACTTGTGAGAAGAGCCCAGCACCCACCCTGTCACAACCTCCTTTCAGGTAGCTGTAGACAGTGATGAGGTCTCCTCTCAGCCTCCTCTTCTCCAAGTTAAACAACCCCACATGTCATTAAAGAACACAAGACAGGTCTTAAAACACAAGTCTTGAGAAAGTCTTTTTCTTGTTTGTTTCATAAATAATTGCCTTGGATTGGGGAGAAAGGTGCATGCATAGAATAGAGTAGGAAGTAAAAAAATCTTGCACTTACCAATGCCATGAGCTTTCAGTGCTTCTTCAACCTAAATTACCAAGTCATCAACCAACAGGAAAGACACTTAAGATTCAAAAAATAACAATGCATACATAATATTTTAAAATAAGGTAGATTAACACCAGCACTACAGATTCTCTTAGGTGAACAGATAATTACATGACATTTGAAAGAGACATACATCTTTCTTTCTAGATTGTCTACAATTTAAATAAATCCATTTTGCATCTAGTAACAGCCACATATTCTCCTCTATTGTCTTTACTAATTCAGAACATGAGACACACAGTTGCAACAACATTTTGTGATAGGACTAATGTGCAAAAACTAAGTTCAATTTTATTGCAGTAAGCAAAATAGTAAAGCAACAAAACTAGTTTAATATATGAAATTATAAATATATTACAATAAATATGTCACAACACATTAAATATATTTAAATATATATATGAAATTGCATGTTTTAACACCACATTAAAAATCAGATTTCAAACCCATATTCTATTGTTAGATAAAACTCTAAAAGCTGACAAAAAGTGCATTCAAAAACTGATCTTACCCTCTTGTGTTTGAATCCAAGGAAGTGAGTCTGCAAGTTTAATGCAGAAGCACAACAGATTTTGCAGATCTAGGTTAAAGAGAAGAAGTATTTCTACCACTGCAGACAAACCAACACAAAAAAATATCACCGACACCAAAACAAGACAAATCTGCTATTGAAATGTCAGTACAAGTAAGTTCTACGAAAGCACTGTCCTCCAAAGACAAACTGAGGCTGCTTCTAGAACTTTCCTTTGACGCTCCAAGATCACCCAAATACAGTACAATGAAATGCAATTTCCACATCACATAAAAACTCGAGATGTCTCCAGAACCCTGCAGCCACCCCCACAGCATATTTTTGCATAGATATTAAAGATAGATCCAAGATCTTCCTCATGAACGATTAACCAAGTCTGACCCAGAGGCAAGGCATAACTGTAACAACACGGTGCACCTGGCTAAGATAAGCCAGCTGTCCTCAGTGTTGCATTCAGGCTAACACGCTTAGTTTAGTGCTGCATCTGGAATAGCACCCTTCGTTTGGAGCCTGCCTCATTTACATGCAGAAGAAGTTTTCCAATCACAGTTGGCTTATGCCTGGGCTGGTTCAGAACAGGAGCAGATCAGGTTTAAATTCATGTGAATGAACGAAGTCCAAACATTTTTTCCTCCTCTAAAAACCCCAAAATACTTAAAACCAACAGCAATAAACCTGAGAATCAAATACATTTGCATCATGTTTTTCTGAACAGGAGCTGCAGTTTAAGCTTCCATATTAAAACAATGCCTTTTCATTTAAAGATATGTTATTAAAAATATTCATTTTAATAAGTTGGTTCTTAACACAGATCCAAGTCAAACATAACAAAGACAGCAAAATAAGTTCAACTCCGGTGCTATTAATAAATTTTTGTCCAGAGGAAAAAAAAAAGCTTACACTTGTCTTAGTCCAACTTTGTTCTACCAAAATTATTTTGTATTAGTTACAGTTTTCAGTAAGGGATACTTACATTACAGTAGAAAGGGTTTACTTGCTTCTTCACCTCAGCTTCAGAGTCCATGTTTGATCCAAATCAGGAAACTCTAGGCAAATTGCAAAAAGACTGCAAACTATTATTTTGGCTTTACAAAATCATTCCACCTCCTTAAGGGTCATGCATATTCCAATTTTAATTAGTGTCTCACCTTCAGTTACATTTAACCCTTACATCTCCAGGCTGAGGACCATATTTTTAAGTTAAGAGCAAAAGCACAGGGCGGAAAGAAACAATTCTCCAAGTGTTTCCTCTCAGGAAACACGAAGCCATCTGAAGACTACACACATCACAAAAGAAAACTAATTCCAGCTATTTCAAGATTCTTTCCTGGGACCGAAATGGGCACATGGGCTGGGATGGATCATAGAATCATTTGGTTGAAAAAGACCTTTGAGATCATGGAGTCCAAGCATACCTGCCCACTACTAAACCATAGCCCTGAGCACCTCTATCTACCCGTCTTTTAAACACCCCCAGGGATGGTGACTCAACCACCTCCCGGGGCAGTCGTGTCAGTGACTGACAGCCCTTTCAGGGTAGAAATTTTTCCTGATGTCTAATCTGAACCTCTCCTGGTGCAACCTGAGGCCGTTTCCTCTCGTCCTGTCACTTGTTACTTGGGAGACCAGCACACACCTCGCCACAGCCTCCTTTCAGACAGCTGTAGAGAGCGATAAGGTCTCCCCTCAGCCTCCTTTTCTCCAAGCTAAACAACCACAATTCCCTCAGCCGCTCCTCACACGACTTGTGTTCCAGGCCTTTCTCCAGCCCCGCTGCCCCTGAACATCTCAACAAGAGCCAGGTGTGCAGAGCCCAGGTAAATGAGAAATAACCTTTGTGACCAGAACACGGCGGGGTTTGGGGAATCGAAACACAGTGGGGTAGGGTGGAGGAGAAGCTGCAACGCCACGCGATCAGAGAGCGCCGAGAAAGCGAGCCGGACCACCCGGCACGGCAAGGTAACCTTGCCCGACACTTCCAGCTTTGCCGGGGGAGGGGACAGGAATGGGGACCTGCGACCGCAAGAAGCCGAGGAGGCCGCCGCTACCACCCAACTCACCGCATCCCAGGAGCGGGATGAGCCCAGGGCACTCGCGGCGGCTTCTTCCCGCCGAGCCACCCACTCGTGGGGTGACTTCCCCGCCGCGGGAACGCCCACTGCGGCTCTCGGCTCTTCCTCAGGGAACCGCGAGGGGGAAGAGGGAGAGATGAAGAGACAGCGCGCCCCTTCCCGCCCTGGCGCGCATTTCCGCAGCCGCAGCTGCCACCGGCGCTCGGGGCGCACGGGGCGGGCAGGAATTCGCGTCACTGCTGGGCGCGGAAAGGGGTGAGGGGAAGCACCGCCCACCCGGCTGGGGCGAGCTCACAGTGCGCGAGTCCCCAGCGTAAGAAGGATGTGGAACTGTTGGAACGGGTGCAGAGGAGGCCCCGAAGATGATCAGAGGGCTGGAGCACCTCTGCTGTGAGGACAGGCTGGGAGAGCTGGGGTTGTTCGGTCTGGAGAAAAGGCTCCAGGGACAACTCATAGCAGCCTTCCAGTCAGTACCTGAAGGGGCTACAGGAAAGCTGGGGAGGGGCTTTTTACAAGGGTATGTAGTGGCAGGATGAGGGGGAATAGCTTTGAATTGGAAGGGGGAGATTTAGTTTAGACATTAGGAAGAAATTCCTCACGCTGAGGGTGGTGAGGCAGTGGCACAGGTTGCCCAGGAAAGCTGTGGATGCCCCCTCCCTGGAAGTGTTCATGGCCAGATTGGATGAGGCCTTGAGCAGCCTGGGCTGGTGGGAGGTGTCCATGCCCGTGGCAGGGGGGTTGGGCTTTAAGGTCCCTTCCAATCCAAACCATTCCATGACGGGGCGGTACGGAGGAAGGATCCAGGACCTTCATTGCCGGCGGGCAGGAAGCTGGGCGCTGGGAGGCGAGGGCGGCACCTTACGCTGCCGCTGGGAACTTGTGTGGCGCGGGCAGTGTCAGAGGGAAAGCCCGGGATGGCGTTGCACCAGGCTGGACGGGCGGGAGGGACCAGGGACCCCCACCCCACTACCACCAGGAACACAGAGTACGAGCTGTGCCCGCCGTCCCGCGTCACTCAGGTCACCTCTTCACCCAGAGGGTGGTGGAGCGCTGGAATAGCTCCCCAGGAAGGCAGTGGTACTTCAAGGAACATTTGGACAATGCCCTCAGACACAAGGGGTGAACGTTGGGGTTGTCTGTGCAGGGACAGGAATTGGACTCGATACTGGGGAAGGGGCTGGAGCACAAGTGCCACGAGGAACAGCTGAAGGCACTGAGTTGTTTAGCCTGGAGAACAGGAGGCTGAGGGTAGAGCTTATCACTGACTACAACTGCCTGAAAGGAGGTTGTAGTGAGGTGGGTGTTGGTCTCTTCTCCCAAGTGACAGGCAATAGAATGAGAGCAAATGGCCTCAAGCTGCACCAGGGGAGGTTCAGATTAGACATCAGGAAAAATTTCTTCCCTGAAAGGGCTGTTAGGCACTGGAATAGCTGGCAGGGGAGGTGATTAAGTCCCTGGAGGTGTTTAAAAATGGGTTGATGAAGTGCTCAGGGCTATAGTTTAGTAGCAGGCGGGTACAGTTGGACCTGATCATCTCAAAGGTCTTTTCCAATGTAGTGATTCTATGATTCCATGATCCTTGTTGGTCCCTTCCAACTCAGGTTATTCTATGGTTCTGTGATCAGGTTCAGACAGGGCTGCCCAATCTCTTCTCTGGCAGCCGTGGGCTGTTTGCACGTTTCTCCCTGCAGAACACAAACTAGGGGAGCTGTTGGCTCTCCTGAGGGCAGAGAGGCCCTGCAGAGGGATCTAGACAAGTTGGAGAGCTGGGCAGTCACCAACAGCATGAAATTCTACAAGTGCCGGATTTTGCAGCTGGGACACAGCAACACTGGATGTACATGGCTGGGGGGTGAGAGGCTGGAGAGCAGCACTGCAGAAAGGGATCATAGAATGCCAAGTTGGACAGGACTTTGAAGATCAACTGGTCCAACCTTTTCAGGTAATCTGTAGTTTAAATGAGATGGCCCAGTGCCATATCAAACTGACCCTTAAAAGTGTCCAGTGTAGAGGAATCTGCCCCTTCCCTGGGGAGATTATTACAAGGTTTAACTTCTCATGGTAAAAAATTTTCTTCTGGAATCCGATCTGAATCTCCCCAGGAACAACTTATACCCGTGTCCCCTTGTCTTTTCCATGTGACGGCTTTTAAAAAGGGAGTCTCCATGCTCTTGGTAGGCACCTTTCTGTACTGGTGCATGGTAATGTCTCCCTTAAGCCTTCTCTCCAGGCTGATCAAACCTAGTTCGGCTTTACTTCGTATGGTAGTTCCCTAGTCCTCTGATCATCTTAGTGGCCCTTTTCTGGACCCTCTCTAGCCTGCCTGCATCTTCTTTTTGTATAGCGGGGACCAAAACTGAGTGCAGTGCTCCAGGTGCAGCCTGGCAAGGGCTGGGTAGAGTGGGACAATGACATCTTTATGTCTGCTGGTGATGCCCTTCTTGATGTACTTCAGCTTCCTGTTTGCATTCTTTGCTGCTGCAGCACACCATTTGCTCATGTTGAGTCTGTTGCCCACCAAGACCCCCAGGTCCTTCTCCACAGAGCTGTTCTCCAGCCATGTGGAATCTAGTCTGAGCTGCATGTCAGGGTAATGTATTCCCAGGTGCAAGACCTTACACTTATTTACATTGAATTTCCTAAGGTTCTCGCTAGCCCATGTCCACGTCTTCCTGGATCTGAGGGTTCTGGTCCACAGCAAGTTGAACACGAGCCAACAGTGCATCCTGGCAGCCAAGAGGACCAACCATGCCATTGCCAGCTGGTCGAGGGATGTAATTGTCCCGCTCTCCTCCGCATTGGTGCAGCTGCACCTTAAGTACTGTGTGCAGCTTTGGGTATCATAGTCTATAAAGGATATCAAGCTACCGAAGAGTGTCTAGAGGAGGCCACAAAGTTGGTGAAGGGTTTAGAGGGGAAGACATATAAGGAGCAGCTAAAAGTCACTTGGTCTGTTCAGCCTGGAGAAGAGGAGATTGAGCCTTGTCACAGTCTACAGCTTCCTCACAAGGGGAGAAGGAGGAGCAGTGCTGATCTCTTCTCTCTAATGACCAATGTTAGGACCCAAGGGAATGGTAGGAAGATGTGCTGAGGGATGTTGAGGTTGGATATTAGTAAAAGGTTCTTCACTTGGAGGGTGATAGAGCACTGGAACAGCTCCCCGGGGAAGTAGTTACAACGTGAAGTCTGACAATATTCAAGAATATTTCTTCACTGAGAGGGTTATCAGGCACCAGCATGGCTGCCCAGGTGTGGGGACTCATAGCGGGCTGTGGATCCTGAAAAGGAGATAGTTAGCTTCGACCTCAGTGATATCAAAGTATTCGCCTGAGAAGAAGACCATGAGAAAGAAGAAAAGGAGGATTGCAGGTGTGCAGATTTGAGGAACAGGGAAAGCATGGGGGAGCAAGTCAGCACAGAAGAATGTTGAGCAAACGGGGTTGAATATTAGTCAATAACATGCCTGTTTATATTATGTAGAGCATCTAAAAAGGCAGCCATTGCTTTCAATAAAGGTGCTGCTTACTTTCGAACCATAAAATAGGAATTATTGTCTTTCTTTGTCCATCTCGACTACGACACCCAGGGTTGATGGTTGAGTCGCCATCCCTGAAGGTATTTAAAAGATGGGTAGATGAAGTGGTCAGGGATATGGTTTAGTAGCAGACAGGTATGCTTGGACTCGATCATTTCAAAGGTCTTTTCCAACCAAACAATTGTGTGATTGAAAGAAGCATTAGAACAATGCCCTTGGACACACAGTGTGAATGCTGAGGTTGTCCCATGCAGGGACAGGAGTTGGACTCGATGATCCTTGTGGGTACCTTCCAACTCAGGTCATTCTATGATTTACACCTCTCCACAGGACAAGCAGTGGCACATGAGCCCCCCCATGGGAAGAAGCATCATGGGGGACTCTAAGCCTTCTTTGTGTGTGTGTTCATAGAAACATAGAATGACCTGAGTTGGAAGGTACCCACAAGGATCATCGAGTCCAACTCCTGTCCCTGCATGGGACAACCTCAGCATTCACACTGTGTGTCCAAGGGCATTGTTCTAATGCTTCTTGAATATTGTCGGGCTTAGCGCCGTGACTGCCTCCCTGGGGAGCTGTTCCAGTGCTCCACCTCCCTCTGGGTGAAGAACCTTCTCTTAATATCCAACCTAACCCTCTGGGACATCTTCCTGCCGTTCCCTCGGGCAAATCCAGCGCGGGGTTTGCGGGGAGCTGGAGGAGCGGGGCGACCTGCGGGCTAGGAGGTGAGGGAGGAGGAGAAGGAGGAGGAGAAGGAGAAGGAGGAGGAGGGGTGGGAAGGGGAGGGAATCCGAGGCGGCGGCTCTCGGCGGCGCTTTGTTAGGAGGAGGGAGAAGCCGGGGGTCTGCAGGGTGGGGTTTTGTCGCCTCCAGCCCTGCAGGAGCGCGGGGGGCTCTCGGCGGTCTCTGGGTGTCAGGGTGAACGCTGTGGTGTTCCCCCAGGCGGGGCTGATGTCCCCCCATCCCGCATGCCCGCCGCAGCCTGCGTGCCCGCCCCGCGGGGAGCCGTCTCCTTTGTCGAGCCGGGACCTGCTCTGCTCTCTCCTTCCAGCGCAAGAGGAGCTCGCGAAGAAATAAAAATAAGGTCGAGTTAATGTTTGAGAAGGTGGGGTGCAGGAGAGCCTGGTAGGATTCCTGTTTATGCCTATTTTTATTTTTTTGGGGGAGGGGGATTTCAGGCAATCGCGCGAAATAACAACCTGCGTCTCCATTACCTTTCTTTGCACAAACTGCTCTGGGTGTCCTCCATAGGCAGCGGGATGATCCGCTTGAAATGTCTCTGTGTGTGTCTATAATGCAATATCATGTATCTCTTTAAAAAGCACATTTGCATGCATATGTGTATAAAATTTACCAGGAGAAATTTAAGCAAAGTCCTGTGATTTCTTTGCTAATAGATTATTTACTCAATTTACTGGATGATCTGTGAAAGCGATTAATTTGTATTGAGAGGGGGAAAGCACTCAAAGGATTCTTTTTTATCTGATTGTATGCAACACCATGTCCATATAGATCTCATTCATATTTGTAACATGCATCTAATTACCTAGTGACTTCAAGCCTCAAGGTAGATAGGGTCAGGCCTGGAACACTGATGGCAGCTCTGGGTGGAAAACCTAACATCTGAGGAAGAAGGACGCTGTTTACTACTGGTTCTGTCATTCAAATGAAATATAAACCTGTTGTTGTGACTGCTTTGGGTCATTGCATCCCAATGTCTTTCTTTCACCCTCAAACACTGGATGAAAAGCACAGAATTATGATTGTTTGCCAGTGCTGTTAATTACTGTTCTTAAGGATTCATCTGCAATTTAAGTTGGATACATTTTTTTTTTTTCAATCCTTAACTATTTCTGGTAGTGATTCTGTTTGCATTGGTAAATGAATTCCATTTTCACATCATAAGTGGCCACAGTTTGCTGGCAAACTATTTTATTTGGGTTTGGTTAGGTTAACCATAACATTTGGGTTAAGTCTTCCACCATAACTTCCTCTTTGCATTTTCTTATGCCTAAAAAAATGTTTCAGGGACTGAAAATGTTCACACATGCCAACTTGGAGTGATTTTTTTTAAAAATGGGCTTCTTTGCACCTGGATGGATTTTGGGTGTATGTTTAGGTGTGTGCAAGCAAAATAATACACATATAGATATTTATGAATATACATATACTTCTTCACTTGTGTAATTGTTTTTCAAGATATTCTTCCAGCAGATCACAGCACATCTCTTATAGTCTTTAAAAGAAGAATCCAAACAATATTTCAAAGTAGAAATGAGGAGATGAGAGGTATTATTGTTATGTTAAAGTGATAAACATTTGTGTGAGAGGACAAGTATTTAAGACACTGATTTGTTTTAAGGCAAGTTGTGAACTCAGCTTTGCCAGAAGATATTTGAAATTAAGTACTTCCTTACTGCAGATGTCCTAGAGCCTGGGCATCTGTAAGAGTGGGAGAAGCCTTGCATTCTTTGTTTCTTCAAATTTAGTGTGCATCTGACCTCATGCACATACACATTCCAAAATCAATCCTATACACAATAAACTACTTCCATTTCAGCACAGATTCCTACATGCTAAATTGTACCTTGGGCAGTATGTCCTGGAAGGATCTTTCAGCCTCAAAATGGAAATTGTTTGGGCCTGTGAGAGTCCTTTCTTATATTTGCCAGAGGAGCCAGTGGCCTGCCAGAAGATGATTGATATGCATAAAGAAAAAAAGGAGAATATAAATATACGACAGCGTTTTGCTGCAGCTCTCAGTTTTCTAAGTTCTCTCACGTCTAATTGAAAATTGGTGTTATTGAAGCAAGAAGGCTAAGCATGTAACATCTTGAAAAGAATTTTCAAGAATCATTTTCTTCTGTATAGTAAGTGCATTACACTGCTTTCATCAGTTCTTGGAGGTTTTTATACATCCTAGATCGTATTCCTGGCTTTTTTCATGGAAGGGACACAAGTACAGTGTGTAAGTGTAGGAACAAATAGTTAGGAATGGGTATGGCGGAAGGATACATTGTATTTGTCTCAAGAGTAGGAGCTACATTTCTGTTCTTAAATGCACAGTATTTGGGTTTATTTCTGGAGATTTCAGATGCTACCACAGTAAAAATAATAGTAATAAATGACAGTGTGGTATGAAAGTGATACTGAAGATTTACTGAGGTTCCATCAGGTTCCATGAAAGGTTAGCTTTTAATCTAGTACATAGGTTGTTAATGTATATGAAGTCATATTTGGAAATGTTTTGAATATTACTGATAGTAGTAGATCTCTGCCAGTCTGTGTAGCTTAAATAATCCCAGTTTTTCGGGGTCATAAGCTTTGAACCTTATGACTAGCTTCTGGGATTGCTTTTCATCCTGTTCCTCAGAAGACAGGTTGGAGCATCAACATTTAGTCACAAGAATTGCATTTCAACAACTGTTCGAAGAAGCTCAATGATTTGAATGGTACAATAAGTACATAAATAAAATAGATTAGTAATTAGAGTCCATTTCATTGTAGATCTTTATTTTTACATGTTTTGGAGCCAATTTTATGTATCCGTTAGGATGTCCATTTCCTACTTTTTTCTTATTTTTTTAAATTTATTTCTTATTTAAGGAACTTCTGAAGCAGATGTTCTCTTCTGTCTATTAGAGCTAGACATTGTAATGATCGGTATGTGATACTTTAAAGTTTGTTTGCATACACTTAGTTTCTTCTTTGGCATTATAAAGGTTTAAGAATTCCTGTCACCAACGTGGGGTAACAAAGTTTTCACAGAGAGTAGTAAATAACTTGATGCAGTGTGAAGGAGGAAATGCTGCATCAGGGAACTGTCTTCCTTATGCGTAGCCTCTCAGCTCTCTTCCCTCTTGCAGCTTTTACTTTCTTACAAAATAAACAAGCTGTTATTTGAGCAGCAGAACTAATAAAGGCTGATTTCCTATGGATCTTTCACTTTGTCCCCTAAATCCTGTCTTCCGCAAAAACTCCAGCTCTCTCACATCCTTATAACACCAGCTTTTGGTAAGAGACAGCAGAACTGTGACTACCCAGGAACCACAAAATTGCCAGCTGTCCAGTGAGTACATGCCTGGTGATTACCAATTTGGGCAGTGACAGAAAGTACAAACTGAATGTTTGTTGCCTTTTTTTCAGTTGGGGTACAACTTAGCTGCTGCTGCTGACTTAACATTCCTAACTTAAACCCAGACTACTACGTATTTCTATTCACTTTGATTCAATTTTGCTATTCTAGGCTTTGCTTTACTGTCTCATCTTTTCTTTGATTCCTCTTCTTTTTTTTGCTGGGTTTTGTCATACCTTATAGGCTACTTGAGAAAGCTCCTGTTCTTATGTCAGAGTTGAATTCTCATTCTGATATTAGCCTATCTGTGAGCTTTCTCTGTAAATATAAGTAGTCACCTTTACTGAAAGACCTGAGGTATTAAGAAGTTTGGAGGAAAGAAATTACAAGGATGGTACAAAGAGACTGCTAATGTAGCAAGGTTAAGGAAAAAAAATATTGTAAAGAGGAAATCTGATGGGACGGTGACATCTGTTGCATCTTCAAGTAGTGTTATGGGGGAAGTAGTGGAACAATGGGCAAAATACTAGCAAATTCATTTTGAGAGAGTCCTAGACTGTTAGGAATATGAATGAATTATCATATATGGTCAATCTCTGAGTTTTATGATTAAAACCAGAAGAAATGTGAACTAAGACAGTATTACTGCCCCTTTTTCTATTATACTTAATTATCCAGAAGTTTCTACCCAAAATGTAGATTTAATTTGGGCTACACATTTGTAGTGGGAGGGAATGGGGAAAGAAGTGTGGAAAGGTAAGAAAAACAACCTACTTTTTGCATCACAGTCATGTGTTCATATTTCAAGGAAACCCTTCATTCATTTTTAATCGCTAAGAATTCCGTGGTATGACCTACCCTTTTCCTATTGTCTACATAAGTCCCAGGCTTGAGAAGAGGACCAGTTGTTAACGTGGTGTAGGTATATAGCAGTGGCCATACTAAGGCCAAAACTCTTTAGCTTGGTCATTTGCTTCTGGAAAGCATAAGGAAGAGTGCAATGCACACAGAGTCAGCAGTACAGGGCGAAGACCCTTATCTTCAGAGCAGTTAGTTTCTGTAATTAATTTATGTCTTCTTGTAACCCTTGCCTGTTCTCAGTACTGTAATACTGGTAAGGATCCTGCTGCCTGTTGGATGTCAGTCAAGGAGGGCTGAGCATGAGGGAGAACCAAACTGACAGAAGTCTTAAAAAAGAGAACTTCTTACTAATATTTCTCATACAACTAGCAAATATTGTAAGGGGGGGAGAGATTAATTATACGCAGTCAGAAAAAGCAGAAGAGGATATCTTGTGTACCAAGGGAAAGCCAAACCTACTGAAGGTGGCTTTAGACTTAATCTTGAAGCGGTCAAGAGCTGGATTTCAGTACTTGTTCTACCATTCAGGGCTTTGAAGACTCTATGGGTGTAAAAGGCAGTTATAAAACCAAGTTACTAAATAAATTGAATACTGAATAATTTGTATCGCGACACATTGTAAAGACAAGAATCTCCTGATTATAGTATACTTCTGTAATTGTGGAGCCACTGAAGTGGCAATAGAAAATAGCATATAATTATAGTATACCTTTCCTGAATATTTCATTACATACTCTAGAGTAGGGGTGTCAAACTCATGGCCCATGGACCAAATCCAACCCTCCTGCCAGTGCGCTGGTCACATGTACAGTGTGTGTGATGTGCGTTACACTGCAGGAGCAGGAGAATGGTGGGAGCCGTGAGTTTGACACCCCTGCTCTAGAACTATTCACAAACTATTCTAAAAATGAAGTGCATTAGAATTGGGAGCTATGCCTAGAAGTTATTTGCTGAAGCAAAGTTTCCTGATACTTTAACCAGTTCTAATTTGTGTTTTTGTTTTTGTTTTTTTTTCTGTTTTTTACTTTTAACATTGTTTTCATAGGATTTTTGGCTTCTTGGAGAAACAGTAGAAAATGCAAAACGAAATCATAAAGCCTGCTAAATACTTCTCAGAAGTGGAGAAAAGCGTGCTGCTTGCATTGGTTGAAAAATACAAATATGTGCTCGAATGTAAAAAAAGTGATGCAAGAACTATTGCTCTGAAACAACGTACCTGGCAAGCATTAGCTCATGAATATAATTCACAGCCCAGTGTATCGCTGCGGGACTTCAAACAGTTAAAGAAATGCTGGGAAAATATCAAGGCACGGACAAAAAAGATAATGGCACATGAAAGGCGGGAGAAGGTAAAAAGAAGTATTAGTCCACTTATAAATACTCACATCATAGGGAAAGAGAAGATTGCCAGCATAATGCCTGAGCAAATGTACTTTTTGCAGAGCCCACCAGAAGAAGATTCTGAATATCAGCCTGATGCTTCTAGTCAAGGTATAAATGTTACTGTAACAATGCAAGTACTATTGTTTTGTGTGTGATTTTGCCAGTGATTCTCTTTCAGCAGCCTAAATCTCTCCACTTAGCTGTGACTGCTGGTTATAGAAAAGTAATTTCAGAGCTATGATATTACAAGACTGTGTATTTCCCTAGGCCCCCAGGAGTTAAACTGAGATTTAACTCAATTTTTCTTCATCAAGTGTTGACATATCTGCTACTTTGTGGCAAGCATCTCAGTAGCTATCATGCTGGCTTTACAGAGAACAGTCCCAAGGATATTTTGATTGTTTATATAAAGTATCGTTTTGCTGGGAAAATGTTGTGGGAGCATTAAAAAAACCCCCACCAGCCAGCAGCAAATTGATACACAATTGGGGGCTGCAGGAGTTCCCTGTAGGTCTTTTCTCCTTTGTTTTCAAGGACTAAAAAGACTACGCAGAGCCATATTTCACACTGTAGTCCACATTGGAGAATGGCCTGTCTGAAAAAGTTCAGCACTACATCCTTCTCTGTTTGGCGAGCGTACACAGAAGGAATAATCCAATACCAGAAGGGAGGGTGGCTATAGCAGTTTCTTGCAAACTTTATTAGATTGGGATCGCACATAGAAGACTGCCCTTGCTCAAAATATAATAGTAACTACATTGTTAGATAACATTCTTACAATGTCCTTTAATTAAATTTACCATAAGTAGTCATCAGGATTTGTAAAGGAATATATATTGAGACCCATATTTGCAATGATTACTATTTATTCCATGAATAGTTTCTCTTATTTCAGTAGAACTGATAGAACCTTCTCAAAGTTAGTTAATGTGTTTTTTTTCCTGAAAATATACACCACTGCGCTTACAGCTGGGGTGTCAAACTCATGGCTCCTGCCGTTCTGCTCCTGCAGCATAACGTGCATCACATACATGACCGCTGCATACATGACCACTGGCAGGAGCATAGGGGCAAGGAGCTTGGCACTGGTGATAGGTAGGAACAAGGTGCCAGGCTGGGTAAAACAAGGTGGAGGGCCAGATCTGGCTGGCGGGCTGTGAGTTTGACACCTGTGGCTTACAGCATGTAGAGTAGTGATATGGAAGGAATAAGTAGTATTCTTCCTTACTAGGAAGTCTCTTGTTATTAATGTTGATGCAGATCTTCATCTGACACTAAGATCTTTTACAAAAATATTGCAAGTTATATATGGATTTGGCTCGAACAGCTGCATTAAGTTTCAGCTCCAGGCCCAGCCATCTAAATTTAGGTGTCCACTTAAAAATCACTACATTAACTTTCGTATTCTGAGCACCCATTGTAGCCATGGAGGTCTATCAACAGAGTCCCACTGGTTCAGTTCAGACTGTTATGCCCTCAGTATTCTTTAAGAGAACTGCATTATGTAGCTGCTTCTGTACAGTACAGAAGTGCGAGGCTTAGATGTATACATCAATAACTGTATTATCACATGATCTTGTTTCTTGAGGGAGAATAAAGGAATATTATAATGCTTTTTCCTCTTATGTTTTGCAGAGTCATTTGTTGTCTCAAATAGAGAACTTTGTGATGAAGAGAAAGAACTAGTACATTTCCCAGTATGTGAAGGTACCTCCCAACCTGAGCCTTCGTGTTCTGATGTCAGAATAGCAGCAGATAAGAACTACAGAAGTAAAGCATCTCAGGAAAGTGCTCTGAAAAAGATGCATGAGGAAGAACATCATCAGCAAATGTCAATTTTGCAACTGCAGTTAATCCAAATGAATGAAGTTCATGTGGCAAAAATACAGCAAATAGAAAGAGAGTGTGAGATGGCTGAAGAGGAACACAGGATAAAAATGGAAGTGCTAAATAAAAAGAAAATGTATTGGGAGAGAAAACTGCAGACCATCACAAAAGAATGGCCTGTATCATCCTTTAATAGACCCTTTCCTAATTCACCATAGAATATAATGGGGCAGAGAGTCAGTCTGATTGAGCACATTATGAGTAATGCGCACTGGAAAGAGGGGTTTTTAATGTGATTGTGCAGTGGCAGGATAAGTGCCCAGCTGACAGTGAACACACTTTGCCTCTTAGCGAAACAGTGGTAGAGTTCACCAAGGGGAAAACTGTATTGTTCATTTGTAGGTAGTTCTGATTTGTTTAACTTTCAGACATGCACAGTATTCTAAAATGTGAACATATTTTCCCCTCTCAGAATACCCTAATATCCTTTTGAAATTTAAGGTACTGCAGGTATTCTTACATTGGGTGTTCTTAAGGAAACTTAACAGCTTTAAACATCAGGTTACAGTGTTTAGTTTGATTTCTGTCTCTCCCATATACCATTTCCTGAGTGAAGGCAAGGGTTGGAGTTGCTCCCTGCTGTTGAGACAAAGAGTGATTGACAAGTATTGGTTGGATTGTTATGTTAGGGATTGGGAAAAAAACCAAATTTGTCTGTGGTTAATACAGCCCATAACTTTATTCTTCACACAAGATGTGAAAATGAAGGATGGAGCAAAAGGACCGCTGTAGTAACTGAGCCCTTTGCATGTGGAGAACAGTAGTATTTTCCAGCTGACTGGCTGATTGAGAGAGTGGTTGTGGATTTGCCTTGACCCTTAAAAAGTTAGAAAGAAGGGACCTTCTTCCTCAAAAGCCATTGTGCTTGTCCTCTGTTTTCCAGGCCCATCTCATATTCAAGTAGAATACTGAAATAGGAGGGATTCATGCTGCTGCCGGTGCTGTGTGCTGTTCACCTGGCATCATTAGGAGGGGAAGAGCTTTTTAACAATTCATAGAGCTCTTAAAATATAGCAAGCCAGCCAGTCCATTGGCAAAGTCTCCCTCTGTCTCTCTGAAATACTTTATTGCATAGCTGAAGTATGTTAGCCTCTCCTTAGCTTACAGGAAAAGACCAAGACTCGTCCTCTTTACCTTCATATAGGATGGAAAACAGTTCAAGGAAATCATTCCTGTCTTGGAGCACTGTTCTGTGTTGTTCCATCCTGTGTGTTTTGGTGGTATGATTCTTGCCTTTGCTGTCAGTGAGGGCTGATGGACATGGTTTTTAAGAAAGGATTCACATGAAGGCCCCCACAGAGTTTGAAGACCTAGAATAGTAGATGGTAGGAAAGCACAAATTAAGGTAATCCTTCCCCAGGCAATCATTTCGTCTGGTGGGGCAAGTGTTGAGAACGTGTGAAATACAGAACTCCATAGAGATTCATAAGAACTTCTAATGTGTGAAAAGCTGTTTTACAGGAAGGTGTACAATCAGTGAGAAAAATGAACAGAAGCATAAATTTTCCTGGAAAAACCTGAGTATCCCATCACTCAATAAAGTTTTTTCAATTCATGATTCATGAGAGGACAAGTCCATACAGTGAGCAACATATTCAAATTTGAGTATGTTACAAATCATACATTCCCATTAACACTCCCATTTTTTTTTCCCCTGGATGTTCTTTCTGGTGGAGTGAGTTTCTTTTGGTTTTGTTTTGGAGGGGATTTTTGTTGTGGTTTTTTTGGGGGGGGGGGGTGGTGATTAATCTTTGCAAGCACTGCCATTATCAACCACAGAATTCATTGTGGTTAACACTGTGCTACACGAATCATTCCCTTCAACGTGCTAACACCAGCAATCACAATGGGAGTGATTTATTGTGACTTATTTTTTATGACAGAGAAAAACAAATTGCAGAGCTGCTGCAGGAACTATAAAATAGGCCATGTCTGAAATCTGAAGACATCTTTTTGACAGCAAACTCAGTTTTCTTTTAAATTGGCTGCATGAAGAAAGCACAGGACTTCCAAAGAGCGATGTCATTACGGATGCATTTTTTTTCTGCTGAATGAAATCAATATTGGAAGGTAGAAAGATTATGTATAATAACAGTAGAGGCAAAAGAAAGAAGTATTTAGGAGTTGAAGACCTTTTTGTTCTGAAATTGTAGCTATTTGAGTGGTTATGACAATTGCTCAGGCACCATCCAGAAAGAAAGATTAGGAAAGACATTTCTCTTAACCAATAATGGGATTCCTTCCACAGTGCTTCTGTAGAGGTAATTTGAAACTATGAAATTGAAACCATGCATGTTAAGGTGTCAAAAGGTGATGGATGAAGACAATTTCAGCAGTGTGAAGAGAACAAGAATGGAGAGACAATCCAGGTCTAGATAGCCCTGTGAGAAGGTATCAAGTAGTCCAGGGAGAAGCTCATGATATTTGAGATAACGTTAGTTCTGACTCTTGAAAGTTACACCATTGCTCATGAAACATTTTTTAAATTTTTATATTAAAAAATAATTTTAAATATGTATGTTTTCAGACTGTACTAAGTGGGCAATGCCTTGTGTTTTGGCATACAGATTTATTCTTAGGCTGAACAATAGACCCGTTTAATTCAACTTCTATTTAAAAGAAAATCATAGAAAAATTAGAAAGAGCCACGATGAAGATATGGAAGAAAGAATGATCAGTACATGCTTAGAGGAAGAATGAGAATGTCACACCTAACACATGATACAAGGGACTATTGTAGTACAGGTAATAGATGGCTTTCTGGTAACACTGGCTTTTGTTTTCTCAAGTGTGTTTGACTGTTGATTGCTGTAAGTTTCAGTGATAGATACAGAAAAATGTAAAAGATCAGCAAGATGATATCATTGTGTCTCCCTGCCTGGCTTTGGGTTCTCCATCCAAAAGCTTTTTAAAATGATTGATGTAGTGGAGTTTAAATGACTTGAGAAATGTGTTTTTTACAGGGTTTTTTTCAATTATTTCCTCTTGTGTTAGGGTTTATCTTTTCTTTTGCTCAACTTTTCTAATATGTAGTATAGCCATCTCAGACAATATGTCCATTTGTTCCTCTCCCTTTTTTCTAGCTTACAATATTCAGATACTTCCATGTAGTTGTGTTTTCCTGTTAACCATTTGGCCAAACTGTATAGGCATTTTCCCTAGGTTTTCTCATACATAAAATACAACAGAAGAAGAGTATGCCTATTCTTCTTCTCTGAATTTGTAATACAAGTTGTTAACAAGAATGAAGTTAGACGATACAGTGTGCAAAATGATCCCTGCTTAACTTCTTGAGAAAAAATATATATAAGACATGTGACCATTGTTCTTGGCCTCTGTCTTCTTATGACAAGAAACCATGAACTTCTAGGCAAGGTGTCGTAATTCCTTTATGCTCCCCCAAATGACACTAGCCTGACTCCTAGTGCTGTATCTCCGCAGACATCTAACTTGTCATCTGATATAATCTTTTTGTTTTGTTTTTTTTTTTCTTCTGTATTTTTCTTATGTCTGTGTTCCCGCTTATATTTTAACCAGCAACATGAGCAGGGGATTTCATCCAGAGCTATGTGTTGTGCTCGTTCCTTTCTCTTGCCCAGATTGCTTGTTACCACAGCAGTTGATCATGAAATGAGTACTTCTCACAGTTGTCTTCCCCTTCCACAGAAAGCACATTCAATAAACCTTTTCTACAGAGCTACCCATGCAGTTTGGACTCTGTGCACAGGCTAGGAAACAGAGGATTTTGAAGCGACCTTAGTGTAGTGAAAGGGCTTTATAGAGAAGATTGCTTTCTCCATTTCAGCACCATGTAATTCCAGGAGGACAGCCTGTGTCTACAGAGTCATTCATCAGGACCACAGCTAATGCAGGATGCTGAAGCCGTGTAAGCAGTACTGATTCTTCATAAGTTCTTTGGATTCTGCAAAGGTTAGGCTTGGGATTTTCTGGCAGGGAAATTTCTTCTTCCTAAGCAGTGGAAGAGTCTCAGTGGAAGATTTTCACAGATGCTTCCTCAAATTGAGGTTCTTGACAGAGAAATAACCTATCCTGCAATCTACTACACTACTTCCTTCAACAGCCAGGTTGCTCTATCACAGGAGCAAAGGATCTTGCTACTTGCCACAAATCCTCTCTGTAATGCTTCTTCCTACACTGCAGAGATGTGTGTAGACAGGGCTGAACAATATCGCTATCCCAGCTCCTCAGAGGAGCCATCCTTACAGAGCAGGTGCAGCTGGTGTGGCTGAGCTCCATGCTCAAGCCGCAGGGCTGAAGTAGCTCTCTTGCAGGCCTGTGACCAGGCAAAGGAAGAGCAGCTCTGAGCAACCCTTCTCTGTGTGCACATCCAGCGCAGCTGAGGATGCAGTCCTGAATTTTACTTCATAATCATTTATCTTTGCGTGTTTCCAATACTAAATTTTAGCAGTGTCCAAAGGATTTGTATGATTACATAGGTGTTTTTCAATGATCTTTTGAAGACTTTTTTTTTTTGCTTGGTTGTAGTTGCGATGGCTTTTGCGATCCGTCCTCTTTTCTTTCTCACTTGTATTATAATGCTTCTGTTTTCATTCTAAATCTTTGTGGTTACAGTCTGTACAACCCCACATCCACATGGTACCATATTTCCAGATATTTTTCTCATGATCAAATTGAAACAATAAACTGCTACGTGTTTATATGTTGTTATTTTGGGGTAGGGAAACTACACAAAAATCTTAAAATATCTTTTTAATTGTATTTTTTTACAGGCTAGTAAAGTCCCTTACAAGTAGTCCTGTGGTTTCATATTTTGAGCTAGCTTGTTTAAAGCTATTTTTGTGACTGATGCATCTTTGTTGTTTTCATAAAATAATAGCCTGTCTTTTTGCATTACTTTTGTTTCTTCTCAAAGCAGCTGACTGTAAACTCACACATCATCGTACTTCCTGAACCTTGTCTCTAATTAGATATTCAGAAACATTTCTGTATAAAGTAAGTACTAATGTGTAGTAAAAGTAATACGTTTAGGCTAATAAAATAAAACAAGACGATAGGATAATAAGTAGCTAATGTTAACAGAATTTATAAAATATTACAGAGGGCAGTTCTATACATTTGATAAAAATAAAATACAATTTGTTGCCTTCTGTAAGAAGAGGATAATATATTTTTACAGTGAAAGCAAGCAGTGTGTTCTCTTTCTGTGCTGCTAATTTACAAGGGACTTTGCTTCTTGGATATTTTTTAATTTTTTTTGGTTGTAGAATTATATAAAACATCTTTATTCCCTTATATGTAAAGAAGGTGCACATAGAAACATGGACAGTTTTCTGGGCCTAAACCAAGAGCAATAAAATGGAAAAGTGCTAGCTGTGGCTCTGAACATTTTACTGTTGTGGTGGTGAAGGGATTAGGTGTCCCACAACACCATCAGTCATGCTAATAACACTGAACAAATCAAAAACTTGCAAAGGAAAAAAAAAAATGGGCTGGTATGATTTTCAAAGCTAGTCAGGAGTGAAGACAGCTCTTAGCTGTCCTAAGAATTAATGCTGTCACCTGTGTTGAACAATTCCCCTGTGTGGTCTTCAACTTCCCTGATTACTCTCCTTGGAGACTCTGGATACCTCCATCATACCATTTACAGCTCTGGGTGCCTGACAACAAGAAAAGTAACCATGTCAAGCAGGAATCCTGCCAGAGTTACTAAACCTCACTCTTGACTAAACTGAAGTTGGACAGTTTTCTGAGACTGCATTATCCAGACATGCATGCTATGCACTGGAGAAAGACACATAAAATTTGTCCAGCACATAATCTGCCAAATAGCCTAGGCTATACAGCAAGGAAAGGAAACATGTCCACTGCGTGGCTGTGGGTTATAAAACTGTTACACTCATGCATAAATGCATCTCACCTCTTTAACAGTAAGCATTATGAAGTATTTTTGCTACATCTTCTAATTCATCCTAGACTAGGTTTCTCAATCTCTCAAAATAACCACAGAAAAAATAATAATAATAATAATAAAGAAGTCAAAATAGCTAGAAACAAACTATTGATTTCCTGATGAAAAGCTGGCTAGATAAAATGCTACACTATATATACATTTTTAGGGAAGGAACTCTCTAATGTAACAGAAATAAAGCAAGATATATTTTTAGGTATTCCTTACATAATTTACGGGGGGGGGTGTGTTAATGTTGATTGAGATTGTTTGTTTTCCTTTTGTTATTCAGTCCAGCTGCAGAATACTTGTGTGCTTCAGTTTCTGACCAAATGTTACAACACCTAATAAATCAAATTTGTTTGTGTGTTTGGCAAGAGAATAGAAGTAGGTTTGCGATCAGCACAACTTGAGATTGATTGTATTTCACTAATCTTCAGCTATTTCTTCTTAAATGTAAGAGACTGTTCTTGGACAATCTTGAATCTGAAACTGGCATTATATGCCAATTTAATAGTAATTTATTATTTATATGGCACTAACGAGGTGACATATAAGTTGCTCAAGCTCTGTCCATTATTTGATCACATACAAACCGCTTCCCTTTTCTTAGAATTATGCCTTGAAACGATATACTAAGCCACAAGTGGACCAGCTGAAATGCCTATATAAATTCCTGCCACACACTCTGTATTGCAGTATAATGCAGGGAAAAATAGTCCTGCTTCTGTTCAGTTGTGGAGTTTTGAAATTTTGACCTGTTACTCTCACTGAAGATTTACTAAAAATTGTTTTGTTCTATTAGACACCTACGTGTTCCCATAAAACCATTCTTGAACCCGGTGAGCCATGTGGATTTATAACATGTTTTATAAAGCCTATGGACTGTACAAAGTCTGAACTGGCAAACACATGATAATTTCCATTTATCTGAAATGGATCTTGTAAATATTTTCACATATGGAGACTCTGGAAAGTACAAATTAGGGAAGTGATGTGATGGATTTGGTATTTAAACCAGGGCAGAAATTTTGGCAAACTGGGAGTTATCAGTGCTGACCTAATAGAGAGGTTCAACCTCTGCTTAAGAAACAGTAATGTCCAATTCAAATATTGCCTTACCTCTGACTTTCTATCTAAAATGAGGTGTAATGAGAGGTCCTTGCCAAATAAAGTAACGGTAGTTTCCAAAATGCACTTGTTTTGCTTTCAATTACTGGCTTATGTGAGGGCTCTAAGGATAGACTGGATTTTACGTTGCCTTCGGTTGGTGGCTGATAGCATTTGAAGAAGACTTCCCATACTGATTTTGTCTCATTCCTCTTGAATGCAGTACTTCTACGTGGATGCAATTATCATGGTGTTACCAAGAGGAGGGCTCATGTTCTCCAGTTGTCCCACACTGACTCCCTGCATCTTTTCAGTTACCATATCAGTGGTGGTGGATGAATTTGAATAAAAAATGAGGGGCTCTGACCAGCAGGAACTATCATCATTGCTAACTGTGCCACTGAGGTGCCTTCTCAGACTGATTAGGTAGCAAACTTAGAGATACAGTCAATAAGTGATCTCGATGGTACTTGTATCTCTGTTTGAGCTGATGATGACAATGTAAATCTTGCTTTTACTCCTCTTGTAGACTGATAAATGAATTGCTTGCTTCTAGTTTACACTTATACAGTCCTGCTGAAGCCAGTAGGTTTCTCTACACATTGCCATGTGTTTGACAATAGGTGTAGATATCTGCTCTTATTCTGGTTCAAATGCCACAGATACCAACATATTTGGCATGAGTGCAGTGTCAGGGAGCTAGGCTGGGAAAATTAGGCATGGGAAAAAGCTAGCTTAAATTTGATCCCTTCTCCTACAGACAGCATCAACATAAGTGGCTAAAGCCCTGTGGCAGAGCAAAGCCAAGCCCGTAGCCCATCGCAACTTAAAAACCAAGCATGGACATAGTAAGAGAAGTAAGTTACTTTGGTGATCTGTAAAACCAGCTTTGAGTAGTAAGCAATCTTTTTCTTTTTTAAATTGTTGTATATTAAAATCTTGCAAATCATGGGACAGGTTAAAATTTTGCCCTATCAGTGTTCAGCTGCCAAAAGCAATAAATTTAAAACAGTTTCAGTCTGACAAATTTGGTTTTCTGTTAGGATTATATTAACTGGTATGGGTAATATATCACACGGGCACGTTCTCACCATTCTTCCTTGTAAAATCTTTGCTGCTTCCATCAAATTAGTTTGCATTCTTATTTAAAGAAAATTAAGAAAATTAAGACAACTCTGTTAATCCATTCCCAGTTAGATATATGCATAAATGCAATCAAACGAACAATGTATCAAATATTTTTCCAGTATTTCATATTTTCAGCTATATATGGGCTTTTGTGTTTCTTTATATTTCCCACTTTTTTTTTTTTTTCCTCTGAAGTGTCTAAGGTTAAAAGTAATGAGAGATCTGATCTTCAGCTTCTTGAGATGCAGATGTCCTGATACTTTAGATCCATAGTGGAAAAAGTTCTGGTATTCCATAAACGCAAATACAGAGATAGTCTGGTCTTTTCTACTTCCCAGAGAACTAGAAGGCATAGCCATAATAAAATGTTTCTTTTTGTGGCTATGCGTTTGAACTTCCACTCACAACATCCACAAACCGTTTTACCACCAACTAATTTCCAGCAGTGCTAGTGTAGTGACAGGGCTGGCTTTTCAGAGATGCTAATATGCCATCTCCAGCAGGGGTCGTGGCAAGTCAGGACTTCTGGGCAAAATGGGCTTCAGAAACTGTGGATGGGATTTTCAACAGAGCGTGTTGGTTACACTTTCAGATCCCACCAACTTCCAGGAAGCACTGGAGTCTCACTTCCCCTTGGCATCTTCTAGAATTTCCAACCTATGTGACTATAAGGGAAAAAATTTAAAACTTTTGCTTGTCAAAAGCAATCACATAATGGTTTTCTTATGCAAAATTTCTTCCTGTGATTTTTGAGTGACTCATATTGCTAAGTGAGTAAGAACCTCTTGTATCCAACAATCATGCTGTTTAACAAAAATATTTTTACAATACTGAAGAAATGAAAACTCTTTAAGAGATAATTTGATGATTTGTTTCCAAATGTGTTATTGCCGTTATTGTAGCTTTGACTTTAATTTGGCAATGACCTAGGGTATTATTTGAGATTGTTGTGAGAGGTTCTCTCTCCACCATCACTTTTTCTTAACCTGCAGAAGTTTCTCCTGTTTTGCATGTATGTTCCGTGAGCAGTGGAATTGCACCTGAATTCCTTTGCTCAAGGAGACTGCAAGAATCCTCTGAAAACCTCTGAAAGTGATAATCTTTCCATGTGTGTTTAGGCGCTCAGAATTACTGCAGTCTAAATGCAGAGGCACTGAAAATCAGACCTCTAAAATATTGCTAGCACAAGAGCTAGCAAGAAGAAACTTGAATCTAGGTGCTCGGCTTTGTCATTTTTGTGTAAGTGGTCAAATAATTAGGAAGCCACTTCCTTTAAACTGCGTTGTATTTATTATGTGACATTAGATTCTGTTGTATTTTAAAAATATATAAAATTACATTGTGCCGTGTTTGTGCTTATAGTTGGTAAGCATCTAAAACTGAACTAGCACTTAAGTACCAGGCTATTTGTAATAGGATACTTGAAAATGCATATGCTCCTTCTGATATTTTAATGGAGTATGAGATGGTATCTCTTGTGGTCTTTCCCTTTTATTAACAACATTTTCTGGGTTTTGCTTTTTAAATTGCACTAAAACCTCCTTTTTAGCTAATTTGTAGCCTCTAGGTTAGTCTGATTTTCCTAGCATGGTGTCAGCCTCAGTCATATCAACTGTTGTAAATTGTTGATTTAGTATTTTAGTGCCTCAAACACCGCCAAAGCTCATTCTGCCCTGCACGGAAGTAGCTTCTGGAATAGCACCTTTAAAGAAAATTTTTGTTACTGTTTTTTTAAATTGGTAAATAATGCCCACATTATAGTGTGAATCTCTAAGGAGCTCACAGTATGTCTGGATCCTTAGAAATAAGATGAATGGGGGTTTCATTATCTTTATAACGTAGTTAATTTTCATAGCATATTCTTTGTTTTGCCTACAGAAACAGTGAGTAAATGGAGACAAATTAGGGCCCTAAAATGTATACTTTCTAATGACTGGCAGTGTATGAAATGCAACAAAAAATACCACTGGAGGAAGAGATTCAATAATTGTCTGAGTGAGGGGAATCTATTGTATGTTGAAACTCACAGTGTATGTAATAAGGACGACTAACTGTACATTTTAGTGCCTTGTTTCTTGTAAAATGTTTAATCATAAATTACTAAACATAAATAATTAAGAATTTCTTAGAAAATGTATCTAACTATTGTTAATAGAAACTGTATATTCACAGAAAAGTCAATAAATCATCAACTATTGTTACGCATTAATGAGATGAGATTTTTAGTCTCCATTCTTTCAGAGTTGTTTTCAAATAATGTAGTCTAATTTACATACCATGTGCTATTTCTGTATTTTAAACTAAACTCCACTCAACTGCAAGGAACAGAGAAATCTTCTCAGTTAACTGTCAAATTTTGTGGGACAAAGGGCTATGTGAAGCCTGTTGTACATATTCTCCACAGAACTCTACATTTGTTTGATTAAATGAGTAGATCAGATTTGACCCTGAGTTAAGCACTAGCACTTTGCTTCTGGGCAGCTTGTGCTGGGGACTGCTGGGCAATAAAAATAATTCGGTTCCTATTAGGAGCATCTTAACAGTATTGGTTCAGGACTTACATAGAAATACAGGAGACTAAACCATACTGTGACATATTCAAGAAAATCCATCTCACTCACAAACAGAGCAAGATAGTAGAATCATAGAATCAGAATGGTTTGTGTTGAAAGAGACCTTAAAGATCATCCAGTTCTAACCCTCATAAAAGGAGGCTGTAGCGAGGTGGGTGTTGGTCTCTTCTCCCAAGTAAAAAGTGATAGGATGAGAGAAAATAGGCTCAACTTGCACTGGGGGAAGTTTAGATTGGATATTGGAAAAATTTTCTCTGCACAAGGGTTGTCAAGCATTGGAACAGGCTGCCCAGGGAAGTCACCATCCCTGGAGTTGTTTAAAAGACATGTAGAAGGAGGACTTATGGACATGATTTAGTGGTGGACTTCGCAGTGCTAGGTTAAGGGTTGGCCTTGATGATCTTGAAGGTCTTTTCCAATCTAAGCTATTCTATGATTCTATAGACAAGAAGCTAATCAAGTTCAGCAGTGACAAACAAATCTAAGCATAGTAAGAAAAGAAGTCTTGACCAGCAGACCTGAACATGAGAAAAGTGTTTCTGAGGTGTACAAAACAGGGAACAAAAAGTAAACTGTTACTGGCACAGAAAAGACAAATGTTAAAATGCATAATCTCATCTGTACTTTGAAAGCAGCAAGATACTGGTTTATGAGTGATGGTTGATTCGTCATATGAGAATGATAAAGAACCTCATGGTCCTTTCTACAGAAAGACACCAGATTTCTGCTAGAGGGAAGAACTGGGTTTGGGTGATTGGAGTTTTTTTCATTCAAATATGCAGGAAACTTGTACCACGAGTCCCAGAAAGGATGGCTAACAATTACTGGTCATTTCAGAAGACTGAGAAAATTCAGAAACCTAGAGAACCTAGAACCTGATGGTTTCTAGTTGAGGAAAGGGTCATTTTGAGAAATCTGAATGCAACTAGGATCCCTACAGAAAAAAGCCCAAGCCATCCTTATCAAATACATCTGTTTGGTTTTTAGACAAAGTCAGAATTGTGACAAAAGAGGTAACTGACTGATGATAAACATTGATAAACTACTTCAGCCTAACGTCATTCATGAGACAGAAATGATCCAAATTAAATAGTCTAAAAACTGACTGATAGGCATAGAAACATTTGCAAAGCAGTAGCTGGTCACAGCTTTCTCTAGAGATGTTTCACAGGCATTGGTAACAGGAATAATCGTGAAGGAAATGCAGAAAACATTGCTCTTCTGTACAGTTAGCACCAAGTTTGCTAAAATAGCAGTGATAGGGCAGGACAGAGATATTATACACCTGGCTAATTCTGTGAGACTGGCAAGTTAACAAAAGCATCTCAATGCAAATGAGAACACTGAACTCTGTGCTTGGAACCCATGCCTAAAGAGGGGAAAGCAGACCCCTGGAGCAAAGGGTGACGTATGCCTGCAAAGGGGATTAAGGGGAAATACAAAGGAGGGATGGTGGCAAGAGATAGAAATGATGGGGAATCCAATGACAAAATATTGTTGGATTGATGTTGGTTTGTACAGTGTTAAAATTGAATAGGTGAGGGTGCAGATGTGAGCCATAAAGTGCTCCCAGTGATAATTTAGAAAGGTTCCATTATACCAGCTAACTGAACAAGAGCAGTCCTTTTGGCTTATAAATAAGAATTTGGTAAAGTAGCATGAGGCAAGGGCTTTTTAATCAAGGAAAAAAAAAAAAAGGAAAAGTGCTGTAGGAGATTAAGCCTGAGACTTAGAAGTCCTAAGCGTAGAATCATATAATAATTGCGTCGGAAGGGAACTTGAGATCAGTCAGTTCCAACCCCCTTCCCATGGGCAGGAATATCTTCTACTGGCTCAGGTTGCTCAAAGCCCCATCCAACCTGTCCTTGAACATCTCCATGGATGGGGCATCCATGACTTCTCTGGGCAACCTGTGCCAGTGCCTCACCAACCTCACAGTAAAAAATTTCTTCTTCATATCTAACCTAAATCTGCCCACTTTCAGCTTAAAACCATTACTGCTCATCCTACCACTGTCCTCCCTGACAAAAAACCCTTCCTCAGCTTTCCCATAGGCTCTCTAGTAGTGATGGGCAGACAACAGCTGGGAGGAAAACCACCACAGGGCTGCTGCTTGTTTTGATGCAGTACCACTAAAACCTTTCTAGAAGATGTGATAACTCAGTTATTGACTTGTTTCAGAGGCAGCAGGTGCCAGAGGGTGAAACGATGGGCCCCAGGAGGACAAGCAGGACAGCAGAACATCCCATTGGCAATGAAATTGGAGAAGGGCCTGGAGCACAAGTCCTGTGAAGAGCAGCTGGAGAAACTGGGGCTGTTTAGCCTGGAGAAAAGGAGGCTGAGAGGAGACGTCATTGCTCTCTACAACTGCCTGAACGGAGGTTGTAGTGAGGTGGGTGCTGGTCTCTTCTCCCAGGTGACAGGTTATGAGAGGAGATGGCCTCAAGTTGCACCCCAGGAGGTTTAGATTAGGTATTAGGAAATATTTCTTCCCTGAAAGGGCTGTCAGGCACTGGCACAGCTGCCCAGGGAGGTTCGGTCACCATCCCTGGGGGTGTTTAAAAGATGGGTAGATGAGGTGCTATGGTTTAGTAGTGGGCAGGTAGGGTTGGATTCGATGATCTCAAAGTTCTTTTCCAACCAGACGATCCTATCCCGCCCCCCAGGTACTGCCCGGTCCCGCCAGCGGGCGGCAGCCGCGGGCCGGGGACCGCCCCGAGCCCGGGCGCCGCTCGGGCAGCAGCCGCATTCCCAGGACAAGGAGCTCCTCCCCGAGGAGGAGGGTCCCCGGGGGCGCCGGTCTCACGGGAAGCCCGTCCGGGCCTCCCAGATCAGCCACCGGGAGCTGGGAAAGCAGCTCCCTCGACCGCCCCCCGGCGCTCATCAAACGGATGGCTTCAACGCGGAGTAGGAGATGGAGGGGTGGGGGTCGGTGGTGCCACCCCGAAAGCCACCTTCTTCTCCAGGCGCTGGGGCTTGGGCCGGAGGTGCGAGCCAAATCAGGAATTTTGACAGCGGGACAACGGGACGTCCCACTGACAGTAAAGTTGGTGAAGGGTCTGGAGAACAAGTGTTATGAGGGGCAGCTGAGGGAACCGGGGTTGTTTAGCCTGGAGAAAAGGAGGCTGAGGGGAGACCTTAACACTGTCTAAAGGTTCCTGAAAGGAGTTTGTAGCGAAGTGTATGTTGGTCTCTTCTAGCAAGTGACAGGTGATAGGATGAGAGGTGATGGCCTCAAAGTTGCACCAGGGAAGGTTCAAATTAGACATCAGGAAAAATTTCTTCACCAAAAGGGTTGTCAGACACTGGAACAGGTGCCCAGGGAAGTGCTTGAGTCACCATCCCTGGAGGTGTTTAAAAACAGGTCAATGAAGTGCTTAGGAATATGGTTTAGTAGTGCAATTGGACTCCATGATCTCAAAAGTTTTTTCCAACCAAACAGTTCTATGATTGAAAGTGGCTGGTGCCTGTGACTTTCCACGGCAATTTGATGCCTGGGCAAATGGGGGCCTGGTGTAACAGACAGTGCTGTTTTAAAATTAATTTTCTCACCAGTATTAGAAGTCAAGCCAACATATTTATTTCGTTTTGGCCTAAGCCAGTGAGGGACTGGTTTATACTGAATGAAAATCCATCACTTTCCTAGAGAAATCATCATGACATATGGCCTATATATAGCCTGTTTTACTCTGCTTAGAAGCTGAGTGAGAGCAAGCAGGGCTTTCCTTTGACTATTCCACTCCACCCCTAAATTGTAGACTTTTGTGCATTTAACACAAAACCTGAATAAGGAAAGCACATTGCAGGTGAACTCACTTTTTGCAGCCTGTGGAAATGCTCCCATTGATACTGGATTCCTCGGTAAGGGTCAGGGTGGGATCTGAACTTGCAGAAGATTTTGGCAGCCTCCTCAAACTGCAGGTTAACTCCTCACTTTTTGCAGCTTGTGGAAGTTTTCCCATTGATACTGGGCTCCAGGTAATCCTTGATAAGGGTCCACAGGATCTGAAACTGCAGGAGATTTCAGCAGCCTCCTCTTTGTTTCCTCCACTTGAAAGAGAAATTCCCCAAATCTCCATCTCAGTCTGGATTGTCCTTTGCGTTACCTCATCAGGGAAATTTTTGAAAGCCTTTGAAGCATTTATTTTCTCAGGTTACGTCTATACTAGGAAAAAGAGTTGTATTTCAGTGACAGTAGTCACTGTTTAGCGAAAAGTTAGTTAGACAGGGACAGATGTGAACATGCGCTATATCTAAGTGGGGTTCCTTTGAAAACCTCGGTTCTCTCATACAGGTTTTTCCTCATCAAGACAGCATGTACGAGAAATGGCAGGTACTAACGATCATGTTTTAAAATCACACAATTTTGCCAATCCAGGCAAAAGCCTCAGGGAAATTCTCCCAGATTTTGTTTATCCGCACAGTGCATAAATCTTTTAACCACTCCATTTGCCTGAGGCCACATGGGGGTTGCACACTGTGCATAAGCACAGGGAACATGCCTTAGCCTTAGGCAATCTGAATTGTTGCAAAAATTGTATGTAAACAGTTATAAACAAGTTTTCGAGATCTCTATTAAATAAGCAATAAACTAATCCTTGTCATACACAGATAGGCACCCATGTCTCAGCTGTTTAAGAGCAAATTGCGTAAGACATAGTGCCTGAAATACCTCAGTCTAAAAGCGCCATCATTGTGTTCATGTGAAAATGAAAACAAAGACATTCAAAGACTGGGGAGACTGATCAGCGCAGATAACACTAAAGTAAGCAGAAAATAACCAAAGTTCCTGGTTCTTGGTAGCATTCAGATTTGTTTCTGTTTTTTAAAGTAAGCCTACCTGTACCTTGTCATATCATTTCTGCCAATTCAGCTTCTAGGTGCTCTGTTAAAAAACTCCTAGATTACACCAATTTACACTTCAGACCCAGGAAATTAAATTATACCCCAAGAGCTCAGCCATGAGTAACTTTTTCCTGCTCCCTTTCTGAGAGCTAAACAAAAGGACTCTAGATGTACACATTTTGTGATCCAAGAAGAGAGACCAGAGAAGAAAAAAATGCAACAACATATAAACTTGGAAAACCTGCTTAACTAACAGGAGAAATAGCCATCCATTGCTGGCAATTGTTCTGAGCTTGTCCTGAATCTCAGCACTTTTGCACAGTAGGTAAGACAGCCATGCTGCCTCAGCTAGTAGCTGCACTCTGCTCCCAGCTTATCATTCTGACCTGGTTGCATCCCAGTGCTCTTGCCCCGGGTGTGATCCTGTTCCAGCCATGGCCTTGACACTGGCCCATAGAGCAGCCACTGATGCTGCCTACTGCTGTCTGCCTCCAAGTCACTGCTCTGCTGCCTGCTCCAGCCACTGCAGTTCTGGCAGCCCACTGCCCCTCTACCTCCCAATCCCCTTTGACTCTTCTGGGACATTTCAAGGGTGCCACAATTCTGTTTTCTTAGCAGAGAAATGAATGGTGAACAGGATCCACATCTAGTCCCTATAAGCAAAGAAAGGCATCCTTCTTTCATTTTAATTTTTTTCTCCCTCTCTCCAGGGCTCCTCCATCTCAAGCATCAAAGCCTCGCAGGCACACATCTCTTTACCCTCTATCATTAAATACAAATATAGCCCTACTGCCAGCAGACCTGTATGGTGAAGGGACAGCCGTAAACCAAAACCTGCAAACAGGCATTGACTGAGACACACCTCACTCTGGTCAGCTGCTGCCATAGCATTTCTGCTCGAGGAAGGAGGCCCAAGAGGGCTTCATGATCCCTTTGCATGTGGCCACTGTAAGCAAGCCACTTCTGTGCTCTCTGGTCACTGGGATCTCATTAGAAATGGCATGGCAAAACCCCCAAAGGATGTAAGCTAAACACAAATATTTTTTGCATTTGCAAATATATTTGAATATACGAAAATGCCAAGGCATTTTCTAAACACAAGACTATTCAAAGAGTAAATTGTGAACCATGTATTGTATAGGAGAGTAAATTCAATGAGTAATAAGCTGTCCTCTACTTCTAGTCAATTTGGGGAAAATTAGAAAACTGCAATGGGCAGAAAACAGGAACCTGTAGACCAGGGGTGTCAAACTCACAACTCCTACCATTCTCCTGCTCCTGCAACGTAACACGCGTCACACACTCTGCACACATGACCAGCGTGCTGGCAGGAGCGTAGGGGCAAGGAGCTTGGCACTGCTGCTGAACAGAAACAAGGTGCCAGGCCAGATAAAACAAGGTGGAGGACCGGATTCAGCCCACAGGCCATGAGTTTGACACGCCTGCTGTAGATTACTGCTATCTGGACACTTGCACAAACTATGAAGAAGTCAAATTTACAAGTATTATCAGTTTCCTTCACTCTAACAGAAGAACCATCTATGAAAAGTTTTCTGGTTTCAACTCCCCCTCCTCTCCCACTTTTTGTTTTTAATAAAGAGTATTTATGCCAAGACTGAAAAATGCAACAGATCCCTATCTCAAGTTCTAGAAGAGTTACTTGATATTTATTATATTACTTGAAGAAGCAGAATGTAAACAAGTAACTAAAGACCACTGCCTGTCTGGGTAAGTCTGGAGCACTCCTGCAAGCCAGTGAAGTTAGTGCTTTCTACCAATTTTGCACTACCCTTGTCAGCAGAATAGCTAAGCTGTTTCTGGGCTGTGTTAAGTAGTCTGATGATTTGGTCTATCTGGGCTCATTAGCTTTGGCAAAGTCCCAGCGCTTTCTGAGCTTCTTATGTCAATACTCACTGACTGCTCTGAAATCCAGGAAGACTTATTTGTTCACTTCCCAACCAGGCAGATGGCATGCAGCACCTCCTGTATGTGAACTGCTGTAGGGTTACTGTGGTAGCAGGTCCAAACCAGGTCTGCTCTGCCTTCCATTTCTTGCCATGCATCAGTACCCTCACCCAGAGAAAGTACCAAACGTCTAAGCAGGAAGCAAGAGGGCACTTCTCATTCCACCAAGAAAACTGGGGTCAGGATGTTCAAACTCTACATGAAAAATGAACGTCACAGGATTACATTGGTTCTTCTCTCTTCCACCAGATATCACTGTAGCTTCACTGCTTCTCTGTACAGTTTTGAAACGACTGTTTCCAAACTTTCTTTCTTGACACCATTTTTGCACATGTCTATCCCAGAGTCCTGATAGCAATTTCTGCAGGTTTGTCAGATGCAAATAGGTGTAAAATCTGCAGTCATAGCTGAAGGCTTCCTCTTTTGTGCTGGAGACTTGGGTGATTCCTGGAGGAAAGACTGTGAAGGACTCATCTCTGGCATACCACTGGGCTCTACTCTCTTTTCCATCCTTTTCGATATGTCAGCAAAGAAAACCACTGGGGATATTTGACTCTGACCACTGAACACAGAATTACTGTTGTGCTGTTGATAATACCTGTGTTTTCATGATAAATTCTTTGCTTGTAGGTTTATGGAGTATGTCAACAGTGCAGCTAATAAACAAGAGGCAGACATCAGGCATCAGACAAAATGAATGCACTCAGCAATGAGAATAGTGTGTATCATACCGAATACCACAAAAACCACAGGAGAAATGTACTAAGGGAAAGGCTGACGCACTTGTCACAGGAATACCCTACATATCTCTGTCTCTTCATCTTTGTTCCTTCTGAGTACTGAGAAAGCCAGACTTCATTGACTTTGAACTTGGACAGAAAAATAAGCAGGCTGACTCATCAAAGAATTGGTTTGCCTCTTCTTATGCAGCGTAGTTCTGGGTGACTGAGGAAGAACCAGATGGCATGGGTAGAAAATGGGTAAAAATTTTGCATTTTTACAGGAAGTTAGTTAGTCCCTGATTATTCCTAAGCAAAACAAAGGGACACCAAGATAAAATTAGCTGAAATAAAAAGACTTCTAAGGTATGATCCTGCAAATAATTTATTATGGTGACAGAAACATTTGACTTAGTCAGAGTGAGTATTCTAATTTTTAAATAAATTTTATCATGTCTTTTTCACAGAATCATAGACCACAACAGATCACAGAAAGGTTGAGTTGGGAACATGACCTCTGGAAATCATTTGGGCCAAATCCCTACTCAAGGATGGTTATCTAGACCCATCTGCACAAGACCATTTCCACATGGCTTTTGAATATCTCTAAAGGTGGAGACTCTACAACCTCCCTAGGCAACCTGTGCCAGTGCACAGTCACCCTTACAGTGCATAAGTCTTCCCTAATGTTCAAAGGAAACCTGTGTTTTGTCTTGTGCCCATTGACTCTGGTCCTGTCACTGAACACCACTGAATAAAGCCTGGCTGCTCTTTGTACCCTTCCTTCAAGTGGGCGTCAGATACCACTAATATCAATGAAGGATGTGATGTCAATGACGATCCATTGGTCCTTTAAAATTATTTGTCTTTAACTCAAATTCTATACTGGAAAAGAATAAAGAACTGATTCAGAAAATGAACACAACAGTGAAACTTGTAAGCCACTCTAAGTCAGCATATGAAGAAATTAACACAACAGGCCACAATGTGTAATCAATAAATGAGGTGCCAGGTGTAGTTATTCCACTTGGCAAGTTGCATATGTAAACACAGATGTCCATATTGTTTGGAGTTTCATTTCTGCACTCTTTCACCTTCTTAAAGCAGATAAAAGCTTTTCCATTCTGGGGATATAATCATTTTGACAAAATAAACACCCTCCAGTTGCTAGTAAAAAACAAGAGTGGAAAGAAGAAAATGAGCAGAGAAATACCTTTGTTATCACCTATATTTTTTCTAAAGAAGCGTGCTTGGGAATTTCAGCACTGCTGATAACTGTTACTGAATATTTTAACAGTCTGAAAACATGGGTCTCTGTCCTTGTGAGACAAACCTGAAGCTTGGGACTAAGGAGACCAAGTAGATATGAACAGCAACACAGTCATTCCTCAATAAGAAGGGTGGGGAATGACTTCTAGAATGACAGCATTTGCATTCTTCCCACACTGTCTGTCAGGGAAGGACTAGTGGATAAGAGACATGTGAACAGAGTACTCAAAGCCTCAGCAGTGACTCAGAAACAACAGTGTTCTGTTTGGCATGGGAGAGGGACTGCTTGAAATGATTCCTCGGTTTTTTTTGTCTCACTGCAGTGAGAGGAGACCTGTGCTGGGACTTGCAAAGGAAAAGTTCACTCCTTTTCCTAAGCTAAGATTGGAGCCATCTGTCCTTACTCCAGAGATGATCCCAAGAAAGCAGTTGACTACCAGAATGGGAAAGAGCTCTTTGCTGCGCAAGACTTCAGTTTCCATGTGGCACAAACATTTATGAAGAAGTTAGGAAAAATGACAGATGCTGTAGAGGGAAAACACCAAAACATCTGAAGAGGTTAGGGGTCAGCTGAAAAGCAAGAAACTCTTAGAAATGCTGGTAGAAGTCTGCAGGTTTCAAGCGTTGATTAATGTGTGTGTCTGCTATCTGTCCAGAGACAGATCTGGTCCAGTTCCTTTTTGAAAATAGGGGATAAGAAAACAGTAGTAGTCTTAAAGGCCCACCTTTTTCCATGCACAGTGAATGTGTTCTTCTGCTGTTTCCCCCTTCCAAAAGTCATTAGTGAAGATCACTAGTGGCAGCAGTGAGAAGTGCCAGTTCCAGCCAGTCTTTCTCCATACTGGGAAATGAAGTCTTGAAGGTGGAAAGCTTCCAAATTGCTGCAGAACACCACCAGAAATCACCATTGCTTCACTTTTTCTTCCTGCTGAGACTTGTCATCCTTAAAGCTATGGGGAGTGCTATTGCACAAGGCTGGCACTGCTAAGGCAAGAAAATTTCCTGACCATGACAGCTGCCACTGACACAATCTGCAGAGCTCTTCATTGAAATATGGCTCAGTATATTCTAGTGCAGCTCCTCTACCCTAGACAGCTTTGCCAGGCTGTTTTGATTAATCTTGTTACTCTTTGGTGTACTAGCCCCTAAAATAATGGATGAACAAGAATAAGCACAGAGCAATGAGTAGATTTGGGCCATCTACTTCAAAAAAGGATGCTATATCTTATTCTGAGGAGTCTTTTTATGGAAAAAAATCATAGTTAGGTTACCCTGAAAAACTCCTATAACCTTTGAAGAGAGAGAAATGAGATGCAGAGTGGAGCTCTGTTTTGGGGCAATCATGTGCTTTGTCTTCTCTCCAAAGATTTAAGTGTAGCAGAAACGGATATTTTAGAAGTCTCTAAAGTATCCACTGAATAACTTTATAACCCTTAGTAAAGATAGATCTGATCAATTAATTTCTATAATGATTAGATTCTTTTCCCCAGCCCACATTTCCTCCAGGAAAACATAATTAAACTGCATTGTTGCTCCTGCTTTTCTACCTTTCCACTGAAGAACTGAGGTTTGCTGGACAAGTATCATCCAGTTTGTTTTCACATGTGAGAGTGCTTGTTTTGGATAAGAGGCTACCAACAAACTAGTACCTAGTTTTAAACATAGTACTTCAAGTAAAAATGACCCCCAAAAGTGAATCCAAGTAGGGCAAGAAGAGCGATTAAAATTTTAGAAGTAATGAAGTCTGGCAAAAGACAGCAGATGACTGGATTTTTTTTCTCTTTTTCTCTCTTTTCTAGAAGAAACTTATTAAATCCTACATGCTAGAATGGAATAGTGATTACTTATTACTAGCCTCTGCTGGGAAGCAAACAAGAACAAATGGACTTACTTTGCAGAAAATAGTAATGGGAAAGTTTTTAATACAATATTGAAGAACTTGGACAGGATACTAAAAGAATTTCTGGAATCTCACTGGGAACTCTTTATTCTTCAATTCGACATTAGTGTGTTGTCTGCTTGTGGTCTACACATGGCTAGGAATGTCTTAGTGCAGGGATCTGACGTAGAGAGGGTAATCTTGTTAGACTCTGCTCCTCACCTGTGCAGAGTGGATAGGCCCAGTGACAGCAGATACAGTGACAAAGGATGGCCTTAAAGAAAATGACTCTGATCACTTGTCTTCTAAATAGCTTTGATCACTTTCTTCCCAACCCATTCTCATACTCTTCTCCAGACTTTCACTGCTTTAATCCTTGTCTTTTCCTGACAACCCAGGAGAGAAGAAGGACCGTGAATTGTAAAAACAGTACCTACCATCTGCAGGCAGAAGTAAGCGATGCATGTTATGGACCAGGAGTTTACAAGGTGGTTGCACAATTTCATCTGCAGCAGAGGAGGTTCAGGTGTGAAATGAAGCCGTCTCTTCACTGACATTCACAGCTGAAGAAAACAAGCAAGGCATATGAAATGACACAATCATGAATTGCTCTTTTCAGATCTGTAGAGTATTCCTACTTTTGTCTTTGAGGCTTTGATATTTATGTGCCTGCTGCATCCATATTCTCACTACAGATCATGATTTCCCAGGAAAAGCAATGCAAAGGCAAGAGAGCACATGTCGTTCCCTTTCCTTGGTCAATTCATAATGGAGGACAGGGAGATGAGGAGGCACTCCTTTCCTAGCTGGAGTACTTGTTGGGGAACAACTGGTAGATGGGTACAAGGAGTGCCAGTTTCTCCTTTCAATAGCGAGTAAGATTGGAGTTCCAATATCTGCACTGCTGAGCTTTCAGTGATGAAAGATCACTTCAGTACCATACTTTATTGGTGAACTGTGGAAATCCATTCATCATCCTAAGTGTTGGTCAAAAAAAGGAATCTCAAATGAGATTGCTGAAATGACTAGGCACTGAATTTTCTGGGAGCATATTTCCCTGAAGAGTTGCACAAGAGTTGTCTTATAAGACAAAGACTAGAACAAAGATTAAGCCCAACATTGTTCTCTGTCTCTCACTAACTATATCTGTCTTCAAAAGCTACAAAAATGTGAATAATATTAGCAGATCATGCTGGAGTAGGGGTGGAAGAGGGAAATGGGATGCACTATATCATTTTACCTATTAGTCAGAAATCTATTTCTCTTGCTTCAGTTGCTTAGAGAATGCAAAAAGCACAATTCACTGTGAGCATGTTGTAACCACTTAGCATGATCTTCTCCCAATATGAGCTTCTTTCGCTAGGAGCCTGAAACAAAATCATAGTCTCTGTATGGCTTTGTGTACTTAAACATACAGGATGAACCTCTCAAGACTGCAAGCAAAGAACAACGTAAGCAAAAGTTCCGAAAGTTCAGGACTAACAATCTAGTTTACAAAAATAGTAGTGTTGCATGTCTCTCACCATTGGTATAAATCTGTGACCGCAATATTAAGTTCTGCATCACCGACCAACTTTTTATGTGAACCTTTCTGCCAGGCAATGATTAACGATAAAAAGAGACTGGATTCAATTTCCAGGCATACGTGCCAAGATGCTTAAGGAAGATGCCTTGATCTTCTCACCCCCAAACCAAGGAAATTTATTTGCACATCTGAGCACTCAAAAGCTAGGAAAAGCTCTCCATTTGCAAAATGTGATGCATAGAAGAGGGCTAAAGAGGACTCCTGTGGAAAGACAGTGCAAGAAAACTTTAACTAGCAGAGTCTTGGTGAATGGTAGATGAGCTTCTCACACCACAGTTACTCTGGTAATAGTCCTGATGTAGTTCTCCAGTCCTTGTGAAGATAAAGGAAGTCAACTACAACCTCTTGTCTGATTATGCTCCTGTCTAAGTATCCAGTTCTGTAGTCCAACTTCTTCCCAAGGTGATCTCTTGCCCCAGAGGCATATGGAAACCTGTCTCATCCATTGGGTTGATCACATTATGGTAGTCAAGTTCTGGCTGGCTGGTTTGTACAGGACTGCTGTTCTGCAGATGCCTCTTGCTTCAGGGCATGGCAGTGCCTGTTTCTGTTGTGCTCCTTTAGAAGAATGGGAAGGCTGAGGGAACAAACATGAAGGATGATGCTGCTCCTTGGGTCAGTCAAATCTAGGACTCAACAGGCACACCCTGGCAAATATATCTGGCATTTTTCAACTAGTCCTTGGTCATCATGCTTCAACTGATGCCTGCCCCTGGGGTAAAGTGATGATGCAGACAGTCCTGTATGGAGGCAGAAGTTGATACCCTTGATGGTATTGCCACTGTAACGCTTGTGCAGGGCTGCAGATTTGACACTACAGCATGGAATAAGATCAAGGGTTTGAAAGTGGCCAACAACAGCACTTGAGGCAAACAGCACTCTTGGCAAGGATCCCTTCATGTCTCCCAGCTCTAAAATTGGATAGGATTGTTGGCATGGTACACTCATTCAGACCCACACATTCAGGCATGGCCAACAAAAGAGAGGCTGATGACAGACAGCGAGTGCCAAGGAAACAAGATTGATGATTCCTCCTGAAAGAGTGCACCAGATAGCTGAAACCTGACAAGACTTTGCAGAAATGGAGATGGCACCACATGCCCTAGCTCCACTACCAGCCAGTCTCCTTCCCCTGAGAACACTTGCCCTGTCAGCAACACTTCAGAAAAGATGGTAAAAACTGCTCTGTGCCTGAGGTTGGTATGCTGATTTCAAAGCTCAAAAGAGGCAGAAATATTCCTTTAGGATTTCCCTTAAAGACTAGATGTTCCTTCTTTCACTCCAGGGAATGTTTTTTACTGGAATATCAGGATTAGCACACTAGTGAAAATGACTGAATGTGAGTGCTTGCCCAGCCTGCTACATATGTCATCTTGGTTTACTTCTCTTCTTCTTTGTGTCTCTTTTAGCTTGGGGTAAAAAATCTGCCTCTTGTGAGCTTAGAGAAAGGATATCAATCTACCTCAGCTCAAGTGGTGAATACCTGGGAAAGGAAGGGACAAGGACAGATTGACCAAGGCTGGAGAAACAAATGTAAAGATCTAGTGCTGATCTGTCGCATCAAAACTCTAAAGCATCATTGGCTTTGATATCACAGTTTCAAGATAATTTAACATAACGTGCTAATGCTACTTAACCTGTCTTTGCAAACATTTGGCTTGAATATCTAATGTGTTTACCAATTAAAGTAATTCTTTAGTTAAATATATTGTGTTTTGTAGTTATCAGCAAAATCGAGAACTATATGGTACCTAAAGGAAAACCCCATCTTATTTCCCCTCCCCCCCCAGAATTGATCAAATCGATTCCTGTAGCACTGTTAACTTTCTAACCTGACTATCGCTTCTCTTGTGGTGTTATGTAATAACACACTATGAATCCTATCACAGAAATATTCAAGAGCAGAGCACTGCATAGCTGAGGATTTGTCTCCTACAATGTACATATTGGATTTTGATCACAAGGGAAATCACTTCAGAAAAAGATTCTGAATTTTCAGTATGTATCTTGGCAGAACATTTTTGATAGTGAAGTTATCAAGTGCTATCTCAAATCTTAGATAAATCACGGTGAAGAAGATGTCAAAGGCACAATGAAAGCCATACTTTAACTGTGTCCTTTCCACAGAGCTTTGTACAGACAAACACAGCTTTGCTCCTGTTCCTGAAACGTGCTGACTTGCTGAGTTAAAGGAAGACCAAACTTCTGGCTTGTCTGTGGGAAGGGTAGGCCTCCAGGACAAGCTGCAGCATTTCACAAAATTGTCTCTAAGACAGGGAAAAGGTAACGGAGGAAGCAGAGAATGAAAGGCCAAGGATGACCGCAGAGGGAGGTGAAAATAATAAATTTGCTGGATGACCTAGCAGAAGAGGAACTTGAGGTGATTGTGTGGGATGTGGCTGTTGAATATGCCAGTTGATACAGAGGTGATATGGCACCTTGTGAAGGTGAACAACCAAACTCCATAAGGACAGGCTCTCAAAATTTCTGCCTGCTTCCTATCTTATAAGCTACAGGATTCCCAAACATTATTTCTACCAGCACATAAGTAATTAAAACACTACCAGGTATCGTGCTGGCAAGACTCACCCGTCTCAGTTCGCTTCCTGAGGGAGCACAGTGCCTTTAGATCTAAAAGTTTGGTTGCTGTCTTCTTGCAACAACTCTGAAGAAGGCAATCTGTTACAGTAACTTTGACTGGTGTGGTCCCACCTTGAATACTGTGTACAGTTTCATGCTCCACAGTGTAAAAACGATAAGAAGGTACTGGAGAGCGTCCAGAGGAGGCTACAAAGCTGGTGAAGTTTTTAGAGGGGAAATCATATGAGGAGGGGCTGAAGTCACTTGGTCTTTTCAGTCTGGAGGAGAGGAGGCTGAGGGGAGACCTCATTGTCCTCTGCAGCTTCCTCACAATGGGAGTAGGAGAAGCAGGTGCTGATCTCTTCTTTCTCGCGACCCAAGAGAATGACAGGAAGGTGTTCTAGGGGAGGTTTCAGTTACATATTAGGAGAAGGTTCTTCACTCGGAGGGCGGTGGAGCACTGGAACAGCTCCCCAGGGAAGCAGTCATGGCACCAAGTCTGACAATATTCAAGAAACATTTGGACAACACCCTCAGACATATGGTGTGAATATTGGGGTTTTCCTCTGCAGGGACAGGATTTGGACTCAATGATCCCTGTGGGTCCTTTCCAATTCAGGACATTCTATGATTCTGTGACTTCATTGTGTTTCAGATATTATCTCAAATTCTCTTTTTCCTTAATTTGAGCTTTTACTATTAGCACAGTATATATGTATTTTATATATATAATATTTGCACCCTTGTTTGTACACTTGGTAACGCCTATACTCCGTAATCATGTACAAAGTCATGTCCATTAAATACCTACAGCCAAACTATTTTCTGGGGGAACAAAAGAGACAGTACTGCCTCCCCTCACCAAGATGAATAGTTTAAACCCTGTGGTGGGACAGGCAAGAAGCGGTTGAGTCACGCAGAGCTTTACTTCTCTGTACTATTAGCCATATGCAATCCTTCTCTCCCAGACCCTCCACAAAGAACGTGGTAGGTTCAGGAGCTCAAACTGGACATCAAATTGTGGTTTACAATAGTCAACATTTTAAAATAAATAAAACTAAAAAAACCATGCCCAGATCAACCCTCTCATTCCTCACCATGGGCACACATAAGCATTCACAGTAGACAAGCACTGTTCTGGCAGTTTAAAACTCATATGGCCATCCAAAGTGTGAAGAAAAAAGATTGCTCTGTCTTTGTCCTCCACACCAGAAGTCACCATGCCCTATCCTTGGCTTATGAGCTGCTGCTCTTTGGGAGGGGGCTGCTTAAAGCTGCTCCAAGCATCTCAGGGAGCTCTCCACAGTGGGACTGGGAGTTAAGCTAACGATGGGTCTGCCTGGCACTGCCTTTTTGCTCCCCCAGATCACAGCCTGGCAGCTATTCCCATATCATGCTGCTTCATATCCAGAGGCTCCTTTAAGAAACAGCCTCATTTGTCTCTAACGAGGGCTGCAGAGAGGAGCAGAGGGAGAAAGTGAGTGACTGGGTACTGTGGGATTGTCACTACCTGGCTACATGTGCTTTTGTTGCCTGCACTGTCAAAGTGAGATGTGTGCAGGGCTGAGATGGCCTGGCATAACTTTGTATCAGATTAATGAACTATTTCTGATAGAAGGAATACTCTCTATCTTATACAGGACTGCAGAAAAGATCAAGATGGTGCCCTTTTTTACTGTGTTTGGTTTTTCCCCCTTTGATTTGAGTTTAGCCTCCTTGCCAGTCCTAATCCTCTACTGGAAAAGCTCCAGAATAGTCTGATGAATGTGCAATGCCAGCTTTACCAATCAACATAGGTGTCAAAGGAAGGCAGCAGGCAATTTTCTGAAAGAGAGTATCATTGCCATACTGTCATAACTCTGAGCCCAAGGTCAAAGAAAGAAGCATTTGATGCTCCTCTATTGCTGCATCTCTCAGGATGAAACATTTCTAATACTTGTCAGGGAAAGTGCTACACTCAAACAATTGTAAAAGCACATGGGCTATGCTACACCTCAGATTCTTTGCATACATGTCAATAAAACCTTTTCCTTCTCTAAGCCATCTGTAGCTGTAAACAGAAGGATCTGTTAGAGCAAATCCAGAGGAGGCTACGAAGATGATCAGAGGGCTGGAGCACCTCCCCTATGAGGACAGGCTGGGAGAGCTGGGGTTGTTCAGCCTGGAGAAGAGAAGGCTCCAGGGAAACCTCATAGCAGCCTTCCAGTGCTTAGAGGGGGCCTGCAGGAAAGCTGGAAAGGGAGTCTTTATCAGGGAGTGCAGCAATAGGAAGATGGGTAGTGGTTTTAAGATGAAAGAGGGGAAATTTAGATTAGATATTGGGAAGAATTTTTTTCCTGTGAGGGTAGCAAGGTACTGGAACAGGTGTCCCAGAGAAGTCGTGGGTGCCCCATCCCTGGAGGTGTTCCAGGCCAAGTTGGATGAGGCTTTAAGTAACCTGATCCAGTGGAAGGTGTCCCTGCCCATGGCAGGGGAGTTGGAATTGAATGATCTTTAAAGTCCTTTCCTAGCCAAACTGTGCTATGATTCTATGATATTAATACAGCAATATTTCCTCTGCACATAAATCCTAAGCATCGTAATGACTCTTCTGTTTGCACAGCTTTTAATTCAATTAGGGAGCTGTGTGGCAACCATGTTTTCTATTCATTGAAGTCAGTTATTACCATTACATATTTATAATAACATATATGTTATCTAAATGTATTTTCCTCTGGGTTTGAAATTCTAGGTTTCAGGTTGCATGCACCCCAGATTTCCATTACTACAGGGTAAGAAAGCATACTGGTGTCTTTCAAGTCAGACATCTGTTTAGAATATTTTGTGGCCATGCTAAGTCTTAAATCAATTTAGTTATAAAAACAAATATTCGTTAGAGTATTAAAATAAAAGAATAGGGATGATTTATTGCTTGGTTTTTTGCAACTGATTTGTCTGAAGCAAGATAGACCATATGGAATGGACTGAATTGAAAATTCACTCATATGCAGTTATTTATTGATTTTTATGGACAATAATGACCTCTATAGGCTCTTCTCTGCCTTTTCCCTGTTGCTTTAGCACCTTCTTTTAATACTTCAGGAAATCAGGCTTGTTCAGCTGTCTGCATGCCTTCTCACGATAGAATGAATAATAGGATAAATTGTATTTTGGTATTTGCTGTTATAAATATTTTCTTATCTTTTTCTTTCTACTTACTCCTATTGGGAAAATACAGTTAGAATTTAGATCTCTAAACATAATTTCTACTTTCTCTAGTCTCTATAAAAGTCTGCTAAACTTTTCTTCTTGCGTTTTGCTGTGATTCACATGTCCATATTGACTTCTGCATAAGAAAGGTTGAGGGAATTTCTAGAGACAGAATTGGAGCACACAGAAGCATTCAAAAAGTGCATGCAAAAAAAAAACATGCAAGGAATATCTTGTTATCAGAACTCATTCTTCTTATAAGATCTCTGCATTTATTTTGAAAAACTTTATTTGTCTTTTTCATCTCCATTCCTCCAGTGTCTTGTAAAGGTCTTTTTGTTCCCCAGGCACCCATCTACAATTTCTGGTCTAGGCACCAGGTCCCATCCCTGCCTGAGGTCAACCTTCCCCTTGGAGGGGAAGCAATGACAGAAGTGTCTGAGTTTCACTACCGAGGTCGAGGTCATTGTCACTTCCAGGGTGCTGTTATCTGAGATCTCACATCTACAGCTATTCCAGGTAGCAGTTAGCAGCAGTTTCAGCCTTCTGTTCCTCATGGCTCCCAGACTGACTTCCCGCTGAGCAAGCAAGCAAGTAGGTAGGAGTCCCTGCATGCAGGCAGAAGCAGCAGCGCATCAGCCAAAGTTCTTCTTTCCCTCTCTGCAGCATTCAGAAGCCTTCAACAAAACCACAGCACAACAGCCTTACTAACATACAGCCCTTTGAGAAACAGGAAGAGGAAAATGGAAGCAAAAGTAACTTAGACAATGAAATTTTTGTTGCTGGGTGACACAGTTAATAGACAAACTTTAGAAGTGTGCAAGTGTAGAAAGACATTCGATAACAGGTAAGTCTGAAAAAATTTAAAAAACCCCCAACTGGTCATCATCATGCTCTTTTGAGCTGTGATTTGACGTGTGCATTTCTTATGGGCATTTGATTGAATTAGGGACTAAATAAGGAGTGAGGATGGCTTGCAGTTTAACAAGTATGTTATCCCAACACTTTACACAACTTTTTTTCTTTTTTTTTTTTCCTGAAGTAGAACATGAATAGAGAAAAACTGAAATAAAAAAAGATAATTTGAAATTACTGTCCCTGACAATCTGGAGATGTACTGTATTTCAATCACTTTGTACTTCAGGAGTTTATAAAAGCAATATCAAAGGAATAAGAAGAAACCAGTGTTGCTTCATGAGGAAATGCTTATGTTTATGAGAATATTGAGAATGTCTGTCTCTTTTTTAAAATAGTGTGTGTCATTTATAATATCAAGAAGAATATCATATTAGCTTCCAGCTCCCTGCTAGTTTCCCGCACATGATCACCTCCCTTATCGGTAGTCTAAAAATAATGGGAAATATTAAAAAGTGAGCAAAAAGATACATTTGAGAAGCCAGTTACATGCAATAGGCTATAATACTAGAGATAAAATGGATATTCTGAGTATGTACGTGCTTGAAATAATGACCATCACAAGAAGGCAGATAGAGACTGAACTCTATAATTATTTTCCAGAAGTGAAGTGGAGTTACGTGAGAAATTGGTGGCATGGGGTCTTGAAAACAAAGGTATGGATGGTAGTCTAGGTTCAGTGTTCAAACCAGCCCTTTGAATGAACATGTGTTTTCCACCAAGTAGAGAGGGTTTGAGGATAAAGCAGACTGGTATTTCAGAATTTCTGCTTTGAAACCCCATTGAGGCATAGATTTACTAAGCAGATGAAGGGTCTATAAGGCATCTAGTAGCACTACTCAGAACTTGCTTCCTGGTCACACAGCACAGGTTATGTGTATGGGTCTCTAGCCTCGTACTTCATGTGCACAGCAACTCTAGCTGGTTTTGTGTCTTTACGTATACATCTATATTTGTACATGTGAGCCTATAGATGATCACACCGCTAATACAAAACCAGTACATCGTGATAACTTTCATCTCAGCCCTGTGAAATACTGAGTTCTACTTCCAGTCCTGCAAAGTGTCTAGATGCATCCCTGAACTTAAATGCTTTTGCCTGTGGTTAGATGCTTAGACTGCTCAGGTCTAGATTCTTCTGCAGGAGGGAGCAGAGGAGTAAGGAGGGCACTGCCCCCCTGCCTCTTCGGTGAGTGATGGAACTTACTGTTCCATTTACAGTTCCGTTTTAAAAATAGATGCTGGGCAAGTAAGCAATTAAAATTCAAGAAGGAAAGCAGAACTATCTGGCAGTTGTTCAGTAAGCTTAACTTGTATAAAAAAGATCCGCACGTAGCTGGTATAAGTATAAACAGTCACCAGTGTGAGATTATGAAAAACAATTCTTGCCTGGCAAATGTAATTACTTTTAACAAAATTTAAAAACCAGGGAGTGAGGAGAACACAGCACAAATATTGTCTCTGCAGGCTAGGTCATGAAATAAGTGCCCATAAAACATCTGAACTGTTGTCTTCGAGTGTATCGATGCAGACAGGTGCAAAAGAGTCCAAATTCCAAGTTGGACATATGCTAGCTCGGCGCCATTCCCAGTCAGATGAACTCATATAGAGATCTGGTAGAGTGATCGGAACACCATGTGGTGACACTGCTGCTAAATCAGAGCTGTTCATGCCTGGTCAATGAGCTCAGATGTTTTTTCACACACCAAGACACCTCCTATCTCTTCTGTGGCATTGCATTCACCAGGAGAAGTGATGAACAATAGTTGTCCCATGACTGTCTTACCATTATCCAGCACTTTCTGGGCTCCATCCTCCGCCTCCCCAATTCTCTTCTGGGTAAACCACTCCCTGTCAATGCCCTGGCAGCAGATGCACCATTGTTCCATGTAGTGGAGAGCTATTCAGTGTTGATGGCCTTTGATTTCTCTTTCCAAAAGTAGGCCTTTGCCAGATAGGATTTTACTGGTAGGGTTCTGCTGGCAAATCTTCCTAAAATAAGCACAGTTTGTAGTCCCTCAAGATTTATTGTGGCCTGAATTGGTCTAACTTGCATCAATTCTGTGAATGTAATAAGTGCAGACAATATGAAAGCCTCTCAGAAAACGTCCAATATAAAATAGATACACTAATTTGCTGTGAAGGTTACAACCGTAAATAACATTCAGAAGAAAAGTAAATAATGCCATCCATAATTTGGCACAGACATGCTTCCAATGTGTCACATCCTGATGGATTGGGGATATGTCTGTGTCAAACTATGAATTCGGTTTTTGCTTTTTGAATGCCATTTACAATTGCAACTGTCCATGCGGGTTATTGCATTATTTTTATAGCCAAGGCTCTGTCTGGGAAGATGTAACAGAGCAATCAACAACATTGACTGGTTCTATTTTGCTGGAACAATTGTGTTCCTGTGAGCTGGGCTGTTCAATTTTCATGTGCAGGACAAGAGGACCGGGATCCAGGCTTCCTCTCATTTTGAAGAACATGATCAAAGAGGGCCTGAAATATTTTATGCAAGGACATTTGCCAAAGTGAGGTCTCCCTGTTAAAGCATGACAAGAGCGGTCAAGCCAAAGACTTAACAGTGATCATGAGGTCAGGTGGTGGGGCACTGCAGAGAGATACAGCTCTGAACTGCTGGGGGAGCTGGGAAGCCATGCAACTGCAGCCACAGAAACCTGCCACGCAGCTGGTGCCACCCTGCTCACTGCTGCCCAGGGCAAGAGAGAAGAAGGGAAGGTCCAGGTGCTCTCTGAGACTCCTATTGCTCTCCCATCCCTCCCTTCCCAGTAATTTCATACCCAAGCACTGCATTTTCATTTAATCTGTACCACAAGCAACCTGAGAGTCAAGTTTTGTACAGATGAAACATCTGTAACATCTTTGCTTTCCTATATATTATTCGTGATGCCTGTATCTTGATAATTCAGTTTTCCCAAAAGGATTGTCCCTGGATATAGAGCTAAGCCAGCTGTGGCCACAGAAGCTGCAGCACTGTGTCTGGGGTGAAGGCAAGCATTGCAGGGCACTGCTGTCCACAGCATCTGCATCTCAGGTGATACCTTAGCAGTCCAGGGCTAAGTAGCAATAGACAGTTCCTCCCCATAGTAACTATTCCCAGAACTCTGCTGGGGCTCAACATTCAAGAGTCTTTGCTAAGGACTGGCATCCCACCAGGGAGAGGATTGCTTTTCATTTTGCTACCTAGGACTTCCCACATCGGCCTGCTCTCATTTTATCTGTTCTGTCCTTAAGCGTTCCTGTGCAAGAGCTACTTTAGTGCTTATCTAACACCACTTGTAAAAGGCCTTGCTGCTTGATTGGGATCCCCTGCCACTTCCAGTACAACCCAGAAATCCGTTGGCAAGATGTTCCAAAGGAAACAAAAATCCGTGCTAATTAAAAAACCAAAATCCCAGCTATTACTCAGCTTCCTGGTGAAGCTGGTGAATATGGCGCTGAACTGAGGGTACCAGTAGGCAGAGGGAGATGTAAGCAACAAGTGCAAAGGGTTCCATATCAGGTAGAAACCAGGATGGGCAGAGAGGCAGAGGGAAGACCCCTCCAGAGGGACCAATGCTGGGTGGGGCTGAGGCTACTGGAAGGTGGAGGCCCCATTCCTGGAAACATTCAAAGTCAGTTTGGATGGGGTTCTGAGCAACCTGATAGAGTTAAAGATGTTCCTGCTTCTGCAAGGTGATTGGACTGGATGACCTGTAAAGGTGCTTTCCAACTCAAACCTGCGATTCTATGGTTCTATGTTTCTATAATTCTGTGATTTAGCGGTTCTATAATTCTATTATTCTGTGATCCCATGATTCTATAATTCTATGATTCTGATTCTGTAACTCTGTGGTTCTATGATTCTATAAACCTATGATTCTATGATTACTTAAGTCTATGATTCTATAATGATATAATTCTGTGGTTCTGTGATTCTATGGTTCTATAATTCTACAAGCCTATGATTCTACAATTCTGTGCTTCAAACCTACCGGAGGCTGGGAAGGACCCGCACCTCACTTTTCCCTTTTAACTTTTCGGGAGAACCGGGCGGGCAGGTGCGCGGCACCTGGGTTTGTGTCTGTGCCCCGCCCGAGTCCCTCCATCATCCCGTGGCGGCGCGGCGGGCAGCACTGGCAGGGATGCGCTGAGCGCCGCATCCCCGTCCCGCGGCTCCCGCCGGCCCCGCCGCCCGCCCCCTGCAGCCGGTACCGCCGCGCCGGCGCGGCGCCCTCTGCCGGCAGCGAGCGGGAACTGCAGCGGAGGCGGCGGGAATCGCGTGCGAGCGGGGAGCCGGCGGCTCGCCCTGTCACTCGGCCACCTGAATCACGAGGGAAGCGGCCGCCGAGCATCCTCCCCACCTCCCCCTCCCGGCACCCTCCGTCCCCGCTCCCGCCTCCCGCTCCCGCACCCTCAGCCCCGCTCTGAGCCGCGCCCGGGGGCCGCTCCTCGCCCGGAGAAACTTTGCACCCCGCTGGGTCGTGGCGGGGACCGTGGGGTAAGTCCTGGCATCCTGGGAGCTGCTGGTGGGCGGGCGAGGGAGCTGCAGCTCGGGCTTTGCAAAGGGACGGGGTAACTACCGGCTGCGGCCACCTCAGCCCCCAAGCCACCCCTAACCCCATCCCGGGGTATCGGGGCTCGCCCCGGCTCTTTCGGCTGCCGTGGGACCGCAGCGGGGTGGGATGCGATCCCGCTTCTTCCCTCCTGGTGATGGTTTGCAGCTCCGACGCGAAAGCCCCGGGGTGTGCCTGGGAGGGATGCCCGGAATGCTGCCTCGAGGGCTGCGTCCTGGGGAGATCAGGGGGCTCTGCTGTGGCACCTTGGCCACATCTGGCTTCACCCATCTTTTCCCCCTATACCTCCCGAGAGCTTCAGGGGAAAGAAGTGAAATAAAGTTTCACGTTGCCTCTTTCCAGCACGAATTGCACTCACTTGGCATTGAGCAAGGTGGGCACACTTTGGGGTCACTCAGTGCTTCCCCTGAAAATCTTAGTTTTCAGTGGTTTATAACTTCAGAGCCAAGCGTTCTTGTTCTGTTTCAGTTTGAGAAACCGAAGGGGGAAAAAATCAGTGAGGGAAGGACGAAGCGTGTGTACGGGCTCCCGGTGCTCTTTCTGACTTTGCGTTACTTTGTTTATTAAACAAGAATTTCGTCAGTCTTCAGGCAAAGCTGTAGTTTCATACCTTTATTAAATAATAACACAAAAAGCATAATGCCAAGTTATGTCACGTAAAAAATTTTCTCTTTTTTTCTGAAGACGGGCACAAGCAATGTTTGTGCGTCATTTAGCGAGTTTCTAGGAGATAGACTATTAAGACCAAATGAAAAAAAGAAACAAAAACCACCAGAAAAAAACAAGGATATGCTTGATGTTGTTTGGTAGTTGGAGGTTTCAAAAAGACAACCAGGACTGAATTTAAATAAAACTGACTGATCTGGTTGGGCTCAGAAGTAGTCTATTGAGGAGAATGTTGATGCACATATGTTTGCACTAGATAAAATAAAACAGTTCTCCTTTATGAACCGTAGAGAGTGTTATTATCCAGGGCTAAGACTAAAGCTTTGCATTTAAGCAAGAGACTTAATGACTGACAAGATCAAATTTATTGGCAAGACACTCGGTTAATTTGCAACCAAGAGCAAGAATTTATTTCCTTGAAAAACGAAGTACTTAATACCGTAGATATTAAGAACAAGAAAAAGTTACCAGTTAAGTTTTTGATAGTAACTTTAATGCTGTAACTCCTGGCGGCACCTCCTGCCTGAGCACCAGCTCATGCAGTCCTCACTTTTCGCTGCTGCATCCACTGCATCTCTGCATCGATATATATGTTTATGACAATCTAGGTGGTTTTTTTCAGTAAATGTTATTTGAGTGTTCTCTTGTCTCAAGAAGAAGACCGAGTTTCTAGGGGCTACGTTGGACTGGTGTGTAAGCATCTCTATTCTTCAGCTCTGCAATTCCAAAGCTCCGTAGAGTGAAAGTGTACTGAAAGGACTATTTTGGCAAAGAGTGGCAGGGAACAAACGCTCACCAAAAAAAATATCCGTGTTGTTGTGGTTTCAGGATTTTTAGTCCTGAACCGTAGGAAGGGGAGGTGTGCTATTGCTTTGACTTCCCATTGATTCCAATTTCTGCCCAGGAATCATAAGGGGAAAATGTAGCACTAGGCCCTGTTTGCAGCGTGGTGCTTATGAAAACCAGCCAGTCGACTATTGATTCATCTGTTTCGGCATATAAACAGATTTAAACTCTACCGTGGAGACTTTAGTAACCAGAAATGATTTTTCCATTAGATTTGCCTTTCTGTAGGTATACCGAAAAATAAAGTAAAAGCAATTTTGACATCAGGAGCTGCCTGTACATACTTGAACTAGACTAAGAAGTTGGTACAGCTTTTGCTGTCTTGTTTTTAAGGGGTTTGATTCAAGCTGAGACCCCACTAAAAGTGGGGGCTCTGCTGTTGAATAACGAAGGTCAGGTGCCAAATCTTTCCTTAATATTCCTGGTAATTACTGCTGACTCATGCTGACATGTGAGTTCAATTAGCCCTAACTGGAATGTAAAGGATGTGGGAGTGTCTCTTTGTGCCCAGAGACAGCAAGGACAAAGCAGATTTTGGAGGAAAATTTAAGGAATTGCCAAGTTTGGGTATGAAGTGTCAGCCAGGTTTTTTTTTTTTTTTGCAGTAGTGTTTGAATAACCCATCAAGTTGAGTCCTGGGACGGGGGTGAATTTGCAGAACATGGGCTTGTCTTCACTGTGGAATAACTGGAGTCTTAACTCAGACATTGCTTCTAATTTGACTCATGTCCACACACACAAACTCGTTGCTGAAGAGTGGTGATGTTTTCAATTTGAGTCGGCTTACCCATGAGGAATAAGCTATAGCTCAGATAACCACAACTCATCAACTCCTAACACAATCTGCCTGAACAGCACAAGTGCAATTTTGCTCATCTCTGACTGCTCCTACTTGAGTAGGGTTACCTGAAGAGCAGGCAGCACCTGCCTGCTTCCCTGCTCCGGGCAGTGTAAAGATGTCATTGGTTTGGCCATAAGGTAAGAAACGGGATGTTTGTCAATGTGAATGTTCTCACACGATTACTGCCTAACTGCCATGTGTGTGACACCTCACTGGTGGTGGTTGCCATCACCACATGGCAATAGCAAGCAGGACAGGATGACTTTGCAGCAGGGCAGCGCTCGCCAGTGCTCAGAATGGGGCATGCCTGTAATAAGATGTGAAAAGCAAAATATTATCTTTGCCCTAGAAATTAATTTGCTGTCAGTTACCAGTTGGTATGAGGTCAATTATATTTCAGAGCATATACATCTTTAGAATATTATTTATTATATAGAATATATAGATATTATACATATTATATATAATATATATAATAGTCTAAAGATGTATATGCTCTGAAATATAATTGATCTCATATATATCTATAAATATATATATAAAAATCTGGCTGTGCTTGGCTAGGAGGAGCAAGAGCTGCTGCTTTGGAAGAAGCAATTACTTTGTTGGCCTTCTTGCAAATTGCTACTAGGAAATGCAGACCAGGATTTCTACTGATATGTTGCGGTCAAAGCAAAGAAGGTGGACACAACAGCAACTATGCAGCCTTAAAAGTACCAAACAGATGCTTTTTTTTTTTAAGAGGAAGATGACCGTAATGCGCCTCCTGCATCTCTATAAAGAACGAATGTTTCAAGGTGCTTTGCATTTGCCTCAAGGGTTAGGGACCAGCTGAACATCCTGAGATGGAAATTCTTTAGGAGCATGTTCGCATTGCTATGTTGGTCCAGAGCTGCCACAGAGCTTTTGAGAACAACTCTGGATTTAGTTCAGCTTACCTTCAGAGTTGTGATTTTTGAGGTATCTACAGCAATTGTGGCTGTATTGTGTCAATGTAACAAATATGAGATGGGTAACTGCCAAACTCGAATGAATGGATTTACAGGATTTCATAGGTGAGGTGGACAAAATGTAGGCACTGCCAACATGATGTCAACGAAATGCACCCCAGATACTTAAGAATCCCCGAGATCCCTAGTGTCAATGTGTGATACAGCCATTGCAGTGTAGACAAGGTAGGATCTGCTCACTCAAGTGCAATCCTCAGGCACACAGCAGTGCAGCTAGAGCTGCAAGAAACCGGGTGTATCTCTTTTATCTTTGTTTTTGAAACCATATTCTGGATCTTATGCTTTCCTTCCGATAGGTGACTTTTGATATGCAGCACCAGGACCAATGCAGGGTGGTGGTGTAAAATTGTGCAATACAGAAGTGCTTAGCAGCTTGGGTTGGTGGAACACCTTTAGTATGGGCATATATGAGCAAAACATTTAGCGTGTACCCAGGTACTTGTTGGATGATGAGGTTGTATTGGGCTGGACCATACTGTCTATGGTTTGGAATCAAAGCTGCATCTGCAGACAAGGGATAAACAATTTGCGTGATGCAGTCTATTAAGCTGGAACTGCAAAGCATGTTTGCAATTATGTATTTGACCGGCCCTGTGACTGCAGTGATGCCTGGTGCACCAGAGCTCTTGCTCTCTATTCAACGGCAATATCCATGCATGTATTAAATGTATTAAATTTTTATTCCTTACTCTTAAACTTTATTTGTATTGATGCTAAATGGTGGCCCTTTCAGTAAGGTTAACTTGCTGAAAACATACTAACATAAAATCAAATTGTGTCGCTCATTAGAACTGTAAAAATGCACCATTGGTGGATTTCTCCCTCTTCTGTACTACTGGAGCTGAGACAGAGTGAAGCTGAATACGTAGCAGTTTTAGGGTCATTGTCTTGCTTTCCCATGAGCTGTTTGCTACAGCTGATGTATCAGTATGCTGATTCCTGGAAGTCATGATGCTGAGTATCCGCTCAAACTTTTTCCTTTATTGCAACTCCAAATATTATGCTCTCACCTCGCAATCAGGGCAGTGTCGTTTGGAAAACAGGCTCTTCTTGACCTCATTGTGATTCACAGGGATTTGCTTCTCAAAAGTGTGTTTTTCTGATTTCTGAGAACTCCTGGTGCACTTGCCAGTTTGACACAGACATGGTGTTTTCTTATTTTTTAGGCCATTTCTAGATAAGCAAAATTTGCTGAGGTTTTTCTGTGGGCAAAGAATACGGGTGCTAGAGATTTTGGGAGGGTGTACTGAGAAGACTAATTCAAGTTGGGACTCTGCGATGGTCTGTCAGAGTTGTTGCCTGTTTCTTAAATGGCTCGAATGACACATCAGAGCATATGGGCATTCATCCTGCAGATGTCACCAAACTGAAATGGGTTTCAGGCACCCTGGAAGACAAAAGTCAAATTTGGAGTGATTTTTGACAGTCACAACCTCCAGAAAACCAAGCAGGATGTGAGTCTCTAAGGTTTTGTGTGAGAATTTATCCTCATTTGGGAATAATCATCTACTCAAATACAGGGTAGGGAATGGCTGGCTAGCACAAGCTAAGAAGAAAAGGATGTGGAAATATGATGGATCACAAACTAAAAGTGAGTCCATAGCATTGCACTGTTATCAGAACAATGGGGTGTAAAAATAGTGTTTTTTCTAAGATATATGAATAATCATTTTGCCTTACTCAGCCCAGGTAGTATTGTGCTCATTTGGGAACAGGGTTCTTGAGGAAAGTACACAGAACAAATTAAGAGTCCAGAGGAAAGCAACGGAAATAATCAGATACTTAGAAAACACCACTTAAAAGAAAAGATTGAAGTAATTGTTTAGTCTAGAGATGCAAACAGTAAAAGGAAAAAAAAGTTAAAGATCTTCAGAAATATGAGACTAGCTGTAAAGTTGAACTTAAGCTGTTGTTTAAATTCATGTCAGCTAAGGCAAGAAATTATGATCTTACATTGCAGTAAGGAAAATTCAGTTTAGGATGCTTAGGAAAAAATTAGTGGTTACAGTAATGGTTAAATGCTGGGATAAAGTCTCTGGAGTACTCATAGAAACCACACTTCTTCAGTACAAGCAGCTTTGGGGAGTGGTTTAACAGCTGTGTTGTTACAGCTATGATGGCCTAAGCATGTAAAAGACTAGAAAGATGTGGCACTTTTTATTATATCAATTGATTTAGCTAGAAAAAAACAGACAAGGCTTTCATGCTCACAAGCCATTTCTCCAGTCTGAAACCTCTGAATGGTTTTGGTACAGCTGCTTCTGTATGAAGCAGGGAAGACTGTTCTGTATGATCTCTTGAGAGTCCTTTCAGCCTCATTTGCAAAGATGTAATGATTAACAAAATAGTTCTGTCTTGGGATAGATGGATGTTCAGGGACTGGGGAGGGAAGGCATACTATAAAAGTGAATAAAAGAGCTCTCCCTTACCCCGCAATTGGGGAGATTCCCAAAGATTTTCACTCCATGAAAAGTTCCTGTTCATTGCTTTTCAGGAGTGGATGATAATCAGTAAATGTTATATTAGCTGCTTTGTTAGTGTCAGGTGGTTTGGATGGTAGCAAATGCATTATGACAAATTATACTGTGGTAGGATGTATCCATAAAAAAATTTGCTTTTTTATTTTAGAGACTAAAAATTTCAGGGAGTTTTGAAGGCAAGAGGTCAAATTTTTGCCCAACTCTTACTTGAATTATATAGTTTTATACTTGCAGTTACTTTTTTATTAAAATTAAATAGAATTCTTTTTAAAATATCTGATGAAAAATTTAGTGAGCGCATAGAAAATACTACTGCTGGGGATATTAACAAGAACAAGTTTGTATGCATTGATTACTTAAGGGTGGTAACAGATAAAAATAGTATTAGAAGACAGCTGTACTTCAGACAACTTGCAAATGCATTTAAGTTTATTTTTTCCTCTGGAGATGTATCTCTAAAACAATAGAAGTATTTATAATAGAAAGTGCCAACAATTGTTAAGTAATGAACAAAAAAAAGGTAGATATTGCCATAGATCTCAGAAACAGAATAGGAATAGGTATGCTATGATGCTTATAAATGAGAAATTTATGTTCCTGGAGAGGAAATCATATAGTTATACATCCATAGTAAAGGAGCTGCAGTGAATTTGAGAACACATTCAAACCTCGGTGCTGGAGTAATACCTTGCCAGTGTAGCAAACAAAACTAGGCAACCTTTCAACCAATATAACTTGTTTAGCTACTTTTATTATCTCAAAAATAATAGCTACGTAAGTTTTTATTTTTACTTTTGTCTTCAGCTTCTGTATCTGAAAAAACAGGTACTTTTGGGTTTTCTTTCTGATTTTTATGTGCTTTGTTAAACTGAAGACTTGTAAGACCTGAACAAAATTATGACCTCACAAGCCAGCCTGGTGCTTGGTGTGCATTTCTAAACTGTGACGTGCTGCTTTCAAGTGCTGCAGTGTTTCTTACACTGTTAGCAAACACATTTTAAAAGACTGAATTTCAGCAATAGCAATAATAACAATGTCAGTTTGAGCATTGAGCTAACATAACTCACTCGCTTCTAAGAGAAAGTATTTCATCTTTCATTTCAATTTTTCTCTGCATTCCCATTATCAATCTCAAGCTTTGAGAAAAACACCTTTTTTTCCCCTGAATGTTTTTTGTTTTTTCCAAGGATCTTCACAGATCTAAGCTCCACTGAACTTCTGTTATGGAACACTTGGCATTTCATCCTCTGCTTCTCAATTTGTTCTACTGAATGACCGAGAAATAAGAACAAAGAGCAAAGCCAGGAGAAGAATGGGATTGCATCTTCCCAACAAGCTGATGTTATATCTAGGTTTATAACTAATTTTTCTCCCTGCACTCCTACTCCTATACACACACATTTCTTGATAACTTTTATAATAATAAAAATGTCAGTCCTTGTTTTGTTGGCCTTAGATCTAGTCCTCTTTTGCATCTTTTCTTGGGGAAAACACTGTGCTGTGTTCTCCTGGTGTCACAAAAGCTCCTCTGAGGGCAGGCTGTGGCTCTGAGACAGACAGACACTTCTTTCTGTATCCTTTCTGTTTGCAGTGATACAGAAATACACAAATATATGAACTATATATGAAATATAAATGAAAAATAGATAAATGCTAAATATATGAAATGTCATCTATTTTGACTCTTATTCTGCACTGGAATGAATCTAAAATCTTTTAAGAGGCCTTTTGTGGAAAAGAAGGAAATGAGAGTACTGTTGTGGTGTATGGCAGACTTTTTCAAAGGACTTGGAAATGGATCTTGGTCCTCTTGCAGGAGGCATCTGCCACCTTATTGCTTACTGTGGAGTTTCCCTGAATTTACAAGCAATCCTTTCCTAATAAAAGAATCCATTTAAATTAGCGCTATTTTGGCTTTACTGTAGGTAAATGTCTAAAAGTGGTTCCTAGTGTTTCTTTCTTCCTGTCTCATCTTCTCATCTGCTCAGTCCTCTAATCTATCTGTAGCTTCCCTTTGTATAACTCGAGGTTTCTCATGTTATTCGCTTTTGTTCCAGAATTGTACCACACTTCTAATTTGGCCTGGTGGATGCACAATGATGGTCTTGCCAAAAATCTTTCTACTACTTCAAAAAGAACCGCAAACCCTAGATAATCAAAGTCTGAGAAAATGACAAGCAGAGTATTAAAAAATAATGATTGGGAAAGTAACACCAGGAATGCTGGTGCATTTACAAAAGGATTTGGAGGACCACTGTATCTTTGTAGTTCACCCTTGCATTTGTAACCCGTGGCTAGTTTTGCCACTCTGTGACATGTCTTGTTCTCCCCATCACAGCAGTTTATGGGTGCTGTAACATGGACCACGGACCACTTTATCGTGGAACAGGGGAGTGGGGAATGAGGGTAAAACAACCCAAAAAGCAACCAGTGCAGGGCCACGTGTGTTTGTAGTGAAAGAAGTGACACAACTCATTCAAAGTTGTGCTGCTCTCCCTTTGTCTAAGGGCATTTATCCCTCACAATTGGGGAGTAGCCTAGACAAACATGTTGAACTAACTAGCTCTAGCAGTCTTATCATGACAGCACAGAGATAAATCTGGGGAAAACCTATTTGAAAAGTTATATATACCCTTGATAAACATACTTGAGTTTTTATAATAGCTTGTACTGTGTTGCTGCCATAAAGCTGTTCCCAGAACCTGAGCTAGCTGTGACTTGAAGACAGCTTAACTAAGGTCTCTACACATTCATGGCAGAAATAGTTTGTTGGCCTATCTTGCTGGTTTTAGTCAAATTTGCTGTGGAAATGATGCTTATGCTTTCACAGCATCTGCTTTTCAGTCTCCAGAAGTTACTTCTTTTGACCAGGTTACTTCTGTTGGTCAGGTTCCAGCAAACATAACAGAGGGATAGAGATCTCAAAGATATTATGTTCCTGAGAGTTTAGAGGTGAAACATGCTACACTAATATCCCTACTGAGGGCAAGATTGTAATGTGAGATTGTCTTGTTAATCATCAAATAATCCATAGGGTTCAGACAACATCTTAAATGCCCCAGCCACAGCAAAACCTTTCGTCATTGCTTACACCTTACTGTGGAAACAGTAGTCCAGCTCCTGTGGCAATCCCATATTCTCCTCAGATGGTCTGTGGCAAAGACAACAGAGGACCAAAGTCAAGCCTGGTAGGAAGAGACGCCACTCCATCAAATATAAAGGATTGTACCAGATATATAGCCAGTTTGAATTTTTTGGCATTTTTTATATGTACTATGGTTCGTATCCTTCCTGAAGTGACACAGTGCACATGTTAGAAGTTCTAAAAACAGCTTAATTTTTTAAAACATCCCTTCAGAAACACCTGTACATCTAAGCTTTTTAAAAAAACTCAACTATTTACATCCTCAAAGCTCAAAAAAAGTCTCCTTGAACTTAATTTCAGGCTTTCTTATATAAACAAATAAAGAAAGAAGGGCTGATAAGGTAATTTAGTCTCCAAATGAACTTTGTGAAGGAAGAATGATGACTGAAATTATTGTTCTGCTAAAGAGTCCTGAAGAGTGTAGCTGCATACCCATCCTGTAGCAAAGGGTGGTCGTGTTTCAAAGTCAAGCACTTACAATTTAAGGTACCCGGGAGACAGAGATGAAATGTGAATTCCTTAACTATGTGTGTAGGCACTAAACTTGATCTCATACTAAAAATAGAAATCCCATATTTTGTTTTTATTACCCTCATTCACCTTGAGGTCCCAGCTCTATACTACACACTGTTCAAATCCTGTTGTGACCACACTGCTGCTCATTTTGCCATAGACTTTTCTGTGATAGTTGTGACTATAGTATCTAAGCATATCAAAACCACTGTTGAATTACTCTTTATTATACTGCTGAAACATACGGTCTTATTCGAAGAGACAAAGCTAAAAGGTGTATTCTCATTTACTCAATTCCGGATGCTCAGAGCCTTTGGTGTACCTTCATCCAGAGCTTAGTCCTAGGTGCCTTCAGCTGTTGCACTGAGTGCTCATCAGTTTTAGAAATAAGACCAAGGCTCCCAGAAAATGAGAGTTGATGCCTCTGACATCACTGGCTGTAGTTCCCTACACTCTTTGAGCAGGGCAGGGGTCTGGCTCCCCTGACTCAGAATTCTTGAAGTAATGCAGGCAGCGATGGCAAAGGAGCCTGCAGACCTGGGTGGGAGGCTGCATTGGGGAGGCACAAGCCACCTAATGTCTGGCAAAAATCTGGATTTTGCATGGCTACTTTGAAATCCTAATGATAATTCAAAAGTAGTGCTCCCCAGTGGTCCCTTTCTGGAGTATTATAGAATCACAAGGTTGGAAGAGACCTCTCGGCTCACCGAGTCCAACCGTGCCTGTGTCTGTACTAAACCATGTCCCTAAGGAACTCAAACATCTGTCTGCAGGTCTTCGAGGTGCTGCCTGCTGACAGAGGGATATAGATACTCAGTACTACAAGCAGGCAGCTTCTGTCTCCTCTCTACCTCATCTCAGTCTGCCTCCCAGTCCTTCCCACAACCAACTCTTCATTCCTGTGCCTTACATTTGGAGTCCCTTATTTCTGGGCTGCGGCAGGAAAGCACACCAGGGTGGGGAGGAACATTGAGAGGGAAAGAAAGTGTGGCTCTGGCTTTGCCGTTCTGAGGAAAGGCATGTAAGTGCATGGAGATACGTATGTGTAGCACAGATGCCTGTGAGAGGAATGAGGGGGATAATGTGTGCTGAGTTCAGGCAGAAACTATAGATAATTGTCAGACTACAACAAGGCTTCCGAGCACAGGCAAACTGGATTTTTTTCACAGAATCAAACTTGCACATATATTTTTAAGCGAAATTAAAGGGAGATTTTATACATGCCGTGTCAGACAACCTTAGCTGTGCTGTAAGCCCAGCGTATGATCACCAGTACTTGCAGAAGACCCTCTGTAATTCAAGTGTTATATACCCTTTTATTAGTCAGTTAACATTTATAACAGATCCTCACGTTTGTGAATTAGCCTTCTTCCTTCTTCACCAAAGAGCAGATTGAGCCAGAAAAGTAAATTTTAGGGGGAGAAAGAGCCACTGTGATCTTGTTTTGATCTTATGTATGACATGGACCATCAGACATCCTTAAAAAAATTCTTTACCACACAGGTCTAATAGTTTTCTTAAGAAAAATCTTTATTAAAAAAATGCTGAGTGATGGAGAGTTCTCTACAGTCCTGGGTAAATTATTTTAATAGTTACCCTCATTTATTTGTAATTTGAATTTAATTAGCCTCAAGTTCCGCAAATTGGATTTTGCTAGAATTGGCTTGACCTCTGTCACGAAATATTTGTTTCTTACATAATGTAGTTACTTATTGTGAGGAAGTTCGCCATTGCTGTTCTTCACGATAATACAAAAGTTCAAGCTCCTGAAGGCTGACTACAGGGCTCATTTTCTCAACCTTTAATCATTTTTCTGACTCTTTGCTCCAGTTATTTTTGAAGTGGGGCTGCTTCAGCTGGAAACAGTACTGCATATACCCAAAGCTGTTATCACCGTTTCTCCTAAAATGTCATCCTTTTTCATCAGAAGCAAAGCATTTGGCAGAAATGTGGTAATCACAATTAAGTTTGTGACAGCAGGCAGGTAGATTTCTGTGCTTTTAATTAGCTGTCATGAGCAGAAGTCTTTTTCTAGAGTTGTTTCTCCAGAGATATAAACACTTAATCTGGTGAAAAGTCAAGTTGCACTCCAGCACCATCCCCTTTTTGCTTTCCTGGTGAAGCTGTGTCACAGTTTTGCAGTGTGGTAGTGAAGAGAACACAACTTTCTTACTCCCAAGCTGCCTCTTCAAAACTTGAACCTCTACAAGGCTGTGGTCTGCACAGCCCTTTTATGTAGTTCAGGCATTGAATGCATGGTATGTGATCACATTCGAGCAGGAAATGATTCATAAAATTTAATAGAAGGAAAGATCATTGGATAATGTAATTTGACCTCCTATCGCTACCAAAGCTACCAAACTTTTTTTCTGAGTGCGACTGCACCCATCCCAAATGCTTGTATTTAATTTGAGCGTAACTTCTATTAGGGTAAAGTGTGCATTACAGAAAGACATCTAACAGTGATTTCAAGACAGCAGGATCCATTAAAACCTTTGTATCTTGCCCCAGTGATGTTACAATTTAATGTCTTTCTTCTTATTTGGATGGATCTGGTTTTAGCTTCACTTTCCAAGTGCTTACTATGTTTCAGATAAAAATAGTTCAGCACCCACATCTTTCTCATCAAAGTGCTTCACTCAATTCACTTAATTCTTTTTCCTATGCAAGGTAGTTTCTTAACAAGCAGGTATTTTTTAGCTTCTCTCCTGCCCTTTCCAATTTTTAGCATAATGTGAAAAACACTTATATGGGAACTGTACACTCTGTTCCAGCATCAGCCTCATCGTACCTGTAAACAGAGGTAGAATAGCTTCACTAAGGTCAGTAACTGCATTAGCTGCCTTTGCTGAGCAATTCCTCCCCAGGAGCTCAGGTTTATAGATCGTATTCATTTTTCACTTTGATCCCTAATTCCTTTCAAGAACCACTGGAGTTTCAGGATGCAGTCCCCATTCAGTAGCAATGACTTGCATTCCTTATTCTGAGATGTGAGCGTTTGCATTTGGCTGTGTTAAAATGCATTGTGGACAAATAGAAACAGCCTACTGGGCACTCCAGATTTCTCTGTTTCACTGCATCTTCAGCATTATTTACCACTCTCTTAAATTTGCAAAAGTTATCACCAATGGCTTTGTATTGAACCTTGATTCCTGTAAGATCTTGATAAAAACCTTTCTGTTTAGAAATTATTTCTCTCTGATTACTCCTTTTTTTTTTTTGATCTGTCATTTGAAAATTTCTTTACTTACGGAAATGGTGCATTATAATACTTCATTGTGGCTCTTTGAAATCAGAATGTTGTGCTGCTAAGTTAAATGATTTACTAATACAGGTGAATTCCTTTTCCAGGTAGAGATGATAACTTGTCAGTGAGTAATTTTCACTCCAAAGAGCAAGATAGTCCATAAAATTCTTCTATGTGTCTTTCTTATCAGCATTTCCAGTAATTTGCTTGAGATGGAAGTCAGTCTTCCCATCTGGTGGTTAGTAGGACCATTATGTTTCCCTTCTCTGAAGATTGTCATGTAGCAGCTGTCTTTCAGTCCTTTGGATGTCCCCACTACTTAGAAATTCATTACGCCTTAATGTCAGCAGTGATTAAAAGCATCTGAGATAAGAAAGTGAATGATCATGGCCCACGTCTACCTTTTCCCAGCAATTCTGTTCCTTTCAGATTTAGCTATCCTCCTCCTGAAGGGTTTCAAGCTTGTAAGTCCCTTCTCGTGTTCCTGGAGGGCTGGAAGGTTGCTGCTTTGGGTTCATCTTCATCCTCCCTCAAACAGAGAGGAGAGCATGTGAGGACTCTCAAGCATTACAGAGAGAGAGAGAAAGAGAAAGAGCATGATGGTTTTGACCAGCTGTGTGCTGTCCTGCCAACTTCTTCCCATTTCTCATTCACCCATGAGGCTAGTGGGCTGGTAGGGGAAGGAGTCCCCTGCCTCCTGCAGCAGCAGAGATAGGCTGTTCTGTCCCAGTGGTAGAAAGCAGAGCTCACAGATTATCAGAAGAGGGCATGGTCCTGGTGAGACCATGAATATGTGCTCTTCTCAAATCTTAAAATAAATGTTTTCTTGGTCTGTGGTTCTGTGCAGCTCAACAACTTCAAGTGCTGTTTTCAGGCGTAATTTTAAGGACCATTAGCCCTGAGCCTTCTGACTTGGTCTTTATTCGCATACATTCATTCTCAAACTCCTTTTATCTGCATGCCACCATTGGTATTTTTGGTAGTATTAGAAGCACCTCTTGGCTGCACGCGTATCTAGGACATAGGTGTTCAGTTGCTGAGGCAGTGCTTCATACAATGTTGCTGTGGTAACCCCTTGTCCTAATTCTATAGAAAGTTCCTGTAGAAAGCCTGAGGAGTCCATGGTTTACTCTTATTTGATGCAAGCACATGATTCGCCTTCTTTTCAGAGACTAGCGATAAATCTGTTGAACAATTTTGCCTTTCATGCAGTACTAGCATATAGCCATCTCCATCTAACATGCACTTTACACAATTTTTAGACTTCTTTTGTTCATAATATTCTTCTGAAAAGCACACTATCTTTTCTCTTCAGCACTGCAACTTAGAATTTTCCTTTAGGCCTTTATCTTTCTTAACCAGCATTTTACACTTCATAAATTCTAGCACATATTGTTTGCTGTTTATTTCCTGGTTTTCAGTTGTTTTTTAAATTTATTTCTGTTTGCTGTCACATATTCATCAACTGAACCAGAATGGGTTTTAAAACAAAGTGGTCCTTTTGGGAAATCAAATGAATTTCTAACTTTCAGTTATTGGTTGAATTATGCTGTTCAAGTCTTTCTCCTCCTTGTAATTTTGCTCGTGAAGGCAAGAGAAGGGAAATCTAGCATGTGACACTGTTTTGAAACATGAACTATGAGTCACAGTTTCATATTATGGACAGGAAGGACTCAGAACACAAAAGTATTACAGTATAAATTATCTTTTAATGTAGGGTCTCACAAGAATCTGCAGCAATTCTTTTGGCATCTTCATACCATTTCAGCTTGCCACTGGAGTAGAAAACCCACTACAGTAGATGAAATCTTAAAAATTGGCAGACTGTTGCAGAAAACGAGCTGGTAGGCTAGCCTAATCTAACAAGGTCTTTGGTGGCAAGAGGACTTTATCTAAGCACAGACTGAGAGATAAAGAAACTTTCTTAATCTCGAGCAGTATTTATTGCACTGTATCTTATCCCTCATAGGCTTTGGCCAAGCAGTTAATCCACCTAATTTCATATGAAATTGTCCTGGTAATAGTGAAAAAAACCTCTTTAGTGTATTTCTGGAAGAAATCTATACACTACACCACCTGGAGAATGACTGATGTTTCCACTGTCAGATACAGCTGAGAAAAGGCAACTACTGACCTATTTGTCTGATCTCTGTACTACACACCACACCATTTTAGAATGAGTTATCCAGGAAATAACAATTAATGTCTATGACTAGTTGTGTAATGGAATAAAAATGGACTGTGGAATTAGATGATTATGACAAAGTAGCCTGAGAGCTTTCTGCTGATACTCTTTAAGTGATTTTCCAGATCAGGGAAATACGGTAAACCTATCTGAATTCAGTGAAGGATGCTGTGCTTCTGTGGACTAGTAAAGAATTGAAACTTTGGCGGAAGATACTGGGCCAGCAGCATGTGCTGAAAAGAAATCTACTAATCAGGAGAGAAAATTCAAGTAGAGTTCCTCAACTATCAGTTTGGAGTCTGTGGGGGCTCACGGTGGGCCGTGGATCCTGAAAAGGAGATGGTTAGCTTTGAGTCCCCACAGGAGATGATCATACTTTACTAAGAAATTTTATGCAAAACCAGGTGTGTACCGATAAACTTAGTTGCTTATGTGATCAATGTAGAAGAGAATACAATTCTCACATAACAAAAATTTACTGGTAATTAACTGTATAAATGGGACAGCCAGGCACATTGGCCCTAAAAGTTAGATTTTCTCTGTAAAGTGTGCATTTATTTATTTTAAGTTATACATGAAGATGGAGAACTGTGCCTATTAGGTTACCACAGGATGACCATGAGCCGTGAATTTGATAATGACTATGAAAAAGGAAAATACAGTCACACAAATACTAAGTGAGATAATTCCTGTAAATAATTAATGGTTTGTCAGTACATATGTATGAAATATTTTTAGAATTTCTGTCCTATACTCTGCATGATTATGTTTATTCATACTTCAGACAGATTGACTAAAATGAGAAAATAAAGGCTTTTAAGATGATCAGGAGAATAAAAAGTTGGTAATATGAGAGGGGAATGAAAGAGTTTGGGTTATCCTAGAATATAAAAATGAAGGCTGACTGAAGATACGACTGATATTTAAAAATATGCCAATGAGTAAACACAATAGAGGAGGAAGCGCTATTTAAATTAAAAGACAATGTTGGCAGAAGAACAAATGGGCATAAAATGACCATGAACAAATCTAAGCTGAAAAGCAGAATGTTTCTAGTTATCAGAAAGCTGTCTTTCAATGAAAAGCAAAACTTTTCAACAATTTTTAAGTGTAATTTAGTAAGTTTATGGTTTGCATTATATGACATAGGTGTCTTCAGTAGCGTGGGATTTCATTTAGTGACATTGAAGTTCCTCTTAATTTCACATCTTACACAAAGCACTCTCGAGATATATTAACCTCTCAGGCAGCATGCACCCACTGCTGTACAGGACTAAATTACTCTTACTCAATCAAGGGACTGTGATATTCAGCTGATCTCCAGAAGATTTAAACCAACAAAGACTTGTTTCAGAGCTTGCGATGTCTCTTAAGACTAACATGCTCAAACAGAGCAATAGTAAAGCTAAGTTTTGTCTGAAAATTCTCACCTCCGTCAGCATTGCCTTGGATCCTAGTGCTGACCACAACACTGTGTGTCACTTTTTGAGCTGTCGACAGATATACTTTCAGTCTTTAAAAATGAGGATGTGAGATCTTGGAAAAATGCTGATTTAAATAATTGCATGCTACTTATCACAGTGTCAGTAATGGAAGCTAATATTTCTGTGTATTTTAAAAGCTGTGAAATCCTCCCTGCAGAAGATGATGGGTAGTATTATTCATTCTTATTTGTTTAGCTGAATTTAAAAATGAGCCTAGAAGGAAAAAAAATAATTTTGGATATTGAATAAACAGGATGTATTTTATACCCATTTTTATACCATGTATAGTATACTTAATTTGAAAAAATTAAAATTGAATATAAACATCAATATTCTAATAATATTAGGGTAGGAAATTGGAATAAGCCTTAAGCTTCTATCTTAACTAATGCCACTGTGCTTTTTAGTGTTGTTGAATGCCACACTCAAGGAACAAGCATTTTCCTTGTTTGAACTTTCTTGTTGCTGTCATTTTGTACTGCCATGTGAAACACAGAAACCTCTAAACTAAGAAAGCTATTCCTTTTGTTTTTCAGCATTAAAACAATGATTCCTCCGGGGGAATGCCTATATGCTGGGAGGAAAAGGAGGAAACCCATTCAGAAACAGTTAAGTATCATATTCATAAAATCATAGAATCATAGAGTCATAGAATGATTGAATGGTTTGGGTTGGAGGGGACCTTAAAGTTCATCCAGTTCCAACTTCCTTGCCATGGACAGTGAAGCCTTGCACTAGATCAGGTTGCTCAAAGCTACAGCTAACCTGGACTTGAATGCTTCCAGGGATGGGGCATCTACAATTTCTCTGGGTAATCTGATCCAGTGCCTCATCACCCTGATAGCTTAGAGTTTCTTCCTATTATCTAATCTAAATCTACCTTCTTTTAGCTTAAAACTGTTACCTCTTGTCCTTACACCACATGCCTTTGTAAAAAGTCCCTCTCCAGGTTTCTTGTAGGCCTGCTTTAGGTACTGGAAGGCTACTATAAGGTATCTCTGGGGCCTTCTCTTCTCTAGGCTCAACAAGCCCAACTCTTTCAGAGTGTATATCCTGTTCATCAGGAGGCATCTCCCTCTGAACGTACATGCAAGAAATGACGTAGAAGATGGAGTCATTTCCTCCTATGGTCTGCTGACACAGGAGAGACTTGACTCTCTTTCTCTGCAGTGAGAAACTCTTGGTTGGGAGGCTAAGCATTGGTCAAACCATCCTTACCCATCACTAGATGTCCTGGGAGGAGGCTGGTGGTGGGTGTTGTGTATCACAGTGTGCTGCAGAGTACACTGTTGTGAGAAGCAGAGAGGAACAGCGGTTTTTTGTAGGCAGAAGATACTGATGGACTAAACATTACCTGGGCAATGGATGGGAGGGGTGGCTGGAACCTTCATGCTTCTCTGTTCCCCACTGCCTGTTCAAGAAGCCTTTTGAGAAGCTGTATATCAAGTGGGACCAGTGCGCTGGCATTGTGCTCCCCCCTTCCTAGACTTGGCCTTGCTTGGGGCATTGCTAAGTCAAACACGTGTTAGCTTGGAAAGTGGGTCACTTCAGCCAACTGCAAAGGCAGACCAGTGACTCACATTTTTGCATAAAGAACACATCATTTTCAAACTACTATTTACTATGGGATCACTTTCATTAGGAGAAAAAAAATGGAGGAGGAATTGGACGTGTGATGGTAAAGCTGAAAAAGAAAAAAGCAATGGGAAGTTCTTACTATAAGATGCTTGAAATGGGAGGGAAAAGAGATTCCTGTCACTCAAATGTAAAATGATTTCCAGATGCAATAAACCACGCTGTGAATTGAAGGTTTTTAATATAATCATCCCGCATCTTCTGTCTTACACTTGATTATATGGCTATGAAACACACGTTTTTACTGTGTTAAAATTATGAACAAGCACTGATGGCCTTCACAGACAATTTAAGGATGAGAAGGTAACTAAAATAGATTTCCCTATTTTCAGTTGTTTAGAACTTCTAAAAATAACTCACTTGCTTGGCTTAAAATTGTGTGTATTGGTCTAAAGTCAAAGGGAGTTTCTCTGAGTGTTTGAGTGAAATCTGTTGATTTTGTTTAGACTTTGGAGATTATTTGCTCATGAACCACTTGTTCACACTTAAAAATGTATTTCTTTTAGTGTGAAATATATCATAGGTGACAATTCAATAGACAGAGACAATGACATAAGAAAATGATTCTTCCTGCAAAACCCGAGTGTTAAAGCCAAAACGTATGTAACATTTCTGCACTGCTGTTCAAGTATGGATGTGGATATTTAACTTTATAACTGCATGAGGTAGGGAACAGCTCCGGTACATGAAATTACCTCTCTGCAGGACTGTTTATGAATCATAACCTTTGTGAGAAAAGAAAGGAGGAGAGTTACAGTTGCTTTGAGAAACATTAAGCTTCATGTTTGGAGCATATATACTAGCTAGATGAACTTCTCTCAAAAATTACTTCTAGGTAAACGCAATGGCTAAGAAAACCACTTGCTAACAAAGGATATATATGTCCTCAAGAGCCTTTTATGAAACTCTGGCTTCAGCAAAAGCAGAGGCAAATTCTCACTGAATCAGATGGAGCCAAGTTTTCAGCCTGTGTGCTATCACCAGTAATGCTACCTTGAAAATAACTTTGCTGTGAGATTGCAGTACAGGCACCTGAAGATGAGCTTATCCAGCCAGCACATATGCAATTTTGATCAAGAAACTTGTTTTTGGTTTAAACAAAGGGAATCATGTGCTTTGGATTATTAGATTACTGACCTCCTACACTGGAGACAGCCATCTATTTTCTGTGGTTTGTTACTTATCACTTGCTGAGGATGATTTTGCAGTTCCTAGCAACACTGGTTTCTTTCTCAGACCTTGTCTGTTTGTGGGCTTGGTCTCTGGTCAGCCTTTCCTGTGCTGATTCCCTCACTCAAGGACTTCCTAACTCTGATCTAAAGAATGAATGCCTAAGACTGGCTGGCTGACAGAGTTCCTTTCATTGTCTCTCTCCTTCACTCCTACTGGCTTTACTGACATTTCAGTACTCCAGGGTATGCTTACTGTTATGCTCCCTCAAATATTTTATCTTCAATTTAAAAGGGTAGACATAGCCTATTAATTGAACACTGTATTTAACCATGTTTTGATCCATGTCATACCCTTTTGTCACAGCTTTTTTTCTTGTTTGATAGCACACCACATTCTCCTCCATGACCTTGTTCTACTTTTCCTTCTATCATTCTGATAATGAACCACGGTGGATGCTGCCACCTCTTCTGGGAGAGGCATTTGTTCGGTTGAAAAAGCTGACTTTTCACAAGAAAATAAGTTGAGGGGAGTTCTTTGGCCAGTCCTAATAACAATTCCTCTTTTTTTCACTAATAGCCTCTAGAAATTTAATTTTCTCTTGACAAAGGAATGAGTAAGCTCAGGTGTCAGTCTTAGCAGGTTACTTGGATTTCTGTAGGGATTAATAGATTAGTCCTTTTGAAGGCCAAGATTCAAAGGACAGAGGAGCAGTTTCCTCCTTTGCAAAACAACTGGGACGTTCATGTCTGCCCACACTCAGTGCATCCCAGGAGGCCCGATCTCTGCCTCTCTCTCAGCTTTCTGTGATCCAGCTGTAAAGCCAGGTGGTCATCTTGCAGCTGGCTTTTAATTCAGATGTCACAGAACGATATTGCTCACTACTTCCATGTTTTTTTCAGGCACTGAAATTCTGTTCCGAGGCAGTTGTATAGAATAGCGATGAAAACGTATGAAGAAGCTCCATGGGAGAATGCAGACACCCACAAGACTGTGGAAGAATGTGTGGGAAAATTTGTTTTACCAGGAAGACCTAATATGTTCCAGTCATGTTCTCTACACAGAGCTAGGAGAGACTATCTTTATTAGGTTACCATTCTTAAGACAATAAATCAGGTTCAAGTTCTACTTGTATACATGCAAAGAAATAAAAAACCCTAGCTGTTCTTCTTTTGCCCCAGAAAGCTTCAAAACAAGTCCCATTGAATGTGGTCTACACTAAAGAATTCTGCCTTTTATGGAACCATTTGAAACACCCGGAGCTCAGACTGAAAAATTTCCATCAGATATGCTTTTTAGCCAGAGAACCAGAGTTTTGACCAAAGGAAATATTTTCTATCAAGTGTTTGTTTCCTGTCGACATCTAACATTTTGCTGGTAGTTCAAGTAGGTGAAAACTAGGGAGATCTTGTTTTTTAACTAAAATCACTGTGGTGATTAGTCTCAAACCCTGGCATCTTGTAAAAATCTTTTCCTCCACATAATATTTCTTGTAATGTTTTACAGGTCTTCAAAGGAAAGCTACAGCTGCCCTAGCTCTGGGTGTATCTGTAACTGCTCCAAAGTGCCCACTTCAGCCAGAACCATACAAATGCCAGGTTAAACAGAGACCTCGGGAGGTGTAACTCTCTCTTGCTTCTTAGTTCTCATTTTAAGGCCATCTGTGGCATAGCCCTTCCTCTTGGTACCACGCTATCCCACCTCTTATCTTCTCTACTAGTGTGTTGTCTTCTGACCATTAGTTCTGCTTTCACCTTTCCTTGCTGTGAAGAGTTAGAAGAGGCAGAAAGTGGCAAAGGGCCCCCTTTTCCTTCACACATCTTTCTTGCAGTTGGTTCTTTTTGCTCATAGGAAATGGTGAACATCTGCACATATACAGCTGGCACTGGAGCTCAGCTCTGCCACAGACACCTATGCCACACCCAGGCACAGCTCAGTGGCTGTGGGTGCCGGTCAGTACATTCATGTGTTAATAATCTTGCTGTTGCTTTGCACTTAGCCTATCTGTTGCATCTCATGTCCTTTTTTCCTTCTTACTGAAAACTTCCCATCATAGTAAGTGATTGGATTTTTTTTTTTCTCAGTTTAGGTCATCTGCTCGTTTAGCTCCTCAGCAGGCTTTTAAAACTTATTCAGAGTGAACTTTTCCTTAACAGGGTAGGGCTCCTGCAGAGGGTAGCGAACAGCAGACAGAGCTGTAGCAGAAAATTCCTCTGCAAGCTCACCAAGCTGGTTTACGCTAGTGGCAGTCTGTGTGTCATGGGCACACTGAATCACTGAAGTGCAAATGGCTCAATGCCTTATGTACTATGGAAAGAGAAAGTCTTCGCTACACCAGCTCCCACACTCAGTTCTGACCAAACAGGAGTGATATGGGATACAGGTACAGACACTTGTTACCAAAGAGCAGAATTTGCACGGTTTAACAATGCAAAGAGGAAAATGCCAGCTTTATTGTTTTGATTACATGTGCTACTTCATTGTAGTAGTGTTGTATGAAAAGCAGAGTAAAAGAGGTATCATAGGGTGAGTGCTACATCTATGTTTATACCAGATTTACACAGTTTGAGGGTCCTAGTTTAATGCAAACACAACAAGCACCATCTACTTTCAGCTCAAAATAAGGGCTAGAATTTCCATTTGCCTCCTAACAGTCTGTTGAAGAATTTTCCCTGCCTGCTCTTTTCTGGAACTTACATTGTTTTAAATTGCATCCACTTGGCACCCGATTACCATTTACATCAAACTCCTGTTTATTTGGATTCACTCCCTTAATGAATTACTTTCTTGAGTTTACAGGAAGACTCTGTCCTGGACTTTCTTGGTAATCTTTCTACATCATTCCTTGCAATCTCCGGAAAACTTCCTTACATTCAAGTACAAACGCAGTCCCCATAATTGCCTCAAACCATACCTTGCTGGAATCCAGCAGTCACTATTTTATGTGGTAAATAGGCTTGAACATTTTCTGTTTCTATTCCGTGTTAGTCTTGATAATATTTACCCCTTAAAATCATCAGTCTAATTTTCCTTATTGGAATTAATTTGTTTCATCCTAAATTTCTTCCTTACTTCAGCTGTGTTGTCAGATATAAAGAGCAATTAGTAAAAGCATATGTTCTTTAGCAGGTACTGAAATACAGGCTATATTCCCACAAGATTACGACTCTCCACAGTTCAGACATCCTTGTGGTGTCATAGTGAGAATGGCTAAGCTTCAAGGTTTACTCCAAAAATTAGTTTACTTTCTTTTTTGAAAAACAGCTAACTGGAAAAGTGAAAAAAGACTATTCATTCTTTGTTGATTGCATTATTTATTGCATATTCCCTCTCTCTAATAGAGAAAGGTTGTTTATTCAACCCAATCAACAAAATCTACCCCATATCTTTGAAAGCAACATTGTGTTATTGATCTACCAGTTTTGCTAATTTTTAATGAAAAAGCAGGAGTTGTATGTTTTCACTGACAGCTACCTCAAATATTTTTTCATTCATCCTGTGCATCAATATCGTCCTGTTAAAATGAACCGAAGGATTTCCAAAGTACCAGTGAATTTTTCATAACTGATTTGGTTTAAGAGGTTTTCAATTAGCAGTGAAGTCAGCAATCACGTACAAAATATTGATTTTTTTTTTTTTCTTACTAACCCTTAGGCACAATGTCATATTTTTTAAATCACAGTTACAATGATAGATTAAGATTGCACTTATGAGACCACACAAATGTTGCAATTTAGCCCTTTAACCACTTTGTAAAATGCTAATGCTCAAAATTAAAATTATGATTGAAACATATGGTAAATGGGTGCAGCAGGGAAATGTAGTAATAAAGTGCTACAAGTAACTGGTTTTACTCTGATTGTCCACTGGAGCACCAGCTAAGATACTAAAGATTATAATCTTTGCCTTTAGTTAGGTGAAAGTGGAGCACACCTTTATTTTCCTTGCCTTCCATTTCCCTTTCTTGAGTGTTTTTCTATCTTTTCCTCCTTGATTTTTCTCTTAGTGTCTCTTGTTCTGGAGAAGGTGCCTCAAAAGGAATGTGGCAGTGATGTGCTAGAGTAAGAATTTGACCATAGTCACTGCAAAAGCGAGTGAAGGACCAGCAGACACACAACTAAGTTCCCTGGGAGATGCTAACTCAGCTGTAGCAATGGGCTGCTCTATGCCCTCTGAGACTGTGGATCTGCATGGTTTACGGCTCCAGTGGTCTGTAGCTCATTCCTGGGTAATGCACCTGACTCCTGTTGGGTCCAGTGATGGCTGTCTGCTGGGGACAACCATCTTAAACTTATCACTCAGGTCTTCTTGCTCAAGTAACAAATCTGTGTTTCAGTACTGACCAGCCCTTACTGTCATGCTGGAAATCAGATTTCCCTGTGTGCAAGTGCACCAGCTTGTCCTTTGCTTCCTCTTGACAACTGCATCTTACACATTTTGTGAGAAGAATATCAGCAGACACCCCAAAACTGAGCTTGCATTAGTGATGTATTTTGTCTTAATGCATTTTCACAATAGCTTTCCTGAGGCATCTGGTCTGTTCACTGCACAAGAAGGACACGAAACAGGGATGGACTAAGAGTGCTTAGCTTAGAAAGCTGAGGAACATTAGTCTTTATATTTTGGAAGGAATATCAATGTACTTAAGAGAGAAATCCAATTCTTTGTTATTACTGAGATAGGCAGGTAAATCTGATAATGTTCACAGGATGTCTGAGCTTGAGAATGTCCCTTCACCTTGCATCCCATAGTTTTAAAAATCATGTGTAAAGACAGGCTCTTTTCTTACTTATTTCCTGACCCACAGGTTAACTTTGAGTCATTAAATGGAGAGCACTAAGATTCTTTGAATTAATAAAGTGGATATTAAATGGGTTCATGCATTAGTCATGGTAATTTTCCTCTGCTGTTCTGACTGTGATTTGTACAGCACAGATGAGAAATCCTTCTTCCTGGTATTCACTAGAACATGAAGATAGTACCCATTCCCCTAAGGCGAGAGGTTTCTGAATAAAACATATCAGTTCTTTGTGTTTCACCAGGCAAATGTGAAAAGAAAGGCTAATGTTGATGTCTTAGCTCTGTGGAAAATGCAGAATGACAGATCTCTTTTTGGCAGGGGACAGAAACTTTAAAGATCTTCATTAAAGCTAGGTTAAATGTGAATGTTATCAATTAATTGCAGCCAACATCTCAGTCTCCAGTTGTACTATCTGGAGGTAAGACAGGTAATTGAAAATGTGTTCTCCACCACAGAAGGCCTGCAGTTGGGAATGAAAAATCAAATCCTTCGAAGAGACACAGGGACCGTCTGAATGCGGAACTGGACCACCTGGCCAGCCTCCTGCCTTTTCCACCAGACATCATATCGAAGCTGGACAAACTTTCTGTCTTGCGCCTTAGTGTCAGCTATCTCCGAGTCAAAAGCTTCTTTCAAGGTAGGTCTCTCTAAGATATCAATATCCCATTAAAAGTGTCCTTCTAATTTATTGCTGCTTTGTACTTATCATGAGTAAAATTAACGTGCAGTATTATTAATAAAATAAAAAAAAGATCTAATCTCTACTATTAAACCTATTTTGTGCATGGGATATTGCATACTTTTTCCTGTGCCATTTGTATGTTTCTCATCAAATAATGGGATAACCCTTGCCCCTTCCTCAGCAGGCTTTAGGAAACTTGAAAACATGACTGTAAAATCCCTAAATTGGCTTGGGGCAGTTGTACTACCTGTAGTTACTCTGAAATCCTCTTTTAAAGCTATCATTGTGTTTGCAATGTCTGTTTAAATACAATGTGAAAGTTAGCAACTACCATATTACCTTTGTTTTCTGTAGGCCAAGAGGAAATAGCCTTGCTTGAAAGGCCAAAAAAGATCATTTTCTTTCAGGATAAGTGAGATCTTAAGTTTAAAGTGTTGACTAAAGCTGTAATAGGCTACACTTTGTTTTTGTAGCTGTCTGGCACATTGCACAATGAAAGCCAAATGTGCATATTCAGATCTACATAATAAGAATTCTTCCAAATTTGCAGGCAGTTGTAGTTTCTTCTGTTGCTGAAGAGTTCACAAAAGCAAAATCTGGATCAAGGATTTAACAATTACAATCCTCTCTAGTGTTGTTTAAAAAAAATAAATGCATATTTGAAGATTATAATTGACTAAAACTTATAAGTGGATGGTAGAGATTTTTTAATGGACATTATTTTTCCTTTTCTGATCTTTACAACTCCTTCATGTTACTATTCCGTATTATGCATAGTGTATACAAGGGAGTCCTGCTTTATTTGTTTGTTTGTTTTGACTGAAGAATGATATCTATCATGTGGTTTCTTGCCTTTTAAAATATATTTTTGTAGAAAAGAAATGCCAGATTTTGAAGGGCTTTGGCAGACTGCAGGGCATGTTACAAGCTGACATCAGATTACAGATGGTGATGCTACAGATAGCAGGAGCCTCCCATGTCAACTGTGGCAGCTGGCTGCCCAGCCTCCAGCATCCTGCAGTTTACAGAATAGCTCTCTTTCCCTTTGAACACACACCTGAGTCTTATGCCCGCTTCCTCTGAGCCTTACTTTTGTTTCCCATGGATTTACAAGCAATAAGATGTCTTCAGCTGTCTTTACCACTCTTCTGCTGGATTTTGTAAGATCCATTGTCTCCTTTTTTATAAAAGGATGGGATAAAAGGAAAACAAGTAAAGCCAGACTTCATTACTCTGAAATGTTCCATGTTTTGAGAGGTTTCATTTAATTTAATCCCCAAATTACCTAATTGAACACATAGTTTGTGTTCCCTTCGTTCTTATTTTTAAATGTTTGCATCATGAAACTAAGGTTACAGAAAGCATTGTTTATAGCAAAGGAAGGAAACTACATGCTGTTTTAAGACAAGAGACCAGGATGGAGCTTCAAAGGGTGGAGTGGAGGAAAGGTGAGCCGTGGAAACAGAACTGGGTGAGGAATGGGTGCTAAGATTTGGTCAAGAACGGTATCTGCAGCCTCAGCCTCATGGCATGTCAAGACCTACTTCCTTGTAGCTGTGAAAAAATAAGGCAGAACCTGGGGGGTTTTTTTGAATAAAAACTTTAGGAGGAGTCACCTAATAAAAGCAAACAAAAAATATGCGTTCCAGTGTTTACATCTTTGTTGTGATGAAAGAAGACGAGGAGCAGACAAGGCTTGTTTGTGGCTTTTAAAATGAAAGGATGGTACTAAGTTGTGAGCTGTTGTAAACACTGTGAGGACAGAGAACAGACCAGTGGCATACAGAAATGTTATAAAATTGGATAAAATGAAATGTATCTGGAAAAACTGACCTAGCAAATCTGTACTAATTCACTCATGGAAAATTCATTAATCCAAAGCAACTAGTGTTCAGTAGAGGAGAAACCTGGAAAAGGGAATTTAAAAACAATAATCAAAGAGGGACAGTGGTCAGCAAATTGTTCTATGCTTGTAATACAATATGTTGACATAAACAAGAAAGCCAAGTGTGGATTTTGGTCTGCTTGCCTAGAGGCAGCATGTCACTACACAGGAAGGTTATAATCCCTCTCTGCATGAGACCAGCATCACTCCATCTGGAATACAGCTTTCTGTTTGTGGGCTTCTCCTGGTCACAAGGGCATTAGTACATATTAAGGGGTTTGGAATAAACACAGACAAGAAGTGGCTATAAACTTGGATGAACCAAAAGAAAATAAAATAGGTGAAATTAGGTTGAATGTGTACAATTTTTGTGCTTTGGCGGTTTGTCTTCATGGGAGAGAAGGACAGGATGGAAAGGAATTGCTTAGGATATTTTAGAGTGGCACAGTGGAGGACCCAAGGAGTGACGATGAGCAAGCTGAGATTTTGCTTGAATATCAAGCAAAATATATCTGTAAAGAGTTCTGTTCAGATATCAAATATTCCTAAAACTGATACAGTGGAGATTCGGGACATTCAAATTTGTAATCTATGTCACGCAGACATATACATCTTTTGTTTAAAATTCCATTCTGTAAGTTTTAAGGAAGTTAAACGTCATATTTTTTAGAAAGTGCTAGTAAGAATGCTGCTTGCAATTTTTTTAAAAACCATGAATAGTTCTGTTTGACACATAAGTTCATATATGACATTATTATACACCTTCAACAGTCCTCGTGGTTTCTAGACATACTAATTTACTTACCACTAGGTGTCCTTTCAGTAGCTACTCTGCAATACACGGTGTGTACCAGAAATGTATTTATAAAGATAAATAGCCAGTTAAAGGGGATGGAGTGTCTTCACCATATTTATTTCAAGCATGAGAATAATTTTGCAGAAAATGAGGTATTATGGGATCAAGAATATTCATCAGTCATTTATTCCCTCTTTGGTGACTGTTGCAGTTTAGTACCTTGAAGCATATGGTTAGTTCATCTTTGTTAAGTTGCTTAAGCAAAGATTTGGTTCTTTTCTAAAATTTAGATCTGGTTGTTGAGACTGTTTTTTCTACTATTTTGTTTAACAGTCACTATGGTAGGTTCCCTCTCTCATTCTTAGAAGTGTATTCCTTTGGCTTAAGAACACTTGTCTGTCTACTTGTCTTACAGCCTTCCTATCTTTGTTATCAGTTGACAGTGGCTCTATTAATAGCCCCGCTCCCCTCAGGCTGTATGCATTTAGTCATTTTGCATTTTCCCGATAAGCACTTTGAGATGACTTGCAGCAGTAACTTTCCAGTCTCACCAGATTTCTTGTATAAAGCAGCATGAATCTGAACCAATGCTTAGACAGAGACATCAGCTGCTACAGGAAGCTGTGCCGGGTCATTTGGCCTTGACAAAAATTCACCTTGGGTGGGGCTCCTTTGAGAGTGGAGTGGTACTTAGTGGCTGTGACCAGTTGAGCTTGCTGGGCCTCTGCCTTGGCTATATTCCATTTTGGTTAATTGTAGTCTGTCTTCCTTTACCACTCTTGACAATATATCCTTTAGTACCTCTTATCTGTCAGTTTTTCCAGTGACGGAAAAATGGCAGTCTTGCTCCATTTCAAAACCAATTCTTTTTTGTTGACTGTTTAAATTGTTCCCTTCTAAGAATATGTATTGATTTTGTAAATTAATGTAAAAAGAAAAACAACTTCTTTCAGCATCTCAGATCCTTTTCAAGAGACAGCTAACTTAATCTTCCTAGTACCTGTAAGGAAAACACAACAAATGAGATAGACTTATATAGTCACAACGAGGGCTTAAAGCTTCTTGTCTTTCAGTTCTTAGTGTAAGAGCTTTTCCCAGATTATGGTTTTTAAATTAGCTTGGAATTCTTCCCAACAAGATTCTTCAGTTTACCTACGAAATGTCAGACAGTAGAAATAGCCTTTATAAAGTTATGAAGACATATAATATCTACTGTTTTCCCCAACTACATGTTCAGTTGTAGAAGGTAACTTATGTGGTGTAACATGGCAAAATACCCTTGATGGAAGTGTTGATTTCTACTTCTGTTTTATTACCTTTAAGTCTTTACAAATAGGTTATTTCTTATTAGGTTGGTGCAAAAATAGTTTCCATTTCTGTCATTGTAAACTGTGACGCTTATTTTGAATTAAACTTTTATTTAACTGTTTGCGTAGTGTGTCATTTTAAAGCATGAAATTAGACCTATTTATTTATGCTACTGTTTTTGTTTTCAGTGTTTATTCTTTTTTATATTATGATATCAAATTAGAGATGGAAAAAAGAAAACTTGAGTGATTTGGTTGTGTGAGTTCAAAAGGGGACATAAAGCAGCAGAAACTGCTAGCAATATCAACCAAGCATTTGACTAGGGGACCAACAATGAATGTACAGCTCGACATTGGTTCAAAAAATTTTGTAAAGGAAATTAGAACCTTGATGACTAGGAGGGTTGTGGATATCTTCTGCAATAGACAACAATCCATTGAGGGCCAGTATTGAAGCAGATCCCCATAAAACAAATCAAGAGGTTGCAGAAGAATTAAACGTTGTCAACAGTTGTTTGACATTTGCACTAAATTGGAAAATCAAAAAAGTTCCTCAAATGGGTGTCACATGCACTGAACAAAAATTAAAAGATTGCAGTTATGAATTCTGCTCTGTACTTCTTTTGCAAAACAAAACCAATCCATTTCTTGATTGCATTGTGACATGTGACAAAAAAGGCACTGTATGGGACAACCGACATCATTCCACACAGTGGCTGGACCAAGATGAAGTACCAAAACACTTCCTCAGACTGAAGCTGCATCAAAAGAAGTTTATGGTCACTAGTTGGTGGTCAGCAAGTAGAACTATCCACTACAACTTCTTGAATCCTGGCAAACCCATCACAGTAGAGAATTATTGCCAGGAGACTGACAGAATGCACCAAGAACTACAAAATTTATGTCCAACATTGGTCAATCAAAAAGGACCAGTTCTTTTCCATGACTGTATGTCTGACAAATGATTCTGCAGAAGCTGCATGAACTGGGCTGTGGAACTCTACCTCACCAGCTTACTCACCAGACTTCTTTCCTACCGATTACCAAATTTTCAAGCACTTCAACGACTTCTTGCAACAGAATGTTTTTCATAACCAAACAGCAGCCCAAAATTACTTTGAAGAATTCAGTTTTAGGACTCCAGAATTGTATGCTACTGGAATTGACAGACGTATTTCATATTGGCAAAAGATGCATAGATTCTAGTGGTTCTTATTTTGATTAATACATTTTGTGCTAAGCTGAGATAGACCGCTTTAAAGTTGATGGATAAAAACAGTAATTATTTTTGCACCAACCTATAATTTTATCCAGTATTAGGGATTGAAGCTTAGTTTAGTGATCCTATTATTTTTTGGTTTCCTATGCCCATGCTTTCTAAAGATAAGCTCCATACTTGTTCTCTTCTAGTCTTTCAAAAGCTCCCTTTTCTGTCATGATTTCTTGTAGACTAATAGCTCTAAGAATGCTCCAGCTCATTCTCAGATTATGCTGCGATGAGTTTCACCAGGTATAGCTAATTTGCAAATATTAAATTCATCCAGGTATCTGAGGTGCTGGCCTTCTTGCTGGTGTTTAGTAGCAGTAGCATCCTAGCTGGTGGAAGCAAGAAAAGGCAATAAACAAACCGTTTTTTTATAGCTCCCCCTCTGCTGAGTAGCAGAAAACTCTTTTCACAGCCTTATATAGTTAAAGAACTTTCAGCATGCATTTTATAACCTTTTCATTCTTGCTACATCTTATTTTATACATTGGATTTTCTTTTTTTTTTTTTTTTTTTACTTCTTATACACTTGTGCTTTATTTTATTAATTTTTAAAAAATATTTTTTGTGAGCTTCCAGTCATTGAAAAGCTCAGCATGTTATTAAGAGGATCTTTTCTTATATCTCCCACTCTTCAGTGCCACCGAGGTGGTTTAGTCTTATCCCCTACATATTGGTTTGCTGAAAGAATGTCCAATTTGTACTTCTTTTAGTTATTTGTCCCATAAGATTTTTGTCTTCCTGTTCTCTAGATGTACTGAAGTCTCCCTTCTTTAGGTCCAATGTCTTCACTTTGCTATGCTTTGGATTGCTGATGCTGGAAGAACCATTGGTTTCAAGGTTTCCTGGTTGCTTTCACAAGCTGCTCTCCCTTCTCCTAAACCATTTCTCCCCTTCAATTAAATCTCTTTTTATATATTTATTTTTTTCAGTACTGGCAGGATAGTATGTTTTCTGTCTTTCTTCTTATTTAGCATTTATATTAGTGGGTCATTTCCTTTTACTCATTTCTGTTTGGTGTGATCCAATTCCCACCAATGTTTATCTTTAATGGGAATTGGATTTATCCCTCTTAAGAAGAAAGCAACAAAGGATTCCTCCCAGCTGGCCTGATTTTCAGTATCCTCAATTACTTGCAGTCTGTTGCAACTTTCATCTCCTCCCACTGCATCCATGACCATTAATCTCATAGCTCAATAACATGCATGGACTTCTTACTACTTTGATTCAGAATCCTTAGGGTCATTCATTAGATACTTTAGATTAGGCTGTCCTAAGGAAAGATAACTATCATTTATTGTAGTGTTTGAATATTTAGTGCTGCAATCCACACACCATATGTTGCAGAGGTTTTTGGTGTGATGTGTCTGTCATTCTGGTGATACTCACAGAAAATTAAGATATTAAAACTTGAGATGGGTAGGGAAGCAAAGAGTTATCTTGCTTTCAGTGTATTATCTGCACTATAATGCTATTCAACACTGCTTTATCAGTGCTGTTTACCTGAACCAAAGCTCCTGGATTCCACTGCAGTGCAAGCAAAAAAAATTGTCTCTCCGTAACATTTATGTTTCCCTGGAGTTTTATTTTCAAAATCTCTCAGCTGAATTTTTTTTTCTGGATTGACATGTTCTGCTCTTTTGGCATAAATGCATTACTTAGATTGTACTTTACATAAGCAAGGAAATTTTTTCCACAGCAAGATTTAACTGATTTTGAAACTAAGCTCATATGTTTGAGTTTATTGTTACAGTTATGGCCTACACTGGTTACATTTCTATAAGAAAAATTCTTCTTCCATTTGTTAGCTGGTTCCAGTAGCCTGAAGCTTTCCCTTAAATTTCAAACCATAGTCTTAGTGAATCACAAGAATCACAGAAGGGTTGAAGTTGGAAGGGATCCTCTGATCTAACAGATCTGGTTTTATAGGTGTTGCCACAAACCACAGCTGCTATATTGATCCAATGCTAGGGGAAATCCCCCAGATACTTTGAGCTGTTGAATGTGTGTCTTTATCTTTCTCCAGTTTACTTAGTCATTTTCAACCGTTCTGATTTGGTAGGCTTTTATGCTTGGTTGCATTTGGTTAGCTCACACTATTCATCTCATGTAGCATTGATATAAATAAATACAAATATGTGGGAAGGAAAAAAAATGTGCCCATCTCATCCACTAAACTGATACATGCACTGTCTTTTGTATTCAGTGATGTTCATCTTGTTCAAGTACTGTGCTTCCTCAATTGTTCCTCTGCAGCTAAGACCCTCTTTGGCCTAACTTAGTATCAGCTGTTGAAATAGTCTCAGAGTCCCCCATGGATTGATTTCTATTATCCGACAGTACAATGAATGAACTTTTATTGACCTCGTTTTCTTGAGTTAAATGATATTTGGATGTTGGAGGCTGAGAAAGAAAGTTTAGTTTCCTTGGATATGGAAACAAGATTGGTTTTCATCGTAGGAAAGATTGTATTTTTAATCCAGAAGTTGCTAGCATTGTAGAATGTCCTAGCAATAATTCTGTCCTAACCACTGCTGCAGTGGATGGGAGGTGGGAAATCACTCCCTTAGGCATGAACTTTGGCTTGGTTTACACTTGTTCTCAGCTTCATGAGTGATTACAATCTCTGAGAGGAAACATGTTTCTTTACTGTCAAGAAAATGATTTACTTGATTTCTTATTTTAAACACAGATATGTTTTAAAGGAAAGACAATACCTCTTATTCAACAGAACAAGGAATTTAGTTTGGCATAATATAATTGCATAGAGCTTTGAAGAGAAATAGGACAAATAGTTTTAGGCTAGAGAACAGTGTGGGAGACTGTCCTACTTTCTCTTCTCACTTTGCTACTGCCTCTCTTTTGGCTTACAGCACATGGTGAAACTCTCTGCAGAGAACTCTGAAACAATGTGGATACTTATTAAAGTAAGTCCTGTAGCAAGAGGTAGAGTGGCTGTGTCACTTTGGGGACAAGCCCATGTGAATTAGTCCTTCTGAGAGGTACAGTTTACAAGAGTATGTGCCTTGCCAGCCCAATAAAGCCACAGTTTTTCTCAAGCTCCTATTATTTCCACGTAACAGCATAAAACGCTGTGTGCCCATACCAATATCCTTAGAGCTAGTTCAAAGATCTCTGTTCTACACTCCATCGTGTCCAGTGCAGACATACCTATCTGGTACTTGCCAGATCAGGTGCCTTCAATCTTTCGCACGTGTACAATTATATTTGCTATGTCATGGCAAATCTCAAAATGAAACTTGTGGTTCATGAAGATGGAAAGCTGCAAACCCATTAATATCTTGAATTAAGAGGCTGTTGTTCAGATGTAAATATAAAATACTGCTTATTTTTAAAGACTTTAAAAAAATAATTTCAATTACAAGACTACTATTTAGCTTCTGGACTTTGTGGTACTTTCATAGATTTGGTTCATGGCATTCTGAAATGCTGTCTCATATGCCTCACTAGCAGTGCATCATGGCTGCTGGGACTCTGAGAAGTCCATGAGATGCAGTCTGAAGGCTTAGCATGGGGGAAGTGTAAATGGGGTGTCAAGATGAGACAAAATTATATTTTAAATTGTATTTAAAACCACTTTTCCCCTATCATGATTTTCCACTGAACTTCATACTTCATATATGAAGCATAGGCTGGAGAGGAGAGGGTAATATTTAATAGCCAGGTCCTTAACTAGCTACTTGCCAGACTTTCAAATAAATGTGGTGTTGTTTCTATCTATTAACCACTCACAGATGTGTTTTATTATTTATTTCCAAAAACTTTATTTTGAAAAACTTCTTTCTTGTTCTGCTCCCTAAAGTCCTGCTAACTGTTAGGCCACTGAAGCTCTCAGACCATTGCCTGTCACGTGCATCAGCATCACTGTCGTCTCATTGGGATGTTTTCTATTGCTGCCTCTGTGTTGTCTGTATGTAGCTGTTGTTTCCTGTCATACTGGATACGTGCATGCTTTGCCAGTGAGTAACTCATGTTTTATTCTGAGGGGGCAAATGTGTTTCCATCTCTAATAGCCCTAAAAATTCACTAGAACAACTCAACCTAGGGACAAGAAGATACTCATACAAGGAAGAGGGCAAGGCTGAGTGGCCTGAGGGTTTTCTGTAATCAATTCTGTCTTTTCAAAATTTTATTTAGTCTATCATAAATTCAATTTAAATTTTGGCTACTGATAGCATTTTATTGACTTATTTGAACATACTCAGGGGAGTGTGGGGTTTTTTGCATACTGACTTGGACTTTTAAATGAGTTTAAAATGAGTAAATGAAATCTAAATTAAATGCCAACAATAAACGAAACACTCCACTACAATTCAGGTAGGGAGCCTTGGTTATCCTAGTCGTTACTCCAGAAAATGTGTCAGTGACTGGAAGCTCTTATTTTATGTCATGCAATACTTAATAGTGACATATTCTCTGAGTAGCAGCCTGAGGCATTTGTTCTGTGTTGACATGGAAGGAAGGACATTATCAGATGACCCACAGGCACCATTTCTGAGAATTTCTTTAATAATTCATTTTCTACATTCTGAACAATCCTCACAGTCTTGAAGAAGCATGAAGTCTCTTCAATTCATGCCTTTCAGTCTTCCTTGTTGTTTAATTTCCAAAAAAGTTTGTCATATTTTTATCTGAATGCTGTGTATGGGCAAGATTGGCTTTTCTTTTCTCCAAGACCCTTGTTCATTTAGTTGCTGACAGCACTAGTGCTCCCGTATCTGCTGTCAGAAGAACCTGTCAGGGTGCTGTAAGGGTACCCTAAGAGATGGAGGTTACCCATAGTGTCCATCAGAGCTTCCCTACCAGGGCCTGTCCCACCACTGCAGCCAGGAACAGGGCAGCTGGGGTGCATTGGGGACCTCCCTGGGGGTCATCTGAGGCCGTGGTCTGCCTTCTCTCTCCATCTTGCCTTTATAGTCTGGGGACATCTTCTCCCTCTCCACCATTTCTGGACGATAACTTCCTTTCTGAACATGATGCAAAGACTGTTGTCCAAATCTTATAACTTTCTTGTATTGTAACCTCTGTATCTCAGGCATTTCTGACATCACCAGCATTTTGTGCTCCACAGAAATCATAGCTAATAGCGTCTCTTTCATGCCCATTTCTCTGAATAAGCAACTTGCTCTGCCACCTTTATGAGTGTCTCTATGCCCAGCTTTTTCCCGTCAAGGCCATGTAATTGTAATAATCCTTGTCCTTGAAGTCTTTATTCTTATCAATCCTTTCTCCTCTTCCCATGGCTTTGAGTCTTTCTCTGGCAGCCGTTGTTCATTTTCTTTATGTTGCCCTTTATGGATGAAATGCCCTTTCCGAAGTCATGTCCAGGTCACCCATCAATTCTTCCTGCACAAAAGTCTTCTTAGTTATAAGCAAAGCTACACATATCTGGGCAGTTTATAGAAATATGAAAGTAAATAAATAAATTGATGATTTAGTCAAACCCAGAAGCTTATGATTTGTCACACAGCTGAATATGTGCAAGACATCTGTCTTCATAGGCTGTGAATAGACCTTATTTAGATACTTGGAAATGATATAACAAGATATGAGAACTGGTTTCTGCAAAGCTTACCTCATTTTACTGTGATTAGTCCTATGGTTTGTCTCGATGGATTACTATAAAGGGCTTGCTCTCATTTAATTACATTTGTTCTGGTGGGTTTTTTTATGTTATTGGAAAGAAAATCCCAAATGGCTGGCAGAGGTGCTTTCTTCTCTATCTAATGTAGCAGTAGCATATTCGTCAGTGCTCTGAACATTCACCACCATGAAATTAAATAATTGGTTTCAGATCACGAAAAGCAGATTTCCCTATATAAATCCAACTTTTAATTTGATTATATTTTTTAGCGCAATCAAATAGATAACACAACCGATGAATTTTCTAAAATCTCGACAACTATATGAGTAGAAGTGGAAGCAGAATGCATAAACCAAATTAAATGCTTACTAAGAGAAATAATAAACATATTTTACACTTCCTTCAAAGAAGCTCATAATTTCTTTTTTGAAAGTCTGATGCTGCATAACAGTATTGCCAAACACATATCACATGGATTTACTATGTCCCTAGAATTCCACTGAAATCCTCTCAGTGCATTCCCCTTTTATATCTGCATGGAATATATCAAGTTGAAGGTATATATAGGAAGTAAATCTCTGCCTGAAGTTTTTTGTTCTAATAAATAAAGTGTCTGATATTCCCATTTACCTCTGAACCTGCAACATGAATTGGCTACTTATATATTGGAAACAGCTGAAAGAAGCTGAGAGAAGAGGACTGAAAACAAAGAAAGAGCAGACCTAAATTCAAAGCCAACATATTTTAAGTTTAATTTTTCTAGTCCATTACCAACTTTATAACCTCTTTACTAATTATATTGTTGCAAAGTATATATGTATCCTTATACTAATCTTATATATTCCCCTGAGTGTTTCAACATCTGTACAAAAAATGCCATTTTCTCTGTGTTAATATTATGTTTTATAAAAGTGTCACTCAAAACCTGTCACAAAAACTTTATTTTTTTCCACGTAACTTATTAAAATTATATTGTGCCATCAAATGACATATAAACCTCATATGAAAAAATGACCCAATAAATAACACTTTATGAAAGCATTTCTTGAGAGGATATGTAATCTAACCTAGATAATACATCTTGAACTGATGAATGTGAGGATTTATGTGGAAAATATTCCAATATGTTATTATGAGAGCTAAGACAGTAAGTGGAGAAAAAATGGAATTGCATTTCTTATTTCCATATTTTTTTATGTCTTAATCTACATCGCTGCGTAAAGAAAAAGGCTGTAAATCTCAAAACAAAGACTATTTGAGTGAGAAAATTAGAGATGTTTACAATTAAAGGAATTACTTTAAGAGTTATTAAAGGCTGAGTCATGCAAGGTGCAGAGTGCTATCAAATTACTCTGTGTTCTACAGGAATCGATTGTTTTTCAACACTTCTTGAGAACCATCGTAATTATAGAATAATTAAACCCTAGCAGTACAGCCCTACGTACATGTTTAAGGGAAGAGTTTTTTCTGTTAAGCCAAATATGTACTCGGTGATGTGGCAGAGAGTTTGAAGGCATTACACGTTGCACTATGCGGTCTTCATTGTTACTGATGCTAGCAAGGACTTTTGTAATATTTAATATATTTGCTAGTAAACGCCATATCATCTGGGGACAGTGATCCACTCTTTCCCATTTGTTGCTGCCGACAAGGCTACAAAAGCAGAAATAATGTCAATTTGAAAGTTCGCTTTGTGATCACACCTTACAAGTACCATGGCAGTAACTGATAGTGTCTTTAACACGAGTAGTGTGACTGAGATAATCACTTCTGGCAGAATGAGGTGGGAAGAGAGGTCATTTTCTGGACAGAAGGCATGCCCGTTGCAGCAACACTGCAAGAGGCACTAAGTTCCAAGAGGTCATTTGGAAAGGAGGAGTTTCTTTATTGTTTCTTTGTTGGCTTTATCTAGTTAAGTCACTATCTCCATACAGAGGTCAGCGTGCTTACTTTAGGTATTCTAGGTTCAGCAGATATTCCACTTTCTGAATCTTTGAACATAATGTGCAACTAGCTTAGTTTTAGTTCTGGAAATAAAGTGGAACAGTTTCTCCAGCTAGAGAAAAGCTGCAATGGCAAACTACAATGTTGTGACTCTCCATTGCTCTCTTGCCGAATGATACACAAAACAGCATGTGAAAAACACCTTAAGGAAGAACTTTTAAGTACTGAAATCCCTATAGCAGAGACTGGAAATGTAACAGAAACTCTCCAAGGATGAAGAGAATGTTGGGAAACCTAATCTCCTTCCAACTGAGGTAATCTGCCAGGAAAGATCTACTACAGGCAAATTTCAGGCAAAAAGCCTGTTCTCAGAAAACAACAGGTTTGGTTGGGGAGGAAAAACAACGACAACTGGTCAAGTCCTTAATTCCCTATTATGCTTTGCTTAACTTTGGCATTACTGAAGTAATACAAGTCAGGCCTCAGATCCTGCCCCAATGTTTTGAAAACTGCATTGCCTGAAGTTAAATGTATTTTTAGAAATCAAAGCAAAAACACCATTGAAAAGCTTGAAGTCTGGGACAAGTCAGCCCACATATTCACCACTCCAGTAATTTGTCTGGAGAGTGTTTTGTGCTAGGTAAACTGGGCACCAACTAGCCATATTGCAGCCAGATTCCCAGTAGGAGCAGGCTGCTGAAGAGAAAGAACGCTGGAAAGTGAACTCAGATCTATGCAGAGATAATGGGATGCATGTGAACAGTTTGGGGGATTTATCAGTGTACGTTCATGTCAAGCTTTTAATTAAATATACCAATTTTATTTTTCCTGAATGCACTTTTGCTGTGAATTCCCTTCCCTATTTCAGCGTCTCTAGCTTGTTAGTCTGTTTTCTTCTGAACTCTTTCAGAAATATTTTTCACCTAATTTTTTTCTAGTGTCCTTTCTAGAGAAAACCCACTTCATTTTAAAATGCCTTTTTTTTTTTTTATCTTCCTCATCTGTAGATTTTCTTGTTATCTCCATATAGATTTTTTTTTACCCCTTTTCCCATTCAAGGGAAATGGGTATTTGCCATTCCAGGAGTAGATCTCCATCTCTTCTATCTACTAACAGGCTGACTTTCGTGGGAAAGTGATGCTCTCTCTCTTTTTTTTTTTTTTTTTTTTTTTGTTTACTAGTAAGATATTGTTCTCATCTCCTGTTGAGTGAAAGAAGGACCAGGCAAACCTCTTTTCCATTCTCCTCCATGAGGGCCTTTTGCCCTATGTGGTCTGAGTGTGGTGAGCTCAGATAGCCTGCTGATGCTTTCATTGCATGGGCCACAGGGAGGGGATGTACCTTTCATTCCCTCCCCTACACAGAGCCCTACCACAGCGTCAAGATGATGAGAATCACTGCAAGCAGAGGGATGAAGCCTTAGGGCGGAAGGGGGAGATAAATAATGAATTGTTGTCAATCCTCCTTACTGCATTAGGCTGCCAGATGATTGCTTATTCCTTGCTCCCACCCACATGCTTCATGCCACCACCAGCATTCTTGGTCCTTTGTGGCTGATGTTGTGGGCTAGTCAGCTGATGAGTCAGCTCTGCTAACCAGTGCTTTTCCAGCTCCCCATGGCAGGGGCTTGATGTAAGAATTTTGGCCAGGATTATCTGTGTGGAAGGAGGGGGCACTTGGACACATTAATTGATTTATTTAGAAGTTTACCATACTTCATGTAAAGAGCAGGTTTCCAAGGCTGTACAGTTCAGCTCATCTGTTTCTCTTTGCATACCCTCCAATGCAGAGAGTTTTGAAACTACACTATGTATACCATCTGTTAGTATGGGAGTGTGGAGTTAATGGGAAATTCAAACTTTGAATAGGTCAGGAAATTCAAAGTTTTGTTCTCACAGCAATTAACTACATGTTGGTCTCAGATGGTATTTTAGCTCATTGGGCTTATGCATAAAATAAATCTTGCACCACAGTTGAATTCCTGCAGCACAGCTGAACTTGGCAGAGGGACCAAGAAGGAGAAGAGATTATCAGAGCTTCAAGATACCTTTGTGCCTTCTTGATGCTGGGCGGACCTGGGCTTCTTTAGTGCTTCCCAGGGGTCAGAACGCCCTCCAGGACTGGCACATTGAGCATCTCACAGCTTGTGTCAACTGGGGAACATCTGGGCAGTGGAAAATAGATCAGCCATAAGAATGTTCCAGCTGCCCCATTCCCAGCCTGGCCCACTCTGCCTTGACTCGATCAACACCCATCTGCACTGCCTTGGCTGGGCGCACTATGCTTAAGTACTCCAACTCCTTTTCTTGTCCTGCATATCAGGCAAAGGCTATGCCATGTTGTATGGACCACTATGTGTGGAAGGCTCGTTCACAACAACTTGCTTTAAACTAATTTCTGCAGCTGAACTATTTGCTATCTTCTTTAATCTGCTTTCTACTTCGATAGTGCCAGGTATTTTTCAACAGTCCTGCCCAAGCTAGAGTTTAGAATCATAGAATTGTTTAGGTTGGAAAAGACTTTTAAGATCATCAGGTCCAACCATTAACCTAATGCCTCCAAATCCACCACTGAACTATGTTCCTAAGCACCAGATCTATATGTGTTTTAAATGCCTCTAGGGATGGTGACTCAACTACTTCCCTAGGCAGTCAGTTTCAAGGCTTGACAACCCTTTCCGTGGAAGAAATTTTTCCTAATTTTTAGGAGGTTTAGACCTGGGCACACAGTCTAAACCTCCCCTGGCGCAACTTGAGGCCACTTTCTCTTGTCCTATCACTTGTTACTAGGGAGAAGAGACCAACACCCACCTTGCTACAACCTGCTTTCAGCTAGTTGTAGAGAGCGATAAGGTCTTTCTCCCTTTTATCCAGACTAAACAGCCCCAGTTCTCTCAGCTGCTCCTCATACTTGTGCTCCAGATCCTTCACCAGCTTCATTGTCCTTCTTTGCACATGCTTCTCAGTGTCCTTCTTGCAGTGAGGGGCCCAAAACTGAACACAAGATTGGAGATGCTGCCCCACCACTGCCAAGTACAAGGCAACAATCACTTCCTGAATCCTGCTGGTCACGCCATTTGTGATCCAAGCCAGGATGCTTTTGGCCTTCTTGGCCATCTGGGCACACTGCAGGCTCATGTTGGCTGTCAAACAACACCCCCAGGTCCTTTTCCACCAGAGAGCTTTCCAGCCACTCTTGCTCAGACCTGTAGTGTTGCATGGGGTTATTGTGGCCCAAGGGCAGGACCTGGAACTTGGCCTTGTCGAACCTCATACAACTGGCTACATCCCATTTATTCAGCCTGTCCTGATCCCTCTGTAGAGCCTTCCTGCCCTCAAGCTGATCAACACTGAGGCCCAACTTGGTGTCACCTCCAAATTTTCTGAGGGTGTTCTCGATCCTCTTATCCAGATAATTGATAAAGGTATTAATCAGAACTGGCCCTAAAACTGAGCCCTGGGTAACACCCCTTGCGGCCAGCTGCAAACTGAATTTAACTCCATTCACCACAATTGCATTTATGTTGCAGTAACAGATTTTTTTTTCCTTCCACTTCCAGACAAAAACTGGCTGAAAAGCACTGGGCCGTGGTAGAAAGGTAGTTGAGCGTCAAGTATGTACAGTATAGGATCATAAAATCATAAGTTTGAAATAGACCTCTGAGATCACTGAGTCCAACCATGCCTGTCTCCGTACTAAAGCATGTCCCTAAGAAACTCATCCACCCATTTTTTTAAACACCTCCAGGGATGGTGACTCCACCACCTCCCCGGGCAGCCTGTTCCAATGCCTGACCACTCTTTCAGTAAAGAAATTCTTCCTAATGTCCGGTCTAAACCTCCCCTGGCACAACTTGCAGCCATTTCCTCTTGTCATATCGCTTGTCACTTGTGAGAAGAGCCCAGCACCCACCCCGTCACAATTTGTGGAGGGAATGAGAAAAGCTTGCAATAATTATTTGGAAGTCAGCATATCAGAGGTCAGTGTTTATCCTGATTTCACTATACTAAGTTATTGACTAATTCTTTCTCTAGAATTGCGGGTCCAGTGGCACTTAGGCACATGTATTAGACATCTTTGTGCATTTCCTTAGAAAATGGAGCAATTGACCATGCTGTCTTTGAGTAAGTCATATTCATGAAAAAAGATTGCAAATACTTTATTTTTGTAAAAATAGGGAATATAAAAATGACTCTCAGTAAGACAAGGCTTTTTAACCAACTCTGTGGCCAGACTGCCGTGCAGAATAGAACTGAGTAGGAAGTATCTGAGCAGCTGTTTACCCTGAAATACCCATATGTAAACTCATTCTGGCTGTTGGCAATGATTTTTTCACTAACCGCCTCCAGAAGAACAGTATAATTTGTTTGTAAAGGTAAAGTAGCACAACAGTATTCTCATGTATCTCTTTCCATAACTAGAAAGGAAAAAATGCCATGTTAATTAAATACTTGCATTAGTATCCAATGCTTTTTCAGTTTAGATTAACTTCTTGTAGTTTAGCCAGAGTTCATAAAGAATGACAAAGTCACATCTCTTTGTTTAGGCAGGAGTAGACTTTGTATATTTTCATTTCCATGGGAAGTTGTTGCAACAGTAAGTGAATGGGTACAAATCAGCAATGTAAGACTCAGGACAGCATCTTCAGAAGTTTCTCAAATCTCTGAAACTATGGCCTGTCTTCAAAAATGCCTGTGGACTTGTCTGCATTGGTACTGTTACCCTTGAGGTCACTCTGGAGGCTTTGTTGCATTGCCTCCACCAGCACTTTGAGCTGAGAAACCGTGGTGATGCTCAGCATCTGGGGTTGAGCCTTCCTTGCTGCCCTGATTTCACATCCATGATGTGAGTGTGCCAGCGTCAGACAGTGAGGCCCACCAGTAGTAACCTCACAATCCCCTGTCCAGCCTAATTCCCCAACATAAATATGGGCAAGACTTGAGGCAGAGATGGGGTTGATTTCAGGTGTCATTTGATTCATATCAAATCAAGACGGGGAGGTCATCTTTTGTGTAAATGACAAACTGCAGTGTAGATGGTAGGGGACCTCTCCCACTGCTTGAGCTGGTTGAAGATACACATCAATGTCAAGCTTGAATGTCCCTTTGGATGAGGCCAAGGGCATTTGATAACCCATGGGTGCATCTCGGAGTCCCCATAGCTGTTCGTAGAATCCGTGGGAGCACCAGAATGAGCTTTCATTTGGCTAGCATGATTATTAATAGCAATGGACTTGCAAGTCATCTTGGCCCACACTGTGAGTCCTCAACAAATGCAGTGTCCTCATTGCTATTGTTACTTATTTAAGCTGGATTATAAAGCTCGTTTGGGCAAGCCTGTTTGTGCTACCTTTAAGTGAAATGTGCTTGTATGTTAATCCTCATAAAATTTCAGTGAGCAATACATCCAATTTAATTCATTACATTGTAGGCTCCAAAGTAATTTACAGTTTTTTAAAACTTTATTTCACGTAATTAGTGCAAATAATTCTTGATGGAACAACAACAGCTGCTTTCATAGCGCTAACTGCTGGTAAAAACAGGCCACCTCCCCTTGACTGGGTAGAGTCGACTTATTGTAAGGGGAAAAATATTTTAAACTTTTTTCTTTATATTCCCACCTGCACTCCATCACCTAAAGGCCACTCCAGCCACCACCTACAAGGTACATCCATACAATAGATTAGTGTCTCGGTCATTTATGGAGCACTGTCAGCTAAAATATAAAATAGGTTTTTCTGTCCTAGAAACAAGCTCTAACTAGTACTCATGGTATGTTCTTAGTGTTTCTTCAGAATATATTTTTGAAAGGAAGCCCCTTCCCTGGTCTGCCATTTCTGTATTGCTGTTTTTTCTAACACTGCATCAGGGCAGTGTTAATTCAGGGGAGTCATATCTTTTGTTTATGGAAGCAAATGTTTGTTTGATCATTTATCGTGGCTTTTAAATGTCTTAATTAACATAATTCACAGTAGCATATGGTCATCAAACACTGACTTTTAAAGATAATGAAAAGGAATGGGCTGAATAAATATTTGAAAGAGGTCCAGTATAGTTTTAAAGGTATTTATCTTAAACTTTTTTTTAATGCTACTCAGGCAATATGACTCCATTCATATAAAACTCGTTTTTTTCCCTGCCCAAACTGAAATAAACCAGTCCTGTGACATATTTGGGGGAAACCCATCTGATAACATGCGTGTGCCTTATATCTGCGTGGGTTGAAAGGATGGGCTGCCTCTTTAAAAGGTTTCCATGAACCTGTATTGTTATAGTAAGCTCTGGTAGGCGAGGGGTTGCGTGACTGCAGCAGACTCATTTGTGACCTCAGAAAAGTGGTTATGAAAGTGATCTCTTGATCAGAGGAATAGAGCTCTGCTGCCTGCCAGACCAGCAAGGCAGAAATGAGCCTCCTCCCTGTGAATCTGCCCTGGCAGGAGAAAAAATGTTCCTCTTTCGAATGCACTGTTCATAAACTAAGTCTTTAATAATTCCTCTGAAAAATACTCAGCTTAAAACAAAGTAAGATCTGAGGTATACGTTTTCTCTGGTTAACTTTGACTTTTTTAAGTGTATGTGCAAAAGCATCTTTGCTTTTGCTTTTTGCAATTTGCAGTACTCATTTTCTGCCTTCACCCCATTCATATTTTCCTTAGAACAGCACTAATAACTTTTGTTTCAATTGTTATTGGACTGACCCTGGCAGCAAGTCACAGTGTATATCCAGTAAAGATCATATTATACATGATGAAAAACCAATTTAATTTGATGTTTCTGTCACTTAATGAGTGTAAAACAGATCTGACGGATCAGTAGGTAAAAAATCACTGGTTTTCATCAAAAAGACCTTGACAGAATAAGAAGCACTACAAGTAATTTATGTATCATCATTACTTTTATACATAATATTCACCTAGTATTGATAACTCAGTGAAAGCTGTAATTAACTGTAATTACCTTGAAAGCTGAGGTCGCAATCCTTTACGTTTCATGAATGGGAGCCAAGTTCTCTGTCCTCATCCCATAAGGAATACTCGTTATTTCTTTCACAGTTTGCTATGAGTCAAGATACCAGGCGCCTTCATAGGAGTCAGACTTGCCTGTTCAAGTCAATGACACATATGCAGAAGAGTTTAAATTGGAGAAAAGGTTATATTTTGTTAGCTAGAACTTTGTTTCTGAAATACAAATCATTATTTGGTTGTTTCTGGTCACTGCATGGGACAAGTCTGATAAAAGCTGTGTGGCTGTCTCAATTTTATCTCTCTGTCTAAGTAGTTTCTGTTTTTAAAAAGCAAATCAAAGCAGGGCTGCAGTTCAGGTTTTTAGGGCAGTTTAGGTTTTTAGGACAGTTCAGTTTTTTTTATTTTTTTCAAATATTACCTTTTCTGCCTTTTTGAAAGACAGTATTTCTTATTATTTTTAGAAAATGCGAAGGTCCTAATTCTGGTCGCTGACCTAGGGACTGTGGCATTCTTTAAAAACTTAATTTCTCTAGCACTAAGGAGGAGAGAACATGGAAGCTCACTGCTGGCCTGTTTAGGGTCTTTAGGATATTCTTGGGATCTTTTTCTGAGCGTGGAACCTGGCTGTAAAAAAAAGGCAAAGCAAAATGTTTGTGAGGAAGTGAAAAATGAAGGTTCTTGTACTAATTGAACACATCATGCACATGTGTTTTCTGCTTCTGCAGAAGGTTCCTGTTCTGCAAAGCAATTTATTTTTGGACTAACTATAATGTCTTCTCTGCAGGTCCTCTGACTTACAAGGGATTCTAGTTGAGAGCACGGTCCATCTGTTTGGATAGCTTTTCAGGACTAATCTTTAAATGCATAAAATTAAAATATTAATGTGTATAAAACTACATTAACCATATTCAGGGATTGTAACACTGTCAATTTAGGATTTTGGTATTTCAACTTTTGACTTCTGTTGTTGGCTTGTTCATCATTCTGAGCTTCTAGTTAAGATTTTCATGTTACTGGTTTTCTTCAGGATTCTAAAAAGTTCTGAAATATAGTTCAGTGTTTTAAAATTATCCTGAAAATTGATTCTGAAAGAATTTTTTTTAACTTTTAGATACTGTCCCTGATGTCTTATTTGCCTGTATTGTGTCTCTGCATTCTTCCTGAAGTTGAAAAGCCAAAGCTCAAAGCCCTCCACTCAGGCTTATATTTCCTACTGCTCATTTGGTTCATTTAACCTCGCAAAGCAGCTCTTCATACAGTCAATCTCATCATGGCAGTATCCACATACAGTAGAAAAGACCAAAGCAAAGCAGCTCTGCCTTAGAAATGAAGTGCTGTGCTCTGTGGTGGGTGTGGGTGTGTATCGGTGATGCTGCAGCAGTGTGCTGTGCTATCCACTTGGCTTAGAGGTAGAGAGTCTTCATTTCTGCTGTCAACTGTGTTTGCTTATTTGACATATATTGGAAAGCAAATGTGGCTGTGTCTTCACCTTTAATATCAGATACAATACGGCCGCTACATAAAGCAGATATTAAGGAATTGCGCTTACCATATTTCTGACTCTGAAACTGATGAAGCCAGATTTGGTTTTCTGGGTAGCATATGCACATCCGGTGCAGTAAGGTCTCACTGTGAATATTTTAGATGCAATGTTTATTTCATCTTAAAGGTTTCCTTTATCCTCTCCAGATCGTGTGCTTTGGCTATTTTTAAACAGTCTCTTGGGTGATATACTGCCCTACTGACATATGCTCTTTCAACTCTTTTCTAAGACATACTGACTTAAATTCCCTCTTGGAGCCTGCAGGTATGAATTTAGCCTGTGCCTTTACATGCAGAGTGGGACAAATGAAATTACAAAGGGACAAGAATGTTATAAAAGCAATAGAAATTGAGGACTGGAAGATCAGGAAATAACCTGTTTGAAACATAGGCCTGGAAAAGAGCTTATCAAAGCCATAAAGGCTAGTAAAGATCCTGTAAATCTCACGTAAGTCAGTCAATGTCAGTTTGATTTAATCAGGAAGGGAGAGAGATGCTTTCTCATACACTTTCCTAGTTGCATTTATATTCATGCTGAGCCTTTGATTTGATTTCGTTCTTCAGGGATTGATTTACTAAGTGTTCTAAACTGAAGATCTAAATTGAAGAGAGTAAAATGGTGCATATCTTCTGCAGCCAGTAAAGACCAGAAATGCTGTGATATTCTCAAGATAAATCTGTTATCAGGACTTCATTGCATTTCTTCTGTAAGATGCAGTGCTTACAGTCTCCTTTTTTAAAGTGGGCAAGTTTCCAGTAGACTGTAGTTGCTTACTTAAGAACACACATAACTTTTCTCTTTGCTGTCTGTTCAGTAAAAATGGATTTTGATCTCATTACTTATGTTTCTAAAAAATATTTCAGAGTCAAATTTATTTCAGTCATAAAAGAAATATTTTTCTTTGTTTGGATGCAATGATTAGTCACAAGCTGGTCTTTCATCATATGCTTAAATTTAGTCACATACAGGCTTTCTCATAAGGTTCTGATTTTTCTTATTGTCGCTTCTGTGATATACTTTGGTTTGCGTCACAGATGCTGCTCTTGTTCATCTGTTGTTTATTTTCTGTCTACAACAACTTTCGTGGACAAGGTCGTGGCATTGCAGTGAGAATATACCAACATAAGAAATGTACTACTGTGTCACACCAGTGGCCCATCTAGTCGGGTATTCAAATCTCCAAAATTGCTGTCTTCTATCTGCTTTAAATATTCTTGTACTGGTGTCGCTGAGCACTTCACAGTCCTCATATTGTGGGGCTGGGTGAACAGCAGTTCTGCATTCAGTCTATCCATTGCCTTTATAATTTTGTAAAACTCTGTTACATCTTCCTGCCATCCTTCTCTCCTCAATAAACAGTCACAGCCATTTTAGCCTCTCCTCAAAGGGCAGCTGCCTCCACTGTGGGCCCCAGTGTCCATTGTTGTATTATTTTCATTGGGAGAATCAAATCAGTGAAAAAATGGCCTAGTGACAATGACATAATATGAGCCGTATCAAAAAAAGGACTACATTCTTGGACCATAGAGAGACAATGTGCTGGGAATTCAGAGGATATAGAGAACCTACATTTTATTTTTCCCTGCAGAGTTGTTTTTTAAATATCTGGACAAAGGAAAAAAGGAACTGCTATTCAGCCAACACACCACTATGAAGGACACCTCAAAGAAACAGGAAACTCTGCCAGCTCTTTTGATAGACTATCTGCTCCGTAAATCCTAGAATCATTTTGTCTTGATGTGCTATTCCTCTGCATATAAACTTATATCATGATTGATGGGATTTGCTGAGACCCCACTCAAGCAAACAGGATGCGGCAGGTCAGAACACACTGCAGTACACACCAATATGGATTAGTTCGGTGAAGTTTGAATCCCTCTACGTAGACTTAACACGCAGTATTTCAGACTGTAGTACAGAGGAAAATAGAAAGTGCAGTAAACCAAACATTAAACTACATTGATTGTACATTCTGAGGTTCCTAACTCTGGAACTAACTAATGTTAAGCAAGTTTTCTTATTATAGAACAGTTCTCTTGAATTTATTTTTTTTCTACATTAAACTTATGCTGTATAACTCAATTCTGATTAATGGACATGTAATTTACAAACTCACGACTTAAGAGGCAAGGAATTTATTGGAATTGTTTTATTTTTTATGAGGGATGTGGGTATTGATTTGAAAGTGGTCTAAGTGGTCTGCAGATTTCTTACTTGAGTTTCCCAGTCACTCAGGCTTGCTATACGTTTTGTGGTTTGACGAATAACCTGTTTGTATTTGCCTTTTATGGATTTATTCAAAAGAGCGTGCAGGGAAATACACACTCTGACAAGCTAATGTATTATAGCTTACTAAAACTAAGAATAGAATAATACAGAGATAAAATAATACAGAGATAAAATTAAGGCCCCAAGACTAAACCTGTAAATCAATAAGTTCCCATCATATCATCATATTTAAAGTACTAGGTAATCAAATAGGGTTATGAAAATGAAACAGAATAACTCTTATAATATTGGGATTTAGGAGGACTTCATGTCTGTGACAGTCTTATAGCCAATATAGTCAATAAACTAAAAACTCAAATATTTTCTCAGAGTGATGCAAACAGATCTCTAAAATATCTTCTTTGCTGATGTGTAACATGGGATTGTCTGTTGGGGAAATCATCTATTGAGTCATATGAAAAGAGAAAGGTTGCAACAGTAAGCTTCAGAGAGGAAATTTGCTTTCTAGACAAGTTCCTTTCAGTCTGTTGCTTGTATAGTTAGCACACAATTCGGTTTTGCATGGAGGCACAGCTTTTCTCTTGATCTGTAATCTCTCAGAAGTTATGGGATAAGGGAGATGTTACAGTCCCAGACTAAATAAAAACATGACATATAAGGTAATTTCTTGTGAGCCAATTGTGTGAAATACAGATAGAATAAACCATCAAAACCCATAAAAGTATAGCAAATAACTTAATTCACATGTTCTCCATGTACACACACTTCTCATGACAGCCACTTAACCATTCCCAGGATTTTTAAAATCATTCTATGCATTTTACAGACCAAAAATCATGGAAATAGGAAGTGTCCATCTAGAACTTATCCTAATGCTTATTCACCTAAAAACTCACAAAATTAATCCTGTTTGTAACTATCCAATGAAATGTGAAATGTCCGCTACTGGGGATACGCAACAAAAACCCTGAACAACCTGCCTAACTAAAGTTGACTCTATTTTGATCAGGGTGGGGTAAGGCAGATGACCTTCAAAGGTCCCTTCCAGTCTACGGCTTTCTAAGTTTCTGTGATTCTGTATCCCGACTCAATAAACAGGCCTGGGTTTCCCACAGGTAAAAAACTTTCCTAAAGCTTTGCAGAACTCCTTGCACCGCAGCACAATGGAACATAAGAAGGTAATTGTTTTCAGCTTCTCAGCTTGCCTCATCCAAATTGTATTCCCCACAGGCACATAGACCTCTTTCTCACATGCAAAAAAAAGATACCCTAACTTGGTCATTTCCCCGAGAAGCCCTTGGTTTGTGTTTCTTCTTTTTCATCCACACCCCGACTCCCATGCTGACTTTTTGCTGGACTCCCCTTTACTGCTACACTAGCTTCATCCCAAAGACTTGATTTATTGATCATGAACTCCTACACTAAACTGATTTTCTTTTTGACACAATCTTGCTCAACAGTTAGGTCAAGAGAAGAAAGATTGGATTGACGGATTTTAGAGGACAGTGTGAAGAAAAGGGGGGATTTCTTCTGGGAATTGGAGAAAAGCACAGCAGGACTTGCCCAAGGCAAGAGGCTCACCCTCCTCCCTTTCTTGCCTGCTGGAAAGACACTCTGAGATCTCATCCTTAATATCTTGTCTAATCACCACTATATCTTCTATTGAGCCAGATCTCTTAGGGCTGATGTTCATAGAAAAACTATAGGAAGGTGAGCTTTCTCCCTCTTTTCTATGTTTTCCTATTGAGATAATTTCCATGTGTACTCTTACATACACAGACAGCAGCAGCGGCTGGATTGCCATTTCAGAAAGTTTATCTCATTTGCAATAATTTCTAAAATTACAAAACTGTCCAGTGGAATATAGTGAAACCAACCATTTTGATGATCACTGCAGCAGGATTTTTTACTGTTTGCAAAAGGATGGGACTTCAGGGAAACATTCCTCACCTTTCACACTGTGGGTTTTCATCCCTCTCCTTGCTACACGAGAGTTATTTTTCTGATTCTTTTCTGTAAGCCCCTTTGCTTTTTTTAGGCAACTTCCAGAGATGTGATACAGTATATAATGAGGAATTAGGTTCCATTACACGAAGGCTTAACCTCCTAGAAAAGCATTCAGTGCTTGCCAGGAGTCATCAATATTTAACAGCTGTTGTTATTATGAAATACTTCATAGGGTAATGCGGCTCGTCTGCTCGCACGCAAGGGTTTGAACGGACGCCAGGCCCTTGTCAGAGCCGCTGGGAGATTGACAGGCGGCGAGGCTTGCGTGACAGTGGGGCTGGGGTTAGTCAGCAGTCTGCCTCCTCCACAGCAGGGACTTCTCCTCCCCCTTGCCTTCCCTTCAAAAGGTCTCCTCCGGACAGGGTGGGGGATGTGGGCTTGGGTCTCAGGCTGGGGTCTCAGAGGGATGAGGTGGCCCCACCAGCCCATGCAAGGGCCACGGGGAGAGGAGGGTTGTAAGGCAATGGCATCTCTTTGATGCCCGTCTCGCACACGGGAAAAAAATGAATGAAGCTTGCTGGGAAAGGGGAAAAATAATTCTCAAAGAAAGAGGGGATGAGATCTGGAAAGCGAACAGTTCGAGTTGTACCTTAAATAAATGTCATGCTGTACTTGAGAAACTTCAAAGGGCAGTCAGATTTCAAAGCATCTCTTAAGAAGAAGCAGACTGAGAAAACCACTAAGTTGGGAAGAAAAACGTTGCATTATTGCTAGCATAACTTCATCTGGCGTTCTGGTAGTCTCCACAACAGGACTGAGCACCATACATCTTTTATTCAGAGGGTGCATTTTGGTGCTGATTTCTTTTCTGAAGTATTTATGCAATCTGTATGTTGCGGCATTTCAGAGTACAAACACCCCTTTCATATAATTTGGCAATGTATAATAACTGTTCTTCATGTTGTGTATTGTTTAATTTCAGCCTGCATCTAATGAGCGCTGTCCTTATTGTCGGTGTTCTCTGTAAAACAGCAAGAGGAAACAGACCATTTCAGTTTATGGCTGTAGGTTAGTTAAGCAGAATTGCTCCCACTGAGTGTTTCCTAGTTGTTTTGTTTTGTTTTCTTAGCATTCAGGGTAACACACATAGCTCATTCTTCCTGCAGCTTGAAGATCCAGGAAGAAAGACCCTGTTTTCACTTCCTTTCAACTAACAGCTACCAAAAGTAAGACTCATACTCATAAAGCATTATTTCTGAACCTGCAACTTAGATTTGAGTATTCTCATCTGCCCTTTTTAAGAAACAATTTATCCCCTGGGCATCACTGGAGAGAAATGATCTCACAGGTACTCCTCATAGAAAGGCTTGAAACTGGTATACCTGCGACATACTGAGTTTGAAGAAGACAGTACTGTCCCCTTCTTACACCTCAAATGAATGCAGGCAACGTGTTCAGATAAGAAAGAGCATGCTCATTTCTCACCTGTGCTGTTGCTTGATGCAGGTACCCTGAGAAGTGGAAGGCCCTTGGGATGGCTGGGGTACAGTTTGACCATGCATTAGTTTATTACAGAGCTTAGCTCAGCAGGTGATTTTGCTAGTTGTTTTCTGCAGAAAGATGGTTATGCTTGGATGAGAAGAGGTACAGAAATACTTTGGGGAAGGTAATCTTATAAGTTTAAAGAGTACAGTTTTAGGAGACGCCTGAAATTTTCATCCCTCTGAACTAAAGGGTATAATTTGTTATTTCTAGGGGATAGGGAATGGCTGGTTTAGTGATTCTTCTATAGACTTCAAAGTGCTAGACAGCTTTTCTTTTCTGTAGGATATTCCAGATTTGATTTTCAAGTCAAGGGGTTTGCAAATGCAGATAGCGATGCTTGTATCAGAACTGGAGGCTCAAAAGAGATCTCGGCTTTTTACAGTGTTCTGGGGAGAGACAGCACAGCTGTGAAGAGCTTCAGCAGCACTGTCTGAGACAGTTCCATACTCCATTCAGCCAAACTTATCATCCCTTTTGTGGATTTTTTCCTCACATTAATTATCTGTCAATTCTAACTCTACTTTTTTTTTTTTTTATTTCCACTCCTTTCACCTCTTTTAGACCAGAAACTGGAACAATTTCCTCAGATCTTTGAACTTGTCATCAGGAAATTGCACTGAACATTTTTCTTAAGAGTATTCTCCCTTCTCTTTCCCCTCCTAGCCGCTTTCCTCCCTGTCCTGTATATTTCCACAGCATTGTCTTTCCATAGGATGCAGCGTTTCCAAACTTGTGGGCTTTTAACGTTGCACCATGCTCACTAGATCACATAACCTTGCAGAACTGTCAGCCCTAGTACTTGTAGAGCGTCTATTTATTACCCTATGGTATCAATATGCTCATTCATCTTCTTTGGCAGAACAGCTCCATCTTCTGTTTTATTTTGTGATCTGGAAGTGCAGGCTAGATAACTTGTGCTCAGAAAAATGGTCTCTGCTGTTCCTGTTTCCCATCCCTTCAGTTTGCCAGTTTTGAACCTAGTAGGTAAGCACTCTATGCAGAATTTCGGACAATCCAGTCCAAAGAGTTACCTCTCCCATAGAAAGTGGTCTAATGTCTAATGCTCCATAAATCTAAAACTTTCCTTTATTTTTTTTTTTAACAGCCACTAGCATTCATCAGACTGCCTGCAATATCAGTTTTTTCTTGCCCTATTCTTGGTATAGGGGAACTCCAGCAGCCAGAAGTTTTCCCCTCAGGTCACTGAGTCATCCTTTGCTATTTGTTATTTTTTAACTTTCCCAAGTTTACTCCTCCCTGCCTACTAGAGACAGTACTCCTGCATTCCCCAGCCTTTTGTTTGCTTTCATCATCGTAGGCTTCACCTTTGCTCCAGCGGGCCACCATTTTATGTAATGGCTAAGCCTGAACACAGCTGTCCTGGCATCAGAGCCCTTGCTATGAAGCCACCCGTCATTACCAATACTTAATTTCCTTCAGTTCTCCCACTTGATTCTTTGTGGTGACAGGGGTATTGTTAGGCTGCTTTTCCCTGTTTTTCTGCTAGTCAGATAACATCTTGCAGTTTTTCCTCCTCACCCCATCATGTCTTGCTTTTCCTCCTCCTCATCCGTTTTGGGGATCTGCATGGTTTTCTGCCTTTCTTGCTCTACTTTCTCCAGGTGAAGGCTATCACAAACACTACTATCTCTTCTGAGCTGTCACTGCAGTATCAGCCAAGCTCAAGGTGGATTAATGGAGCAGAACGAGAGTGACCAGTGAGCAACTGCTCTGCTGCCTCAGGTGTGAGGAACACAGGTCCCTTTCTTTTGAAGAGCTCTTGCTTCTTGGCACAAAGGGTGTCATTTGTCTTTGATGGTGCAATGGATCTCTTGCAGTCCATACCAGGGAGTAGGGTATGTTATGAAACAGATGTGTGTGGCCTAATGTACGGGTAACTCTAGCTGGCAAAATAACATTAAAATACTTTCCATTTGGAGATGGAATTTATAGTAGCCAGATGAGCTGTGGAACAAACATCTCTTGTGCTTCTGCTGCTGTGTTTGTGTGAGCCTGAAGGCTAACAAACAGGGAGAGAGCTCTGGCCCTCTCAGTTGGGTAAAATAATAGTTTCCACTAATGCTGAAGTTTGAACTGGTGGAATTTTCATAACACCAAAAGAACGCATCAAAAAAATAAACCGTAATTTCCTCTCACCCCTCCCCGTCTGTCCTTTAACCTGCACAAAAACTGCAAACCACTGTGTCAGTAATTACAAAAACATCTTTTCTGATGGAGGAAACCCCAGGAGAAGCCATTGGGAATAGGGGCTAGGCTTTTAAAAACTATTGTCATGAGTGTCCATATGTCTGTTCCTTTGGAGAGGTGTATCAGGCTTGGCTGGTTGTGGCAGGGGAAAGCGACCTCCTCCTAATTAATTCAAAATTTATGCCAAAATGAAAATGCTGAGTTAATAATCTGTGTGTTGTGTTCGTAGCAGCCTAGCTGACAAATCTGAAATCAGAAAATTGTTTTGGCTGGAAAACGTGGGTAGGGAACTGTTTTAGGCAGTTTGGGATTTTCCTGATGTGTTTTCCCAGGGGAGGGATTTATTACATATAATTATACATTTGAGATGATTGCTTTGGAGTAATGGCCGACATTATCACTGGCAGCAAATATTTACAAAGTAAGCTAAAAAACATCACGAATGTTCGTTCAGTGTGGTTCTGCATTTCCATCATCTGAACCCCTGATATATCTTGCAACAGTCCCTCGCTAGGCTGTTACATTGGTAGGGGGCTCTTGCACTACTGTTTGGAAAGAAAGTGACTCTATTTTGATCTCATGCTCAGTCATTTGCAACAAATATTACTGAAGCCATTTTAAAATGTAGAGCTTTTTCTTAATTTGATATCTTCCTAAAAAATTAAATCCCATTGTCATGTATTTTAGCCAAAGGGTCAGGAGCATTAAAGGCTTGCTGGCTGTCTCTTCTTATTCTGATTTGATATAAACTACTTCTGTACGTCTCAACCCTTCTTTTTTTTGCTTATTAACCATCTCTGGCTGTGGCTGCTCCAGCTTTCCTTAGCTGGAAGGGACAATGTGTATCAAATGTCCTAGCTAATATCACTGGTATGTTCTCCTCTCTCACTCTCTCTGTTGAAAGAACAAACAGAAAAACCAATTTCTGTTTGCTACTGGGATATTGGTATGACCCTTCTCTGGGATGGGGCAGTAAGGCTGAAGCTGACTCCTTAATTTTCACTGACCAAATGATAAAGACAAGTTCTTGTCATACTCCCTAGATGATACAGAAGCCAAATGTGTCAAGTGATGTCTGCCTTCTTAGAAATTCTTTCATTATCCCCAGAAATGGGATTGTATTTCAGGGATTTTTCCGTGGGGTATATCAATATGAAGACTTTATTTATTCTGAGAATTAAAAGATATTTCAGATTAAGCAATGATAACCCATGTGCAGGAAGAGCACTCACCCGTTTTGACTCCCATTATCATTAGGAAAAACTTATGCAATTTTTATCTATAGTGCGAGATTTTCGTGAATTCCATGTAGTAAATTTCATGCTAAAAACAAACTTTAAATCTCTGTCTTAAAATGAAACAGTTCAAGAACATTCCCTTGAATCTTACAGTCAGGCTCAGACTTGTAGAATCGAACAGGGTGAAGCAAGACTGAAAATAATCTGATGCCGAGAAGATCAGCACTGAAAATGCAGAATTTATTTCATTCCCTTGTCTTCTGAGCTATATAGGCATTTCTTTATATTGCCATAATACATATTTTTATAAACAAAACAACTTGCTAACTTTCTTTTGTTTCTTTCCTGTGGGTTTTGGTTGCTTTATGTAGAGTACACTAATGGAAAAAATATGTTCAATAAAAAATGTGATAGATATTTCACATAAAAAAAACATCTGGACTGTCAAATATGTATTTATCTCACTCATAGCAAAAGAAAGTTGTCAGTAACTGAGGTCCAGCCCACAAAGACATTAACTCACAATTAAATCAACGCAAGTTAAGTTCCTAAGTAAGAATTTTAGTCTGGCAATCCTAATCATTATGGTTTCTAAATTGGTAATGACTCTTTCCAACAGCCATTCAAGAAAAGCGCTTTAAGAAGCAAGTTGGCCAAACAATCAAAGAAGGCAACGTATCTAACAAGACTGCTGTACAAGAAGGTGGACTTCTACTAGAAGTGAGTGATAAATGCTGTCTTTTCTGTCTCTAACTCATTCAGTTTGATGGTACATTCGGGTTAATGTTCTGTGGCAACTTTTAACAAATGTTTGTTCTTGGTGTGAGTCGTTCAAGAATCACACTTGTAAATGCTTCTTGCACCACTGTCCTGACAGTCCTGGTCAGTCTCCATTTGGACGATTGTACTTTGCACGCTTACATCCTCAAAATCACCAGTAAACTCTAGTGGACCAGCTCACAGTTCTTTTTCACTTGGAGCGATAGCAGAGATTTATTTTACTTGCCTAATTTTCTGATGGTGCCAATAGGATCTTGCCTGTTTTCTGCTCCAAGTTAAGACTATTCTGGGATATTTTAATTTATCCTACTTCCTCAACTCTGTGCTCTGAGGGAAGCCATGTGTGCAGAAGTTATTCCTTCTATGTACTTTTATCCCCTTTAGGATGACTTTATATTGGCAGAGCAGTGTAAAGGGGCCATACCATTACTGAGAACTGGATCTGTTAATCTGGATGAAGAATTAATAGTGCTCTGAACTACTGAACCAGATAGAGCACAGCAGTCCATCCCAGATACATCTGCATTTCAGACACATGATGTAATAATGCCTTTATACACTGAAGTCCTTGGAAATTCCTATCTATTTAAGACTACATATGTATAGTTGTTTTGGATAGGATAATATGCATGGTATAAAAATTGTGTTTTAATGGTAGCTCTGAGATATGTATAAATATAAATTAAATAGTAGCCTCCAGCGAATAAATACTGTATACTGTTAAAGAAAAAAGATGTTGTATTGTGGCATCCATTGTCATAAGTTTTTCAAGTCTGTGGAATGGAAACTGTCATCCTGTTTTCCTTCCTCTTAATGCCTTAGAAGATTTTAATTTTGTATTTTAAGCAAGCAAGACAGACACATCTGACTAGTTAGTGCTAGGGCCAAAATGAGATGTTTCGTGTTACTTGCAATATTTTCCATTCTCAGTGGGGGTACAGGGAGTACAATAAATGATAAATGGGGTGAGTATCTAATTTGTAATGAAAGTCTCTTGTCTTTAGTCTATGTTTTGTTAGGTATATTTTACATGTCCACAAGTTATAATAAAGTATCTTGCAACAGTAGCCCTACTGCTAGGAGCACAGGGACAGAACTCCGATAAATAATTTCAAGTAGGTTACAAAGGGCTAATACTACTGAATATGCTAATGGTCTGATTAATACAGGTTGGATGGGAGTCATATTCCTTTTGGATATATGGGAGGTATTTTATCTTATATCTTACTTAATGTAGATCATTAATTAGACGATTAAATGCATGTAAATATGAATGTATTCACCAGACTTCATTTATGGGCTTATCTGACCAGAGAATAAAAGGATGAATTTTCCTTAGGCCTTGCTGGAAATGTTGCCTGGGGACTGAGTTTGGCTTGGATGCTCATTCAGTTACCATGGCATGTGAAGAAAAGCAATGCTTTGTGTTCTTCAGCCAAATTCACCATGTTGGGTATTAGGGACTGTATGGGGTTTTAACTAGTCACATTTGTGATTCATTCCTGGGAGAAGCAAGCAGTCTTGCTGGTGATTGCTGTGCTTTGTATATTGACCTGTAAATTTGGGCACTTTATTTGCTTTCAGAAGATATTTTTCAGCTGTCAAAATCAGCTTTTCTTCTCATAACACCACCTTGCACTGTGCAACCTCTCCTAGATGTTTTATATAATACAAACCAGAAAAATCTGAATTGCCAAAATATGTGTGAATAACACTGTCCCTGACTGCAATGATAATGGAAAACCAGGGATAGCTGCAATTTTTTATTCCTAGTGGGTATGATCACTGTGCTCTAAGTATAACAACAACTCTAATTAGTGGTAACTAATATATTTGTGATTCTCCAGTCTTGGAATAATGCAGTACTTCCCCTTTCAGCTTAAAAGAAAACAGTGGAATTAGGCTGTCTTCAAACTGTGTTTAAAATGTTTTTTATTTCTAAAGGCTTCTGCCACAACATGTGTTTTTTATTTAAGATTTTACAGAGATTTTTTACAGCTAAAATCAAATAGCTTTCATCAGCAATAATAGAATAAACAATGATACCAGTTTATCAAAGACTTTTTTAGTGGAGCACAGCAGGTATCTAAATAAATAATTTATTCCAGTATTTTAAGTTTTAAGATCACTTCTGCATAAGAGAGACTTTTGCCAACTTTCTGTTTCCCTTTGGAAGGAAGACAGACAAAGCTTTAAGAACCAAAGTCAAATTTTATTTATGATCTTTTTCAGTATACTCTTTTCTCACAGTTCTTGCTTTCCTTGGAGACTTTCAGAATCCAACAGTTTGACTTTGACTTTGCACTTTTAAAATATTTTCCAGGACAGGTGGTATGGCAACCCTTGTGCCACATGCCTTCTGGCAGAAAAGGGCAACATTCAGTTTCTGAACCCTATTACTTAATACTTAAGGAACACTGGGCCAAACTCATAACCAGAAAAGTGGGAAAAGAAATTGTATTGGCAGTCAGTAAATCCAGATAGAATTTATGGGGTGATGGGGTGGAGAAACACAATAAAATCATGATTCGGAAAAATAAGGATGAATCACTGGTGGGTATCTAGGCAATAGCCTTGATTGCAATAATCATCTCATGGCTGTTAGCCACCTCCTACTCTTCCCCCCAGCTATGCTGCACTCCCAGTCTCAAGTCCGGACTCAGAGTCTACACTGTTGTGCAGGTAATTTCTCATCCCAACTGCATGCGTAATTTCCATATGTTATACTATCCTATCTGAAGAATTAAATATCTGATGTTGAGAGGGAGATCCTCTCTAGACTTGCTTCCTCAGTGACATTGCAGTCAGGCCCCGTCATCATCACTGACACTGCTTCTTGTGTAATCATCACCCATATACTAAACAGCACTGTGATAAAATTGTCTCTTGGACTTTATTGACCACCTCACAGTTGCTTCTGCAGTTTTTCTGCTCATTATGGAAAAATAACTGATGTTCAATTTTCTGTCTTCGTTGATGCTGCTGAAGGAGATGTCTTGATGGTCTTCCCTTCCTTCTTTGTTTTGTCTGTTGGCCTAATATTCCACTGTTGTAGGCTGCAGTTTAGGATTTATTCTGTCTTTAGATGTCCTAGACATATTTCTTTTCACATGTGAAAATAGTGTCACAAAAATTAAAATGAAATCTAGGTGATCCAGGTAACTCTCAAACAGATGCTAATGGAGTAAGACAGCTGGGTTCTGTCATGCCCTATCTCACTGATGAATAACAGTAAAGGCTAAACCTAGCCTGTTTAATCATTTCCATGCTCATTGGCAGCTCACGCTCTTTTAGGGAAGGTCTATGTTGTTTCAGGATGTTCCAAGTCACTCTTTTGCCCAGTTCACAGACGCATTTCCACACAAGTCCTCTACCCTTAAGGCTTCAGGGCACAAGAATCAAATCTCTGTGATTTTGTCTCATATTTATCTTTATGGCTGCACTGAAGATGCCTATGATACAGTCCTGTTATTTCTGATTCACTGTACATTTACTCTTCCTGTGCAGAGATAATTAGCTATACATGCTCAACTTACCTTTTTAATATCAAAACCAAATAATGACATATGGCTGAATAACAGGGTGTTGGATTTGGTTGCTATTTCACTATAAAACCAATGCAAGGCAGCAAGAAATGCAAGGACGTTTCAGGCATAATTTGCATTACAACCCAGAAGGGTGGCTGCAGGCTCAACATGTCTGCATGCTGAAGAGAAAAAACTTGTAGCCTATTTTTTCCTGTACATAGTTCAGAGTGATAACAGGCTCCCTTATGAAAGCCTCTGTGACATTGCTGCTGAAATCACCTGCTCTTTCAGTGGGAACATCTGCACCTCCTTAGTTCTGCAGCCCATCCCACCCTTTCAGAGCGTCTGGTGGTAACTATACCAGTCTTTATTTGGTTTAGCATGTCAGGCGACTGTGCCCAGGAGACCCGTGTACTCAGTGTATATACTGCTGAATACTTTGGAATCTCTTTGTGACTATGAGAGAAACTCCAAAGCACAGGACGGACCTCTTCATTTTCTCCAATGGCAGAAAAAGCAAATTATTGACATTTTGTATATTAATCTACGGCAATGCTCTCATTCTCCACCCTTCGTAAACACTACTGCCATTACAATGTATTAATTTAAATTTTTAGACTAAAGCTTTCAGATGCCTGGCATTTTAAAAAATATCTTAAAATCACAGACATATGGTCTTTTTTTTTTTAAATAAATAACTTCTTCAAAATCATGTCTGTCTTCAGAAGTGGAGAAAAACAGTGAAAGCTTGTTTTGGTGGTGTGGCCTTTATAATTCTCCACTGGTATCAATAATCTTAGCTTTCTTACATTAACCACTTAATCACCTAAAGTTGGATTTTTCAAGCTGAGCTTCTGTGTTTTGTAGGCATGCTTTTGTTCTGCCATTTAGTGGAAGAATTTGGCTGATTTGAGTTGTAAGTAATGTGACTAGTGAGGTGATTCAGGTATTTAACTACTGAGCTAGCATTTGTGCTTGGAATTGACTGTTGGTGCAAAGCGATAGCATTATCAGGTGTAGGCACTTTATCACAGACAGGTCCTTTCTTAAATCCATATCACAGATTTGGGCACTATCGTGAATACGAAATTTTGGTTCTTGCTTGGTTGTTCCCACTGATGTCATTGGGACTTTTTTCCCATTAGCTTTAAATAGATCCTAAGTCTTCTTAATCAAAACCAATGAAAGTCAGACTTTTTATCTAAGTAAAGGATTCAGAATTTTATACAATGCAAGCTTGAAGCTTATTATTTAACATTGTTACCTTAAAAGTGGTTGCAAATAATAAGGATTCTGGGAGTTACTTTGAACAGAGAGGTGTATGTGCAAATTTGGCACTGAAAAGTATTTCCAGGTGACCTCTACTAACAGCTTGAACTAGAGTTCAAGTTACATTTCAAGGGAGTTGGAAAATGATATATTAGAAAACATCCTATTGGTGCTGTTCTTCACTCTGCATAAGGAAATAACATAGGAAACCCTTTTCCCACTTGGTTTCCTGCAATTTTTTTAAACTTGTTAGTGTAATTCCACTTCCTCCTTCCAAACTGATTTATTTAATCAGTACTTGATAAAACTGTGCTATTGAAAAAGGTAGTCCAGTTTGAATTTCAGTCTGAGAGCAAGAGATTTTACTCTTCCTGTTATTTTTTAATTTAAACTTGAAAAGGAAAATTTGGAGCCAGACAAAAGTGCATGGTTGTTATATGGGCTATGACTGAGGCATGGACTTCAGAAATCAAAAGCTTTTTGGTTTTTTCTGGTCTTGAATTCCTTTTCAGCTTCCAGTGGTGCTGACTGTATTAGTACAGTCCTTCTAAAGTAAATTCTGTTAGATGACGGTTAAGTGCTTCACCTTTTAACCTACTGGGTTAAAATGAGGCCATCAAATAGCAAATTCTCATAAAAATCTCATCATATCAGTGCTTTTTCTTTTTCAGTTAATACAACTTTTAAAAGTTACCCTTTTGCTTTCTCACGTTTTCGAATATGAACGTTCTCCCAGTAGTTCAGATGACATGATTTAAGCTGACATTAATTACTTGGCATGACCTAGAGATAATTTATCCATGAAAAAAAAAGCCATAAATGTGGTCAGAAGTAACTTGCCATTTTATCACATGCATACATGCACCTTCTTCTTGCCAGGCACAGGCAAAACACAAAGGAACATTTCAGAAGCCCTAGTCTCCCCTTTGCAAGTAGGCATATTTCTAAAATCTCGACTTGAAATTTGGCATGGCCACAACTTTGCACAAAAAAATATCCTTTCTGTTGCCCATTAAATAAATAACCAATGCTTTTGCTTATTCTTTTCTTCTTTCTTTTTTTTTTCTTCTCAAACAACTCTGGACAGAAAACCCTGTGACCCCTAAATGACATTTGCTCTTTACTTCGGTCCTCAGTATTACCATTACAACTATAACTATCACGATGCAGCCACAGCTGTGAGGTTTCTGGAGTATAGGCAGTGGGACCCTCCAGAGTGAGGGGGGTTGAGCAGAGCAAAACAAAAAAGATGCAGTTCCTTCCCTTCAGATTTGCAGCCTAAATACGAGACAAATGCTGAACAATGCACTTCAGTGGGCAGCAGAGCACACGGAAATAATGAACAAAATGGTAGCTGTGATTGCCAATATTTATAGCGTATGAGCAACTTGACCTTTTCCAGAACTTTTGCAACAGATTTAAGGAGAGATTTGAAGGAGAAAAGTCATGTACCCTGCAGAAGCTTGTGTGGAGCCTTTTAGAAAAATGGGAAACACTATTAAGTGCTTGATTTCAAATCTTGCATACGGGTAAGTGTAACATGTTGGATTAAGGAGAGTTAGTATATAGCTTCTCCAACATGAAATGACAGATTATTATTGAGGAGGGGTCAAGCTGTGAGCACATCAGAAAATCAATACAAGCAGCTTACGTTTAATGTGATACAGAAGGAGCAGGTGGCAGCCAGTGCAGGTGTGCAGCAAGGAGAGACAGTCAGCATCCTCTCTGGTTTGCACTGGCATCAGAAAAGTTGGCGTACATTTGTCAGAGCAGAGGCAGCCCTGCTATCATATGAGGAGGCCTGGCTGAGAAATTTTAGGTGTACTGGTGAATGGAGAAGCTGTCCATCAGCAGCATTATGTTAAAGAACCAATAAGCTTTGGGCACAGACCAGATGTAGATCTGAATTTAAGACTGCTGTTGCTGTCTCCAGACTGTTCATCACAGCCAACTCCACCCGAGCTCACTTTTCACAGCCACTTCCTCTGTTTCTGCTCAAGCTATTTTGGTGCCTCTGGAGATGGTCCAGAGGCCACGTGACTTCCTCCCAAAAAAACATGTTCTCCCGTTTCAACTTAGTTAGGTTTTTTCTGTCACTGACTTCAGAGCTAACCCTTGGCAACTGTTTTTGCCTGTCAATAGGTTCAATATCTCTATGTGAGTACCACGTTGTATAGATGCACTGGGATTTATTTTGCTACTAGAACTGGACTTATTGCATTCAAGTAATTAAGGCTATCGTAACAGATTGTCCTTTCCATGCATGTTTCTGCATTTGAGCATTTGCTTTTGAGGAAGTATCCTATTTTTGAAGATGGCAAAGTCATGTATTACAAAAAGATACTCCAAAGAAATAAAAATACACTTTAAATAATGCCTGTCTATTATCATAGATAATTCAGTCTTATATTGTTTAACTGGTCTTCAACTTGTTGAAGTGAAATTATAAATTATTAGCCTTACTGTATTTACAGCTGACATTTGCTTCCTGTATACACCTTATTCTCAACTGCGACAATCTAATGAGCTGCAGCTTTGCTATCTTCTCAGTAAGGTCAAGTGATGAGCCAGAAAGCAGGTCCAGGCAAGATTGTGTGTTGTCTTAAAAATTTTCGCAAATTTGCAAGGATTTTGTTTTGTAATTACAAAGGTTCAAAAGAAAAACTTACATATTTTGCTAGAAATACCGAGTACATTTCAATTTTACTTTTTGCCTACCTAAGCTAGTAGAACTTCAATATGCTAATTGAAGAGTTTGAATTGAAAAGAAAGCTGCTATTAAAACCATGATGCTGGCCAGTAAATGAACTGTTTCCTATTAGCAGGCATTTTCCCCAATATGTTTTACACCTTCCTCCCTCCTTTCAGCACTGCAATGCCACAGAATTCTCCAGTAACTGAGATCGGGTACTTTTTTAGTGATAAGGAAACAAATGTCTTCTCAAACTAAAGCAGGGGCTTGCAGAAGGGCCTTGAGGAAGGGTTTGTCTAGTCTATAACTTGGCTTTGCTCCCGGTTACAAGAGTTATCTCTAATTTTATATCCTTACCTTTTTCCAGATGATCCACTCTCATTCACCTGGCATGTCTAGATTAAAGAAAGTATTGCTTGCCTCTCTGGGTCAGTGTAACACATTAATAGCAGAATTCACACCTGCTGCCAGTGTGGGATAGGGTGTGTTTTATACAGAATACTTACAGGATACAAAACATGCATAAGATGATTGACTAGCACAGTAAGAGAGCTCCCAAAGTCAAATTCAGGAATGCCACACTCCCTAAAAATTCCACTGGCCTGAAATGGTGTTTAAAAAAGCTAGTTTGGTATTTATTTTCTAACAGAATGTGAAATACAGATTGTTTTCTCTTCTCTGCACCCCTTGAAATAGTTCTGTGTTGGAAAATGTGATATATAATGCTAAATACACAGAAAAGTAGTGCTCTGAAATTAGGACATCACATTCTGTTTACAGCATATAGGCTACAACATTGTGTCTTTCAAGTTTTAATTCCTTACAGCAAGAGATGTCTTCCATTCATGCTCATTAACAGTTTGCAAGTACAACTAAAAGTCAGCTGTGGATGGAATATTATGACGACTTCTTCTCTTCAGGACTTGATGCACTTACATGTAAATAACACTGAAAAAAAAAAATCCAGACATTTGGTACTTACATATGTCTAATTGTCAAACATGTTGGATAAATATTATTCGAGACTCTTTTCAGGAAGTTATTTCTGTGGAAGATAATGGCTAATCTTACTACATTTGTTATTGCAAAGGCTACCTAACTAAATTTGTTATTACAAGTGCAGAGTAGTGAGCAATTAATGCTTCATTTTGAGTCTTCTCAAATGGAATTAATCAGGCTTGCATTTTCTATATTGAAATTGTTGCAGAGAAGACTGAAAAGCCCAGAGCAGCTGCAGAACTACAAAAGAATGAAGGGCTGAACTTGCACTGAAGATACGATATCGCCCCAGCTTTGCTTCCATCTGTGAATACAACATCTGCTTTTGAGGAAGTGAGATGAGAAACTGCATAAATCAATAAAAAGATTGTTTCTATTTCCAAGTGTAGTCCAGGGTATAGTATTTGTGAAAGAGCATCAACAGTCGGGTTCGATTAATGGTAGAATTTTAAAATCAATCTCGTTGTTAATGAGGAGGCTGAAGGAAAAGATATACAAGATTATGTCATAATTTAGTCTCTTTTCATGATAATTGCTAAGGTAAATGACACATCACTCATCCCAGTACTCTCTAGCATATCCAGTAATTATGATACCTATATCTACATATTAATAAATCAAATGCGCTTTTTCCTGATATTTTTAGAATTAATGCTTTGAATAATCTTCATTTCCCATGTGAAACCCTAATTGGTAGCACAAGGAAAAGATGAATAGATTTTTTTACAACTACACATGAAAAAATGCACCAAACTTGCCATCAACAGCAAGCATTGTTGGTATTAATAATTTACTCTAAACAACATGCCATGTAACAAATTTGTACTAAAGTGTTTGGTGTCACCCATGAATTCACTTTTGCAGCAACAAAACCTTCCCTAACCTGTCTTTAAGCTATTAGTCATCAGTAATGCTCCCCTCTGAAAGCACAGTCTGTATTCTCATTTCCAGTGTTCCAGTACTTGCGAAAACAAGGGGATTCAATTCTGATGTATCTCTTTCTAGAGTGCACTGCATCAACTTTCTGCACATACAAAGTCAAACGATGCTTCAGCTCATCTTTCTCGGTGTTTGGTTTTGAGGCACTGGGCTCATCGGAGCCAGTGGTTCATGCATATAGTAAAGAAAAGATGTCCTGCCCCAAGGGTCTGACGCAGACTGAGCGAGCTTTCTTACAAAAGCTTAGCTTGGAAGGGAAGTGTAAGGAAGGAGAAACTACATTTACAGTTTTGCATCATGCAATCAAAACAACTTTAAAGACAAAGTTGTTCTTGGTTATGTCCAATACTAATTACATATCAGGCATATAAAAACCAACATCACCATGGTTTAAAATGTGTTTACGTATGTGCACGCATTACAATCTCATCCTCCAGGGAACTACTATGTTTTCTTGAAAGTTTATAGCTCACAGTTACCAGAGCCCCATGACTTACATTTTCCTAACTGGTTTCCAGGAGGCCAGTTTTGTCTGTCGCCTCTTGATGAGCCACAGCATTCCAGCTCCCTCATTAGACTGAAGACACATATATAAACAAGTATCTCCAAAGTTGCCCTAATTCTTTAGTGGAAGTGATGGGATACTGAAAAACAGAATAACAAGAAATTTCACCAGTGGAATTGTTTACAACTGTCCATGCCTTTCAGAACGCTCAGCTGTTCCCTCCGACAGTAAATGGAAGGGCCAGGGCTCAAATTTTTCAGGCAATGCGAATGATCTTTGAAAATTTTGCCAGGCCCTGCTCTGGGTAGCATAGTACTAGATGCTGAATTTACATACTGTCTTTAAGTAGCCTGAAGTGATATCCAGGCTCAAGGAGACAGGCAGGAATGTGAACTTTATTTTATCTAGCAAGACGAGTGAAAGGGGCATGATGATTATGTGTACGTATTTCTTTGTATATGAAAAGAAACATTTCTGCTGTCTATGAAAACCAATCAATTAGATCAAACACTTTCCCTCTGAAAGGCTTCTGACATAAAATTGTGGCTGTAGGATTCAGTCTGTAGGATTTATTCCTTCCCCCACCCCCGCGGCTCAAATGATGGAATTTTGTCTTCTGTTTTGTTTCTTTTGCCTGAAAACTAAGCAGTACACGCAAGCCTTTGATAAAAACTGAATGCTAAAAACAATTCTGCCACTCCCCGTTTGCATAGAATAGTGCTTACTCACAGAAATATTCCTTTTGAAGTTGCTTTGTAGATACCAGAGAAATGCATGAGAGTCCACAGGGCTAAGAGATACTGTACTTGTTGAGCAAAGGCCATATTCTGATGTCACCAGTTATGGTATTTCTGAATAGTCTTTTATGTGGGGTTTTATTTCAGGATTCTGTAAGAGTTTCATGGTTTTTTCAATTTATAAAGAGAATCTCAAGGATTCCAGAGGAATTTTTGAGAAGGGCAATTACAAGACCTAAAAACACCAGTGGAAAGAAATACTGATTCACTAAACAGTACAGTTAAATACAGAAGACATAGTAACTGTCTGCATTTTCTTCCTAATATTCGTAAGACAAGAATGAATATATCATTTCCAGAATTTTAAAATAGCTAGATCACAAGAAAACGGCCCCATTCCACATAGGATGAAAAAAACGCAGTGATCCACTATTAAATGAAACTGTTCCAGATAAACTGTGAGCCAACTGACCCTGGAAATTTAGTACGCAAGTTGCGTGACTTGAAAATCTGTTCAAAGCAAGGCATGGCTGCAGGCCTTGACTGTTGTACTTTAGTATCCATAGTGACACAGTCTCTGGAGACCTAATGCTAGTGAATTTTCCTTTATTTCAAGGAAGAGTAATAAGAGAAATGTGGCTTGGAACTTGTTGTCTCTCTTTCTTTTTTTTCCCTCCCCTCTCCTTATTTTTACTATGCCATGACCTTGACCAAAATATCTTTGAAGTATTTGCTGGCTGATTTTCTGCTATGGGACCAGAAAAAAAAGTATCAGGATATATAAAGTATCTTGCCAAAGGAAGTCCTATCTTCCTCAAAATATTTGCCTTCATTCCCAAAGAGAACCTCTTGACTAATAATGTTACGAAAACTTCTTAATGGAAGGAACTGATAACTTTCATCTCACGGCTACTGAAGGCATAAGAATAATGTCATGCTTTCTTTGAACTGACAGATTAATTGTTTTTTTGTTTCAGTAGCAGGTGCAGGTTTTCGTGAGTACATAACTGGATGTACATGTTTTTTCAAAAGAACACAGGCCTCTGTCTGGTGCCAAGCTCTTTCTTTTTTTTTTCCATTTGGGAAAAAACCCACATGATTTCATTTTTTAAGTACAATGTAGAAAACTCAAGTAAGTGTTTTCAAAAAGCCAAATAGAAACAAACAAATGTTCACAATACATACTTAAGTCTGTCTCACATATTTCAGCTATTATCCTGTATTAGAAATTCCATCTGTCATTGAATCCATATGGTTTACCAAATGGAAGTTTACAACTATGCATTTTTTGAAGATTTTGTTAGGCCTTTTTTGTTCCAGAAGTTTTAATGTCCACACTCATATCTATGAGCTTTTATGTGTGTGTCTCTCTCTGCTTGTACAAGTATATGTAAATTGCTAAAAACTGTGATAGGATGCAAATGGATTTTGTTGATTAAAACACACAAGTTGTACACAAAGCAAATAACGTAGGCACTGAGCTGTGGAGTTTGGTTATTTTCTCCTCTAAATCGAAGAGCCTTATTTTAGGTTTTCCGTTATTTCTACTGAAAGGAATAAAGTGAAATGAGAAGAACTGTCTTTACTTCTCTGTACCATCACCTCTGTGTTTTGGGCAGATGTGTGCTTATATTAGGGAGCACAAACTGCATGGGTGTGAGGCTGATCCCAATGTCCTCTTTCTCTTTTCCTCCCCTTAGGTTACTGATAATACAGGCAGATAGCCGCTGTGATTCTGACAGAGCACAGCGGTGCAGCCTCCCATTCACTTTGAGTGAAAGAAAGCTATTGCTAAGAATTTTATTTCAGAAACAGAGAATGTTTAAAATCATAACTGGAGCTTTGACTTTGTTGCATGGGACTTTGTTGTCCTGTTTCATGCGAGACCCCGTAAATTAGAACAAAAACTTGGGAATAGTTTTTTTTTCGTTCTCATAGACTGAAGCTGTATCCCTCTTCCAATCAGACCAACAAATCACTAGGATTCTGGTCAGAATAATGGAAAATCTCTATGCAGTGCTATAGTATAGGGTTTGAGTATGGAGTTTTATGTAGTACCTGAGAGATTTATTTGAGAGGTCAGAAGAGGTCTTTTACTACTAATTTCCAATCCCTGCTACCCAATTCTTGGGTATCAAACCTGTGCTAGCCCGCACCTTCCTCTTCCCCAGCTGTTGTAAGTAGGCTAGAAAAGCATAAATATCAGCCCAATTCTGAGTCTGTTCAGAGTTCTCTATGCTACAGATGTCAAGTTTCACACTGAACTGCATTTTAGGGTAATATTGAGAAAACAGAAGAATATGTGGTCATTGATAAGACTCACTGGTTAGGAAGATTTAATCCGTGTCCAGCTCATCCCTTCTTAGTGTGGTTGAAGCAGCAGGTTTCTCAGCTAAAATGAGATTTAGACACATGGAATTTGTGTTAATCCTCAATATCTTCATGTGGCTCCATAAAAGTTGTTGTTGCACCAAAGCAGGGTTTGCTTTTCCTGCCTGCAGGGCAGAACATCTGATGTCTGCATTTGGGGTCATGAAAACCAGGCAATGCTTAGTTAGATCTTAACTCATAAATGGACATCAGCATTTTGAGAACAAAACAAAAACAAAACAGGAATCTTGTAATTCTCTTAATTTACATAACTCCCTCAAACCCATACTCGTTTCTGGCTTAACTGAAACACATGGCTCCTTGAACTTTTCCTCTACTTCTACTTTCCTCTTGCTCTTTCCCACCTTCCATTAATGATTCCTCCAAGTTGACAGGCATAGTTGCCAGTCCCCTGATCTGAAGCCTGAGAAATACACTTTGTCCCATTTCCCCTTCCCACTTTTACAAACTGCTGCACTTGGTCCAGCCCAACTCTGGCTTTATGAAAGAAAAATTGCATAAAGAAAAAGCTGCCCACCTTCCGCTACTGGGGAGCAAGTTTTACAACTTAAAAGTAGAAATCGATCTCTTAGAGTACATGTCTGGGTGTGCTGGATGAAGAAGATTCATTTTTGAATAGGAGTATTTATTTCTTAATTCATAAAAACAATCCTCAGCAGAGGCAAGCGCTCTTCCACCTATTTCCCACCAGGGCTGAAAAATTCCAGCTTGCCTGCAGGATGTTGGAATTTTAAGGATGTTCAGCATGATACAGTATGAGGTTCTTTGATCATATTCAGATCTTGATCTCATTTTCTAAGCCTTCCTAGATAGGGCTTAGTGTAGTAATTTGTATGGGTTAAGAACATTTATTTAATGTTTTATTTAATTAATATTTTATTTAATTTCCACCTGCCCTGGCTGCACAGGAATACTGGAGGTCTTTTGGAATGTGCATGGTAACAGCCACAGATATCCGCAGGAAGGAGGCCCCCTAAGTGTCCTATGGTTATCTTTGTGGAAATTTTTAGTCTGTTTATATTAAAAGGCCTGCCAGATGTTCAATATGTAATAAAATTCCTAGCATCACTGATGGTTTCATTGCTGTGAAGATGAATCCAAAGAGACAAAATGCCAAAAATACTTTCTTGTCTCCACTTGACATTGGAAATGGATATGACAAATACCATCTATGGACGCCCCTCTCAGAGCAGTGAAAGGCGCAGATGTGAAGACGCAGAAATCTTGACACATCAGCTTTTGGTTGGTGAGGTGCTGGAATGAATTTGGGCATTATTTAGAGCAGAAAATAGCACCAGTCGGGCAACTCCCAGTGCTTGAAGAGTTAAAAGGGATAACTGGTTGACAGCCGGCTGAACATGAGCCAGCATCGTGTCAGGTGGCCAAGAGGGCCAATGGCATCTTTGACTGTATCAGAAACAGCATGGCCAGCAGGAGCAGGGAGGTGATTGTGCCCTGTGCTCAGCACTGGTGAGGCCGCACCTTGAGTGCTGGGTTTAGTTTTGGGCCCCTCACTACAGGAAGGACATTGAGGGGCTGGAGCGCATCCAGAGAAGGGCAGCAAGGCTGGTGAGGGGGCTGGAGAATAAGCCCTATGAGGAGCGGCTGAGGGAGTTGGGGTTGTTTAGCCTGGAGAAGAGGAGGCTGAGGGGAGACCTCAGCACTGTCTACAACTGCCTGAAAGGAGGCTGTGACAGGGTGGGTACTGGTCTCTTCTTGCAAGTGACAAGCGATGGGATGAGAGGAAATGGCTGCAAGTTGCGCCAGGGAAGGTTTAGACTGGACGTTAGGAAGAATTTCTTCACTGAAAGGGCAGTCAGGGATTAGAACAGGCTGCCCAGGGAGATGGTGGAGTCACCATCTCTGGGGGTGTTTAAAAGACAGGTGGATGAGTTCCTTAGGGACATGGTTTAGTGGGGAGACAGGTACGGTTGGACTCAATGATCTCAGGTTCTAATGTTCAACACAAACCCAACTAGGCAGTGATAATACTAATTCTGGAAAGGATCTGTATCTATGGAGCTGACCTGGAGCTGAATGCTGTTTGTATTGACTATTCTTAGAGACAACTCATGGTCTTTCCAAATGTAGGTGAGCCATTGCAATCTGTCCATTCACCATATTACAGGTTCTTTGAGGCACAGAGTCCCTGTCCTTGTATGGTCCCATTGAGCCACATTTCTAAAGGTGCTCCACATTTATAATTGAGGTCGAATCTTCTGAGGAGGTCGGCCTATTGTGTGTTGAACTCTTGAAATCCTGCCCACCATTGTAACAATGGGAATAGGCTTCAAGCAGTCTTGGAAATCTGGTCCTTATTTAGGAACCCAAAACAGAACCAAGCTCACAAAAATATGTCAATGTATCTGGTTACTGAGCAATTGAAAACGTGCTCTCGTTATGCTTCAGGACTAACTCAAGATTAATAGGCACATCACTATAACAGTAAATAAGAGAAAGGTGAGACAAGGATAATAATAATATAGCAGTATTTCACCAGCAGCTATTTGAACTGTAATCTCAAAAGACCTCGAAACCATCACATGAAATGATCATCTAAACTACCTTGGAATGCAAGTCTGCTGGAATGAAGATAGGTTACTGAGTCTTTATCAAGGGAAGAGAAGCAAAATTAGTCAGTCAGCATGTAGCATGATGGATCTTAATATTTACATTAAGTATCGCATTTAAACTTTTATTTTTTTATTTCTCTGGTTACTTTCATAGAATGGCTGATTCTATGAGAATTAATTTACTGTTTGTCTAGACAAAACATCGGTTTGTATCAGTGAAGTATTTATTGCCTACTTTTCGTATTTATTGCCTACTTTTTATGTTTATTGCGTTTATGCAATTGTGCTATTTATGTATTTTTATACAGAAAATACCAATACTTTAAAGCACACATCCAGGTTTAATGTCATAGCTATGACAGCACATGTATTTAATTTTCTTGTTGGAAATTATTCATTATCTATATGTATCAATGCATATAAATTCAAAGTAATAATTATAGAATGTGACATTTTAAGTCAGAAGCAAAAAAAAGTAGTTGGCACTCATAATTTAAGCATCAAAATATTTGAATTAATGACAAAATAAAATTTAAAGTAGGTTACAAACTAATAATGTAGTGTGGTAGTTACACTGTAATTAGCTATCCTAACTTTTTTTAAAAAGAAAAAAAAACATGTTCCAGATTGTTAGTAATTTTTTCATGTTAGGAAAAAAAAGGCTTTCAGCCACGATTTAATGTCTAATTCTTTTTGCAGAATGATTTTTTTTATATCTAGAATATTATAATTATTACACCTTATACTAATTTTACTTTTTCTGATTATCTTTTTAATTATTTTATTTTCCCTTCTTTAGTCGCTGAATGGTTTTGCATTGGTGGTGAGCGCAGATGGAATGATATTTTATGCATCTTCGACAATTGTGGACTATCTAGGATTTCATCAGGTAAACATATTAACAAATACTTAGAATAGTTATTCACTGTCATTGTAATAACTTTCCTGTAGTCACTCCTGCTAACTGGCTTTCTAAAATGGAGCACTCTGTAGTTTTGCCTTATCCTTCTACTGCTAATTAGGCATACGTTATTACTGAAATTGAAAGGGTATTACTATACCCTTTCAAACTGATTTCCTTTTATTCTTGTGATCTTATAGGTGAAGACGAAGCGTTTGTAATGTTCCTTTTGTAAAGCTTTTGTTAGCAGAAATATGATCTACTACAAAAATAAGATGTAGCTAAAAGTTTTGGTTTGGTTTCAGTATAAGATGCTGCTATCCTAGTTGTCTATGGTTGTCTATGTATAATAAACATATTGTAAAGTCACAGAATAACAGAACCGTGTAGTTGGAAAGGACCTCTGGAGTTCATCTAGTTCAACCTCCTACTCATAGCAGATCCACTTAGAATAGGTTGTTCCGGGACTTATCTAGTTAAGCTTTGAGTTTCTATGACTCTTCTGGAAGAGCTGTTGAAGCCTTTAGCCACTCTGCCTGTAAATTTTTTTCACCTATATCAAGTCCATGTTGCAACTTGTGTTTGTTGCTTCTTGTCCTCCCACTTTGCTCTTCTGAGAAGAGTCAGGCTTTGTCTTCTCTACACCCACTCATTCGGTTGATGTAGACAGCAGTAAGCCCTTCCTGAAGATTTGTCTTCTTAAAGCTGAACAAACCCCGTTCTTCTCTCCTCTCCTGGTATGTCCTGTGCCTTAAGTGTCTTAGTAGCACTCTCCTGCGCTTACCTTCATATGCTAATATCTTTCTTTTCCTTAGGTACCCACAATTAGAGAGAACTTTGCCTTTGTTGTACTTCTGATGTTCCTGTCAGCCCATTTTTATAGCCCATCAAGGTCGGAGTAGCCATCTTGCTCTCTCCAGTTGGTACCTGCTGAGAGTGCAGTTTATCCCATCATTCAGTAATCAAGAAATTAAACTGGATTGGTGGTGCCAGCATTGATCCCTGGGGAATGCCAGTAGTCACTGTCTGCCAGTTGAACTTTTTTGGAACTCACATCTATACACACAAAAGTGTTCAGAGTAAAAAGATAGGATGTGAAGTCAAAAGGCAAATGTGAAAAACAGGGGCCTCTGAAATAACTTTCCTCAATTTTTGCTCTGAAGGTGTCTTACACCAGTCATTATTTTAAGGAAAGTATCAGCCTAGAGATGTGTCTTTCCTTCTACACTTACAAATTAAACATTTCTTCTGGTAATTGTTTCAGACTGATGTAATGCACCAAAACATATATGATTACATTCACGTGGACGATCGTCAGGATTTCTGTAGACAACTGCACTGGGCCATGAATCCTCCCCAGATGTTGTCTGGACAGCAGCTACAGGCAGAAACAGGTGGGATTGTATATGTTGATTGGAAACACAGGCACCACTATATAAAGTCAGAATTGCTTTCCGCTTATGCCTATGTCTGTTCCACGTCAAGTCTTCACTGGAAAGCTGCATAGTGCCCATTTATAATGTTTTCATCCCATAGATGGCATTTCTCCCTGATCCTTGACATTTAGTAGTGTGTGATATTGAGGTTAGAAATTTGATGTTTCCTTTATTTTCCTCTGACTAACGTACCTATGGATATTCTTATCTATGCAGAACGAACAGCATCATTGTTCAACCTACCAACTTTTTGTTCATACTGATCAGACATTATTTCTGTCATTAATGCAAAAACACCCCAAGTAAAACATTTCTGTACAGTACCACAGCAGCCACATCACTTTCTGCTGTTTGTTTTCCCATGCGAAGTTATGTAGATAGGAGTTTTCAGAAAAACAAGTAGGTTTAGCGATGCATTTTTTTCTCTAATTTTGTATTTCTCTAGGACAGCAGGTGGATATGTGTTCTCAAGGTTTCACCTACATGAGGCATTAAGTTGAAATCAGGATTACAGAAAACACAATGGTGCTGAAATTGTAAACTTTATAAAGAATTATTGTTCCCACCAAAATGTATGCATTTCACCGGACAGTGAGGAGGTAATTGAGGAAACAAATTGAGGAAGCAGAGTCTCCAGATGGGTCAGGAGAAATTTGCAAGCAATCCTTTATGAAGTCCACAAGAACAGAGTAACAAAAGTTTGGTAGATTTTTTTTTTGCAAGAGTTTTATAGATACCTGAGGAACTTTGCAAGATTATGCAGGGAGTACACAGAAAACAAAACAATGTGCATGAATATTTCAAACTGTTAAAAGTTACCAACATTTGGAATTTCTGTTCTAGTATATACAGCAGAGAATTTCAGTTCCTGAGTTCATAATTCTGCACAAACATTTGTTTCTTTTGGGAAATTAGTATTTCAAAATCTATGCACTGGAAAGTGTTTCATTAAAAAACAAGGAGGCAACAGCTGAACATTAGCTCATCAGCCACTGTTTATTTGGGTTTTTTTCTTGCATTAGCATTTTTTCTTATTTTGTTCCTTTTTCAAATGTATTTTCTGTGATCTCTGAGCTCCAAACCATCAACATCTGTTACTCTGCTTTGCATCATTAAAAATAAGAAATATTCAGGAAATGAAAAAGTCAAAGTTTCTAAAGAAACTCACCTGAATCCCATTGGAGAGCTTTTCTTTTTTCTTTCAGTAGAGCATGTGCAGACGTATATATACATGATATAATTTAATATGTACCCTTCCTTAAAGTAATTTTTATCAATTTCCATAACAGTTCTTCCATTGGTCACAGAACATTTTCATTCTTTTTTAGTGTGACCTGATATATATTGTCTCCACTGTTGTTCCTAGGAGAAGAATATTTTCTCAATAAACTGTTTAAAGCACAAGAGAGTGACAGCACGACAACAGATTATTCTTCCTTCTTAACTCGTTGTTTCATCTGTCGAGTTCGCTGCTTGTTGGACAGTACTTCTGGATTCCTTGTAAGTATAATTTCACTTAGAGAACTGTAGTCATGACATGCTAGATTTTAAGTATTTCATATGAAATATATTTCAGCATAAATATTGAACATATATATTGTGGAGAGCCATGGACAAGATACACTTTTCATTTTCAATACATTAACAAGAAACACCTAAAGACAATAATTAATATGTATAAAGAGTAATGGGAGAAAAGAAGGTTGTAGTATTCAAAATTGAAAGAATATATAAACTTCTATGTTTTAAGATCTTTCAGACAGTATCTGTCCTTGATTTGTATATGGCCTAGCAAAAGGGCAGTAAACCTGAGTTTCAACGATTAGTATTTAAGCCTGTTGTAAAGGGTCCTTTAATAATAAAAAACATAATTAGAAAGCACTCACATGCTCCTCAAATATCTGTACTAGAAGTGGCTGATTTCTAGAAATTACTTCTCCATTTGCACTGCCTTTTTTAAAATGTTTATACACTAAACAAGATAATTCTATTGTTTTTTTTGTATAACAGACAATGCAGTTCCAAGGCAAACTTAAGTTTCTTTTTGGACAAAGGAAGAAGTCTTCATCAGGAACAGTATTGCCACCTCAGCTGTCCTTATTCTGCATAGTGGTACCACTTCTGCTCCCTTCTGTGACAGAAATGAAGATGAAAAGCCTACTTGTGAAAACAAAACACAAAGCTGATGATGCAGCAGCAGTGAATATAAAGTATTTTCAAATTAATCTTTTAACAGTTAGTAAAGTATACTATGGGTTTTATGTTTATTATGCATGTAAAAGCACAAATTAGGCCAAATATCTTTCCATTTTAAAACTCTTTCTTAGAAAAGTGAATAATTTCTCTGAATTTAACTGTATAATACATAATAACTATGGTATAAGTTAATATATTGTATTTTTATGTAATACATATTAAGTATTATATTATTACATATATAATTTTATTTGAAAACTGGAAAGTTAGGCTGTCTTCCTACCCTTCCAAAGTTACCAATGCAATAAGTCACTCTACTCATTGTAAAACTGGAAAAGAAAAAATATTTTTACTGAGAGTTATCAAATTTCAGTATCTTCTGGTAGCACGGTTGTTTGGACTTGAGCATTTTGGTAGCAAACAAAGGAAAAGGAAAACTTCACAAAGCTGAATGTGCATGTGTGTGGGTGTTCACACAGAGTGAAATCAGATGTATTTGGTGTATGTATTTACCTACAGCAGAAGGGTTATGAACACATAAGTCTACAATTGCACTTAAATGGCCTGGGGCTGATCGCTTGTTAGCAATCTCATAAGATCAGGGCACATCGTGTTCAGATGAATTTCCTTCCTAACAGTTATTTTTGCTACTGTGCTATGATTGAATTTTAGTTGATGTTTAAGGCTAGGATTATATTTTCCCTTACTTGGTTAAATATAACCATACAGCAATGAGGTCTATCGCTGTGAAGTAAAAAGCTCATCAGTGTGACTGACAGCATCACAATTTGACTTTTAATTAGAATATGCTTGCGTATGTGTGGATTTACTATCGAGATGTGTAATGTGGTTCTAGCACATACATCCTTTTAATGGAAGCCTGATATAATGGGCTATGCAGCCTTTTGGAACTGAGTTGGAAAGTCATTTACACTTGCTAGTTTTTCAGTGGCCCAGGTGAAATCAATTGATGATCAGAATTCAGCTTGTAGAAGAGAGGAGCTTTACTTAAGTTTTACTGACTGGACAGTGACCAAAGATTTTACAAGAATGAAGCAATGATTTAACTTAAGTGTTTCCTTTGGTTTGGACCTGAAGCATGCTGGCTAGTGATGGTGGGCAAATATGTAGAGTTATTTCTTTTCTGATGGTCTTAATAAAGGGAAAAAAATTGTAAAGCAGTGTTATGGGCCTTGCACACTTTACAAACCCTGATATTAATTTTGAACTAAACTTTGGAAGAAATCCATTCAAATATGATGATTATTGCAAATGAAAGTCACGCTAACTTTTAAGCGCATTTCTGGTCAGTGTGATGTAGGTACATTGAATGTAGCCTGAATAAGCAGAATAGAACATACCCAGCATTTGTCTTAATTCAAGCTGAAATGTATTATTCCAGATATAGTAAGTCATGAGCAGAATACTTCTAAACATAACTGCTCCTCTGATTTGAATGCAGAATTCCAGTCATACACTAGTTTGAGCAACTGAGTGATACAGGAAACATAAGTAAATATTTAGTGTTGGTTAATATATATTTAAAGCATAAGTCTTTGCTAACCGTCAACAGCTTGCAGATCACCTCTTTCAGAGTTTGTGATGTTACTGTCGTTCACTGACAAGTAATTTTTCTCGTTTTCTGTCCTCTACAGCTCCAGTTCCAAAGGTAATTCAGGTCCGTGTGAAGCAGCAGAATTATATGGAAGAAACAGCCATCATGAAGGTGCAGCTTTCAGCAATGTGTTACAGATTGCTGAAAACCAAATCAAAGGTGTGTCTGCTAAGCACTTCTGGGTTATATACAGTTCATGGAGAAAGAATCTTGCCTTTTCTTTTCAGCTGTTAGGTTTTCTGGATTTTGGTCCCAGTGCTTTCTTTTTTTCTTCTTTCTAAAAATGCTTCTGTAAAAAAATGCAAAAAAGAAATTGTCTGCCTCAAAAGATAGTCCTGTATCACTCTGCTGTTTCAGAGAGGGCAGCAATACTGTGAACAATTATAGTAAATAGGAATACTCAATATAAGTTTTCCTAAAAATGGCAGCACTGAATTTAACAAGATTATGTGAAAACCTTAATAATAAATTACTAAATCTTATCGCTCTTTGAGGAAAACAGGATAGTGTGTTACAAATGCTACTTTGCCACAAAGATCAGAAAACAGAGTAAAATTAGAATGTATTGTCTTTAAAACTGATTTGCGTGCAGATTTGAATCATAATTTTTCCATTGTTTGGCTGTGGCATTACTATGAGCAGTATTTCAGATTTTACAATGGATAAATTTTTGATGTTAAGTCTTTCCAAATAGGCAATTTCTTCTTGAACAGAGTTGTATTCAGCCTTCTGTCATACCTGCTGGGAACCTTTAACTTCTTTAAAACCATTCCTTCATCACAGACCCATTTTTCAATAATGCTGAAAACTCCTTGGTAAAAGTTTAAGTGTTTCTAACTTCCTCACTAATTTTTTCATATTTTTTTAAAATATAATTTACCTAGTTCTGTGGCATATTTTAGCTTCTACTGCCCTGTGCTGATAATTCCAGGATGGCAAAAACACCCCTGTGAACATTCACCCATAGTTTAGGTAAGAAAATTATTAAATACCAGTTGTATTAAAATAAATTTTCTTTTAAATTGTATAGCAAAGAATAATGGAGAAAATGGCATTTCTCTAGTCAAAGTACAAACAAATGAAGATCACTGGGTCTGGGTTCAAGCTAACACTCAACTTCTGTATCGAAGTGGTTGTTCAGAATATGTCCTTGCCCAACAGCAAATGCTGAAGTAAGTACATTTACCAATACTAAAAATAAAAAAAATCTGTATTTCAGAAATGAAAGTAATGTATTCTTTATGTACGAGATCTTTAAAAGGACTGTAGTGATCTAAGAGAAGAGCTGTATGAGAAGGGTTGAGTTTACTTACCAAATGGAAATACATTTTTGTTGTGGATCAAATGAAATGACTGTTATAATCCTAAACAATATTTATTTCTTTTCTTAAGTCTTTTTTTCTTCTGAAGTTGAGTAGACATACATACTAAAACAGAATACTTAAAAACTAAAATGCTTTATTATTAATGTTTGACTTTCTTGCATGAAACCATATTTTGGGGGTTTGGTTTACTTTGCAGCTGAAACTCTGCTGATTTAGTGTCCTTGTTTTACTACTTTTTAATATTTGATTATGTTAAGCTATTTTTTTCCTTTATGGCTGCCAGTTGAGCTCATGTTTTTAGTTGTGGATGTTCAACATAATTGAAACAAGGATGTTCGTATTCATTGTATTCATTGTACGATTGGAGACAGGTACATCTAGTTGACTGTAGGTTCAGCCTTGGAATGGAAGCTAATCTCACAGATTTGCATTCAAAGAGACCTCTCCACTCGGTGTTACCTTTTTCTTCCAAGTAGGCTTTTCCTCCTTCCGCCATGGGATTGTCTGTTCCAGTTCCTGTAGGTCTTTATTAAGATATCTCCTCAGGACTGTCTGGGGGAAGAGATAAGAATGAGCAGAAGCCAGGACGTCTATACAGCCACCATCTGGCCCAGTGCAAAAAAAAGTGGTTGTTATCTCTGTTCTTTTACTTTTGCATGCCTTGCAGGTAGAAGAAATAAAAAATAAAAATAAAAATAAAAATAAAAAGCCTTTGAAGTTCTAGAGTAGATATCCCAGGATCCATGTGAATACCAGAGGAGCTTCCACCCAGGTGGTGGAACTCTGTCTTTACTGGGATGGCCCAAACATCATCTTACCATCTGAGGGAATGAACTTCCATTAAGAAGCAGATTAAAAGTGGCTGTTCCTTATATTCCAGTCCCTGCTTCTGAATTGTCTTTTGTGTACTTAAGTATGCTTTTTGATTTTTGTTTACTTACATTTTTACCCTCTGAGTGGTTAAAATCCTTCCTTTGTTCTTGACAGTTCCTGCAGACTGAAGTGTTACGAGAGTTGGCTTTGGAGATCATATTCAGTTTTGTCCTCCTGATAGTCTGCAATAGACTTCATCCTTGCTACTACTTTTTTTGTTGTTAAAATGTGTGCAATCTTCCTGGAAACATACATTCTTTTGGAGAATTTTCACTAGATACTATTTCTGTAAAATTCTGTAAAATTTTTCATTCGGCGTCTAAGCTTTTGTGACTATTGCATTTAGTTCAGTCCATTTCTTCCCAATTAGACCATTTCCTGAGATGCTAGTTCTGCATCAAACTTTTACCATTTGCCTCTCAAGACTGTCAATAACAATGATAACAATATTTAGCAGAGGACTGAAAATATTTAATACCTCATAGAAAAAAAAGAAAATATACTCCTTTCATAGTGTACATTAGTTGGACACTCTTTGTAACAACACGGGCTCCCTCTACTGGAAAATCCCATACTTGCACACTGAGTCCATGCACCAGGGAAAAGTACTTTACAGTAAGCTAAGAAAAAGCCTCCTAAACCCCTTACTACTCACTAGGTTATCATGCTCCATTTCTTATTGAGATGTCCACTTCTTGTTTGAAAAGCAAGAGTGTGGTTTTGTAGCACTGATATAGACTGGCTGGGAATCAGCACATTAATGAATTCCAGACAAATCCTGAACCTGAAGATTTGGACCCCAGGTTCTGAAAACTGCTGCATTGGGCACGGAAATGCTTAGGCAGCTTTCTCTGCCAGAGCTCTTCACTAATATTGAGTGCTTCAGCTGGAGGTCATGGAAAATGAATTCACTGGCCACCTTAGAAAATGAAAGACAATATGAATTAAGTTAGACATGTAAAACAAACCTACACCCAATATGAACATCTGTGACTATTCTGGACATTCAATTCAGGGATTTTATTTCCTCTTGGATAACTGTGCATCAGAAAGTTCTCATGTGTCCAAATAATTCCATGTTAACAAAATACATCTCATTTAAAATACTCTTTGTGTTTTCTCTCCAGATTTTTATGACACTAATATTATTTAAATATATTTTAAGGGAAGAACAAAAATGTAAGGTAGTTACCATACTGTACTACAATATTTAAAGTCTTTGAGAACTGTGTGCTGAAATGGAAGAATAACCGCATGTCAGATTTAAATGGAACAGTACCACATAAAGTTATCTGCGCACACATATGTTGACAACAAGAGGCATGCATACTTTTTTTTCTCTCGAACAAATGCAGAGGTTATATGGACAAGAGCGTGAGAGTCCCATATTATGTTAAGGACAAAGTATTGCTCGTAATGATGTTAAGCTAGTCCGTTTGTATCACAGAAAACATCTATTTAGAAATCTCTGATTGACTGGATTTTTTCTACTGTTATTGAAAGGGAAGAAGATGAACAACTGAAGATACCAAGCAATTTTGCCAGTTTGAAAGGAAACCTGGAGGGACTTTCCTATAACAGTGCCATTGAAACTCTGGGCCAGTGGAAGCATCTTAACTGGACAGCAGTAAAAAGTGAACAAGATAATGTAAAAGTAAAATTTGAACCTCATACAAACGGTGAGTGTTTCATGCAAGAGGAACCTCTCAGTTCTAACACATCGGTTTTAGGCATTCAAAACAACTGCACCACAAACAGTAGCTGGACTTTAAGGAACTCAAGCTCTTGTTCTGTGAGCCAGAGAATGAACACCTATTCAAACAGGAGAGGCGGAGCATTCTACAACAGAGACCAAAGTTTCTTAAATTTACCATCAACTTGCCCTTCCCACTGGGGGAGCACAGAAAGCTGCCAGACTTACTCAGGTGTACAACAACATTGTGCAGAGAATTTTGCAATGGAACATCTGAAACTGCAGAGACCATTAATATCCTCAGAGTCTCTCTATGATGCAGCCTGTCCCCTGGAGATGCCTATCAAAACAGAATATGATTCTGATTCTGAAAACATTGCCGATAACTACCTGACATCGCAAAACCGAGCCTGGCTGGATGAGAATGGCTCAGTGAGAAAGCAGGTATTTACCTATCCAAACAGAGTGCACCTCAAACCAGAACCGGACCCCTGTGAGCCAGCCTCACCTTGTCAGAAGCCCAGGCACTGCCTTTACACACCACATAACTGGCAATGCATCATAGCAAATCATCCCAACAACCTAAACCTGAGCAGATCTTGCAAGGGTTCACGTAGCAAAGAGGTGGCCCCGTTTTGCCCTCAGAACTCCTCTGGGTGTTTGGAAAGCATGCCTGACCTGCCACACATGGCATGCTACGGCCACTTCTACAGTCCCAGCACAGGAGAGGAGAAAGAGCAGAATAATGAGGTTTTTAAAATGCCATGTGAATTTAAAAACCCCTGCTTGGTTCCAGCAATCAAGCGCGAGCCCCTGGATTCTCCACCATTGTCCAACAGTGCGCAAAACAGAGTACACACAAGCTTCCCTGAAAATATATTAGCAGGTCCTGTGCCTCATAAAACCACTGAATGTACATTTTTACAATAGCTTTTATAACAGTTGGAATATTTATAATGTTGAAAGCAAGAAGTTGTAGGTTCTCTTCCAGTTGGGTTAAACGAGTTGCCAAAATCAAGAGCAGTGGAAGATTTTGAACAAGTGTGTATGTGCGTGTGCATCTGTGAGTGAGAAAAGCCAGACAGAGACACACACACCTCCTACTCCCTCTTCCCCCCGCCATTATAGAAAGAAAGAAAGAAAGAAAGAAAGAAAGAAAGAAAGAAAGAAAGAAAGAAAGAAAGAAAGAAAGAAAGAAAGAAAGAAAGAAAGAAAAGCAAGCAAGAAAGAAAGAAAATGAAACCATTAAACCTCAGGCAGAGAAAAGGAATTATTACTCACTGCAGAGATATACCTGCTTATTTGCCTTCATCTTTCCTCTCGTCTACAGTTCATTACTAAGGTCTAGCTGTTTCCTGCCTTTGTTCTGTTTGTTTTTCTCAAGCTGATGTGATGCCTCTGTGCAAAGAGAAAATGTTTATGGTCTTCAGTGTGGCCAACTTAACTTAGGAGTTTCTGCATTATTTTTTCTTTTTACCTTAATAAGAAACATTAACTATTCCTTTATCTTAACATCAAATTGATGGCAACAGGCAAGGGCTTCCCAACACAACTTCTTAATTGAAAAGGGTAGCATTAATTAAAACAAATTACTTTCATAAAATGCATTAGAAATTATTTTACTTCAAACTAAACTTCTTCCCAGGTTTCTTGATAATAATGTTTTGTTATCCATGTTTTCCCATTTTAAAGCCATTAGCCTTTCATCTTGCTGTTTGAATGACTGAAAGATGGGATGATATCTACTTCTAAAAATGAGTTACAAAGTGGTGCTAAATGTACACAAGAAGAAAATATTTCCGCAATTATTTTCCTTATTGTTAGGTATAACATTAACAAAGGAATTGCACTTTTTTATTTGATGGTGTCACTTTAACTGATTGCAGCTTGTTAGACATTGTCACTCAATGTCAAAACCAAATCTCACACTAAGATTGGGTATGTTGCTATTTTCAAAATCATCCTAGTTTCATTCCCAAAAGAAAATATTAATCTCATCAAGAGCTGATTGGAGGATGTATACCTTTAAAAAGCACTTTGGTGTTTTTGAAAAAGAGATCTATACGTTTTCCTTTGAACCCAGGCAGTAATGTATTTCCATACACACATATAAAAACCTACAACTTCTGGGTTTTTTGTTGTTGTTGTTGTAGTTTGACTCCTGCACTAAATTTTGTTTTAAAATTGCACTATTTCAACTTTATATCAACCTATATAAAACCCACATGATTTTAAAAAAGCGTATATGTATATGTGCTTTTTGAAAGAAGCTCTGTAATGAATGTTTTCTTTTTCAAAATGTTATTAATAATTACATTTTCTTCATTTCTATGTTTATTCGTCACCGAGGGCAAGGCTATACATACTGGAGAAGTGCCATAAACTTCTCCCAAATGCTATAACCATGTGGGATAAATGTAGTTTTCAGGTAGGGGAATGGTTCTGCACCTGGTAGGCTGCTCTTCTCCAAGACTCTTTGTCTTTTCTGATAGAAATTACTGCCTGTATGTTAGAGTCAGCGGATGTAAGGATACACATTCTCTGCATGTCAGATAAGTGCTTGTGAATAATGATTTGATCTGAAATGCTGCATTTCCCACTGAAGTGGCTCAGATAACACACATACCTTTTGATGACTGTCCTACAGAAGGCAGTGATCCCAGCAGAAAAGCAAGAGTGGACAGTAAAGAGGGTCAATATCTTTGCATAACTCAAGTTAAATCTGCCACGGTGCAGCTGACCATACCCAAGCCTTGAGAGTATCTCCTTTTTTTGTGTCTGGTGTAAATCAGCTCCTTTTTCACTACGTGCTGCCTTTTATTTGAGACAGTCATGCTATCCTTGCCTTAACAGTCCTGACAGAGAGTGCACTGTAACATCAGGCCTCGTTCTGAAGTGAGACCTCCATGCTGAAATTTACTCTGCTCTCTGGCATGATGTAATTTCAGGCCCAATTGCAAAAGTACTTCTGTCCAAGCAAACTGATTACTCCTATAGAGTGAGACTGCCATAGGTCAGTGGCGCTGCACAACCTCTGCCTTGTCAATTCATCATCTACAAAAATAAGAGCAGCAGTTCTTTTAGACTCTCACAGATGTTGCTCTCATAGACCTTTACCTGGCGTGTAGCAGTGGCACTGCTTATGTCCTGGTGCCAGACACTGCTGTGGCAGCTCAGTTGCTGGTAAGATTATGCTATGAACCATGTAATATTCCTCAGTCCACCTCCTTATGCAGCTGCTTGGCAGAAAGGGGATAGTGTGGAAACAGGGTGGTGTGGAAAGAGATGGTTGGGGGCAACTGGAGGACACACTACCATGGCTCCTGATAAGTTGCTCATTTCAGTCCATTCTTGGACTCAGTGCCACACCTCTCTGAGAGTACCTGGGCTTTGTGTTGCATTACCTTGCACCTTCTCTCATCATTTACATTGATGCAACATGACTGTCAAACACTGTTATCCTCATCTGGACAAGCTGGTGCCATTTTGCATGGATGTAAGTGGTCACACCAGGTGTAACTCTATAGAGGACTGTGCCACTGAATGCCTTGTCTGTACTTAGACTACAGTGGGAGAACTATACTAACCAGATTTCTCTTTTTGGTGTGAAAGCAACTTACACTAACAACAAAAGTTCTCTACAAATCTCTCTGTTACTGAATAAAGGCTATTTTGTTGGCAAAACTACATCTACTCTAAGGCTTTCCTGGTTTCTTTCAGTTGGGATGATCTTTCTCACATTCCCAAAAACCCAGTCACATTTTACTCAACTGTTATAATAAAGGTAGATGAAGCTTCTGCGTGTAAGAGAATCTAATCTAAGAGATGTAACAGCCGCATTCTAGTGAGATGAATGAATATGTGACTCAAAATGAGATGTTATCTTCCAACTCCCCCATGTGTAAATGCAGTCAGGCTTGCTTTTTTATCATTCCATCAAGTCTGAATACACAAAAAACCTATGGTAACTCACACTTGTCCTATGCATCACATTTGAATTTGACCCATTTAATTTGTGGCTGAGTTGTTATTCCCAGTCTCACATGAAAAAATGTCATATTAGTGGAAGTCTTTCTGGTTTAAGTTATGACACACATACAGCAATCTCTTAAGAACTATTTTTATAAAGACATAGGCAGTTTATCTTCTTTTTGGACAATCTATAACCACTGTTGATAATAAACAAAGATCAGGTCCTTGTAAGTATCTGGTATGTCAAACCATTTGGAAAGAACAGAGGAAATAAATGGTAAAAAAGGTATCTCTTGCTATCTGCTTTTAAGACACTGATCTCCTTCCTTTATCTTTTCCACACAATGTGTCCTGGATTGAGTCTGGACTGAAATTTTACATTGCACTGTGCCCTGTTAAATTGCCAATGGTTTAATCTTTTAAAATATTTTTACCTGCAGACATTAATGATTCTCTGACACTGATTAGTAAATAGCATGAAAGGCAGAGTGGTTGTTTTAAATACTTACATTTTCTTAGTGGTTGTTGTTGCTTTGGTATTACTTGAAAAAGTAACACTGAGAAGTAGGGTTTAAGACGTTTTCAGTCACTGTTGCTTAATTTTTATCCTTAATGAGCTGGTATTTGTATCCCTCAAGGGCATCTCTAAAGTGTGTTTTAGAGCCTCCCAATGCATTTATTGTAACAACAATAAAAACAAAATATTCTTTTGCCTGGCAGGAACTTAAGAGAGTTCAGGCTGAAAGAAATGCTTTTCTTTTTCCAGTGCGTACCTCTTAACACCTGACTGATGATAGCATTCAGACTTCTTCAGCCATAAACTCTCTAGAGGCTGAGACAGAATGAACTCATGAATTCTGGTGTTGAGGAAGGGTGTTTTTTGCTATGGAAGGCGAGCATTTCTAATTTATCTGAGAATGTATTTCCTTCTGAGATGTTACTTGATCTGCAGACAGCAGAGACTATTATCAATGCTAAAGCTTCTGATTAAGGTCTTGTCTTTACTTGATTTTAGCTATCAGCAGGCTGCTACTGAGCATTATACAGGTGCTAGTCCAACAGAAGTACACCATTCTAAGTCACTATTTTTATCTGAAAAGCAACCTGATTTGAGATAGGGGTAAACCTGTACAGCAAAACCAGTGGATTTTCCTGCTGCTTCTAAAGTTTGCTGGCATGCAGTTGCACCAGTGGCTGAAACTGGGGCAGACCTCTATTGTAGATAACACTATCAAGAATTTATATTCACTTTAGACTCTTTAGATACCATAGTAGAGCTTTGTTTTGAAAATCTGAAGTGAGGGAAGCAGCATGCAAGGGGTAAGCTGGTTTCAGTTGGTCCTCAGTTTAAAGATTTGACTAGGGAAATGGAAGATAAAGGGACTGTACATAAATTCTCTGTAGGAAAGACTGACTTCCTAGTCCTTGACTATAATACTGCAATGCAAAGTATATCTCTATGTTTTAATAACCCTTCATTAGAGCACAGTTATGTAGTCTTAAAATCCTTAGAACTGAGTCTTTGGACAGCACAGAGAGGTCTGATGTTTGTGCATCAGCAAGGTCCATAAGACTTACAGGTGCTGATCCTCTGATACAGTATTGAGATTGATAGGGCATGTGCAATTCTTCTGGAAATTCCTACTGCTTAAAATACTCAAGTGGGAGGCAACAAGCCTGAGGCAAGGAATATTCTGTGGGGTAAGATCAGCTTCTGCCACCTAGAAATCTTTCTTAACTTTTTTGGTTGGAGCTCTATTGGAACTTAAGTAGGACAGCCTCGTCACTGAAGTTATTTCAGAAAAGCCACTGATTTGTCTTAACGGTGCATGATGTTTTAATTGAAATAATTAAAAGACACCATTTCCCCTACCTATGAATACATACATTGCCTTAGGTAGCAGGGAAGAAGTTAGTGTACTCATTTTCTTTCATCACAGTGTCATATAACTAGAAAACCTGACCTCAGAATGATGGTGGTATCAAGCTGTTCTATTTTTCTTGCCTTTCTGCTCTCTTCATTTCTTTCTCTCTGCTGTCTTAGTGTAAACATTAAAAATGGAAAGACTTTTCTATTATATTGAGACAAAACCCCTAAACCAGGTTGTAGAAAATTTCTGACTAGGAAAGGGAGCTTCTTCCTCTCTTTAAAATCTTGCAAGTCCTATGTGAAATCATGTGTCACAACTGAAGCAGACTTCTGTAAAATGCGTAGTGAGCAAGGAGATTCTGCAAGTGGCCATGTTCAGGTTGTAGTCACAAGGTTCTTACCTAGCTGAAGGAGACTCATACAAGAGGGCTGCCAGTAGCTTAATGTTCGTAGACACTACCACTCTGACAAATATATCTTTGTCGTGTTTAAATATGTGGCATATATTTTTGTAATTATAAATACATTTCCCTATCATGCTATCAGAAATTCTTGTGAACAAAACCATCAGTGACCAGCTGAAAAATATATTAAAACCACAAAGTACATAAAAAAGAAAAACCCAAACCCAGCCATATGGAGATCCAAACACTTGCCTGTGCTTTGGCAAAAACTTTCTTTGGGTGGAAGTTTGGAAAGAAAGTAGAAAAGGATTATTAGGACAATTATTTTGTGACTACAGCATTAATTCTCCATCCACTCCTAATTATTCACTGCTCTGAAACCATGTCCTTTGTTTCCTGTAGAACTGAATTTGTAACTTTTCAGGCTGAAAATAATTTACTGAAAAAAAAGATTTATGTAATTCAGTGCTAAATTGTATTTCTCCGTCAGATTGAAAACATCATTCTAGGAGGCATGAAGTGTACCTGCTCCTTTCCTGGGGTTAGCATTCAAAACTCTGGCAAATTCAGCTTCTCCATCAGCTCTCTTGTTGCCAGTCATTATAGTTCAGTTTTGCAGCTGATGCTCTAAGTGTGCAGTTTGAAGATTTTTGGGTTTTCCTTGAAGCAACATGGCTCCAGGGGCAGCTGTACCACAGCCAAAACTTGCAATTTCACATTTGTTTTGGTAGAATTATGGTATTCCAATGACTACAAAAAACATGGCAGAAAGTAACAGAAAAAACACCAGCTGCTTAGCTAGTCTCAGTAATTGTGTTTAAGTAAATAAAAGGCTATGTTAAAAGGATCAGGTGAAGTTCTGGTCTCTCCATTTTGCACAGGAGAATGTTACAGAAATTATACCACTGTTCTGCCTCTTTTTAGATCACTCTTTGGCCTCTCCCTTCCTTACAACACCATTCTCCCTTCTGAACCTCTTGTTTTCTTTTTTTCTTTTTTTTTTTTTAACTTTTGGACCACATGTATCCTCCCTTTATTCATTTAGAATGCAAGGTAAGGAAAGGCAATCATCAACTACTGTGTGTCTTTTTAAAAATATTGACTTTCTAAGAAAGAATTTCAAAGAGGCAAAAATTATTCCAGTTCTTAGTAACAGTATTCTCTTTTCTTTCTACTCTTATCATAGCCAAATAGATTCTTCAATAATCTTACCTGTTCTGAAAGGGTACTTTCTCACACCCCTTGCCACCTACACAGCTTCATAACAAAACCAAAGACCACTTTTTTCCTTGTAGGCAGGTATGTCCATCAGAAAAACTTCCTTTTTCTTCCTCTAGATCCTTTACCTTTGTGATTTTATAGGATGGTACATTTTTGCCTCCACGCTTCCTGTCTTCTGCATCTGTGGCTTTATTTCCACTTTAGGCATACTTCAAAGGTTTTGTCACAAGATCAATGTTAGGCAGAAGTGCAATCGCCCATTTCCCCTTTCCCATCCTTAATCAGGCAGAGGTACTCACTAATTACAGCTGTACTACTAAACCAGAATAAAAAAGGGGCACTTTTCTGGTGAAAATCACCCTCTCTTCAGGAGGCTGTATAGCCAAGAAACTCTGAGCTACCATCAGCAGTTTAAGTCTGCAGGTATGTGTACTGCCAAATCCTTTTGTGTTTAGACCTAACCTCTTTCAAAAAAATCAAGGAACTCATTTGCGCCTTTTTTCCTTCTCTCATTCTTCTTTCTACACGTGTTTGTTCTTTCATTGTGTAACTGCACTTTTAATATGTGTTTTTTTAAAAAATGAAGGGTATGGAAGCATTAAACAACATGTACAGTGCAGTGTGTTCAATTGCAGGTTTTGCAATTAGAACCGCAAAGAATTACCAAGTGATTTAATGTGACTCCATGTAAAAGCCTCTGGCTGTTACAGAAATGTCCATGAAAAATATCAGTACAAATAATTATCATTCATCTTGAAAAGAGGTATAATCTGCCATCAAACTCCCCTAGCAGTCCTCTACTAAAAGCGCCATTCCTGCTTCTCCTGAGGAAACAAGAGTAGAGAACAAGAGGTTGGACATCGACCACCAGATTTGGCTTAACTGGCTTTGAACGGTTCCCCAAACCAAGGGCAATTTCTGGAGAGAACACCACAACCACCCTAGCATTATTTGAAAACGTGCTGATTTGTGTGTGTAACGTATGCATTTGGGCATGAGGTTCGGGCATGTGTGCCAGCTACGTTTACACCTGAAGTATTCAGGCAGACCAGCACTGGGCAAACAGAGGTCCAGCCCTAGCAGCTGCCCCAGGGCAGTCAATGCAGCAGCTCCTGCATAAGTAAAACTGTGTTAACGTAACTCTCTTTGGCAATCTGTAACCTAATCCATATTGACCTTGCTGCTTTGTATACACGTGTAATAGACGTCCAGGTAAATCACTAGCGGGCTCATTAAAAACAGGCAGTAAAACATGAGGTTTATATTTTGGAATTTTGTTAAAACCGGTGCACTTTTCTGTTAATTTTTGGGGTTTTGTACTGTTTCCTCAGCCTGCTTTTAGAAGGAACTTTCAAGTGTATTTCTTAAATTATATTTTACTTGTATTACCGGTCGAAAGTGTAAAGTTAAGACATTTTAAAAATAAATATTTGCATTTAAATTAAAACAGTTGCTGCGTGTGTTTCCTGCCCCTTTCCCAAGGCCTGGAGTTTGCACCCCATTTCCTGCGGCGCCAGCCGAGGAGGGGGTACGCCCCCTTTACGCTATTTGGGAATCGCGTTGGCGTCCTCCGCGCCGCCAGGGGGCGCCAGGACGGCACGGGGCAGGGCGGTGCTGCCGCCGCCGAGACGGAGGGGCGGGCTCAGACGCCTGGCGGCGCTGCGTCTCCATTGGCTGAGGCGGGAGTCTTCGTGCCTATTGGCTCATTGCCCGGCGTTGGGGGTGGCCGCAGAAGTGACCGGCGGGGGGGGAGGGCGGGTAAGCTTTGCGGCGTTTGTGGTTCCCTGCGCGCCTTGGGCAGTGGTGGCACCCGGTCTCCCACCGGCACTTGCACCGCCTGCACCTGGGCTCCCACCCCGAGCTCTACCTACTCAGCTGGAGCCGGAGCCGGGGGCCGCCGCAGAGGAGGAACCGCAGTTGGAGGTAACGCCGCGGCTTCGGTTGCATCGCGGGGTGAGGGAAGCGGGCGTGCGCAGCCAGAGAGCCCCAGCCCGGCCAATTTCAGCAGCTGAACCCGAGCAACTGTGCTCTCAATTCCCTTCCTCCCCATGCCCCGCAGAAGGAAGTCATAGAATCGTAGAGTGGTTTGCTTTGGTAAGGGATCTTAAAGTCCATCCAGTTCCACCCCCCCTACCACGGGCAGGGACCCCTCTCACCAGCCCAAGCTGCTCGAGGCCCCATCCAGCCTGGCCTTGAACACCTCAAGGGAGGGGGTATCCACAGATTCCCTGGGCAACCTGTGCCAGTGCCTCACCGACCTCATTGTAAAAATGTCTTCCTAACATCTAATCTAAATCTTCCCCTTCCAGTTTAAACTTGTTCCCCATTGTCGTATCACTACTTGTCCTTGTAAAAAGTCCCTCCCCAGCTTTCCTGTAGCCCCGTCAGGTACTGGAAGGCCACTATAAGGTCTCCACGGAGCCTTCTCTTCTCCAGGCTGAACAACCCCGACTCTCTCAGCCTGTCCTCACAGTGGAAGTGGTTCTGCCCTCTGGTCATCTTAAAGGGTCTTAAATAAGAGGAGAAGCCTTGTGGGTTAAAAACTAAAGCAGGGTTAATGAAATACCACTACTACGATTTAAAATGGTATTAATAAGAGAATAATAATAAAATATATGCAAATATATGAAATTACACCTCAACCCCACTCCTTGGGGACTATACATTACCACAGATGCTGCAGAGCAGACATGGGGGAAGGGGTCAGCGGCAGGAGAGAGCTGGACACAGGAACAGGATTCTGGAATGCATGATCTGGAATCAGAGGCAAACAGACAGACAAGATACTCAGTGGACTTTGGCCATCGAAGAAGAGGAAGAGACCCTCGTGAAGCCTCTCCAGAAAGATGCACAGGGAGGGTTAAATCTTCCTTTACTAGAAGGCTAAAGGCTGTAAAGGTGTCCTGGTGATAAAAAAAACCCTAGAAATTTCATCTAGAAATGCATTGAAATGGATTTCATTTAGCATGATTTCCTCAGCACAGGAGGGACCATGGTCCTTTTGGAGCAGGTCCAGAGGAGGGTCACAAAAATGATCAAATGCCTGGAACACTATGAAGAGACGCTGAGAGAGTTGGGGTGGGTCAGCTTGGAGAAGGCTCTGAGGAGACCTTATTGTGGGCTTTATATACTTAAAGGAGGCCCATAAGAAAGATGGGGAAAAACATTTTTAGCAGAGCCTGTAGCAATAGAACAAGGGGTAATGGTTTTAAACTTAAAGAAAAAAAGAGAAGTTTAGAATAGATATTAGGAAGAAACTTTTCATGCTGAGAGTAGTGAAACAGTGGAACAGGTTCCTCGTAGAGGTGGTAGTTGCCCCACCCCTGGAAACATTCAAGGACAGATCGGATGGGGCACAGAGCAACCTGATCTAGCTGAAGATGTTACTGCTCACTACAGAGGGGTTGGACTAGATGACCTTCGTGGTCCCTTCCAACACAAACCATTCTATGAAACAAAATAACTTAATTTGTCTGGCAGATGCTTTCCTTCCCTCCCACCCCTAGCTGTTGACTGAAAAGTGCTCTGTAAACAAGAGTTGGATTGATTTTATTTTTTTTTTCCATTTTGTGCAGCAAACCAGTTTTGCAGGATGAGTGCTGTGACTGAAGGAATTAAGCCAGAAGATGGCAAACTGGAATCTGAAAAAAAAATATTTTATTGTGAAGTGAGTGCAATTCTTGATGGCTTTTCAGACTTTTGTGCTAAAATGTGGGCCTAAGGTATTAAAGACCATGCTCTTAGAAATGCAGCCTTAACCTAGATGTGGTGCGGCAAAGCTTTTAATGTGGATAATAATGTGGCCAGTCTCTGGGAGAACTACTTGTATTTGGATTCTATGAATTCAGTTTGTTCTTCAGCAATCACAGGTACAAGATAATAGTCCTTAATTGTAGTCTTTCAAATGTCTGTTAGGTATTTTTCATAGGCGACTTTAAAGGCTAAAACTCTGTGTCAGAATGGGTTAAATTTGTCAGTCGTATTGTTCTGGCAGTGATTTTTTCCTTTCTGGCACATTAAACTTCAAGATTAACTGTCAAGAGAATAGATAGTATTAACATGGATTAGTCATTACATTTTTAGCTAAAGATAGTAAGAAATAATTGTAGATCTGTATTGTTTTCCACTAATTATTGTAATGGTATATGTGTGTCTGGGGATCTTCATGAAACGCAGATGTCTACATTGCTTTTCCACTTCCTTTTATGTAACAGTGAATGAAGTTGCCGTTATTCTTGGGCATATTTTTTTCTCTGTGCCTTTCTAGTCACTGCATGATCACCTGTTTTTGGTTACTTTAGTAACTCTCCTTCAGCTGCTCTCCTAAATGTCATCCACAGTGTACTGTTTAAGCCCAAGAAGACCTTTAGAATTATGCTGTAAGAATGGATGTATTTCTACTTTTTATAACTCACCAACTACAGAATACCTGTAGCATAACTGAAGATGTGCTTTCAATTTATCTTTTTAGGTTTGTAAAGTTCCGTGTATGAGTTCTATAAGTCTTCAGTCACACTATCGTGGTGCAAAACATAGAAAGGTAACTTCTTTCCATATTAAGTGTATATGCGAATTTAATAATAAATGTTGTATTCTTTTAAAAATCAGTAATTGATTTCACACGGCTTCAAATGCTTATTTAGCTCATTGATACATCTCCAGCAGTGATTTGTTTGAAAAATCCCGAGGCAAACATGATGTGGGAATCTCATAACTCTTGCTTTGTACAGCATGTAACTTGAACCATCAACCATATCTAAAGGTAAATGTGTGTTAATTGTGAAATCAACATTTGAATTACATGGAAGTCATGGGTGGTGAAAGAATACAAACTTCTGCTTTGGGTACAGTTGGTAAAAGTACTGCTCTGGTTTACAAATCTACATAACTCACCTGTACTCTTAAGAAAACTAGCTTTCCTGTTACTTTGATAGTAACATCAGTTCAGATTTACTGAAGGATTACATGGTCTTAACTACCAATTCATACAGTTCTATTCTGTTTGAAGCAACTTTTCCTAGTTTGCTGCCTTTGCTTCTTTTGTGCTTAAATTATTAGACAGTGTTCTGTGAGGATGTATTTAGAGGTGAGGCTTTTAGAAATGTTTGACTGAGCTTTTCACTGTTGATTCGTTGATGATTATATTTTGTTTAAAATTCCACATTCTCAGTCTATAAAGTTGAGACATACTCATTTTTCTGCACTTTCCTGTTGTTTGTGATTTACGTTATTAGATTGTTTGTATTGTGGTGGCACTGAAGTGCCTTCTCTATTTTTTTTTTTCCTGGAATACTAAAGACTAAATGCCATATCTGCTTTCTCAAGTGTTTGTGTGCCCCTTCTTTTTCAATTGTAGATAAGGGGCATCTCCCCATCTCTTGATTTTTCAAGGCAGATTAATAGTATTTTGTTACCTGGTTGCTTATCGACTTAACAGCATTCACTCTCACTTGAGTCATTAGCTACCCTTTCTCCAAACACTGGTTCCCCCCCAGGATTTAGTCTTGACCCTGTTGATGCACTAAAGGTGTACAATACTGTGGTATTTTTCATGTCCTGCCAAATGTTCTTGCCTATGCGAGTTCTTTTGGGTTTGTGGTTATTTCTTTTTATTTCCTAACTAACCATCATAGCAATCCAGTTATTGCTGTCTCTCCTTTTTAAAGTAGAAAAGCTAGTTATCACTTCTTGGAAAATCTGTATGTAGTTTTCCTTCCTTTTCATGCCCTGGGGAATCAGTGTATGCTTGGCTACATCTGTCAAACTCCGAGTTAATGAAGGACTGCAAACTGGTATTGAACAAAAATCAGACAGGTGAAAATTGTGTGCTTGTTAGATGTTAAATGTTAGTACTGGTGTGTGGAGTCCTGATATATGACATGACTGCATTTGTGTAGGAATGACTGTCCAAGACCACATCTTCATTGTTTTCAGTTACTCTAGTTCCTCACTTTAAATTATTATATCTATTTTATGTTTTGGGGAAAGAAGATCAGAATTCATTGAGTTATCACATGAAGTTTTTGTATCACCAAGTTTGAAGTAACTGTAAAAGTCCTGAGCTTATGTTACTTTCTGATCCAGGTTAGGTGTTCTAAATAATGCCAAGTGATAACATAACAAGATGAAGTGAAGGTGGTCATTCTTTAATGAAATCACAGCGTTAGCCAACTCAACAGCCATTTTTTATGACTTTAGTCAGATGTCTTTTTCTTTCAGTTACACATTTGGTTTTAAAATGACATTGGTAAAGGTACTTTATGCTTGCCCTCCACTAGAGGAAGTTTCAAACCCACAAGAAATAACCCTTCATCAGGAGAAGGCCAGTCACTGGCAAAATTCCAAGACAAGTGTAAACATTTTCTGTTTGTGTAAAATGTTTTTAATTTCATTGGCCTGTGTTTCCCATAGGTGTTCACAGTGAAGTGTGTTATTTTGAGTAGCTGCAGTGGTAAAGCTTGACTGTCTGACAAATTTGTGGGAATACTGAAGTACACACTTTGTAGTGGTTATTGTATCTTTTTTTGTTGTTGTTGTTGATCTAGGTGGTTTGGTTATTCTGGCTTCCGGATAAATACACAAGATATTTCTCTAGGCTACTTATGCATACCTTTGTTTCTTCTCTGTATGTTGATGTTTGTTCAGCTGTATGTTGGTACCATTGACTCCTAAACAATAGCATTAGAATGCATAGTTTCTTTGAAAGAGGCCACTTACCAAACATCTAAGCATGCTTTTAGTTAAATTGTATCAAATGTGTTTCTTCCATAGAACTAGGGAGATTTTCATTAGTGCCCTATGTATAACCAAATAACTAATACATCTTTTGTTTTTTGAGGAAATCTAATTCATATATGCTACACTTCTTAGACTCCAGGGATATTGCTTTTGATGAGATAGAGATTTCTAGCGTGGTTTTCCTGTACTACCTCTCAGTCTGAGTGTTTGAACTGACAGTGCCTAAATCATTTGCTGCTGGAGGGGAAAAAGTAAGTAATATCTGCCTCTTCGTGGCAGCTTAGGCAAGCTACCCAGATTTGTTAGAAACTGGACAGAAGTTTTACTCAATGTGTTGTTACTTCCCAAACTAAAAAAAGAGTAAGCCTTTATCTAAAGCCTTGTGGAATTCCTTTGTCTATGTTGACGGCTTAGTAGTGTGGTGCAATGAGCTGTGTCTATGTCCTTACAAGACAGTGAGCCCTGGGTTGATTAATTTGTATTTTTGTGTTATTTGCAGGCTTAATGCTCTGTAACTCACTAGATTGATGTGTGAATGATTTCAAGGGACAGAAATAAACTGGATGACATACTGCATCCCGAAGTAGAAATAATTAAGAATATTTCAAGCAAATGGTTAGTCAGTGGAATGACTTTCTTCCTAGTTTGTTATTAGATTTTGTTTATTTGAAGCCTTTCCCATTTGCATTTTGAAGTTTATAAGAATATTTTTTCCAAACAAGTCTCAGAGTAGTTGCTTTAATCAAATAATAGATGATCAGATATCTGATTAGACATAATTGTTGCCATTTGCATTCTATGATGTATGAACCTTAAACATAGAGCTCAAGTCTAATTTACAAAATATTGGGTGATATTTTAATTCTGTATGGTGTACTTCTTTAGAGTTCATTTCTTTTTTTTATCCTTGAAAGCTGATTCTTTGTTGTGCCAGGAGTTTTGTATTTCTCACTGCCTTCACAGTTCATGGCTGCAATACTTTTCCTTGAACTGGAGTTTGAGAAACAAGCAAAATATACATCTTAATTTTTTCTAGTGCTGGTAATTTGTGAAGCCAAACCCCTGTACGAAGTATGAATGGAATAAAGATTGTGGAGTTGGGATGACCACAGTACAAGGCTCTGTATGTCTTGCGCATTAAGTGCTGTATGACCTTTCTATATTTCCATACTGACAGGTTTTGTGGTTTTGTTGCTGAATAGATATTGATGAGTGGAGTGGGTAGAAAATGTCTTAGACAAAATAGCATTCATACACATGCATATAGTTCTTAGCTCCTTAGAAAATGGAATTGACATTGACTCTTATGATATGCTTTTAGCTATTATGGGAAAATGGTTAGGAACAATGTTTACGTACATTTACTCATGCTTTTCATTGAATCAGATCTGTAAGAGCAATGAGGGGTATACTGCATGAAAGGTGGCTTTGGTTGGGAATTTTGACAAGTGAGTAAAAAGCCAGGCTTTTTGAGGGAGTGGTCCCCAGGTAAAATACTTGCTCTGCATATACCTGGAATATGGTTGTATGTGATAGATTTTATTCTGGTTTTGCAACTGTGTGTTAGCTTTATTGCAAGACAGCCCTTTGGATATGGCACCAGCAGAAATGTTTCCTATTCAGTGAACTATATTTTGAGCACCAATAAGATTGTCCTGGATCTATCCAGGATTCAAGGTTCCTTGCCCTCCCTTCCTGTCTGGGAGGGAGATGGGGTAGAAATGCCTACCATGTTCCCAAAGGGCGTGGATCTGAAATCAGGACTCTGCAATCTCATTAGAAATAAGGAATGTTCTGATCTGTGTACAGAGTTGTTAGTTGTCTTTGCCATTTCAGTGTTCTCGTTTCTGCTGTACCTCTTGCCCCTGGTTGTTGTGCGTCAGAACCTGTGGTTGAAAATACCTAATGTACAGGCAACTTCTCAGTTCTTTTGTATGGGATTGAAGTCAGCCATGCTGGAAGAGGATTTTAATTGGGCATTTTTGTGTTGATACTTGGAATGTTTACATAGATCAGTTTCAGTTACAGGAAACTTACCCTGCTGTAGTATTGTGTTTGGTCTCAAGAAGTGTGCCCATATGTTCTGGAGCTTTTCTTCGTGATCCAAAGAGGCTTTAACTGAGAGGGGTTTTTTTTGCGAAAACCCCCTTGATTTACTTAGTATGAGCTTGGAAAGTTAAATAGAATTTCTGTGTATGAGCTAACGACATCTAGTTGATATGATTTCAAGAGTGTGTGTGTGTATATATGTGTATATATATATATATGAACAGCTACATTATGTTTATATAATACTGAACTATGCACGTTCAACTGTTTTGTTAAGATAACCTGTGAACCTGAATTGCATGGAAAACTAATTTATACAGTAACCTCTGCAGATTACAGTGTACATGGGAGGTTTGGACCTTAAAACCAGCAGTTTTTGAGTTTTGGCTTCTCAAAGTTAGATACTTTGTTAAAAGTTATCCTAACTTTTCATAGTCTTAGCTCAAAAACAGCTGTTGCAACTTGCTTGAAGCATATGACCCAGAACAGAGAATGAAGTTTCTTACTTAAGGTGTGAGAATCTCCATTCCTGACATAGTTTGGGTTTTTTTTTCCTTGCCTTTTTTTTTTTTTTTTTTTTTTTTTTTTTTTTTAAGAAACCTCAAGACGGTATCACAAGTAAAATGGACCCATTAGCTCGAGTTGTGGAACTCCATTTCTAATATTAACAAAAGCAGTAATCCTAGGGCAATCACAGTCAAAGCTGACTGTCTGAAAGTGGTCAGGAAGAAGTTCTCTTTGAGCAGCAGCTCACAGTTGGTAATGCTTGTCTGAAAAGTTAGATATTAGCAGCTGTTTGTTGTAAAACTGTAGAAAACACACATGGCACCATGGCTACAAGACAGACTCTGTATTCTAAGTTTATAAAATCCTGCTGAACTCACACAGTACCACCATCTGTGGTCATACTGGGACTTAGGAAACTTCATTTTTTTTGTAATTGCCATGAAAGAGAAGTTATTTGGCTTCTTAAAACTGTTATTTTGGTCTTGCTTCCTATTGGATTGTCACATTGACATGCAGCATCTCTTCCATGCCACTAAATACTGAAAATATAGCACCGGACTCCGTGAACTGCTCTGGGCAGACAGCTCCCTTACTGGTAGAATGATGACACTTACTGTTGCCTTCTTGTAAATGTCAAGTTTGTGTTTATTTGCCAAAAGGTTTTCAAGATGAGTTTTAGCCATGTTCTGAAATGGAAATTTAAGTTCTTCTTTTCCTTAGATTCTGCCCAAAATTGATCTGTTCTGGATTCAGCTGATGAAAGCCACTTTTCCTGTTCTTCATCATGTAAATGAACTTTCAGGGGACTGGGCTGTCCTTAAAGTTTAGTCAAATCCACTCAAAATGATGGGGGAGCTACTTTTTTTTACTTTGTTTTTTGTTTTCTGCTGAGTTTTGTTTTTTTTTTTTTTTGTTGGAACAAAACTTTTGAAAACATAGGAGCTGTAATCATGCATGTAATGCATGTAATGTAATCTCAGCATTTCATCCCTGATCTTGTGTTTCAAGCCATAATCATCTCCTAAAATTTCATTAATATCAAGGTTTTCTTGAAATTAGCCTTGTATTAACTAAGTGCACTTCTGTCAGTGCTTCCAGCTTTTGCAGAAAATCATAGAGGCTCTAATTTTTCCTATTTGGTATTGGAAACTTTGGCCTGTCATGTATTTCATCTGCAAAAGCTTTGTAGGAAGTATGGGATTTTTTCCTTTCAGTGGCCCAGCACATTAATTTCTTTTTCTTATTTTGTTTTGGGATGACTTGCATCTTCATAATTAAAGAAAGAGAAAGCCCTGAGACCCAAGACTGTCTGTTGTAAGTATAACACTTTTCTTTCCAGCCTCCTGGGACAGACATTGTTTGGGGAATTTAATGTTTGATGCTTTTCTAGTAGTTCAGGTGTTTGCCTTGGCCAGATTTATGTATCTATGACTGTTTTTCTTTGTGCTGAACATTTTTCTGAGACTTCTACCTGGTGAACTGCTGAGCAGAGAAATATTTTGGAATGTGAAACCTTAATTATGACTTTTCACATCTAAATATTTGTATATCTATGTAGTAGAGGGATGGATAGTCAGTTCAGGCTAAACAGTCTCCCACTTGCCAGCTTTATGCACTCACTGCCAAGCTTCAGGCAGTAGGCTGGGAAGCTAAATCAGCAGGCTAACAGAGCACTGTTGCAGATGGACTCTACCAGTGCTGGAGTTACCTGCCTGCATCACAGGAATGTTCTTCCTCTTTATTGTAGTTGACTTGGAGTAGCAAAGGGTATCTCTTTCCCCAGAAACTGAGAACGTGAATTCAGATTTTCTTATGTCCATGAAAATAAGTGTTTTGATGAAGGATTGCAAACATGGGATATAATTAGCTCTCAGTGGGAATGGAAATCTTGTTGTAAAGACACTGATGGTGATGTAGAAGATTTTTAAATTACAAGAAGCTGAGAACAGTGTCAGATATGGTAATACTGATAAATACCCTTGAGAAGATTAAAACCCAAACTGGTTATGCAGTCATTCATCACAAGAAATAAGTCCTTCACTTCTGCTTTATCTTCTTAGCCTGTTGTCTTAAGAAACAAGGCTTACATTCTGGCTTTGTCATCTGTTCCCTAGTATCTTTTGAACTTCTCGACCTTTTTGAACCAAGCTGCACAGAGAAGAGTAGTGGTGTCAATCCTGTGCTGAGGGAGGTCTGCAGGCTGAGCCATCACTTACTGGACATTGAAGAATCAACACGAGAGATTTAGAAGAACACTGATCAGCATCCATTTTTGAAGAGAGCGGGTTTCATTAGCGGTTCTTGTGGTTTGGTGTTGACAAGAGAATATCCATGCAAGACACATTCGTATGTGTGAACAGTCTGCTTCAGCAGACATGAGTACTGCGTGCAGATCTTCTCCTTTTAGTAATACTGGCAATGAAGCTTCTTGATAAAATTTCTGCAAAAGTTCTGAAAGTATAAATGTCTCCTCAAAATTGAATGGATTTGAGTGGTGTAAAATTATATTTCTACTTCAGTAGTGACAGCAGATTTGTTACGCTATGGACTAGTGTTTACTGGAAAACAATTCCTAGATACTTCTTTGTATTTATCATCAGAAGCAGTCATTAAAAAATACTTGTTAACTGAAGAATCTTGCTTCAAGGCCATAAACCTTGTTTGGAGGAGTCACGTGAAGGATGCATGGAACAAAGTGAGGCTTAAGTAAGAGAACGGAAGGTGTGGTGGCAAGACTGTAAAAAGAGTGGTGGAATACAGGAGCCTGTTGCAAATATCTCTGCTTAATGTCCTACAAGCTCAGTGTTCCATGGAGAATTCAGGTTAAGAACTTACACTCTTTATAAACACCACATCTCTGGAAATGTGGTTAGAATCTTTCAGTTGTGATGTATCTTACAGAATGAGAAGAAGTAAATGAGATAATTATTAAAGTGAAGAATCTAGACGTGAAACCTTGGTACACAAGTTAGAACTTCTGGAGGATTCCCACTGTCACAGGGTACCACATCAGAAATATTGCAAAGTGTGCTGTAATCCAGAAAATTCTGTGCCTCGGTGATAATTTTGAAGAAAACAGTGCCACTTTTAATATAAAATGATTATTCACACTATTGATTTCTTCTTTATTCTGCTTTGTCCATGTTGAATTCTGCTTCACTGAAGATCCAGACATGGGATGTCAAGTTGCAAGCCACTGTTAGGGTTTATGTGTCCAAAAGAGGCTGAAATTTGGCCTGATGAACGTTATTTGTATGTTTCAGTTGTAGAAGGAAAAAACAGGTAGAAAAGCTTTACACCTGAATAACTTTTCAAAGATGGCAATTCAGATTTTGTTTTGGGAACTGCAATGCAGAATTATATATACAATATTTATGCAGAACTTCTCGAGACTCTCCCTTGGACATATCAATTATACAAATAAGTCTTTCTCAAGACCCAGCAGATTTGGGGAAATTCATTGTATTCTGTCACTGAGATACAGGAATAAATACTGAATTTGCTTGGCCTTTGTTTTCTCATTTTAAGTAGATGACTTTCTTCTACGGTTTGCAGACATACGTAGTAGGTGTGAAGAAAAAATTAAATTGCATTTGTGGAGTTCAGTAGTGAAGTCCTGTGAATGAGCAGGGAATGTATGATAGATATTCTTAATTCATAGAATTATAGAATCGCTTATGGAAAAGACCTTTGAGACCATTGAGTCCAACTGTACCAGTCCATCATTAAACCACATCCCTGAGCACCTCGTCTGTCTTTTAAATACCTCCAGGGATGGTGATTCAACCACCTCCCTGGGCGGCTCTTTCTGTGCCTGACAGCCCTTTCAGGGAAGAAGTTTTTCCTGAAATCTAATCTAAACCTCCCCTTGCACAACTTGAGGCCGTTTTCTCTTGTCCTGTCACTTGTCACCTGGGAGACAAGACGAACACCTGCCTCACTACAACCTCTTTCATGTAGTTGTAGGCCGTAATAAAGTCTTCCCTCAGCCTCCTTTTCTCCAGGCTAAATGATCCCAGTTCCCTCAGCTACTCTTCGTAAGGCTTGTTCTGCAGCCCCTTTACCAGCTTTGTTGCTCTTCTGTGGATACACTCCAGCACCTCACTGTCCTTGTAGTTAGTGACCTCAAGCTGAACACAGTGTTCGAGGTATGGCCTTACCAACGCTGAGTATAGGGGCACCGTCACTTCCCTAATCCTCCTGGCCACACCATTTCTGATAGAGGCCAGGATGCTTTTGGTCGTCTTGCACTATGTGAAGTATAAGTCTAGTAGTATTTCAGAATATAAAATAATGAGATGCTCCTGTAACTGCTGATGTATCTACAATCTTTTACTGATATTCATGTTACTGAATACTCTGAGAGTGGGATGTGGCAGCATGTTCACAGAGCTGGAGTTTAGAGAGCCAGGAATGAAAATGTATGGATGCTGTCAAAGTGAAGCGAGTTTTCTTGGAAATCACTTGGGACAAAACCTGACAAGTATCTCAAGTGTACACTGTCTAAAGAAGAACAGGTACTTCAGAGGATGAGGCTTGACCTATTTAAATATGTTTTACACCAACATCTACAACTTTCCTTGTTGAAGGATTTTTTTTCTTTTAAAAAAAGTTGCTTTGACAGTAGGGAGAATACCACAGTGCTGCTGTCATCTGTGAACCAAAACTGAAAAAGACAAACGATTTGGATTCTGTGTGTTTTCAGTTGGGACATGACAGGTACAGTATCCTGTCTGAACTCATCAAAAGTAACCGTTCATAATCGAGAAGTGATAAACATGAGTAACCTGACTGTTAAACTGTACAATCTTGTTAGCTTTGAAGTCAGTTAAGTCAGGAAACGCATCCGTTTCCAGAGGATTGTGTTTGGCGGAGTGCCACTTTCTGAAAGAAAGACATCTGGATACCATGCGAGTTTCCGTATGGAAAAGCTATTAACAAGTTATTTTTGTGATAATGACAGAATTTGGTATCTGAGGTGGTTTTTGCCTGCGCTTCAGCAGTTCAGAGGAGAGCAGCTTAATGTAAGATGTGGAAAGAGAAGATGCTGAAGTTCTAGGACTTTAATAGGAGAGTTAAATCAAAGCTCAGTTATATATTTAAATTTCAGTTGTGTGATTTCTTTGCACAGTGATGTAATTAGACAGATGGGAGAGTTCTTTCCACTGTGATTGAGACAGTTGCACATCTGTGTTCAGAGATAAGGAGGGGAGGAGACTGAATGCTGCTTTCTTTTGGCCAAAGCAGCCAGAAGTTTAGAAAATGTTTTGTTTTGAGCAAGAGGCATTAAATGATGGGGGAATGCCAATATACATGTTAGGCAGATGTTCCTCTGGCAACAGCAAAATCCAGTGGCTTACTGAAGCGCGGCAGCTCAGGTAGGAGGCATGGTATAGAGTATGAGCCCTAATAAAGCCATTTATGGGCTGCTTGGCTCAAAGAAGAGTGGATTAATGAATTTTTTTTGCACACCCTGTGGGATTTTTCTTGCTTTTCAGGAAGGTGCAGAGTTAGCTTGCAGTAATCCTCTTACAGTGATACAAATGAAAGTGTAATAAGAGATGTTGTACACCTTTAGTTGCTGGATCTACCAACCTGCATCTGCATTCTTCAACTTAAAACCTTTAAGTAGCACCATGGTTAAAGAAAAAAGATATATTAAGGCCGTTCTGTAAAGCATGGAGTCAAAGGGAGGACTTGGATCTGAAGATAAGCTTCATTTAATTAATAGCAGTAACTACAAGTTCTTCCTCTGGTGAAAGCACAAATGTCATGTGTTCTGCCTTTGGATTCACCAATGACAACTGTATCAATATCCTGACCAGCGCTTCGGCTTTATAAGATGAAATTTTTTTGCATGTCCCTCCATGCTCAGTGTCTGTCAAGCAATGATTGGTATGCATTAGGTTTTGGGATGTAAAACTACTGCTACAAAACCTGGAAGTTCTTTTCTGAGTTACAGACTAGAAGAGAAAATGTTTCAGAAACCATAATAATAGTAATACTATGATTGAATTCCCACACCACCTCTTTCTTGGAGACTTCCCCCATACAATGGAATATAGAGTATTTGTGCACTTCACCTCTTGTATTCAAAATTGAATCTGTAATGCTGAGTTCATTACCTCTTTCTTGCCGCTGAATAACTGAATTTACAACGTCTGGGACTGTCCTTAAATTTTGAAATATAGCTGTTCTGTTTCCTGCAGTCATTAGGAATGTGTGTGCATTACAAATACTTGTATAGATGCAAAAGATGGAGAACCAAGCACTATGTCTTTGGATATTGAAGCCTTGAAAGTTTCTGAAGTCATAGACTGCTACCTGTGTTTAACTAGTCCATAGTTGCTTCCCTGTCTTAAAGAGGAATTTTATTCTGTCATCTGTTCTGTGCCTCCTAAGCAAGGATTTCTGGCCGCTGCTTGTTATGCTGTTGTCACATCCCCAGAGGGTTTGACTCACCTCTGTAGCTGCTGTATTAGATCTCCTCTTAAGTCTCCCCACTTTACCAGACTAAACAAGACCAACTCCAAAACCTGTTTTCATAAGTTACTTGCCCTGGATTGTTTGTGGATCCTCTCTGGTTTCTCCACATCCCATTGAAACTGGAGAAGGGTGAAACTAGACAACCTCACAAGTCCTAAATAATGTAGGGTAAGGTATTCTGAAGTCTGCTGCCTGTGCAGTATCTCTGTGTGGGGTTTGCTTGGCTTATGGAAGACATGATTTGGGTCAATATTCAGCTTAGTGTTCATTGTAACTCTTGAGATTCTTTTTGACGGTCCTGCTGCTCAGTCAGCCAGATCCCAGCCTGTATTCATGAATGGAATTATTTCAACTGCAGAGTTCTATACTTCTTATGTTTCTTAAAATTTCTTTAAAATTTAGTGTTCCCCAGGTCCTGCTCAGTTGAAGCTGTGACATCGGTTATAGCCCCTAAATTGTATTGTCTGTGAATTTGCCAAGGGTGTTCTATGCATCGTCAACTAGGTTATTAGTGATGATGTTAATCATTGTGGGCCCAGTCTTTGGGCTGCTCTCTTGCTTACTGAACACCAAGAGGCTGGACTCATGATTGTTGCCCTTTGAACCTGGCAGTTCAGCTGATTTTAAGCTCATTGATCAGTTTGATATTCTTTAAGGGAAAATACCATTGTGTTTTGGTTTTAAGATGATTAAGAAATATAACTTATATTATTAATAGCTTTACAAAGCCATATGACAAGTAAACATGAATTAGATATTAGCCTGAAACCTGCTGTCACTGAATAGGAGAGTGTCTTCAGGATTGTAATTGCATTGTTAAACTTTTGCAGGCAGCAATGATAGCTGCTACCTTTGGTGATATTAGCAGCTATGACTTGATTTTTAGCTTTACCGTATTTGTAAACCTCAGCCACATTAAAGCAAATTGCACTGCGAACTGCTTGTGGGGCAATTCTCTGGAAATACAGTTTGTTTCTAGAATTGAACACAAAATAAAGCACTAAAAATCTTATTTCACAGGTAACCGTCATGTCATTTATCACTTGGCCTTATTGTCAGTCTGCAGATGCCGGACCTGGAAACTAACTTGGGCTTCAGGCACTAACTGAACAACTCTGGAATTAAGTAATTTTTGAACTTGCAGAGTACCTTGAGATCTTTGTTTTGCTTATGCTACCAGAGACTTTGAAGCTCTTTACTGAAGATGATGGATAATTTATTATAAGAAATCAAGGGGGATGCACTTTCTCATACCCCTCACTTATGTTAATATTGCAGAGTTGTTTACAACTTCAAATTGATTCACAGCTCTGATATGTCTGTCTTAAACTGCCTGTCTTTGCAGAAAGAGGAGAAAACCATTGATGGATATACATGTTATTGTTGCCAGGATTACAGGAAACTGCTTACACAGGCTAATGTATAGTTTTAAGTTAAGCTTTCACTTTTTCTAGTAAATAAGTACTGGTGTGTCATGTTGTTTTAATCTTGAATGCTGCAAAATACTGAGAATATCATTAAAGCACAGTTGTGCCGTGTGTCTATGAATTTGAGTGAAGAGGCAGGGGGGTCAAGGGAAAGAAGATCCAAAGAAAGGGAATGAAAATACCTTTACGTAACCGTGTCTTAAAATTCACTCCAAAGTTCTGACTGATTAAGAATATATACAGAACCCTATGTAAAAGAAGATGTGGTTTAATGACTTTATGAATTGTCTCTAGGACTGTGTTTAGTCTCTAAGCCTGAAGTGTTCTGTCAGGTACCTATAGCACAGATCAACTGTCATGCACAATACTGAATAGTTAAAATAATTGAAATATATAGGCAGAATGAAAAGCACTTACAATCAAATAAAAATTGAATACTCTCTGCTTTTGTGACATTCATGTGTTTAATGTATTGTGTTGGTGGGAAAGGGAAAGTGGGAAGGAATACTTTTTCTTACTTAGAGCAGTAAAGTTATGAAAGGAACCAAGGTACCAAGATGAAATACTGCTATTACTGAGCGTGTATTAAACTGTAAAATGAATGTTCAATTCTCTAACTTGTTTAGATGATCTACTATACCTAATAAAAACAAGTGAGAAGAAGTAGTCTGACTGTCAAATTATTATCCTAGGTCCTTCAGCTCCAGTCCGAACTTGGATGAAGTATGAAACACAGAGACCAGGTAGCTAAATATAAATGAGCTAATGTCCTTTTCAGGTTGAAATCAATGGTGTTGTTTTAATGCTGAGCAAAGCAGGTGGTTTATTATGTTTTAGGAAGAAGTAATGCAAGTTAACAGACATTTGAACCATTGCTTTTCTTTTGTGCACTGGTTAATTTATGTAAGAAAAGATCTTAGGAGAATATTAAGTTACAAGTATTTTCACAGAAATATTTTTGAACTTGAGATGTGGTTTCTGTCTTCCTGATTATCTGGTAACAGCTGACATCAGTGTGTCGAGCTCATTTTTTTTTAGCTGGTGTTTTCAACAGAAAATTTTGCAGCATGTGTATGTGTACCATATGGAAGTTTGATATGGTGAAAGTTTAACAAAACAAAAGCATAAAAACCAACCCAATACTGTTCTTGGTTTCTACCAAGATGATACCAAGACGAGAATATTTAGTTGTATGTTAGGAAGCAAGAGAAAATCATAGCAAGAGTCATAGAATCATAGAGTCATGATAATCATCAAGCCACTGCCTTTAGCTTCTTTCTGTGTGGATCTTTCCATATTACGCCCCAAAGACCACACACCTTTCATTTCAGCTTGGAACCAGCCAGTTCACACAGAGCTGCTGCACAGGCACACAGATGCGTGAGAGCTGCATAAAACATTTAAGGTTGGTAAAAATCTGTCTGTGGAGACTTATTACGTGGCACTGATTTGTTATATGTCAGCTCTGTTACACTATGCTTACTGGTCCATTTCACCTCAGACAAAAAAAAAAAAAAAAAGAAAACAGAGAAAGATTTTAACAAGACTGAAATTTTGATGGGAATGGCCCACACTGTTCCCATGGCAGGAGGTGTCCTATCAAATGTTTTCTACCATAATTAAAGAGGTTTTCCATATAAATTAATGATGGAACTTCGTGAATTTTTTTGTGTGTGTGTGCAGCTCTAGTGTTTGATTTGATGGCAGTACAAGCGTATGCCTAATGGAATCAGTATTTAAGAACAAGCACAGAATTCCTTCTGAAGTGTTCTTTGTTTTGGTTTTGGTTTCAAACCGTAACCTGGTATCCTAGAGGGAAAGAATACAGTACCATACTGGTCAGTGTTTGTGGTATTTCTACTTGTTTGCCCTGATTAAACAGTGTTTATGACTTATGAAATTAGTCAGTTAAAATATAGTTATATGTACTTAGGAAGATGAACTCTTATTTCTGCCCAATTTTTTGCTCAATTTACAATTACGTAGTTTAATACTTCAGCGTGCTCCTTTATAATGACCAACACTTGAATACACTTAATGCCTCTTTGAGATTGTTTTGTAGATATACTTAGCTGAACTCCGATGTGCTCTGAATTTACCAGGAACGCTTTTAAAGTGTTTTAGGCAATGCAAGCTATTAAAACTCAGTGAGGAGCAAGATACAGCCCTGAATGAAACACTGCTAGCTCTGACTCAGGAATGTATGTGAGACGTAACTTGTGCAGCTTCTAGTCTGCCCAGATTACAAGAGGTATCTTCTGTCTTAGTGAAGATTATGTCCTGAACTTCAGCCTCCAAACAAGCAGTCTCTGTACAGTTTATGAGTATTAGAGTTTTAGGGGAAGAAGGAGGTTGGTGGCTAGGCTTTTTTTTTTGTTTTTTTGTTTTTTTGTTAATAAGAATTGACATGGCCTGGGACTTGCTATGAAGATAAACTTGGTATCTTTCCTCAGTAGACTGCATTGTGTTAGAAAATCTGTTTAGCTTAGTTGATTCGCTTCTTGAAGACATTAATTCCTTGCACGTGAAATTATTATGGAAAACAGAGAGTGCTGGAATCTTTTTGTGAGTGACAGAGATCTTGTCTATTTTCCTTATTCAATTCAGAGCGCAAATGAATTTTGTTCCCTTTAAGTTTACATTAGAATCTCCTTTAAGATAATGGAAATCATATGCAAACTATCTAATGTGTAATATCTCTATATATGTATGTTTTTAACTTTAGTGAAGAGAGGATTCACAAAGGACATAACCTGTCTGAAGGATTTTATGAATGATCCCAAAAGGGAAGAACCTCTAGTTGGTATGTTTTTTGTTTTCTAATTGATAGGTTTGTGACCAAATGGCTTTTGTTTTGAAATGTAAGGTGGGATTTTAGACACTGTTTCGTTTTCTGTAAATGTATTGAATACTTTATAGAATGTATCTTATTTCGTAGGTTTTTTAAAGTGGAGCTTATTACTCTGAGTAATAAGCCACCTCTTTTATACCCCTTAATTGCTAGACAACTCATTCCTGAAGGAGTCATGTTACTAAAGAAGCTTTTCAGAGATCATGGAATGGTTGAGGTTGGAAGAGCCCTCTGGAGGTTATATGATCTTAAACTCTTCGAGCGGGATCACCCAGAGCAGGTTGCCCAGGACCATATCCAGATGGTTTTTGAATATCTCCCAAGATGGGACACTCCATGACCTTTCAGGGAAACCCGCTCCAGTGTTAAGTCACCCTTACAGGCAAAGGTATTTCATGATGTTCAGACAAAATCTGCTGTGCTTCAGTTTGTGGCCTTTGCCTCTTGTCCTGTCACTGGACACCACTGAAAAGAGCCTGTCTCCCTCCTCTTTGCACCTTTCTTTAGGTATTCATACATACTGATGAGATCCCACTTGAGCTTCCTCTTCATGAGGCTGAACAGTCCCGGCTCTCTCAGCTTTTCCTCATAGAAGAGGTGCTCTAGTACCTTCATCATCTTCATATATGAAGAAGTCAATATGTCCTTGTCTCTTGTACTGGGAAGTTCAGAACTGGACACAGCACTCCAGGCATGGCCAAAATGGCTAAAAGGATATTCTGTATTGCATAATGTCATGCTCAGCAGTCACAATTGAGATAAAGAAAGAAAAAGTGGAGAGGGAAGGCAGGGTTTAGCTTCCAGGATGGCTGTTTGGAGACTATCTGGGTATTGGTCTACTTATGTGGAGGTGAATGAATAGATTTCCCATGGTTTTTTGTTTTCTTTTTCCCCCCTTTTTCCTTCACCTATTAAACTGTCTTTATCTCAGCCCATTATTTGTCTCACTTTTGCTCTTCCTGTTTTCTCCCCATCCTGCTGAGAGATGTGTATGTGAGTCAGCAAACAGCTGTATGATGCTTGGCTGCTGGTTTGAGTCAACCTATCACAAATACACAGTGTTGGAAATCATGATTATTGGGAACAGCTGCAGGTTTTTCCTATTTGTTTTAAGCTGCTTATGAACTTGTTACATTTAAGCTGTTTAGAATAAAACTTTTCATGCTAGGTAAAAGCTTCAAAGTTAAGAGGTTTCTGAATACTTCTAAGGCGTAGTTATTCAGTCATTTCAAGGAAAAATGAAGAAAAATCCCATTTTCATTCTTGTAATTCTTAAACATTTACAGAAGATTTCTACATTATGTAGGACTCAATTTTGTGATTATTGTCTTTCCTACATGTGCTTTGTGCTACTAAGACACTGACCAAATTATGTTTGACTAAGTAGTTTAAATGCAGTTTTTAATGTAGACTTTTACATGGCATTTCCTATTCTCATTCTCTTTTTTATGTGCACTTCTCCATGAATTCTCCTACATGACTGTGTTGAATGGAAGGCTCTTTCCTAGTTTCTTAAAAATATCCCAGGCAGGAAAAAAGGTACATGAAATATTTTATTTTGATGGGCTTGCAGATCTGACATAGACAGAGTTTTTCCTTTCAGAATAAAGCATTGTAAAGAGGTAAATTTAATTGGTGGAGGTAATGAGTCTGAAGAAGTGTTGAAGTGATCCTGAAGAAGTGTTGAAATTATGAAAATGGAATATTTTAATTTTTTTCATTTGGCTGAAGACATTACATTTGTTTCTAGTAGGCTATTCTGAAATACAGGTATTTGTAACTCTTGCTTTTACAGGTTTGGAACATGTGGTTGAAATCAAATTTGAAGGAAGAAAAGAGCCCCATTATGAGTGCAAGCTGTGTGGATTTAATACAGAGATGGCACCTATGATAGAACATCTCAGTGGATATAAACACAGAAGAGCATACATCGTTAGTAATTTTGATGTATTTTGATCACAATTTCTTTATGATACTCCTTTTTTTCGATAAATACTTATTTTGGTTTTGAAGTTTAAACCCCCATGAGATAATTGCTAATATTTGTATGGTTGACTCTTCGTGGGTCAGATCAACATGAACAGCTATGAAGCTGTGAGCTATTGAGGAAGTAGAATCCAGACGTGCCTGTCTGTATCTGCTCAAAGTCAGTTCCTGAATGTTTTTTATTACCTCCAGGATCAGGTTCCTAGAATATTGTAGTTCAGCATGCCCATAGCATTGTTGGATGTGGTGCAGAGGATTTTACGATTTGGTAGCAAACTTTGTATAGTATCCATTTTTGTTTTGAAGAATATTTAGGCAACTTTAACATTAAAATTTAATTAGTAGTGTTACAGAGAATAAACTAGCTCATTATGTTCAAAATGCTGTTTACCAGTTTTTTGGAAGCTTGTCCAAAAGGTGAAATGTGCCAGTATTTTAATATTGTGATGACTTTTGATGTTGACCATTTCAAGCTGGTTTTGTCAACAGTCTAAAGAATTTCCAGATAAAATGAAGAGAAAGACAACAGATGTAAAGGAATATAAAGTCTCGTTTCTCAGACGGATAGCAGGAGAGCTAGAGAAGACTGAAGGATTAAAAATGTATAAGGTAATTGGAAGTCAACATAAAGTATCCAGTAACGTGTCTTTAATCGGTGCATTTATGTTTGATGTAGTAAATTTTAAAAGTACTACTGACAAAGCTTGTTAAATTTCCGTGTGGGAAGCGTAGTATTATATTGAACTAAGACTTAAAGTTGCCCTAAAAATATGGTAAAAAGAACAGTAGTGTTGAAATTCATCTGAAAAAGCAAATTGTTTATGTTTAAGAAGTTAGTTTTTTTAGATAGAAAATGTCCAGTCTGAATTCAGTGGCTCCGAAATGTCATTGCTTTATTTCAATGATTTTTAATTTTTGTAACCTAAATTTTCTCAAATGTAAGCAAATTTTCTCTCAAATTTCATTTATATTTACAAGATAATGTATCTATAAAATTATGAGCTACACCAGGCTGCAATAAATAAAAGTACTTGTTCCATTTATAAAGGCAGTTACTATAGAGACTGTTGTTATGAAATTTTAATCAGAATATCTCATATGAAACTATTTCTATTTCTAGACTGAAGGTTACATAAGACCAAGTACCTCATGTAAGTCTATGAATTACTCAAATAAAATAGAGTTGATGTAGTTGATATTTGGCCTAATTTGAGTTAGATTCTTAATTCACTGGCTATCTTCTGTGTAATGAGGGCAGTCCTTGTCTTTCGTGACACTGAGAAAACTTTGGGACCTAAAGTGCAACTTCCTGTTGCAACTCATCAGCACGTGTTCAGCATGGGGTGGTTAAAACAATAACATGAGTCTTTCGGCCTCATATTTTAGGGGCAATGATGTAATTTGTCTTGAGAATTATTACTTGTCCTGTTGCTTATCCTGATGTGTTGTTGAATGCTTAAGGAGTGAAAAGTTCAGTAGCTTATTCTCTGAAGCATAGCTACAGTCTTAGACTACCTTGTCTTACTGAGCTTTCCCTTCTTCGTCACGCGTATGCGCTGTACTGGCAAGACTGATGATTAGACATTCTAATCTCCATAATATCTTGTTGGAGACTGAACTATTATATGTGCTGCTTTGAGCTTCTGGTATGTTCACACAAAAAAAAACCAACCCGCAGACCCAAACCTTTTAGCTTGTTGTGTAAAGGAGGCGTGTTTCCCCACCTCAGTTCAATCCATACTGACTTCCTCTGTGAGATTCAGCTGCCTGAACAGAGGTGCGGTAGGGTACCCTGTGAAGCTGTTGTTAGGACACAAGTCTCCCATAAAGCTTTCATCAAGGATATCTGGTCGTTTACAAAAATGGCAATACATGCTTAGGTTTAGGCTGCTGAATCCTGCCCTTTGAAGAAACTTCATCCACTTCAGAGCCAGTAACTGTTCTGTTTGTGTAATGCTTCTATTGTGGTAATGCAGTGGAAACCTTCTGATGTTGGTAATAATTCTTTTTCATTTTCTAGCCCCATTAAAGAAGAAAGCAAGGTGAGAATACTACCCCGCAGGGGAGTCAAAAGAGATTTTTTTTTTCTTTAGATCTCTTTACTTTTTAGTCAGATCTACTTTTCTGTAGCAAACATCATAAAGCATGGGGAAGATAATTTATGTTGTCTTTCCACTCTACTTACTTTTCTTGTGCAGATTATTCTTTTCTGGTTGTGAGGAAATAGTAGCTATGATTTTTGAAATGGTGCATTGGTTATGCAGTTCAGTAGCAGTCTGATGTACTCGCATACAAAGAAATCGCAGTTCAAATTTCAAGCTGTTACCACTTTATTTGGAATACCATTGCCTGAGTAAGTTGTGTGAAAGGCACCTCTGTTTATACAGGAAGAAAAAACCCACCATTACTTTAGTCATCTCCTTTAGCTGGTCTGTAAAGAAATTCATCAATAGTGCTGATCTCTTTGAGAGTCAGTCAGAATAAGGAACTTTAAGAAGTTACAGTATTTTAAATATGCCATAGAAAAATATATCCTCTGTTTGTAAGTGATATAGATTTGGAAATGGAAATGTTTTGATTTTAGTACTATGAGTAAACCTAAACTTTTTGTAATCTTTAGAATGCACCTTAATGTTGTCATCTCTTTCTTTCTAAGGTGGGAAGATGATTATAAGCATGAGGTATGTAAAGGTAGTATTCTGCAAGTATCTTACATTGTAGCAGTTTTCTTATGCTTGCTTTTAATTTTTCTGGAAAACTTTTACCCTTTGGCTTCATTTGCTATTTTATTAATATTATTGCAGAAGCAAGGTAATTGACCTTGGGATCAGAGTTTTGGGTTCATCACAGCAGAGAGGGAACAAATACTGTGCATCAGGATGCTCATCCACCTTAACACTCGTAATTCCTGTTCAAAGTAATTGAGAGTCTCAGACACAGTGTCTGCAGACCAGGTCTCCTAACCAGTCTTCACTTCTCTGTTTTGCCCCTCTTCGGATCAAAAATATTATATACTAAAGGTTTGGATTAAATATTAAGATATAACTAAAGATTTACAATCCTTCTTTCCTAACTCAAAGGTGAAACTTGCATATCTCCCCTGAATAGCACTGGGCACAAACACAGAGAACTGCCTCATTTCTGTCTTAGCAGCAGAGATTGTTTTGTAATCTGATGTATTTTGTGGCAATGTCTTACTCTTTTAGTCCTCAGGCTGGGCAGGTGCATCCTAGACGCAGTTGGGCACTTGACTTTTTTCAGACATGAGGTTGGACCTAAATCAGGAAAGCCTGGGATAGATAGATAGGAATGTAGCATAGGTGTGAAATGTGTTCTTTCCAGTGCTGGAGGTAATGCACTTGTATTTTTAGTATCTGCTACCTAATTGCTCTTGAGGCTCTAACAATATATGTTTATAACTGTGACCTAAAATTGTTGTCCTTTTTTTGTATTGATTTTTGTTATTGGATAAAAGATTATAAGATCACGTTTTGTGCAAGATGATGCAACAAATACTGTAGTATTCAGTCTTTTAATTTTTGTTCTCTATTCTACAATCGTACAGAACGATCCTGTTCGGAAACAGAAAGCTCTAGAGTTCCTGGTATGTATGTAAAATAATTGTGGTAAGAGTTGTGGTAAGAGTTCAACAGTATGATGGAGTGAATATTGTGAAGGAGCCTCTGATTACTGATCAAACTCATTTGACCACAGCTTTAATTTCTGTATTCTGTTTCAATGGACTTTGTTCTGTGAAAAGCTAGTGCAGCTGTGGCATAATGTCAGCTCATAACAACTTGCTGGATTAAATGTGAGTTCTCTACCTGTTCTGTGGATCATTCTTCTCTTTGCTGAGGAGCCACCCTAACAAGCAGTGTTAGCACTGATGTTGTCAAAGTGCAGTTGGCTGTCGACATCTAGTGGGATTGTTGATAATGCTGAATGAGAGTAGCCGGTCCAGTCCTGCTGCCCATGGTGCTGTGGCCAGTGCCACTGCTACCGAACCAGACAGCCAAGTGAAACTGGGTGATCCTAGAGCACAGCTGCTGGTTTGGGAGCGGGGGAAGTTTTATCAGTTCAATTGCTGTTAGCGGTGGCATAGTAAACCTTGATTTGTATTCTGGGTTTATGTTGTGAAAATATCTGATCATTTATATTCACCATTTTACTCCGTGGACATCATGTTCTGCACCTAAGGCAGTTACAAAATTTCATTTGAGTCTGAATTGTGTTTATACACTGAAATGACAAGTAGAATGTTTTGAGAGGTATGCTTCATTACCAACTGAAGAGATTTTTTTTTCTATTTCAGTTTTTCTCTTTTGAGCTGTGGTTACTTGTGACTTTAGGAAGAGATGGAGAAAAAGCAAATGTGGGGACAAGTGCTTGGTAGACAGTTAATTGTTTTTTATCTACAGAAATCACAGCTATTCCTTACGGCAGACTGCCTGTATTCTTCTAACTTACTGTAATCACTTACAACTTCATATACTTAGTAATCAGTCTCTTTGGACGTTAAAAAGGCAGTGCTTTATAGAATTACATCAATATCATTTGGTATCTCTTATTCCCAGAATTACACATAGGGAAGTTATAATGGAAAATTCCATCTTTTTATTACTAAAATGGGGGAATCAAAGGCATTTGATGGTGCTAACACTTATTTTTTATGCAGTATTCTGCACAGACAACATAAATTTAGGACTTGTGCCCTTCTCAATCTGCAACACTGTTCATGATTAATGGTATGGGAGTGGCACAGACATCAAGGGTTATGTTTTATCTTTTTTCAGGTCATAATTATGTTCTGAATTTTTTTTCCTATGGGTGTGTATACATATATTCTATGTCTTATATATGAACTGACAGTATAAACTTGGTTATACCAAAATCAAAGTATAACTTTGTTTGTGTGTATGACCCTTCAGCGTCCTAATGACCAGTTCTAACCATGTTTTTCAACAGGAAACTTTTCACATCACGTCAGACTCAGAAGCAACACTTGTTGTTCGTGTTACACAGGAACTCACAGAAGCTTTGAAGTCCTTCTGTGAAAAGAAAGCGGCAGTAAGTAACTGGAACGGAATTGTTTTAAAAGTGGGATGAAAGGAATGGTTGAACTCATTGTATTTGCACCCTGCCAAACTGTAACAGTTCAGGCATAGGTCAAAAAACCCCAGTTAAATATACTTTAATTTTTTACAGTTTTTAAGTACCAAATACATTAGTTGTATGGCACATTTCTGTTAGTTTTCCATCATCTCCCATCTGTTTTGATTTTCTTTTTCATGTGTTCTTCCCTTTTGTTGGGCACCATTTTGCTTCAAGATGTCTGGTTGTCATCCTTCTTTTGCTGTTGCTTCCTTGCTTGATAGCTTTTCTTCTGAGATATAGGCTATACGTGCTACCCAAATGTGTCAAGTCTTTCTTTTGTGGGCATGTGGATAAGTCTGTCTTTCTGGTGACTTGTAGCTGTGCTCCCACTTGAGAGCTTTAATCTGTTAAGGCTAAGGTAGGCAGGATGTTGCTGTCTTTCTGTTGGCCTTTACAAACCTCCATGGCTTCTTTGCATACCTGTAGAAAAAGGAATCTGAAGAAGGACCAGAATCTGTACAAAAATGGCTCATCACCTCTGGCAGCTACTGGTTCACAAAATTCAACATGTGTTTTTCTACAAGATATTTCAGAGTGGTTTCTTGGGCATTACTGTGTTCAGTTTTGGGCCCCTCACTACAGAAAGGACGTTGAGGTGCTGGAGCGTGTACAGAGAAGGGCAACTAGGCTGATGAAGGGGTTGGAGAACAAGCCCTACAAGGAACAGCTGAGGGAATTAGGGTTGTTTAGCTTAGAGAAGAGGAGACTGAGGGGAGACCTCAGCACTGTCTACAACTGCCTGAAAGGAGGTTGTGACGGGGTGGGTGCTGGGCTCTTCTCCCAAGTGACAAGTGATAGGATGAGAGGAAATGGCTACAAGTTGCACCAGAGGAGGTTTAGACTGGTCATTAGGAAGAATTTCTTCACTGAAAGAGAAGTCAGGGATTGGAACAGGCTGCCCAGGGAGGTGGTTGAGTCACCATCCCTGGAGATGTTTAAAAGACAGGTAGATGTGTTTCTTAGGGACATGGTTTTGTAGGGAAGCAGGCACAGTTGGACTCTGTGATCTCAGAGGTCTCTTCCAACCTTATGGTTCTATGATTCTAATAACAAATTCCATGTCAGCTTAACTATGGTAACTATCTTCGTGCAAATGCCTCTAACCACCTTTTTAAGAGCCTCACTTTCAAAAATGTCTTGCATTTGAATATAGTACAGTTCTTGTGAGCTAGTTAAAAATTGTTGTAGCAGACTTTCTAACCTTTTGTTTTAACTAGGTTAATTATACTAACAGTCTGAGGCCACTGATATCAGTATCTCAAGATGAATTTCCAGGAAGGAAAAGCATCCCAAAACCTTATACGCCTTATGGAAAATCCAAAGGTAATTTAAGTGTTTTGTTCTGCTAGTTTAAGTCTGCTCTTTACATTGCACAGTTTGCAAAAATTTGCTTTTTGGCCAGCCATAGTGCTTCTTTGCTAGAGTACTGTGTGTCTTTGCCATCAGAGTCAGTTCGGGATATCGTTTTCTGAAACATTAATGACCTCAACCTTGACAGTCTAAGAACACTTCTGTCTCTAAATAGTACTACAGCAGTAAAGGTTACTGGAAATTCAAGCAATAACCTTTCCTAACCTGTTTAACATGAGGATTTTTACGTGAAAAAATACCAGACTCAGGACATAAAGGCAGGAAATGGGAAAAGAACAGGAGAAGACTTCATAAAATCTCAAAGTAATTGTGTTTTCAGTTGCTCTTTTAATATTTTGCTAACATTTAGTGCCCTTTATGTATTTATTTATTTATTTATTTATTCAGGAAATTCTGAATGGAATCAAGGTTTTTTGTCTCAGTATGAAGTGTATTCTGCAGATGCTTCTATTGCTCCTCCTAACTCATACAGTAACCAAACAGATGATGGACCATCTTCCTATGGACTAAGATCGAATGACTTTGCAATGATGTCTGCACTCAAGGACTCTTTTGCTCTTCAAACTGGAAATCCTGCCAGTGGTATCAGTGAATGGCTGAGACAGTTCAACCAATCTGCTTCTGGCAGTAATTCAGCTGGTGGGGGATCTTCCTGTGAGATTAATCCAGTGACTGAGTACTCAGCAGAATGTATGTCCAAAGATGTGCAAGGATGTATGCTCCTTGATAACAGAATCTCATATGGCAGGGAAAGTACAAATTGGAAGAATGAACAAGCATGTACAAAAGCAAGGAGTATAAGTGATCAAGGATTATCCTGTCCCAATTCTTCTGCCTCATATCCTTCATCTGGAAGATATTCCACAAAGTATCCTTTGCAAAGCTATTCCTCTTACAAGAATGATGAATCTGTGAATACTTGTACATCTTCTGCAAATTCTGCTATTTCAGGACGAACTCCTGGCTCCAGGTGGAACGAGGAGCCTAGGTGGAATGGTGACTCCAAGTGGAACCAAAAGCCTAAGAGGAATGAGGAGTATAGGTGGAATGAGGAGCCTAGGTGGAATGACGACTCCAAGTGGAACCAAAAGCCTAAGAGGAATGAGGAGCCTAGGTGGAACGAGGACTCTAACCGGGACCAAGAGCCTAGGTGGAATGAGGACTGTAACTGGGACCAAGAGCCTAGGTGGAACGAGGACTCTGGGTGGAAGCAGGAGTCCAGGCATCAAGGATTCAGGCATCAGAGGTCAGGCTACAAGAGTCATTGGAGTTCACATCAGTACTCATTTTCTGGCAGTGGTTCGTACAGAGATTACCAGCGATTGAGAACCTCATATATAAGATAGATGTTTGATGAAGATGATGCTGGTCTTAATCCCAACATTTTGAACAGATTACAAGGAAAAGATATACCTACAATGAGCAGGATGCTCAAACAGTTGGCTCCATAATATCCACAAGTTCAAAGTGAGATTGTGATTAGTTTTCACGTAAGATGAGTTACATCAACATCGCTTTTAACATAAGTGGAGACTGCATGTTGCAGGGATAGTGTGCTCCATTCAGAGGAGTTGAGTTCATTTCGCTCAATACCTGTATCAGTTGGAACGGTGTTAATTTGCTCTCTGAGGAGAATTTGCCTCTTGAAGACTAAATAGGGCTGTGAGAGGGAGGAAATTTTGATTGCACAGAAATTTCCTGAATTGAAAGGTTTGTCCTAGGTCATCTTGCTAAGTAGCATCTTATGTTGGGATTAGAGTTTGTACTGTTCGAGTGGCAACCATGAGGAGGGAATTTATTGGCAGAAAGAAAAAAATATTGAAATGCATGCAGAACCAAACTTGGACGCCATTGTAATACATGAAAATACTCCAAATGGATCAAACACATTGAGATAACAGAAATGCTAGCAAAGAGTTAGTATGTTGTATGACAAATTATTTTTCCCAGTTATTGTAGAAATATTCCTTAATGTTAAAAATAGTGATATTCTATTCCTTTGGACATAGATTATAAGAGGAACTTAAAGGGAGCTACTGTATAGCTGTCATTGGGCCTGAGTTTGGGCAAATGCAGACTGTGCTCCTGGTGCTAGAATTAATTAACGAGGTAGCTAGTTAATGGTAAAGCTTTCATTTTAATGTTCTCTCTGCTGTATAATGTGAAGTAACATGAAACAGAAGTAACTTTAAACGTTTTTGTCTCCCTTTTCTAAAAATAAATATTCAGACAGTAGTCAGTGTGCTAGTAGGAACTAGAGGAAAAGATTAAGGAGCAACAACAACTGAAGTTCAAACAGCTGAACAGATTCAAGGATCTCCATCTCTTGGCTTTCAGGAAAGAGACTGCATTTAATTCTATGTTTGGTTTTGGAAGGGAAGAGAGATAGGGTGTAAATTTTTAACATGTGAATTATAGCTGGAACACAAACTTGTACATAATGGAGTTGAACATACTGTTTTAGGTTTTTTTAATGTATCTGTTATATCCTAGTATATTACAAAGAAAAAAATCTTTGGGTTTTTTTTTTTTTTTTTGGAAATACATTAATTCTGTCAGCAAAAACCTAATAAATAATCCTTTTATAACTCCCTTCCCAACTCAGAAAACAAAAAAGTAAACCTTTCATATTATTTACTTGGGAAGAATAATCACTGAAAATACAGATCCATTGCATGAAAACGCAGGTTTACTTTTATTCCCAAATGTAAAGCCAGTTCAGGTAATTTAAGGCTTAATTAATAAAAAATTAGCATGTTTTTAGACACTGATACACTACCTTTCTGAAAGGAGAATGTCACAGCAAATGTATTCTCTGTCTTAACGTGACGCTTAATGAGGAAAAAATAATTCATTCTAAGGGACTGATATGTAATGGGCATATCATTTGCATTCATTTTTGCAGAGCAAAGAGACGTGAAATACATGCAGATTTTTTTATGATGTTCAGAATGAAGTGGTTACAAAGTGACTTAAAAATCTCATTTGATGGATTGATCCATACTAAAATAAAAATTCTTGGTTCTTTCTGCTGGCAAAAGCTTACTAAGAAATAGTAGAATCTATAAGGCAATCAGATAATAGGGAAAAATAAATAATCAAAATGACATACTAACTGAGAAATACCAAGCAGCTCATGATGTTTGACAGTGAATCATACTTGTGTTCGCTTTTCCCCACACTTCTTAGTCACGTGCTCATCAATGCCTACCTTTAGATGTGTAATTTATATAATCAAATCCAGCTTACATGGAGCTAAAGAAAAGATGTTAAGTGAGACAGTTTATTCCTCAGTGTTCTCTTTTCTCTGCTGTGTTGTGGACTATCATGTTTCTTCTCATGCATGCCTGAAATATTTCTGTCTCTGTGCATTATATACTTGTGCTGAAACACGGTTAGTCTTCGTGAGCTGTCTTTTTGTGTTCACCAAAATAAGTTTTTGCATCGTCATTTAAAATCTAACAAAAAGGCAACAAAGCAATTTATTACAGAGCATATAAACTTGATTCCCTAAAATTCTCCTTCTGTAATTGTTTTGCTTTGGCATCAGAAAAGATCCACTTTCCTTTTTCATTCCTGTTTACTATTTTGTTTTCTCCTCATACTTACTGAAGGTTTTCATTAGTTTCTGATGGCATAGACTCAGCTGTGCTGCACACTTTTATCCATTGAATTAGAGAGTAGATCTTTGTGCTTCAAGGGGGAAAATATTATTTTCTACCATAGGTTACTGCCCAAGTTTTATTTAAAACTCTGTGGGACTGATCAGTTATCTACATTTAAAAATTATCAGAAGTTACTTACACAAGTGTTACCACAGTAGGGGTTTTTTTCCACAGAACGTGGAGCCTATCTAAAATACTGAGACTGTAGAAAAAAATGTTGCTATAAAATGTTACTGCTGCAATTCTGTCAGTTCAAGTTAAGACCTCTCTATCTGAAGTTGTAGAGAACTCTTTTCCCCATTTCTCACTCCCTTTGGGATTTTAGTGCACTTATGTATATCCCAGTGGCATATAGGAGCTGGATGATCACTGCCCAGATGACATGCTCTTTCCTCCTACACATTGCTTTCTATTTTTCATTCTGGGGAACAGTTCCTGTCCCTGCTTGCTGGTGTGCAGGGTCCTACATTGGGGAAATGGTTCTTGCATTTTGAAATGGGATTGGAGTAGTGACCAAGTTAAGAGAGGAGATCCTTTTCAGCATTGATTTACTAAAGGTTTCCTGACCTGTAGATAGCAATTGGAGTCATGTAAATGCCCTTTGCTTCTTTGTTTCAATTTTCAGTTCTTACCAGTGAAGTTCCTGAGATGATTGTCTGTTGGTTCTTATAAACAAGCACTATCATGTAGGGAATTTTTTCTGAGCTAGTGGTATCTTTTAATATGCACTTCAAGCCTCCCTTCTTTTATGTGCAATTACTGCCACCAGTGTATTCTTCTCAGTTTCTTTCAGTCACTTGGTGGAGCCAGTTTCAGTTGCATTACTGCTCTCTCCTTAATCCTCTTTTTATCCTTCTTCTTTCCGCAGGTTTTGCTAACTTTGGAAATCAAGAGATTCTGCATGCAGTTTCTGTATGGATATTGGCCTGAGGTCTGCCACTTGGCACTCCCGGGTTTGACTGACATTTGGTCTGTAATTGTCACCTCCATATTTGGTTTCAGAGACTTTTTCCTGTGTCTCATGCCAGCAAACAGGTATTGCTGATTTGGGTCAAACCGCAGGAACACATTCCTTCATGGAGTTTGATTTCTCAGAATCATAGAATGGCTTGGGTTGAGCCCAGCCTTAAAAAGTCATCTAGTCCAAGCCCCTTGCAGTGAGCAGGGACATCTTCAACTCGATGAGATTGCTCAGAGCCCCATCCAACCTGACCTTAAAAGTTTTCAGAGATGGGGCTTCTACCTCCTCTCTGGACAACCTGTTCCAGTGCCTCACCACCCTCACAGGAAAAAATTTCTTCCTTATATCCAGTCTAATTGTACCCTCTTTTAGTTTAAAACTGTTACCCCTTGTCCTGTCACAACGGGCTCTGCTAAAAAGTTTGTGCTCATCTTTTAGGCCCCCTTTAAGCACTGGAAGGCTGCTATAAGGTCTCCCTGGAGCCTTCTTTTCTTCAGGCTGAACAACCCCAACTCTTTCAGCCTTCCCTCATAGGAGAGGTGCGCCAGCTCTCTGATCATCTTCATGGTCTGCTCTGGACTTGCTCCAGCAGGTCCATGTCTTTCCTGTACTGAGGACTTCAGAAATGGACACAGTGTTCCAGGTGGCGTCTCACCAGAGCAGAGTAAAGGGGTAGAATCACCTCCCTTTACTTGCTAGTTATGCTTGTTTTGATGCAGCCCAGGATGCAGTTGGCCTACTGGACTGTGAACACACATTGCCAGCTCATGTCCAGCTTTTCATCCACCAGTATCCCCCAAGATACCCACCAACTTCCTTGTATTCAAATGAAGGGCAAAAAGGACAGAACCATCTTCAGGATGGAACTCTGCAAAGGGTTTGTTTACCTCCATGACAGGAGTGATGAATGTTTTTCCTTTTTCTCCAGGGCTGTGTAGAATTGCAAGTACTAAAGCATCAGTGCCTCATTGGAAGGGCTTTTGTGACATCTTCCCTTCCCATAGGGCCAGGTACATGCAACTCAGACTGTTTTTTTTTACAGGATGCACCCTGAGGATCTATCTGCTTCTTTCACTTCTGTCTATCCAGCAGCTCATCCTACAAACATGACTGCTGAGAGGTGGCGACTTTGGATTCCATCTTACTTGTTCTCACTCACTTCAACCCTGCCACCTTGAAATGGGGACTTACGTGATGCTAGGAAAAGGGATAGCATAAATCTAGGCTTCTGACCTTTTTGACACCTGACCAGCAGTGACAAAGCCACCAGGGAAGACCACCTCATGGAAAAAAGGCAATATCTGCCTTGGAAGTTCTGTCATCCTACCAGTTACTTCTTCATCAGGCTTGCATAAGCCAAGAGTTCGTATTGTTTCTGTTTTCCTGCATTGGCCAATTTCCTTGAATCAACTTCTGTTTTCTCCTTACTCTGAAGAAACCCCTTTGCCTTATCTTGCTTGCATGAAGTATAGAAGTAAGTGGAGCAGAATGAGTCTGCTGCTTATTCCTGTTTCTCTGGACTCTGGTCCTTCTTCAAGAAACAATGTTCTCAAGGTAGGCATCAACAGCTTGCAGAGCAGCATTGCTTTAAATGCATGCCATCCCTCAGGACTCGTGCAGCTACACCACAAGCTCTGGCCCTAAAGCAAGAGCTTTGAGGCTGCACCAGAGCCTTTTGAACCCATTTCACATTTCCCCCAAAAGCCATTAAGAAAAATCCAGACTACAAGTTGCTTTGGGGGTAAACGGTCTGCTTCCCAGCCCGTTTCTATATCTGTGGTGTACCTGCTTTCACACCTTCAGAAGTGTCTTGTTTCCCACTGAGACAGGAGTCATTCCAGTCCAGAGCCACTCTGGTGAGTCTCTGCAGTGGTGAAGGTCATTTAGAAAGTGCTGGAGCCAGTTTTTCTACACCAAAGACAGTGAAGTATAGCAAGGTAGTCTGAAAAAGGAAACATCCATCATGGGAGACAGCTTGGGAAATTTCTCAGGTTCCAGCTTTTTTAGTTTTGTACCTTGAACCTATTCATGATCCTCAGAATGCTTCCCAGAATTACTGGATTTCTTTTGGGTGGATGTATGATCCAAAGCGACAGATTCCTTGGTGAGAAAGGAACAGGGAAGCTCTTTTGAATGGTGCCATTTAATGGAGAGGCACTTTTGAGCCCAGAAGTTTAGGCCTCTTTTATTGTTTTGTTTCTGAAGATAACGTAAATAGTGATTGTCTCAGCCTTCTGGGGAGGCAAGGTTCAAGCAGGAACTGTTGGATGGCTTTCTCCCTTGTCTTCTTAAATGTAAGTAACTTGTGCAGTTCATCCAAGGCTGTTGGTTGGGGTGGTCTCTGACATTGTTTCTGGGTGACATGGGAGAAAAGGAACAATGAACAATCCCAGCCATTTGGATGATGATGCTCAAAATGCATTGAGAGAGCTCCTTTTTTCTGTCAAATATTAGACACCAGAGAAGTGTTAAGAAGATGTTGCTGAACTGTCACTAAGGGTCCGTTTGATTATCACTTGGCAGGTTGTAGCAGCGTCTCTGCACGACAGATGTTTGATAACTGCATGGTTGCCACTTGGCTGTCTTCACCCTGACACTAGACACTACATTCTAGCTGAAACACTTGGGAATAACACTCTAACATTGGCTTTTTTTAGGTAGGTTGTCTTTATGTGTGTGGATCCAAACCCTCTCTGCATAATCTCTTGGAGCATCTCCTTGATAACCCTGACAGCATCAGTTTGTGTCTAGGTACTCTGATAACTGACAGCTTACCTGCCCGTGGCTGTATGCATTTATGGAATCTGAAACAAAAGGGCATGTGTGGACTGCTTACGTACAATGAGCTGGGTATGGGAGAGGATTTAGGAATAAGTCAGTATTGCTACAGTTTAAGAAAAAGTATTTGGACAAAAGCTAGAAGTTTTTGCTGTAAACATATCCTGAAGAGCAGCAGTTACAGGTAAGTCATACTGCAGCTTGAGTATTTAATTGCTTTGGATAGTGCTGGTGTAAGTGTTTCTTAGCGCAATCTAAGAGAACTTGTTGACTTCTCTTTGCTTCCTCCAAATTGCATCTTTGGAGTTACTGCAGGAGAGGGTGCGTGACAGCTGTCAGTTATTAGTTTTTTGCTTCAGTTTTTCCACTGCGTCCCTCACCATCAGTAACTGGTGAGATGGAGGGTAAGGTTTTGAGAATGTTTGATTGTCAATTCAAGGCCACTTCAACTAAGTGCTTCAGCACAAAAAGGAAAATGATTGGTGTTAAATGAGCCCACTTAGCAGAGGGAGCTGTACATCTGAAGTATTCATACACAGTCTATATTTGCAGGGAACTCATTGAGGAAGATACAGTCTTGGACACAGCTGTGAACAAGTTCTATTTGATGGTGTCCCAAGGATACCCTGAAAGAAGGAGGCAGCTAGAAAATAAAGCGAGGAAAAAAGGCCATTGCTGTTAAGTGGGAAGGACCTGTGAACCATAGAAAACTAGAATACAGAAATAAAACCACCATCTCCTTAATAAAAGCTGTACAAAAAGGGAAGTAGACTATAAAAGTTGATCTAATATTTTTACTTAATTTTAAATTCTGTATTAAAAATTAATACATTAACTCTTATAAAAGTAAGGCACATGCAAAACATGTTGTGCAACTTCTGACTTTCAACTCTCTTATAAACTAACAAGCATGATTTTAATTTGGCATTTCTAAGGAGTCACTTTTCCCCATGCAGGATATGTGGAACAAGGTTACGTTTGACATTGCACCAGTTAACTCTAGATTCTGTGCTTTCTGTACTACAGAGTAAGCAGATATGGTCATATTGTACAGTGAAAAAAAAATAAAATCCAACTCAAGTACAGATTCCAAAGGTGACGACCAACATATAAAATTTAAGAATGTGACGTTATATGCATTATAATACATCAATCTTATTCAGTACAGGATGATTTGGCAACTCCAGTCTGTGTGATGCCAGTGTGCAATTCCTAGTTATCAGTGTCATACGATGCTGAAGACCATGGAAAGATATTGCTCATAGGACACCTGAATCCAGCCATCTTGATCAGTATCGTATCGTCGGAACACATCAGTCAGCCTCTGAAAAGGGGAGAAAAACCATACATTGTTGTACAACGGGAAAGTTCCAACTGCTGTGTATTCCCCTTGCCACTTAGGTTTCTGTACCTTTATGAACACCTTCTGTATATCCCCTCTGTGGACACTTTACAATCTCACGGCTGTCTCATGCCTGCGCTCTGCAGCAGATCTATTTCTTAAAACTGCCTCATGATAAAATACTTAAGGCTCTCTAGGCATTTATTCATAGGCCAGACAGCTTTTATAACTGGCTTTAAAGTTGGGGGAAACAACGCACAACTCTTGTGAGAGGCAATCAGAGACATAATCCAATGAGTACCTTGTCCATTTCTCATCTTCTTGCCAAAGATGCTTTATGGATGGATCGGTAGTATCTGTGTGACAACATCTGTAACACCCCACAGGTGCCAGGCGATACAGAGTGGACTGAAATAACTACCAATGTGGTTTCAACAACACCAGCTGCATGATGCTCAATTTCAAAGCCCTCTTTCAACTGATGTTTCAGCAGACTTATGGCTATAGACATAAAGGAGACTAACAAAACACCTGTCTGCTGCTTTTACAGGGCACTCCTTTCGCTTCATGTTGAGTATTGGGAGGTATCTTAAGATACTGTTGCAATGCCGGACACTGTCAGAAGAGAAACACTCTTCCTTTCCTACTAAGACTCAGCTTCTTCACTGCTATTGTTTCCCAGCTTTTTGGAGAAGTCTTATATTTCAGAAAAATTAGAGACATTTAGAGAAACCTTAAACACTGAGGTGAGGAATCACACAGTAATTTCTAAATAAAGGAACACAATGTAAAACTACAATTCTCTCTCTCTCTGTGTATGTATATATTCACGCATCCATTTATGTTACAGAAAGGGGTTGTTTTGTTTTGTTTTAAATATCTTTCACTACCATTACCTCTGCAGGAATAGCAGTGACAAAACACTGAATAATTCAGCTGCTGGGTCAAATTCTTTTTTGTTAGTGCATTAAACAGAGATATACAAAAGCCTTACAATTCAGATTATAAGAATTATGGGCACCCTGGGACATGACAAACTCCAGTTTTAACACACCCCAGATCCCACAGAAGTATGTATTAAACTAATGGAAATAAGTGTTCAGTGTTTTCTTTTTAAAACACTGAGACCATTTCACAATTTTTTTGACCTGTTAAATATTTCTTTTTATGGAGAAAAAAAATGTATCAAATTTACTTGTAATGTGAATAGATAACAAGTGAAAACCATTAAATGCAGCTTGTGTATAATTTATCCAAATGATTTATAAGCAAGTTCTAGATCTAATATTATAGTTAAAGAACCTTAAGGTGATTTTTTTTCCAATTGACATTGAAATACCTCTCCTTTCTTACCTGTAAAACAACACAGCACTGAATAAAGTCATCAAAAGCAACCTGTCCTCTTCCTTGTCTGTCAAATTTCCGAATAAGTATATCATAGAATTGATCAGACAGTCGGTAACCTTGGAAAAGAAAAAGGTTTTAGAAGGCTTTGGTTACTGCAGTCCTATAAAAAGAACTGGGCTGTTCAGCATGCGTGTGTAACAAACTCAGAAAACAGAAGTTACAAGAGACTTTTTTCACCATATATCTCCACTGCACAAGAAAGTTGTTAAACGCATGCATTAAAAACATGCTTAATAATTACAGACAGTCATTCTAGATATAATTACTGATTAAAGTGATCAGCTGATTGTGGGAAGAGTTTAGGGCTGCAGTGCAAGTTTTCAGAAATGAAGTCAATTGAATGAAAGTTTCTTTTGCTATCAGAATGTTACTGTAGCGTAGACAGATGGGTTCACTTTAGAAAGTGGAACGCTATATCAAGTGCCTTTGTAAGTTCACACATTTACCTGAAGCGCTGGTAACGCTCCCTGAGCAGCAAACAGGGGAGACAGAAAACACTCAACATACGCACTGACACATCCAGTTTCTTTTTTGTTTTTTTGGTGGGGTTTTTTTGTTTGTTTGTTTTGGTTTTGGGTTTTTGGGGGGTTTTTTTGGTTTTGGTTTTTTTTTTGGTAAAAGAAAATAGCTTAAAATGATTGGCCCCATCTTGGGGCCAGTACTCTTTTAATATCTTCATAAATGACCTGGATGCAGTCTGCTGATAATATAAAACCAGGAGAAGCTGTTGACACTCATGAGGGCAGAGAGGCCCTGCAGAGGGATCTGGACAAATGGAGAGCTGAGCAATTGCGAACCGCATCAAGTTTAACAAGGGCAAGTGCCTGTTTTTGCACCTGGAACACCACAACCCTCGCTGGAGAGCTAGGAGGTTAGAGAGCAGCCCTGCAGAAAAGGACCTAGGGGTTCAGGTTGATGGCAAATTGAACATGAGCCAGCAGTGTGCCCTGACAGCCAAGAGGGCCAACTGTGTCCTGGGATGCATCAAGCACAGCATTGCCAGCTGGTGAAGGGAGCTGATTGTCCTGCTCTACTCCACGCTGGTGCGACCCTGCCTTGAGTATTGTGTTCAGATATGGGCACAATGGTATGAAAAAGGATCTAAAGCTACTAGCGTATGTCCAGAGGAGGTCACAAAGCTGGTGAAGGACCCAGAGGAGATGTTGTATGAGGAGTGGCTGATGTCACTTGGTTTGTTCAGTCTGGAGGAGACTGAGGGGGACCTCACCAGCAGTTTACTGCTTCCTAACAAGGAAAGGAGAAGGAGCAGGTGCTGATCTCTTCTCTCTGGTGATCAATGATAGGACTCAAGGGAATGACAGGGAGATGTGCCAGGGCAGGTTTAGGTTGGCTATTAGGAAAAGGTTCTTCACCCAGAGGGTGGTAGGGCACTGGAACAGCTTCCCAGGGAAACAGTCAAGGTGCCAAGCCTGACAATATACAAGAAGTATTTTTCAATGCCCTCAGACACACGGTGTGAATGTTGGGATTGTTCTATGCACTAACAGGTGGACTCGATCCTTGTGGGTCCCTTCCAACTCAGGTCATTCTATGATTCTGTGACTTGCTCGTGGCTTGGGCATATTTAAGTTACCTTCTTCCTGAAAGGATCACTGAATTTCACCTGCCTCCTATCCAGTCAAATTTGTTAGAGCAGTACAGCCCCAACTGCAAGAAGCTCATCTGACGGCATAACCCAGGCATAAAAACTGTAATTGCAAATGAATTACCAAAACCTGTTAGTGCTTGCTTTAGTTCATTTTTGTCAATCATTCCAGAATTGTCTCTGTCATACGTTCGAAAGACATTCTGCCAGTCTGAGATGTACTTCCAGACACCTGTGAATTCATTGAAGTTCACACCACCTTTGTTTTCTCTGTCAAACATGCCTGAAATAAAAAATAAGGAACACATACAAAACCTTAACCATACTACTCCTCAGTAAGATCTACAAGTATTTTAAGAAAGCAGCAAGAGCATTTTGTGGAAAGTACTGAAGACAGAAAAGAAACTCCTAAAATACAAGTGGTATTTTGGAAAGTTCTACCAAAAAAAAGCAAGCAGTCACCCACTGAAGAAGGAAAAGACAAAGTAGGATAAAGGAGGACCAGAATGAATCACAGAATGTTTGTTTTTCCCGGGTTTTCATCTCCAGTGTGAAAATATTTAGGGCTTGATTAACCATCCAGTGATAAAAATGCCGTGGAATAGTGGGTGTTCTTTTCTAAGGACACATGAAAAAGATCTGTCTGTTGACTGCCCAAAGTGCTGGGATAATCATCTGCATTTGACTTACTGATAGTCATCTATGCAAATAGCATGTCACACAGTGACAAAACTCAGACTGGTGATAAATACTTACTAAAAGCAAAGAAAAAATTCTAGTCCTTGGATTTATGAACTGTATAATAGAAAAGATTATTTGTGCTTGAATTTTTATCCTCTTGTTCTACCACCATCATCTTCCGCCTTTCTGGCAATTATTTTAGGACACTAAAGAATTCAAACATTTCAAATCTTCAGTTCGGTCTTCTTTCATCATATTGGATTAGAATGCAAGACAGGAAAAATTTATTACAAAAACAAGCTATATAATATCTTTTTAGAATATTTAAGCTAACAATTTCCCCATGCATAAGCTACATTTAGTATCTATTTGCTTGTACAGTAACATTTTCTCAGGTGACTTGGACAACTGCATGCACGTGCACACCAAAGGCACTCCTGTATTATTCGAAAGGGAATATCTGAGTTTAACTTACTACTGATAGGCGGACTAGAGGAAAAAACCCCACAAAAACACCCAGTGCAGCATTCTCAATTGTCTGATCAGATCACAAAACACTATCATCTTGACTTTTTCATATCATACAACTACACTCACCAAGAATGGACCTGACTGTTGCCGGATTAAATGGAGTCCATGTGCCTGAAACAGAAAGAATTATTTAGTTCCTCAACACCAAGTAACATTTAAAAAAATGCAATATCAACCAACAAACCAACTGAAAAATCAAGGAAAACCTTAAACAGTGAATTCAGAGCTAGATGACACGGAGCTAGCCGCTTGAAAAATAAGTAATTATGTTCTTGAACTTTCAGAGGTGACTTCAGACCAAAGCTTTACAGATACTACACAGAAACCAAAATTTTTCAGGCTGTACCAAAAAACCACCAACCCTCAACCTTAGAAGAGAGAAAAATTATTGTTTTCATTGCAGGTATTGGATAAAAGATAAGATCAAAACTGAAGTCCCAGTTTTCCTATTGATGGGAGCAGAAGAGTTTTAAGTTATAACTCAAACAAGGTCTCATATCTAATCCTCAGTAAAACTCATCTGTTTATTTCCTGGTTTACAGGTGGATTACTGCAGGGCGTGTAGTTTCTGACAAGTGAAAAGGACAGGTTCCTAACATGGCATAACCACACAATGCAATTTAGTGTTCAATTTAGTATAAAGCTCACCTCCACTGCTAAATCAATGAAGTATCAGTTTAAATTAGTATTTTCAGACCAAGAAAAGGGCCTGAGCAGTCATAATCTGAAGAGGAGCTTTGTAATTCTGTGAATATTTAGAGGCTAGTAGCCTTGGAATTGTTTTCACTTGGTTGGAAGCATTCCAGAGTGCTAGGAAGCATTAAGCTTTAAATTAAGAGAAATACTGTGTCTCATCTAGAATTTCACCATCGATTCTCTACAGCCTGCGAAGGAACCAGGAAGACCAAGAAGAAAACCTTAAATTAACTGTGGTTGAGTGCAAGGACCAAAAAGGAACCAGTAAAAGAATCACCAGGGGTGCTGTAGAAGCATTTGCAATGATGCAGTTAGCTGACCACAAACACCTAATAGAAAGGCTGCATTGGTATTTAGCAGGCTTTGTGGTATTACGCTGCTTTGCTGGATCAAGCTGCAGTGGTGTAAGTAGTGCTTAAACCAGTGCTGAATTTCTCCCACAGAAAAGAAACTGTATCAGAGCAAGTCTACAGTTTTTCTACCAGGTAAAACCCTATACTGCAGACAGGCCATATGACTACTTACACATAAAGAGACACATAAGCAGATAGAGTAAAAATGGCTCTGAAAATGCTTAAGCACAGAAAATGCTTAGACACAGAATATCAGTACCTTAGAGCTGTATGTCTCCTGACAAAAATAAAAAAATAGAATTATTAACAGGGTGCCAGTATTTAACTCTGCACAGAATAGAGGAAAAAAAGAAAACACAGTTTGGAATTTAACTTATTTCAAGTTGAAATGTAAAAGAGACTCATACAGATGCTACATAGCGAAACTAGAGCAACTCCAGTGCTGAAGAACTGTACTGATTTCAGCCTGGTAAAATGAACAGTAGAAGCCTATTCTACTCCCCTGACTCTACTATTAACTTTACATGGCAGTACAGGAAAAGAAAACAAAACAAGGAAGCATATGATTTTATTGTGCAAACAACTGTATCATCAGCCTTTCCGAGGTAAACAGACTGTTATTTGCCTAAACTTGACATGTTGAAAAACTGAATGTCCAAAACACATTGAACATCAAATCCAAATGAGCACTATGCAGACTTTTCTCATGGTTTAGAAATAAAACTAATAGAAAATAAACTAATTTTTTAATAATAAAAATAAACAAATGTTTCTTTTATATAAAAATATAAACTAATGATACATTAATAAACTAATAAATTAAATAAACTAATGGTTATTTGACATAAAAATAAAACTAATGTTTTATTTTATATTTTGTTTAAATAGAAATAAACTAATGTTTTAGAAACAAACACATAACATTTTTTGTTAACTCATGTTAGATGTTAGCCTAGAAAAGCTATTCAACTATCCACTAGAGGATATAGAGGATATATTTTAAAAAGAATATAATTAATTGTTAGTTTCTTTGGTGTACAAGACCTAGAATCTCTCAGAATGAAGGAAGCTTACAATTCTGTAAATATTTTGTCTAACAGTGAATTCACTTGGGGTTTCTTCGTAATTGCAAAGCACTGAAACTGCTAATCTACACTGTAAATAAGGAAAGAAAAGAGTTTAGATGGCAATAGGCAGTGATGACTCTTCAATCAGATTAAAAGATATTTAAAATACATGAAGTTTAAAGTGGCAGGTAAAGGCAGGTTCCAACATTGTTATAAACAGCACTGCAATCTTAAATGAAAACAGTGACTTAATCAGTTTAGCTTAGCTTTTGCTGAAGTTACTGTTCAAAACAGTGTTCTAGTTATGGCTCAGGTGTAGCACCTACAGTATATTGCTTTTAATTAATCAGATATATTATTAAACAAATATTCTAGTACCTCCAGTCTAGTTACACAATATTTTCACCAAATAAGCAGAGCCATCCACATTTATTTCAAGTCAGGTGATTACTGGCAAAAAGGAACCTTTCAGTTTGTGTGCACTGCAGCCCACAACATCAGTTTAAGCCATTCTCAGTCACAAAGCACAATAATGATGATGGAAATAAACCTTGGGAAAAGGGGACCTTGATATGAATTCAAAGGTGCACAAATAGCTTCCATATGCACTTTTTCAGACTTCTGAGTAGAAAAAAAACAACCACAAAGTACAGCCCTACCCACCCTAAGTCACCAGTGGAAAGTAAAAATAGGCAATTGGAAAATTTTTTTGGTTTTTACTTTGCTTCCATGACTTATTTGACCATACACTAGCTACTCTTTAAACATTAGGACAGGGAATCGAGAGACTACTATAAAGTTTTAATACTAGATCTATAGTGAATCTTTCTACTTTGTTAGGGGAAAAAAAGAAATATGCCTCATCTGGAAAAAAAACCCCAAAACAATTACCATCTCCAATTCCTGCACCATGCTGTATGAAAAGATTTTATGTGCAGTAAAAAGGCTGGCTGTAAGCATCTTATCTTTGTCCAGGTTATACACTGATCCTGGTTAAAAACAAAGGTTCAGTAGTGATGAGCGAGGAATATATAAATCACTGTTTATGTTTTCTAGGAAACAGAGCTGGAAAAAATAGAAGGATATGCATGCCTTTATCCCCCAGAGTTCAAATCAGTAATGTTTACAACAGATACTCACGTTTATTATGATGCATTATTACTAACATGAACCAAAACCAGAAAACTTCCCTTGAAGTCAGAAAACCCCAAGAAGAGTGGGCTCAGGAGAAAATAAAAAAAATCAGTAAAATCAAATCAGGAGGATTGTCCACCTTTTTCTAACCCTTCAGACTTTTGCTGTGGATTAAATAGCATTAATCACTGGTAGGAACATTCCACCCTCCGCCTGCAAACAAAGAATTCTGGCATGAAAATCTCACATGAAATTTAGTATCAGTTTTAGAATGAAACACCTCACTGCTCATTTTAGACTTACCATTGGATAATGCCTGCTGAAGTTCATTATCAGATATTATTCCACTCCTATCTTTATCAACCCTAGGGAGAAAGAAAAAGCAGTAAGCTTTAAGTGGCTGAGATTAACAGGTTCCACTTAAATAAGACTTCAACATTCTGGTTCTTACTCGGCAGATAAGAAAAATCTTTTCCTGAAAAGTCACTAACTGCAGTTTACCTGGTAAATCACTCACTGTTACTGCAAATTAAACTCTTCATTCAGACTGATGAGACATTCTGGAACACGATTAAAGCTACAAAGTAAACTGCAAGACTGACTTATGAGTGAAGAGACACAAACACACACTGGCAATAAAAGAGTCTGGGCATAAAATCACACAAGAAAGTACTTTTATGTATTTCTTTTTAAAAGAACTGCAGACCACACCATGCTGGTTAAATCCATGAAACGCTCAATGTCAGTGTAGTAACCTGTTGGACTCACAGATTACAGCCCCTGGTTTAGCACCCAGTTTCTCTCGTAAGATGTTAGCAGTGTAGAGAAAGCCATTAATGTAATTAGTGCAAAGTATAAAGGGCCTTGACCAAAGTGGTTCAGAAAGTGAAAAAGCACAGGCAGGTGCCAGCTTCTGTTGAGCCTTCACAGTCTTCAAGAATGGATTTCTATCCCCAAATTAACAAACTAAATATTTTCTGCTCAAATAAAGCAGGATCATGCCTTCACTGGAAGGATATCTGAAGGTTGTGGGGTTTTCCACCTATTTTATACAAGGACCTTCCCCTTGACACAGACAGGTTTTATTTCCCCTCAGTTACTACAATTTCAAAGCAGTCTTGCTCAGTTGTTGCCCCTGCAGAAGCTGTTTTTCATCCATCAGTCCTTGTCTTTTTCTAAACCTTTTCAGTTCATTCGACTAGATTCCTTCCCCATCTCAAAAATTATATAACCCACATACAACATTCATATTTTGAGCACACGTTACATATATAATAATAAACAATTAAAAAAGGGAGTATAATTTTTTCTTTTGTAGATATACCAGATAATTTTTTTTACCTTTTAAGAGATACTACTAAGTGCTAAGCTGACAGTTTCATGAAAATGTGTTAATGCCAACTTATCTTGCTCCTGAGTACCATCAGTCAGCTTAGAGCCTACTCATTTTATATACAAAACAATGCAAAATTAAAGTGAGTCTTCCTCGTGGACATCAGGTATCTACTCTGGCTTCCATCTGACGATCATGATCTGGCCATGAGAGGTGATGCGACTCAGTCACTGGGGACTGCAAAGTGCTCCTAGAAGTCTTTGCAGGCCTCACTTAATGCAGTAATTGCTTACTGTAAACAACAAGCTTCATCTGACCTTTTACCCTCTTTTTTCCCAGTTGCTCATGAACATCTTAAATATAAAAGGTCCCAGAACAGCTCCAATCTGTCAGTGTGGCAGATGACCACACACTCATCTTTTTAGTAAGTTAAAGGACCCTCCCTTTAATTCATGGATTTATTCAAAGGCCTTTAATGCTAATGTATGTTGACAGCATCTCTGGAAATTATACCAATGCCATCTGCTCTAGCTACATACATAATCAATCCCTATCCAACATACTCCGAGACTTACACAGTAGTTTGCCAGACTTACACATTCTGTTTGCCAGAATACTTCCAACAAAAGCCACACGTCTCCTGATTAGCTACCTTATTTTAAATTGTTTCTACTGGTTTGCCCGGTACAGAAGTCAGAATGTTGATCTGTTTCTTTCTGAACCCTTTAAAAAAAGAAAGGGCTTCATGCATGCCTCCTCCATGTTCTCAGATGAAGTGGTTTTACGGAAGGCTGGGTCAGTAAGCTGCCACATTCCTGAGTCACTAGGCAAATACCAGCCAGTTTTAGAAACTTACTACTGTTTGTCTACTCCTTAACCTCTTCTTGCTGTCACTTCAGTCAAGATAGATCCTCTGACACATCTCCCATAAAACTGACCCCAATGTAGGAACTTCCCCAGTTTCTTCTACATGACACAAATGTGAACTCCTTTAGCTGCATTACTACTACTCAACAGCGCACTTTTTCTTAACAGGGGCTTGCTGTTGCCTTACAGATTCCTGTTCCAGATATACTCAAGGGAATATAGAATGGTTTGGGTTGGAAGGGACCCAAAGATCACCCAGGTCCAATCCCCCTGTCATTCCTGTCAGGGGCAGGGACACCTTTCGCTGGATCAGGCTGCTTCAAGGCCTATTCAGCCTGGCCTTGAACACCTCCAGGGATGTGGCATCCATAACTTTTCTGGAATATCTGTTCCAGTCCGCCATCACCCTCACGGGAAAAAAAATCTTCCTAATATTTAATCTAAGTCTCCCTTTTTTCATCTTAAAACTATTACCTCTTGTCCTATCCCTGCACTACCTGATTAAGGGCTCCTCCCCAGCTTTCCTGGAGCCCCCTTTTAGCACTGGAAGGCCACTATAAGGTCTTCCCAGAGCCTTCTCTTCTCTAGGCTGAACAATCCCAACTCTCTCAGCCTGTCCTCGTATGGGAGGTGCTCCATCCCTTGGATCATCTTCGTGGCCCTCTTCTGGACTGCTATGACAGCTCCATGTCCTTCCTGTGCTGTTAGTCTTTAAGTTTTCCATTCAGAATTTACCAGATCCCTTTTTACAAGCCTTCCTGCGCGTTGACCCTCCAGACTTCATAACCCTCTCTGGGTTCTCAGGTCAAAAATGTCTTCAGCGTTTTCAAGGTTACCTTCTCGCTTCCATTACCCCCTTTCCCTTGATCTGAAACACAACCATAATATTTCTCCCCAAGCCTTTCCTAAAGGTCCCCCCTCAAGATTCCTTCTCAGACCTTTCTTAAAGCTCCTCCTTGAGATTCCCCCAACAGGGACACAACCGCACTGTTCTCCCCAGGTTATCCAAACCCCATCCCAGGATCCCAAGGCCTCTGACAGCCTGCCCGCAGCAGCCGAACGTTTCCGGGCACCTCCCAACGCCCCGCTCCGTTCCCGGTGCCTCCTCCGGCAGTGGCAGCCCCCGCAGAGCCGGACCCGCCCTCGCAGCTCCACTTGGCAACGGACCCAGGATCGCAGGGGAGAAAGGTGGAGGGGGCGGGGGGGACGAGGGGGGGGATAAAAGGGAAAAACGGGGGGGGGAAAGGGGAAGGTGGGGAAGGGAAAAAGGGTAAAAGGAGAAGGGGAGGCAAGGGAGAAAAGGGAAGAAGGAGAAAAAAGGGGGGGAAAGGAGGGGGGAAGAAGGGAGGAAAGGGGGGGGAAGGGGGGCAAGGGGGGAGAAAGGAGGGGGGAAAGCGAGGAGGAAAGCGAGGAGGAAAGCGAGACTCCCTTCCACACTAGCCCCGCTAGGGCGGAAGGTGACGCGGATCAGCCCCACCGGCCTCACCTCTGGAAGACGTTCCATAGGAAGGAAGGGTCGGGCATCGCGGCGGCGCCGCCGTTGGGCCTGTACTGATACCCCGCCGCCATGACTGGCCCCGGCTGGCGCCTCCGAGCGCCGCGCTCTCCCTGCGCTTCCGGCACGGGGCCACCTCCCGCCGCGCAGCCGGTGACGTAAGCGGCCCCGCCCCGCGACGGGGAATCCCGAGGGGAGGTGCTGCGCGCGCGCGCCCGCTGCCACAGGCAGGAGGGCGGGGCCGGGCTCACAGAGTAATAGAATGGTTTGGGTTGGAAGGGACCTTAAAGCCCATCCAGCTACAACCCCCCTGCCATGGGCAGGGACACCTCCCACCAGCCCAGGCTGCTCAAGGCCCCATCCAACCTGGCCTTGAACACTTCTAGGGAGGGGACATCCACAGCTTCCCTGGGCAACCTGTGCCAGTGCCTCACCACCCTCAGCGCGAAGAATTTCTTCCTAATGTCTATTCTAAATGTTCCCCCTTCCAATTTAAAGCCATTCCCCCTAGTCATATCACTACTTGTTCTTGTAAAAAGTCCCTTCCCAGTTTTCCTGTAGCCCCTCCAGGTACTGGAAGGCTGCTATAAGGTTTTCCCGGAGCCTTCTCCAGGCTGAACAACCCCAGCTCTCTCAGCATGTCCTCATAGCAGAGGTGCTCCAGCCCTCTGATAATCTTAATAGCCTTCTTCTGGACCCATTCCAATAGTTCCATATCCTTCTTATGTTGACGATTCCAGAACTGGACACATTACTCCAGGTCAGGTTTCACCAGAGCAGAGTAGAGGGACAGAATCACCTCTCTCGACCTGCTGGCCATGTTTCTTCTGATGCAGCCCCCGAGAAGACTGGCTTTCTGGGCTGTGAGCACACATTGCCAGCTCATGTCAAACTTCTCATCAACCAGCACCCCCAAATCCTTCTCCACAGGGCTGCTTTCAATTACATCATTCCCCAGACTGTACTGAAAACATGGATTGCCCTAACCCACATGAAGGACCTTGCACTTAGCCTTGTTGAACCTCATGAGGTTCACACAGGCTTACTTCTGCACCTGGTCCGGGTCCCTCTGGATGACATCCCATCCTTCTGGATCCCCAGGGGACAGAGGGGATCTTCTCCCCTGCACTGGCAGGCACAGCGGGTGCTTATCCCCAGTTTTCCCACTGGCACCAAGCCTTCAGGGACTCTGGTACCACCACTGCCTAAGCTTTGGGAGTGGTGCAGCCTGAGGGAGCTGACAGATGAGCAGGGAGCTCATCTGTCACGCAAGGTGACAGAGGAGCAGGGAGCACTGTAGATGCTGCCCAGGATCAGGCAGGCGCAGAGACCTGGCATCACAGTTTAATGGCGCTCCGCCAGATAAGCCTTCCTGCACCATGTGGGTTCCTGCAAGGGCAGGAGGCATCCCTGTCCTCACTGCCTGGCAGGCAGGGAAGGACTAAGGGGTCCCCGCTCAAGGGAGGGGGCTTGTGATTGAGGGGAAAAAGCATGAAGTTTAACATCCAAGAGATGCAGAGGAAGAAGGGAGTATAGGGAGAAACAAAGCCTGATGAACTGATTTCCTTGGACAAATTAGAAATCAGAAGCTCACAGGTTAAGAATTTCTGGTACAGCCCAGAAGCCAGAGGATTGAAATGGAAGTAGAAGCCAAATAACACAACCCTAACTCCTCTCCCTCACCTGCAATTTCTGGAAGAGATAGAGGGTCCTGTGGGTCCTGGGGTGCCTCCGAGGCCTGCTAAAACTCCTCACATAAAGCAGGTAGGAAGGCTCTGCAAAAGGATCTGGACAGGCTGGATCAATGGACTGAGGCCAAGTGCCTGAGGTGCAACAAGGCCAAGTGCCTGGTCCCTGCACTTGGGTCACAACAAACTCTTGCAATACTACAGGCTTGGGCAAAAGTGGCTAGAAAGCTGCCTGACAAGAAAAGGACCTGGGCTGCTGGTTGACAGCCAGGTGAACATGAGCCGGCAGTGTGCTCTGGTGGCCAAGAGGGCCAAGAGCATCCTGGCTTGGATCAGAAATGGTGTGGCCAGCAGGAGTAGAGAAGTGATCATGCCCTTGTACTCAGTACTGGTGAGGCCACACCCGGAATCCTGTGTTCAGGTTTGGGCCCCTCAGCACAAGAAGGACATTGAGGTGTTGAAGCTTGTCCAGAGGAGGGCAGTAAAGCTGGTGAAGGGTCTGCAGCACAAGTCTTATGAGGAGTAGCTGAAGGAACTGGGGTTTTTTAGTCTGGAAAAGAGGAGGCTGAGGGGAGATCTCCATCTACAACCACCTTATTGATTCCTTAGCAATGCAATGCTCTACTGAACAGTCCTCAGGCCCTGTCCAGTGACACACTTCCTCTGTCAGTGAAAAAAGCCCCAATCTTTGTTTTATCCTTTGTCCAAAATGCTGACCTTGCACCATCTCTTCCACAGTAATATAGAGGCAGTGAGAGGGGTCAAATGGCAGAAGGTTTAGGTGTTCATAGGCCAAACAAGCTACAAATATAATAAGCATTAATCCAAAAATAGGGTGGAAATAAAAAAAACCCAAAAAACCTTGTGTTTTCAGAAAATTATTAATTCCAAGTTTATTCACACTTCAAACAAAGATTTAAATCTACTGTAAATCTGTAAGGATGCAGAGAATACATAGCTAATGTAGCAACAGCTTAACATTTTATTGAGCTGGTTTTGCTTTATGTGCTGATTTTAGTGAACCAATGAAAAAAAAATGTACCTCCTGTATCTTTATTTATTTATTCCCCCTATAATCAAATTGCACAGCAGTAATTTCATTCAGTCCCTTAAGTCAGGAAACTGATTTCATAATTAAGTTTTCTGCAACAAAATATTTTACACCAAAGTAAGTACATACACAAGGTATAATGTGAAAGTGGATTGAGGATGTTAACATATGCTCAATGCAGTGCCATATAAAGACAATTCTGAAGAGGTCTGCTTAAGTATTGTAAGTGATGTATGTTAGTATATCCAGCACAAATATAGTTTGGTTGGTTTTGGTACAAGTATCTTCATATGGCATTGCAGTGCACCCTGAAAACACACTCCACAAGAAAAACGTATCTGCTGACAGCAAAAAATGGCTATAACAAATGGGTCGGTAAAAAGCCCCCTGGCCATTAGAAGCTTCGTTTTTCAGACATGACTTCTACATCCATCTTCTTTGAGAAATCTTACTACATTTCCCCACACCTAAGTGTTTAGAAAGAAAAATGCCTAGCAAGTATTGCTGTGTACTGAACTTTACTCGAAAGAGCATTGCCAAATTTGCCTTCAAATATTTCAAACCTGTTGATTCCAGGCCAGTAATGATGCACAAACGCACTGTTGTCAGTTACTTAAGAAGTTTTGGCACAGTTAGAGTAGGAACGGTAATTTCTTTAAAAATTGGCACATAGTTTGGATTGGGTTGGCTTGGACCTTGATCCAAAGTCTCAATGATAGTCTGCTTCATATCTCTGCTGGCATCACCTCTCACTGTCAGCAAAGCTGCAATATGGTCATCCCTGCCAAAGCAAAATAGTAAAACTGGCATTAGTAGGAAACTTCATGCAAGTATGATTTTTGTCAAAAAATATTACTTAGCTGGCAATTCTTTCACTCGGTTTCATCAGGAGCTTTAATTCTTAATCAGAACTCTAGTCATTCAGGACTGGCTTTTCCAACTCAATATAGAGTACTATTTTGGCTACTTTTAGGACTTTAAAACACATTTTATCCTCCCAAAACACAGAATGGAAGTATTTTCATTATTCCTGAAGTATTTAAGTATGCATACCTCCTGCTCCAGGTCACATACATTATATGTTTGCATTATTTTTCATAAGTGGCTACACTCTAAAATATGAAAAATATCAACACATTTACACCTTGTTTTAAAATTCACCCAAGACTACAGAGAAACTATAATGTTACCTATCTTTTAACTTTGAGAGCAAAGAGAATTACCTGATATCTGGGTATTTACTGACCAACGTTGAAACTTCCAGATAGAGCAGTGAAGGATCAGTTAGCTTGATAACCTCTGCAATGGCCTCAATGATGTCACAGAGTCCTTCAGTGTCCTCTCCAGAGCCCTGCAAAATGAAAAATAAATAAGAAATCCCCAAAACAAAAGCAATCTCCCCCTCATATCTATGAAAAACATCCCTTTAATTAGTATTTTGTCTGACAATGCTTTTGAATTCCTCAAACAGCTGAATTTTTAGACATTAAGAAAACAAAACATTTGTGAATGGTCACGATAAGCCTCTTCCCTCTTTCTCCACCACCCCTTCCCCATCCCCACTTCAATTTTTCAGGCTTTAATCTTTCTCTAATTTTTTTTTTGCATTTTGTCATCTGTTGGCTTTCTGGCAGATTTATGCTCCTTAAGCAGTTGAAAAAAAAAAAAGATTTAGTATTCATTTTAGGCCTATCTTTTCCATTGGAAAGGGCCAACTCTCCGTGGTGGCACGGTTTCTGTGGGGAGGGTTAGGGGCTCCTCAAGTAGAATTGTCCCTGTGGAGATTTGTCCCAGATCCCTTATAAACTGTTTCTCAAATACCTTGTCTGAGCTGCCTTTTCTATTTCTTCTGCACTTTAAATGGGGTCATCATACCTGCGTTGTTGATTCTAAATGAATACACTGAATGCTACTTTCAGTAATAACTGCATCTGATGCAGTATTGCCCCTCTTCCAGCCAGGAAAAGCAAAGCCCAATGACTTTTTTCAAACAAACAACTGCTTCACTTACTATTATGAATTCAGGGTACCTATCTTCGTGAGGCCATTCAAATATTCAGCTGCAGAGAGCTATATAAATACAAAGTTATGTTCAAAGACATTGTTAAGTCGTGTAGGAAGAAAATTAGGGAGGCAAAAGCCCAGCTGGAGCTCAAATTGGCCACTTCTGTTAAGGATAATAAGAAGTGTTTTTACATATATATTAATGGCAGAAAGAAGGACAGCAATGATCTCCACTCCTTGTTGGATATTGAGGGAAATATAGTAACTAAAGATGAGGAAAAGGCTGAGGTGCTTAATGCCTTCTTTACCTCAGTTTTCAAAACTGAGATTGTTCACTGGACAACTGGTCTTCTGAAGTGGTGGATGGGGTCAGGGTGCAATACAGCCCCCCTGTAATCCAGGAGGAAGAAGTTAGAGACCTGCTGAGCCACTTGGACCTCGTAAGTCTATGGAGCCAGATGGGATCCATCCTAGGGTGATGAGAGAGCTGGCGGATGAGCTTGCTAAGCCGCTTTCCATCATTTATCAGCAGTCCTGGCTCACTGGAGAGGTCCCAGAAGACTGGAAGTTGGCCAACGTGATGCCCATCCACAAGAAGGGCCATAGGGATGATCCAGGTAATTACCGACCTGTCAGCCTGACCTCAGTTCCAGGTAAAATTATGGAGTGGATAATCCTGGGTGCAATCATGCAGCACCTGCAGAATGACTGAGACATCAGGCCCAACCAGCATGGATTTAGGAGGGGCAGGTCCTGCCTGACCAACCTGATCTCCTTTTACGACCGTGTAACTCGCCTGGTGGATGAGAGGAAGGCTGTGGATGTAGTGTTCCTGGACTTCAGCAAGGCCTTTGACACTGTCTCCCACAGCAGACTCCTGGAGAAGCTGGCAGCCCGTGGCTTGGACGGGAATGTTCTGTGCTGGATTAGGAATTGGTTGGATGGCCGAGCCCAGAGTGTGATAGTGAATGGTGTCACATCCAGTTGGCAGCTGGTCACTAGGGGTGTCCCCCAGGGATCGATGTTGGGCCCGGTCCTGTTTAATATCTTTACTGATGATCTGGATGAGGGGATCGAGTCCATCATTAGCAAGTTCACAGATGACACCAAGGTGGGAGGAAGTGTCGATCTGCTGGAGGGTAGGAAGGCCCTACAGAGGGACGTTGACAGGCTGGAGACATGGGCTGATTTCAACAGCATGAGGTTTAACAAGTCCAAATGCTGGGTTCTACACTTTGGACACAACAACCCCACGCAGAGCTCTAGGCTGGGGACAGAGTGGCTGGAGAGCAGCCAAGCGGAAAGGGACTTGGGAGTGCTGGTAGACAGGAAACGCAACATGAGCCAACAGTGTGCCCAAGTGGCAAAGAAGGCCAACGGCATCCTGACCTGCCTCAGGAATAGTGTGGCCAGCAGGACTAAGGAAGTCATCATCTCCTTATACTCGGCACTGGATAGGCTGCACCTTGAGTACTGCGTCCAGTTCTGGGCCCCTCAGTTTAAGAAAGATGTTGAGATGCTGGAGTGTGTCCAGAGGAGAGCGATGAGGATGGTGGAGGGGCTGGAGCACAAGCCCTATGAAGAGCGACCGAGGGAGCTGGGGTTGTTTAGCCTGGAGAAGAGGAGGATCTGGGGAGACCTTATTGCTCTCTGCAACTACCTAAAAGGAGGCTCTAATCAGGCAGGGGTTGGTCTCTCCTCTCAGATGACCGGCGACAGAACAAGAGGACACGGTCTCAAGCTTTCAAGTTTCATCAGGGGAGGCTTAGGCTCGATATTAGGAAAAAATTCTTCACTGAAAGGGTGATTGGCCATTGGAATGCGCTGCCTGGGGAGGTGGTGGAGTCACCGTCTCTGGAGGTATTTGAAGGGAAATTGGATGAGGCACTTAGTGCCATGGCTTAGACAACGAGTAGGTGTTGGTGTTGGGTCATAGGGTAGACTCGATCTCAAAGGTCTTTTCCAGCCTTGTGACACCGATACTGTGAAAGCAATAGAAACTGTTGCTTTGGAACTTTAGCTGCAGGTCTGTGTGTGTTCAGAAATGCTGCCTGTGCCCTTAGCTGGCATTCTTGATGTTTACAAGTCACCCACACCACAACCGAAAAATGGAGTTGTAGCTTTAGCCATTTTCCTCAAGCAGCAAACGTGTTTTACTCTAAATTACCAGGTTAAAAGCATTACCCAAAGCAAATACTTACAGCTGCAAGCTTCTTAAACAGAAATCTGAACTGTTCTGCTTCTTTGATCATTATTTCTGCACCCTCTTTTCTCTCTTCTGCATTTTTGAAGGATATACGTTTTAACATGATTGCTCTGATGTACTCCACAACCACTCTCCGATGGGCCTCAAGAGTCATTGTCTGAAAAGAAAGAAAAAACAAGGTGGATTTTGCCAGTGATACCTGCAAATGTAGACACAGTGTTTAGTCTTTGAACAATTATTAGGCTTTGAAATGTGTATTTGCACTTGATCACCCAGCATATAGGTTTTGCTAATTTTGCTAATTTTGAGTACCTTTAGATTTTATGATACTAACAGAAATGAAAAACTGTCCTTCCCTAATGAAAAGGATGTGCCAGTTATAAGAAACAGCAAACCCAAACCACCTCTACTAAAAGGTCTGAATTATTTTTGAGCAGCACCAAAGATAGAAGAACAATCATGAAATAATTTGATGACCTTTAGAACAGACCTGTGCTTGACCTTGCAGCTTGGCTGTTTATATCTGGTTGAGGAACTACCATCCATCACACAAGCTTCTGCTGGAGGCTTCTCCAGTACATTGCATAGAGCACTGCAAATTGTGCCTACATTATCTGTCTGCTAAGAAGCCTGATAGCCAGCAGCAATCACTCAGACCTTCCTTGACTGATTTACTGTTCTGCACTTGTCTTTTAATAGTCCTCAAGTGTATTTTTTCCCCCCTAAGCACTGTGGCAAAGCTACTTATGAGTCAGAAAAAGCCTGCATAACAGGTAGCCACAAACCTTTTATTGCATTTTATTAGTATATATCAAGCTTTAGTTTCAATCAGCGTGTTCTTCAGTCAGAATTTTGGGTAAAGGTTTCAGGAAAGAGAAAAAAACCCTAAAACCTACAAAACCTAAAACCCAAACCCAACAGAAAAAAAAAGACCAAAACCAACAGAATGCAAAGTATTGGAAGTCACAGTCCTCACCAAGGACACAGAAAATACGATTTCAAGTCCTGCTCTCAAGACCACGCAGAAATACTAGAGTTTACTAGTTTTTCAGGGATGGCTGCTCTCACACTGGTAGAATTGATGCCAATTACACAGAGGAAAATTAACAGCAAGAATAGACTGTGGGAGACTGACTTGTATGCTGCATACCACTGAAAAGTAAGTGAAGAAGAACAGCTCTACTGCAACTGAGAAAACGAACACCCAAGAAGAGCAAACAGTGTGATGACAGGACATTCATTTTACATGTGAGGAAAAAGGCAAAGCAGAATGACTGTAAAATCCAGATGCCTCCTGTTCAAGAAGAGCATCTTTCTGCAGGTGCCGTTTTCATATGACTTTTAAAAATTGGATTTTCAAAACAGTGTTAACCAAGAATATTTTAAAACCAGAAAAAAGCCTACCCCAAACCAGGGAAACAAATGTGTCCTATCCAGTGCTAGAACACAGTGTCTTCTGTAGGAGATTTTTTCATGCTGGGACAGTATGGAATAGCAGATATGATGAGTGCCAAAAAACGTGTTTGTCATCTTCTTCCTCATAAGGTGGCAATAAATGCTACATGATGAAACACGTGCGATTGCAGAGATTGGTATTAACTTAAAGAAACTCATGCCAAGCACTAGTACTTCGCAGTAACAACCCAAATCTGGAAAAGAAACTGATCGACAGATACAGACTAATTTTGGGACTGATGTAACTTCTTTGTGTACTTTTTCTTGACTGAAAACATCTATTATTCACTGACATAATAAAGCCTCTAGGATCTCCAAATACTGAAGGTTAAGAGGTCATCAGATGAACTTTGAGCAGTCCCCTTTATGTCTTTTGAGACTGTCTTTTAAGCACTACTACTAAGAATGTGTTCAAATGCCTCACCTAAATCCTGATCTTGAGAACTAACTATACAAAATTGACTTCAATTCAATAAAGGATAACCCCCCCCTAAAATAATACTAAAGATTAAAGCGTAGAAGAGAAATCCAGATATCCATTGACAAACTGCAGGAAAAGAAAATTAAGATAATGTAACCTAGCATATCATGCTGCTCTAACAGCATTTTAAACTTGAGTTATGCATTTGTTAAACCTTAAGGCACCAACTTAACTATGCCTCATTTTACATATTAAAACTAGGAATTACAGAAAGTGTGTGTATAAAAAAAAAGTAATCATAAGCAGAAAAAGAAGTTTCAGAAGACAGAATTTTATCTGACTACAAACTTCTGAGAGAGGTAGAAAAGCAAAAGCTGGTAAGAGTCCAATCTAGTAACAGGCCAACATGTTTTCTGGACTAAATCCTACAACTCTTATCTGTCTTTGACAATATCATATAGCTATGAACAAAAAAATCGTGAGAGAAATATTACATTTGGACTTCTGTAATATGATTATGAACATAATTTCTTTTCCAGTGATGAATCAATTGCAATTTCTGTATTCCAATTATGAATTCCATTCAGTGTTCAGAAATTCCAAAGTAACATGATAATCAGAGTACATTAGCAAATCATCATACAACATTTTGCACCTACCTTTTTATAAGGCTTTTTTATTCTTGCAAAGTCATTGAAATAATCCTCCACAGTGACACAGATAGTCCCCACTGCATTAGACCCCATCAACCACTTCTTTGTCATCAGCTCATTGAGATGTGGCTGAGAAGGTAACAGATAATTTGATCAGAAAAAATTGACACTTGCATCGTTATCAGTGCAGCTACAAAAAAAAAAAAAAAAAAAGGAGACAATTTTAAGCATTACACATTTCTAAACTCCTTCAAAAGAAGTAAGCAGTTATAGTAGGATAATTATTTGATCAGTTGCCAGAATGACAGTTGCCACAGTTGCAACACTAACACACACACTGGGTGCGTATGTAAACCAACTGCACTAATGTAAGCATTTGTTTCATGTAAGTTCTCTGAAATTCTTTATTATGTTCTGTATTTCAATTTCTATGCCAGATAAAATAATTAAGGTCCAAGGACAAAACTGGCATAAGAAGTAACGATTCCAGTTTTAAACATGTGGCCCTTTTAAACTGCTGTGATAATTCAACTTCAAGCTTGATTTCTTGAACTGCTACTGGCTACTCAGTTGTTCCTCTGGTGGCCCCACAAACTTCCTGTGCCTCTACCAAACCTCGTGGCCTATATGCTTTACTCCTTTCCCAGAACAACACAACAAATAATTCCAGTATCCTCTATATCTACATACCCATCTTTGTTCTCCCCAGAGGAAAAATTCTTTACATATTAGAGCACGATATTTTATAAATTATAATAGTGATGTGAAGCTTGAGGTTAACGAATTTCAAAGAATGGTCATTCGAGTAGACAGACAGAAGGTGGTCTCGTAATCAATAAGCACAGTTAATGGGAAACAAAGATTTTGCTTAAGAGCTACAAACTTTAAATAAACACTGCTCCCACATCTATCTTACTGTGAATCATTAAAGGTGTTCACATTATTTCAAAACATTATTATCTAGCAAGTCCCAGAGCATCTTTCTTCACCCCACACATTTCTCCAATTTCCCTGCCTCCCTCGTGACACTGCCAATTTCTTTTTTAGCTATAAATACTTATGTTTCCCCCTAAGGGATTCCATATGAGAAGTTAGAATTCTTCCATATGGGAATTTATCAGTCAGAAAGGGCTCACCTTTATAGTCAATTAACTGTCTTAATGAAAAGTGTACTGGGATTGTACAAAGATGATAATATCAGCAGAAGTTTGCCAAATAATTCTTAAAACACAAATACATAGGTTTAAAACTAAATACAATCTGCTAGGAAATATTCATTATATACAAAGCACGTGAAGTCACCCTGTGAAATATAATTGAGCAACCTTTCACTCTCCTAGATGTAAACCACACCAGTGAAGAACAACAAATTAAAAAATGTTTACTGGCATTTTGTTAGCACACCACATATAAAATATTTTTAGCATAAGACTTTGCAACCACTTCATTCCTGAACTGTTTTTCTTTATAAAATAATACTTCTGGGTTTTTTGAGGAAAAAAAGTTCTAACCTCTAAATCCATGAAGACTTCATCTAGCAGGCTAGAGCATCCTTCTTTGGCAATGATGTCTAAAGTTGCATCCATGCTTGTATGACTGATTGACAACGTGTCTTCCATTTCAGTTTTCAAGTATTTTCTTTTCAAACTGATTATAGATTCTCTGTGACAAATAACAATGCTTTTCATCCTTCACTGGCGCACAATTGCATTGCTAGTAAATTTTCAGAGTGCAGACACAGAAAGAGACATACTAGACCATCTTATTTTTTGCAAGTCTGCTGCTTGTTTTGGAAGCCTCAGTTTACTCTCCTGCATGATTTTAGAGACAACAACCTAGACTACTTTTACTTTGGTAACAAACTACTGCCAATTTGTACACTTGAGAATGACAGCAGATATAGGTGAACATGGGGTTGGATTGCTGAACGCTGAAACACAAGCAATGGGGATTTCTTTCTCCTGTTTTGATATTCTTGATAGAGCAAACTCTACTTTTTCTTTTCTCCAGCTCAGTTCACTTTGATCACGGTGCCTGAAGGTGAACTGTGAGAGATCAAATGTAAGAGAAGACCGCAGGGCCCAGACAAACGAACTGAAGTGACTTTTTGAAATTCTGAAAGTAGAGGACAGATTTTTATTTGGCAAAGTAATTCTTGGAACACCAAGTGGATTTTCAGCCATGAAGGGCAATGGCTTGGCTTCCCAAAGGCAGAAGCAATTGCAATATCTGCCTCCTAAAACAGTGCTGTAATTTAAACCTGTTGTCTTCGTTTAGTCAGCTGAACTGTCTTGACTGAAACCCTCTTTTATATACAAAAGAAGATAAAGTCCTGGGAACTTATAGTATTGCAAATGAAAATATCAATACTTATTTTTCTCAAAATACTGCAAGAACATGCATACTTACTTAAAGGTCTGACAGTTGTTGATGACTGCAATCATGTATTGAACATAGCATTGAGGATACTGACGATTTTTAAGATGTTCTTCTTTATACAAATGTGCTTCATCTTTGTACCTGTAACATATACAAGGAATGGCATCAAACAGACATTCAATCTGTAATTACTTCAGTACACCTGTAGGACCAAATGCTCTGTAAGTGCCTGTCAGGCTTTTAGGAGTATTCTATAAAGGGTTTGTTGCTCATGTGATGTTCCAGGCAGAATTGAGCCAAAGAGGTGTTTTCTGTCGTCCTTATGGAGATGAAGATACAAATTTGAGATTTAAAAGAAAGCGTAACTGACTCAAAAAATTAGTGCTATTTGCAGAGAGGAACTGAAAGTGTCACTCACCAGCACAGAAAATCTGCTGTGAAAATGAAGAAGGAAGGGAGGAAAAAAGCAAGAAAAGGAAAGGGAAGAAAAGTTTGGTTGGCGTGGATGCAATAGGAGAAAGAAAAAGCAATAAAGAAACATCCACAGGAAAAAGAGGTGTTGGAATTGTAGGAACAAAAGAGAGGCTGAGGCAGGATAAAGTATTTATATTTCAAAAATTATGTTACCTGGTTAGAAATGAATTCATTTGTTGAAGACATAGAAGGAGTACCTTTGTTTTCAAATCTTCATTTATCTGAGCAGCCACCTGAAGATTCTGCTCAAACATCTAATTAAAAATAGTTTAGTTAGAAAGAGAGGTCTTTATCTATGGTAAACTAAAGATAGAACTTCCTATCTTGCTGGACTGTCACTAGCACCACATACGTTGTTGTTGTTTTGTTGTTGTTTGGTTGGTTTGTTTTTAAACAAACCCAGATAGTTGCTACTGACTTAACTAAAAAACACTATTTCCATAAGTTTAATTATTGACAACCATTAGTGTACGCTGCAGTTTTCTCCTGATACTGAGAAGAGTTGCATTCTTTTTTCGGCAAAAAAGCACTTAATATTTCTAATTCAGTAGGAATTTGGCTCCTACAGTTACTAATGAATGATCTTATAACTCAGATTCCTTTGCAATCCACACATATCAAAACAGTACATCACACTAGTGAAGAAGGGACTTCTAACCTTTAGAAACAGAACTAGGCACACGATCTAGGTGACCTACAGGGAACTGCGTGTGAGAAGAGGGAAACCAGAATCTAAGGGTACAAAGCCAGGTAGAAACATGAGCAGAGATGATTTTGAATGTTTCACTGTTACATAGAATCACAGAATGGTTTGCATTGGAAGGGACCTTAAACATCAACCAGATCCAACCCCCTGCCGTGGACAACAACACCTCCCATTGGATCAGGTTGCTCCTACCCTTATCCAACCTGTTCTTGAACACTTCCAGGGAGAGGGCATCCACAACTTCTCTAGGAAACCTATGCCAGTGCCACACCATCCTCACAATAAAAAACCTACTTCCTAATATCTAATCTAAATCTCCCCTCCTTCAGCTTAATAAATCTCAACAACACAGCCTTTGACAGCACAACACTAGAGCGAACCAGACACCAGTTTCTTCGACATCACACACTTTCTGAAAAGGATCAGATCAAGTCAGCCTTAGCACTAACATAAATGTGAAAAAATGCAGCAAAAATTTACATAAAGAGACCTGAATAAAAGCATTTATCTAATATATTAGATATCAACTAAATAGGCTGGGAAAAATGTTTCTAATCTACACATAAACAGAACGAAGTCTTTAAGCATTAAAGTGAAAAAGGCAAATAAAAGCCTCAAATGAAGTAAAACCTCCAACTAGTAACTTGATAGGAAAAAAACCAATAACACTATACTTCAATAGGCATAGGAACAATGGCATTCCAAACAGTTTGGTTCCCCTCCTCTGCCCCTCTATTCCCCCAAATGTGTCCATTGCTTCTATTGGTTTTCTAGAATAACCAAGTTCTCTATACCTGAAAAACAATAGCTGGGAGCGTAGTCTGATAGTACCCATCTTGATCTGCTTCAGGTTCAGTTTCTTTTATCCAGTCTTTTTTATCTGTCTCCAGTGCTTTTCGTAGCCAGCCAATGATGTTAGACTACAGTAAAGCAACCGAGAAAAAGAGAAGATTTTAATTTAACACAACAAAACCCCCTCACTACAATATTTGGAACAGCAGATGTTTCCATAGAGAAGAGTGGCATAGTAACAGATAATGTTGACCACTCTTATCCTTACAGAACACAGACAAATTAAAATTTGCATTGAAAAAGGTTCATTCTCGTAAACTAATGATGGAGTCTGAGTCAAGCTTAGGCATGTTTTGGAAGGTCAGTGCTCCAAATACAAAGAGTGAGTCAGTTTTTCAGAATCAACATGCTTACTAACTTTGGAAGCATTTATTGAGCCTCAGGCTTTAGGTTTCAAACTTAATTTTTCAACAACCAAAAAAAATAATGGCAGTACTAAGTGTAGGAAAACTAGCACATCTGCTTGTAGTTCCTTTTACCTATATTTTAGGAAATTTATGCTTGTAACCAATGGAAACAAAACCCCAGAATTAGGTGACTTGTGTTTCTTGGAACTTACGTGCTATAGAAGATAGTTATGAAAGTACAACAGTTGTCTCATATCCAACAAGTACAGCATAGAGCAAATAGACACTGAGAACAACTGGTTTTAGAACTAGATTTTCTAATCACTTGCATGAACCATATGAGATACCATGAACATATATGCAAAAGCAGATAGTAAAGAGCATTTTGCTAAATATGTAATTGGATTCTTTGAGCTGCCTACCTAAAATAATTATCCTTATGCTTTCAAAAGCATTGAAGGTTTCTACTTATCTACTTTGTTCACATTCAGTTAAAACCCCCAGTAATGTACAGATTCATACTTTTCAACTGTGTAACAGATATATTAGTATGCCCTACTATGCAAAATTAAACATGACCAACAGGCATGTACAGAAAGGGCAAAATAGTCTAAAATAGGTAAACATTTATTTTTGAAAAAATGTTTACATTTTATTAATTTCTTGAATTGGTATCTTTTGGTCAAAACTCCTATCAGCAGATGGCGTAAATGAATAAAGTGAAAGTTCCATAATCTTCCTGCATAAGAAAGGTTGTTGACCCAACACAGACATGCAGTTTTCTTCTTCTCTTTTTGACTACAGTGAGTGGCCTCTAAAGTGCTTTATCTCCTAAGGACATATAGTACCATCTTCAAATATGTGAAACAATGTACTATCTTTATTCCTCTTAAGCATGGAACTGCTCTGATGAGACACAATTTGTAAAAAAAATAAATTAATCTTTTAGGCGAGCAGCCCGGAGGATATCAACATTTTTCACCTTAAGATAATCTATAAAAAACTTTTTTTCAGTCTGTGGTGCACGGGAAAAAAGCTATTAAAATCTGTTAAAATTTATTAGCATTTTATTTCTCATGAAAATGAGACATTTTTTATTGACTGAAACATCAGTATTTAAGTTGATAGTTGCCACTAGGAAATATTTTCACTTACCCAAACAGAACTAGTTATATTTTGTTTATAAATACTTTTAAATACAATATCAAATGATATAAAGTAAAAATTGAAATGGGGATGGGTAGAAAATCAGATTAGGCTAAATCCTTTGAAATAAATAGGCAGTTTCAGTATTTTATGCCTCTAACAGAATAGCAGCTTTGCTTTATTTTATAATATATAAATACAACGGTGTTCTACATATTATATTTTTCCATCAGCAGGGAAAAAAATAGTCCTGAAAACCCAATACAGGGATATTTTTTCAATCTTTAGAGGGGACAAAATGAATTCAAAGGTATTTCTCCTGAGTCAAGTCAAAAGAAGCTTGAGAAAAAAAAACCAATTTTTTTTGTCCTAAATGTAAATGCAGAAAAACAAACTTGCATAAAAGTCCTAGTAAAGCTAATAATGTGAAGCAGAGTCTCTACTGCAACTTCCTTGAGACATAATAAGATCTGTTTGTATTATTGTGGTGAGTGTCAAGTCCAAGTAACTGCTGTTGCTGGACATATTTTAGTAGCTAGCACAACCAAAGAAGCAAAAAAAATTCCCTCCTCTGCTTGGCAGAGCTTCTAAACTTAGGAGGAGTAGAAATTCAATTAAACAGTGCAAGAACAGCAAGTCTAAAGTTACAGCTATCCCAATATCTAGTCTCAGAGGCAATCAATAGTGGATCTTCAAAGAAAAATACATTTAAAACCCTGGCAACCACATACTGATTCCTTTGCCACGTAGCTGACCTGTTTCCAGTGACTTTTAGGATAAGCAAGAAGCAGTGTCTTTAAAATGTACTCAAAATGGCAACCACAAAAGGAAATTATTCTCATGCAGTCAACAGGCATGAAAGGAAAGGAGTGCTAAAAGAATCAAACTGGCAAAACAAGAACATCCCAGTTATATTGAAAAGATCACAACTGTATCAAACATTGATGTGTTTATTACAGGGACCAAGCTGCATTCAGTGGCTTGTAAGTATATACTCGCATTATGTATTTAGACATATGAACCCTGGAATGCCTTCCTTTCCAATAAAATATGATTAAGATAGTCTGTAAAGCATAATTATTCCCTGAAATATCATGATTCACATCTACAAAATCATCTGATTATAACTTTAAAAACACAGTGTATATGAAAATTTATAAAAAGTAATAACATCGGGTTGACATTTGTTGTAATAGTTTCCTCTGATTGAAGAACAGCACTGAGGCACTAATGCAGGTACACATGCATCCCAAGGTGTCTTTGAATTATTATTACTCACAGTGAGTGTTGACATATACTTGCTGAGAAGCTGCTCTACCACATTTTGTGAAATCAGCGGATCCAGAGAATTTACATCCACTTCAGGAGACAGTTCTGGATTTCCCATCATCTCTGCACTAAGGTTCGTTGTTGTTGTTGTTTGTGTTTTGTTTTTTTTTTTTTTTTTTAAAAAAAAGAAAAAATATTGCAGATTAGTCAAGAAAACTGAGATCAAAAAAAGTTAAAAACTATGCAGCTTTTTTGCACAATCACTTTAAGTGGCAATTTTCCAAATCCATACATTTCAAAAATTTCTTCATTGTAACTGCAACAGTAAATGCATTTTAAAAGAATGCAAATAAGACTATGTAAAAGAAGAACAGGATGTAAAAGTTATAGCCAAAAAACGTTAAAAAGCATGTTACACACATTTTAAATATTCAGCCCTTTCATGTGTTTCTAACTTTCATGTTTGAGAAACAGCAATTACTTAAGACTGAATAAAAGCCAACTGGTTCAACCTATGGGCTCTTCATATGAGACATATTTATGTATTTTAAATTTCAGAGATGATGTCAGACAACTTACACATTCTGAATTTCAGAATGAGAAAGATGAGTAAAAAGGTATGGAATACACTGCTCAGAGCTTCTCAAAAGAGCTTTGTATTTGCTACTTGTATCACATTCATAGCAAAGCTGAAACATATTAAAAGAAAATCTACCAATGTTTCCTGTTTTGGTAGAGAATACACCTAATAGGAGAGGAAGCAGCATCTTGCATGCCAAAAGTGCACTTAATGAGTACTGTATTATAACAGCACCATTAGCTGTACTTGCTTGCAAATGAAAATTCTTGGGTTTATAGGATTAGAAACTAGAGCAACCCTCAAAAATATTTTTACCAGGGTTATAAAAAATTAACAGTTTACAGTTGTATTTTGCATCTGTAATTTAAAAGATATTATTAAACAGTTGTTTGTGTAACTAAAACAAAAAAGCAAAGCTATGCCAAAGCACAACATAGCAAGAACTTTTAATATTTCATGCTGAAAGAAATCAATAACTCAAACCCACACGCTTCAGAGTATGCTTATTAACAGTTGATGGAAATACATTCAATCATAACAACTTAGCTCCAATTGTTTCATATTCCTAGTATGCTTTTCAAGCCACAAATTTTATATTTGCAGTGGCAGTTATAAACCACACATGGCAAATAGAAAAAAATGCCTAAATGGGTGTTTAGTTTGCATATTTCTGCAAGTTAAAGTTATTCTCTGGGTATGTGCAGTGAGTCCGCACAGTGCTGCTCCTACACCATGAGAAAAATCTCAAATCATCAAAACTCCCATATTATGGCTATCTACTTAAACCCCCTTGCCTTTGAAACCATAAAAGTTACTGTAACTGAACACTTTAAATTTGTAGCATCTTGCTGAGCCTGTAGAACAAGAGACTGAAGATATTTAAAGTGGCTCAAGCTATTAGGAAACTGAATTATATTCTGTTGCTGTTTACATAAACAATACACGTAACAGCAGCACCTGCTCTAGGCTGATTCAGGGGAAATGTGAGAAGCTGTTTACGGAACTGTGCCTTATTAGAAAATACTTCTAGTCTCGTTATACCATCATTATCTCTACTTTGCAAGGCCACAGAGTCAAGCTGAAACCCCAAAACAAAGATCACAGGCTCCTACCTCTATCCCCTGCAGATAAAAATTCTTCCTACACACAAGTTCTCCTTCCTCATTACCACAACTCAGGTGTCTGGGGCAAAGGAAGTAATAAGACAACCCTCTCAGAAGTGTCAGGAGCCTTCTAACCATAGGGAAGAGTTACTTCGTTTCAACAAAAATTTATAATGAAGTTGAAATTTCAACCAGAATTGTATTATCCGGAAAGCAACATTTTAGAAGACTTCTCTTCCGTCTCCCATGCCAGGCTTGCCACCAGTCCTGCTCTGTCTTGTAAAAAAAGGCATTTGGTTTAGAGACAGCATCCAGCTGGATGCAAAGCACCATTCTTTCAAGTAAAGATTGTTTACAATGCCTGCAGCAATGCTGGTGAACTCTCTCAAGCAGTTTTGTAAACACTTGATCAGTATCTGATAAAATGATGTTACGAATACAGGCATCAGGATCTCATGCAACTTCTATTTTTCCTGAAACACACAAAGTCCTCGTCCCAAGCCAGTACAGGTTTGGTATTAGAAGCATGTATCCAAAGCTCTCATTGACTTAAATATGAAGCAGAAATACATCTGGCACAATAAAACCGCACCCCATTCGAATGTTAAAGTCTATTATTCCACACGGAGCATCATATTATTTCTCAGCTAAGAGCTGAATGCAGTTCTAAAAACAGCTTCCAAGATATGCTCTAGTAAAGCAGAACACGATTATTTAAAAATTCCTATCTTGCAATCATTATAAACAGATGTTAAGCATGGCTTTTTTATCAAGTCATTACATGGAAAAAGACCTCAATGCTTCTCTTAATTGGTCAGTATTTTTTCAGCTGGTTCAAGTGCAGCTGTAATACGCAAATGCAAGCATAAATTTATATGTTCTCTCTCATATTCAATTATATTTAATAAAAGTAGAAAAAGTGTAAAAGACAAACCATCTTCCACCATGCAATGTACCATGGAAGTGAACAAGGAATAGAACAGCAGTTTAGAACCTATTTTCATGCAGGGAATACAAGGTGAAGTATCACAGACACACAGGTCTCATGATGTCATGTAGGCCACCCTCCCTCACAGTTCATAATAAACATAACAATACAATAAACAATTCTCTGTAGGGATAAGAAATGTCCAGAGACAGAGTTGGTATCTGCAGGTATCTTGCTATTTTCCCCACTCGAGTCCAAGCTGATTTCTTCTTCTGTTGTCCACAACAAACATACAGAACAGTGAATTATTATCCCTTTTCTAACAACTTATTGTAATCTATAAGAATACAATTACTGTATTGCCCTCTCAGGCTTTATTTATTTATTTATTTATTTTTAGGAGAAATTCAAAGACTTTTTTGCTGAGCTGTTTTCTCTATTTTCCATCACAGTTGTTACATGGATATACAGAGAAGTGCATTCTCACATTATCTTATGTACCTACTCCTCTCACTATTTCACTTCCTTTACAACATTCTGCCATCAGGTGCTATGACCATGTAACTTGCTGTAGCAGAAATGATTTCTTTCTGATTTGTTTGCTTTGTAAATAGACTCAACACTGCCTTTGCCCTTCCTATGATGGAACACATGTTGAGATAGCTTTAGTTCTGAATTACTTCACAGAAATCTGCTCTGCTTTCTTGGCGAAGGGCAGAAGGGCAATTTTAAGACCAATATTGCCTTACTGGAACATCAGCTCTAAGACACAAATGAAGAACCTGGGAGCGGGATTTCTGCCAAGGACATGACCCTAGAGGTAGCGGGATTCCATATATTTCTGATTTTCATTCGCTGCAGAGTAATTCCTCTGGCTTTCAATAAACAAAGAAAAGACCAATGAACTCAGCTCCTTTATCTTATCAGTAGCTGTACCCTTATTAGACACTGCAACTCTCATATATCCTGCACAGGTATGTAAATATGCATTAGTGGCTGCTGCTGATTGTTCCCTGTAGGGAAGAAAAGCAGAACTTTGCAGTGTGGAGCAAAGCACAGAGTTCTAAAATCAAAACGAATCTTAAAGCTGGTTATAAAAATTCTACAGAACAGTACTATCTCCTACCTATTTTCTTTATGGTATTATACTGTAAACCCATCAAGCGTCCAATCTGTTGAATTAGTGAGACTGAACAATTGAAGTTGGCAAAAGTGTACACAGACTCTGAGTCAATGCCAGCTACTGAGAACAGGATTAGTCAGAAGCCACAGAAAGGCTAGCAATCCTTTTTCCCAAACAAATCAGTTGCTCTAGTAACTACATGCCAGCAAAAACAGAACAGTTGACATTTCAGCCGTTCCTACCAGAAGGATGAAGAAAAACAACCCATAATGCTTCAGTTATCTCAACAAATCACACAACTCAAAAGAAAAGAGTTTAAGAGTATCACAGGAGGCAACCTGTAAGCAGAAATTCTTCTAAAAGAACCAATTGCCACATAGTTCTGAGAAAAAACCTGAAGGAAGTTAAACATTCTTTCCATTTAACAGTACTGAGAAAACACTGAAACACTCTCAACCCCCGTAAAAAAGAACAATAGAAGGTTAATAACCATAGAAGACTTCTGGGGCTGTGGCCAACAATGAACATTTTGTTTCATACAAAAGCTCCCCGTCTCTCCTGTTCTTTCCAATACTTCAACCTGGCACACAAATACAAGGCGACTGTAGCTTCAAGCAGGTCTTTTAACTGCATTAAAACTTTAAGCTTATAAACCAACTCAAAATCATGTATTAGAAAACACAAATAAGTTTCAAGGAGCAATTTCCAGAACGCAAAATGCATAACAAATACCAAACCAGCAAGTTCTTAACATATAAGAAGATAAAAGGGAAATCATAGTAAACAGATGTGCAAATATGAGCACACAAACTGTGTTTTGTGTGCTTACTTTCAATTATCATTAACAGAAGAGGTGAAAGTATCTTACCTTTTGTACGTATTTAAAACCCAAGATAAAAGGCTAACGATTTCATTTGCTTCCAGATCCTCTGCAGCAAGCTCTTGCATGCGGGTGGACAAAGCCTGATGGTACATGTTTAGCAATTTGTTGAAAATGTCATAATGTGGAGGAAAACATTGATCCAGCAGGGTTTTAGCCACGAGCAGGTCATCGAGGACGTATTTGCGTATGATTTCTAGATGGCGCACAAGCCACATTTTGTCAGATTCTCTAGTATCTGCTTGAGTGCCTTCAATTCGTGTGCTCACAGTTCTTTCCAAAATGTTGAACATTTTTTCTTTCCACTTCTTTGGTCTGCCAGGAGGTATGAACCCAGTTTGTTTTTTCCTGTCTAACATGCGCCTGTCAATTTTCTCCTCCCTCTCAATTATCCTAACAACAGAAACAAGCAAGGTTGGATCTCGGCGGACTGTAACAAGAGATCTTTGAACTACCATCCAAAGTTGCTTTGCCAACTCCTCAGAAAGTTTTTGCATATCTCCAAAGTATGTATGTATGAGGTTCATGTCATGTGTGTTTTTGCTGTCCATGCGATACTGCTCATACATCAGGTTATCACGAGAACACTCTAAATCCATCAGTTTTCGATGAGCTTGTAGAAGTTCCCCTCGCTCAATCAGATCTTGGGTCTCCCTGACTATCTCTGGAACTAAAAGAACAGCAAAAAAAAGAAAAAACCAAAGAGAGTAAAACAACACAATCAAAAGACAACGTATAAATACAAGACAATAAAAGCACTAGGAAACAAACTGGAGAAGAGCTGTAGTGATTAGTTTGAAACAATTTAAAGGAGATTATTTTGAAGCATTCAAACATTGTTAGTAAATGCTATGTATCTTTATATATTATTAACTATAATGCTCCATTTTGATCAGTGGCTAAACAAAGATCACAGGGCCAAAAGAACATAACTTTATTTGCCTTCCTCTTCTCTCCCTTAAAAAAAATAAAGCATGAAAGTCTACTATGAAACAAACTGCTGTACTAGCTTTCTTACATCTTTTGCAAAAGACTTTTAAACTTGCCTGACTAAAAGTCACGTACCCTGTTGAACCTGAGGCTGCATATATCCAACAAATACTGAATTTTACCTCCTTGAAGGAACAGTTTTTGCTTGCCTAAGGCACAAAGGAAGAACAGAGAATTACTCATGCCACTAAACTATTTAGAATATTGTTTGTCTTTATTATTTTTCAGTATTTGAGGAATACTATCGAAAAGGATTAGGATCCTGTGGGGGGAAAGAACTGATAAATCTCAGCAGAATAATTGTCACTGCAAAAAAGGCAGCTAGTGATAAAACTGGCAGCCAACAAAACGTTTATTTTGCTCAGAGTGAAGTTACCAACTATACTGTTTAACAGTCCCAGGGGAAAGTGCTTCACACTAAAAACCTCTCAGAATGACAGAAAATGCTATGGTCTCAATTGCACTCATTAGTTTAAATGAAAACATCATCCCTAAAATAACTCAGCACTGGAACACAGAGAATTATGTTGTTTTGTTTTATTATTACTAGACACTGCATGTTAACACAACTCCTTTAAGTTGCACATCACATCCCAGTTTGGTACTGTAGCAGTTAGATACGCTCTTATAGGTGCATTTTGTGAATTGCTATCAGAAGAGAACAGAAAATACTATTTAAATAAAATCAAAGGGCTATGATAGGTTTAGCCCCTATTGTAAGGGTAAAATCCTTAAAATTACTCAGAAGCAGAAAAGTTCCAGCAAGGAATTCCATCTTGAATCAGAGTGAATGAAATGTGCACCAAAAAAGGCTGCATAAAAGGACTGGGGTAATCCCATGTTCTTTATCTTCATACTATCCATTATATCGCATTAATATTATTAAATTTTGCAAACCTTCACTGTTGTGCAGTGGGGTAAGGAACACCCCTTCCACGTACAAAATCTTTATGCATGAGTTGGTTTCTGTGATTGTGCTGCCTGATTCTGAAGCAAGGACTGTGCACAGCTGAAACTGAACTTCAGGTAGTTTATACTTACACTTCTAACTTTATTGGAAATCCTTGAGGCTCTCAACTTTTCTGTGAGAAAGATTCCCAGGGAATCTTTGGCTGGAGATCTTGCTGTTTCATATTTTGCCTTTGTTTGGAAAAAAATTTGGCTTCTTTAAATCATTTGGGACTATGTTTCATGCTGTAGGTGTCCAACTCACTGGCAACATCCCAGATCTTTCCAAATTTTCTTTCTGTACATTCTGCTTCCATATTTCAATCTTTTATACTAAACACGTTATCCCTGCTACTGATTACTAGCAAGAAGCTTCTTTATGACTTGTGTTTGATGATAAGCGAGACTAAAGGTTCCATCAGTGCAACTTAGACTCGATATATGTTAAATGGTTACCAGTTACTTCTCTGAACGTAGCATGTAGGCGTTTCATTCCCAGTGAGGTTTGAAGATCAACATTACTTGATAACCTTACAGCTGTTGATACCATTTTAAAGTGCTTTCAGTATGTGATGGATTATATAAAGAACGTTAGATTACCTGAAAAGATGTTCTTGAGATTTTCTACAGCAGCTGCCAGTTGGCTGTGTTGCACTACAGCATCTTTAACATCCTTGAGGTTTTCTATGGTGTTGATGCTCTGTCTCCAGTCCTTATTGACATCTATCAAAGACTGCTGAATGTCCTTCACATCATTCAGTGCATTGTGCAGTTGACTTAAACCTGTTCGTACTCCATCTAACTGTGACTGTATTGCTGCCTTTAATGCAAACAAAAACACAAAGAACGAACTCGTATTAATAATTGTAAATGCTGTATTTCCAACATTTCTCAAGAATTAATTTTCATTTCAGTAACTAACATTTTCAGAGAGAATAAAAACCAAAACTTAAAAGGTAATAGTATAGCTTAATATAAATGTGTAACTTACTCTGTATGTGTGCACATATTCTTTTTTGAAGTTCTGAAGTTGCATCTAGTTTTAAAGGACCTAGATACAACTGTTTCAGCCACAAAGCTGACATAGGAACTTAGACAGATAGATCATCATCTTGATAAATCTATATTAAGTCAGGATCATGGGAAGGCAGAATGAAATTTCTTTGCATGAATTCTATTTGGGGGGGGATATCAGAAGAAAGCTGATCCAGATGTTTCAACCTAATGCTTGGCATGTAGAGATTCACAAAGCATTTTACTAAAGCAATTACAAATTTTGACTGGCAATTGAAAATGTCAGCAAAACCCCTCATAAGTTTTAGAATGTTCTAAAAAGGGCTCCTTCTGGCCTCTCATGCCTGAAAGCAAAAAAAAAAAAAAAAAAAAGGAATGGAGTCAAAACAAAAACCAACTGAATAAAATACTGTGAAACATCAACAACCAGACCAACAATCCAAATACGAGATTATTTTGGCATAAAGAGAGGTTATTGATATACATATTTCTTGTAACATGTGACACTTCAAATAACTCTTCAATCAGGCATGAATGGAAAATGAAACTGGAAATAACAGATTTGAAAAGATTAGCCAAAGGCAAGACATCAGTAGAAACTCAGTTGCATATCTCAAGGATGTGAAGTAACCAGTAAAGAAATGAGACACTAGTGGCTTTGCTATGCTCAAAACAAATTTTTTTGCCTTACTTTTAAGGCCAAAAAGCTTGGGCAGTCATGGAACTTTCTGTCTGGTACCTGAAGCCAAAGAGGAAATCCTGGTAACTGTGAACATTTATTGTGTTTTAAATGTACTGGGAAAGTCCCAGAAAAAGGCAACAATTCTTAAACTACTGCTACTGAATTACTTTCAAGTTATGACATGCTGATTTTATTGATTAAAAAAAAAGTATTTTTCTGTCAGATTCTGTACAATTCAGCAGTGGTAAGGCATTTTTATAAATATCTATCTACAGAACTGCTGCATTAACACATTTTCCCCCTACAGGAACTGAGGTAATTAGGATACTCAATCGATAGGACACTCAAATACAGAAAAAGAACATTTCTCACTTACTCTCTGTGCTCCTATCCCATTATAATAATTCTTAAAGGAAAAACTGTTTTGCTATCCACTACTTCACTAATCATCACCCATTTCAGAAATGCATCCTGAATAGATTAAGGGGTATTGCATTTCTTTTTGGAACAGGTATTTCTGACTATCTATAAATGACTGAAGTTAAGGTAATTTAAGGAAAATGACAAGGAAACTTCCTAGCTATAAAGCAGATTTAGGCTGTGACAAAACTTTAAGTTATGTTTAGTCATCACTGTCTATAGAAGCAGCCAGTAAGCAAATGACTATGTTCATATATTATGAATAGATCACAGTAACTAAACAGCTGATCCATTTATTAATAGACTCCACTACATGCTTCTGAAAAACCCAGGCCAAGCCATCAGGAAATTTTCTGTTTCTATGCTACAGACAAAAATTAGCTTCTAATTTACTAAAAGATTTTTTCTCTGTGAAAGAAGATAGGCTCTCTTCTACTTCATGCAGACTCCCACAAAGGAAGACCCATCAAATAGTTGCAAAATAAAATATTCTAAAATATAGGATTAGATATGGTGTATACCAGCCATTTTGACCTGGTAAATCCAAAAATATTTCCCATAACACTTTTCTAAGGCTCTACTCGAATTGCTTAATATAATGGTCCAAAATGACTGTTGGTTAGTGAGTACCAGTGAAGGAAGAAAAGACAGAACTCAGTAACGCACAGACACCAAACACAGGATGACCTTCCTCATAAGTCTGTATGTGCGTGTACTTACAAGGACACGTGAAAGAAGGGCAAAATTGTGGGGTACACTTCTGCAAGAGGCAGGAATGTGACAGATTATAGCTATCTTCCATAAAACCCATGTAAAAGACAGATTAAGTTAACTGCTCTTTTTCAGATGCAATCATCAATTTTTTTATTTCAAGTTCAGTATTCAATCATTACAACAAAGTTTCGTTGGCTGACAGACTATACAGTATGATAGTAGCTGTCCACCAATAAACTATATAAGTTACAGGACACAAGAACATTTGAAATACTTAAAAAATTCAGTAACGTGCAGCATTAGTTCATGTTATTTTCAGGATGCAAATTTCTGTTTTGGACACACAGCAAAAATGAAAGTCCATATCTTTAAAACTATATGGATGAAAACATAGAATCAAAAAAACAGAAGGGAAAAATAAGGAGATATATTCATGTTGCACCACAGACATTTAGGTATATAAAAAACTTTGTACCTTGAGTCGAGCTTCTACTGAGGCCTTCTTACGAGCTTCCCTCCTGCGATACTGCTCCACTTTATCCAGCTGATCAGGACGCTGAAGCATTCCCGCTACTCTCTGAACAGCTGTTGCAACTGCTTCCCTATCTGTTTCCTCCATAGTTGATCAGGACCTCAAAATGCCTTCATAATTTAACGGTACTGAAAAGAAACAGAACATTTTTAGAAAATATTTTTTCATTCAATGGCTATGTGTCATTTCAAAGATAACAACTGGAGAATTAACTTTGTCAGTAAAAACAGTGCAACTTGACAGAATCATCACTAGACTGGATTATAAAAACTAGTAATCAGAAGTCTACAAGAATTGCATTTAAGGTCACTTAACCGTTTCATCAGTTTACCTGAAACATTCCCTAGTTACTGTTTTTGCTCTCTGTAACTTTGTATCAAAAAAGTACAACAACCATAACAAAGAACAGCAAATCTTCATTAAAAACACCAAAACAGATTCTATCTAATCCTAGAGTGGGTTTGCCTATTAAAAGATGAATGAGACAAAAAGGAAACCTGTAGCAGGTACAAACAAATATCCTAACTCTTCCTGAACTACATTATGCTAGAGCCGAGAGAACCACAGTCCTCCAAAAGTCCAGAGGAATATAGCTGTGGAAGCTCTCAATCCAGAGACTTAACTATAAAGCATTTCCATTTAAAAAAATCAGCCATCGTAAGTCTAATTTCCTATTTATGTTTTTAGTTTTTCTCGTGGTATCAGTCCATAAGAGGTACAGGATGCAGGGAAAAAACAAGGCAGTATTCCACCTAAGTCTCCAGCAGAACTTCTAGTGAAATCAAGGCATACATGCAAACTAGGATGCAGAAAAGATAACATTTGTTGGCCATCAAACCAGACCTGTTCTCTCAAGCTTCACTAGTTACTAACAGAAAACAGGGAGGATCTCAGTTACCAAAGAGGCAAGAACATGATGTCCTTAGACCTCCAAGAAAGTATCTCGAGTTCTTCATTCCTTCCAAATTCTTTCCAACATTTTATGTCTTCAGTTTTGTGATCAAACAGGACATTTTAGGTTCTGTTGCCACAATCACAAATTCTACTTGCTTATACACATATTATTCTTTGAAAGTAGATCTCTACTTTCAAAGCAGACTGCATTCGTACATGCAGCACATCACTTAATCTCAATGTAACAGTGATCTGATGAAGAACTTTGCCAAGTGCACAGAACTTGAAGAGCAAAAATGAGAAACACAGTTTGATAGGTGAAGGAAAGTGGAAACATACTTGCACTCCAACAAAACAAACCAACAAAAAAAAAAATGAGGGAAAGGAAAATTGCTCACCACCTCCCATAGGCAAACTAATGCTCCAAGTCAGTTTCTGAACAACAGCCACTCTGGGAACCAAAAAGCACTTCCTTCTTCCTCTACCCCATCTTTTATTGCTTAGTATGACATAATATGGTAGGGAATTTCCCTTTGGATGGTTGTGTCAGCTGTCCCTGCTACGTTCTTTCTCAATCTCTTGCCTGACCCTGGCCTACTCAAGCAGAGTGGAGGGCAGAGTAGTAAAAAAAGAGAAAGCCTTGACAGTGTGCAAGCACCCTTCATCAACAGCCAAAACACTGGAGCCTTAACACCACTCTTTTAGCCTCAGATCCAAAATATAGTGCTGTACTGGCTGCCATGAAGAATGTTAACTCCATGCTGGACAGACTCAGTATAGCATTATTAGAATTGGTAATTTTATAACTTGCCATGGTTAAAAAAGATTCCAGGCAAGCATTATTAGAATTACTAATTTTATAACTTACCACGGTTAAAAAAGATTCCAGGCAAGGTTTGCCCATGAGCTAGTCTGTAAGATCTGAGACCTATATCTCAAATTCCTTCATCAGACGTCTCAAGATCTGTAACTCTAGTATCTTCAAAAATTACATGCGTAAATATGCACTTAACCCAGCATTATTTTTACTGTGTAAACTCACGTCCTACCTACCTCCTCAGATGTGCAACCATACCCATCATTTCTCTAATGGCCTGTTTAGCTCAAATGATGTTTGATTTCCTACTGTACATCTTGAGGTACAAGGTAAACTCTCACACTTTTGTAGAGGTATTCCAGTTCTGTTTAGCCCAATCCATTTCCAAGCTACCAGGAGTGTATCTACAATTTTTTTAAAAACAGTTACTTTTAAATACAGAATTAATATGGAATTAGTATCTGTAGTAGACAGCTTTATGTTGAATTACTGCCTTTATTGACAACCTGAATAAAGAGAGTTACAACAGCTTTAACCCCTATAGCCACTATCCAGGCACATTAAGCAAATTCCAAAATTAGTAGTCAGCATGCTGTCACCTCCTAAGTGATTACACGCCAGCTCACTAAGGTGGACAGGCTCTGGCACAACTACTGAGAGAGTTGGAGTTGTTCAGCCTAGAGAAGAGAAGGCTCTGGGGAAACCTTATAGGAGCCTTCCAGTACTTAAAAGGGGCTACAGGAAAGCTGGGAAAGGGACTTTTTACAAGGGCAAGTAGTGATCAGGGAGTGCAGTGATAGGACAAGAGGTAACAGTTTTAAGCTGAAAGAGGGGAAATTTAGATCAGGTATAAGGAAGAAATTTTTTGTGAGGGTGGTGAAGCACTGGCACAGGCTGTTCAGAGAAGATGGAGGTGTTCAAGGCCAAGTTGCATGGGGCTTTGAGCAGCCTGGTCTGGTGGGAGGCGTTCCCGCCCATGGCAGGGGAGGTGGAACTGCATGATCTTTAAGGTCGCTTCCAACCCAAACCGTTCTATGATTCTATGAACTACCAACCATTCAAAAAAGGAAAAGCAAACTTTAGGAAACCATGCCAACCTCACATGGATACTGTTAGCCAAAACCACAAACACCTTCAGAGCAAAATACTGGAAAAAAGTGAACAAAAGAAAGTCCCAAGCAGCTTTAGAAAGGCTTCAGCTGCGAGCACACCCTCTCCTTCCAGCCTCAGCCTCCCTGCCGCGAGCCAGCAAGTACAACAGCGTGGTTAGGGGGAGACCTTTGACTCTCTAGGAACGAGCTTCGTGGGGAGGTTCTTGCCCCTGCAGGAACGCTTCGGAGGGAGGTCTCTGGTTCTCCAGGAACAAGCTTAGAGGGGCGGTCCCCGTCCCTCCAGGGACGAGCTCAGGGGTGAAGGTCCCCGTCCCTCCAGGGACGAGCTTAGCGGGGGTGGGGATGGGGGGGTGGTCTCCGTCCCTCCACGAACGCTTCTGGGCTGGAGCCACGCAGGGACCCTGGCTCGGGGCGCACTCCCCGCGACCCCACCCGGCTCCTCCCGGCCGCGCTCCCCAGCGAAGCCGCGTCCACTCGGGATTATTCGCGTCCACTCGGGATTATTCGCATCCACACAGGTGTCCGTCCCGGCGGGGAAAGGCCGAAGCCTTGCCCCTCCCCACCCCGGTAGGGCAGGCGAGGCTGCAGCCTCCGCAGGGACCTGCGGGGAGACCGCTCGGTATCCGATGCGGCCCCGCATCCCCAGGGGACTTCCTGCATCGGCCCATCCCACCCCATCGTGTGCCAGACTCGGGTGGGGAAGGAGAAGGAAGCGGAGAAGGAGCCCCAGCTGCCACTTACCGAGTGCGCCCGCCCCTGGGAAGAAGGTGCTGACAGCCCGCACAGCGCGCACGCGCCGGGGCGCATCCCGGGAGCGCAGGCGCGGGACAAAGCCTTCCTCTTCCTCCTCCTCCGTTTGCCCCGGCAGCGCATGCGGTGTGGGGTGCTGCACCTGTGCCCAGGAGCGCGCTGCGCCGCGCCGCGCCGGGAGCTGGGGGCAGTCGCCAATAGGAAAAGCTTCTGGGGGCGGGATGGGGTGTTTATGATACAAGAAGTAGTTGCTATTAGTAAAAACGAAATATTTTGATTTAAGCTAAAATACAGTTAAGTATTTTTTGAAAGTTAGACACAGTGTCCCTCTGATAGAATGGTTTCTTCTATAACGTCTTTTTTTTTTTTTCAAACAGTGCTTTTGCAAACACTGTTCAGAGAGAAAAGGTAACGTGTTGAGTATGATCTATGCTGCACAGATGAGTCTTCTGTAATCACCTCCGTTTGCAGTCTTTACCTATATAACATACAAGGCCAGACAAAGCTGGATCGGAAGCTCCAGTTAGCAGAGATTTGGCTATTGTGAAGTTCATAATAGCATTAAAATTAGTCCTTGGAAAGTAATCACTCAGGCTGCTTTAGTGGTTGCAGAATGCTGCTGCTTGTGCTCTCTGAGGGTCTCAGTCCCAGTGTATGTGCACACATGCATACATACGTACATGCACACGGTGCTCGGAGCCAGAGGGGTGGCAGCGACTCCTCATAGCGGGCGCAGTACTGCAGCTGCAGCATGCAGGGCTACTGGCAGTGCCTCCTCCTCATCTTCCTCTCTTTTTGTTTGTTTGGAGCCCTACTGGTGCCCCTGTACTCGGTGCTGGTGAGGCCACACCGAACAGTGTATTCAGTTTCAGGACCCTCAGAACAAGAAGAATGCTGAGGTGCTGGAGTGTGTCTGGAGGAGAACAACAAAGCTGGTAAAGGGTCTGGAGCATGAGTCTTGTGAGGAGTGGCTGAGAGAAGTGGGTTTCTTTAGCCTGGAGAGAAGGAGGCTGCGTGGAGACCTTATTGTTCTCTACAACTTCCTGAAAGAAAGTTGTAGCAAGGAGAGTGTTGGTCTCTTTTCCCAAGTAGGAAGTGAAAAGGTGAGAGAAAATGGCCTCAAGTTGCACCAAGGGAGTTTCAGATTGGGTATTAGAAAAAATTTCTTCATCGAAAGAGTGGTGAAGCAGTGGAACAGGCTGCCCAGGGAAGTGGCGGAGTTACCATCCCTGGTGGCAGTCAGATCGTATGTAGACATGACACTTCAGGATGTGACTTAGTGGCCAGGGTAGTGTTGGGCTGGTGCTTGAACTGGATAATGTTAAAGGTGTTTTCCAACCTTAGTGATTCTATGATTTATGGTCTCTCAGTTTTGAGAGTGCTGTCAGTACTTTTGGGATCTGATTTAAGGTCACTGAGATCGGTTTGAGTGGTAACCTGTTTCAGTGACAGCTTGTTGGGTATCCCCTTGAGAAAGGAAGCATGCTGAGTATGAGAGCACTGAGTCCTCCCTCTCTCAGTAAGTTTACAGATGACACCAAATTAGGCTGGAATGTTGATCTGCTTGAGGGTAGGAAGGCTCTGCTGAGAGACCTGGACAGGCTGAATTGATGGGCTGAGGCCATTTGTATGAGGTTCAAAAAGGCCAAGCGCCAAGTCCAGCACCTGGGTCACAACAACTCTTTGCAGTGCTCCAGGTTTGGGGAAAAGTGGCTGGAAAGCTTCCTGGCAGAAAAGGCCCTGGGCCTGTTGGTCAACAGCCATCTGAACATGAGCCAGCTGAGTGCCCAAGTAGCCAAGAAGGCCAAAGGAATCCTGGCTTGTATCAAAAGTGGTGTGGCCAGCAGGAGTAGGGAAGTGATTGTACCCCTTTACTCGGCACTGGTGAGGATGCACCTTGAATCCTGTGTTCAGGTTTGGGCTCCTCACTACAAGAAGGACATCGAAGTGCTGGAGCATATCCAGAGGAGGGCAGTAAAGCTGGTGAAGGGTCTGGAGCACAAGTCCAAGGAGCAGCTGAGGGAACTGGGATTGTTTAGCTTGGGGAAGAGGAGGCTGAGGGGAGACTTTATCGCTCTCTACAACTGTCTGAGAAGAGATTGTAGCGAGGTGAATGCAGGTCTTTTCTCTGAAGTAACAAGTGACAGAATGAGAGAAAATAGCCTTAAGTTGCACCAGGGGAGGTTTAGATTGGATATCAGGAAAAATTTTTTTACCAAAAGAGTGGTGAAACACTGGAACAGGCTGCTCAGGGAAGTGGTGGGTTCTCTATCCCTGGAGGCGTTCAAAAATTGTGTAGACATGGCACTTTGGGACATAGTTTTAGTAGGCATGGTGGTGTTGGACTGGCACTTGGACGGGATGATCTTAGAAGTCTTTTCCAACCTTAATGATTGTATGAGTTTAAGTAAGGGTGCTGTGGATGGATAAGCTATGAATCGTGCGATGCCTTTTGGATCTTTGTGGCAGTGACTTTGCCTGACAGAGGAAAAGTTGAAGTCCTTCTTCAGCCACTTGCCTTAGCCTTGCCTCTTCACCTAGGTTACAGCCCTGCTGAGAAAGGCTGTGTTGAGAAAAGTCGTGTTGCTGCTGGGATGCAGCTCACGGCATCCTCCTCTAGCTCTGTGCGTCAGAAATGCCGAGGCTCAGTGAAGCTGATTGCTTAGGATTTGATTTATATGCAAGGGAAAACTGTGGTGCATTGAAAAAGACAAGTAGTTACGAAGTTAGCACTGGGTTGGTAGATACAGCAGGAAATGGGGACAAGCGAGGTGCCTCCTGGGGACTCGGTTGTTAGCTGGGTTTGTGTAAAGGTTGCCATAGCAGCTGCCAGCAACTCCCAAGTGCCCAGGCAGACCGCAGGCTTAAAAACCAGCTGGAGATTAAGCAAGTGCCTCTGTGCCCAGCAATTTGCAGTGGGACCTGCGGTTACCATGTAAGAAGGAACTCAATACATGAGGTGGGACCTGCAGCAGTCTGATCAGAGAGAAATTACAGTTATGCAGTTAGAATTAAAGTTTTATTAATGAGCAACCTTAGAGGAGTTTTTATCATTTTGTAAACTGCTTAGATCTTCTCATTTTAAATTATCAACCAAAAGCAGAGAGTACTTTTTTTTCTTTTCCTTGCTAGTCTGTCCTATTGGTGCGGTAACAGGGATGAAAATACTGAAGGTATGGTTCATTGTTACAATGTTACATCATCCAGTCATTTTCTGTATTGTTGGTGTAGGTTGATTTTTGTGTAGTGGTGGAGATGGAGGAGACTGTGAGAGGTGGCACTGAGTTAGGGGGAAGAGTCGAGCCTAGTTTGCCTCCTGGTCACTCTGCACAGCAGAAATCAGAACGACTGAAAGCAGTGCAACTTTCTTCAAAACCCGACATTGATCTGTCTCCGCCTCTCATTGCTATAAAAAAAGGTAAGGGAGAAAATAATAAGTGCTTCATGTTGGCTTTGTCTGGAAAAAAAATCCAGGAACAAAATGAGAAACCAATCATTAAGTAGAGTGATTAAGTTTGTAACAGGTAATTATATATACTGGGTGGGTATGTGCTATTGTGAAGGTGCCAGTGTAGGGACTGAAATGTGCAATTTTCAGCTTTATAAATAAATATGTACATATAAATAAACAAGTGTATTTTTATATATGTACAAATATATATGTATACATACACAATGAATCTCTGATTCCTTAGCAGATTTCCTAGTGTTGGATGATAGTAACAGGATTAGAAGCATTTTTCTGGAATTAAAATGAATAGTACTATACAGCATAGTGTACTCTGTGGTATGGCATATAGTATTATTATCTCTTTTCTGGAATATATTAATAATGATAATAGATTGAATAGTTAGTTCAAGGGTTATTGAATGTGGCCTTCAAATTACATCAGCCAGCATCCTTCTTGCGTATCCCATCAAGGCCCATGGGCTTACATATACCCACTTTGCTTAAGTACTCCCTGACCTCATGGAAGAGGAATGCACCCACGAGCATGGAGCAAGCTGACTGATGTTGTTGCAAGACCATGTTTGAAAACCTTTGAACGTTCATGGCAACTGGGAAAGGTGCCTGCTGGAGGAAAGCTGATGTCACTCCTGCCTCCAAGAAGGGCAAGAATAAAGACCTAGGGAACTACAGGCTAGTCAGTCTCTCCTCAGTCCCTGGGAAGGTGATGGAGGAGCTAATCCTGGATACCATTTCCAGGCACATAAAAGACAAATGGTGACTGGGAGTAATCTGCATAGATTCACCAAAAGAAGAAATGCTTGATCACCCTCATTGCCTTTTGCAGTGAAATGACTGGATTGGTATGGGAGGGTAGTGCAGTGGATACGATCTACCTTTTCTTCATTAAGGCTTTTGACGTTCTGCTATTGGGAATATTTTATTGTGCCCCTTGAGGTGAATTGAACACACGTTTGTGCTGAAATATTAATGTGAAAGTATTAATGAACAATGCATTGGGCAATCCTACTGCCATAACCAGTTCTGTAAGTCTACAAAGATACTTCACAAGCTGGTTCCTTATATAGGTTTGAGCACCTCATCCCAGCCTTGGGTCTGTCTCCCAGCACCAGCTCTGCTGCCCTGAGCCTCACAGGGCAGTTACAGGGAATTGTTCTGACTCTGGCATCCCTGCTTCTAGCTGGCTCAATTCCTTCTGCATGCCAGATTGTTCCTGGGTCACACATTACCACTGCTGAGCAGCTACAATTTGAACTTCCCCTTTGCTGATGAAGATCTCATAGAGAAGCTAATGAAGTGTGGACTAGATGAGCAGGCGGTGTGATCAACTGAAAACTGATTGAATGCAGAAGCCCAGAGGATGGTAATACATAGCACAAAGTCCAGTTGGAGACCAGTAGGTAGCAGTGCACCCCAGGGGTCAATACTGGGTCCAGTTTAACATCTTCATTAGTAGTCTGGAGGACAAGGCAGAGAGTACCCTTAGCAAGGCTGCTGCTGATACATAACTGGGGGGGAAGTTTGGTACATCAGGGAGTCATGCTGCCAACAAGAGGGACCTTGAGAGGCTGAGGGACAGGACTAGTGGGAACATCATGCAGTTCAACAAAAGGAAGTGCAAATTCCTGCACCTGAGGAGTATCAGTCCTATGCAACAATACAAGCTGGGGATCAACCAGGTGGAAAGCAGATTGGCAGGAAAGGTCCTGGGGGACGCCATGTTGAGCATGAGTCAGCAGTGCACCCTTATGACAAAGAAGGCCTAAGGATACCGTGGGCTGGATGAAGAGGAGTTTTACCAGCAGGTCAAAGGGGTGATCATCCTCTCCACTCAGCACTGATGAGTCCACACCTAGAGTACCATATCCAGTTTTGGACTTCCAAGTGCAAGAGAGACATGGTCCTACAGCTGAGAGTCCAGTGAAGGGCCATGAAGATGATGAATGCACTGGAGAATCTCTCCTATAAGGAAAGGCGGACAGAGCTGGAACTTTCCAGGCTGGAGGAGGATTGGGGAGATCTCATGAGCAGGTAGGAGGGAGGATGGAACCAGGATCTTTTCAGTCATGTCCAGTGAGAGGCAATGGGCACAGAAACAGAGGAGTTTCTATCTGAGCATCAGGAAACATTTTTTCACTGTGAGGGTGATCAAGCACTGGCATAGGCTTCCCAGAAAGGTTGTAGAGTCTCCTACCTTGGAGATATTCAAAAGGCATTTGCACACGGTCATGGGCAACCTGATCTGGGTGACCCTGCTTGAGCAGGAGGGATGGTTGGACTACATAATCTTCAAAGGACCCTTCTAACCTAAACCATTCTACGATTCTGTGAATAATACATTATAATCAAGGGAGACTTTGATGGAAGAGAGACACAATCTGTAAGGAAATTTATAAGGAAATCTGTGCTATTAGAATTTATAATTAATTATATTAATTTTACTCACAATCTCATCATTTATTTAGAACAGATTAAAAAGTAGTTCCTGAAAGTTTAGTGAACTCCTCATTAGCACTGTTGCATGCTGCACTGAGGATCCTATTTGCTGCCAAGGATGGGAGCTAATTACAATCTGAGAAATAAAATTGCTTTTTTTGGACTAAATACAAGCTGTAGCAATTACAAATAGCATTGTTCAGTGCTTTCAAATAATTATCTTTTTAAAGCTAACTGAGACAGTGTTTCTGTTACGGAGAGGTAAATCAATATGTAGGAATGCTTTGTAATTAACAATTTTAAAAAGAAATGGTTGCTGGCTGGAGATAAGTTGTTGTACTTAGTATCAGGAAAACATAAATAATCTTATTTGTTACTTAACTTAAAAATATACATATCTTAATTTATGGGAAAAACAAAGGCATGCAATAAAAGTTTTATTTAATAACTTGAAGAGCTTCAAAAATTTCTGAGGATGTTTAAGCAATCAATAGGAGATAGTTATGTGCTCTAATGTTTTAAGACCTGTTTTTATTGAAAATATTAGCAATCTTTAGTATCACAGTATCACAGTATCATAAGGTTGGAAAAGACCTTTGAGATCATCGAGTCCAACCTATTACCCAACACCTACACCTACTCCTACTCCTAGTCTAGGTGCTCAAATTGTCTTGCAAGTCTCTGCAAGTAGTGATTTTTGTCAGAGATGTGTGAGACTTAATCAGATATATAAAGAAGTAACAGAAGAGAAATATCTAGGTGACAACAGCAGGTGTGAAAAATGACAATATTTCAGAGCCTCTGTGTTTTCCAGAACTGATTTCTTCAAGCTAGTACCTTAAATTGCTTTTGCTTTCCTTTACTGCTATCAGTAGGGATTCTTTGCAATTGAATTTGAGATTAAAGCTATTGTAAGACATCTTTTCCCCCTAACAGCTTCTAAAGGTTTTTGCTGAGGCACAGGTTTTCTAATGTTCCTTTCATGTCTCATTTTCTCCAACCTGAGAAGAGATTAGCTAGCAGATATTGAGACGCAACATATTGACATCGTTGCAGGTCTTTTAAATGGATTCGTTGTGCGTATATCTGAATAATTAGAACTTGTCACTTCTTTTAACTAGACACAGAAAGTAAGCATCGTAGACTTGGAGGGCACCTGAAAACAAGGAGTACTGAGCTAGGATCTGCTGTCACAGGATCACCTTTGACTGCTGTTCTTCCGGCAAGTGTTTACATGCTAAAATAGATGGTGTCTAAACCACCTTTTGTCTGTTAAATTTTCTTCTGTGCAAGTTATACTTGAAATCTTCATTGACAAATGGTATGAGGCAAAAGTGAACATTGGCCAGTGTTTCGATTTTAATCCAAAAGCAAATCAGGATTGATCAATTGAAGTTCCTAGTTTAGAGTACTCGGAAGATGATGTAATTTATCTTTTTTTCTCCCCAATAAAAACTGCGAGATACAGAGACACTCCAGATATCCCCAGACTCCAGATACACAGTGGGAGCTGTGTGTAGAAGGAAATGCTCAGTGTGGTGACTTTTTTTACCCAAATCTCTAGTTTTCTGTACGTCTTATGAATATTATGTGTTGATTTTAACATGTCATTCACCATATCTGTTTTCCGTCTTGCTGACACTGTTATGAAGATCTTAAAAAGTCCTTTGTCTACATAAAATTCCTTCTTTATCATTCTGCTACTACCTTCCCACGTATTAAACATAATTGTATATTTGTTCTAGTGGTGACTGGTTTTGTAGTGGATTTGTTTTATTTATTTTCTTTGAGGTAGTAACTTGATAGTATATACAGAAGTGCTGGTGGTGTAGATATAGATCTTGTTCCAAATCTGCAATATATAGGAAGTTTGGAAGATGTATTCACAAAGCTGATATTTGAATTAGAGCCCTTATAGTGCTGAATTCATATAGTGACCTTAGCCTGGATCCACATATGATTCTGAGATCCTGATCAAAAGATTCCAATCTGAAGTTTCCATTGTAGCAGCTCTATACTGAAAAATAGTTCTGGCCTAACAAGTTAATTATTTTGGATCTTTTCTCTCTGCATTCCTTAGATGTATTTTTTTATGTTCCTCTGTGAAGTAGTTTATTAAACCAGCTTAAGGATCAGCAATATAAAGTATAATTCTTTAGTGAGGAAGAAGAATCTCTCTATAACAAAATTTTGTTTTTTAGACAACTGGTAAGACAAGTATAGTACTTCCCAGTGAAACTAGGAGAGAACTAGTCAAAGAAGCCAAAGTCACCAAAGAGGAGAGAAGAGCTCAGATAGATGAAAGACACAAGTATTTGATATCAAGATTAGCAGATGGGCTAGGCTTAAGTGAGCAGCAAGTGGAGGAAGCCATTATTTCTGATGACAAGGTAAATATTAATTAAATAATAATAATTATTAAAAATTTCCAGTCTTTTCAAACTGCTTCACGATTAACTACCATGGTAATTCTGTTTTTAGTTTCAACTTACGGAACAATTCTTTGCCCCTAGTGGACTTAAAAAGTTGCTCTTCTTCTACCAAGATGTATTGCAGGTATGTTTCTGTTATTACTTCTGGAAAAGCAAAGTTGTATTTTTTAGAAAAAATCCATGACTGTTGCAAACTTTAGAAAATTTTAATTGAGATTTTTTGCTATGCATGCCAGTGTGGAAAGAACTTGGATCTCCTTGTTTGGATACTGCTATATTGCATTACTTGAAAACTGGAGAATGCCCTGTGGCATAGTTTGATATTGCTCGTTTTCACCAAAGAAAACTTAAAAATGGTAAAGAAAAAAACCAAAACAAAGTAAAAATCCGGACTTCAGAAATGATAAAGATAATTGAGGCAAAGTGTTCACAGTATTCAGAGTTTTAACATAAATAAGCTAACATAAGTATTATAGGAATGGGGAAGTGTCTGTACAAGTACTGTTTTGTCCTCTCCTTTTGGTTTGAACTGCACCAACTCTACTATGGACATGCACTGATTCAAGAGTGTGAAAAATGATGCAGTTTGTTTCTAAATTAAAATGGCTTTGTGTTCAGGTCTGTCCCATTCTGCAGAACAAAATCTTAAGCTTGGAAAACTATAACTGGAAATAAAATAAGGTAGTTGTGGTCTCCAGGATTTATTTTTCTCCCTTTCAATTTTAAGAAAGAGAAGCCTCTTCAGAAAAAGCAAAATAATTTGTTCAGCTTTTACCGAGTGTGTGACATTAGAAAGTGCCAAGCAACCTTGAAATTGCCTAAAATGACTGTTGTTCGCTTCCTGAACTCAGCCCTTTCAGGTTACTCCATTGAGGAGCTATGCTAGGATGAGCTAACTCACTGTGTGCTGGTATTTTAAGCTTGTTAGGGAGAAATAACTGTTTGATAGTGCTTGATCATTAGCTAAGTGCAAGAATGAATTATAGATTCATTGTAACCTATATAAGTTAAAAAAACTTTTGAATGTTATGGAATTGCTTAGAGACTTTCAAAGCACAGAATCAGCTCAGCTGTCAAAACAATTTAATCAGTTTTTCCTTTCACTGGGACTGTGTATGCATATTTCTGGGGTGAATGTGTTGTTCTCTGACTTAAACCAAGATGAAACTAAAAATCTTGAAAATCTTTTCCTTAACTTACAAGCAGGAAATAAATGCCCAGTGTGGGTTAAGTGAAATGTTTCGTTTCTGCATTTACTTTTGTTTTATTTGGGTCTTTTTAATCATTAAAATAAGAATTTATTAAAATTTTCTTGCAAAAGCAGCATAGCATAAAAATAAATGTTTCTGATGAGAAGTGTGAATTCCATCTCTATTGTCTTCCACCCCATTCTGATGAGTCAAGAGACATTAAATTGACTGTTTTGTCAACAGTGTGGTTTCAAACATTTCGGAGAACTGGAGATTATTCAGGGGCGGTATCATACATACCAGCCCTGTTCTTATCCTTTTTTTAGCCAATCTTGGATGTCTGCCTGGGCAGACCATTTGACTGACCTGGCAGGCATGTTTTTACCAAGGTTTGTCAAAGATCCTTTCTTCAGTGCTGCTCAGCTCTCTGTTTTCACGAACTTGGATACATGATGTTCACTTAAGAGTGTGAATAGAGGTTAGAAGATGCTGATTTGGGGAGGAAGTGGGACCCACCACTGTGTGATCATACATCACACGTTTAGTCCAGCAGGAGCTGAACATTTGACTTTTTAGGAAGAGGCCTTTCCTGAAACTTCAAAGAGAAATATACGTGCAGGGTTCTTCCACATTGTTTTCTGTTACATTCTTTGAAGTGTCAACAGATTATTTTCCAAAGTGCATGACAGAAAATTAGAGGGAAGCAGGTCTTTATTAGACATAAACATTTTGTTGTTTCAAAGAGAAGAAGTTGTAGATCTTAGTGAAGAGGGACCATTGGCAGCAAGGCTTCCCAGAGAGAAAGTTTTTCGGAGTGATGTAGGGTTAAAGACATGGGCAGAGAACTAAACCGCTTTGTATTGTTGGCAGGATCTACCTGGAACTGTTGTTGTGAGACCCAGTCACAATTACATTATGTCCTTGCAGACCAGGCACATGAATCTTTCTGCAAGACATCCAGTTTGTTTCCATGGAGGAAGTTGCTCTAGGAAACACTTCAGACTTAATTTCATTATATTTTCTGAGATTTTTTTTCCTTCTTCTTTGAATGTTTTCTGAAAGAATAGGGCTATGAAACTGCTTCCTGCAGACTGTGAGATTCATGCAAAGCTTATTCTCATGATTTCTATCTGGAAATTAATGAATTATTTGGAATTAGCTTGGTTATTATTCACATACTCAAATAGGATGATTTATTAGTATAATAAAAGTTTTTATTTTATTAACCTCTTATTTAATTGCTAGCAGAAGTCTAACGCATCATTGAGGTCAGATGGGTCAACGAATAGTTTGCTTCAGAAGAAGCTATTTATTACCATGGGTTCTACTGAGGTATGGTTGAAAATTTAATTCAGTTACATTTGAAATGTAAAATATTGAAAAACCATAACAGTTGTGCAGTGTTAAACAGCTTTATGTAACTCTTGGATACATACAGACATATTTAGTCCATGTACACAGAATGCAAGATCTCCCAATATTTCTTGAGCTGGAGTTGGAATTCACCAGTATAAAAGCAGTGATTAATGGACTTGACTGTCTCAGAGGAGAGCAGGTCAAATAAACCCTTGTTAAAATTCCAGATTGTAACGTTTTTATTAACTGCATGTTTAAGTATTTTCCAGTGCTTATGCACTTCTAGTTTAAAAGTGCAGTTCTTCAGTGGTTTTGTATTTCCTTTCACGTAATAATAATGCACATTACTCCAAAAATACTTTTAATAATTCCTTTTTCTCATTCAAAATCTTATAACACCCTCCTCACTGTAATGTCTAAGCATTATTTGAGAATGTATTTAGAGTAGTCATTGAGATTTCCAATTAATTCCCTTTCCCTTTCCCTTTCCCTTTCCCTTTCCCTTTCCCTTTCCCTTTCCCTTTCCCTTTCCCTTTCCCTTTCCCTTTCCCTTTCCCTTTCCCTTTCCCTTTCCCTTTCCCTTTCCCTTTCCCTTTCCCTTTCCCTTTCCCTTTCCCTTTCCCTTTCCTTCCCTTTCCCTTCCCCTCCCCAGCAATCGGGTGTACCATATACAGTTTTCTTTGAATAAGGCATGGTGATGTCTTCCCCCTACTCTCACCCACAATGAGCTTGTATTAACCTTTTTGCATCAGAAAAAGACATAGCCAAAGAATTCTTTCTTGCTTTTGGAGAAGTGATGTTCATTCCTCTGCCAATTGGACCAATTGGAATGGCTTTTCAACTTTTTTATTATTAGGATTCTAAAATGAATACAGAGGAATATGTCATCTGACAGCTCTCATACAACGGTTGCTGGTGGTCAGGGAACACAAGAGGAATGGAGCCCAGGAAGCAGCATAGCTCACAAGCTCTCCCTTGAACTGCATTTTCTTGGTAGAGATGCAATACTGGACTGGTCTTCCCAGAAAGGCGTTTTTTGTGTTCTTATGTCAGATGGAGTAACAAAAAGTAGAATTTCATTGGGAGGAAGGGATTTTCAAATATCTAGTTCACTACCTTTTAAGTAATTAATTTTGTACAGTTTTGTTTTCAGCACATTTTAATGTTGTTATGTAAATTGCTTTTACTGTACACGTCTGTTCTTTTTAACTGTATGCATTTTGTCCTTTTTGCAGAACTTTACAGGAACTTGTGCATTTTTCCTAAGGACATCAGATAAAGTTATAACTGCATCAAATGTTTCCCAGGTCAGACCAAAATCATGCAGTGTTTGCAGTGTAGTCAATATTATCTTAGACCTTTATTCATGCAACTGGAATTAGAAAAAGAAGTGTGCTTTCATCACAATGTCTAGTTCTGTGTTTAAGAAATGTTCCTTTTCCTCTGAATAAGTATTTATTATAAAGTAATGTTCTAATGATTTGGAAACTGGCTACTGCAATATTATTAAACCCAGGATTTTAATTAATAACAACTTGTTATTAATCAGTCATTTATTAAATTTTCATGGCTATAGGGAATAAAGCCTTAAACAAGGAGATTTGCTTTTAATTAACAAGCTTAATTATGGAAAAGCTGCACTTAAATAACTGTATCTTTTAAACTTTTAAAATTAAGATCGTACTCGAAACTAAAATTTAGTTTTCCTTCCCCTGATAGTTTTAGTTGTCCAACCCACAGCAGACTGGAACTAGATGATCATTTGCTTTTTAACTATTTTTACAAATACCAAACCCAGGGGTGCAACAGTAATTTCTAGGCTTCCTGTTCTTGCACCCTGTTAGTCCTGCCGTGCTGCTTCAGTTGGTTACCTGCAGGGACTGTTATGTAGCTGTTCTCAAATGTCACTCCTTATGTGAGGCAACAGTTTTAGATGCTGTAGAAGGTAAAACAAGCCCTAATTTTCAGCCACTTTTCCCACTGATGAGACTTGGACCTCAGGCTCAGCCTGGTTTGACAAGTTTTGGTTTATCCTGAAGAGCTATATAGGAACAGTTGGAAGGAGAACCTCCTAGAAATAAATGGATTTATCCCCTATTTCTCAAGAGGAACAACTGAATCTTCAGCACCCTGTGGAAAGAAATGGCTCAGTTTGGATGTCAACCTTGCCCTGGAGTTCCAGAAGTCTTGAGAGACTTAATTTCCCCTGTCTCACCCTACCTGCAACAAATATAAACACTGTGTTAGGGGAGAAACTGGTGTTGTTAAAAACATATGAAAGGGGAAAAAACAGAGGTCAATTCATTTTTTCATTACCATTTCTTTGTTAGCCTTCTGTCTTTTCCTTCTACTGTTTTTTTCTAGCACACCCTCTTGCAGAAGGTCATTGCCTCCCAGGAGACTTGTTTCGACATGCATGGTCTTCCTCGTAAGCACTTCTTCAAGCAGAATACCTTGATTGTCATCCATAATTTCTTCACTTTTTGAGAAAGAGCTTTCTACCATGCATACTCTAGTGGGATTGTAATACTGTAATATTGTGAGGATGTAGTATTCCATCTGTGCCTAACAAATAATTGTCTTAGATGCTTTTCTTTTATGTGCAAATAGGGAACTAGCAAGAAAAAAATTAACCAAGTCAATAATCAAGATAGCCAAGAATGGCAAAGGCTCTACAAAAATAATTTGTAGTTGTTCTGAAAACATGCTAGAATTGCTGTCTTTCAATAGGCAAAAAGCTGTGAGTAGGTGCTTCTAGGGCAGAACTCGGTACGCTTTCCCCCTTATCAGTGAAGCATTCAGTATGATGAAGGTAAAATCAGTCTATGTTTGTATAGTTCAGAAGTTCTGAATGAGACCCTCTCCTTGTTAAAAGAGACATACCCAGAGCCAAAATGGCTGGGCAGTAAGGGTTGTAGAAAGCACATGTATATTTGTAAGCAAAGTGCCAGTAGCAGAAAAGCCAATCAGTCCATAAGTGGTTATTGTTGGGAAAAGATGCAATGCCTCACTTCTTCTGATTAATGTTTTATGTTCTACAGTAAAATCCTACTCACTGGTACTGTCTCTTCCTGTCCTCAGCTTCAGCAATTCACTGCTTCTTGCTTCACATGAACTAGAATACACTAGAATAACCTATTTCAGCTGGAAGTGACCTACAAAGATCATCTAGTCCAACAGCCTGACTGCTTTAGGGCTGACCGAGATAAGCATGTTGTTAAGGGTATTGTCCAAATGCCTCTGAAACATTGACAGTCTCAGGGCATTGACCACCTCTCTAGAAAGTCTGTTCCACTGACCACTGTCTCGGTAAAGAAATGGTTTCTAAGCATTAGTTAATTAACAATGGACTGGAGAGAACTGTACCACTGAAAGAGGCATTTCTTGTCTGATATATTTGTTGTCCTTTTTGAAGCTTGGAAGCTATTCCTCTATGAGAGAAATACAGACATATAATTGTCTTAAGATTAATTAATGCATTGGTGTTAAATGGTTAATTTCAATTTGTTGTTGGAGTGTTGCTGCAATATGGGAGTGACTTTTCTGATGACTTAAACTTAAGGATAAGTCCTGTAATTTCTGACTGAATTTTAGTCTATATCCAATCCAAGTTCAGTAGCTGGGATTCAATATCCTCATGGAAGCTACACAGTTATCGGTTGTATATGTCTACCATGTGTTTGAATTTCACTCAAATAGTATAATGTTGCAGAAGTTTACATACACTCTGCTAATTTTTGTTTTTTGTTTTTTTTTTTTCCTGAAGGAGGTTAATTTTGGCATTTTTGATTGTACTAATGGAGATATCCTTCAGGGCCTGGAATTTTTCTTGTCCCAAATCATGATACCAGCACTTAAATCCCAGCAGGTAATCAAATAGCTAGTCTTTTTTTCTCAAGAACATGTGGAATTAAGGCAAGATGCTGCTGCAGTCCTGTTTGTGCATCAGGTGAACTTAAAACAGTGGATACAAAAATACAAGTCTAATATAGACTTTTATGGGAGTCATGCAATTTGTATGTAACTGAAAGTCATATAGTTATTGTTTATTTTCAAGCAATAGCACCAGCTGTAATGCTTGTGACAAAGAAGAACATAGCATTAGAAGCCATACTAAGGTAAAACTGTGATGACCTAATTAAAACTAGATTAAGCCTGGTTTGAAAGAAGTGTGAGGTCCTTCTGGCAGCACAAGGGATCAGTCCATGATTTTATTCTAGAACGTGGACAGCAAGCTCTTTAGCACAGGCAGTGTATCCAGCTTTGTTGAGTTGTTCTCAAGTATCACAGTTGGTTCTGCTGCCTCTAGAAGTACACATTCAGAGGTAAAAAATACAAATAAGCTCAGTGTCTGTCAAGAATGATGGTATTGTATGCTGTTACCATATGCTACCATTTTCTCTCACTAAGGAGGAGGAAGGGAAATCAGAGTCTGTTATCTCTGTTCAGTGAGCGCCAAATCAGAAAGAAAAAAAAAGAGAGCAGTTCAGCATGTAGATAGTGAGAGCAGGCAGAGACTTTTATTTCTTGAGAGCCTCTCACTTGTTTGTCTGTTCTTGTCTAACAGGATAATTAAATCAATACACACTTTAAAGTATTTATGTTCTAGTACAGATGGATATATTTTAAAGGGCATACTGATAAATCTTTATATAGTGCCATAAATAAGAAATAACTTTGTAATGAAAAATAAGATAACTTCTGTGTTCAGAACTGTGATTTTCTTTTTTTCTTAAATCATAAATCAATCAGAACTGGGGTGCTGTGAAAGAAGGCTTGAAGAACAGCCAGATACAAGACTTTCTGTATTCAGTGGACAAATTTGTGGGTACTTTGTCATCATCAAGACAGAATATAGATGATAAAATTCAACTCACAAGAGTGGATATTGATACTTATATCAGCAATTTACAGAATCCAACTGACTACATAACTGCAGGTTAGTAATCCCTGTGGGAAAGCAAATGCAGTTATGCTGTTTATAAAATAAATGTTATGTCATTAGTAAAAACTTACTTTGAAAAATGAATTTATCTTCCCTGAGCTCCATACATTTTTCTGCTTACTCTTGCCAGATTTCTGACTGTGTAATCATAAAATCATCAATCATTTTCCCATGCTTTAGTTCATAGAGTAGGTAGTTCCTCAACGGTATGCAATGACCTATATCCCTCCTACTTCGCTGGCCCAGTAGTTGCTGAGTGAAGCCATCTACTAGTGTGTGAACTTCGTTTTCTTTGATAATGGGGAAATCCTATCCAATATTAAGTCTTCCTCTGAGAGCTGTGAATCAAAACAAGACGTGTTTATAAAAGTTTATATATATACATAGATGTTATACGTAAAAAAAGAAAAGAGTAGTTTTGTCTCTTTCCAACATTTCTTATCACCACCTGGATATTTGGAGTGAAATAATGCCAAACCAGTCAATTCTTCTGAAATCCCTCTAAACCCTATGTGAGCCTATGGCGTGACAGCTTCCACAGAACTGGTGACTTTTATGAGCCAATAACGTTATATAGCTGGACAAATTGTTAGATCCATTTACTAGTACAATCTCCACAAGCCATAAATGTAATGCACCAAATGAACTGGATTCTTTCAGTTGCTAGGGCAATCTAAAAGACATGCTGACTTATAAATTATAGGGGGTTGGTGGCTATTAATAATGGTGTCCATTAGGTGATGCTTTTAATGTGGAATAGGCTACAGTGGCAGAAAGAGAGACATGTGAATTAAGCCTTTACTTATGAAATACAAGCAGAAAAATATACATATCATAATAGTTAATGCATTTATTGGAGCTTCGAAACAGGATTCTCCCAAAACTGTATAATTGTATTTTTTCGTTATGAACTCACTGAGTTTTTAACTGTTTCCATTGTAAAGAATATGCAATAGTAACAGAGTAGGTAGATAAGTGTGTGCATGTTTTTGTTACAGTCTTAATCTTTCCCTGTTGTTGGTCAGTGTTTTGTATATACTCAGTATACTGAGTCTCAGCTTATGTTTCACAAGGACATTTCACTTCTGTAGTTAAAAATTTGTATTTATTTCTTGTTACTAATGTGACTATACCATTCTGTCATTTCGAAGGTAGTAACATGGAGGTCACTGAGAAACTTGAAGAAGTGGTCATGATTTGGATCAAACAGATCAGACAAATTTTAGTGGCGAGTGAACAAATAAGAAGAGAAGCTGATGACACTGGTCCATCTGCCGAGCTGGAATACTGGAAGGCAAGAATGTCATCATTTAACAGGTTAAATCCCTGCATTATTTCTTGCAGAGTCGAAAAAAACACTTTTGAAAAATAAATGTAAACTTTAATTCCAAAGAGAGTATTAACTATGTTTTTTTCTTCAAAGCCTTTTAGATGAGATAAAGAGTTCAAGAGTAAAGAAAATTATAAATATTCTTCAGGCGGCGAGATCAAAGACATTAAAGCAGTGGAAAGAGCTGGTAATTACTATGTTTTAAACGAGCAGAGTACTGTATTTGTAATACATTCAGAACTGAACACAATGCTAAAAATAGTTTTGAGTGTTTATGCTGGTTTTGTACTGTGTTTTTTTTTATCTGTTTGTTGAAACATAACACTGATGACTGAAGTTAAGTAGATAACTTGAAAATGCTTCTGTAATGCGCCTTTCATTAAGATAGTGGGTGAAAATGTACCTTGTGCAGGCCAACTGTGAAGAAGTCTTAAAGTTCATTATATTATTTTTAGAATTACTGACAGCTGGCTTTTTCTAGCATAAGTGCTACTTCAGATAAGTTGATGTCTGTAATGTAAACTTATAAGTCAAAATTGTGGGTAAGTCAGACAATAAGTTGTAGACCAATCAGACCTCCCAAAACCACCAGAATGTAGATATTTTATTTGGGACACGGCAACCCTGGACATACAAACAGACTGGGGAGTGAGAGGCTGGAGACCAGCCCTGCCAAAAGGGATCTGGGGCATCTGGTCGATGGCAAATGTAACATGAGCCAGCAGTGCACCCTGGCAGCCAAGAGGGCCAACTGTGTCCTGGGGTGCATCAAGCACGGCATTGCCAACCAGTTGAGGGACGTTTTTGTCGCTCTACTTTGCACTGGTGTGGCCCCACCTTGAGTATTGCGTGCAGTTTGGGGTGCTGCAGTGTAAAAAGGACATCAAACTACTGGAGAGTGTCCAGAGGAGGCCACAAAATTGGTGAAGGATCTAGAGGGGAAATCGTATGAGGAATGGCTGAAATCACTTGGTCGGTTCAACCTGGAGGAGACTGAGGGGGGACCCCATAGCTGGTTAGTGTTTCCTTACAAAGGAAGGAGGAGGAGCAGGTGCTGATCTCTTCTCTCTGGTGATCAATGATAGGACTCAAGGGAATGACAGGGAGATGTGCCAAAGGAGGTTTTGGTTGGATATTAGGAAAAGCTTCTTCACTTGGAGGGTGGTGGAGCACTGGAACAACTCCCCAGGGAAGCAGTCATGGCACAAAGGCTGACAATATTCAAGAAGCATTTGTCAATGCCCTCAGGCAAATGGTGTGAATGTTGGGGTTGTCCTATGCAGGGACAGGAGCTCGACTCGATGGTCCTTGTGGGTCCCTTCCATCTCAGGTCATTCTGTGATTCTGCATTCTGTTTTGAAAACAGACTGGGAAAACAATGTCACTTTAGCAAGCTTTTTATTTTGTGCTTAACATATTTACAGACTTTTATGATAAATGGAATTTGAATGAGAGTGTCTGTACAGAGTCAGTACAAGCCAAGGATGATGAACTACGTTTCTTTCTTCATACAGAACTGCCTGCTAAGTCCTGAATTGTTCCACCTGTCGTGAACAGAAGGATATAAAAGCATTAGTTGTGAACTTATTTTCCTTACCAAATGTTTATTAAAAAATGGTGGGAAACATGCCGTTACATTTCAGGGATCTTGTCTAAGATCTGTAGGATGGGTATCATGCTAAAACCTTTTTAAAATGTAAGTTGGAGTATCAGAACCATACTACTGTACCTCCATCAGGAAAGAAAAACTTTTAAGGATCTAAGTAAGGAATTCTTCTAAATTACATACAAAATGTTACTGATTGCCAGGTAGATCTTACCCATTTTTGCACGTAAAAGCAGTTATTTCTTGTGTAAAGAGGGAATGGCTTATTTGAGAGAACTTCTGAGAGAAATTGTTTGCAAGATGGAATGAGTCATGGTCTTGTGGTAGCATGCACTGTAAAAGCATGCACAAGAACCTGCTACGTAAATTTTAACAGTATTAATTCTATTTTTTTCTCTCTCTTCAGGATACTAATATAACAATTGCTGCCAATGAGGCTAAAGACAACGTGAGATATTTATATACATTGGATAAGTTTTTTGGTCCACTTGCCAGAGCTTCACCTGTGAGTAGTACTCTAAAGGCACTTAACATGAAAATTACAAAGGGAAAGGGAAAGGGAAAGGGAAAGGGAAAGGGAAAGGGAAAGGGAAAGGGAAAGGGAAGGAAAAGAAAGGCTTTTGCTGCTGAAAGAATGATATTTCTCCTTTCAGTATTTAACTCTTATGCTTAATGATTAGTGGACAGCTTAAGTCCTTTGGCATTAGTGAATTGAATTTACAGATTTCGAATAAACCAGAGATGATACTACTTTTTGTGCAGGAGGCAGTTGTCATTCCAGAAGATAACTGAAGGGCATGAGGAAAATAAGCAGAAGATGGTGTTTTTCCAAACTGATATCAAGCTCAATTGTCTTTGTGAATTTCGGCCTTTATGTATGGTATTTCTTCCTATCTCCATGCTTCAGTTAGCAGTTGCTCATGATTGTTTTAACACAAATATCATAAAATGATAGGCCTTCAGTTGAGCTTCAGTCAGGCAACTTCTACTTATTTTACAGGTTGAAGCGTTTATTTCTTTGCAGCTAGCACATATTTACTGTTTACTCAGATTTCAATTTTAAGTGAGAGCATAAATTTTGAAGATACAGTCATGGATCAAAACTGTCTAAGATTACATGGTTCAGATGATTTACACATTTTTTAAATGTCATTTTCAAAGCTTGAACTCTCTTTGAATCCATAGTGCTATTTTACACTGCTTTCTTTCTGCAAATAGTCACCATTCTGCCATATTGGATTTGCCTTTTAGATACCATAGATTTTAATCCTTTTCTAGACCAGTCACTGTTGCTTGTTCTGGGTTCTCAGTATATCTGGCTTGCATGTATTTCTGCGGAATCTTTCTGTGTGGCAGAAAACTATGGTTCAGTATCCTCAGTAAGAGAGATTTTTGTTGCCTTGCCTCTTTCTTCTAGATTTCTCTTCTTCTCAGATCTGGGCAAAATGAACAAAGGCCTACTTTCTTCTTCTTGTCCATCCTACAGCAGGGAAGCTCTTTTGTAGCAGTGTATGAATAATTTTCCTCAGGTAGCATATTCCTTTACAAAGCAAGCTACAGCACCTTTATATATTGGAGGCCCAGGCCAAAAAGGCTACAGGCTCTGTTTTTCCTCTGGAAAATACCACTCTGGAAGATGACCTATTCATTTATTCATTACCTATTCCTCTTTTTTTTTCTCTTAGTCATAGTGTATTTGCTCCAATTCATAATGAGATGTCCACAAGAACAGTGTGTTACAATCAAAAAGATGTTTGTCCACTGACAAATGTATTCCCAGAGCGGTCACATTTTCCGTTGTGTTAATTTTTAGGAGATTCCAATTGATGACTTTCTGATTTTCTCTTGTTGTAGGTAACAATGATGGAACATGTACCCAGTTTAATGAATACTGTCTTTATGATCTACTGCACATCACCATATTACAACACATCAGAGCGCATGACATATCTTCTTCTTAAAATCACGAATCAAATGATTAACACATGCAAGACATATCTACGTGAAGGTGTTTCAAAAATCTGGGATCTAGACAGGTGATAGAATGTTAATAATTTCATCTTCTTTTGTTGACACTAGACGTAAAATTATAGATTAGTCAAGATTATTTAAAGTCAAATATAAGTAACCCCTTTCCTCCTGCCAGGCACTGATTCCCATGTTAATTTTAAGCTTGTGACTACTCATTTTGTTTAAAATCAAGTACTCTGCAAAACCAAATTTGTTATGTGCTGTGAAAAAACCCTATTATTGAAAAGCCTGAATATATATGGGTAGACAATACTTGATATTTTGTCCCCATGTCTTTTTTTAGACCAAAACACACTTAAGAAATTAGAACTAGGGGCTAAGGTTCTTCATAAAGATGCTCTGAGGACAGACTGGCAAAGTTCTATCTAAGATTTATATTTTGCTGTTAGTGGACAGGAAAGTCAGTTTGAGGAAGGAGACAATGCATTCCAGGACTAGAATCACAGTTTGATTGTATTCTGAGGTGAGGTGTTTGGAGGATGAGAGGATGGGACTCAGACTTGTATTTTCTGAGTATTCTGTGGAGAATGCTGTATGAGCAAACAAATGAGGAGTGTTAATGGTGCCAATGAGGCACCTTAAATTTAAAACGCTAGATTTACTGTAAGATTGCTAGTTCGGGCATGCCCAAGACTAGTTTTGTTCAGGTATGTTGTTCTTGTTACAGATATTAGTATAGCAACAGTCCTGGTTTTCAGAAAATGTTAGGCACTACGTAGAAAATTAACAAAAAGTTTGCATCAGCTCTAAGAAACTTGCAATCTAAAACACAGGAAAACTTGCAGTCTGAAACTTAAGAAGCGAATAGTGAGATGGGGGGAGGAAAGAGGAATGGAGAAACCACAGCGATCATGCAGTGTTGATCAGCTCTAATGACAGTGTTTTGACCAAAGCTTGTGATGCCCTTGCCAAGAAAACCAAAGGAAATATTTCAAAGAAGGGACAAGTTAGCTGCTTTATGGCTACTTGCAAGGAACTGCCCCCAAGTGCTACATACAACATAAATGGAAGCACAGAGGTGTTTATATGAAACATAACAAGAGGATGGTGAATGCTAACGTCATTGGCAGAGCAAGTGTATCTGAAGATTGAGAAGCTTAGTAGAGATAGTCTAGGAAAAACACATACTATAAGAACAAGTCAATTATTTTCATGCAGGAGAGAAGGCGGGAAACCACGGGGAGGGATTAAGATGAGCATGACACCTAAAGTTATCAACTAGAGAAATAATGATTGGAATAGTCTCTTGAAAACATATAATTGGAGCAAGATTATGTTTACTGAGGTGAGAAGGAAAAGGTATTAGAAGCTTCATCGAGACATAGACAGTCAGGATATCTGTGCTTGAATTCCAGCGAAGTCAAAGGGAACACTGAGGTGTCAGGCTAAGAGGCATACAGAAGATGGGATATGACCAAACTGCAAGCATTCAGTAGCCAGGAGTTACCTGGTGTTAAGTTGTTTCTGGACTATGCTGTGAAAGATTTGATTTGAAGACAATAAAGCTTAACTAAAAATAACCAATCTAGATAACGCAACTAAACCAAAACCTATTAGTGTAATCCTCGTATTTTGATTTTTTTCAGGTAATGTATAATTTTATGTTCCTATTTTGCAAAGTTGCATGTCTGAACAAAATGTTCTATATTTATCTATAGTCTTCTGAAGACCTCCTTAGGGTAATTTTCTGTCTCGTGTGCTTTCCTTCCTCAGGCAAGAATTGCTAAAGAGGATACAACAATGCATTTCCCTCAAGGAACAGTACCAAACATCCTTTCAGAGAATAAGGGAGGAGCTAAAGGAAAACCGAAGTGACAGGCAATTTGATTTCAGGTAGATAATTCACTCTAATATTGAATCATATTCATTTATACAATTTATAAATGAGATGCTGTTATATCTTCTGGCTACCATAAAAGCTAAATAGTCAATTAAAATGTGATGTTAATTATAATCAAAACATGACTTCTTTTTTTTTTCTATTCAGGAATAAACCAGTGACAGGTTTTTGCCAGTCACTTATTGATTTAGCAGATGTCCAAGGGGACTTCAGGGGAATTTATACATGTGTTAGTTAAATACATGTGTTTATATATGGTCTGAAATCTCAACAAATTTGAATAATGGATATAAGAAAAAAGACTCCAGGGGAATTTAGTCAGCTTTTGGCTAGGCTGTCTATCACAATGGCAAGGGGAGTTGTACCTGTATTGGTTCTTATAGCATGGGGCATTCCGTAGTATTGTACATTCACATTTTCAATGTCTTATTTAAAGAAGTAACTCCTGTGAAATATGGTAAAGACTTTTAATTGGCATATGGAAGGATTAAGCATTTTCTGGTTTATATGCATTAGTTTAAAATGATTTTTTACTTGATGTGTAATTATTACAGCATAGATTTTTTTTTTTAAATGTGAAGCTTTTTTGTGAGTTAAATATATAAAATACGTTAGATTTGCATAACAATCCCTCTGTTGCTTTTTTATTGTTAGTGAAAACTATATATTTGGAAAATTTGATAAATTCTGTAAACGTTTGGAGAAGATTTCAGATATGAGCAATATTATGGAAAGCCTCTTAGAGCTCCAGCGTATGAAAATAGAAGGTATTGAAGAGATCAGTACTCATTACCAGAGTATTGCTACAAACACCAAATCCAAACAGTATGATGTTCTGGATCACAGAAAAAAAGAGGTACATACATTCAGCAATTGTCTGACAATCACTTCCTTAATGCTGTGCTTTTCTTTAATTTTCCAAAGAAAATTAAATTTTTTTACAATGCCTACATGTATTTTGCTATGATAATAATACTTGCCTATCTTTAATACAATTTGAAAGTATTTGGGTAAGTGGGAATTTTTTTGTTCCAAATATTTTTGTTGATTTTTGATAAACTAAGTTTTGTGTAATTTTGCAAACAACTTTTCCTGAACTTGTTTTTTTTGAGATGCGTATATTGTGAACTGTAGACTGAAAACAAATTCAGGCAGGTCAATGCATTAAATAAAATTTCTCTAGCTGTAAGAGTTACTTGGTATTAATACTTAGTAGAATAGTGAAAGCTGCTTTAGTAAAGACAATGAAGGCACTTAGATGAACAGTTTAGAGGGAGAAGTGAATGGTATCACCCTCAACACTGAGCAGGGTGGTAAAAACTAAAGTGACTTTTCAAGTGCTTCACACTCAGGTTTTAATACATTCTTTAAATGCTAGAATTGAGATGCTTTTTTTTTTTTTTAAGCTGTAGCTTGCTTGCTTTTCAGGATTAATAGCCTCACAATGTAAGTGCTAGGAATGTTGACTTGCTCTTCTGTCTTCCTGAAATGTAGCTTGCAACTGTCAGGAACTTTTCTTTAAATATTTAAGTCTACAGTACCTTTGACTTTCTTATAACTGGCTGATGGCTTATATTTCTGTAATCTTTGTAATACTGTGTGGTTCTTTTCTGAAAGAGAACGTTTACTATTATCTGGAATTTGGAAATGTTTAAAAATTATGTGGCTTTTCTACACCTAAATGGTTGGAACAACATCTATTATGAATTATCTTCCAAAGATTGTGGAGTGTTTTCTTCAAGAGGAAGTTTGCATTGAACTCTTTTTGTATGTCCTCAGTATTGTAGACTTTTAAGAAAGAAATCTTACAGATGAATAACCCAGTTACTTCTAGTTAGGAGCTGCCAAATTTGGTAGCCCAATAGAGGTGAGGCTATCACAGTTCCAAGTCCCTAGGTCCATTCAGCTGCAAGGCTGACCGTGTAATTCCCAATAGGCATGCATGAGCACATGCACACAAGACATTTATACACAGGTCTGGCCACACAGCTCAACACAACCTGAAAACACAGCAATTATATAACTGCAAACAGTATTAATGGCCCATCCTGTACCTCTCTGATTGAGCAGGAGAAAAGCCTGTTAGCAAAAAACATATATACATGGGTCCTTTTAGTCTTACACAGTCTATCCAATAACTGGCTCTTGGATAACCAGGTCTCTGACAGTTTCTAGACTTACAGCCCCACTACAGTTGCTGGTACTCAGACTTAAATACACTCATGAGCAGACACATGCACTACGGGTCCCTCCAGTAACTTGTCTTAGGCAATCAGTCTACCCTATACTTTGCCCCTGGATCCCCTTGCTCTCCTGTTTACTGGCACATATACAAACAGCTCTTTCTTGTAGTTGGTCCAGACTTACAACCTCATCAGTAGTTGACCTTCAGGTTCTATTGTCTCTGGTAGCTGGCTTGGGCCTCCTGTTCCCAACTCTTAGCCAGCTCTTAGACCACTCTGGTTTCTTCAATATCGAGCTCAGACTTATGACTGCTCTGGTACTTGGTCCCCAAGCCTCTGTCCTATTTGCTGCCTAGTCTGGCTTGGTGTTCTTCAGCCATTATATGACATACACACCCACAGAGTATGCACATGCTCCAGTGTCTCCTGTTGCTGTGATCCATGGTTCCTGCTCTAATTGCTGATGCTTAGACCTCAATACGCTTCAGTCTTCCCTGTTTCTGACTTTACTGGTGCACAGGCCCCAGTGATCCATGGTCTCCATAGAACCATAGAATGGATTGGGTTTGAGGGGAGCTTTAAAAACTCTACCATAAGCAGGGACATCTTCAACTACATCAGGGTACTCACATCCCAATCCCACCTGACCCTGAACACTTCCAGGGATGAGGCATCCACAACTACTCTGGGCAACCTGTTCCCATGTCTCACCACCTTCAGTGTAAAACATTTCTTCCTTATGTCCAATCTAAATCAATCCTCTTTTGGGCAGATTTAAAACTGTTACCCCTTGTCCTATCAGTGTAGACCTTGGTAAAAGTCTCTCTTCATCTTTCTTGTAAGCTCCCTTTAGCCACTTCCACTCTGTCTTTGGTACATACACTCCCATACACCCTCAAGTACACAGAAGAAAATTTTCACCCATGAAAATGGCTAGAACTGGAGACAAGTGAGAGTAGACTAGTAAGATAGACTGTTCCATCAGGTGCAGGGCAAGGCCAGACAGGTCTACTGACCAGCAACCTGTTCACATGTGACTGACTCCTTTATTCCCATTATGCCTCAATTTTTCCACTCTTGTTCCTCCCGCAAACCACATTGATCCTTGCTTTTTCTTCTTCCCTAAATCCCATATGGTTTAGTATAGTCCCAAAATGCTCTTCCCTGGTAAACCATAATGAGTCCCTTATCTCCTAAGCAATAATCTCCCTTAACCTGTAATGTGATCTAAAAAGCCTGCCAGTTTTCTCATCTTGGTGGGTTTCATACCTGGACAGTGAGCTGAGCGCTCTCGTATGGCAGTGCTGGGAGTAGCTGATGAGTGTGCTCCGTTCACTCTGATTAGGTTATCATATTTCCTATGCCTTTCCTTGTTCCTCTGTTCTCCTTTGTGTTCACAAAGATGAGACTTCAATCACATAATGTAAGACTTCTTTTTTTTTTGTTTATTTTGCTTGGAATATAAATTCCTTTGTTACTGGTGTTGTCCCTGTTCTCTTTTATTCAGTGCTGAACACATATACTGGTCAGAGAAAGTAAATTCCCCAAAAACTTCAGGGAAAGTACTTTGTACAAAATGAAAGCAACACTATAAATGATTTTGTTTTTCTTTTATCCTTTTCTAGTTTGAAAAAGATTACCTTGAATTTAAGAAACAAATTGCAGAATTGTATGAATCCATACAAGAATTTGTGGATTCCTGGTTTGCGAAGACCGTAACTGTAAGTAATATTACAACTGTAACTAATATTACAAATGCAAACCCCTTGTTCTAGTGCTCAGAAAAGCTAAGTACCAACAGCTCTTACTGGACTCCTTTACTACTGCCAGTGCTCAGTATTGTGCTGTTGGTTGCCTGAGATAATGTAGGAGGACATCAGGCCTATTAGAAATCTTCTAAAAATCCCTTGCATAAGTGCTGGAAATTGTTATTCGGTGTTACTTGGTGCAGGTTTTATGTTCCATCTTGCCTTACTAGTCCTATAGCCCTGGTTTTTTTAAGTTTATTTGTTTTCATCCTGGTGTTCCCCATGCTTCCTTTTGCACCTATTGGACTGACAGGAATAATGAAATTGGTTTTGCTATCTATTACCCTAATGTCAGTACTTTTCTTTGGTTCAGGCCCTGATCTTGATATCAGATGTTAATGAAGTATCAGTAATGGTGTAGGTGTTGTACCACAACTGTTTGCAGAAAACAGAATGAAGGCTTGAAGTCAGAGAAAATGTAAATATTACATTATACTGTAGTGGTAGTGGTTTCTTGGTTTGTACTGTGGTAAATATATTCTACATAGGACAAAATATGAAAGTAAAATTCACTAACTTGTGTGGATAGAGTTTTCTGTGTTTCTTAGAAAACATCTTACAAACTTACCTAACGTAAATTTAAAAAACAGTTTATGAACAATTACCTTTTGAACTATTAACGTCTTCTGCAGTAAATTCTCCATCCTCCTTTTCAGACTGAACAGATGCTGGGACTTCTGATGAAGCTTGAACAAGTAGGAGAAAATCGCATTGATCTTGATGAGAAGTATACCGTTGTCCTTCAGAAATACAGCCAAGACTTAGAGTTTGTTCGACAACTCTATCAGAAGCAAAAAGAAAATCCGCCTATCCCACGTAATATGCCACCAGTAAGGATGAGATAAATGAGAGCTAAAAATGACTGTGGTTCTTGACTATTTTTAAGTTAATGGAAGTTTAATCTCATATCTTCTGTGTTTTAGGTAACAGGGAAGATTATGTGGGCTCAGCAGCTGTACAGAAAAATTGACCATCCGATGACATTCCTTAAAAAGAAACCCACACTTTTGAAGGTTGGAAATTAGAAAAGGGGGATTTATGCTAAGCTTTCAAGAACGTTATTAATAGACACATGATTTATTTTTATACTGCTAAGATCGCTTTTCCAGCAACTTGTGTTCAAGCTTATCCAACAGGATAGGTGTTAGTGTTTGCTCCAGGATTTGAATTCCTTTTTTTTCAGCAGTGTTATTCTGTGGCTGAGGAAAGCAACTTCCCTTGAGACATTAGGCTGATAACTTAGGCTGGTACTTTTGTCTCTTCTGGAGCTCGACTCGTGTTAATTCTGATAGCAGCACTGTTGGCTGTGTACCTAAGCTTAGATCCTTCTGTCTGCTATGCTCTGTAAAGAAGAGAACTGAGAACTGAGATATTTAAACTCAAACACTAGCCACACTTCAGGAAAGAGTATAATTTTTATAGCTTTCTCAGTGGGGCATCAGTGCCTTGTATAGGTCATAGTATAGACTTTGTTTTGTGGGCAAGACTGGGAGGGAAAATCAGGAAGAATTATGTTGTGTAGAGCAGTTAAGTACTTCTTAATAATCGAATTCTTAGATATATTTCTGTTTCTGTGTCTTACCTTATCTCTGAAACAGCATACCTTAAAGCTTCCTGTTTGTTTTGTTTTCCTAATGGTGGTGAGAAAAAGCCTAGTGGAGGACATTTCTACTATGTTCAACTCATTGAACTGATTATTTTCCTCGCTTTTTTTTTGTATTTAATTACAGACACTTGAAATGAAAAAGGTTGTTAAAAGCTACAATCAAATGGCTGCAGTTCTTTTGGAATTTGAACTTCTTTATCATAGAGCCTGGTGCACGTTTGCTGACCAGGCTAGAAATGCTCTGTGTACTTCCTTACTTGTCAGGCACCCAGAAACCAAGGTAAATGTAATTTATACTTTGTATTGTTGTTGCATTGTTTAGTATTACATATGCTTTTTAAATCATGGATAGACAAGTACAGCATTAAAATAATTTTAATAAGGTTAAAAAAATGAACTACTCAAATAGTTTTGTGGGTTTTTTTTCCTTTTTGTCTATATTTATGGTACAGACTTCATCATGTCTCTTCTTCGTAAGGCTCCTGCCTCATTCAGGGCACAAAAGAGGCAGTAGCCATCAAATACATATCTAATATTGACTTATCTACATTTTTTAGATACTGTTTCAATGTTAACCAAAATTTTAGTGAAGAAAGGGATTTTTAATTAGATCGTGGTCTTTTCTGTAATGGTCCACATCACTGTGTTGAGTATATTGCAATAATCCATTAATTTGCTTTTAAAACTACTTGCTGAGACATAAAATCTTACCATTCTTACTTCATGGATTATTTTTTCTTCTGTAGTGTGGAGAAATTGTGGTTAATTATGGGGCATTTCTTGAACTAATGATTCCATAATGAACAACTAGAGCCTAGTTTTCAAATTTGTTTAGTGTCTTAATAGCATTTAGTGCACCAAGAAGTTTACAGATATTAACCTTCACATTTCTCCCTTGTCTGTTGAGGGAGAAACTGAGATGAAAAGGCAAATTAGCTTCCTCAGAGTGTAGCTGCAAACTAGATTTAAGCTTAGGCAGTCACAAAAGCCATGTGGTCAGTGCACAGTGAAGTGTAAGATATTGGTTGATTAATAGTCTGGAAAATACAGACAATTGTCAAGGAGGATGATGATTTGTGTGAAAACATGAATATCCATTTAAAATATCTTCTCTTGTCATCTACGTCTTGTTGTAAGTTCTTGTTATAAGATATATACTTGTATTATACTACATGTAACCACCAGACTGCTGCCTTATTTTCTACTTTTTTTTCCCCGATACGTGAAGGAATTACTTGTAAACTTGGATCCAGTGGTCCTGGAAGTACTTTATGAAGCAAAATACCTGAATAAAATGCATTTTGAAGTTCCAAATGTTGTCCTTGACTTCTGTGCAGATGAAGAACAGATTAAAAGACATCAAATGGAGTGAGTGAACACTTTTGGGATTTGATTCTCACCTGCAAATGGGAATCCTTTGCTTTGATTCTGTTGCATGTGCTTTTGATTAATTATATTTTTTCTCTTTGATGGGGTTTAATTGAAATTTATTTGCTTTCCCCTGCATTTCCATAGTAATATTGGTAACATGCAGTTGTTACTATCTCCACAAATGTGTTAGTACTAGAAAATGCCTATGTGCTTTTGTTTTGTTACTGCAACAGCTGCTCTCTAAATGGAGATCCTAGGTACTGCTTAAGCATCTATGCACTATAGCATAGAGGTTACACTCCCAAATATTACAGTTAACATCAAAAACTTCTTTCTATTAGGAAAACAAGCTGGAATTTACCCCTTGATTAAGGCACAACCCAAACATTTGTATAAGAGATACGTCACCTGAGTCACAACTTGTTCACTTGTGTTGAATATCTGAAATAATTTTTGTTGGTTTTAAATAATTTCTTTCTGCTTCTTGTAGTGATCCAAATCTGTGCTAGAAGAGTTATTTTTGTTCTCAGGGATGCTGATTATTAATTCTTTAACTCACTAAACAAGGATGGTAGGTCTTAAAAAAGTCATCCTTTGTGAGGAATGTTCTTTAGGTAGTTTTTAAGCAGAAGTGGACAAAAAAGGACAAAGTTGAAAGAGATTCACAAACACTTGAATTCAACCCCTCCTCCCTTTTTCTATTGTTACAGCTTTCAGTCTTTCACTCTTATAAGACCACATTTTTCATTAATTATCTGTGGAGTGTTTTAGGACAAACTAACCTAAGATTTCTAGCGTGCAAGACAAACTCTATGTGCTACAGTCCTCTATAAAGCAAGATCCCCAACTTTTGCAATCCCAGAGAAAGAAAAAAGTACAGAAAATTTTTGCAATAAAAAAATAATCCAAACTTAACTTTCTACTCTGAAAAAGACTTTAGGCTGATTCCCCAAGAAATATTCAGAGACTGCAAATTTTTGTTTAAGCAACACTGGAAAATCACTTTTTGGATATACTGCAAAAGGGTTATCTCTCTTCTATGTTTTGGAACTATAATGTTTAAAATCATGGTTTAATTTGGAATAGAATAGCTATTATTTTTTTTTCAGCAGTTCTTGTAATGAACTCATTATGTACCTGACTTTTGATTTGCATTCACTTCTAATTCTTATTTGTGCAGCTTCATTATGTAGCTTCATTTTCATGGAACTGTATTGGTAAGTCTTGATTCAGAATTGACCTCTTTTCCTTTGAGATTTGGTGTTCTAAGTGATTTGGATCTAGCTTCTCTTATAAGCAGTGTCATTTCATACCACGCCTTGTGAGATAGCAAGAAGGGAACAAAAATACTGTGTTTTCTGTTTCCTAGGGTTTCTACTGTAATTAATTTATCCTTAAAAGAAAATTTGTCTGAATCGATCACAATTACTTTACTGGAGCTACTTATTTCTGCATTCTGATTCTCCTGTTAGTGGGGAGAAAGAGGCTTAGTTTCAGCCAGGAAGAGCTGGGAAGAGTTTATATTTTTAACATTGGCACAGAACTTGCAAATCTTATTAACAGAGAACTTATTAACAGTATCCAAACTTCTGTATGTTTCAAATATCTGAGTGAAGCACATTAACATGATCATGTCTTACAGACTCCAGAATCTATTGATAAATTACAAAGAACGTCTGAATGGTATTCCTGGTATGCTGAAACCATTGATGAAACCATTCATAGAACAAGTTGAGGATGCCTTTACTCCAGGCCTGACGCAGCTGTCATGGACTTCTTTGAACATCAATGAATGTATGTAGTAAGAGAAGAAGTGGTGAACTGTTGATGCTGTTAGGTGGTATCAGCCAAATATTTCATTATCAGTTTTACAAAGAGCGCTCCATCTAAATGAGGGAAAAAAATGCCAGGTCCCTCCTTCCTGATTATGGAAAGAAGCCAGGCATCAGTAAGGTGTCTGCTCTAAAATGTCATGACCAAGCCAGGTCTGTATACAAAATAACTCTGACTTGCCAGCGATGTGCTGAACTCACTATGCATGAACTTAATATCTTAAATGTCTTGTTTCCATCTAATATGTAAAAGTATGGGGGCCCATGTTGCCTTGTAGACTAAAACTTATGAGATATGTTGAAAAAATGGATTTAGGACTACCAAATTTATATATCTTAAAAAAAAAAAGCTAAGGAATTTTTTGGATTATTTGCCTATTTTAGTCAAGAAAAAAGACAAGCTCCATCATTAACTTCTTAATAGGAATAAATTATGTTTTCCACTTAAAGCACCAGCAGCTGGACTACACTCACACTTCTGTGTATTAAATAGCATAGCAATTTCTGTCCACATACAGTAAGAAAGGGTATTGATTCAAACAGTACTGCTAGTAATAACAAAGACAAAGGGTGTCAGGTGACATAGTTCTTTCTTTTTTTTGCAATGAAAGTATGAAGGACTGGGAAAGAATTTATCCACTCAATTTAGAAACAGTCATTTTTACCTAGTTTAATAAATACATCTGTTAAAGGATGCAGTTTCTCTTTCCCAAAGCAAGTAACCAAGTTAGGTCATATGCATGAAAGAAGAAATCTAATGGTTTAACCAGTATGTAATCTTGGCTGGAGGAATTTTAGCCATAAAATATATAAGTTAATTACAATGATAAAAGTATTGGATTTCCCTATGGATTTATGTAGAAGGACCAAAATAATTTTTGGATAGTTCTATACTATTTGTTTTCCACTGCATTTTGTTAATCCTTTTCATTATGATGTTCTTTAATAACAACAATAACAACAACAAAAAATAATTTTGAAGGCTATTATACTATTTATTATAAAATATTTCATCTAGAGACTCCAAAGTAGACTAAGTCCATCATGTTTTCATTCCAGGCCTTTACTGTGTATTTTATTGCCATTAAATCCTCATTTTGTTGTAATACCAGGGAGGAGTGGGGTGTGAGATGAGATTTAAGGGATCTGTATTTTGCATGATTTCTTTTCATTTTGTTTCCTTGCTTAGTTATTGAGAATGTTTATAGTACGTTGAGGGAGTTGGACTATGTAGTCAAAGAAGCGGCTGATACCCTGGAATGTAGAATTGAAAGAATTCTGGAGGATATGTCGAAAACTGCTCTGATAATATTGCCAGAAGATGAACCTATAGATGTGTTTTCTTTCCTGGAACAGACAGAAAAGCTTGCTGTTTCTACTGCTCACAAACTGTCTCAGTAGGTTTATTCATTGCATAGATTTGAGGGTCATATTTGGGGGGGATTATTTACATATTACTTTTTTATGCATAGAGTTTAGTTTGGAAATTTTATTGTAGCAGAATATTAGTCTAAACCAAAAATATAGTCTCAGGATGCAGGGAGAAACTCCCAAGTATCTTGAATACAGCAGATGTAAGATTGCATCTGTGGTGTTTAGCATTTCGTACTTTCTTCTTATGCCATTCTAATCACCAGCAAGAAAAATGAAGATGAATAAGACTTGAATTTGCATCCCCATGTTATTTACTCTTAATGCTACCTAGCTAACGTAAGACTTCCCATTCTTCCTGTTCTTCAAATTTTTTGTCCTATGCCTATTTTCCAGTTTACAGCAGAACAGTTTTCCAATTCTTCTCCAAAAAGATGCCTATGTTCACGAAATAAGATACCTTCTATTTACTTTTTGTTTTTATTTTACTAATTCTGGTTTCACAGATTATCCCACTCTATCATCATGATATGCCTGTTTCATTAACTATAGCTGGAAAATAACTTATTTTTCCTTAATTATTATGAAATCCAGTTGAATCAGGTATAACAGAGTCTGAAAAAAGGGTTTTCTGATAGTCTGCATATCTTCGTGTCTTATATTCTTTGTATGCCCAAGCAATAGGAACAGTTCTTCACAGTGCAGTGGGACTGGTGGTGTGTGCCTGGGAAAGAACAAAAAATATTCCTTAGGTTTAATTCCCTGTGGGTGACTGTAAGGTTGTTTTTGTAGACAGAGTCAGCAAGTGGAACACTTTGTGTACGAACTGGTAGATGTTCTTAAGCACAGGATGAAAGCAGATGCTGGGACAACTCTGGAGGTAAGAAGACCTCTGTATTGTAAAAGTGACCTTTTATAACCTACTCAGATACTTGATATTTCACTTAGATGCTGAATGATATGGTTATTTTCCTAAGAATTTTCCTTTAACCCTTCAGGATTCATATGCCTGTACACATCTTGACATGAAACAGAAAACACGCTGCCAAGAATGCTTACCCTGTGGTTACTATAATCTGATAGGACAGCTTTGTCAGAAGAATACTGACTCTTTGGTCAGATGTGAGTCTGTCTTTTTCAGATACGTTTATTTTTTTAATATCATTTTCAGATTTTTTTCCCCAAGCTTATTGTGGTAAAAAATATAATCTCACTTAAATATTGTTTATTTAGGTATGAAGATTTCTTTAGAGTCCTTAAGGCATCGATTGCATGTTGTTGACTCTAGATATCAGATGACCAAGTTTGTAGAGACACAGAGGGTTCCTTTGTTCAAAGCTGAAATTCAACTGGCTATTCCAAATGTTGTCTTGAGACCAAGTCTTGAAGATATTCAGGTAACAAAATAATTGCACATCTCAGTCATTATGGTAAAACATTCATAAATGTATTGTTTAAAACCAACAGTTTTAACCTGCTATAAGAACTAAAAGGAAGGAAAAAAAAGATTAAAAGTTACTTGCGTTTGTGACATCATTGGATGCTAAGGACATGAAGCCACTGATCAGGTTTGTTATGTGGGTCTGTAGAAGGAGCTGTATTCCTAAAAGCTCAGTAACTCATGTTCACAATCCTCTACTTAGAGGGAACCATTTCAAAGTGAATGCAAAGATAAAAATTAATGCCATTGATACAGCCTGATTTGAATTCCTAGTCTTTTTATACTCTTTTGAAGGATCAAATGATGTTATCAGTTTAAAATATAATTCATGAATCAGCATTCTGCAGTAGTGAATTTTAAAGAAAAATATTGCCGTCCTGAAATCCTAAACTGTGGAAAAATTTGAATGCTGGTTTAAACTTATACTAATTTTTACACATGTGCTTACAGTTTCCTATGGTATCTGAAATTATTCACAAAGTATTAGTTGTTTATGGTGTTGATATGTGGACTTTTCATTTAGCATTGTCACTGTCTAAATCAACAGTTGAATTCTTTCTCAGATTTCATTTCGAGCCTTCATGGTGTTGTCAGTAAGAAATCAGACTACAAAGAATAATTATAAAATACCATACATAGAAGAAGTTATGTAATAATATATATAGCTGCCTGTATAAATTGTAGACTATACCATCACAAATTTAGACAAATATATTCAAGCATTCTGGTGTGAACGTGAAAAATTTTATTCTTAACAATAAATAAGTATATTTATAACAAGTTTGAGGGAAAATAGTACTATAATTATGATCCCCAGTGATTCATGATTACTGTTCATAAAGCTCTCTTACATTTTTGTTTGAAAACCACAGAAACATAGAAGGACTGCGATAAAACTTTGGGAAGTACTCTTTGCCCTTATAAAATGTGTTTTGGGTGATCCTAGTTCATGCTTATTAGAATATTTCCTGTAAAGACAGAGCTATAATTTTTCCATTTTGGTATTGTTGGAGGATCCCATTTTTCATTTTTTCTTCCCCCTCTTCTTATTTGTCACAATGTCTGTGTGCTCAAGATGAGTATTTTGCTGTTTTCAGGGTGCTGTAAACAAAGCAGTAAATCTCATATTATCAATAGCCAAAGATATCCCCTTGTGGAAATTTGCTTACTTACATCATAAACAGCAGCAGGTGAGTATTTTATTTTAACTATTTTAGAATTGTAGTATTTTGGTTAGCATTTCTTTATCTCTTAAAAATATGTTCTGTACTAATACTTCGACCTGAAATCTGGTGGATTTTCCTGTTAAGTGAAAGTCTAATTTTTGATCTCTATACCAAGTAATTGAACATACGAGCAATAATTCATAACTGTGAGCTTCTGTGGTTTTTAATATTAAAATCAAAAGTTACTTTAATAAAAATATTTTAAAAATACTGCTCAAGTATGGTAATAATATTGTAAAGAATGTGTAAGAATTATCCACGGGTACTACTAGCTGAATAAAAATTATTGTCACTCTTCCTAGGCAAAAACTTTATTTTAATTTAAACTTTTAGGCTGAATACAACACTTATTATGCTACAGTAAATACAATATAAATATTTTAACTGGCATTACAATGAGCACTAAAACCTTGGGAAGGTCTGAGGTACAGATAGAACTGAAATTTGTTGAAGTACAGAAATGCACAGTAATGGTAATCATAAACATCTATGTAAATCTGTGCTGAGAAATGTCTTTGTAAAAATATTTTCCTATTTTGTCGATCTGACACGAAAAATGGATCAGCTCATTTCAATGAAAAAATCCATTCAAGTCCTGAAAATATATAATAAAACCCCCACAAAGTAGGTGAGAGTGGGTTGAATTCAGCTTCCTCAAGCACAATTGCTTGCTTATTTCCAAGCAACCAACTACACTGCCTCTGGGACTCTTTTTGGCCAAGAATAGGTGTAGATTGTAATTTTACACTAAAGAAAGCAGGAGGACCTGAGCAGTTGTATAGGAGAAGGAAACAGCACAGTTATATATGAAGCATATTTGACATATGTCATTTAGAGATGATCAACATAGAGCTCCGCATGGCAATTTTTTATAAAGTCAGCTTTAACACTAGAACTATAGTTCTATGAAAATCCAAGCTAAGAACAGAGAGTCTCCTTGCAGATACTTTCTCTGCGCTTTCTAGCTGTTCTTAGAAGTACTTATTGTGTGTGCATTATTGGACGTTCCATAATGTTAAAAAATGTTTTTTTCTTGTTTAACTTATGCCAGATTGAACAAGCTGTTGCTGAAGAGCTAGGTGATGAGAGCAAGCTCACCAGGATGGTGGCACTGAAATCTTTAGACAAGCAGATCGTCGAGCATAAGGATGTAAACAAAGTGGTGGTCCAACTAAGTACAATTATTTTATCTCTTAAAACCAAAGCGTCAGATCTTCTGAACAGCTTTTCTGAATTTTCGGGCATCTGGAACAAGGTTAAATGCACACTTAATGAAATATCTTGCTGTATTGTGAAATCTTCCAAATAAACTGCTTTGGGTTGCATAAGGAGACTATTCTCAGTAGGAAGACTGTTCTGAGTGATTTTGTGGTGTAATCCATATACCCATAATACCTCCTCTGTCTACTCTTGTGTTGGCCAGAACTTGTCATTCTTTACCAATTAAACCATCTGAAGAAGAAAGCAGAGGAATAAAAAAGAACATTGGAGCATACAAAAACTTATGCTATGATATACTTACGCATCTTTCTCACCACATCTTGTCTGCATAGGTTATAAAAAACAATTAGACAGAATCTCTGAGAAATTGAAGACTACAAACTGCTCCTGTATATTAAACCAACTAGTTCTTGTTCAGCAGCCTCTACTGAAAGCAGCTTTTCTATTTCTTCACAAAAATTATAAACTAAATCTAAGAAATCTTTCCAGTAGTAAGGATTCAAAACAGAAAAGAATCTGGGCTGATGGAGTTGACTTCATTAGGAATTGGTAAATGGTCACATAAATGGTAAAGCTCCAAGTAGAGTTTTGGCAGGAGATATTTAATGAAATAAAATCTTATGTACATTCTGACCAGTGACATTCAGCTCTGTGTGGATGGACAGCTACTGGTCTTACCTATCAAAGGTGCTTTCATCAGGCTGAGAAACTGGCAATCAGAACAGGAGTAATCTTATCTTTGTAACTGCTCACTATTTTTAACTTCCCCTTCCTAAACGAACTCATAGGTGCCCACGTTCCCACAGCTGACACTTTTGCAGTTGAATTTCAAGCTAAGACAGGGCCTTTTCACCTCTTAATGGCTTCTGGAGATCCAAATACTAATACTTAGTTACCTCAGTTTTTGGAGAGATTTTTTGAGCTAGCCACATGTTGATGGTATGTCATTTCACCTAAACAATGCACAATCAGATTGGATGATGCAGTAGCATGGTAATGTTTCCTTTGAACTAGAATCTTCTACAATAGTCAGTTAATCTGCTCCTTAACCTTAAAATTCCTTAGAAGATGACGGTGTTTCCCCCCTCCACCTCATCTTTATAATTTCTGTAGGACTACTGGGAGCTGTCACTGGTAGCTCGCTATTGGCCAGAGAAGCCTTAACAGCTTTTCAGGGACCTCACAGTGCAGACTGTAGGTGAATGTCATTTGAGCTGGGTGAAAATCATATGCCTGTAATTGACCAGCACATGTATTGAAGTTCTAACCTCTGTAGAGACTGGCCTACCTTCTGAAAAGGAAAGATCCTTAGTAGTCTATTGCCATTAAACAAGCTTCAACAAACTGAAAGTCCCCTCTTCCATCCTTCCCTGTCTAACTATGTTTGCTCCAAATGGCCCAGCCATTTGTAGCTAGAAACTGCAGTTAAATATACTGTTTCAGGAAGAGTGGAGATGGCTGAGTAAAATCACTACCATTTAAATACCTGTTGGAGAACCTGAGCTGCTTTGGGGCATTTGCAGACAGAAGAGAGGCTAGGAAGGAAGGATTTCCATCGAAGTTTTAGCAACTACATTGTAAATTTTGTACTAATACTTGAATGGATAAGAGATATCGAGATGTGTGTTGGGTTTTGAGTTACAGGTAATTTCAAGTGCTTTAAAAAGTACTGTACAAAGAGTCAGGAAAAGCAGTTCAAGTGAAATAATTTAATGCTTGTATCTTAAGATCTTTTAGAGAGACATATTTGGTTTTGCACAATATATCAGGCAGCTGGGTCTCCCATACTTTATGGTAATACCAATGCTAAATAATAATTATAATAAACTTCTCTTATATAGGATCCAGAGGAAAAAATGAGGGAATTTATAGATACTAACCCAACAATTGCTGAATTCCAAACTCAAATCAGATGCTTTTCTGTAAGTATTATATCTTTGATAAAAATGAACTGTTCAGAGAAACTGTTGTGAAATTGAAAGCTGAACACTTGTGTTTGTCTTAGCAATTAGAAATGCAAATCAGAGAACTACCAAATCACTATGTACTGGAATCAGTGGATATTATGACAGAGTCATTGAAAATAGCCTTAATTCAGGAATGCCGCTCAAGACAAAGAACATTTGGATTAGCTTTGAATAAAAAGGCTGCCACAGACATGGATGAAATTTATTCATTCATTGAAAATGTTAGCAAGAAATTAAGCAGACCTATCCATGACCTTGACGATGTACGGGAAGTAACGGAAGCACTAAAGGAAATTCGAGACAATGAGATTAAAATTGACATGATGGTTGGACCTGTAGAAGAATCTTATTCTGTGCTTCATAAATACAATCTGCTTTTTCAAGATGGAAATACAGAAAGAGTTGATGGACTGGCTTATGCCTGGAAGAACCTAAACACACAGGTACCATAGCTGTATTGTTTATCAAATTATGTATATAGCTAAGTTATTTTCAGTCTTCTTAATGTTGAAATGCTAGAACAAAATTATATTCTAACTTAAAACTCTGCTTTTTTCCTTCCTCCTTTATGCCTTTTGTTTTTTTCTCTTTATCTGCATTTAGGCACTGCATTTTGAAGACTTGTTGCTGAAGGTACAGCCAGACATGAAAAGAGATTTACTGAGTGGTGTTCAGAAATTCCAGATGGATACTGCAGAATTTTGCAAAGATTATGCTGAAAAGTAGGTGACCTGTGTTGCAATACAATTATGCTTCATTGGTTATTGTTCAAAAATGGTGTATCAAAAGAGCTTCAGAAAATAAACACAGCACAACCTCAATGTATATATGACAGCTGATAAAAAGCCTATTTTCAGAATAATATAAAATGGGCAGATATTCTTACTGTCACAGATTCATTCCTATAATTTTGATGTTTGAGTTGGTGAAATTCCGGAAGAGTTAATAGGATGGAGGGAGGAATCAAATTCTCAATCTGTTTACAAATTTAAGGTTGTATTTGGGTTCTAAACTCAACAAAGAACTTAAGTAGATATTTAATATTAAATATCTAAGTGGTGTCTTGGATATGAGCGGAGATTGCAGCTCTGGGTGTTTCTGAGTTCACTGAGTCTTACTCAGTTTTACTTCTAAGATTACTTTGGCTTTTTCAAATTTAAATTGTGAGGTATGTGTGCTTCATTGGACACTTCCACATTTGCAACAAAGAATGTAAGACCGGAATTTGGTTTCCTGTGGTCTGTTATGGTTCTAGGACAATATATGCACAAGATGTGTTTTTTGGCAATGAAGTTCATGCCAGCAGGTGACCCTTGGCATGCCCTGCATACCTATAGCCCAGGGGCAGTGTGAAGCAGTTTTATGTAGGGCCTCTGCAGATTACATTGCTGTTATGAACAGAATTCAGTGCACATTCCTGGAGGCCTTTGGAGAATACACACTCTCCTTGCAGGGCAGGTGCTTTTGCATTGGTGTTGCAAGCAGGGTGGTCCAGATGGTAAATGGGTGTTTGACTTCAACCTTGGTTTCACCAGGATTGAAACCTCCTGAAGGCTATAGACACAAGATGAATTTGCACCTAAAAGCAACCTGCTAGACCACCAAGTTGCTAATGGGGATGCATGCATAGCGATACCTACAGTCCTGCTCTTGGAGTTGTTCAGAGGAATTCATGGCAACACTCCGTGGATGCTACTGGTTGTAGGGACCCTGAGAGTATCTCCTCTCCTGGAGGTTCAGCTGCCTGGGCTCAGGACCAACTTAGAGCTAGTGCATCTGAGTGCTTCCCCCTTCCTTTGGTGGCACAGCACTCCCACACAGCTCTGCTGGGAGGCCTCAGGAAGGATGACAGTCATTCCTGTGGGATTTGCTTTTAAGGCAGGACTTCACTGCTTGGCCCCCTGGCCTACAGCTCCAGCTCTGTTGCAGCCATGCCTGGCCATGGACCTTACTGAGCTGAACCGAAGTGCCAACGCAGACACACTTCTCAGCCTGATCTCAGTACAGCCTGGTAAACACGGAGCTGTGCCTCATCGTGGTTGCTCACCTTCACTAGACCTGCTCCTGACCCTGACTTTTCGACTCACCTTCCCTGCTTGACCTCGGTCCTGTGTAATTATTGTGGACTTATTTACATATCTGGACTTGTAATTGAACCTGACTACCATGCCCAGGCTTGCCCTGCTCTCCTTGCTCAGGTATTGTGGGATCAGGCCCTGTCTTCCTTTGCTGGCCATGTAACCACTTTCATCTCCTGTTTCCATTCTCCTTGCCAAGCAGCCAGCCTGCACTGCTCTCTGATGCCCATGAGTCTACATTTCTTTCTAGAAATAACTATGGCACAAAAGAAGATGACATACTTAGAGCTCTCATCCCAAAATATAATGATGCAGCCAAGAACTGGTCCCAAGTTGTAGAGCTGGGGATTACTCCCAGTTCTCCAGCTGAGATGTACTCATTAGGGCAAAATCATCTTGACTTCTCGCTTAATTATGGTTCTAGTATCAGCTACCACAGTTTTCACCCCTCAATTATGTAGCTTCTGTCTTTCCTTTTTTAGGAATATAAATGAAAATAATCATTAAAACAAAGAAGAAGAGGAGGAAGAAAGGAAATAGAAATAACAAAACCAAAACATTTATAGATCTGCTTAGCTGTAATATGTATGGTAATCCAGATGAATTTTATTATTAGAAAATAAAGCAGGCCTGTTTTGGGGGACTACTCAATATGTACTACTGGGATATTGAATATACTTTGCATTTTCTCTTTTAATTTCTATTAAAATGTTAGAAAATATTAAATGTTAGAAAATATTAAATGCTATTCAGTAAGTAAGGTTTGGATTCTGTTGTGCTTCTTTGTGAAGCCTGTATTGGTTGATGCTTGCACTGAATTTGTTTTGTTGTTTATAGGGGCCCCACTGAGGAGAATGTACCTCCCTGTGAAGCAAGTGATAGATTACAGACCTTTCAAGCCAAATTTGATGAACTGTGGAGGAAGTATATCTCTCTTTCTGGTGGGGAAGAATTATTTGGTCTTCCTATCACAGGTAGTTTCTCAGGGGATATGGATACTGAGTCTTAGGCTACTAATTTTTTCTTGTGGGTCCTGCTAAATGCATTCAGTGTGGATTTATTGTGTAATATTCCGTGTGGTAAATTATTATTGTCTTTCCTATGAAATGCAGCTGTGTGGAACTGGCTCTACGTCTGCACATACATAAACATCAGGTGGAAAAATATTATGCTGTACCATGTATCTCAGAGTCCAGCTGATTAGCTCTCACTTCTTTTCCTGTTCAGAGCTAAACATGTCTCCTGTCTGTATTCTTCCATATCTAAATTTGGGAAACATGTTGCTGAAGCGCTTGAGCTGTCCCTGCCCCAGATATATAGTGAATTCCCTTGGGCTGTGCAACTGATCTGTAATATCCTTGTGTCTTCTAGTCAGACACACTTAAAGTTTGGAAGACCATGATGTGAATTAAAGTTACAGCTGAATGTATGATAAGCATTTTAATTCGTACATACTAAGTTCAGTATATTTTCCTGTCTGAAGACTATGCAATAATCACAATATATTTAACTAGAAATTCCCCAAGATATGAGAGAAACTAAACAAAACACTTCTGTTAAGGAGATGCATTTTAAATATTTCATATTCTGTAACTTATTCTGTATTTTTATTTTGAAAGCACATCTCCCATCCCCAACCGCTACCTCTTAGGTAAATAACATAACTATAAAATAAGAAACATTTTAGTTTTCGTATAAAACTGTAGTGCATTCCTTTGCCATTTCAACTATATTTTGAACATTATCTTCCTCACAGAGATACCAGCAGCACCTCCCTAATAAAATTACATCTGCTGTTATAGAAGAATATTTATAAAAACCTCATCAATATAAACAATTTTCATGCATCAAAATCTGATGTTCTTACATAATGTAACTGGAAAAGTTTTATTTTACTAGACACAAAAAGACCACATATCTTATTTGAAACATTTATTAAATGCCAGGTTTAGAAATACATGGGTTTTTATTTTCATGAATACAATTATGCCTAATTGGCATTCACAAATTTCTTCTTTTAAAATTTGTAACAGAGTATCCTGAACTGCATAAAATTAAACGTGAGCTTTCATTGCTTCAGAAACTTTACAGTCTCTATAACTCAGTTACTGATACTATTGATGGATACAATGAAATGCTTTGGAATGATTTAAATACTGAAAAAATTAACAATGAACTTCTGGATTTTCAAAACAGGTGAGTCACTATTTGTTGAAGTGCATACAACTTTTATTTCTCAGTTTTCTGTGTTAATGATCTTGTGAAAATTGCCCTGAGGGACAAAAATCTGTTGGTTTGTTTGAAGCTTAGGCATTCTCAAGTGCCCAGCACAGCTATGCAGACTGTGGTGCAATATGCAGCTGCTGCATGACCATACTTAGCTCAGTCACCGAATGACTTCAGGCTTGTTGGGTTCTACCAACGTAGTAGCTTGTAGCTTATTTAATGAATAAGGTACATAAACCTGTGGCAAGGTTAAATAAACGTAGGTATAAATAAACTTCACAGCTGATCTTCATATATTATCTTCCCAGTGATTTAGTTTACGGCTAATTAATCGTTACACAGAATTTTGATGTCTGCTGTCTACTTACGCACATTTGTGTGGATTAAAATTGTTATTTCAGCAAGAGTAGTTAGCCACACTAAATTCTGAGGGACTATTTATGAGATTTGAGAGGGAGAATGTTTTCCACATTACATGCAAAATAAGTGTTGAGTGAAACTATGCTTTGCTGAAATCAGAGTAATTTTTAAACTGTGTCGGTAAAGATGCACTTTTGTTTTTTCAACAGCTACAACTGGGTCTGCAAGGCTTCCCTGACCCTGCTTGTTGCTTCTTTCAGAGGCAGGGTCTTATGAACCCCTGGATTTGGATTGTTTCCTCTTTGCTAGCTTTCTTTGAATTTTGATTCCTGACACTGGAATATGGACAGAATTGCTAGAAAAGGGGAATTTTGTTACATGCAAAAGTAGAAAGTCTGTTTGCAGGTCTTAAGTATTCTATGCATCCATCCCTTCAGAGAAGTTATCTGTACCAGTCTATGTTTTACTCTTAATGGGAATAACAGAATATATCTGAGAACCAAATTGCATGCAAAAGCTGGAAAATAAGTGTGCAATATTTGTAACCTGTGCATATCTATTAGAAAAAAAGATGTAAACTATCTCTCTGTTTTCTTTCTTCTTTATTACTTTTGTATAAGACTTTTCTTCACCTCTATGTAGTGGATCCGATCACTTTCTCAATGAGTTCTGTCGAGACAAGTTCATACTCAATATAAAGAACATGTCCTTCTGCTGAACCTCTCTTTTGGAGCAGCCAGTGTGTGTGTCTCTTTACTTCACTATTAGTTCTGATCAGCTTTTGATTTTGGATTTTCCAATGTGAGCTGAGAGAGACTTCGCTTACATTTTGATATTATTCAAGAGATTGAGATAAAATTTGTGGGTTCTATGTCATCCCAAATCTTTGAAAAGCATAGGAAAAGTTACTTGTGCTCAGGCCTGGTAGTCGTATAGTATTTTGAGTGTGTAACCATTTTAGCAGGGTCCTTTTCTGGGCACACTAAAGGACTGAGGTGGAGATTTTCTTCTTTTTCTGAAAAAAACGAGTGAACTGTCTTCTAGCCATGAATTTGAAAAAACACCTCGTATTCTTTGAATAATAATAGTAAAAATGAAAGTATGTAAAATACATATTGTTTTGCATTTGTACAATATCTATAAATCATTTCAGTAGGATTCTGGAATCTGCATCATCATTCTTTCTGTAGTTAACTATATTTTACGGGATGGTAGGCCTCTCTTTATGCTTCCTTCTCCTAGAACTCCAAAGGAAGCTATTGCACGACAACAGTTTGGAAAGTTATGTCTCTCTCTTTTAACTTCATGTGTGACTTTTTTTCCTCTCAAGTATTGAGATATATTTGGCGCAAGGTGACACACCAATAGGCAGTAGATATTTCTTTTCTAATAGAAGTCTAATCCAGTGCTATCCTTCCTTACAGGCTTGCTAGCATCAAGCTATCCTCTTTGGAGCTAGAGAAATTTAGACAGTGTACAGGGGGTACCCACAGAAGTAACTAAGCCAATTTACTCTATTATGAAAGAAGCAGGAATATTGGAAATGCAATTAGTGTTTTGTAACCATATGCGTAGTTCTTTAATGTTCTTTTTTCTTACTCCTTTTTAAAAAAGCAATAATCGAAAACCTAGAATCATAAAGAGTTACAAAAATAACCATAGGTGAAAATAAATCCATTTAAAAAAGAGATAAGGATAACTATTTAGAGAAAATGCGTGTGGTGGGGATCATTATAGAATATTATAGTAACAGCTAGAAAGAAGTTTCCCTCTATTTTTTACTGTAGTATAGTGTAAAGAGAATGTCCAGTAAATTTAAGAAGGAAATGCAAACCTGATAAATGGAGTAGTTTTTTAGCAAAGTATGTAACTCATGGAACTCACTGTTAGAAGTTATTTCTGAGACCAAGATAAAGAAAAAAGCAGTTTGTATAACCAAGCTAAGAGATTCTATTTCTAATTGCCAGCCTAAGACAAAGTTCTGTTGTTACTGAGCATAGAAGTAGCCAGGAACTGCCTCTTAATGCCTTATCTATACGTGACAGAGTGTAATTTTCCATTCTGCAATACTTTTCTCCAGCATATTTTATACTGTCTGTTAGATTCAAGATGAAAGACTACAGGGATTATTGCAGTGCTGTGACGATATGCATATGTTCCTCTACCTTTTACCAGCAAGCAGTGAAGAATTCACACATGCTCCAGTGTTGTGTGACAGATCTGTCTGATTTTGAGCTGTGGAAATGGAGAATTTCAGCAAAGGAGTTTTTCATTATGGGTTCGTTTTGGGCAACTTTTCATTTGTGCCATTGAACTGCAAGAGAACTACTGTCAGTCTCTGGTCCATAGCTTTGGCAGATGAAAACTGGCAGGACTTGTTAGAAGCAAATGGAGCTGTGACAATTCATAGTACAAGAAGTTCTTTATTTTCATTTTTTTTTTCATCTTGAACTTTTGCATAAAATAAGGAGTTTTTTTAAAATATCTTTCATACAAACTACGTATAAAGTGGGACTTCTCTGAAACAGAAGTATTTTTCAGTTTGTGAGCAGGTCAGTTTTGGTTTAAGATGTTCTTTATTTTGCTTGAAAAAATATATGGTGTGTAATCTTTTTTCCCCTTTACAAAAAGGGCTCATTTTCACGTTTATGATAAATAAATGACACTGCAAAAGTTTAAGTTCAGATATGAGTTTGCACATGAAATTAACCACCTGGAAGTCAAACTGAAATAGAAACCAAACCATCCCAGTGTTTTTTTTACTGTTTTTAGCAGTGTTTGATGCCGGCAGTCAGAAACAATCAGCTATATATTATTTGCAGCTTGGAGGTTACAGCTGGATTTTTATTTACAGTCTACTGGTCCACTGGTTGACAAATGAGACTATATTGTGCTATTAAATGATGGATTGTGATTATTGAGAATAAAATATTTCTTCTTTTTTGTGCTTTTTAAAGAATCCGTAAGTTGCCAAAAGCATTGAAGGAACGGCAAGCTTTTCGAGACCTGAAAAAAAAAATCGATGACTTCACGGAGAGCTGTCCTTTGCTTGAAATGATGGCAAACAAAGTATGTTCAGCGTAATAATATGGAGATAAGATTCACTTGACAACTCTATTGAAGACTACATTCTGTGACTATAAGATGCTTTCCATATTCTTTTTTTTTTTAATAGATAAAAGCAGCTATACTTATGGTAAAAATCTAGTTAGGCTTAGTTACAGAAAAGTAAAAGAAAAGAATTTATAATGTGATTAGAAGAACTTTTAATGCTTTCAGTGGAATGGAAATCAAGACTTTTCTATTTGCTTATCAGATGCAGTGCAAAAATATGTGGCCATTCTAGTCCTAATAAAATTACAATTAAAAAAATATCTTCCCATGGACTTTTCTAGGCAATGATGTCACAACACTGGGAAAGAATTGCGCAAGTAACTGGGCATCACTTTGATGTTGACTCTGAAAATTTTGCTTTGAAAAACATAATGGATGCCTCTTTATTAAAATATAAAGAAGATATTGAGGTACGAGTACTCTTCTGTTTGTTTTTAATGAATAGCTTGTGATATGGGGCTTTTGGAATCCTGTTTCTAGTCAGCTTTGTAACATTAAAAATATTTGGCTTTACTTGGAGAATTCTTTTGAAGAATGAATTTTGGTAGCTGGTATTATCAGTGATGGTTATTTTCTTTTTATTCTGGAGAAGGATTAAATGGATAGATGATATTACACTAATCCTTCGATAAAAGGAATTCTGTTGTTTTAAGGGTAGTGTGATTCTGTTATTCTTCTGCTTTAGGCTCTGCCTACTTAGAATTTTTTCTTCCTTTTAAATGTCTCACCAGAGAGAAAAAATAGTTGATGTAAGTCTTAGCCTGTTAAGTCCTCAATATCCACAGAACACAGTAGAAATGGAAGATATAGAATTAAAGGACTACTGGGGGCAGTAGTTTTCTAGCAAGGACATTAGCTTTTTGCTTGCTACCTTTTGCATGAACAAAGTATAGCTAAAAATAAAGAAGGAAACCCCCAACAGTTTCTAACTTTGGTTCTGTTGACTCTTAGCTAAATCTGTGATCCCTCTGTAGTAGTGACTGGATTTGTCTTCTTCCACAAAGGAACATTTTAAGACAAAATCATTAAATCAAACCTCTGCTGTACCCAATTTCCAGACAAGCATTTAAGCCATGTGAAAGGTTCAGGGTGATGACCTTACACTGAAGACTACAAACCTATGATGCAATGCAATATACTTCTGAACCTGAATTTGGAGTCCAATCTGAGTAGCACTTTCTTCTCTCTGATGCAATAATGAATTTTATGACAATCCTGTCCTCAGTGTCTTCAAGAAGTAGCAGGCAGTCATGTTGTCCACATATTCTCTATTTTTGGACTGTTTATTGGCTTTGATTGGCAATGTATATTATCCTTAAATCCCTAAATAGGTATATTTGACTTCAAATTTTAATACGTCTAATACAAATTCTGCCTGCAGATTCACTGAGTCAAAGAATTTTCCAAAGTATAAGGTGCTAGTGCTAGCTCCTTGTACTCAGCACTGGTGGGGCTGCACCTCAAATACTGTGTTCAGGTTTGGGCCCCTCAGTATAAGAAGGACATTGAGGTGCTGGAGCATGTCCAGAGGAGGACAATGAGGCTGGTGAAGGGTATGGATCACAAGTCTTATGAAGACCAGCTGAGGGAATTGGGGTTGTTTAGCCTGGAGAAAAGGAGACTCAAGGGAGACCTTATCGTAACCTGAAAGGAGGTTGTAGCAGGGTGCGTGTTGGTAGATTGGATATTAGGAAAAATTTCTTCACCAAAAGGGTTGTCAAGCACTGGGAGAGGCTGTCCAGGGAAATGATTGAGTCATCATCCCTGGAGGTATTTAAAAGATGTGTAGATGTGATGCATAGGGACATGGTTTAGTGGTTGAGTTGCAGTATTAGGTTTGCAGTTGGACTTAATGTTCTTAAAGGTTCTTCCTGACCTAAATGATTCTATGATTCAATGATTCTAAGATGGTCTATAGCCCATAAAATGTTCCAGTTGCAAGTAGTGCTATAATATAATCTAATTAATAATATAATAATTTTGAGGTGTTTCAATGTATATTATCATTAGCTAGAACTTACACTGAAGTCTGGAACTAGCCATTGAATTTTAATTGTCTTTATGAGTGTGAATTGTATTAGCCTCAGAAAAATGTAATTAACTGGTTTACTTTTACACAGGATATCTGCATCAGTGCTGTTAAGGAAAAGGATATTGAAGCAAAATTGAAGCACGTCACCAGTGAATGGAGTACTCATGCTTTCAGTTTTGGCCAGTTCAAAACTCGAGGAGAACTCCTTCTGAAAGGATCAGATGTATCAGAGAAAATATCTTTGATGGAGGACAGCCTTATGGTATTGGGGTCACTCATGAGCAGCAGGTACAAAACTGAATAAAATGCACATATTGTGTAAATCTAATAAAACTCAAAAGTAAACAACTATTATACTAGGATCTTTTTCCCTGTGACTCATGTTCATACAGGTACAATGCACCATTTAAGTCCACTATACAACAGTGGGTTCAGAAGCTGACCAATACTGCAGAGATAATTGAAAACTGGATTACTGTACAAAACCTCTGGATTTACCTTGAAGCTGTATTTGTTGGTGGAGATATTGCAAAGCAACTACCTCAAGTATGTTGATTTGTGATAACAATACGTGAAGAGTAAAATATTGTACTAAGCGAACAGAGTTTACTTGCCAACACACGTAACGCAGATACGTTTTGTGGGCTGCGCATAAACAGTTCAGAAGTTTTACCAAACTGTGGTCTGTCTAGCTGAACTGTTTAGAACTTGGTCAAACTGCAGGAGCAGGGTTGTTTGTAATTCAAGCTCAAATGTTCCTTTCAGCTTGCAGAATTAGTGAGTAATTGGATAGCACAGGGCTAAGGACTACTTACTGATACAAAACTGATGTATCACTTCTTCCATATATGACAACATCCCTTTGTTCCTGTGTACACGTTTATAGGCTCTAAGTTAAGTGATAACAGAATGACATGTTTTCTGTATGAATTCTCTACTTGCTAGGGCTCAGTATACCGACGTGCTGGACAGACGTACTGCAAGACTTGGGCGGCTGCACGTGTACTAATCTGTAGGAATTATTGCAACCTCTTCAAAAGGCAATTATGACCTTCCCTGATAGCAGCTGCAAAATAGTTAAGGGATGAGCTGACTTTTTGTGAGAGAGAAATACCAGAAAATGTTATACTTTCTGTGGCATCTCTTAATGAGAGGTTTTACTGTAGTTCTAAACACACCACATTTTAGTAGCACTGGATCAACCAGTGCTGCAACTTTAATAAAACCATGATTATTGGGAAATTATTAAATATTAATTTATTTCAGGCCACATATTTTATAATTAAAGGCTTACAATTTTTCAAAACTAACATTTTTTTTTGTAAGTCTTGAATATTATTTAAGAGTACATCTTTTTTTCTGGTCCATGAGACATACTTATCTGGTTGAAGTTTGTTAGAGAATCAATAAGCAGTTTTTGCAGATGAACAAATGCTGCAGCACAGCTGAGGCATTTGATAACTTCTAAAGCTACTTCTTACCAGGATGATACATGAACAGCATTCTGGAAAAAAGCAAATGTGCTGACTACCTTTAAAAAAGGAGAAGAAGGAACAGCTTGGTGGGGGAGTAATGATAGATGAGTGGGCTTAATTGCAATTCCTGGATGAATACTGCAACAAATAACTGTAAGCATCTGGAAGTTAACAAGGAGATAAGTAACAGTGAGGATTTGTTACGAGCAAAATCTGTCATACAAACCTAATATATTTTTAGGGTGGGCAACAAGCTTTGTGGATAGAAGAAAAACAGTGGTTGCTATATATCTTGATAGACTTTTGACATTGTCTCTCGTATTATCAGAAAATGAGTTTTAAATTGCTGGTGTGTAAATTGCAGGCAGAAAAGTGGAATGTAAAAGCTGCAGTAACCAATAACTAGAACATTGTACCTGGTTTTCACTGAAGAAACACACAGACAAACTTGACAGGGCATAGACTAAGGTGATAAGAATGAGGAACTATCAGACCAAATCAGACTTGTTTGGCTGGAAGAAAAGGAAAAACTGGAGAGAAGATATGATAAGTTTTAAAAAAAATAAAGGTTGCTCTCAACAGAAAGAAAGCAATTTGTATGATTCTCTGTGTCTATAAATATAATGAGAAGTAATTGGTGTACACACAAGAGAGATTTAATAAAACAGAGTCACCGCTAGCAAAGATTGCCTGGAGAGACTTTGACTCTCCAGCACTGAGCATCTTTAAATACAAGACAGACAGATGTTTCTCAAGAGTGACATGGGTGTGATCCTGTCTTGTGGCAGGCAAATGGCTTTGAGTGGTCTCTTGAGATCTCTTCTCGCCCTCAGGTAATTTATGATCTCATTCACATGTCGTTCATTGCAGGTGAAGAAAGTTTTTAAAGTCAGTGTACCCAGCGTAGAAAAATATTTATTCTCCAGCTCCCAGTATTTCTAAATTTGTCTCCCTTCACCCATAAACCTTACAAATATGGCAGCTTCAGATTATTTATGCTGGGTTTGTTTGTCAAGTATGGAGGAGCCATTACATGACATTGTGTATTGCTATTAGGAAGACTGTTGTGTCTGAGAAGGCTGCTGTTTCAGTTCTCTGGTGTGTGTTGGAATCCTTTTATATGGACAATTTTAGCGCTCAGTATGAAGTAAAAGATGCTTCCAGAGCTCTGCCATTGGACTCCTTCTCTTGCAATTTGAATGCTGGTAATTATAAGCACTAATCATTATAAGCATGCCTATGAATATTCATACATTAGTCCTGCAAAGAAGACTTGAACAGCAAGGGAATTATTAAACTTGTTACCTTGTCTCATGGAATTCTTAAATTTTTAGAATCTGATAAACATGAGGAAGATCTAATGCATTTTTCATGTACTTCAGGAAGCAAGAAGATTTCAGAACATTGATAAATCATGGCAGAGAATTATGCAGAGAGCCCATGAAACATCAAACATCGTTCAGTGCTGTGTTGGAGATGAGACTTTGGCACAGCTATTACCACATTTGCTGGAACAATTGGAAATCTGTCAGAAATCACTGACTGGGTATTTGGAAAAAAAACGATTAATATTTCCAAGATTTTTTTTTGTATCTGACCCTGCCCTTCTGGAGATCCTTGGTCAAGCATCTGATTCCCACACTATTCAGGTACAAGTAATAACGCAATTATGTTCTTACAGTCAAAATTAGTAAGTGAGGACTATGGAGGATTTTGTTATTTGGTTGAGAGAATTCTTTTCACTTAGGGAAAGATTTATTGAATATTCTAATACAGGATTTAAAGGCAGAGAAAGAATGTCATATATACTTTATGGAGCTATTTTTTTTCTATTTCTATTATAGGCACATTTACTAAGTTTGTTTGACAATGTTAACCGAGTGGGATTTCATGAAAAAAATTATGACCAGATTTTATTGTTTGAATCTCAAGAAGGAGAACAGGTCAATATTATTGAACCAGTTTTAGCTCAGGTAATGGATATATATATATATGTTGTAGTTTTTCATAACGTGATTTAAAGTAGATTTATGTTTTAGAGACCAACAGTATTGCATTGTGGTATTATTTGATGAGCTGAATGAAAACCTAATGTGAACAGCAAGAGCAAGGGCCAGAAAGGACAGGACATTTGTGTCATTCTGTAACAATTACTTTACCTGTTTTTTCAGCAGTACTGATGTGAAGTGTCAAATCCATCATGTATCTCTGGAAGGGCAGTAGAGCAGAAGGAGGAGAAGAATCTTTTAAAGATTAGGGAATAACAATAAGCGAAATGAGAGTATGAAGGACTGGGAAAAAAGTCATGTAAGGCTTTTTCTCCTTGTGAATTATTCATAAACTAATTCTTTAAAGGTATTCTATTATTTGTTTCAGGGCAATGTGGAATTCTGGTTAGGTCAGCTGCTGAATGGGATTAGGAAAACAATCCACACCATCATTAGACAGGCATCAATGGCCATTAGCGATTCAGGATTTAAGCTGTATGACTTTCAGGCAATGTTTCCTGCACAAATAGGACTTCTGGGAATTCAAATGATCTGGACCAGAGATGCAGAGAATGCACTGAACCGTGCCAAAGCAGACAAAAAGGTAGTATTTAATGAATCTTTGGGGATTAATTAAGAGCGTTGTTTGGAACAGTGCATATTGGGAAAAGTTAAAAGCAATATGTAGGAAAAAGCACAAAATACTAGTTCAGCAGCTAGAATAACAAACAAACTAACAGGAAAATAGAATGATGAAGAAATGTGTTAAGAGGTCACACCTCTTCATCATCCCCCAGCACGTGCTTTAGAATTGTTCCCGATACTTTGATTTTCCCTATTGTTCTGTCAGTGCAATCATCTTGGGAAGGGGCAGTTTCTCAGTTTGGGAATATTGGATATCATATAGTACTACTTTTCCAAAAATAAATTTAGGAAGAAATAAAATCTCCCAAATTTTTGGGAAATAACTGTGCTTCACGGACATTGATCTACTGTAATAGAGTGTGTTAGATTCCTCAGCTGATGAGCTCTTTATTTAGGGAGAGGAAAGAATAGAAACCATTTGAGGGTGTACTGGTTTAAACTCAAACATGTAGAGAAGATACTGTTAACACCAAGGTGTTATTACTAACACTGAATCTGTGAAGGAGGAAGGAGAGGATGTGAACTAGAGAGATGCAAATTATCATTAATTGAGAACATACAGTGAGATTGGACTAAGAACTAGTAACACCATCCTGCCATAAAAGTATTAATTGATGCAAAGTACCATGCTGTACTTTGATGCTGAATGAAAACAAAGAGAAGATAGCTTAGTGCTACATTTTCTGCGTTATACAAAGTTTAAAAAGGGCATAGACCTGCTTTTAGTCCACTCCAGTTCGTATACTAACTAGATGTAAAGATTCTTTTGCATCAACTAGAAAACAGCTTTGTTTACTTAGAATGAACTGTGTGTGTGTGTTTGGAGGGTGGGGAGGTTGTTTCATTCTCCATTAGTTCTGGAGTGGTTTTAGCATTTTTTCTCAGCACACAGTGAGAGTTTTAGGCTTTGCCTATGTTTACAGAAAGGCAATATGATTGTTCTCTCACACATTTGGAATAGGAGTATATATGAGCTGTCCTTTCTGAAACCTCAGTGCTTTTATGATTCCTCATGTATCAAGAACATCGCTGGTACAAAGAAGCTGAGTCAATATTGTAGAGTCAGTATTGTATTTTGTGGAATTTTGTAACAGAATCTGATGCCACAAAAGAAATTGTTATTTTAACGTTGGCTTCTAAAATTACATTTCACACTCCATTTTACAGTATATTTTCCCCCTCCTATAGTTAGAGGATGCGATAGATTTCCAGTTTCCTGTTCCACCTTAAGAGGGGGGAACACATCAGCTTGTGCTGATGTGCAGTACTCAAACCCAGAGACTGATAGTTCTGAAAATATGTAGGGATGCAATCAGCTCAAGGTGTAACATAGAGTAGAAGGAGCAAAAGCCTTGGAAGAAAATCTTACTATGAGACCTGTTCACCTGGATATAATCTTATTGTACCCTGTGAGGCTAAGAGTACATGCTTGGAGGGCATTCTATAGTGCCAGATTTAGAGTTCCAAGCCTAATAAATACAAAGCAGGTCACAGATGTCATAAGCCTGTATGCTTGCAGATGTTTTTTATTTTTTATTGTAAACATTGGAAGAACAGATGATGTTTGTATTAATATGGCTGTTCTTGCTGCGTGGAAAAGGTAATGCACACAACAAACCAGAAGTTTTTGGAACTTTTAAATGATTTGATTGACATGACAACATACAATCTGACAAGAATTGAGCGGACAAAATATGAAACTTTAATTACCATTCATGTGCACCAGAAGGATATATTTGAGGATTTGGTAAGTTTTTGAAAACCTTTAAGGGACTTTCTGTATGGAAATTTTTGCACATATAAAAAATTATAAAGAAATATTAGAATCTATTCTACTTGAGTAGCTCTGACATTACTGATATAGCATATCAGGTTTAGCTTGATGTCATATAGATGTCATGCAGAGATAAGGTTGAATTGCATAGGTCCAGACTTCAGTTTTTAAAATGGTTGTTCGTACCCCTCATGAACAAATTCACTGTGAGCAACAGTTTAACTTTTCAAATTAAGCTATTCTCTCAAATTGAAAAATTAATATATTATTTAATTGAAATGTAAAAGGAAAACATTCCCTTTAGTATTGATATCAATCGTGTGATTTCCAATCCAGCATATGTGTTGTTTTAAGGTAATGCTTATTCAAAGGTTAAAGTGGTGAGGCTACAAATATTTGCATCAGACTTCATTTAGCTAAATATATCGAATACATGGAAAATTATAAAAATAATATAATTATAATAATAAATAAAATAATAATAAAAATTGATTTAAAATAACTTTCAAGAAGCTTACATGATGCACAGGTCAATAATTGAATACTGCATTGTTTAATTTGTGCAGGTGTGTTAGAAAAATGAAAATTAAGTGCATGTGTAAAGACAGAAAATTGTAAAGAAAAATACTGAAAGTTAGAAAGAAACCTGCCAGCTTCTAAGATAGGCATGGGGCTTTATCCTCTGCTCATATTTTTTAATTTGTTTTCATAATAGTTTTCTTAATTGGACATTTCATTATCCATTAGTCTAATATCATACTATAATAAAATTGAATCACATAAAATTGGTTAAATTTAAAGGGTCTGCATATGAAGTAAAGGGGGGCTAAATCCAAAACTGGGGAAAGGATTCTTATTTGGTACATGTAATATTGTCCTTTTCTGTCAAAATATTCTGTTCCCTGCTAAACATGTCCTTTTGTGAGAGAAAGTAGAGGGAAGTGGCTGAGAGTTCAGAACTTCCTTTTTGCCTTACACCATGTCTGCAAGGCCAATAACTAGGACTACATGTTCCCTAAGAAGCCAATGATTTTGAGATCAAGTATCAAAATTATTGAATCAAGATCTATTATTAATTTGCCACAAATAAATATTTGTGTGGCAAGTTCATACTGAAAAATGCGTCCCAAATAAACAAACACAGACACATATATAAGATATTCAAGCATTGTCCAAGATTTATTATTTCTGTGAAACATGACACCAGATACCATGCAGTGTAACCAGTATTAGTACTTAGTTTTTTATGGAGCTTTCTATTACTGTTCTTCAATATCTCTGTAAGATGGAATTCATAACCTCTGCACACAGTTCAGAAGAAAATCAAAGTGGTCAAAAGGTTCAGAGCATGTCATAAGCAGGTATGAAAAGAGAATTCTGGGTGTCTTGACCCCTGACAGATCATGTACTCATTTTTGGGGTTCTTTAATTTATGCATAGTAGACTTTTTTCTGTATGGAATTTAAGATGAATTTGTTATCCTGTTCCATTTCTGTATTATTGATTTTTCTTTTCCATTGTAGGTCCGTATGAACATTAAATCTTCATCTGATTTTGAATGGCAAAAACAATGTCGATTTTATTTTCTTGAAGACTTGGACAAATGTATTATCCAAATCACTGATGTAGAGTTCACCTACTGCAATGAATATTTAGGGTGTACAGACAGGCTGGTTATAACTCCCTTAACTGACAGGTAGTTATAAAATGAATGCAATGCATAGTACTGGACCTAAAACTTAATTCCTCTGACTTAATTCCTTGAACCTCCCTGAGTCGGAAATCTTACTCTGATTACACTATAGTGCTGCAATATCGATGGTGAACAGCAGAGGCCAGTGCTTATGTATTCAGCTGGCAAAAGCAGACACCATTAGGAAGGGTCTTGAATTGTCTTTGAGTGTTTGCTTGAGCTATATGGGCTGTGGTAGGCATTTAAAAACTTACTTGTGCTCAAGATAAATATAGCTGAATGCCATACACTTCACCAGCATAAACAGAGTGGATCCAAAAACCAATACATTGCTGCTTTCAATAAGCCAGTAGTTGTGTGAGAATTTGTGATTATGGCAAGTGATTAATTTTAAGTAATTCCAGAGGAAAAAACAGTAACTCAGGACAAAGCATTGAATAACTAGCGTCGATATGGATTTAAGCAAGGCCTATGGAGAATTCCAGGACTACAAACACAGAAAAATCTCTGAAGGCAAAACATAAGAAGAACTTTTTATCACCACAGTGTTAGTTATACAGCAAGTACAATCTCCATTAGATGCATATTTTCCTAAAGTACTTGGTAGTGCTTGTGCTAGGAAAGAGGCAGATGTATTTGCTATGCTAGAGCTTGTTCTTTCAAGTGTGATAGGAATGTCAAACTACTGTGTATGTTCAGTCATCTGTTGTGTGGAGAATGACTGCAGGGTGTTGATTTAATGCTGGAATTGTTTTTGGACTCTCTATGCTACTAGGTTTTATTTACTAGTGAAATTTCAACCTTTTGCCAATTTCTGAACCAAAATTATGCCCGGCAAGCTATTTAAGAGAGCCAAGCCCCAATGCTTAGGTACCTCACTTTTAATATGTAACATAAATCTGCCAAATTCTGTTATGTACCCTGCTATTTCTGTGCTAGACAGAAATATGTTTGCAGCAGTAAACATGCAGTTGATTAGTGTGTATGGCAGCACTACCACATAGATAATATTTTTGCCTACTGGGAGAGAGAGTATAAAAAAAAAGTTGTCATTCTGAATTTGTTCACACAATCAAAATGCAACCTAGTTGGTTGATTCCAGGTGCTGTGTCACGCAAGACTGAAAACTAGCACAAGGTGACATAATTGAAGAAAGTGAGTCTTTTGAATGGGTTTAAACTATAATAGTAACATCAAAAAAGAAAAGTGATATCTCTCTTTGGGCAAACCCAAAGAAGAGCCAACAGCTGCAGGGATTGGTGACTATCTACTGTCATATATTGAAAAGAGTATTTGAAGCAGAAATGTTTTCTAGTATTGACACAGAAAACTTATGTACCTAAGCAGTGTTGCATAAGAACAGATTTTATTCCCTTTATAGGCTTTTTCCATTTTAATATTTTCGGTATTGTTGTATGGACTTGCATGAGCTTTTGACAATATTCAGGTAATATCTTTGCTTTCTATTAATCAACTTGGAGTCATGTGCAGTTTTGCTAATGATTTTGGATTCAGAAAGATTCCCAAAGCACATGATAACTACACACTGGCAAGTAGTATATTACATTAAGATAATGGGAGTAAAATTAAGTGCTGCTAAACATCATGTCAGACACAGACTTTGTAATGGCAGATGCAAAAAATAATATACAAGTTGTGTTTAGTGTTAACTGAGTGCCTGTTAAATGATTACTAAGGTGATAAAGCATTATTACTGCTATTATATTAAAATGACTATTATTTTATAGGAAGTTATACTAGCTGGTATCATTTGGGTTTTTTCAGTGCCCATTTTGTCTCCCCAGATGTATCATAAAGAATCTATTAAGTTTCACAGTGTTAAAATAGGCTTACTGGGATATTTGGGGCATTGTAGGTTAGCACAACAGTCTTCCTATATCCTTCAGTAGTCTCCACACCATCTGAGGAGGCTGAGACTTAAGCCTGAGGAGGTCAGCCTAGAATGGAGGCTGAAGCAGAAGATGGTCCTAGGATTCATGGATCCCTCCTCTTTTTCTTTTTTCCCCCCATTGCCCATTATAATCTTCCCTCTCATCCGTTCCCCTCCTGGAACACCAAGAGCTCATGTCTGGCAGTACTTCTCTGGTTTTGCATGTTGGTAAGGAAATGGCAGGAACAGAAGCTTCTCAGCTTCTCAGCTTCTGTCCCTTCCTATTTTCAGATCAGAGAGTCCATCCTGTGTGCTCTGGGGAGAGAACAGGAGGATGGGAAGGAAGAGAGGAACCTAGTGTGTCTTGGTGCTACAGAATGAGGCTGAGTCATGGAGGGAAGGTGTATGAGGTGTGAGAAAATTACGATACTACAATATTTTGGTATTCAGCATTGGCTTGTGCATTTCCTGGGTTGTTGCAGTCATCACTGTGCTGATGCATACTTTTCTGCAGGTAGAGCAAAGGTGGTACCTGGTAACTTAGCTTCACAATATGCAAAGGGGGTGACTGAAGACTTCCCGTGTGGAAGCACACCCCATTTCTGCTCTGTTCCCCAGCTGTTTATAATACAACTGCTGTGGATTTCAAGTAATTAACAGTAGCAGTTAATAGAACTCTTTGTTCTCTCTCTAGGTGTTACATCACTCTGGCACAGGCCCTGGGCATGAGTATGGGTGGTGCACCAGCAGGACCTGCAGGGACGGGAAAAACAGAGACAACAAAAGACATGGGCAAATGCCTGGGAAAGTATGTTGTTGTTTTCAATTGTTCAGACCAAATGGACTACAGAGGACTTGGTCGTATCTATAAAGGCAAGAAATTATCTGTTTTGTAAATTTTATTTGTGTGTTTTATCATCTTCACTAGTGAGCTAGCAATGACTAGCAGGGTATTTTCTTATTCTCTTCGTTTCCTGACACTCATCAACTTTTCCTGATATTTGATTATTTCTCCTTTTTTTTTTTTTTTTTTTCTGTTTTCTTCTGTTTTCTTCCTGCATGCTTCCCAGTCTTTTTTTTTATATTCCTGGAGGGTTTTTTCTTATCTATGTCATGAAGGGATACATGACAGATGAGATAACACTGTGCTTTGAAAAAGAACCGGTGCCTTTTGGCACTTGCTCTCTATCTCTGCGCCAAGCTCATGCCTTCCCTCCCACTGGGGATTTCCCCAGCTGGAGCTGCATTAAGGCTCCAGCCTGGAGCAAGCAGGATAGCTGGAGAAAACTATGACAAAAAAGAGAGCATAAAGTGCTCTCTGCTAGAGCAGTTAGTGCAGTAAATATGGAAGTATTGAATGGTAGAGCTAGCGACCATCCTTTGCTCTTTTGGGAGTTTAATGCCCGCTCCTGAACTGGTCTTATGAAAAGCCCACTGTTCTAGCTATAAGTTCTGATAATGCCGCAAGAATGTAAATTTTGATCACAGTCTTAATTTAAAGCATTAGGCAATCTTTTAGCTTTAGCTTTAGTCTTTTTAGGTGAATGCAGGCATTGACTGCCTTGGAGCAGGCTGAAACTGGCTCAGCGCTCCTATGAGCAGTATCCCATTAAAAGAGTATCCCATTAAATTACACTGGAATGTGGGTTAAAGTTTTGTAGAAGCTGATGAGTTCTGTACTGTGTTGTGTGACTTCTGTTGTGTATTGTGTTGTATTCCTCACCTGAGGTAAATACAGCGTTTATAACCAAGGCCAGATCTTTACATAGATAGTTACCTAGTGATCAGAAGCTGTGGAAAGCTGCTTGCTTGTATAATACCTAGTAAAGAGAAGATTTTTTCTAAGCTAGAAACTAAACTAGCTGTCTGTGTGAATACCTTCAGTTAAGGTCACAAGTTTCTCAAAGCACCTCTTGCAACCTCCAGATCTTTGGGCCAACTTTTAGTTGCATATCTTTTATCAAGTGTGCAGACTTTTAGTGTCCTGAGTTTATTTTACTCACTGGTAATAAAGAGAAGAGGGCTGGGACTAGCTTGCTGTCTGACTAAGCATGAATATATTTGTAATGTCAAGCACAATCATCTACTGTGCCCGCAGTCATCAGTGTGGAGGGGGCATGTCAGCCTTTATTTCTCCTTGGAGTGGGTTTGTATTTGATCTCTCCAATCTGTTGTCTTTTTCCTCTCTGCTCCTTCTATGAGAATGCTTGTGTCTCTTTATGTTACCACCCTTTTTCTTGACTCCTTGGTGATTTCACTTCTTTTGCATTAAACTGTTGGTTATGTCAATTCAGACAGCTACCCTTGCTTTGTTTCTGCCTTCTTATCCTGAGCATTTTTTGCAACTTTTCCTTTCTCGTTTCAGATTGAGGCAAAAGTAATAACTGCAGCTTGTCATTGCCTTCTTTTATTAAAACTGGGCGCAATTTCTATATCTAGGAACATGAACTGAGTTTTAGGGCTCAATTTTCTTTGTTATTTTTCTATAAGGTGATGGTTTTCTTTGTAGTATTGTCATCGTATGCAACAAAAGCTAAGTAATACTGTGTAACGTGTCTTTGTTGTCTGGCTGCCTCATTTAATGGCATACTGATGTTCAATATGAGTTAGAAAAGATGCTTATAGAACTCAACAAATTGCTGCTCAGGCGACCATCATGCCTGTGACTGCTGTCCTCAATCAGTTTGCTACTGGGTTGGTGGCTGACTTCTCAGAGAATTTGCATAGGAATTAGATAATAGATCCAGCTGAACAGAGCCTGAATAGGGTGATTTTTTTCAGCGTTCATCAGTCTGGTCTGTATCTGGGAGGAAAAGTAAGATTGAGTTCTTACATAAGTAATTGATGCTTTTGTTTGTGATCAGCACCAGCTACTTTGGACTTATTTTCACAACTTGGAAGCGCCTGGCTTGGAATCACAATTTTTATGTTGAAACACCTTTGAGATGTTTGATATTTCTTGAAGAGAGGATATACTGAAGTCAGGGAAAGAAATAAGCTCTTTTCAATAAGAGGAGCAAAGTGAGTTTAGAGAAAGATTCTTTAATGCATTCGAGATCTTTAATGCAAAAGAAGGATAGTTCTTCACAGCTGTAGAAGCACTTTCATGCAGCCCGATAACAAAGTCTTTCTGAGGCAGGAGTAGCCATGCTGTGTGATTTTTATATCATGTGAAGAGCAGGTCTGTAGGATATCTGAACTGATTGGAAGGGTGTGTGTGTGTGTGTCACATTTCTTAGACACAGTTAAAGATTTCTTTAGTCCTGTCCTTTATTTTCTGCTTTTACACTATTTTTGTATTTGATTACCATACTACATTCTGTGTGGGGACAGAAAGTAGTGCGGGGTATGACAATGCACAACAAAAATTACATTGTCTCTAAGCTGTTATGCACAACTTGCTTGCTATGCCTTTGTGTGTGGAGGGGTGTGTGTATTTTCTTTCCTTTTTCTTTTTAAACACCACCAGCATGAAATAATTTTGCAAGAACCAAATTCATTCAAAGCTGCGGGATATTGGCCTTGCCTGGGCGTGAGGTTTCTTAACTCCATGCAGCAGGTGGCATTACAGAACAAGTGATTTTTTTTTAATTTTTTTTTCCCAAGGAAAAATTGTTTGGTTAGAACTGAACTTTGCAATTCTATACAGAAAGTAATTAAAAAGCCCTTTAATATACAGATAGTAAGCATAAGAGGCAATAATATATGGAACAAAGTCTCTTTGTTAAAGAATATCCAGCTTTAGGGCTTTTCTTTGTTGTGTTGCAAGTAGTAGATATTGGTGTTTAATAAACAGAATAGAAAAAACATCTTTTTTTTTGTTTTAGGTTTGGGGTTTTTTTTTGAATGAATGGCTGTAGTTACATAACACGTCTAACAAAAGAGGCTAAATGCATTTTGAAAAATCTCTGTAAGAATTTTTAATCAGGGAGTAGCAAGAATGGGGTAGATCCACAGTGGAAGATAAGCCAGGAGCCAAGGGTGACCACCACACAGGCAGGGTAGGGACATCACTGACCAGGGCACAGTCCCGCAGTACCTGAGCAGGGCAGGTTGGTAACAGCTTATTCGTTCAGCTGTCCAGTGACCATCAGACAAGGTAAGATAACAAGCTAAGTCCAGGGTCCATCCTGGAAGTTCCACCAGAAACAGCAGGAGGTAGGGCTGGAGGTAAGACTATAGATAGTTCTGGGGTCCTCCTGGAAATTCAGCCAGCAAGTTAGGATAACAGGAGATAGGGCTGTGCCCAGCCCTACATATAGCGTAGCTCAGGCAACGTCTGAAGATTCAGACCTGCCTGAGCTGAAATGGAGCTCCTGGACTGGAGGACAAAAGTGTGTGGATAGAAGCTGCAGGGAAGGCTGGTCAGGACAATTAAGACCTGTTGGTCCATCCAGGGCCCTGATATTCCTCATACCAGAGGGAGATAATTTGTTAAAGGACTTGCTGCCACACTGAAGTCAAGGAACATTCTTCATTTTTTTTTAAAGACAGTAGGATGGAGTGTTTCACATTTTAAATTTGGTACTTATATATAGAATTCTTCTAATCTTTGCTTTGTTATGGCATTGTGGTATTTGTATATATTCTGTTTGCTTTCAATTTAGTAATTTAGTCCATGTGACATTTTATTATCTTCAGATTCTTTGATTTTGGAGCATGTTTTTCCATACAATATCACAGAAATTAGTTAGCAGTTTAGGAAAAAGATTACTGTATATATGGGATTGAACTGAATTTCACAGGAGATCTGCACTATTGCCAAGGCTGAATCAAATCTTAAGGAGCCACTTTTGGCTGTACTACTGCTGCTTTTGATCTGGTGTGACACTACAAATTTTCTTTAAGTGTTCTTCCAAAATTACATGGGTAAAAAAGACCAATCAATGCAACAATTTTAAAATAAGTGGTTAATGGTCATGAAAAAAGCTAAAACATGAATTTAAGAATTATTTTCATATTTTTTTTCTTTTTCTGCTGTCTGCAAAAACTGACAAATATTGATTTGACGGGATAGCTGATCACATTAGAAGATGGATTAGAAGAGGGGCAGAGAAGAAACATAAAAGAGGCCTCACGGGGATTTGGAGTAAAATGAGAGTTCCTGGAGAGTATCTTAAACAAGGTATCAGATAAGGAACAGCAGAGGGAAGAAAGATAATATGAGCAGAAGTGACCAGAGCAAAAACAAGAGAAGAGAAAACAAAACAAAGTTAAAAAATATGTATTAATAGTATTGTTACTATTGATTTTTGAGTACTTCCTCTTCATTAGCTTAAACATCTGAAGGAATTAACATTACACATAAGCTACGCCTTGATTTATTTTACCAGTGCTATAGGCACTGATATATAAACTATGGGAATTCTGGGCATCTATGGGCATAGTTGTTCAACACTGCAAGCACACGAATGCCTTTTCTTGGACATGTGTCTTATTTTTGCATTTGTCACTGCCTTCAAATGGCTTAAGCCAAAGGAAACTCCTCCAGTCCAGTGGAACAAATTAAACCCCTCTGAACATTTGTTTGTAGCACCGATTAAAGTACTAATCCAGGTCCTTGCTGGACCCAGGCAATAGGAAATACTAGTCCAGTCTGGACTTTGGGAAGGGAGGAGATGGCATCCATGAAGTTCCTGCAAAGACTTACTAGCCTTTGTCACTTGTGAAATGGGTGAGGAAAGAAGGGGATTACATAGCTTTCTCATGACTGCTCTGGAAAGCTGCCGCTGCAGACTCTCCTATTTCAATCATGCGAACATGATACAGAAGAAAGAGTACTTGACTGTCCCAGAAGACATTCATTTAGTGATGTTTATGAATATAAATGTCTTTCTAGAACACCGTGGCCTGTTCCAAATAACAGTTGTGTGACATCAGTTTCCTCTCTCTTGAACAGCAGGATGGTATTCTCCAACAATTTTTTACTTATTAATTAATTGTTATAAAATGCAGTGTTGCTTCTGTCACAAATGTAGTGATTTCTGAATTTGATTCTGTGCTTTGCACTTAGGTAAGTGCCTCTCAAGCTCATCTTTGACAATTTCACTCCCTACATAGATGAATTTCCAGGCTATATGCATGTTTATGCTATTTACAGTATTATTAAACAGGAAGCCTTATGATTACTGTAAAAGTGAAGGATTCTTTATAATGAAGTTTGTATATCTTTCTTCCAAAGAGTAGTTCTTTTTCTGGATGTCTCTAATGCACAACCCAGTTTATTATATTTTGAATTTTTACTTCTCATTTTACTCTGTGTTCATATTCTCTTTTCTTCTCATGTTACATTAAGTTGTATCAAACATGCTGTATTTTATATATAAATTATTCTTGTTCAATCTGATATTTTAACAAAATATTTTTCTTTGTGCTTCTTTTTTAGGATTAGCCCAGTCAGGTGCATGGGGTTGCTTTGATGAATTTAACCGCATTGAACTTCCAGTTTTATCAGTAGCTGCTCAGCAGATATATATTGTACTTCAGTGTAAGAAAAATAAGAAACCTCAGTTCATTTTCACTGATGGGGATGTTGTTGACATGGATAGAGAATTTGGGATATTTCTGACTATGGTATGTTTCTGAATATGTGAAAAAGACGTTGTTCTGAAAAATCTTTCCTATTTCTTTTCCCATTGAGTATTTCCTGTTTAAATCATTGGAACTCTCTGTTAGAAAATAGTAAATACAATCTGAACAATAATTTGTTGAATTAATAATGATATTTTCTCTTGCCTGTATTTTTAACTGGAACTTAGAACTTGAGGTATGCAATTAGCATTAGCATATTTTAAGGGCTTTTTTGAGTTGAATATTTGACAGATTGAGACTATACCCAACCATCTCATATTTTTGGTTAAAGTCTGTCAAAATAAAACAGAAGTAATGGACCACTGCAGGGACTATGGTAGTTGGTCTGATCAGTATTTCACTAGCTGTGAAGAGCTTTTGACCACGATCCTTCTATATGACAGCATGAAGGAAACCACACTCACTCTGGTTCACTGGCCTCCTGAAGATTTATCTTTGGTGCCTGTGGACCGCTTCTAGCAGTGCAGGAGGCAAAGAAGCAGGGAAGTGTGTAAGATTACCTTTGTAAAAAGGTAGAAACCTCTTTGTGTCACCTTCTCCTTAGCTGTAGGCTACAACCCGTAACTCAGAATGGAAGCTTTTGTGTTTATTTTAAGGTTTCCTACTTTTAAAAAGGTGTTAATGTTATCACTTTAATATTAAAATGAGGACAAATTAGTGGCATACAAAGGCCAGTGAGAAGGCAGTCTGGAAAGAGCTGGAAGAGTTTAAGAAATTATCCTGCATGGCCACCCACTACTGCTCTCACAACTGAGTGATGCAGTAGTCACATGAATAACTTAGACATCTTCAGTGAAAGGTCAGGTCCTTTAATTTAAATTATATTCAGTAATGTACTTTGGACTGAAATGGTCTGGGAATGCTCACAAGGGACAGGAACCTCTAGTACTGGAACATTATCAAGACCCCGAGGAATTAACTATTTAAAATGGCTCCAATAAGACCTGTAAATGGTTGTCTGTGTGTCTTGGGCATAACACATGGGATAGCACATACTTCGTGAAATGCAGTATTTAGGCAGCTGTGTAGTGGTGGGTAATTGTTACACAGTTGAGTTACCCTTTGTAATCTGGCATGTGCTGCTGTGTTTGCCAAATAATTATCAAAAAGGAGAAATTTTCCTATCCTACTTTCATTATGTAATATTATATTTTATTTTATATTTTGCATTTTGCAGAACCCTGGCTATGCAGGACGACAGGAACTTCCAGAAAATCTAAAGATTCAGTTTCGCACAGTTGCTATGATGGTGCCTGACCGTAGCATTATTATGCGAGTGAAGCTGGCAAGTGCTGGTTTCCGAGACAACCAAGTCCTTAGTCAAAAATTCTACACACTCTACAAACTCTGTGAAGAGCAGTTATCTAAACAGGTAAAATAAATATATGTTCAACTGTAAGCTATCACTGGAAGAGCATGGAGAGAATATGCTTTTGTAGAATATATAATTATTTTTACACTCTTGAAGCTATCAATTTTTTAGGGTTTTCAGTTTCACATTCTAGAAAGTGAGTCTGAAATCATCATGTTGTTTTTCACACTACTTTGTGTAATAAAGGAAGTTTGATTTGTGGTATTTAGACAGAGTGCAGTTATTGGAGAAGTTGAGGAATGGTGTATATTGCTCTCCTGAACTTTGTAAAGGACACATTTTTCATTCTCCTCTCTTACGAAGGCTAGATCTGTTGGAGAGGAAGTGTAAGAACTGTAAATGACTGGACAGTGCCTGAAAGGTGCTATCTTGCTTAGCACTACCAGAGAGTCACTGCTCTGTTTGGTATGGCGCATTTAAGTAGAAACAAAAGATAAAGCTGCATTTATAATAAGAACAGAACTAGTTGTTGACTTTTGAATGCCCTGTGTTGGCTGCCCACTAGAGGGTCTCAAAGAGAACTCATGTGAGTGGTAGGCAAATTATAGCTCAAATGCCTGCTTTGGTTGGATCATAATGAGTGTTTATTGACTATATTCTCCATTATATTATTTCAGTTCCGTACCACTTATTTATTAGTGACTATGTTGACTTCCATGTAGAAATCTCGGACTACACCAGAATAAGATAATGGCACATCGTATCACCCTCATTATTTCAGAGTAAAACCAAAAAAATACAGATACAGATTTTCTCTTTCTTTCACCATACCTCTGTAATTTCTCTCTCAATATATATCAGCAAACTGGATTCCAGTTTTAATTTCTCTCAGGTTTCTTTTTCTGGGAGAGTTTTGTTCATCAGCTTTATGTTGTAGACTGGCTTGTGGGCAGGGAGTCATGTTTGCTACTGACTTCCCTGTAATATTGCCCAGAGTGTCTCCATTAGGCATCAAATTAATTTTTAGGCAATCCTAATCTCCCTGTATTGATCTAGCATCACTAGTGTTAATACATTTGTTGCTGTTCAAGCTACTCTCGGTCTTGTCATCTGCCTGTGTTTTATAGTTACAAGGCTTATAGGCTGCATTTTTCAGAGAATCATTTTCCACAAGCTGTCTCTCAAGTAGAATTTGCAGACATTGTTTAGGAAAATTTGTGTATGCACAATTTCGGCAGATAGCAACATAGGTTGTCTACAGAATATTGGATACGAAGTCTCTTTTTTTCTTCAGGCTTGGCCTCAGTAGGATAAAATTTTGTCATTGCCTCAGTTTTTGCGGTCATTTTAGTACTGGACATGATTTTTCACTGTGGAAAAGACATCTATGCAGGCATCAGAAATTCGGCTGTCTGCCTCTGCAGAAGTGCTGTGTTTATTTTGTGTTGTCATGAGTGTTGGAACTGTTTCACTCTTGGACAAAGTACTTATAAGTAACACACACGCACTCAAACAAAGCAGTTTCTGCATCAGAAACTGCCCTGGAGTCTCTCAGACAGTAAGTTTCTCCATTCAGCATGGTAATCAACATATTGAAGCATATAAGTAGTGCTTATCATTTGGCGTAGGGATCATAGGAGCTGCCTGAAGGACCCTGTGAAACTGTGTGGAAGGACCCCATGAAACAGTCTGAAATTCACATCTGGAGAACTCCTCTATCAATTAGTTAATGCTTTGTTGTGAAGATGCGTAGCTCAATCACCTTGTCTAAGGTCAGTCCTTTGTCTCATCTATGCTGATGAGAGCAAGGGAGTTCCTTGCTATTAATTAAAAGAACTTAATGTCAAAGTGTGTGCATATGGGTGTGCATATGGGGACAGTCCTTACACCCAGCTACATCACAATTATTTATCTGAATCTTATGCTTATATCTCTCTTATGAAGTAAATTCCATAGTTTTTACTACACAAGCCGTGATGTCTGTGAGGAACACTCTTCCATGTGTATTTATAATATCTTCAAAACCGTCTAAAATTTCCCCAGTATCCATCAGGGAAGATTGCTATGCCGATCTTTGCTCCTAGTGGTTTACATCGTGGATTGTGATTCTATAGTCTGTAATATGAGCCAGGAAGCATGGCTTTCTACAAACCCATGGCAGTATACTAGTTTCTCCTGCCTGCCCTTTGGACAGTCCTGCTATTGTATAAATCCATTATATACAGTTACAAAATCAGAGAAGAGCTGAGTTTGGAAGGGACCTCTGGAGGTCAACAAATCCTATTCCTGTACTCAAAATGGGATAAAATAGGGTAGGTGGCTCAACACCTTGTCTAGGTGAGTTTTGAATAGCTTCAAGGACAGAGACTCTCTGGTCAAGCTGTTGAAGATTCTGACCATCCTGTCTACTCACTATATTGTCTGTGAGGATGTTATTGGAGACAGTGTTGTAATCTGGAATGCCTCTGCCCTGCTGTGTTGCTCTTCCAGCAGATACTGGGATGTGTCAAGCCCTCAGTGATGACCAAGGCTTGCAAAGATGAGGTCAATTCCAATTATCACAACTGTAGCTTCTTCCTCATCAGGAAGTTTGAGCAGGCACTTGCCACAATGTTGATCGGCCCTTCAATCCAAACCCAAATGCTCTCAACTGGCCATTCTAAGGCAAAGCGTTCCCTCTTCCTCTCACTTTAAAGGGCAATTTCTCATCTGGCCATCCTGGCTTGTCCTTCCTAAAGAACCTGTATCCACCCATTGCAATGCCCCAGTCTTGCAAGCTATCCCACCACACTTCTGTCACCCCCCTATAGCTGCACACAGAGTTCTGGTTTTCCTATTTTGTTCCCATGCTGCATGCATTAGTGAACAGTCACTTCAAACTGGCAACTACGTGTGCTGGTTGCCCAAGAAAAACATGAGAGCTTCTGCCATGATGCTATCCTTTTGCCCTTCCTTATCTGCATGCACACACTTGAAATTGGCCACATTCCACACTGTTTTGTCATTCTTGAAGTCTCTCTTGTCCACCTCAGACTGCATCTTTTGCTTTTTAATTGGGTGCACCACTTCCTCACTTTAATGCGAGTTGTTTTCTCACTCCCTCATCATTCATAGGTAGTTGTAGGTATTCTGGAAGACTTCCTAAAGTTTGTTGTGAGCTTTTTTGTAGATTGGGAAATACATCTGATGCAATATGTAGCTATAAGTAGGGAGATATCTAATGAATTAATCTGATTGGATATGAGAGTCTCATGAACTGGAGATATTTCTAGGAGTATAGTGGAACACAAATTGCTTCTGTCTAGCCAGAAAACTAGAACTATAAAGTGCAGACAGGCTTTCTTGGAGGCATATTAATCTGTCTTTCCCAATGGAACTTATTTATATAAATTTTTAATGGTAAATTTTAAATTTGAAGTAAGTCCTGCAGGGTATCTGGGCAGTTGACTGGGAAGAACAGGGTCACATAAAGAATCAATGCAATAAGAAATGGCAGGACATTGCCTGTTTTCAGCAAATGCAATATACAGCAACAGTAGAAAATAACAATGAGCAAACATTCACCAGCTGAACTTACCTCCCACAAAATCTAAAAGGAATTTGCCAGAAGAAATACACACAAAAAGTCCTCCAGACATTTTACACACACAAATGCGGAGCCTAGAAAGAAGAGCTCTAACTCATGAATAGCCAAAGGCACCCTGATTGAGTATCATCTCCTTCAGTAAAGAAAAGCATGCAAAAGTAGAATAGTCCTTAGCAACTGTAGGAAGACCAAGGTGTCCACAAGCCTGTGAAATAGTTATTCTGACAGAGCCCCCAGAGCTGAATTTTTGGCTTTAATTATAGGACTTCTAGTTCCCTACTGCCTCCTTCCCCAAACCCTCACTGAGATTAGAGAAAACCATAGAAACTGAAAAGAAAAACCTAACAAAGCTTGAAAGCGACTGAGGCCATAATCCCTTTTTGAGGATCATCTGTTTAAGGTGCTTTCATACAGAGAAAACTATGGATGGTCCTTTTTTCTTTTGCCCTCAACAGCAAAGTATGCTTCTAGTATTGAGATTTTTATTTGCAGATTTTTAACTCTTCCTTACAAAAGCGTGAGCTGTACCACTGCAGTCCATTTTGCCCAAATGTGATCTTTTGCCTGCTGTTAAAACTGTAGCAAAGAAACGGCTCATAATCCACACTTCCCAGTACATTCTAGCTTTTTTTTTTGTGCCATCCCTGAAAGGCAAAGGTGTTGTAAAACTAGTAGACTGGTTAAGGAAATTAAATGATGGTTGCTTTGAACCACCTGTCATGTAGGTGAATGGGAATGCACCACGAAACCTGTTTTTAAAAATACTTTTGGCTTGTTTTAAAGTTTCTTATAGGTATGCCAGTATTTCTGCAAATTTAACAGTCATCACTTCTATAGGCTCATAGACTCAAAGAAGTTGGAAGGGGCCTCCAGAGATCACCTTGTCCAACTTCTAGCTCAACACAGATCAATATAGAGCTGATTACTAAGGCACTTGTTGAGTTGTGAGTATCTCCAATGATTATGTTCAGTCTCTCCGGGCACTTTTTCTGTGTTTAACCACTCACACTGTCAAGAATCTTTTACTTATGCAAACCATTGCATTCCTCTGTTGCAAATTTTGACTATTGTCTCCTTTCCTCTCACTTGGTCATCATTTGCTGGACTCAATGCAGTATGTCGATGATGGCCATCTAGCATGGAGATGGTCTGTCAGCCCTTGTCATGATTCTGGATATTTCACTAGGATGTACCATTTATTAAATGATATCAGACCTCATCAACAACATAAAATCTATCTTCTGAACTTCACATGAAATTGTTAATCTTTTTTTCTTAATATTTCCATCTACAAACAAGTTTTCCTGGCAGTACCTGGCTGAATATTCATATCTAACTTTTTCAACTGGTTGAAAATGAGGCTGGACGGAGCCTTGATGGTTCATCTGTTTACTTTTCTGGAGGAAAAATAATTCTTAGCTAAATAATTCGCTAATGAAGTTTGTGACTCTCCTTAACATACTCTGTTCCGAAGATTGCAGTTTCCTAGGCAATGTATTCCAAAGTTTCACTTTCCTTATGGTCACAATGTTTTCTCTGAAAGTTAACTTGAATCTTCCTTGCAGTTAAGTACATTACTTCTTTTCCTTTCTATTCCTTCTGTCTTCCTCTTTGCAGGTATTTTTTGCATGTCAAAAACTTTTATTGTAATTCATCCTACTCATTTGCTCTTCCTACATCTACAGTAGGTTTTGGTTTACTTCTTCCTGATATGTCATGTTTTCCAGTCAGCTGATAACGTTAATTTCTTTTCTAAATTCCCTTTGGTAGGATTCACCTTCAAGGGTGGAATTCAACTTTTGGGCACAATACATAAGTGCCAACTGCAATGGAAATGTTTTTTCAACTGTCCTAAATAGGACACTTCTATTTTTATTGCCCACTATAATTGTAGGTATGTCATTTGAGAGCTTGTGGCTTCAGTCCAATGTCAGATATTTTTCTGCAAAGCTCTCTGCACCTGATTTGATTCTCACCTGAATGAAGTTGTTACTGTCCTTTATTTGTGCAGCTGATTTTTTCATCTATGTAGTATTTTGCATTTGTCTTCATTGAATTGCATCATACATACATAATTTATCGAATTGGGAACTTAACACAGCTGAGAGGAGGCAGTCCAGAAGGTTCTTAGAATGTGTTGAGGATTGCTTTTTGTCACAGCTGGTGAGTGAGCCTACCAGGGGTGAGGCTCTTCTTGACCTACTGTTTAGAGAAGGGCTGGTGGGTGACGCTGTGGTCGGAGGCTGTCTAGGGTGCAGCGACCATGAGATAATCGAATTCTCCATGAACAGTGGAACAAGGAAGGGCATAAACAGGACATCCACACTGGATTTTTGGCGGGCTGATTTCAGATTATTTAAGGAATTAGTCAGGAGAGTACCCTGGGAAATGGTTCTTAAAAGCAAGGGGGTCCAGGAAGGCTGGATATACTTCAAGAATGAAATCTTGAAGGCACAGGAGTAGGCTGTCCTGATGTGCCGTAAGATGAGTCTTAGGGGCAGATGACCGGCCTGGATGAGTAAGAAGCTTCTGAAGGAGCTAAGTGAAAAAAAAGGAAGGTGTAGTGCCTTTGGAAAGAAGGGCAGGTAAGTCAGGTCATGTTCAAAGACATCGTTAAGTCGTGTAGGAAGAAAATTAGGGAGGCAAAAGCCCAGCTGGAGTTCAAATTGGCCACTTCTGTTAAGGATAATAAGAAGTGTTTTTACAAATATATTAATGGCAGAAAGAAGGACAGCAGTGATCTCCATATTTCCCATTGAGGGAAATATAGTAACTAAAGATGAGGAAAAGGCTGAGGTGCTTAATGCCTTCTTTGCCTCAGTTTTCAAAACTGAGGCAGATTGTTCACTGGACAACTGGTCTTCTGAAGTGGTGGATGGGGTCGGGGTGCAATTTAGCCCCCATGTAATCCAGGAGGAAGAAGTTAGAGACCTGCTGAGCCACTTGGATCCTCATAAGTCTATGGGACCAGATAGGATCCATCCTAGGGTGATGAGAGAGCTGGCGGATGAGCTTGCTAAGCCGCTTTCCATCATTTATCAGCAGTCCTGGCTCACTGGAGAGGTCCCAGATGACTGGAAGTTGGCCAATGTGACGCCCATCCACAAGAAGGGCCATAGGGATGATCCAGGTAATTACAGACCTGTCAGCCAAGTAAAATTATGGAGTGGATAATCCTGGGTGCAATCATGCAGCACCTGCAGAATGACTGAGACATCAGGCCCAACCAGCATGGATTTAGGAGGGGCAGGTCCTGCCTGACCAACCTGATCTCCTTTTATGACCGTGTAACTCGCCTGGTGGATGAGAGGAAGTCTGTGGATGTGGTGTTCCTGGACTTCGGCAAGGCCTTTGACACTGTCTCCCACAGCAGACTCCTGGAGAAGCTGGCAGCCCGTGGCTTGGACGGGAATGTTCTGTGCTGGATTAGGAATTGGTTGGATAGCCGAGCCCAGAGTGTGATAGTGAATGGTGTCACATCCAGTTGGCAGCTAGTCACTAGGGGTGTCCCCTAGGGATCGGTGCTGGGCCCGGTCCTGTTCAATACCTTTACTGATGATCTCAATGAGGGGATCGAGTCCATCATTAACAAGTTTGCAGATGACACCAAGCTGGGAGGAAGTGTCGATCTGCTGGAGGGTAGGAAGGCCCTACAGAGGGACGTTGACAGGCTGGAGACATGGGCTGATTCCAACAGCATGAGGTTTAACAAGTCCAAATGCCGGGTTCTACGCTTTGGACACAACAACCCCACGCAGAGCTCTAGGCTGGGGACAGAGTGGCTGGAGAGCAGCCAAGCGGAAAGGGACTTGGGAATGCTGGTAGACAGGAAACTCAACGTGAGCCAGCAGTGTGCCCAAGTGGCCAAGAAGGCCAACGGCATCCTGACCTGCCTCAGGAATGGTGTGGCCAGCAGGACTAAGGAAGTCATCATCCCCTTATACTCGGCACTGGTCGGGCCGCACCTTGAGTACTGTGTCTGGGCCCCTCAGTTTAAGAAAGATGTCGAGATGCTGGAGTGCGTCCAGAGGAGAGTGATGAGGATGGTGAAGGGACTGGAGCACAAGTCCTATGAAGAGCGACTGAGGGAGCTGGGGTTGTTTTGCCTGGAGAAGAGGAGGCTCAGGGGAGACCTTATAGCTCTCTACAACTACCTAAAGGGAAGTTGTAGTCAGGCAGGGGCTGGTCTCTCCTTTCAGGTGACCAGTGACAGAACAAGAGGACAGTCTCAAGCTTTGTCAAGGGAAGTTTAGGCTCGATATTAGGAAAAAATTCTTCACTGAAAGGGTGATTGGCCATTGGAATGCGCTGCCTGGGGAGGTGGTGGAGTCACCGTCCCTGGAGGTGCTTAAAGAGAAATTGGATGAGGCACTTAGTGCCATGGTTTAGATGATGAGTAGGTGTTGGTGTTGGGTCATAGGTTGGACTCGATGACCTCAAAGGTCTTTTCCAGCCTTGTGATACTGTGAAATTTATTTTGGTAATTTTGAACTCTAGTTGTGGTTTAGTTCACTGGCTTGGTATCATCTACAGACCTAATCAGTAAGTTGTTTCTTGCTGGTAATTCTGGGTTGTACTCAATGTATTGTTCCAATTTGTCAGCCTGGAAAATAAGAATGGGGGCTGGGGAGAAGATGTTTTAAAGTTGTCTTTGTTTCTCACCATCCAAATATATTCTAATTGGCCATAAATTAAATTAAATTAATTTTCCCTGTCAGCCCTATTCTTCCTGTGATGACAATCAATTAATTAATTAATCAAATTAATTTTCCCTAAGTCAGGTGTGTTCTGCTTGTGATGGTTGGTAAGTGATCCGTCTGTGTTTATATCAACCCATGAGCTTTCTTTTAATCTTCTTTTCTCCCTCAGTCCTATTGAGCAGGGGGTGTGAGAGAGTGGCTGGATGGGCATGTGGAAGCTGGGCAGGGTCAATGAACAACAGATAGTGTAAAAAAGTGTCTATGCACTTGGTCTCAAAGACATTTTCAGTTAATCAGAGAGAGCACATATTCTCCATATGTACCAATGTCTTTATTATCTCCTTCCATGTCTTTCTCTACCGCTTAGTTTTCTGAGAAGCCGGCAGAAGTGAAAACTTTGTAAGATGAAAAATTTACCTTGATAGCTTTCCTTCTAGGATATGCATCAGTGGTCAAAGAGGAAACAACTTACAGAACATTTGCATGCATTTTCGAATCTGTGTTAACTAAGATAGAATTGTATGTTCCTCTGCAAATGCTAAAATTAATTGATTATGTCTGTGTGACTGCAATTATGCAGCTGTGCCCATAGTGAAATGAAAGAATTTCCCAGTCTTTCGTGTTTAAGTCCAAAGCTTGTTAGATACACTTTTAGGATACACATGTCTGTTGTAAGTAAATCCTTCTGTTCTGAACCAAGTTGTTATAAAACCATCCATCGAGCAGGAAGTCATTAAGTGAAGGATAGGCTTACATATAAAAAATTGCGTCTGAATAATTTCAGCATGTTTCTTTATGTCAACAAGAGATTGGTCCTTTTCACCATGAATCTCGGTACCGTGTATCAAGATAGGAGCAGTCTTTGCATGAGCAGAAAACAGGAAACAACTGAAGACCTGTGGTTTCCTGTTTCTGCATCTGGCAAATTATGAATTTAGAAAAATTACAGAAGATGCAGCTCTGTTATAGGTGACTTGTAAAAGTGGACGTCTACAACCAAAAGGAACACTTGGCAGGCATGGACATACAGCATTGGAAAATACTTTTAGGATGTTAGTGACAGAACTAGAAATCTAGTTGAAAATATGAAGAGCTGTGAAATGGATCATATTTAAAAGTTCAACAGCATGTTTCTTTAATAATTTAGTATTCATCCCTCTAAATTTTAAAGTATTTGATCTTTGTGATACTAATTCTGTTTATGTTTATTCATCCCTCTCTTGATTTTAAAGTATTTGATCTTTGTGGTACTATTTCTGTTTATGCATTATTTTAAGGTTCACTATGACTTTGGGCTTAGAAATATCCTGTCTGTTTTAAGAACACTCGGAGCAGTGAAAAGATCTAATCCCAAAGAGCCAGAGAAAACCGTAGTGATGAGAGTTCTGCGGGACATGAACCTCTCCAAACTGGTACTGTAACACTGGTGACTTTCCCAAAAAGAGTACTTTACATTTTCAAGTGTATTTGTTATGCAGTTTGAAAAGTTTTTTTCTTCAGCAGTTAGATACATTATTTTTAATACGATCTATCAGTGAGTGGAGACTTAGAATAAAGTTACAGAGTGAAAACTGTTTGTCTTTTAAAGAGAGGAAAATATATCAGAAGCCTTAGCTCAAAAAATCATTGGAAATACCATCAGATCCTAAGGGACTTAATCTAGTCATCTAATTGGCTCTTGTGTTTTCCTCTTTCTGCCCTATCTGAGGAAAGAAAGAAAGAGTAAATTGTATTAACTTTTTATTAAAGTCGTTGAAGATCCTTGTTAATCCAGAATTTAAATTTACATGTTTCTTGGGAGTCTGTTGCCTTTTCAGAACATCATAAGAATTGTAAAGGGTAAGGTAATTGGAAGCAGCTAACGCCCACTTGTATAGACTAATCTCTTTTGATATTACTATTTTAAGTACTCATCTTTCTTTTTATTGCTGTAATTGAAAGGTTATAGTCTAGACTCTGTGTATTTACCTTGGGAATCAGTTTTGCGATGGAACCAATTACAGTTTTTTCTGATGTTAATCTATTCAGCGCATTGGTACATGCATTCAAAACCTGTAGGCATGCTTCAGTGATTTAGAGAAGGAAAAAAATCATAAAAAATCTAAGGCAAAATATGATTTGAATAAATCTTACTGGCTAATATAACAAATGAAGAAATATGTGTGTGTATATGTTGAAGAAAACTGTATTAAGATGCTAACGTTTTTACAAGCTTTAAGTGTTTAATTTAGGAGTTACTACTTGTGATTGCATTGCATGAAATTCACTTAATAAAATTGATTAATAATTATAATATTTGCTTTGGAAAATAGAAGATTTGGTACTGCCATCTTTTAAGTGGCGTATTCTTGAGGATTGTTTATAGCTGTAATAATAATCTCAATGAATAAATAATGTATTTCTCCCTACTTTGTCCTTGACAGGTAGATGAAGATGAACCTTTATTTATGAGTCTCATTAATGACCTGTTCCCTGGAATTACTCTTGATAAAGCTGGGTATCCTGAACTAGAGTCAGCCATCCAGAAACAGACAGAGAAAGCAGGACTTATTCATCATCCACCGTGGATACTTAAACTCATTCAGCTGTATGAAACGCAACGAGTCCGACATGGTTAGCATGCTAGATGAGGTTTTGAGATTGCATAAAAGCAATAGTTTTTGTATTATCTGCTACAAAATGCAGGTTATTTTCATGAAAAAATATATTTAAAATTGAACAGATGTCCTTTTTAAAGCCTATGTGGATATTTTGCTAGGAAACTGTTACGACTTTTTGGTGTGTGTGCAGTGCACACATAGTGAGATTTTAGCTTTGTCGTGTTACATTTTTATGGGAAATATGAGTGTGGCCTTCAGTGACTGAAATTTCTATGGAACAAGTTAAAATGTAGAGTATATATTAAAATTCAGAAACAGCTGATTTTGTTCAGTGTTCTGAAAACAATTGTTGCCCTCAGACACAGTTTGGTCATGAAGATCATGTTTAATGTTACTGTGAAATTATGATGCTGAGAAGATTACAAAATATAATCTCTCATACTTTCACTTTGATAGATTCTACCAAACAAGCAATATAATTCCAATAGTTGTTCTTTGTATTAAATTCTGGCTTTTTCAACTGAGGAGAAATAAGCCCACCTCCTGCAGAACCGGGGGGTTGGACAAGATAACCTCCAGAGGTCCCTTCCAGCCTCACCCATTCTGTGATTCTGTGAAAATACATTTTTACAGTGCACAAAAGGCTAATGAGTAAGGTTTATCCTATCTTAGGAAGGGTATAAAAGACAGTAGTAACCCCAGTTTCCAATTCTTAGCTGAGTGGAAAAAAAATACCCTTACTTTGAAGTCCCGCACCCTCCCAAGCTTTAATAACTAAATATTTTGTTCTATATGAAGGAGAAAATATATAGGAAATGGAACTAAAGGAGCAAAGATTTATGAAGATGTCATCCTTTTAATTCTCCCTTTTTATGTAATAATAATGAGAATAGTAGGCTTGAATGAACTAATGGAACAAAGAAAAGGAAATAACTCAATGACATAGCACAGTTTGAGAGCTTAATGCCTCAAATGTTTAGTTCAGATTATCGGTTAGACCAAATAACTGGTTAATGCTGTGCTGAGTTTATAAACTACATCCAGATCTCCAGGGAGAGAGTTCTGTATCAGATCATAGCACCAGTATCTATATAAGGACCATGAAAGTGTTAATGATTTCAGTCATGATTAAATGTGCCTCTTGTTAGAAGCTGTTTGGTCTATGAGATACTACAGACCACTATTCCTCAAAAGTCTCCAGGATCCACTGTGGCATTCTGCTTAGATGCCTCTTCTCTCCATATGTCTCTGTTATTACCAGGGGTCTTGCAGCTCCACCTGGGCACAGAGGGCCCTTCACTGACACAAGTTATTGCACAGAGGGAAAAAAACTCTGTTTTCCTATCTTCCATTTGTCCTGTTTGTGGACCCTTGGATATATTGAGAAACCACCATGGTATTTCCAGCAATGAGGAAAAAGCTGTAACATGCATGACTCTTCTTGATTGAAATAAAGGCAAAATATGCAAATGGAGTGCTCATGCACACACACGCGCGCATGGAGATCCAGTGTGTGGATCTTGAAATCTCTTTTGCATAACGGTTTTGATACGAATGTTGTTGAAACCAGCAGAAAAGCTTTTCAATTAGCACTGAGGAGCTTGCATTCAATCTCCTCATGGATAGCATGTGGCATGAGTAAATGACTGTCTGGGTGCCCAGGCTGCTTTCAGGAAACTTCAGTTTTCTTTAGTGTTAGAGAAATCATTGGGCAGTCTGCATTGCACTGGATCAGGCTTGTAAGTTTTCTTTGTGATTGTTCATTCCATACTTTTGCTTAAGAGGTTTTCAAAGGCAACTAAGGATTATGTTTTCCAGTTGCCTCTAGGGTTAACGGGAGTTATCTAGCTCACTTAGATGACTTTGAAAGACTAAATTTGAATGCCCCATATGCTTTTGGATAGACTTTGGGCCTCTTGAATACTTGATATAGAAAATAAAACTAAAAAGGACCAACTGTGGGCTCAATTTATTGTTGGAGACATGTCTTCTTTTCCTTAGGCAATGTGTATATACACTGATGAAATTAAAAGTGTAGTTACTGCTAACTGTTTTTTATGTAAAAATAATGTATTAAAATGTCAGCATGGATGGATGCAGGTACATATTATTGTTATTTTTACTTCAGAAAGATCCACTCAATTTTGTATATCATTGGGAACTACTCATTCTCATTAAATACATTTAGAAATTGCTGGTTTTCTTTACCGCCAGTCATGTCAATGTCATTGCATGTGAACATCAAAAAGCAGTTGTGTTTTCCAATTAGAAAAGGAACAGCGCTGCCTGAGGGAGGATACAGACCCATACAGGCTTGCCTGTCATAATAGAGCAGACATTTATAGAAGCCTTTTAGTAATATTTTAAAATTCCATTTCACTCGACATTAAGTGGAGTGAGAAACATCTTTGTATTGGCTTTTGATAAAAATAAAACAAGGATTGTTGATGCAAAGAACCATTAAATGTTAACAGGACATCTTGACGTTTCATTTTAAACCACGTTTATATTGTTTTAAGGTATGATGACTCTAGGTCCAACTGGTGCAGGAAAGACAAAATGCATTAATATTTTGATGAAAGCAATGACAGATTGTGGTGCTCCTCATAAAGAGATGAGAATGAACCCAAAGGCAATTACAGCTTCCCAGATGTTCGGTACCCTTGATGTTGCTACAAATGACTGGACAGATGGTATTTTCTCTACATTATGGAGAAAAACTTTAAAAGCAAAGAAGGTAATGGATATTCTATCATGGTAGTTAATAAGGACATTTCATACTGTTTCCATAACATCTCCTTACCTGTCATTTACTTGAAAGATCTTACATTATAATATCAAATGGGAAAATACAGTGTTAGTTTTGCTTTGTGTCCAAATAGCTGAATGTACACCAGAGTCACATTTACACGTATGTGCCAGAGAGCACTAGGCTTCCCAAGCACTTGAGGTTCCAGAATTGAATTGGAAAAGATTGTAAGGGTTTCGCTTCCTTGTGTATGCAAGTAGTCCTAGCATTGAAATGCAAAAGCAAGGGCTGTTAGTGTGAGGACAGGAAATCCAAGTTTCTCCTGTCTGGTTTCATGTCATTGCCACTCTATTTCACTACTTATAACAGAATGTTAAGAGGCTCTACTAAGAAACCTTAGTTCTCTCATTAAACCTGCAGAGGATGTCTCATGGAATCTTAATAACACTCAAATCTTCAGATGTTTCATTCGGTTCTCACTTGGAAAATGGGAACCCTTACATGAAATGCTTAGGTAACATCCCACAAGACCTGACTGTGTACCTGTGTCTGACTGTATTTAATGGGAAATGTTTTCATCCACCTTGATGGGTGCTGGGCTGGCTCATGTACTTTTGTAGAAGAAGGGGACAGCTTTAGACTTAGAACAGTACAAATTAATTTTTGTCACTATTCCTTAATATCCTTTTTGGTGTGGCACAGGTTAACTAAATAAGGATCAAAATAATTGAGAAAATTATATTAATTGCAGTTCATGCTTAGCTAATTAGCACCAAATTATGAATCATTGTTTATATCCAAGAACATGTTGTCTGATATTAAGTAAATGTGTATTTTTGGTCAATGTATGTAAAGTGCATGTCTGTCTCTCCTTTTTTTAGGGTGAGCATATCTGGATAGTTTTGGATGGACCTGTTGATGCAATATGGATTGAAAATCTGAACTCTGTTCTAGATGATAATAAGACCCTTACTTTGGCCAACGGGGATCGTATTCCAATGTCCCCCAACTGCAAAATTATTTTTGAACCTCACAATATTGATAATGCTTCCCCTGCAACAGTTTCTCGTAATGGGATGGTCTTCATGAGTTCGTCAGTGTTAGATTGGAAGCCTATTTTAAGGGCTTGGCTTCAAACGATATCTGTTACATACTCTGCTGTCCTATGGAATTGCTTCAATGCTGTATTTCAGGTACTTAAATCAACCGCTTCAGAAAAAACGATTACATTTCTTATGTTTTATTTAATGAAGCATTGTTTCTTCCTAAACGATTTTTCAATTATTTACTTTTATTTGATTATATAATAAAAAAAAGATGAAGGATTTAAAAAAAAATAAAAAAGAGAAAATTATCTCTAACATTGATGGATGAGTGAAACTACTACAGATGAATAATTTGAATGCTTTGTTTTCTCTGATAGGTTAGCTGGCAATGAATTGTTATATCTGTGATTATTTTATAATGCATGTTGACAAAACAGAGATATTGTCTTTGGGTGTAATAGTTATTGCAGTTTTAATTCTTGTTAGGATACATAAAGGGAGTGGGTAAACTTTCTTGTTTGTTTTAAATGTAAAGAAATAAATTTGGAAACAAATTAAGCTATATTCTCTCTGTTGGACTCTATATTAGTTTTGGCTACAACAGAAATACATTTGGTCCATTAATTATTTTTAAAAGATGTGCTTTAGTTCAAATTTATTTAGGGTAGTTCAGTGCTCTGTGATATACTGAAGCTCAGCGCAGGTAACTATAGTTGCCTCTTCTGATTTTATAATCCATGATCCTGTTCTGATGAAGTTTTTTGAGGTGACATCTCTTTGATACAGTCTATGACTAAATCATGTTCCATCAATAGATCCAAGGGGACATTTCTGCATGTTTTTCCCCTCCATTTGGCTATTTTTCTCAATAGTGGGTCTAAAAACATAATCTCAGTAGTATACTTTTTTCAATTACATGGAAATTCTTATTTTTTCTTTGGAATTTTTTTAAAAAATTGTCATTGCTTTGCAATCTTTCAGCATTACCTTCTGGTTTCCCCGACATCTGTGGAACAAATGGAACAGCCTTATATACTTTCTTTTCCCATTTGTTCTCTTCTTCCAGTTGAAATCCAGTTGTGTTGAATTTCACAGGATTTTCTCCTGTAGTATTTTTCATTGTTCTTGGATTTTACAAATGCTGTTTTTAATGAACTTCTAGGGACATTTAGGATAGTTTATTTATAAATCATGATAAAAGCAATGATAGGTATAGTTTTTGAATGCCTTGAATGTTAGCAAATGTTATCTTACAGTTATGTTTCATTTTAGTGCCTATTTACTTTAATGTTTAACAAGCTATTTATTGAGTTCTGCTTCTGAAATATAATAATACGACGTAGTATTTACTGGAGCAGAAAGAGGAACAATTCTGAAAATGAATTTTAAAATATGCTCCCTAAGCAATGTGTATGTGGGTCAATTTACCACTTCTTTGCCACAATTCTGTTTGTGTTTTATGCTACAACTTGCTCTGAGAATGTAATAACAACATTTAAAATACCCAAGCCTGAAGCAATAGCAATAAAGTCCAGAAAAATACGCATTTTATTAGACTGAGATGAAAATACAGTGAAATATGAAGTTAGGTCTGTGCTGAAGGCTGCATTTGCAGCTATCGAAATGTAAATGAAAGCTGTCATGCTGTCAGTTTTCTTTCACTTTTAATGAGCTGTCTTTGCTTCTCAAACAATAAAAACTCTAACAGTGATGTTACAAATGAGGGTAATGCTACTTTTGTATATGGCTCTTTTTACAGTTATTATTCCCCCCTTAAAAAAATGGATAAATTATGAAAGGATATTTGTGAAATAAGATGAATCAACAGTGGCAGTAAACCCTCTAATACAGATCTTAGTGAATTTAGTGCCAGTAGTAAGAAAAGCATGGATATGAGCAGCTTGCAAATATCTGATTTTTAGAAGAAAGTAAAGATTAGACTACAGATCGAAATATATTAAATAAGGAGAATCAGTCATAAAATCACAGAATCATAGAATCATAGAATGGTTTGGGTTGAAAGATCATCCAGTTCCAACCCCTCTGCCATGGTCAGGGACACCTCCCACCAGCCCAGGCTGCTCAAGGCCCCATCCAACCTGGCCTTGAACACCTCCAGGGAGGGGACATCCACAGCTTCTCTGGGCAACCTGTGCCACTGCCTCACCACCCTCAGCGTGAAGAATTTCTTCCTAATGTCTAATCTAAACCTTTCCCCTTCCAATTTAAAGCCATTCTCCCTCGTCCAATCACTACTTGTGCTTGTAAAAAGTCCCTCCTCAGCTTTCCTGTAGCCCCTTCAGGTACCGGAAGGCTGCTATAAAGTCTCCATGGGGCCTTCTCCAGGCTGAACAACCCAACTCTCTCAGCCTGTCCTCGTAGCAGAGGTGCTCCAGCCCTCTGATCATCTTCGTAGCCTCCTCTGGACCCATTCCAACAGTTCCATATCCTTCTTATATTGGAGATTCCAGAACCCCATGTGAGGTCTCACAGGAGCAGAGTGGAAGGGGAGAGTCACCTCCCTCGACCTGCTGGCCACGCTTCTTTTGATGCAGCCCAGGTTACAGTTGGCCTTCTGGGCTGTGAGTGCGCATTGCCAGCTCACGTCAAGCTTCTCATCAACCAGCACCCCTAAGTGCTTCTGTGCAGGGCTGCTCTCAATCATGTCATACCCCATCCTGTACTCGATGATCTCAGAGTTCTCTTCCAACTTTATGATTCTATGATTCTGTGATATGAAACCACAGATTGCCCAGACCCAGGCATAGGACCTTGCACTCGGCCTTATTGAACCCTATGAGGTTCACATAGGCCCACTTCTCCAGCTTGTCCCACCCTCCTGGTGTGACCACTGCCCCACTCAGCTTGGTGTCATCTGCAAACTTGATGAGGGTGCACTCAATCCTGTCTATATCATCAATGAAAATATTGAACTGTTCTGGTCCCAGTCTAAAAGTATACCTACAGAGATCTTTTGAAATAACTTAAATTCAACCAAAATAGATGTAATACGGCTCCTATAGTAATTCCAATTTGCTTACAAGAAACACTCATTATTTATGCTTATAAAAGTAGTATTTGTCACTGAAAATTTGCATATCAGATAAAATCATTACTAATGCAGGTAGAGCAAGAAGTAATAAAGTAGGAAGAAGCACTATAGAATAATAGTTGCGAATCAGTGGAAAGAAAGCATTTATTATATATATTTTAAATTCAACTCTAAGTCATTCGTTTTTATGTAAAAAATAGGAGTTATTTCAAAAGGCAAGGATAAATTTAAATAAAACAAAACAAATAAAACCCAAAACAGACCTCAAAAACCCCTTAGTATTAATTCAAAATATCTTTGAGTCCTTTCTATACTCACAATGTTTGAAGGATTGGACTTTCACCCTCCCTTTCCAAGTTCTTTCACTCACCAACATTTCCTGCTTCTGAGTAATTTCAAGTAAGCTCCCATCCCCATCTGAAGTCTCCACTCTTAAATTTAGAACCTATACTGCCATTTTCTCATCTGTGAATTATTCTGCTACCTCTAAGCAACAGAATTGCATAGCTGGTGGAAGTAATTATCTGAGACAGTTTTAAAGAACTGAAATAATTAAAATAATTACCTGAGTAGTGCTAATTAGTTTGTCTGCAAAGTGTGAAGCTCAAACTAGTGATGGATGTCATGTGAGTAACATTAAGTTTCAGAGAAGTCCTAAAACCAGCAGAGTAGTCATATGTGACTTATTCTTCCCTCCACATTAAATCTCACTCTAATCTTATTTGGGTAAAGGCTGCTATTGCCTCTGGAGCATAGAGCTGAATATATAATCCAAAGAGTTTCTTAGCATTAATAATTAAATGCTGATGTTCAAATTAATATAACAATTATTAATAACTTTGCATTATTTAGTTGTTCTTGTGCTTTTCTAAACCCTTTGAGTATGTTACTAACTTCTTGTCCTAAAGAGCATTCTACAGTCCAGTGAGTTCCATGGTGACTGTATGGTATGCAAAAGGGTCGTTTCTCATGTTGTTTTTACCATCTGACTTCATTTTGCAGTCTTCTTTCAAGGGATAAAAAATTCCTGATCCAAATTTTAAGCAATGCAAATGTATTTGTCATGGCTGAACTAATCTTTCCACACTCCCTGTTCAAACAAAACATCTTAATAAGTAGTTAATTCATGCTAATTCCTATCTTGATCTGGCATCCTTCTTTCAGACATGTACTGTTTTAAAGAAATAGTAATAAAATATTAATGTATATATTCCTTATTTTTTTTTCATAAACTCAAAGAAAAAGAATTACACAAACCTCACTAGAATCATTAGTACCATAAAACGCATTCTGGTAAAAACTGGACTCTTAAAAGTATAGACTGCTTTGCCTCATGAAATGTCTTTATTCTGAGTGTCTCAAACTATTAGACAATTTGCAGTGTCCTGTGAGACTTCTAGTCTGTTTTAAGGATGAGGAAACTGAATCTCAGGGAGATTTATGTTCAGATTTTGATGGTCTTTAGACTCAAATCTCCCATGCTGCTTGCAGTGCCTTACTTCTACCCATTCCTTTTGCTACCTATAATCACCTCAGTTAGTCACTATGTACTGCTGGGGGAAAGCATTTCAAAGGCAAAACCTTTGGAAACGCTTTTGCTAGTCAACAAGAAATAACAAAAAAAGGGATGTTTGTTTCCTAAGCCTCCTTCCTCCTATGTATGCCCACATTCAGACTGTCTTCTTTCTTAAACCAGTTAGGTATGAGCCCTATTCTACATTAAGATGATTTTTCTCTCATCATGTATATCTTTGATGTACCCACTATTCTAGTGGTACGAAACTGAGGAGGATGGGTAAAAACCTTGATTCTGTCTCTATGCCAATAAATACTCAGCACAAGGTACCTAGAGAAATTTAGTTGCAAAAGAAAAGTAAACTAAAAATTGGAACAAAGCTGGTGTGTATATGGGTAAGCAGCTCACTGATTTTTCAGAAATACCAAGGTGATTGTTTACGTCTTTGGGTGATTGAATGTGTTGATTGTCTTAGCTTTCTCACTGAGAGGACATGGCAGCCGTAAGTGAAAATCCTCCAAATACTCCCATAGTGTCATTGTACTTCTGCTTTCCACAATGAGTAGGCAGTGTTGATTTCCAAATATTACAAAGGCAAATGAAACCCACAGGGAGGGTATTATATTAAAAGTTGTTAAATAAAGGTGAAAGCAGGTTATAATTTACATTATTCTTTACTATAGATGGCAGTTGATATTTTAGCAATTTAACAATTTAACAATTCTACATTGCAAATGTCAGAGGGGACTTTACATCAATTTGAAACTTTGCTAGAGGTGCTGCAGAATGTGTGTGTTGGGTTTGCACAGTGTTTGCATGGGAGGGTTTTGGTATTGAAGAGGTACTACAGAGGCAGCTTTGGTGAGAAACTTCTGGAAGCTGGGGCTGGCTGACTCTGGGGCAGACCCATCTCTGGCCAAGGCCAAGCCCATCAGATATGATAGTAAGGCTTCAGTGATAACCTACCTAAGGAGAGGGAAAAAAATGGCACGGGGCCAGCAGTGGAGAAGGGGGAGGCACTGGCCTCCTCCACACCTGCAACCAGGTTGTCAGGGCTCCTTTGACCAGTCAGGCCAGTTTGGTCTGGCATGGTGGAGTGAAGAGAGAAGTGAGATGTGGGAGAAACAGCCCTGCAGACACCAGAAACAACTATGCAGACTTCAGATGCAAGGAAAATAGCATTGCAGAGATCACTAAGGTCGGTGAAGAAGGAGGTGGATGAGGAAGATGTGCTCCAGACACCCAAGCAGACATTCCCCTGCAGCCTGTGGAGAAGGCTGTGGTCCTGCAGGCTGTCCCCCTGCAGCCCATGAAGCAAGTCTGTTTTGCCTGTGACAATAAATGGTGAATAATCTCTCACTGTCCATATCTCTTCAAATTGCTCTTCAGGAAATTACTGTATGGATCTCATAGGAATGATTCTGATAACTGGTACATCAAAGTTATTTTTCCAATTTGTTATTGTTAGCAAACCTTCATGGTCTAAGTTTGAATATTTATTATCCCAGAAATGAGGAAAAGTATTGTCTTGAATAAAGTTTATAATATACTTGCAATTAATTGGTTTCATTTAGGAATAATCCATATAACTGAAATGGGTACATATATTCTTTAAATTATGTTTTTCCTTTCCAGGATGTGGTAGATTTTGTTTTCTCTGCTGTGACACCAAAAATGCCAATTTTAGAATGTATGTACATCAAACAAGCTATTGACCTCCTACAGGTAAATGTGACATTCAATTTCTCTCTCTCATTCTGTTATTTGTGCTGGGACAAGGTTCTGGGAGGGGCAATAGTTACATATTGCATCTGGTTTGCAGGGTTTATTGTCTGACCGAGATGAGAAACAGCTCAATGAGGAACATATTACTCGCTTGTTCATTTTTGCTGTAATGTGGTCAGCCGGAGCTCTTTTGGAACCAGATGACAGGCTGAAAATGGAGCTGTTCCTACGGAAGCACTCTGCAGTGAAAGAACTTCCAGCTGTGAATGGAGAAGAAACTGTGTTTGAATTTGGTATTAGTGTCTCTGGCCAGTGGGAGCACTGGTCAAAGAAGGTTTGTATGCTGTGACATGCTAAGCTTTCTTAATGAATTTACAAGAAAGATATATTTGGTAAGAAGCATATTACTTTATTCAAAACCCTGCATAATTTGGTTAGGAAAATTAACCCTACCAAATCCTCAGGAGTTTCTTTTGTGAAAGACGTTTTTCTTTTATCCATAAATATCTTTGGCAGAGAATGGGAACATGCAAAATAGCTTTGGAAGTGAAAAAAAAAGTGATCTTAGATTTTTGTACTGTCTATAACCCTACTATTTAAGAACTCCCAGCAAGGAAAAGCTTTCTTCATGTAACAGAGAACAGCAGAGTAAAAATACGATGTCAGTCTAACACTCTTTTAGTAAAGCTTGGCAAGGTACTGATTGATTATAAATGGATGCTTGACTTTCAGGAAGAAAAGTTTTTCTAATTTGTGTTCTGATGCAAACTGATTGTGTGGCCAGGTAGAAAGTCCGAAACTTTTTGTGTGCCTTTCTTATGCAGGTGCCTGAATATATTTACCCTATAGATTCAGTACCAGAATATACTTCCATTCTAGTTCCAAATGTAGACAGTGTCCGAATGGACTTTCTAATGCACACTATCATGAAGCAAGGGAAAGCGGTTCTGCTAATTGGGGAACAAGGAACAGCAAAAACAGTTATGATAAAGGTAGGTGGAATGCAAAAATGTCATATCTTTGTATGATAATATTACAATAATTGACATTGGAAGAAATATTAAATTGAAGTGCAAGAGTAATTTAATTTTTCTTCAGATTACATGATAGCATTCTTACTGAGGCATTTTGCCAGTACTCACATGGTCTACAAGTGTACCATAAGTATCTATACTTTTCTGTAAAGGATTCTTTCACACTGCTAACCATGGCCACAAGGTGGTAAATGCTTCTTCATGCATTTTGTTGTTGTGGGGTTTTTTTGATAAGTCAAACTGGAGATTTTGCTCAGGAAATATTGATTCTTGGAGGATTATTTTACTTTCCTGTGCTTTGCCATTGGTGGCATGTGGGAAATGTTACTTTGTACACCATTATTGCACAGACTTTCCAAACTGAGGAGAAATAATGAATTTTTCAGAGAGTAAATTTAGTGTTTATTATCTGCTTTCTTAATTCCTTCACTGAAAAGTACATGCTGTTCTTTCTGTAGAAGAAAATAATAACAGAATTGCTATTAAATTAACATATATGTGCTTTCCATATTATAAAATAGTGCCGGTTAATCATATGACACTTAAAAAATATTAAGAACTTACTACAGAAGAGCCAATAATCAAAAAACTGAACAAGTCTAGATGTTATAACAAACTTGACATCCCTTATTTGAAAAAATGCAAGCCCAATGATTTCCAGCATGGTGCCTGTAATTTCAAAGGGAATTGGTAGACTCTTTTTGTCAATGAGAAGAAGCTAAATAAAACTGATCCAGTGTTAGGACATCTGAATTTGCCATAGAGGCATCTTTACCTCCAGGGGAGGATTTGCAGAGGTCTTGAAATTGAAAATATCTGGAAAACACTGGCCTAAACTAACCTTTGGCTTTCTTAAAAGTTGGAGCTATTTTGTGTCCCTTAACCATGTGCTTTCTGAGCCCTGACATAAAGCAAGTTGTACCTATGCCAGCCATTAATACTACTTTTTCAGCTTAGCTGTTGATGCCAACATGCGTGCCAGTGTAGTGTCAACTTCTGTTCCTGGCACCAGCTGGAGAACATTTTAGCAGAGTGAAGGGGCGAGGTCTAGGTAGTGGTCTTGATATTCTGCATACTGGATTTTGGCCAGATACTGGCAACCTCCAGCCTTCAGCTGCCATTCCTGTCCCTAAAAATATTTGGAACTGATTCCTGGGAGTTGCTTACTCCGTGCCTATTCTATAGAGCAGAGTATGTTCCTTACACAAGAGAGCATAATGCCAGTAGATATTTGATCACATTTAAGGTTAGGAGTGAAAGTTAACTGCCTTCACAACTGCTCTCCTTCTGCTTTCACCTTCTGTAGAATTTTGCTTTACTACATCCCATGGAAAAGAAATTTCCAGATATAAGCAGCTGGTTTCATGAAAAAGTAAAGACACTCCAGGTAGTAATCTGAATTAATCTTCAACATTCAGTAAGGTATCGGTATATAACAAAATAAAGAGCTTACAACAGAGTGTTTTTTAAGCGCTTTACTCTCTGTACTATTAATTAACAAACGAGCAAAACCTCCAGAATGAAACCAGTACAGTAGAGTTGAAAATTGTACCCAGAATCTGACAGTTTAACTAAAAAAAAATCCTATTCAATAACCTCTTGTTTTTCAAAGATAGTTCTCACAGTTTATGTACTGGGGAATATTACTGTTACCATGCCACAATGTATAAAACACAAGTGTGCTTTTTGTGTGGCTGTGTATTCATAGTTGTGGTGGGTTGACCTGAACCAGCTACACGACCCCCACCAAGCTGCTGGTTCCATCCACCTCCTCAACAGGACACAAGTAAAGAGAAAAACAGGGAGAAATCTCTCCAATTACCATCAAGGGTAAAACAGACTTGTCTTGGGGAAAATTAATTTAATTTATCGCTAATTAAAAATAGAATAGAGTTGTGAAAACCAAAGACAACACTAAGAACAACCTCCCCTCACTCCTCCCTTCTTCACAGGCACACTTTCACTCCTTCACTCCTGACTCTTCTCACCCCAAGTGGCACAGAGTGTTGGGCAATGGGGGCTGCAGTCAATCCATAACAGCTCATCTCTGCTACTCCCTCCTCGTGCTGTTTCCTGCTCCTGCATGGGGTCAGTTCCATGGGAGAGTTCTGCATGAACTGCTCCACCATAGGTCCTTCCCATGGAGCGCAGTTCTTCAGGAATGGACTGCTCTAGCTTTGGTTTCCCATGGGCTGCCACAAAACCTGCTCCTGCATCTGCTCCTCTCCACAGGCCTCAGTTCCTGCTCTGACATGGACTCCCACGTACTACAACTTCCTTCAGAGCACAACCACCTACTGTGGTGTGGGGACCTCCAGGGACTGCAGGATAGCTGTCTGATCCAACATGGTCCTCCACAGGGCGCAGGTGGACACCCTGCTTCCCCATGGTCTTTTCCATGGGCTTCAGAGGAGCGCCTCCTGGAGCACCTTCTCCCCCTCCTGCTCTCAACTTGGTGTCTGCAGGGCTGTTTCTCTCACATTTTTTCTCAGTTCTCTGTATCAACTGACAGACTGCATTTTGTCCTTACACATGCTGAGGGCCTCCAGTGGGTCCATCGAAGCTGTCTGAAACCAACTGTGCCTGGCACAGGGAAGCCCCGTCCTTTTCTCACAAGGGGCTGCCCCACAGGCCCTCTGCCAGTACTTGAACACCTGTACCTTTTACATTCGTTTTGTACCAACTGTTGGGAGTCAAGGAGAGGTCTGAGCAGTGACCTGTACCAACCCATCAGCTCTCAAGAGTACTCACCAAATACAGGACTGTTGCATGTGCACTGCATGTGTAAACTGTTGTTTGTGTGATGTCTGAGAAAAGCTTATTTCTGAAGGGCACCTTTTCTTAAATTGAGATCATTGTATCAACAAAATTAACAGTTTAACACTATTAATCAAAATCTTTTCAGAAGGCTTAGCTCTATCTTCCTATTGTCACATGGAATGTATGTCTTGCTGGAGTTGTTCTTAAAGCATTTAATAAGCAATGATATAGGTTTATTTTTCTGATGTACTAAAATCGGAACATTTCTAGTCAACCCTGTTACAAAAATAAGAATTTAAAGATATTCAAATTTGTCATCATAGCAGAAGAATTGAATCTTTAGAGAGAAATAATGTTGGAAGTTTGGAATTTTTAGTACTATTTTTATGTCCCAGGACTCTTGCTAAACAAAATTATTTCCCATGTTTTCTATATATGCCTTGATGTGACTCCAGGGTTACATCTTTTTCTTTCCGATTCTGTTATAATGTAGAACCTCACTAAGTAAGAAAAGTGGAACTTTGTTGCTTTAGGGCATCAGCAGCTGCTGTGGGAATTCTATGCATTCATAAAACCTAAGGATTCCTTTCTTCATTAAGAGATGGTAACTATGAGTAACTGTGATGTAGCTGGGTTTGCTTTTATACCACCATTCCACTGCACTGCTTTTGTTGTAAGTTGTGGTGCTGCAGTGTAAAAGTGAAAAAGGATTTGTTTTTTCACTTGTTCCTTTCAGACTGCTGTTAAGAATTCATCATTACCAGCTTGAACTAGAAACCCCTGACAGTTGCTTATGCAAAGTCTATTTACATTCTGAGTTGTCACATGTCTACTTGTTGTAACACTTGGTGAAGTGTGTTAAAAGCTTGTAAATTTTAATACTTACAAATTTCATGCAAAACATTAACTGAGAGTTTGTTTGAATTTCAGGTTGGAGGTGGTATATTTATCTTAAATAAACTGCTGTTTGACATTTTGAAGTTAATAGCAGGACTGGGATTTTTTAGATGTCTGATCTTTGCAGGGTGGCTGAACATCTGCATCTCCCTTTTGGCTGAATGCATGTGGAATTACTGGTGCACTTTACGTGAAATTGATCTATCTTGCAGGATTACACAAGCAAGTACGATCCTGATGTTCACGTGACCAAATGCCTAAACTTTTCTTCAGCAACTCTGCCAAACATGTTCCAAAGGAGCATAGAAAGTTACATAGATAAAAGAATGGGCACCACATATGGTCCTCCAGCAGGGAAGAAAATGACTGTTTTTATTGATGACATCAACATGCCTGTGATTAATGAATGGGGTGATCAGGTAAGAGGAAAATGTTAACATTTGGGAACTGGTGTTCTTGATATTCCTGCTGATGAAAATGCTGATATGTGGGCTGCAAAGTTTAGGAAAAAGGTATCATTATATGGACTAGATCAAGTACATCCACTGAAATAAATTGTCCCAGGCCAGTTTTTCCAAGAGTAATAAGCTGTTCAGTCCCAAAACCTCAGAGTCAGCATCAACATCAAGCCACTCAGTACAATCATTGTAGCTTTTAAGCCTTTTGCTTTGGTTACATGCAGAGCTGGCAGAATTTCCGAACTAGCTGTACTAAGAACCAATCCAGGAAAGGAAGCATGCAAATCCAAGAAGCAATCAGAAGCTGTTTCCTTCTCCCATCTACTCTAGACTTTAAAGTACAGTTAATATTAGGTGAACTATAACATCGTAGTTGACATCCAAGACTAGTGAGATGTCTTGAGGAACTGACAAATGAATACTTCTAGATCTATACTCTGAAAATCTGACCTATATACAAAAAAATTACTGCTAAGAAAAAGTAATTTTCCTGCTCCCAGTATAGCTCTGTAATCCTGTTCTCTTGTTGCCAGTATACGAGGGTGTGTGTAAATATACTTTGTGTTAAACTAACCATTCTTTGTCACCATCTAAGTGCCTCTGTCATTCTGAATATATAGTCTGGCTTGGAAATTTAATGTGCTGAATTTCTTAATAATATGGAAATCTCTTTGAATCCTAACTTCATGTCCATGATTATTTAGCATGTGAAGCTTACATGCAGCCAATCCACTGCATGAGAGACCATGTTGCATAGCTTTATAAATTGCTGCAGCATCTGGCAGAATACTCAAAATTAAGAAAGATGAGAGATGTCTTCCCTTCTGTCTATTAATTTGTTATACTGGAGATTTCCTCTTTCTTTTTTTTAAGTTGAGAATTCTGAAATACTTAGATGCTCTGTATTTTTTTTTTATCATAACGAGATCACCAATGAAATTGTAAGACAGCTGATGGAACAGAAAGGTTTCTACAATTTGGAGAAGCCAGGAGAATTCACAAATGTGGTTGACATCCAGTTTGTAGCTGCTATGATTCACCCTGGGGGAGGTCGGAATGACATCCCACAGCGCCTGAAACGCCAGTTCACCATCTACAACTGCACACTGCCTTCCAGTTCCTCTATTGACAAAATATTTCAAACAATAGCTGAAGGCTATTTCTGTGAACAACGAGGTTTCCCTGCAGAAATATGTAAACTGGCTTCAGGGTTAGTATCTACAACTCGAAAGATTTGGCAAGCAACAAAAGCGAAGGTAAAATTATGTCTGCTAAGAAGCCTTTGAAACATCTGTACCATGACAAAACAATAAGACACGGGTCTTTTGTACTGTCATGTGTTTTTATATTTCATATTATGAAGCTGTGACCTGTATCTATAGCTGCTGGCTGATGCCTCTGTTCTGAATTTGTTGCTATCAGCACCTAGTTAGCTGTTTGAAAACATAACCATATACAGTGCCTCATATAGCTAGCAGAAGAATTACATTATGTAAGTATAATATGGTAAGCATAGCTAGTAGGAACATTTTAAAGTCTTCTGGTTGATAAAATGTCAAGGGCATAAGGAACCAGAAATTAAAAAATAGATAGGAATCTTCTGTAAAGATATTGGGGACTGTGAGAAATTTTAAAGACCTGAATTAAAGGAGTTAGACTTGGCAGAGAGAAAATCAGTTCAGAACAAATGAAATATGGTATTTAGTAAATTCTAAATATGTACCTCTTCAATTTCAAACACATTGCATAAACATTTAAGTGTAATTCCTAAGCAAGTGTAGCTTTGAAATAGAAAACAAATTTATGTATGGAGTGAAATTTGAAAAATTACAGCATAGAGATTTGCCCTAAATTTTGTCTTTTAATGAAGAAGTTAAGAGTGGTGGAAAGATTGGTACAGGTATTCGATAAATGATCTTTTCTATTTAAAAAAATTTTGATTAGAATTTCCCTAACTACTCAACAGTAAACATAAGCATACCTCACAGAGAAATAGAGTTTTAATGAAACTATTGAGTAGTCAACTCTTGATCTGTATATTCAACAGAAATGATGCTAACTACTGATAATTAAGGGCCGATTGGGAAAACTTAGCTTTTACCAAGTTATTAATTTTTCAAATCCTGTTTCCTCATTTTCCTGTTCATTTTTCTTTGCTCTTCCTTATGTGCTTTTCCTTTTCATCGTGAACTTTTCCTCACATGTTCTTGGAAAGGACGAAAAAGAGTGACTAAAAAAATCTGGAAGAAAGGCCAGGAGAAATGCCACAGGTTAAACAATGCTGACATATTTTTGTGTGGCCTTTAATGCCATTGTTAACTAATGTGTCTTGGCTCCCACTTCCATGTTCCTGGGACTGGAAAGATTTGAGGAAACTCAAGTGAAACCCATGTGAAATTGAAGAGCTGGTCTTTGCTACTGTCATTTCTTCATTTTTACCTTTATCTCTTAAATGCCAAGCATGTATTTCTGCTTTAATGCAATATTTATTTTTAAGTTTGTGGAAATTTCCATATTCATTTAACACTAGCTAGGATTTTTTTTTTATTTAGTAGTTATCTGATTATAATAATTTTTATTTTATAATAGTTATAATATATAATATAAGTTTATAATATTGCCTTCTAGATGTTACCAACTCCAGCTAAATTTCATTACATCTTCAATTTACGAGACCTCAGTCGTATTTGGCAAGGGATGCTCACAGTTACTTCTGAAGTCTGCCAGATCACCAGTGTTTTGGTAGCCTTGTTCCAGCATGAATGCAGACGTGTTATTGCAGACAGGTTCACCAGCCAAAGTGATAAAGACTGGTTTGAAGATATGATGAAAAAGGTAGACAAATAGTGTTCGAGTATTTGCTACAGAAAGAGGTCAGTGAAATATTTTATTACTAAAGCTATCCTTAATGTATTGTTGTAGATTGCTTCTGTAGGACACGGTCCAAATCTATTTGAAGATAAATCCAAAGATTTATACTTTGTGGATTTCTTGCGTGATGTCCCAGAAGCTACTGGAGATGAATCTGATGATGCAGAGTTGAAGGCTCCTAAAATTTACGAGCCTATCCCATCTTTGGATTATTTGGCCGAAAGATTACAGATGTTCATGCAACAGTACAATGAAACCATCAGAGGATCAAAGATGGATTTAGTATTTTTCAAGGTATTCATGCCTGTAATTATATCAATACAGAAAGTGATCGGTCTTTTGCACTTATACATGGATCTGGAATGTTTCTATCAAATTATATGAGAGAGAGCTCAGAATGGCTAGCCTTGTTTCCAATGAGCTTTACAAATAAACTCTATAAAGCCAGACTGCTGTCTCCTGGCTGCCTTTGTTCCCACAAATTATTCAATCTCTTTGCAGTTCCCCATATTTTCTTTCTCCTACCTTGTGTATTGCGAAGCACAATTCATTTGTTTCTACAGTGAGCATTGTGGAAGTTGTCTTGCACCTCTGAAAGTCACCTGCTTCTGAAAGGTCTTGACGCATGATGCTTTCTTCAGCTTTAAACTGGGTATTTTGGTAGATTTTCAGGACATTTCAGATTAATTCTTGACAAGGCATAGGCTCCAGAGAAGTCATCTAGCTGTTGAGAGACAGTTGATTGCTGATATGCTTCTAGCTGAATGGCCAATATATTATTTTTACATCTTTTTATCTGGTTTACTCTCAATACACAGGATGCAATCATCCATCTGATTAAAATATCACGGATTATTCGTACTCCACAAGGAAATGCACTGTTGGTGGGTGTGGGTGGATCTGGAAAACAGAGTCTGACCAGACTAGCATCATATATTGCTGGATACGAGAGCTTTCAGATTACATTAACAAGGTAACACAATGCAGTGTACAAAGACATTGCCTCCTTAATTTGCCATATGAATGTCTCCCAGCCAACTTAAAGAAATGCAAAGCTGTGAAACATTTTATCTCTCATTGTAAATGACATTTTCAATCAAAAGAATCTGTGCAAATGCAGTGTATAGATGATAGATTCTGGGTCTTTGTTTTGCTGCCATTATGCTATTGACAAGAAATCAGTCTTTTCTTCAGCAGTCTGCAGTGTACCCTTGTGAAATCCCACAATCCCATTTTGCACTGAAGATAACATGGAATAATCTGCTGGCAAAGCAGCAGTAGTTACTTACCTTAGACAAAGTACAGCTCTTACCTCCGTTTTTCTAGCATGTTCTGTTGATTTCACCTACTTTCCTGTGGTTTATGGTACTGATCATTCACTTTGATAAAATGTTTAAGAAAAAACCCTAAAAAATGAAACCAAGAGATACGATGTTAATTTCTTGTGTAGACTTTTTCTTGCCTTAAGGAAGCTGAGCCAGATGATAGATATTTCCTAAAATGATCTGTAATTTTTTTTTCTCTTTCTTTAATCCTTTTCTATCCTAGAACATATGCCACCAATAACCTTTTGGATGATCTGAAAAGCTTGTACCGCACTGCTGGGCAAAAAGGAAAGGGCATTGTCTTTGTGTTTACAGACAATGAAATCAGAGATGAATCGTTTCTTGAGTACATGAACAATGTTTTGGCTTCAGGTGAAGTCTCAAATCTTTTTGCACGAGATGAAATAAGTGAAATCACGCAAAACCTTATACCAGCAATGAAGAAGGAGTATCCAAGGTGTACTCCCACTAGTGAAAATCTTTATAATTACTTTCTTGCTCGAGTTCGGAATAACTTGCACGTCGTTCTTTGTTTTTCTCCTGTTGGGGAAAAATTCAGAACTCGTGCGCTCAAATTTCCAGGTCTGATTTCAGGCTGTACCATGGACTGGTTTCAGTGCTGGCCTAAAGATGCTCTCATAGCAGTTGCACAGCATTTTTTAGTTTCCTACCATATTGAGTGCACAGATGAAGTGAAACAGAGTGTTGTTAACACCATGGGAACATTTCAAGATATTGTAGCTGAAAAATGCATTGAATACTTTGAACGATATAGGCGGCGAAGATTTGTGACTCCAAAATCTTACCTGTCTTTCATCGGAGGCTTCAAAGATATTTACAAAGAGAAGTTTGCCAATGTCAAAAGTTTGTCTGAACGCATGAGAACAGGTACTGTAAAATCTATTTGATTTTTGTTTCTTTGGGTTTTTTTTAAACTAATGAGAAAAATATGAGTAAAAGAATGTAAAAGTATGGATTTAATTTGTGATCTCACTTTCATTTGAAAGCAGACTGGTATGCTTTCAGCTATGTTATGTGTGATTATAAAATATTTTCTTTAAGTGAACTTTGTGAATACTGTAGATGAGTTGTGAAAATAGTATTAGTAGCTAAAATACCTGAAAATTCTGTGTTGATGTGTATGCGTTCCCAGGAAGTACTTGTCATCCTAGTTTTCGTATTTAAACATGCTAAAAGTGAATCTGAAGAACCTTTTAAAGAAACAGTTATATGCAACCTGTGAAATTTCCAAAATATTGCACTGCACAAGGTCACACACAGTAAACAATCAAACAGTTTCTGAAACTGAATGCTGTTTGGAGGTGAATATGAACTGAAATAGTTCTTCTCCCACTGCTGCCAGCAGTCTGAAGACTCTTAACCATTCAAAGAAAGCAAAGAAAAGAAAATGCTAGGGATATTACCCCTGCCTAATTTTGCTGTTCATCAAGTGGAATTACTCACCGAGGTTCCTAAATATGAATCTGAGTAACTTATTTTAAGTATTCAGATTGCTTCACTGAGGTTTATCTCTCAATAGGTCTTCCTTTTATTAAAATGGAATTCGTTCAACACAGGTCTTGCAAAACTGATGGAAGCTGAGGTTTCAGTAAATCAACTCTCCAAAGAGCTGGTGATGAAGGAGAAAGATTTGGCTGTAGCTTCCAAAAAAGCTGATGAAGTTTTATTGGAAGTGACTATGAAAGCCCAAGCTGCTGAAAAAGTTAAAATGCAGGTGCAAAAGGTAAAAGACAAGGCTCAGTCCATTGTGGATGACATTGCCATTGATAAAGCAGCAGCAGAAGAGAAGCTTGAAGCTGCACGACCTGCATTGGAAGAAGCTGAGGCAGCCCTGCAGGTCAGAATCAGAGATATTGTGAACGTGCATGTAGTTAATTATTGGGTTTTATAATAATATAGCTTATGCAACTGATTTTTTTTTAAAAAAATATATATTGAAAGGACAAGCTCTGATCTGTAAATCCTTGAAGAAAAAACCCTTGAAACCTGAGGCAGTGGAGAGGTAAGAAGGGCAGTACCTCCTCTACTATCAGGAGATAAAGTGATCATTGAGTAGTACTACCTTTAAGGCCATTCTGCAGTATTGCTTCTGGGTGACCTGCAAAACTGTAGAAATTGCAATTATATATACAGTCCTCCCCAAAAAATCTTTCTCTGCCATCTGCTTAAATAAATGGATTATTTTCTTTTTTAATTTTTTAGACAATAAAACCTTCTGACATTGCAACTGTTCGCAAACTGGGTAAACCTCCTCACTTGATAATGCGAATTATGGATTGTGTGCTACTTTTATTCCAAAGAAAAATAGACTCAGTAACACCTGATCAAGAACGCGCATGTGTGAAGCCATCATGGACTGAGGCTCTGAAGCTAATGAATAATTCAGGGTTTCTTAGCATGTTGCTTTCTTTCCAGAAGGTAAGAAGTTAATAGTGACACTATTATTCCCTTAACTAACTTCAGAGATCATTCAAAACTGTCTTCCACCTGCAATGGCAGTTTGAAAGAGATGAGACTTTTGTGTACCTGTAGTTTTAGATACCTTCATGACTGCATTCCTCTCCATTTCATGGTTCAATGTTTCAGTAATCTTTCTCATGGGCCATACAGTTTTGATGGCAGACATAAATATCCCAAATGCTAGATCAGATCTTGAGAAGCTTAGTGTTCTCTTTATTTAGGCAGTTCCTGCCTCTCAGTAGGAATCTGTCTTAAAAGGACTCACTGTAGATTTTTCAAATAGCTCGCTATCTCCAGTGCTACCAGGCCATTTTTACATATGCACAACTCTAGAACTCCATATCCAGAATTCTGTCATAGGCAACTAGGAAGAAATACAGAAGAAAATGAGCATCCTGTGAGGAAAAATACTGAAAGATTTGGGAATTTGGCGGTTTTTTTCACTAGAAAACTAGTAAAATGCAGAATGAACTGAGATCCTTAATGTCAACTGTAAGAAAAATAAAAGCAAACACAGGTTTTTATTTCTGTCAGGACAGAAACTTGTACTGTTTACAGCAAGATTCCCTGGGCTGTGAGACAAGGGAAATTTATCTGCAGGGAAGAGAAGAAAGATATTACAGATAACTGGACCAGTAAAAGAGTTAGGCTGGACTATGGAATGGCACAATCATGGCGCAGCTTTAAAATCCAGAAAACCAAGGAAGTTTTGGCAACCCTGTGTTTTCTGCAGTGTTGCAGAACATGCTCTTTCATTTGTACACTGATGGTTTTCTATCTGCTTCAGCTGTGCATTTTGCTGATGCCTTCTGTAAGCTACTGGAGTGTTTTTGTTGTGCAGATAAGGCTTGAAACCATGATTCTCACTATCCCCATGAGCCACTTCTCCCAGTGAGCCATATTGACAAGGTGCCATGTGGAAGCTTGCACTGCCTCTGTAGACAGTCTCCTCCTGGAGTTGTCAATCTGGTCACTTCTCAACTGCTATCTTTGCTAAACAGAAAGAGGAAATTAGTGTAAAGATAATGAGGACTAATTATACACTTCTTACTCAAGCTTCTTCCTCATGAGACTTCCAGTTTTGGCACTTATTAATAGTGTATGCGTTCCTGGTGGTAGTTTGCAACACATTTAACTTTACTCAGAGGAGTCAGAACAACCTCTGTGGGACTGGGTTCTTGCAGGAATTGGTACTGATGAATGTGATGAGGAATACTAAACTACTTCTGTCCCTGATGAGATAATTCACATGCTGTTCTCCTGCCTCATTTCTTGTTTCTGAGATTGAGTATATGTGAGAAGAAAACTCATCATGTCTGGAGCTCTGAGTAGGCTACACTGATGACTTATTTGTGAGATTTTTGTTCTTTCCTATTTTTTTTCTGGCAAGGAAGATTATTAGATGAAATAGTTCCTTTGGTTTAAAATTCATCACATTTTTCCAGTTCTTGAACAGAAGTTTAAGCCCTGCTGATTGGTCTTTGTTTTGTATTTGCCAGCTTGCTAGCTCATAATTTTAAATAGGAGAATGAAAAGTCAAAATGTTTGTCCAACACTACTTTACATTTAGAAAATGCTTATAATGAAAAGATCACCTTGTCTGATCTTAGAAATAATATAATTAATGTCTTTTCTATTATAGTAATTAGGGATCAAACAAATACATGGCAGTCCTTTCTGCTCTGCAGAAAAGCAGGAAGAGGATATATTGCTTAACAATATGAACGGAGGATGATTTTTAGATGCATTAGAAGAAAGGCATTAATACATTGCCAAAAAAAGGAAGATTCTTAATGTCTCTATTGTTAAGCAACCATTGTTACGCTGTGTAAGCTCTTCTCTCTACTTTACTTACGGAGGTGAACTCCATTTTCTTCTGACACATAATTATAGATTAACCACCATCATCGAAGATCTGGCTTTATGTGTTCTCAGCAGATTGTGAAGGGGAGAAAAAATCTGAGATTAAAATAATGAAGTGAACATCTCAAAGAAATTGCTTTTACCATTAAGGAAAAGGGTTTGCTTCAGTGAAGTTAAGTCAGTGCCATGCAGTTTCATCTTTTCCTTCCCAAAGCTGCGTGTTTGACTCCCATAGCTGTGTTCACACTGGCGTGTGTCTGGTGCCAAGGTGAACTTGTTCACAGAACTAACCTAGAAGAACACTAATCACTAGGTTGCTTATTTTGATTTCTGTTGTATTAAATTCAAAACTAGTTCATTGAACATTGATGATGGTATTAAAGATGGGGGAAGGATATTTGGTCGAGGGAGAGAGGAAAGAAGGTACAGTGCTGTAGCAGCAATAACTTAGACCAGCTTAAGTTGTCATGGAGCTACGAGTACAAGTAATGTCTGTAAATTTTATGGGTCAAATAGGGATATTAAATGCAAACTCAAGTCAGCCTGTTGCAATGGAAGTAGGATCTGTTTTCACTTAACAGAGAAAAAAATAATCTTCTGTCCTGTATAAGAGTGAAGGACAACAGTGCTGTTTTGTTCGTTTCTTCTGTAAGAAGTGATGTCACCATGTTTTTTTTAAAGAAAAATGTTTCTGTGAATCAGAATTTATTCTTAAAATCAATTTAAAAAATATTTTTTTCCTTTCCATTGACTAGGACACAATTACAGAAGAAACTGTGGAACTTTTAGAGCCTTATTTGGGTATGGAAGATTATAATCTTGAGACTGCTAAAAAAGTATGTGGAAATGTAGCAGGTCTTTGCTCGTGGACACAAGCAATGGCTTACTTCTACGGTATTAATAAAGAAGTTCTTCCTCTTAAGGTATTTGATATTACTCATTTTATGTTCCTGAGGAATTACTATAAATGAACAAAATAAAAATCTCTTACAAAAGATTCTTGTTTCTTCACATCCAGTTGTGAAGTCAAGCACACAGAAGCTAAATATGTCCTGGTAATTTTCCCCTTACATGGCTGTCTTGTGGTGCCGTTGTTACTTACATGAACACGGTCAGTTTTCAATTGGAGCTTTGGTACACAGGTTTTTTTATACCACCTGGCTGTTTGCAGGTGGAAAATACCGATTTTTTTCTCTGCTCTCAGACTTGGTGCCAGGCACTATGGTTTCAAGAAGACTTCTCTTTAGGCCTACCAGTCTGGGAAGGAGTATACTCATTGTGGTCTTGGTACAATCTGGGTGATGAGAGACCATTCTTGGCACAAAGTATTCTCTAATGAATTTATCTGGAATTCAGCTCTCTAAGAAGACTTTGCAGTGTTAGACTGCTACACACGAGTTTGTGTATAATAAAGTAGTGACCTGGCATAGAATTCTACTGTAACATTGAGCCACAGTAGATAGGGAGCAGCTACCATTGTCTGCATTCCTACAGATAGCTTTATTGTCGTGGAAATGTTTGATTTCTGAGCATATTGAAAAAAAGGACTTTGAATACTTACGTAGTGATTTATACTCTCGGCTTCTACAGGGGGATTTATGGCTCTTTTAAAAAAAAAAAATACATTCGAATGGTTATGCTTCCACTGTACTTATGTTCAGTCTCCTATTGAATTAGCAACTGTATCAATGGTATATTAAAAACTCTTTGCATATTCTTTTAGTGTATCTGGACAGATCTGATTCAAATTCATTAAAAGCATGATTTTTTATTCAAGTAACTAATAGAGAAGACCATATTTCTGTGATATATGAGTAGCAATTCCCTTTTCAAATAATGGGATGTTCACTAATGAAAGCAGAATTTGAAATGTGGCTATTGAGAGCTATAAAAGAAAGCAAGACCTAGAGGAAATACTGGCTTTATATGCAGATACAACTCTGAAAGCTGCAAAAGTGCTCTTGTAGTTTTTATTAGAATAGATATGACTTAGGATTGTGTATAAATTTAACTTTGTATTCAATTACTTATGTTCTTTTTGCACTGTAGCTGATAAAAAACTGAATATGCATTTCTTGGCAAAGCAGTGCGTATTGTCAAGTATAACAACAGTTACAGAGAGAGGAAGAGTTTAAAGTATGCAGGTGGTATTGCATGGAGCACTGGAGTGGTGCTAAGAAAATAATTGAAAACAAATGCACAATTAAACTGTGTGAAGTACTAGCACAGGACAAATCATCCAGTGCTAAAAGCAGTTTTACTGAATGAATTAATCAAACTGCTTTTTTTCTAACTGCTGTTCTAGGAGATAAACCCCCTTCAACAGCTGCAAAATTCATCCAATGTATTTTTTAAATTATATCTTAACTAAGAGTCAGTGCCTCATTTGTCTTAAACGTGACAACTTGTGAAAACTAATTAATAGTAACTTGTATTTTAGTGAATATAGTGTCCAAAAATCAACTAATTCCTAGAAAAGGATACCTACATTCTTTAGATATTTGGCCTGCAGCCTAAGGGTCATTAATTAGAATCAAATCCAGGAAGTATAACCAAATGTTGCCTGCAAATGTAATGCTGTGTCATTGCTTATCATACAGTGGACACTGTGTGTGTACTGTTTTCTGTAAACCTTCAGCACAATTGTGAGCCATTCCTCCCTAACTTATTACCTAGTAAATAAGCCTGCTGGATTGACCTGATAATTCTGAAACACTATCTGCTATTTATCTATATGTTGAGGAATATAACAGCAGAATAAAGAAATCCTGGATTTTGCTCTGATTCTGTTAGCCTCCAATTAAAATACTGTGTATAAGGGTATAATTTCCTTTAGAGATGTCTCCAGTGATTTTAACTAAGTTCTCGTTAGGCTGTTATGATGAAAAAAGGGAAGTTTGTCTATATTTTATAAATTCTGTTTGATATCAAGTATTCTTCCTGTCAAACTCAGTTTTAAATATGAAACTGTATCACCTTTTCTGCTTTCATTTGTCTCAATGCTGAACTACCACAGCAGGCAATAAGAGGGAATCTTGCACCTGAGGTAGAGATAACAGTCAAGGAGTGTCAAAATTTGATGGTCATCCATTTAAATAAGTGTGTCCTTGTCAAGGTGCTGCCCACTGAGCAGGAAAACAAGCATTCAAGTCTGATTTCAAGGCCCACAATAACTGTGGAAGGAAAACGTGTACTCCGGGAGGTGAAGGGGAGGATTAGATGACCTTACAAAACAGATTGAAGTCAGGACGTGTAACTGAACTGAGAAAATGAAAAAATGAAGAATCTTTCAGCAGCTAGTGGAGACTGTGAAAAGCAGAAAAGAGGCATGAACCTTTCAGAGGTTGTTTTAATCCCGAAGACTGAGCAGTGATAGCAAAGAAATTGAGGATAAGGTTTTATTGATGTCACTCTGCATGGATCTGTGTGCATGTGTGTATATGTGCATATGTGCATACAAACCTGTATATGTGTTTGCCTCTCTTATAATGTTACCCTAAATAATGATGAATCCAAACTCATCATGATATTGATGCTCTGAGAAAGCTGATACAAAAGCAAAAGAGTGCCTATGTGAAAAATCTGCAGCAATCTGGGACAGGAACATTTCAGGATTTCATTTCCATGAAGATCTGTCAATCAGATGCCATGTGCCCTGGACAGCACTGAAGCAAAGGGCAAAGGTGTCACCTGTCACACCTACAGAGGCTCATAAGCAGAGTGACAGTGTCCAAGAAGTCTTCTGGCCTGGTCCAGCAGCAGTGTGTGCTTGATAGACTGTAAGATCAATGAAAATAGAAGGCTAAGATTCCTGAAAAAAGGAGAGATACTAGGGAAGCTATAAATCTTCCTTTCCTGTGGTGAACTGTAAAGTTTCAGCTGCTTTTTTTTCTTATGGGTTCTCCTACTTCTAGTAACGCTCCCCGAATTTACTGAGAAACACCTGCTCTTTCAGAGTGATCTGGGATTGGTCTGGGCATTCCATTCAAGAGCAAGGATAGCATTAAATGGTGTGAGGTTTTTTTATTGGAGAAGCCATTTTTATTTTTATTTAGATGCCTTCTAGCCTGGATCAAGGCTAGATATACTTGGTGCTTTGCAAAATCGAGTTTGCAATGAATCAGCAAGAAACTTAATGCTATGTCAACACTAATAAATTATACATTGCTGAGGAGTTTTTCTAGACATTGGAAAGTGTTCATCTGTACTGTTAAATTGTTAGAATGATCCCTAGTGTGAATTTGGTCTTGGCTAAGCAGTGTTTTCTCAGTAATTTCTGGGCACCTTTCAGGAACTATCTTGGTCCAAGGACCGTTTCCACAAGGCCGTTTGCTTGCAGCCATACTGTTTTAGAGACTGGGAGAGTTTAATGTGTGTTGTTTTACGCTTGTGAACCTCAGTGCCAGAGGACTGTCCATGTTCCTGGACATGTTTCATGTAACTGTATAGCTGTGGACTGTAATTACATGTTTATTTGTCCTGGTTTTATGTGGTGAGCAGAAAGGTTAAAAGGGACAGGATCATCCCACTGTCTGCTATGAAGTTCTCTCTGAGGGCATCTTGGAAGAAGGCAAAATAGCTTCGTAGTAATTTTGTCTCTGGCCTTTTTTGGCACGGTCCATACTTGCCCTCATGCAGACAGACACAAGAGAGCAGGTAGAGGCTCTGGCTCGAGCAGATATTGAGAGTATTGTCTGTGTGGTTCTCCACAATGTCAATGGCAAGAAAAGACTGAAGCTTCTGCTCTCACAAAAACGTAGGCATGTTCTAGCACAGCACCCTCTCCCTCCTGCCAGGAGTGCAGAGAAGAGTGTGGATCTCATGTGTTGAATCGTCATGATTCATTCACGTAAAATGCATTTATTCAGGCTTTCACACTGCATCCAGCTGGAACAAATTGCAAGTCTTTGCTTTGCTGCATGACTCAGAGGGATGAAATGAAGGGAGTGAAGCTTGTTCACATAGCAATGCCACTATAATTAGAAAGGCCACAGTGGTTCTTTGTGGTTGAGAGACACATTTCCTTCCCACCTGTAATTGGCTGGAAATCTTTGTATGAAGCTTCTTGTGACTGTAATAGCCCTCTTTTGCAGCAGATTCTCCTTGGCATCAGAACTTGCCTCCTGCTCTCATGGCAAAGCTCTGCACAGGAAGCCGCCAGCCAACCTGACAGTGATGTCAATACAAAAGCAGTGTTTGCACCCCTGTAATTTTGGAAAATGGAGTTGGAAAGAAAGGTAGAGAGTGAGAAAATAGTGGCGATTTCATAAGTAATCTGAAAGAAGTAGTCTTCCTGCCTTTGGGAATGACATAGATGTTCACCCTGGTACGTTAGCAATCAAGAATTATTTATCACATATGATTAAGCAACCTACCAATCAAACTGTTACCAAATTGTATTACTACTTTGTATGATTACGCTAAAACTGGCTGAAACCTTTGATTAAAATGTCTGTAAAATAATCTCTTATTACAAGTGATCTTCTAGGGATCCCATAAATTCTTGTGTAAATAGTTCAGGTGGGGTATTTTCGTCTTACAGCACAATATATTTTTTCTACGTACTTGTCTGAAATATTTTTTTCAATGTCCCTACATCTTCAAAGCTGGTAGCCTTCTAAAAGCTTTTAGAAACTGGGAAATCTGCTTTATCAGTGTTTTGCACCTTTCTGGGTATTTTATTGCTGCATGGAGGTCTGTTTTTCATATTTAGAAAGCCTCATTGCTCCTTTGTGTTGGGAAATCACATGGCTACTCTTTTCCATTGAAGTTCATATTCTGCTGTAAAAAATGTCAAGGTGAAATATGAATCCACACAGCCAGATGTTAAGTTCTCTATTGTTTCAGCTGTTCTGCCTAGGCTGTTCTTTCCAACTCTCCATGGATCTTGTTCCCTGTGTAACCTCACTATTTGTCAACTAGGGGTGAAACAATATGTCATGACTTTGTTTTACTCCTATTTTTAGCCCTTACAGAATTTAAGGATAAGAGGATGCTCTTCACAAGGGAAGGGGAGTGGGGGTGTGGCAGGAGAGAGAGGACTTCTATGGGGCTCTTTCTATATCTCAGTAAGAAAGACTCAACAATAGAGGCTTAATAAGGTACCTACTTTAATAACACAGAATCATAAGAAAAGTTTATAATAACTTGAATTACCAAAAGAAGAGTTTTCTTTCCATAGACAGGATCTGCTCTTCGCAGCATGGCATGGGATAATCCATCTGGGCTCTGTCTGACACTACATGAATGCGGGGTGCCCAGCATCTGAAGGGATGTAAGATTTACTCACTATCTGTATTCTTCTTCTTATCATGTATCTTTTTAAAGCAGTTATCATATTAAGCCATTTGTTGTTGGGCCTTTCATATTAAGATCCAGAAAAAGCCCTGCACACTCTCTCTTACTTTTCCCTCCTCTCCCTCACTGTAGGACACACAGTATACCAACTACTCAGAACTCCTTTACTGTTTAAACTTTTCCTAATAGTCCAAGATTCACTAAAAAGTAACAGTTGTGGTTCTGAAATCTGCTTAGCCAGGTCTTAACTAGACTTCCTGATTTAACAGTGTTTATCTCTAGGAGAAGCTGTTTAATGTGCTTTTTGGTAAAGGGTAGAGTAAAAATATTTCAGCATTCTTACATGATGGAAATTTTATGAGCACCCATTTTGCTGGCTTATCTCCATGATAAAATATTTGTTTGTCTCTAGGATTTGTCAGCAGGCACAGTGGCTACAGTAAAAGAGGTTTTTTGCTGACAGTGCTATTCTTTAGGTGTATAACTCATAAAGCAGTACTACTTTGTTGATTAATACATATACGTTTCTCTAATTCCCTGCTCACAGAACTGTCTTTTGAAATCCACTAGAATTCATGCTGCATTTATATCATGCCTACACCTCTAAATATGATCTTGGGTCCTCTCTTTTATTTTGTTTTGATTCCCCAACCCCTCTGCCCCTCCTGCAAAGCAAAAAGAATTTGCTGGGTTTAGCATATTTTTCATCAAGATCTAGTGTAAAAACCCAGCCCATGGTTATACTATTTACTAAGAATCATCCCAGACTTTCCTTGTACTGTTACACTTTTGATGTCATGTAATGTTAGTGTCAAGTTTCATATTTGTAATAGAACAGTTTTTACAGATTCTTGGTTTCCATCTTCATAACCCTTATTACGGAAAAAATAGAAAGAAGATACATGGTATTTAAACAAGTGGTTTAAATATTCAGAGTAAATGGAAGCAACCTTTATCTGTAAGTGTGAGTTTCATAAAAACTTCATCAGTCTGTAATCCTTTGCAAACATACCTTTGGAAACACATTCTGAATTCACAGAATACGTCCCCCCCGCCTTAGGAATATACAAGTTAAGAAGCCACTTTTAAATGACTGGCAACTCATCATTCAAATTTATGTAGAGATGTGAGAAAAGTCTCTCGAGTTTTAGTTTCCAGCGGAGCAAAAAATGAATCTGTTATATTTCTATTGTAGAAGTAATTGATTGGAAAGCACAAAAGAGTAGATTTCATCATCATTATTATTATTTTATAATCCATTAGGATTATCTTAATTTTCTTCTACACAAAACATTGTATGGGCTGCCTCATATGTCTAGTATACAGCTATTTCAAATGTATTGTGATTTCAAATCATTGATCATTGTATGATCAATACATCATTCTAAAAACATTATTAAAACATTTTAAGATTGCATTGAATAACTTTAATGTTATGCTTGTGTCCTAGTTTTAGGCTGAGAAGTAAAAAAGGGAGAAATCTGCTGTCACATTAAACATATTGTTTTTAGAAGTACCCAATACAGTACAATTTGTGCCATTAAAAGAATGTCATTTGCTATTGCCAAATAATAGCTGTTAACTGCTCTTTTAAATGTTTGTAGGCAAATTTAGCCTTGCAGGAGGGAAGACTTGCAGGTGCCCAAACAGAACTGAATAATGCACAACTTCAGCTGGATGAGAAGCAAATGGAACTGGATCAAGTACAAGCTATGTATGATAATGCTATGAAAGAGAAGCAGGCATTACTTGATGATGCTGAGGCATGCAGAACGAAGATGAACAATGCCACAGCTCTGATTGAAGGATTAGGTGAAGAAAAGGTACTAGCACATATGAGTATGTTTCCAGCACAAAGTAGATTCTCAGTTTTGAGAATACAACATAATGTTCATTAGTAGCGCTCAAGAAATTCAAGGCATGATGACATCTCTGTACCGTATGACAAAATGTTAATTATATGTATTGTTTTTTGCTTGAACTTTATCTATCCAACAAAGTAAAACAATTTATTTTGTTAATTTAGTTGTTCTGTATGAAGATTTATGTCATATCATACGGCTCATATTGGGATAAAGTACAGATTTAAAGCAACAGAGCCAAATTCCTTTTAGCTTTAGTAAGAAGAGGAATTAGGCTTAACCTAAATAATTACCCTAAAATATTTATAAGAAGGATTACTCTTTTTTACATATACAAGAAGTGGAATTTGAAGCTTGACTAATGTCCTGAACTGTATTTGAAGTTCAGATTTCTACTGGAGTCTTTTAGAATTATGGGCTAATTGTTATCACAGTATCACAGTATCGTAAGGTTGGAAAAGACCTTTGAGATCATCAAGTCCAACCTATGACCCAACACCTACACGTACTCTGCACTGAGCTTGAAATTTACCTTTCCTATGCAGATTTTTCTGGCTTCAGCTTCCAAGGAAACCTGAAGGCTTCCAGAGGAAGCAGGATACTCTTTTTTTCCTTCTCTGATTATTTGCTTTGATAATTCCTTGGTTGATTTCACTTAGAGTCAAAATCGATGAGAGCTGTGACTTCAACCATTGTGTCCTGTGAGGCCAGCACTTTGGCATTTGTTTGCATAGCTGTACTTCAAAATATACCAGTTAAAAATATTAGATGCTTTGTAATGTATTTTAGTGATTTTCAAAGTTTAAGAGCTACACCAAAATTGGAAGTTACAGTGCCTTATTGTGGGTTTTCTGAAGCCTTGTGCTATGAAGTCTTGTAACAGCTGTTATTGCTCTTATCCTGTCCTTCCTAACAAGCCTGCATACACCTTTTGCAACACTCCGCTTGTGGGAGCCTTCCTACCATGATCCCCAGATCATGACTCCGCAACTACATGCAGACCTCTAATTCTTCATTTGATCTCCATGCTGTGCACATCAGTACAAGCACTTCAGAGAGATGCCCAGCTGTGTTAATTTCCCAAAAGCAGTATGAAAGTTATCCCCATCATTCTGTCTAGTAGGCACTTCTTGGTTTATGTGGATATGCTTGGGGTTGTCCTCAATTAGTCCTTTTATTGATGACAGGGTCCCTACTGTTTGTATCACTCCCAACATTTTGCTTGCCACTTCCTCACATGATTGTTGCTCATTGTCTCCCTCCCACTTGATTCCTCAAGTCAAGTGATTGCCATCTTTTCAAAGAAAACTTCTACTTCTGAAAAGAGTAGTGTAAAGCCAAAAATACTCGTGGTCCAAAGAGCAATTATTCACCAGAAAGAGATACATTCTTAAGTTAGATCTTCATTTTAGTTTATACCTGCTTAATCTAACTTTTTTTACATACAGATTCGTTGGACAGCAAGCAGCAAAAGCTTTCAAAATCAAATTAACAATTTAGTGGGAAATGTTCTTCTGGCTACCGGTTTTCTCTCCTACTCTGGACCTTTTAATCAGGAGTACAGGAATTTGCTGCTCCAATTGTGGAAGAAAGAGATAGACAACAGCAAGATTCCCTACAATAATGTAAGTGTTCCTGCTATGTTCTGACCTTACTCTTTGCCTTGCAGAGAAGTAATGTTCAGAGCATTCTGTTCCAGAGAAGTGCACAATTGGTAGATTATTTACAGGTTGTCACATTCCATTCATTTTGTAATAAATAAAAAATCTGAAGAGTTGAAAACTTAGCTTCTAAAAAAATGTTTTAAGTTCCTCCTAATACTGTCTTGCATTGCTCTGGCAAATCCAAAAGAGAGATGCTGTCTCAGATCAGCTGCCCCAGGAAGAAATTGCTTAATATGAGAAATGAAGCAAAATTTACCAGCTTAGAATATACCTTGTCACAGGGGTTGTTCCATCAGGTAGGCACAGTTTTTCCCCATAGTTGGTGGGGTTTTTGCAGATACCATGTTGTGTTCCATAATTTCAGTCATAAAGTCAAGCAAATTAGCCACATCTAGCATTTTCTGAAAGTGGTAAATATGTATTTAGAAGAAAACACCAGCTGTAAATGTCTCCCTCAACATTTAAGTTCCTCCCTTACAAAGAATAACTTGGGAATATGTGAGAGTACCACCCCACAGTTGGTATTGCTGTGCCCCGGTAGTTTTCCAAGCAGTCTTTGCAGCAGCAACTCCCAAAGGATGCCCAAAGGATGGCACAGAGATGGGAATATTTGTCTGTGGATTCTGAGTTGGGTGGTAGTTATGCCCCAACCATCTTCCAAGGACCTAGCAAGATTTGCTCTGTTTCCACTTTTGCCACCTAGTCTCATGTGCTGCCACTAAAAATTTGGTCTCTCTCTAGCTATTGACTTTTCACACTGAACTTAGATGTAGAGTATAAAAAAGTTTTTTTCATACGTTTTATATCTCTGACGTTTTACATCATAATTCTTTAATGTACTGTTCTTAGTATATTACATTTTCAAAACAACAAACTAATCTAGGAATAAATAACCCATTCTTTTCATTTAGGGTTACTTAAGTACTACATTTTAATAATCTAGATTTGCTGGAAAATATCTGTAATATGGAATTAAGCGGCTTTTCCTTTTTGAACCTCCACACTTTTGTTCTCAGTGTAGCTTGATTAATTCTTCATTGACATAAAAATAATCTTACACCCAATTATAGAAAAGACCATTCCACATTTTGAACAAGGAAATATCACCTCTGAACCCCAGTGTATTATGAGTTAGTACCCTCCTGTCATACCCTCTGTGATGTACCCACACCATTTAATTTAGTTTGATTTGAAGTATCTTGTTGAGATGATTAAATGAAACAAACCCTGGATTTTGTAAAGCTTGATTTACTCTTCTTCGGCTATAGTCTTATTGTGAAGCTTCAGTACCCTGCCAAATCACATATTACCTTTATTAAACTGAGCAACCTGCATACTGGGACTATGTTACAGGACAGGTTCCTTTACGTGGATCCTGCTCTTTCCTTTTGCTACAATCTACCTCTGGAGGGCCTGTCCTGGCTGCCGTTTTAGTGTATAGGCTTTGCTCGTGGCCAGCAGCAACCTTGTTCCTATTCCATGACTTTTAGGGGACCCGTCTAACATTCTTCCTTGCATCTGAAAGACATATTCATCCTGGAGGCAGAATTTAGACTGCAATAATCATAACTGTCTTTATGAGTAGTCTGTCCGTGTTGCCTTCCACTTGATTTTGTGAATACCTGCTTACATTTTCTCCAGCAGTAAAGGCTGGAGAAATAGTTCAGGGAATCTCTTTCTCTCGGTACAAGAGTGGAGAAATTAAGTCTGAATGGCTTCTGTCCTCACTTATCAAAGCTTTTGACACAGCAGATGCTGCTAGAAATTGCTGGGAGCAAGTGAGCAACCTGTGTGCAGCTGTGGCTGTATCATCGTGAAACAGTTGAAGGTAGATTAGTATCCCTGCTGCATCTTCCTTTCAGATTCTTGGAGGATTTGACACTTAAAACCTATATGAGGGAGACCTCTTTGCCATGAGAGGTGTGTCCTCCCGTTCGTCTCACAGAAGTTACTTGTGAATCTTTTCTTTTTTATGGTAGATGGTGTTTAATGCTTCTCGTAACAGCAATTTACCTTGACCTGGCAGAGCAAACCTCACAGCTCAGCCCAGTTTGTGCTATGATTTACAAAGCTGAATGATTCTGACTTGCCTAACAAAGCTCTTTGAAAGCTTTTGATGATAAGTAATGTGTAAGGCCAAGATGGCTTTATTAATAAAGTAGCAATGCAGTCTTAGGCAAGATTCTTCACCAATGTGGTATGGGAGTTGTCTTACATATATTCATGCCATGGAGGCTCTTTCTAAAATTCCATGTTCAATATGTTCTTAAAAGCTACTTACCTTGGGGAACATCTGTCAAGGTTCTTACCATTTAAAGATAAGCCCTTGGATGTATAATGTCCTTAGCAAGCCAGACATAAAGAATTCTTCTTTGAAGATATTCTGACCACATTAGTACTCAGCTGGATCCTTCAAAATCTGAGGAATACTTTTTTGATTGTTTCTGTGTTGCTTTTTTTTTTTATATATGGACAGGTTAGACACCGAAAGCCAAAATTAAGGCGTTTCAAACCATAGTTGTCATTCTGTTTAGATAGTCGCCATTAAAGACAGGATTATGATTTGAATGTTAGTGTGCAGAAGAGAGTTTTAATTTTTTCCAGTGAGTTAAGTACTCACAAAAGACAGCATATGGGCTTCTCAATACTTTGCACCACAAGAAAGAAAGCAGCTTTTCAGTTCAAGCAAAAGGCTTGACATCTGCCTTTGTCACAGACTAACTGGCTGTGGGTGTATGAGTCATTTAGGCATAGCAATTTAAAGAGAGCTGTTTAAAATTAGCTATCTATCTGTGTAGTTAGGCACTTAAATTAGCTAAGTTTCAGAGCTACAGAGTGACTGATACATCCTGCTGCAGTAAGAAAGAATTCAAAGCTGTAAAGAACCTACAGTTCTGTTGAAGGATCTAAATATGGGTTTAGGTTCCAATTGCTGAAAATTTTGGCTATTAAATGCTTTACTGTCCTTTTCACAAATGGAAACGGGATTCTTAAAATTTCTCTAACTTCTGAGAATGGTTTGTGTTGCGTCATTCAGATTCTTAAATAATTAGAGCAGTAAAAGTACCAAAAGGGTAAAAAAAGCTTTTGAGTCTTACAGCCACTGGTATCCATAACTCTCATGATTGTATCACATCTCACATATTTGAAAATTTACTTTAGGCTTCAAATGCTGAATTTTGTGATTTTTGCAGGAATTTCAGGTTTTTTTCTTTCCTTTTAAACATGTTTGTAGAGAAAACTTGCAACAAGGAATTCTTGAGTGAAAATGTAAGGAGAAAATAAAAAAAAAAACTTCAATTTTACTCTTTTGAAATTCATGTCAGTATTAAGCTACTTTTCTAATTTGGAGAGCTTGATCTGTGATTTTTTGCAGTGTTTTCTTCACATGCATGTTCTTGAAAGGCCAACAAAATAAACCAGGTCAGTCAATATGTGCAAATTCATCTTTAGGAGAATATATGAACTAGGAAGAATTCTGAACATAGGAGCAGTAACTTGTCTGTGGTAGTTCATAGTTATTGATTCATAGCACCACCTCCTTTTTCTCCTCTGACTCTCACAGAAGCCATTCTGTATTCATATACTTACTTGGATGGCACTTCACAGCTTTATAGCAGGAGGAAGCTCTTGTGACCAAGACAATGCTTCTTCTTGAGCTAGCAAGAGAAGAGTTTGCCAATCAGCTTGTCATTAGATATTGAACCTGCTTCAAAGTTTCTCTGACATTCTTTGGTGGACATCAAAGCCTCAACACAATTCACTTTCATTATTGGTCGACTTCAATGTTCAATACTGAACTTTAAAGAAAGGAAACAATAAATAACAACTCCCAAATACATTCTATCATGCATTATGATCAGAATAAGAAGAAAAACCTCCCATCAAACATTTTAATGTAATTCATCTGACAGGTTCTTATTTGTAATTACATATTTTCTGTTAGGACCTAAACCTGACTGGTGTGCTTGTTGACAATGCTACAGTGGGTGAATGGAACCTCCAGGGTCTTCCGAATGATGACCTTTCAATTCAGAATGGCATCATTGTCACAAAAGCATCTAGATATCCTTTGCTGATTGATCCACAAGATCAAGGAAAGATTTGGATTAAAAATAAGGAAAAGAATAATGGACTACAGGTAAATGGTTCATTTAATATTTCTATGTGTATGTCATTTCACATCATAGTGATGTAAACTATTTTTTCTGTCATCGTACTTAGGCTGTATATAATTTAAATCTGATATTTATGATACACAGCTAGGCAGAAATTAAAACAAGACTGACACAAAATCTGTGACCTATCTGTATCAGGGTGAAATAACTTGTACTGCTTTGTCATGTCCCAGAAAGATGGTTTCAAAAGCAAATTGGAATTATGTGTTATGCCATATGTATTTTCATGATGAATTTCTTAATTACTTGTCATAGAGGAAGAGAAATGTTGAGGGAAGTAAATGACTTGCCAAATTAAGACCAGATAGGATCGAGCAGTTGGTGCTGCAAGGCATATTTTAGGGCAAGCAATTTAGGAGGAAAACAGGGAAAAGAAAATGGGAGTAACTAGAAAAAGAATGATGGCCTGAGTTAGCATGGTATACTATCTTCACTCAAAATGAGATTGATGGATAAAAAAAAAAGAAACTGAGAAAGAAGGTAAGGATGCTGACATCCAGACAGCTGATGACATGATGGTGATGTCATTAGCTAAATCCTTAATCTTCTAGAGCTTGACCTATGTGTATATTCCCTACCACTGTTAAGAAAGGCCCAACATTCAATCCCTCACCAAATCCAGTTTCTGTGCTCAAAAAATTGTGTAGAAATGCAACTAGAAATGGGCAGTATTGACTGAGAAGAGATTGAAAAATAATGTTTAGCATTCAAAGACCTTGGAAAAATGGATGCCTTTATTAAAAGTATGATGGAAATCTCTTCTAAAAGGTGTGAGTTGTATTCACAGAAGAATTTAGGCATTTTATGACTGTATGAAATCAACTGTCTTACAGTAGATAACATGGCTTCCTCTAAATTACATCAGACCTTACTTTGTCTCCCAGAAGCTGGATCAAGAAATGCTAGTGTGAGCCACTACCAAGAAACAGTAGGATGTATCTCATATTCCGCCCTCTTTGAGACTTATGTTTCCTACTCAGGATTTCAGAGAGCTTCCAAACTGAGCTGAGGAGTGGCAACATTGAATCCCCTTCAGTTAGGGACCTGCATTGACTCTTTCTGTCATACTGTAGCCTTTTCCAGAATAATTTTAAAGTGTCCTCCAAGCTGCAGGGTCAGCTCCCTCCCATGATTAGTACTTTGTCTGTATTGTCCGCTCTCCAGGTGGCTGCTCTCTCCATGTGCCAGTGCGCAGCCTGCAGAAGGAGACTGCGAACACACAGGTTCCATTCCCTGGTTCAGTAGGTGCATAAGGATCTTACATCACATACTCACCGAAGCAGGGACTGGGAGATTAAAATACTGTTTCCTCTTTCCTCTCTATTCATACACTATAACTGATGATGACATTTGGCTGATGAGCCAGAGAAAAATGTCTACTAGGCTTCCCTTGTGGTCAGTATGTGTGAATATCCAGCCTATGACATTTGTGAATCCTGAGGGGTCTTAAGTACCAAGTACTCTCAAATCCTACACAGCTTTGAATAAGCACAGATACAGCTTCTAAATGCAGAGGAAGCTTTCCTGTTGAAAATTCAGTTGGTTATGGGCATCCTGGTTATTAGACATCCTGGCTCAGGTGTCAGATGTGTTAGAAGAATCTGAGTTCTCCTGGTGTAAAGTCCTGGAGGAAAAGATTTATGTCAAGACTCTGCGTACCCAAGGGTTTAGATTATACCTTTACGTCTGGGATATTGTAATTTGCTATGGTCTTGTTAGGTTTATATTGTTGGTTACTAAGACACTAACTTCATTCCTCAGTTTCATTTGGACTAGAACTGTAGGCAACATGCTGTTTGGTGGATGCACATATGTCTACCTTGTAACAAAGCTGAAACTGCAGTGTTGGAACATAGGATTAATTTTTAAATAAGATACTGTTTTAAGACTGTGTAATGTGCCTCTAGATATTTTAATTATACCTTTTTCAAAGAACACTGCCTGTAAGACAAAGATTTATTTAAAAAACCTGTCTATCCTAGAGTTTTTCTGCTAAAAAAGGCGTCTCAAACCCATGATTTAACAGATGCCTGGAAAGGCTATTCAATTATCATCTCAAAGGCTTATGTTGAATTTACCAAGTTTAAACAAATGAAAAAGAGTCTAAATGTTTTTTAGCAATTTTAAAACTTTATATTGTGAAATGGGAACTGGATTGGAAATTCAACATCTGATGTGAGACCAGGCCGCTTGTGTAACACTGATTCCCTACTTCACATTAGTTTTCTGAGCATAAATCCATTAATATTTAAAAGGTATTAAGATACTACAGTGATTACATAGATATGCAGATAAATACATAAATACATAACAATAAACAAATGTGATCTTCTGTTTGGTTAAGCTTAAAGCAAAACTTCCATTCATTTCAGCAGATGTGAGTATTGGTCCCTAAAAAGTAATAATTTGTGTAGATAAGCCAGGATGAGTATAATTTTTGAAAGCTGCAATAGATTTTATACTGGTTTGTATGTGCTTGCAAATGCATGAAATATCGTGAATCAATCTTCCTAGGTTACAACCATGAACCACAAGTTGTTCAGAAGTCATATAGAAGATTGCCTGTCCCTTGGCCGCCCTTTGTTAATTGAAGATGTTGGAGAGGAACTTGATCCTGCTCTAGATAACATCTTGGAAAAAAATTTCATAAAATCTGGTTCAGCACACAAAGTAAGATGAATTGTGAAATTAAAAAACAATAGGACAGATGCTAGGTATCTGGTAGTCTGGATACTACTGAGGTTCACACCTTTGCAACACTTCAAAAGATGAGTAGTGAACTCATGGGGTTGAATTTTTTCTGCCTCTTAAGCAGAAAATTTAAAAAGGGTAAATGGAAATGTAATAAAAGAGTCTGTATTTTTCACTGGATAAAATAACTTTTTCTGAATTCAGCTTTTAAAAATTGAGTAATATGTTTTATTTTCAGGTGAAAGTAGGTGACAAGGAGGTAGATGTGATGAAGGGGTTTACCCTTTATATGACAACAAAATTGGCTAATCCTGTCTATACTCCAGAAATTAGTGCAAGAACAACTGTGATTGACTTTACTGTTACTATGAAAGGGCTAGAAGATCAACTTCTTGGCCGTGTCATCCTCACGGAAAAACAGGTATCTAGTGGATTGCAATGTTTATCTATAAGGAAAGTTTGTTCAATATCTGCACCTTGAGCGGATCTATCCAATGTCTTGATTGAAATCAAATGCAAGATCAAAAATTTGAATGAAAATGTAAGGGTTTGTGCATTTTTTGAAAGACAATGTGGATCTGTTTTTTAATTGAATGGAGGGATCTAAACATTTATTTTAAGATCTGGCTTTGGAAAGAGAAGAAAGAAAATTATTCATTAAAAATACATCACAGGCATATACGTGACATCCATAAAGCATTTTTATTCTTTCATATACAGCAAAGGCTCCTTGTTCAGTCCCAAACCTTTTATTTCTGAATTCCTTTTTAAACTTAATTTAAATTACATGAAAAAATACTTATGAACTTGAACTACTTTTGCCAGCCAGGCTCTAGTATACAAGGGGATATGAAAGTTTTAAGGAGCCCTGAACACATACTTGACTCTACTCTTACTAAAATTTCCATTGATTATGTGGGAGCAAATGTAAGGAAGAAAATTCTCTCTTGGGTGTTTTTCAGGAGTTTTATTTCATAATATCAAATTTGAGACATGATTCACAATAATTTAATTCCTAGTTCATTCCCATTTCTTTTTGTGTGATCTAACTTAACAACTTGGTTATCCAAAAACATAGGACTGAATTCATCATAGGCACTGGGGACAAAGGTGGGCTTTTTTATGGTTGCGTTCATACCAATAAATACAAAAATGTTGTAGTCCAATTACACTAAAATGAAATATTTTCTTCCTTTCTTATTAAAATAAAAGCACAGAAGTTGTATTTTACATCAAATTGAATTACTTATTTATTTCAAATGGAATATTTCATAATTGTGTCTTTATGAGAAAAACAACAGGAGTTAAGATTTGGGTTAGCAGAACAGCTGCTTTCAGTAAGTAACTTGGGTAGGCTTGCTTATATAAGAACAGTTGTCCACCCAACAGTTGTTCCTCCTTCTTCCCCAAACATATTCTAACCGGTGTGCTTTAGTGGTGCTGACATTTTCTCTGGCCAGCACCTTTCCACTTTGCTCAAACAAGCATTTGCCAAAGTGAGTACAAGCATTTGCCAAAGTGAGTACAAGCATTTGCCAAAGTGCCCTTCCTTCAGTGTGACAGTCACAACCAGAGGATAGAAAGTTATTTTTATCCCCAAAATCTCTGTGAATTGTTCTATGAAAAACAGAAAAGCTACAACAGCAGCTATGGAAAAAACCTATCCATTGACAGGGTAGACAAATGCTAGGGAGACAAATCTTTTAATCTTTGCTCAGTTAGATGTATGTTTGTGTAAGCGATGTTGAACAGCATCAGCAGGAGCTGCTGGGAGTATCCTGACTGAGTAACTTACCTCTGATGGGAGACAGAGTTTTAAATCAAGATAGAAGTCAAACAAAAACATAGCCACTGAAAAATACTTATCCAGTGCTGTGTATCAGGTAAAGAGAGCTGCAAGGGTAACTGGTTAGGATCAGCACTACTTACTGCACAGCATCATGGTTGCTGGTGATCAATGTTTATAAAACTTTTTCCCTTCAGCTAATATGAAGAAATCATGGCTGTTCTACCTCTTCTGTCTCAATAAGAGATGAATGTCCTGATATAGATAGCCATAGCCAATGGAGCTCTCATAAATTTAGTTTAAAGGAAAGAAAAAAATCAAGAGAGAATATGAAGAAGTTCTCTGTTACAAACAAGAAAACAAGTTTATGGTCACTGAGCTAAAGTAGTAGTTACAGGAATCAAGACATTCTTAAAATTGCTATAGTTATCAATGAAATGTATGATGAAAGAAGTGTTCATTTTTCTCAGCTTTAAAGGTTGTTCTTGTAACTATGAAAAAAACCTTATCAGCATCTTTTTGTACTATAATGAAATTGCTGCTACTATTTGTGTTCAGAACAGCTTTTTTCTTTTATACAAATGCAGTTGTGAAATCCTCTTGCAAACAAAAGCCTTACATCTGATATATTTGCTAATTTTCTAAAAGATACTCTTTACAGGCTTACAAATAGAATGGATGAGGTGCCTGTTCTTAAACTAAGCATATCCTTAAGTAGAATTTAAATATGTACTTAAATGCAAGTTTGGATGTTCTGTTGAACTACTCCTTTTGTATAATTCTAAACTTTTTTGGAATAAATGGTAAAGAAAGATGAGAAAATGCAGAAAACTTGAGGCCAAATGACTGCTGCATAAGTAACTCCCCTCTTTCAGGATGCAGTTATTTGTATGTTCCACAGAGCTACATTCTGTAGTGCAAGAATATATTATCAACAGGTTTCCATATAAGAAGTTTATGACAGTAAAGAAATTTGTCACCAGTTTTTTAAAGTAAAGGAGAGCCTCTCCTGTACTGCATAACTCTCTACATGTCCTTTTTCTCTAACTTGGCATGTTGACGAGAATGAAAATAAACTAAAGCAATAGTTGTAGGTAGACTGGTATTATTAACTACCCTTTACTTTCAGGAATGTTGACTTGATTGATTAAATAAAGGTAGCCAGCAAGGGCATCCCTGAGCTGTGTTGAGCTGTGCAGTATAGATGTCTCATTTCACTTGGCATTGTGTTGGCTTGTCTGTCATTGTTCCCTTGCCATTGTCTGTCTTGTAGTAATAGCATAAAAATTCCAAGTGACATAGATAATAATTGTAGCATTCTTATTTTATAAGCAGTAGAGAAGCGTATCCTGCAAAATTAGAAAATCATAGAGATGGAAAAGGTCACCCAGTCAACTTACCTAATAATGTAGCTTTAGTGCTTTGTCCATCTTACCATAAAGAAGCTTTTCCTGGTAATTTTGATGTATTTCCACTTTTCAGTATGCTGCATATAAATTTATTTAGTGTATAATATATATTTCATTATTTTATAGAAAAAGCAGCAAAGCCCCCAATCTATCATGTATGAAATCATGTTTTCTCTATCATTATAAGAAATCTTTCTTTGAATTAATCTTAAAAATTCTAAGGCAAATTTCTGAATACAGGAACTGGAGGCAGAAAGAGTCAGACTGATGGAAGAAGTGACATCTAACAAGAGGAAAATGCAGGAGCTTGAGAATAATCTACTCTTCCGTCTAACCAGTACAGAGGGCTCCTTGGTTGAAGATGAATCTCTCATAAAAGTTCTAAGAATCACTAAAACAACAGCAGAAGAGGTGAATTTTGAATGCATTGTAGATACGTTAGCAGATGAGTATTTTTTCTAGGTTTGTTTTTCCATTCAGAACCACTACATAGCATCTGACTTCTTGACAAATAAATAGTAGAAACACTAAAATTTTTGATTCATAAAGAGCTGCAAAATTAAACTGTTACCTGGACACTGCTTTATATTCCAGGCATACTTTGCAGGTGTAAGTGTAACTCAGATCCCATTGTGCTTGGTGTTTGAGCATATGAAGACACAGGGACTATGTCGAAACACTGACAGAGGGAAGAAAAGCTTGACCAAAAATACCATTATGATCTTAATCAAGACCTTTTCTTTTTGCTTGTGCAGTATAAATCACAAGTGACATGACTTAATCTTCATAGTCTTTTCCATTAATTTTAAGGTCAGTGAAAAATTAAACGTAGCAGCGGAGACAGAAGTGAAAATCAATACTGCTCGTGAAGAGTATCGGCCTGTTGCTTGTCGTGGCAGCATCCTTTATTTCCTAATAGTGGAAATGAGCTTGGTTAATGTTATGTACCAAACATCCTTACGGCAGTTCCTTGGCATTTTTGACCTATCAGTGGAAAGATCTCGGAAATCTCAGATCACAGCAAAACGGGTAGAATATGTAATCGAGCATCTCACCTATGAAGTCTTCAAGTACACAGTACGAGGGCTGTATGAAAATCACAGATTCCTGTTTACATTGCTTCTAGCATTGAAGATTGACTTACAGGCCAAGAAAATTTCACACACTGAGTTTGAGACACTGATCAAAGGTAATTTCTCTGAGAATGTTCCCATTTACCTGTGCCTATGAACTGCCAAATTCAGATTTTGCAATTCTTGCACTAACAATATGTTGTATCCAGTGGATCTAATGTTTTTTAACAAATATATTAAAGTATATCTAGCCCAAGAAGGACTTAAGAGAGAAATTTTCTAAACCAAGAGCACTGTAGATTATTTATAATCAAAGTAATTCTTGGATGAGGATATTTATCTGATTTACATTGCAAAACACAAAAAAAATACCCATTACTTTACAAGAGATCTTGCAGTTTTCTCCTGTGTGTCTCTTTTTTGAGTTGCTACACACCCATGTGTTTGTCTGTGAGCTTGTAGACATACAGCAAAATCTCTTTTGATGGCTGGTGAGCAGGCATGTAATTACACAAGGACTCAGTATGGCATTTAACTGCCAGTATAGAAAAAGTGAAAACCTGTTACATGTTGTAGAACATTGTTATATTGCATTGCATTGTGCCACTACTGCATGTAACTACTGAGACGCAATGACAAAGGAAAATTTTAGTAAAGTTTATAAAACTTGATGGAGGTTGACCCCACTGTCTCCAAGATATAAGTACAATCAGGTATTGGGATAGGATAAGTACAGTCAGGTGCCTGCCATCCAGATGTCTCAATTTGCTTGGTAAACACCAGTTTGAAGTTCACGTATGACTCAGCTGCATTGGAGGTGCAAATGGACATGACACCGGAGTGGTGATTCAGCTAGGAGACTGTTGAAGTTGCACTGTCCTGGAAATAAATGCACCATATTCCTTCTTATACTGTAGTCTAGGTGAAGGGAGATTGGTCTAACCATAGGTCATTTCTACATATGGTCTGAAGACTTGGGTTTGAGTATCCTTTTAGGTAGGCAAGTTTTATTGCAACTCTACAGATGGACAAAAAAGCAGCACTATGTCAGCTTTGGGAGGTGCTTAGACCATTTCCCCAATCTATTTTTGTTAAATTACTATTCCAGACAAATTCTAGGTATCCATGTCCTGGTTTACAAAGATTTTTACTTTCTGAATTATAGAAATAAATGCTTTTTATTACTTGCCATTTTTCTGTTTAACAACGGTTGTTTTCCTCTATAATGCTTTTTGCTTTGCAGGAGGTGCCAGCTTGGATCTGAATTCTGTGGAACCAAAACCGAAGAAGTGGATCCTTGACATGACATGGCTCAATCTTGTGCAGTTATCTAGCTTGTACCCTTTTAATCAACTGCTGGTACAAGTTGTTAGGAATGAGAAATCTTGGAAAGCTTGGTTTGATGAGGAAGCTCCTGAAAAAGCTGTCATTCCTGATGGATATGACAGCTTACTGGACCAATTCCATAAACTGCTCCTTGTCCGTAGCTGGTGCCCTGATCACACTGTTGCCCAAGTAAGCTATGCTTTCACAGAATGATTATGCCATGTGGTGTGTCCTGTAGAACTGCTAGTTCTAAACATATGTTCTCTGAATCTGTTTTTATTGTAATGTTTTTTTGCAAATTAAGCTATTTTTGAAATAAAATATAGAAATCCTTAAAATAAATGTGAAAGAAATATTGATTTTTTTTACTTGCACTAAACTAGAAAGGGCATTGCAAAACATGAAATAAGTTGTGCTGGAGCTGTATGAATACCATTATTTTTTGTGTGGCACTTCTGAAGCGGAATCATGAAATTTGTAAAGCAGTTGTAGTCTTCCAGTGAATCAGAGGATATATCTCTATTTTTCTACAGAAGTGGAAAGAGAACAGTTCACTTTGGTGACAGGTGCACTAAAATAGCAGATAAGCTGTTTACATGCAGTCCATGCTGAGGAAGTAATAATTATGACTGTCTCATGGCAGATATCGTGAAAGAAACTGCAATAGACTAGCAGTTTCTCCACAGTCTCTCATATTTGGAATTTTTTTCTGTATATAGGTCTAAAAGAGATGTAGGAGCCTATGAGCATTGTCTTTTCACTTCTTTTGGCTTTCACTACAGTGGAAATCAGCCCTTATGATATCCCGCATATCTCAACTTTACATGTTACATGTTGTTACAGCATCCGTGTGGTATTTAGGGGACAATGTTTTTTCATGGGCCTCTTTTTCAACAAGACCACCGCCACCCTTTTTCGTTTTCTTCTCTTCAACTGTTAAATAAGAGACAAGTATGGAAGCTCCATCTGCCACAATTATACAGACTAAATAATAAAGCTGCTACTGCTTATTTATCTGTACTCTTATTGCCTTGCACAATCATATTTGATAAAAAATGTCTCTGAACAGTGGTTTCAAAAACTGAAATTATTTGAGTTTTTGAGGAAATAGGTGATTCTTTTTGTTATTATCTTCTTTATCTTTTCTTTCCCTATTGTGTTTCCCCATGTGTTATGAAATTTTACCTCTCAATTTACACTTAATAGTGGATAATTGAGGGTTTTTTTCTGGAATTGGCGTCTTCGTCAGCCCACCTTGTTACTGGATATTTGTCTCCATAATACATGCCTCAGAATCTCTGCTAGTAACTTACACTAGTGCAGAAAATAATGTCTGTCAAAAAAGCATTTCATATGCCAGGATAGCTTTAGAAGTCCTTTTAGAAAATGTCTGTGAAAAGAGGACAATAGGGACATAGGGAAGTTTTGACCTTTAAGAATAAAGCCTGAGCTGTGTTTATGTTTAGTAGACATAGATAATCAACCCGAGTCTTGAATTGGATAATCACTGGACAGGAGAATTTCTGTTTGAAGTTCTGTCAATATATAGGGAAGATTTAAACTGGGTCAGATGAAAGATCTGTCTAATCTCATGTGCCGTAGAAATAATGTCAGCAATACTTGCTTAGAGGAGCTGAGAATGAGGCTGGTAAAAAGAAACTCTTTTATTTGGCTATCCACCAAGCTTTAGCAGTCAGTAATTTAGGGGCAATATCTGGGCCGAGAGTGGATCTATTCTGCATGGATTTCTTTAGTTCTTTTTAAAAGAAACATTTAGCATCCTCCAGCAACAGAGTTCACAGGATGGCTGTTGTGTGAGCCAAATTTTCTTTTCTTTGTTTGAAGTTTGCTATTTGAAAATTTCAATGGTTGCCTCCTGTGCACTGAATCTTCTGTAACATCAAAGTTGAAAATGAACATTTACAAAGTCACTGCCTTCCATTGTATGTATTGGTAAATTCCACATCACTGATTAATGCTAAATTAAAAAAAATAAAAGGTATATATTTCTGGTAACTTATTTTTTTAGGCTCGACACTACATTGCAGAATCTCTTGGAGGGAAATATGCAGACGGATTTATTCTTGAAATGGAAGCAATGTGGATAGAAAGTGACTGTCGAACACCTTTGACGTGCCTTTTATCAATGGGTTCTGACCCCACTGAAAATATAGAACGTCTTGCAAAAGCAAAGGTATCCTTCTAAACTGAGTTTGCTAGAGCTGATAAAGACCTTTTAAACTATCCTTTGAACTAGAAATGGTATTTCCATATGCTATAGAAATTTGAATGATGACATTTCTAGTCATACCAGTGTTTTCTGGAAATTAATTTTGGACCAGTAGCCAAAATGCATTTACTGAGGAAATGGAAATGTTACATTCTTGCTTTTTCAAGTTGTTTGATTCCAATGAGCCCTCTGTCTTTATTCAGCAGACCGTGATAGTCCATTACTTAGCTAGGAGAACAAACTGTGGTTTACATTGTGTCATGTTCACTGTAGGAGCTGACAATAATGACAATTACAGGAATATACAGAAAAAGATCATAAATACAGTGACAAGAGAAATTAATTTGGTGACCCTACCATTCAATCAGTACAATTAATGGAGACACTCAACATTTCTTAAAGCTCAGCATCATTTTAAGGCACTCTGTGCTTTGTATTTTATGGTTGACAATGTAGATGCAAGTGTAATTTTCCAAAGAGGAAGTTATTCACAGTGGATCTCCATGAATTTTCCTTCCTGATAGAATGTGTGCTCATTTAGAGATGCAGGATTTTCCATACACGCAGTAAGACTTAGTTGCAAAAGTGGGGTCACTCACAAATCTCCTTAGCTTATTAATTATAAAGTTCAGGTGCTCGTTCTCTTTGAAAATCAGACCTTTCTTATTTTATTTGACTGTGATAAATAGTGCCTAAGTTTAGGATTTAATTCTCACTTGAGCATTTAAACTTAGGAATCTTAAGATCTAGTTACTTAACATGCACAAGAGTAGTAAGAACAGTAAATAAGAGGAGGTCTGCTGGCCTCCTCAGGTCAGCAGACCTAACTTGTATGGTCCTAATTGCAATCTAGGGAGCTTGTCTTTTTCAGATTCTCTTGTGAAACCTTGCATCATCTGTTTTTCTGAACAACTGGCTGGATTTTCCCATCACCTTTGGAGGAAAGACTCCATAAGTTTCCAGTATTCTTGTGTTTGCATTTATGAGCTTTGTCTCTTCTGAATCCAGAAAACTACCAGCTAGAAAACTAGCTAAAACTAGCAGATCTCCAAACTAGCATCCTCCGAATCAGTGGCTCCACAGTTGCCTTAACAATACAGGATATTTGCTAAGGAATGACTTAATGTGAGCCAGTCTTTCCTGTCCTGCTTGCTTCCTTGGCAGTTCTCTGTCAGATGAAGTAAATATGTTCAGACAGTAAAAAGATACCAAAATTGTTGGCTTTACTCTGTGCATTAATTATTATGTGGAGCCTTAATATCTGTCCATCTCAAAATAGTTCACATCATAGGAAAAAGAATTATCAGGTAGTTATGTTGCTGTATGTCCTTCTTCATTTGTGAAAGTGTGGAGAAGAAAGGGAAATATGTTTCAGTTATGTTACACTGTTGACTTTGTCAGTCCTGCAAAAAGAGATTATGTCCATTGGGTGTAGTTTTCTTTCAGCAGGTAGAAGATAAGAGCAACTTGGAGGGCTTTGCTTTTCTGTTTTACTCTCTTTTTGTGTGATTAGCCTCCATTGATATTAGTGATTTTCTTTGTGGCACAGTGTCACTAGACGGACCTACAGAAACAGAACATCATGTGTATAATCATTCTGAAGAACTACATAGGAAATAAACATTATTTTTTCCATCCAGAACATTCCCTGTTGTGCCATTTCGATGGGTCAGGGCCAGGAAGTTCATGCAAGGCGCCTGTTAAGTCAGTGCATGCAAGATGGAGGATGGCTTCTTCTTCAGAACTGCCACCTTGGCTTGGAGTTTCTTAATGAATTGATGGACACCATCACAACAACAGAACCTATGTGTGATGGTTTCAGGACCTGGATCACTACAGAGTCTCATCCAGAGTTTCCTATTAATCTTTTACAGTCCTCCATCAAATTTACTAATGAACCCCCTCAAGGTAGGAAAACATGCTTTGTTTTTGCATCCTCAAGTTTGACACTTATTTTGTCTTTTAACTCCCTCAACTTTAAATAACTGTGTAATGCATTACCCTGCCCTTTGTCTATATATATGTGTTGCCACTGATCTCACTTGATGTAGGAGCTGCGAATTTTTATCCAAGGTCGTATTTAAGGCCACAGTCATTTAAACCTCTTTTTTCCAGTATCCATCTTCCTTTGAACATTAGTAAGATGTCTACAAACTGCCTGAGCTTGTGAAAGACATAGTGTTTCAGTGTATATACTCCGCTCTCTAGAGCAGTTAGTTATCTGCTGACAAAAATTTCTTACTTCTTTCTCTTTTCCTCCCCCCTTTTCAATTCAGTGCTCAACGTCTTTTTATTGTACTGTGACCTCTCCTTACCATTCAAATGATAACACTCCATAGCTCCTAGAGGTTAGTTTATAAGCCAGATTATAGCTAATTAACAACTTGCATTTAGTAATAGAAAAATGCCTGGTGTAACAATTAGGGTCAGGGTGATATATAAACAGTTTTAGCTTTCTGATACTGTCCTGCCACACGGATAGTATGATGTGATAAGGCACTTTTGTTTGATTACTCTGTATTGATTTTGGAACTCTCCTATGATACCCTTATAATATTTCAAAAACCTAGGTGTTTGAATACTATTCTACAGGATATCTGTGAAGTAGGGAACAGCAAAAGGGCTTTTATTGCATCATAGGGAATACGATGACTTGGAGAACCTATTAATTGCACTTGAAATCTGTTTGTTTAGACTTGTGTTAAACTGATCAGGTGGAAGAAATCATAAGAGGGAACTGGTGTCAGTACACACGCTCAATGTTGTCTGCCAAACAATGATCCTTCAGTGACACTGTTTGAAAGTATCTGGGAGTAATGGGGCTTACATATTCCATGGAAGCTGAGATTATATCAGTATCATCTGTCTAAGGCTGTTCCTGGGGTGTGAAATGTCAGTGCACAAACATCCCCAAGAATTAGTATTTCCTCTATGAATTTAGGTTCTCATCTCATCAGATTAGTGCCTGTATTCCAGTTCGGGAAGCTGTGTACGTAATTTTGAGATTATTATAGGAATGAAATCTAAATAAAATTGTCTTTGGTAGAACTAAAACCTCATTCTATATGTAAATATCAAACATCAACTTTTAAATATTCAGTGCTATATTTCGTATGATGTTAGGTATTTTTTTGATTGCTATATAGTTGTTGAATACTTATGTTTATATTTGAGTTGATATTGGTAACATTTAGAATATGATTACTTAAGTGTAATTCCTTCCAGACTCCTGAATTTAATTTGGTGTATCACCTTGCTAAAATAAAATACTATGCCAACTATATACTATACTATATATATACAATACTATACCTGCTGAACAGATGATTGTTTGAAGCTATAAATGACACTTTCAATTGGAATAGAGAAATCTGCTTAATGGAAGTTGCAGTTATGGTTTCCATACATTTTTTTGCTCATATATTGCATTTTTATACTTATTTTCTAGGTGTGAAAGCTGGCTTAAAACGAACATACTCAGCTGTTACTCAGGATCACCTAGAAGTGAGCAACATGCCACAGTGGAAACCAATGTTATATGCTGTAGCATTTCTTCACACAACTGTTCAGGTTTGAAAACACGTCTTTTATCTTCTGTCATGAAGCCATGTTTCATTTATTAATGCAGTGTGTAATTATAACAAAAACATGTTTAAATGGAAATGCTGTGCTGATAAATTGATACAAATGAAACAAGAAAGAAAACATCAGAACTCTATTACAGAAACTGTCTTAGAACTCTGGTTGTGTTGATCTTGTACCTCCAACAGGAATGGTATTTATGGAGTAAACAACGGCAGTCAGTGATCAATTACTCTACTCTTCTCTTAAAGTCTTTAGCCATGGCTGTGTGAGCTGTCTTTCAACTAATTTTTTACTAGTATTTTAAATCATAATAGCACATTAAAAAAATTAAAGCTTCAGTTGGAAAAACATAGTCTTAAACCCGCTGCTTTCACAAGGAAATCCTTCCTGTACTGAAACCTGTAGAAAGTAATGAAGGTTGATGATGATTCTGGGTCATGCCTTTCAAGAGCTCCATTAAAGAAAGTGCTTTATGGATTAACCACAATTTTTCATCATTCTATTGATAGCTTTTGCAGTATCCTTAGTTTATATTTGGTCCTTAGTCAGTTTAGCTCTGTAGTGCCTGTGTGTTGATACATTTTGGTCCAATGGAAGCCTGCAGCGTGTTTGTCTTTGGTCCATCACTTCTTTCTTGGTAGAGATTAAGAATGTTTAAATATCAGATAACTGTCCTAACAACTAAATTTTGCCAACTGTATCTGTAACTGATTCAGTAAGAAGCAGCTTTTGCTACTTGCATCTGCACAATGTGGAGACATTAGTAGTAGGAATATACCTCATCTGTAGGAGGAATGCAGACAATGGTCATGGCTGAGGAGCTTGGGCATCCTTTCCTAAGACAGTAGCTTCATTTTTTAAATTGAGAAACTATAGTTCTAGACTCACAGATTTGCTGCACTTAGAGAGGATTTTTTCTTCGTGAAAATGTTAATATTCCTATTGTTTATTCGTATACCTCTATGTGTGATAAATGAAGAAATATCTCACTACCTGATAATTAATCGAGCATTTGGCCTTGTGTGTGTTAAGAACAGAATTTTTTTTAAGTTGATGAAATATAGCCCCAGATGGACTATTGCGTTCTTAGCATATTTTATGTATTCTTCTTCATTTAGTATTTTCTTCATAAATACTATAAATCAGCCTTTTGCCTTTAACTCTATCTATTTTACAGGAAAGACGAAAGTTTGGTCCATTGGGCTGGAATATTCCTTATGAATTTAATCAGGCAGACTTTGCAGCCAGTGTGCAATTTGTTCAGAATCATTTGGATGGTATGAACTTTAAATGTGGAGTGAACTGGACCTGTGTTCGATATATGCTTGGAGAAGTACAGTATGGTGGCCGTGTAACTGATGACCTTGACAAAGCACTGCTAAATACATATGCAAGAGTGTGGTTTGGAGAGCATATGTTTAGTGAAAACTTTTGTTTCTACAAAGAGTATATTATTCCAAAAGGGAAAACAGTTGAAGACTATCTCCAGTACATAGAGCAATTGCCAACGATTGATACACCTGAGGTAAAATATTTCAATATTTTAAAGGGAGTTTTTGTCAATTATATTTTCCACAGCCATGAATGTAAAGGTCAAGATTATCACACAGACCATTATAGTGGGTATCTAGCGTAGATCTTTTGATGAGGAAAAGGTAGGTGAGGTCTTCTTCAGAAAATTGGAAGAAGTCTCACACTCAGAAACCCTAGTCCTCACGGAGGACTTCAGTAACCCTAATGATCCGCTGCAAGGGTGGTACAGCAGGTTTCAAGCAGTCTAGGAGATTTCTTGAGTGCATTAATGACAACTTCCTAGCACAGGTAACCGATAAGACAACAAAGAAAGCCACTTGGCTAGATCTGGTACTTATGAGCAAGGAAGAACTGGTCTGGGATGTGAAATCCGGAGGCAACCTTCACTGCAGTGACCAATGGTGGAATTCAGTATCCTAAGAGGAGGGAGTATGGCAAAAAGCAGAGCCACAGCGCTGGATTTCAGGAAAGCGGACTTTAACTTCTTCAGAGGTTTCTTCCAGGCTTGTAAGAATCGCATGGGATATGGCCTGGAGAGAACAGGAGAACTGGAAGAAGCTCCTAAACTGAATTCAGGCATAAAAAGGAAGTGTACAAGGTGGAAGCAGGGACAGATGACCCATAAAGAGTATAAAGCTACTGTCTAGACTGTCAGGGATAGGGTTAGGCTAGCCAAGGCCAAAGCAGAGTTGAATATGTCAAGGAATGTGAAGGGTGACAAGAAAGGATTTTACAAGTAAGTAAGCATGTGTCACATGAGGACAGTCTGAGAGACCTGAGACTCTTCAGCCTGGAGAAGAGGAGGCTCAGGTGTTTGCAACCGCTTTTGCATGACCCAGTGTGTATATACTGCAGTGGTCACATTAGTTGAAGGGCTACAACTTTCTGCTCTCTCTAGTATAGGCACATGGAGTGAATTTGGTTAAAAATGAAACAGAAGTGAATGCTCTGGATTTCTGTCTCATAGCTATTAAGTTGATAAATGCCTTTGGAAGTAAGTTCTATTAAAATTAATTAGACAGGACGGAACAGAAAAAGACTGGTTTTCTGTTACTAATAGTGGCCTGGCTGAGAGAGTGAGAAGATTCCAAGATCATAAAATAATCTTGAAAAGTTTTGAATCTCTGAAGGTAGTGAAAGCAGAATGTAATGGTATTTGTGCTGGCAATGATGTACCTTTTCCAAGTGAGGGTAAATGCAGCCATGATAACACACCAATGGGATCCATGCGAGGCCAGCTCTTGAAGTGGTTCCTATCAGTGTATGAACCTTGACTCTATCATATTTCAGGTGCTGCTTTCATGGATCTGCTTTTCTAAGGACTTGGAAACTTACCCAACATTGTATTTTTAAAGTATTTTGATGTCTGTGGAAAATCTGTATGTACAGTCTGATGTAGGGGAATTTTTCCTTTGACTTTTATGTAAATAGGATCAAGTCCAGGAATGCCAACATCTTTTTCTCCTTCACCTTTTCACAGATTAGGAAGAAAGATATGACTTGTCAGTCCAAAATCTGTCAAAAACTGTTCATGGAAACCTTTAACCTTTTAATCTCCCAGCCTTCTGAATTTCACAAAGAATATTGTGCTAGTTAAAACAATGTATCTTTGTTTCCTTCCCTTTACATTTTTGATTAAGAAAGAAAGACCAAATAATTCTGATTGCGCTATCATTGCTCTTTTGATGAAATTTCAACATCAGATCAGAATAAAAACTGACTTCCTAAAAAGAGTGTACTGGGTTGACCCTGGCTGCATTCAGGTGCCCACCAAAGCCTCTCTATCACTCCACCTCCTCAGCTGGACAAGGGAAAGAAAATATAACAAAAGGCTTGTGGGGAAAGGTAAGGGCAGGGAGAGATCATTTACCATTTACCATCATGGGCAAAACAGACTCAACTTGGGGAAATTAGTTTAATTTATTATCAGTATAATCAGAGTAGGATGATGAGAAATAAAACCAAACCTTAAAACACCTTCCCCACATCCATCCCTTCTTCCCAGGCTTAACTTTACTCCCGAATTGTCTACGTGAGTGGTTCAGGGGAACAGGGAATGGGGGTTTGGGTGAGTTCATCATGTATTGGTTTACACTGCTCCTTCCTTCCCGGGGAGAAGACTCCTTGCACTCTTTCCTTGCCCCAGTATTGCATCCTCCCTATGGGAAACAGTCCTCTACAAACGTCTCCAACAGGAATCCTTCCCATGGGTTGCAGTTCTTCATGAACTACTCCAGCATGGGTGCCTTCCACAGGACACAGTCCTTCAGGAACAGACTGCTCTAGTGTGGCTCCCCAAGAGGGTCACAAGTCCAACCAGCGAATCTGCTGCAGCGTGGGCTCCTCTCTCCCATGAGTGCACAGGTCCTGCCAAGAGCTTGCTCCAGCTTGGGCTTCCCACAGGTTCACAGCTTCCTTGCATCAGAGTTTCAAAGTTTGTAAAAAGTAGTTAACAGCTGTAAATAAATGAGGGCTTGTGAAATAAATCAGTACAGTTCCTCATGGAGAAGAATTGCAATTGTCAACCTGACAATTATAGACTTACTGATATTTCAGTGAAAGTTTCTGAGAAAGCTACTCTCATTCAGAGAAAGGGCAGCTTTGCAGTAATTCTGTGCTAGCTGTATCTTAAATAAAATAATTCCATTTCAGAAGGAGGGGAAGTAAAGAGTGGGAGACTTAAGCCAAAAATAGCTAAACCATAAAATATTCTAAATATATCACCAGTCATAAAATTTTAGTTACTTCTAATATAGGCAGTATTTTTTTCACTGTGCTGCATATCTTATAAGCCTAAGAGACTGTGTAAAACAAAATGTGTTAGAAATGGTAACTGATCTGATTATTAAAGGGATATCTATTTGAGCTGGTATAACAGCAATATTTCTGTACATACAGAAGTGTCAGTGTCCACACATGACATGTTTCTAACAAGCTCTAATCCAAACCAGTGTAAAGGAATCAATTTGGACGCTCTGTGATAGCACTACACAGCATGATCCAAAGCCTGCTATGTGAAGATAATCAAAAGATCAGAAGATTAGTTAAAATACACCCGCTCTTATGAATGAAAACACTATTATCTATACAGCCTGTGTTAATGGTTTTGTGTGCTTTGGGCTTGGTCCTTGGCCAGTTACATGGATGTACTTTCTCTACCAGTTCGTATGTTTATTATTATAGAGCTGAAGATTTTCTTCCTTGTTTATTCATTTTCATGCATTCTTTCATTTATATAATTTTAGAAAGAAAATCACTAATTTTTTTCTATTTTTTCCCTTTAACTTTAAGGTATTTGGACTTCACCCCAATGCAGATATAACGTACCAAACTAACCTGGCTAATGAGACATTAAGTACAATAATGAACATCCAGCCCAAAGACAGCAGCGCTGGAGGAGGAGAAACCCGAGAAGCAGTGGTGCAACGTCTTGCTGATGAGATGCTAGAGAAGTTACCTCCAGATTATAACCCTCATGAGGTATGTGCTGCTTTGTAGATACAGATGGTTTATGTATATATGTATGTATGTATGTGTGTATGTGTGTATATATGTGTTCTATGAGTCTTATTGTACTTCTTATATTTAACTGGCATGTGTTTTACAAAGCTTTTAAAATTATTAATAGTATTTTATGTGTGTTTTGGTTTATTATCTAAACTATTCCTATACTGAAACACGTATTTCAGATGCTGTTATCCACCTAACGAGTCACCTTAACTCAGAAGAGCCGTTACAGACTTCAGAAAGTTCTTGCCTTCCTTAGTAGCTTAGAGAAGGACACCCAGTGCCCCTTTCTGAAGGATCAGTGATGGGATAGTTCTTACAGCTTTCAGTTTACCTACTTTTACTGTGATTCCATCATTAGGAATAATGGATTTTATCCGTTACCTTTTCATGCCCCAGAGTTTGAGCCCCAACAGATTTGTTTTTCAATCTTTTCTTGCTTTTTTTTATTAACAGTTTCATTAAATGGAAAAAAATCAGCATAAAGCAATGTTGAATCAGTTTGTAAGTAGGATCTGGTGTCTTGTTCTGTGTTTCATGAACAGTAACTGTTGAAATACTCACATTTCCATGATTTTATTATTTACAACTCTGTTTTGCACTGATAGTACTTTTTTCCCATGGTTGTAGTCCAAGCTCATAGGGCGCCCAATATCCAGTATTGCAACTTGTTATGTTATAATTCATTTTCTTCTCTGGACAACTTAGAATGTCTATTTAGGTTACAACCTAAATAGCCTTGGAACCCTAGCAATATTTCCTGTCTTCTGTTATTCATCTCAGATGTAATATTTCTTGCATAAGTAACCTCTACTGTACTGTCATAATTCAACTCAGAACTTCTCTTTTCATTCCCCTCTTGGCAAGTTTATTAAAACCTGCAGCTTTTCTTGGTGATGTTTCCTATCAGCATTTTTCATATAGTCCTTTTTCCATCTATCTCTACTTGTGTCTCTCTTTTTTTGTTCACCTACTTATTGAGTGATTCCTAGCCCTGGTATATAAATAATTTATTAGTAGCATTTGATTTGCAATGGAGTCAGTTTTATGGTTTTCACATTATTATTTAATAGTAAATAAATATTAGAAAAAGCATTTAGTACTGTAATAACATTTAGTTAGTAATGTAATAAATTTGATAATTTACACTTTGGATATACACCTATAATCTATACCTTGGATTGTTCTCTGTCCTTTTCCATTATTCTTCCTATCAGAGTAAAGCTTCTTAAAGATAGTTTCTTATATTATTCAGCTCCTTAGATTTTTTTCAATTTGGATAATACTAGAATACTGAATGCCTGAGGTTTGCCATATTTGAAATATGTGTATCGAGCTAATTTTTTCAATATCTTTGCTAAATCCTCTAAAGGAGTACTTCTTCATTCCTTTGTTAAACTGCCAAATTTTTTCCTCCTAAAGAATTCGTAATACTTAGAAGACATCTGCCGCAGCGCGAGAATCGACGCGGCACGAGTCCCGGACGGTGGTGGAAGAATGCGGCCAACTCAATATGAGTGATAAGCAAGCTTCAAGTTTATTGATGTGACACAGCTTCTTTTATGCTCCTTTGCTTTAATTATGCACATGTGTTATAACATAATTGGCTACCTTTACTTTAATTATGCATTCGTATTATAACATTACTGGCTACTGGTGACTTCATCTCTCGGCCGTAGTTTGTCTCCCAGCCGCAGTTTGTTTCCAGGCCGCTTATCCTTTCTATGCTGGCTCGTTACCAGGAATGTTGCTTACTCCTTGCTCAAGGTTATCGTAATCTTCATGGGCCTTCTGCATAGCTCCCTTATGCTAACCGAGCTCGCTTATGCTAACGGAGGCCTAGGCACACCAGCTCAGGCCTAACGCTGTTACATGCTGCAAACTAACTCGTCCAGGGACCCATGTCCCTGTTCCTTGAGCCATTCCCCAACAGACATCAATAGTACTGGACTTTATATTGTAACCAGAGGGTATTCATGTCCTCAGATTTTACCCCTGGGAAATCTGTAAATACCCTTTTAGTCTTGTAAAATGCACACATGCTTGTTTAATCCAAATTTCATTTCTATAATAAATAGTTTGAAAAAGTACTATTTTTCTCTGGTGCTTCTTCTGTTTAATCTTGGTTTCATTCACTCTCATTCCTTCTTGGTTCATTCACTTAGGTTATCTGTGCAAAACATACATAAAGTAGTCCACTTTTCAGTTACTTCCTCAAGTCTTTTAGCTTTGAAGACAACCGGACCTTTGGAGCCAGGAGCTGTAGTTAAGGACAAAGATTAGGGAGGGTTTAATTTGGAAGTCCCACTGTGCACTTTTAACTTATCTCTATTTTGTTACTGTGTTTGGGTGCAATACATACTTTTCCATGTCACTGTATAAAAAGATCAGCAGCAATTGTTTTCATTGCTGCTTCATTCTCATCATTCATGAGTATGACAAGCTATTATCTGCCAATCATACATGCCAGTTTTTATTTTCTTATAAGCAGTCATCTTTATAATGATGTTCACAATTAGATAGTTCTTTGCTTCTGTACCATTTCTCTGACATCTTCTCTGAGCTTCAAGGAAATTTCTTTTCCTTCAATTTACTTGACAGCTCTTCTCTTATGATTCCAGTAAGGAGATTTGTGTTTGTACAAGGCAAACTAATATTAGGTATTAAGTACTTCAGCATCAGCTTCCTCTTGCCCCCTGTCACCTCACTTCATTCTTACAGGCACAGTCAGAGCGTGTCCTGTTGGATCTGTTTTCCCCCTCTGTATTTCTTGTAAATGTATTCTGAGCTCAGGATGTAAGTTAATTTCATCCTCTTATCAATAAGTGTAGGTACAACCTCTTACTGGTGATTTCTAGTTTTCCCAGGCTCTGTGTAACTTGATCAGTGAATTGCATTTCTCTTTGGTTAATCACACCACTCTATTGACGTGCTGTTTCTTCAGTCCACATTCCTGATGGATGACAGACTGCGATTTGGCACAGGTGATAGAAGAGCAAAATAAATTTTCCTCCTGAACTAAAACTGCCTTCAGTTTTCTTACTGAAGAGGCAGAGGCAGAGTAAAAATTCTGCTTTCATGACCCTTTTTTCCTTCTGGGTCTTGCATCACAGGTAACCAAGAGATTAGCGGTGAAATGATTAGGTGCAGTCAGTTCATGTGAGTGAAGATAGATGCAAGAATAAATATCAGCCTGTCACACACAGGGTTTATAGTGAAAATGATCCTTGCAGCTTGAAAAATAGGTTGTGGGAAATAGATATGGAGGCATTCCAAAGATATTGCACTTTATTGGAGGTCGGCTTTATCCTAAGTAGCAATGTTTTGTTTTCTCAAATATTTTATGTAGTATTGATTTCTCATTATCCTCTGCTAAGGCTATGACTACATTAACAAGTATTGCATGGGAATGGGAGTTCATCTTGAGGACCCCAGGCCTGCAACAGATGTGATGTTTTATTGGAAAAGTTACTTTGTTCTAACTGTAGTCTAGGCCTGTAAAATGAACACCCGTCAGTGATTGGAGTACACTAGACTCCCTGAAGCATACCTTTTGGGTTAGTTTAATTTGAAGCCAAGACAGTTTGTGTGCCTAGAGCCTAATTTTCAGTACAGTTTTTTGCTACAAAAAAAATAAAAATTCACAATCTGAACTGAAACACTAATGTAGATGCATTGTAAGATGTCTCTGGTTTACTTACCTACCCTATCAGATATGGTGATCACTCAGCTGTAGAGCTTCAGCTGTTCTCTATGTATTTCACTGCTCGCTTCCTTGTATACAAAAGCGAAGTGGTCCTTGACATCACTTGAAAAGAGCTTTGGCTTGGACACGTCTCAAACTTGTCTTTCTTATTCAGGTCTCTTATTTAGACCTCAGAGAATGATGGACTTCCCATTTCTGCTGACAAAGACTATAGCAAGTAGCTGAGTCTAATTGAAAATAATAACCTTTACTAAAAATGATCGACAGTTACTCTACAGTGACTTGATCACTGATCATTAAATGGTGAAAGTTCAGCAGCTGCTTTACTGCTGAATATCCTACAAATTATGTGGTGACAAAGGAGTTGCTGACCTAAGGACAGCTAAGAATTGTGCAGAGAGGAATCTAACACAGTGGAGAGAGGCGTTGCAAAATCACATAGACAAACCTCTTAGATTATGATTTTAGTTGCTCCTTTCTTACATCACCTTGTTTTACATTAGATGACAGCTGTTTGCATAATGAAAAGGAGACGTTGTAAGTGGACTTTATAGAATTAGTGTATTAATTTCAGAAAATCTGTTTTGGTTAGTGATTTTTGTCTTTTGAGTTTTTTTCCTGTCAGTTGGGATCCACCTCTATATGTTATAATAAATACATCACTGGAAGTAAGTAATTAGATTGCTTGATAAAAATTCTAATACAAAACCAGTCAATCATACCTCAGAGCTGGTATTTAAAACTAACCTCAACAGTAAGATTCCCAAGAAATCTTGGAAGACACCATTATTGTTTTTTCTGGTTGTTTACTCCGTTATTTAAAACATTACAGGTGTAATATTTCTGTAGATAAATTAAAACAAATTATAAGAATGTATAAATTCTGAGAAATCACTACTTAAACAAATTGTACAGTAATATTTTAGAACGTTTATTGAATCTTCTCTGTGTAGAATCACAGAATCATAGAATCATAAGGTTGGAAGAGACTCCTGAGATCAAGTCCAGCTGTACCTGTCTCCCTACTAAACCACGTCCCTGAGGAACTCATCTACCTGTCTTTTCAACACTTCCAGGGATAGCGATTCCACCACCTCCCTGGGCAGCCTGTTCCAATCCCTGGGCGGCTGTGCCAGTGCCTGACAACCCTTTCAGTGAAGAAATTCTTCCTAATGTCCAGTATAAACCTCCCCTGGCACAACTTGCGGCCATTTCCTCTCATGCTATCACTTGTCACTTGTGAGAAGAGACCAGCACTCACCCCGTCACAATCTTCTTTCAGGCAGTTGTAGACAGTTGTAGGTTCATAAATATCAGTATTTTGGAAAATAACCCTTTTAACAACATCTTCCATATAATTTTTCCTCAAAAGAGAGAACGTCATCCTCTAAATGATCCCCAAAATGAACACTTGCTTTGTAGGCTAGGAGAAGTGTATTTCTTATGTAAAGGACAGAATGCATGGAATAAATTCTGCATAATTCCTCTCCTATTAGTGACATGCACTAGACTTCTCAGTATTCTGGGGAAAAAAATTTCAAACTTGTTTTTCACTTTTTTGGCAAGAGGGAGAATTATAAATTCCTGTGAAATACTCAGAGAGCAGAAGCTTTCCCTGGATTTTGTATGAAAAAAACAGAGTACTTCATTGTGTAAATTATCCAAAAAGAGTTTATTGTCTTAGCTCTAGTCTCATGATAGCTGATTTTAGTAGTTCTTTCTCTTTTACGGGAATAAACACATTAACACATTCCATGAAATGAACTGTCACACTACAAAGCATTAGCATAATTAGCTGGCGCCTATTTCTTGGACATTCTGTCTGACAAACTCATGGGTCTTTGTGATTAAAATATGATGACTAACTTTGCTGATAGTTCTGTCTTGAGGAGAACCACATATAATGTTAAAAAGAGTATTTTATTTGACTTGGAATTGAAACTTAAGAATTGGGAATTGTCAAAGTGTTTACTCTATTACATTAGAAATTATAGCTACTCAATTGCTATATTGTATTCATCTTGCAGAAACTTGCTGTTCAATGTAATAATAAGATCTTTAGTAATGTTCACTATATGTATGTAATATATAGTATACATAATAATGTATACAACGAGATATATGAATATACCTGGAAAAACAGAAAGAAAAATTCAGTGGACTTCTGGCCTTGATGAAATAGCTCGCATTATACCAAATCTTGTTTGTGGCTTCTACTTGGCTGCAGCAGAATTCCAATGATATTCTGCACTTTGAAAGAATAAACTTTCTAATTCTTTCTTCAGCTTAGTAAACTCAGAATAAGCTCTTAAATTATTTTAGCAAACTGATTCTATGGGTCAGATTTTGTGTGGTAAAATAATGGTTATATAAGCACCTGGATTTAGGATCGTATTTTACTGTTTGAAATCTCTTCTTGGTTCCAAAGTCCCCTTGCAGAATTTCACCTGCTAAGGGAAGGAGTGATCATGGCAAAGATTGGAATTTAGGCTGCTTTAGTGTGGAAGATACTGCCTGTGACTGAGTGGTAGTGAGTACAGAGAGAAGACCATTTGCTTTCTGAAAGTCAAGTCATGGTGGGCAAAACCACTTGAAATTCTTAAAAAGCAAGAATTCTGGTACTATATGAGGTATAGCCGCCAGGATTTCTGCAGGTGCCACTAAATCCTCTCTCATGCACTGTTGTATACACTGATCTTTGATATACATGGAACATACAGTGTGTGTCTGAAGCAAATTGTATATGCATCATTTGCTAAAGCGAGACAGGGAATGCTTTTGCTGCTGTTGCTGTGCGATGTCCTTAAGTAACAGAGACAATTCATTTCATTTTTAGAAGTGTTGAATACGAGTGAGACTTTTATCCTTAAAAATTAAGGCGGCCAAAAGTGTCTCCCTACAAAATGGTGCACGTAATGGTGTAACAGAATTCTGTGGCATCTGTCTTATTCACGGCAATCTTGACTAGAAGTAATGCATCCATGAGCACCTTGTCTTATGAGTGAGTCACATGCTATTGGAAGTAGCAGCTTTGGTATATCATTATGCTTGTTAAGTCAAACTCCATTTGTAGCATCATTTCAACTCAACAGAGCAAGAAGAGATGAGAAAATTCACCTAGCACAATTTGCAAATAGGAAGAAGTTACCATCAAACATGCTTTTCTATAGGATGGAGCGGGAGGGAGGTTTAAGATCTAAGATCCTGCAGCATAACAAGGACAGAAGGAACTCCTGTGACCCTTCAAAAAGAGGGAACTTTCCCTCCTTAGGATGGTGGAGAAGCTAATGAATCACAGTGTGCTAAATCTTACAGTTGTCGCAGGACTTGCACAGCCATCTGTTACTTAAGTTTCTTTTCTCAGGTGTATTTGTGATACAATTGAAAAAAAATCTTTTCCTTTCAAAAATTACTGCATGGGTAACAGGACATTCAATTTTATAATTGTTCCACTCTTCTTGTTTAGGTGAAAGCCCAGCTTCAAAAGATGGGAGCTATTCAACCCATAAACATATTTCTCCGTCAAGAAATTGCCCGCATGCAACATGTTATATCAAGAGTCCGAACTACACTGACTGATCTCAAATTGGCTATCGATGGTAAGTTACAATATTAAAAAACATGTTAAGATGCAAAATTTATTACTAGTGTTTGTTGATAGTATATAACTAAATAAATATTCCCCATCCTTACTTCCCTTTCTAACTCTTTCTCTTTGTTCTCTCCCTCCCACTATTTTTCTCTTTTTCTGTCTCTTTATCATATAACCAGTTATTCTAGTCCTCAAAGCCTCCTGATGGCATCTTTAAGGACACTCTACCTTAATTTATTCTGTATGCATGTGCTCCAGTATTTCAGTTCATTTCCCACAGCACTACTATACTTCTGTGATTCTCTGTACGATCTCTACAGAGCATAGAGAAACTGAATGACATGATTTAGGTTCACAGGTCATATGCCAGAGTAATTTATGAAATTAAGCTGAGACGTAATGCTATAGAACAAGGTAGAAGTGTTGCTGCTGAGTACTTTAGAGACAGGGCACTCAGGATCTCAGGTGGTAAAGATTCTAATTTAAGGTGAGATTTGCAATGTTTGTGAAGCTGGTTATACCAAATAGGTTGTCTCTAAATGGAAGCTAAAGTAAGTGGGAGGGCCGGTCAAAAGAGAATGGTAGGGTTCTGCTTTTAGCCATCACAGGAGGTTGGCAACAGCACTGTATCTCTCAGAGACAGGAGTATTTGACTGAAAGTGAGCAATAGTGAATGTAGTTAAAGAGTAAGGTGACTGGAAGCAGATGGAAAATTTTATCTGAAAAGCAGTGAGGAAAATGGTGGTGTTACTGTGTGCATTTTGGTTTCACTTCTTACTTTACTCATCTGCAAGAGTCGAAATATCCAGGAAGGAAAGGATACTGTTGCTTAGCCAAGCTCCTTAAATTAACAGTGAGTGAAAATGAAGCAGGAGTGATTCAATACCACTGGTTAAGATCTTAGTTCTGCTCTTCTCCAGCAGAGAGGCAGAAAACTGTCCCTGCAGGGAGAAAGTCAGAGTGCCTCGAAACTATTCCCTTCTGATATTGGCGATGGCATTGCTGTGATCTGTCTTACTGGTGTATTCCAGTCTTTTGACAATAAGTATTTCATGAAGGAAGATTTTTTTTTTATTTCTCTTCTTGTTATGTAAGAATCTCAAAGGATATTTTCCTATCGTTTGTATGATTCACTGAGGCAACAATGCATGTTTCAGAAACCTCATGCCTATAATCTGAATTGAGGAAAGAAGAGGTTTGTAAATGTGCCCAAGGCTAACTAGCTTCTGTATCCTTTAATAACCTATGCAAAGATCAAGCTGGAAAAAACAAATGTCCTCTGTTTCAACATCGAGCTCTTTTATATGTTCATAGAGTCTCTTTTCAAGTAAATAATTCTTTCCATCCAAGAAAGTATTAATCTTTTCTTCATTTTAACAGATATATTCAAAGTCTCAAAATGCACAATATTTTACAGAGGGGTGGTTGGGTAACAATTTATTTTCACTTAGCATTCAGTTCCACAGTGGGCATGGTCCTCTACCAGGTGTTTAATCAAGTTAATGCTGTAATTTTTGTGCAACCCTCCAAAACATTGTAGTTTTCTTAGGGACAGACAAGTTAAATACAGTAAAAAATTGCTCTGAAAACAAAATTGCATGTATAGTGAACGATAAAGATTAATGGCTTCTCGCAGATTCATGATACATCAAGTGTATGTGGTAGATCACTAATTAGGGGAAGAACATTTAAGCACTCTTTGTTCCTTCAGCAAAAGAGAAACCCCCAAACTCTTTCATACTAGATTCTTCCCTAAAACTAGTCATCTGCAGTCTAAGGTGCTCCTTTTTCTTTACAGAGATGTAAACTGATCTGCCTGCTCAAAGAGGTTGTACAAATTATGACACTTGACCTAGTCATGCATCTGACTCTGACTTCATGAACCTGTTAAGGCTTGAGCACCTGCTTATAGCAGATCTGAATTTTCAAATCAATTTTGTGTTCAAGAATATAGCGCATCTTTGTGTTGTGTTATGTAACTTTGTGAAAGAAGATGTGAATATTCGATTCTGTACGTTGGATGTCAATTGATGGACACTGTCACTTTTGGTGTTGCTCACTTAATTACATTTGAGGTAATATAAAGCCGTCCTCAGAGAGAGTCAACGTGCAGCTGAACATTGTTGAGGGATTTAGTATAGCCAGCTTTGTCCCTCCATCCAGAGGGCAGATTAAGCAATGTTCAGCTTTTGGGAGGGTGAGGATACTCAGCATGTGTCCAGCATGTTGGCAGGCATGCCCCACAAGCCTGCATCTGCGCCAATAAAATTTGCTGCCCAGAGGGATACGTTTTTTTGATTCAATTGCAAAAATTAGATTATAGCTGCACTTTGTACTCTCAGATCTGTCCCAACTATTAGTTCTGTTTTAATTAGTTATTGATCACCCAGAATTTATTCACAGTTAGTATAATACAGAGCTTCACATAAATCAGAAAACAGCAGTGATGAGTGTCCTCTCAAGTGACCTAAACAGAGGCAATGTTACAATAAAGAAATCTTTTTACAGACAAGGAACGAGCTGTTTTCTCATCTTTCCATCTGGGGACCCGTATGACATGGGGCTTGAACCCAAAACTCCCGATCCTAATGGGTTGTGACCATCAGATCTTGAGCCCTTGGCAGAAGATGACCGTGTTGTTTTTAGGGCAGTATACAAGCTATAGAGTTCCTGCGTACATGTCTTATCTCCCTCCTGTGGAAACATAGTCTCTGGCACAGAATTCTAGTACTCTGACAGTTGGTTGAGGAGTGGGCCCTTCAAACCCCATCTCCCACTAATGAAGGCAGAGTCTTTAAATGCAGTAAAATCTAATGACCAATTCAGTTGTTCCTGGTCTCTTAGAGTTTGTTTGAGTAGAGGAGAACTGAATGTAGCCTGTCTGTGAGCCTGGTGGAGCACTCTTTATTTCTCCATGCACTGAAGTAGGAGTGGTAAGCATTTTGATGGCACCCTGATGTGTTGTCTGTCAGTGAAGAAAGTGTGAAGACAGATTCTGTGGGAGTTATCCCTGGTCCCCCTTCCATGAATCTCAGCAATGAAGTGTGCTTGAAATAGCACTGAAAGCATATATTGAATCCTTTGCAATGGAAATAAGGACAGCTTTTAATTTGGTTTTATTTCCTCATTTTTTTAAACCTACTTAACATTCTATTTAAGCACTTTTCATGAAAGAAACAAATGCTTAACTCATTTATTTATGAGTATAGCTAGATTCTACTTTTGCCATAAAACTACATCCACTTGACATTTGTTTCTGGTACCTTATAGCTTTGTGTTTTCAAACTAATTCTTTGGAACTGCCTATTTCATGAACAAGTGGAAGCCATACAGGAAACCCTGAATTTGTTATCCTTTCATGTCATATATGTGCCACATGATCACAGAACTCCCACTGCTATTTGTGTAGTACTTGCAGAAGTATGAGAGAGAAGTCCTTTTCCTGTTAACATATTTCCCGAGAATGTAGCAGTCCCTCTAAAAGCTTTTACATGACTTGTAATATGTAAAGATTTGTTTCCAAAGGCCCAGAGTTTTTGTTCCTTTCATTTTTCTTAGTATTTACAAGACAAGCATTGTGCAAATACCTATGGGAGTCATAAGCCGTAAGACTGTGAAACCAACACAGAAGGCAAAGAAGTGGAGTCAATACAAATAACTGCTTCAGAAGTCATCATGGTATTTGTCATGGGGAAGCTTGACAGACCTTAAGCAAACTTTCCACTACAACTACAATACTGCACCCCTCGTGTTACAAAACTAGCATATTTTCATGCCTGTAATGCACACCATACATAACCTATAGACCAGGGCCTGGGAAAAAAACCCACCTCAAATTACTCTTATTCTACACTGCAAGAGAGGGGAATCAGAGCTTTTAGAATAATAGGATCAGGAATAAGGATGTTACTAAGCATAGATGGGACTTTGCTATTTGCCGTCTTTTTACCCTATCAGATTTATACCATGTTCTTTAAATATTTCAGGTATATGTTTATACCAGATTGAGAAGTGTGAGAAAATACAAGTGAGACTATTGAAGCAGAATGTATTGGAGAGTGAAAGAAAAAAAAAAAATCCATTTTTATATCTGTTTCTGATATTTTGCAACTTTATCATTCAGACAAAGCTGTTAATAACAAAACCTTGAGGAATACTGGTGCATTTCACTTGTTTCTGTACATCTCAGTCATATAAAAAATATATTAAAAACTCTTCCATTACCTGCTTTTAACTCCTCACTATCGATATGTTGCATTACTAACCAGCGTGTTGGCCTTAGGTGTTTCCTCACTGTCATTCATGTAAGAATGTGTTGAAACACCCAGAACTTCATGTATACATGAATTTCTATGTCATCTACACAAACTCTTGTTAAGTCCCTTAAAGCATGAGGTAAAGATTCACTATATTTTTCCAACTCAGAATACCATGATTCTAACAGCAATGTTTGCGTCATGTTGCTGCAAGGAATTTCTATTCATTGTGTATAGCACCTTGCCAAAGGGAAATCAGTGAAACCCAAAAGAGCCCAAAAGAGGAAGCCAATGATTTATTCTAATCTATGTAGTGAAAAACCGAAGCTCAGGAAATTACTCTTGCCGGAGTGCACAGGAAAGGTAATTTCCATGAAGCGAAGCAGTATGGACTCATTCCTACTGGCTAAATTTTGATTTGACTCATGATGCTTTAAGACTAACAAATATGATTTTAGCTTGGCCTGCTGGCGATGAGAATAGTCTTTTGGACTGAAAGATCTTGGGCACTTATCTTACTGGCTCTTACAATGTGTGTACGTAAGGCTTGTAGGGCTCATCTGTGTATTCCACTTTTGGAGGAGAATTTTATTTGAAGAAGATTGAGAGCGCTTGGTGAGGACATTGATGGGATATAACAATGGAGAATCCATCTGACAAACGGATGGGATGAGTCTAGTATGTCTTGTGGTGTAGTTACTCTTGGCTCAATAGCTCTCATCAATTATTTACTTCTCATCTTGATAAGCATGCCACAATGCCTTCTGTTGCCTTTTACAAAGTGTGGCATGTTATTTCTGGGCTTCTTAATAAGTGTTAAGTATGCTTGCCATGATGCTGGCCAGGACAACTGGTTAGAAACACACATTGCACATTTAAGACAAATTGCAGAAAACAGTTTATCTGCCTGTTCTACTACTTTAGCTCAGGATAGTGATTGGTATTGCTTTTTGAGAGGCATGCATGGTCTTTCATCTTCAAATATTTGATTTAAAGTTTTTATTTTCAGTCCTTTGGTGGGTGTAGCCAAATGCATTTAGTAGTGGAGCTGGTAAGTTTTCAGAACAACTTGCAATGATGCTTTCAAACTGCCTTCTTTCTGACTACAGGAATTAGCTGTTGCAAAGAATCTGGATTTGTGTGCTCTTCTATCTGAAAAATCACATGCCACTCAAATTTCTCAGTTCCTTTCATCTCTCCCGATTTGAAGAGTTATGCCAGAGGATTCTGCACTGAAAAGGAAGTGGAAAATAAACATAAAACAGAACAGAGGCAAAGGTTAGGTACAGCTGGAGACAATACCACAGTCTACAAGTAAAAAATGGAGAAAGTATTGTGCATTGCAGGGCTTGGCTGCTTGATTTGCTCTTCCTGTTCTGGAGACCTGGAGCAAAAGGAGGTGATAAATTGTTAAGGGTCTGGGGATGAAAACAGCATGGTGGGGTTAAATGAGTTTCTGAGAGCTTCCTGGGAATTATCTCCAAATGCTGTAGTGCCCTAGTGCTGCAAGTGAAGAAATACCTGAAGAACTACCTGAAGCAAAGTAGCCGACTTTTTTAAACTCAGCAATGGTTGTCACTGAAATCCAGAAACACACTAAAGCTTGTAAAAAACTATTGAGTTTTAGGTATGGGTAAACATTCATTAGCTTGTACTGGTTTCATCTAGTACTCTGTATACCTTGTACTTTTGAGTTGGATAATAAATAATGCTTTCTTTGGAGAAAGCACAAGCAAGTTAGCTGTTGCCATAAGGCAGGAAGAAGAGAAAGCTTATGAAATTATAAGCAAGTTGGGATTTTATCTTCAACATATTCAATGAAGAGGAGGGAGTTACTGCTTAGTGGTGGAGGCAAGGAAAGACTGGTTCAATAACAAACCTGGTTACTAGGGAGGTAAAAATGAGTGGGGATTAAAGGCTGAAAAGATCAACGTCTGTAATTGCAACTGTGAGAGTCAAGAATGCATTGATGCTTTCACTGAGTTTTTCCTCTGTGTACCATTAAGGCTTGCTTAACAGACCCATTGTCTAGCAAGTATTGTCCTCAAGGGAATGTTTCCAATCCTATTATAATGATGTCAGCTATTGGCAAACTGTACTTGATGGAGAAACTAGCTTCTTCTCATCTCATTTATATCCTGCATAATTATTCTGGTTATTCTTGATTCACATCTGTGCCTGTGGGAAGAGAATCTGTCAGTGGATTGAGGCTTTTTTTGGTTCATGCTGGAGTTTAAGATCCTTCCTTTGTTCTTAACTTTTTCACATTTAAATAAGATACACACGTTTTCTAGTCCAGGTACAGGTTTCCTAATTGTGAAATTCAAAATGTAGACACAAATTTTACAAATGTCACAGTTTTCAGAATCAGCTTGTGGTAAGTATGGTAGGGAAAAGGGGAAACTCCATGAAATAACTCAAGGTCCTCATGTAGTCCTTTCAAAGCATTATATCTGTCAAATGAATCTCCCTAAAACCAGATTAATGTAAAAGAACAAAGTATTTACTTTAATTAACATTAAAAACTAGTTATCTTCAGAACTGAATGGCTTTATTTGGCATATTCACTGCAGAGCAATAAGATAGATTTAGACGTGGTTTACAAGAGAGACGATATAAATTTATGGCAATGAAAAAGAGGAATCCTAATTTCCAAACTGTGCAAACAGTATGGTTATAGTACATATTATTCTGAAGCATAAAAATACTCTAGTGTCTTTAATTGGCCTGAGTTTTCATCAGTGATTTTTAGATAGGCTTTATTCCATTCAATAAAGGGAATATAATGAAGTAACCCCCAAAATAATCAAGTTACGAACAGCTGTCCTATCCACAGAACATTCAAGCCTGTCATGTCAAGTTTGTAGGACATTCAGTCTCTTCAAATGGTAACCAGTGCTCTAAGCCTCTCGGAAGTTAAATTTGAGAAGCCTATGGTGTTGTGCTACTCATTCAATTTATCAAATGTGTAATTTTTCAAACACCTGTATCATAATGTATCGCCATTATTTTTCTCATGTGTTAATAATTTTCTTTCTGACAATTATTTTATTTTTTTAAATTACTTCTATTTTTGTCAGTGTATTTTAGCTTAAGAAATGCATCCCAACGCCCACGGATGTCATTTAGTGCTGAAATTCAAGCACTGTATGTCTACTGCCAGAGATGACTCCCACTCACTAGGAATATTTATACAGCTATATGGGCAAGGCCAGAACGGTGAACATATCTCATCCTCGAGAACACTCTGGCTTAGCGTTCTCAGCAGCTGTTCTGAGTCATAATGGGCAGACATCCTAAGAGATTTCACCACGCCTCAGGGCACAGAGTGGTTGTATCTCCCTTTTTTGAAAAGCTCCAGCCTGCCCACAAGAACAGGAAAGAAAGTATGGTTCTCTCACAACGCTTGTTGCAAGAGAAGCTGGCTGCGTCAGCCTGAAAACAAGGAAGAACCAGAGATGAAAGAGTTCTTTCTTTCTTAGTTCAGATGGTAATGTTTCCTAGGGCTCAAATGGGACGCTCTTCACTTGTTTTCTGCCCTCAATATGGTTGCTTTGAAGTTGAAACCAAATGGTGTTTCATGATTTTTTTCCACTTTTTCTGCCTCCAAAGGGTGATTAAATTGTATGATCTAATATTACATTTTTTTCCAGACAAAGGGGAGATGACACAGAGTGGCTTCTTCCTTAAATGTTGGTTCTCTTGGTTATATGTCAGAGAAGATTTATACCTAAAGTGAAAGTTTATTGTGTTATAAAAGACTCTTAACTGTCCCAAAACGTGATCCTGAAGCTGACTATGAAGCCGTTACAGAGAATGTAAGATAGGCAGTGTTTTTTAATATTTGCAGTTTTGTGAATGTTGAAGGTTTTCTCATAGCATTTGCTGCACAAAAAGAAGTGTGCATAAAGGAGAGCAGGTCATTATCGGCTAGAAGAAAATTAAGCCTATTTACCATTGATAGGTAGTAGAAAGTACCAGGTTTGCACAGACATACAATTGTTTAGGGTAGCCACTGTATTCTTCTAAATTAAAAGCTGGTGTTTGGTTTCCGGATATTCTTCTCCTTCACCTGAACTAGGACCTGCCAGCCTCAATGGAAGGAAGGGATTTGAAATACTTACTTATTACAAGACACATTTCCATGTAGATATGTTTGGATGGGCTTCTGCAGCCCTTGTTTGCAGTCAGCCACACTGCTTCTCTTTCCTTTACGTGTTCTGTGGTAGAAGCCACCTAATTTCTGTTTGGTATCTCCTGTAATCCTTGTGGCAATTACAGCAGTTTTGTGCATGAAGATGCATTGAACGTTGGCATTACATAAACATATAATTGGAATGAGTGCTACCAGGCCAGTTTCTGTAATTTAAAATATTTTTAATGGAATAGAGAAGACATGTCCACGTGCTAACTCTCAGTAATATTGAGAGTACAAACAGTTAAGATGTAGGAATGGTTAACGTCACTGAAAAATCACTTAGTAAATGCCAATATTTTAATGGAGATAACAGTACTATGCCTGAAATATGTGAGTACGCACTGTAACTGCCAAAAAAATATACAAAATCTTGCCTCTAGCTTTATTCTGTGTATTACTTTCCCATTGAGAATCTTGATAACGGAAATGTACAAAGTTATCATTAATAACAGTGAATTTCATGAATATAATCACTGTCACTACATGCTTAGGATATAGATGAGCTGCACAGTTTATCTCTATAATTGATTATGTATGTAGGAACCATTAAAGTATATAAAAAAAGATTTAAATGATTAATCACATTCCAAACACAATGTGAATATAATGAATATAAATATTGTGTGTGAGAAGGAGTTGTTTAAAAAAGATCTTTTTTTCTGATCAAAATAACAGAAGGAATATCATTTATCTTGTCACCTCTAACTTTGAATCATCTTATACATTTGAGCAAATTAACTGCAAACTGATAAGACTTTAGTGTAACAGGTGTGCAATTAAGGCACAACAAAAGATGGTTTACTAGACTCAAAATGTCATTTGGAAGTTTTAATTGCCTTTAAAAACTAGGGGGAAGTTCATTCTGAATGTTTTACTCATCTTCCAGGAACCATAATTATGTCTGAAGAATTGCAAGATGCTTTAGATAGCATGTATGATGCTAGAATTCCAACACTATGGTTTAGGATTTCCTGGGAGTCAGCTACTTTAGGATTTTGGTTTACTGAGCTTCTTGAAAGAAATCAGCAATTCAGCAGCTGGTTGCAGGATGGCCGACCAAACCAGTTCTGGATGACAGGATTCTTTAATCCACAGGTAAGACTGTCTGATTGATCTTTCTAACTCCAATGTAACACTGAAGTTAGACCTTAAGAGAACTTCAAGGTGACTCAATTGTGACTCTATAAAGTGTAATCTAAATTGATTTTTTAGCATAAATATAGGACAAATCCACATCAACATCTACTGAAGAAATTTTTGTTAGGCCAAGGTAGAATTACTGCCTATCATGGAACGTATCTTCTGATTGTTTAAATTATCATGTGGAAATTGAGTAAATACATCTTTTCACGTTTCAATGTTATCCTCCTCCTTCCCCCTCCTCTGTTAGAGTAATCTGTTTTTCATTCAGTGTATGAAAATCCCTTTGAGTATAAAACAAGGTAAGTTTCAAAACTTTGGTGTAGGAAGAAGAGATTCAGATTTGGCTTTCAACTCTCGCAAATCAGTCCCTTAAAATGGAAGGTTTATTATTTATACCACCCCAGAATTATGCCAGACTTGGTCTGCAGAGACATATAAAAAATACAGCCTCTTGCTGGCCCTATCTAAAATAAAAACCTGGCACAAAATGAAACAGAAAAAGGAAACAGCTGAGAACAGACTTAAAAGAAATAAAGTATAAATACCTAGATGATGTGTACTTTCTTTGCACAGCTATCCGTGTTCATTAAAGCTTTTTATGATTCACAGATGTTTGTGGGAAGTGAGAGTTGTGGAAGTGAGTCATTGTGAGAGTATCCAGCCAACAGGTTTCTGTGAAGCCTTAGCAAAAAGCTATTTTAAAGATCTATTTTAATCTCAGTACTTGTTAGCAATGCAAAAGCTAGCTGAAACAGCTGCCTAGAATAGAGAAAGCAACAGTGGCAAATATTCTCTGCGACTACTGCTGGGAAATATGTCTATCATCTATCCTGTCTGTGTCAGCTGTCTGCTGATACCATTTTATAGCACGGAAGTGTGCTCACAGAATCCCTGAGCAAAGGATTCCCAAGCAAAGTGTGAGGGAGAGGAGTAAGGTTTTAATAAAATGATTATGCTTCCATACTTCGTTTGCTAGCAACACATTGATAGTGGCACTCTAAAATATATCTATATAATTTCTGCAGTGATCAGGCTGGATGCAGCCCTGATAGGATTTTGGTTTTGTTGGTGTTTGTTTCTGCACTACAGATGAGCAAGAACTGATACAAATTCTGTACTGTCCATTTTAGCTGGCTTTTTTCTGCTCTGGGGCTGTCTCATTTCTGAAATTTTGCCAGCCCAGATTTGCCTTCCTACATTTTTTTTGGATCCATATATCTGAATGGTTTTTTTAAAAAAGCTGCCAAATAACCAGAGTAAAATATCCCCCAACAAGTTGTGATTTAATAGACCATAGGAAGTGAGAAAGCCTCTAGAAATACAAAAGTTGAACACTTGATAACACATAGCTCTAAAAGGTTCTAGGTACTTAGTGTGCAGAGAAAAAAATTCCCCAAATGAAATGTGCTTACTCGATTTAAAAATATATTTGTGCGGACAATCACAACCTTAAGAACCAGATGTTTATTGTTATAGTCTCCATTTTCTGTAACCCAGGCTATGGGAGTGGCTCATTCTTCAAGAAATTCACCTGAGCAAAGACTCCTTTTCTATTTCATTATTTTGCTAATAGTCATATTGCTGTGTTTAAAATCAGTGTTTCATATGTTAAGAAAATTGATTTTCATCTTCTCAAGAAAGTTGAGGTGATGAAGTAGTAGTGCTGCAGTTCTGATGGCTTGTTTGTAATACCTGAGAAATGGTCAGAAAAATCCTTTCATTTGTGAGATGAAATGCAGCTCCTAAGCAATTTGTAATTTGCCTACTCGCATAGATCTCGCTGTTTGCTTTATAGTCAATGGATAAATGCCATGGATAACACAAGGCAATAAAAGTAGATTTATAGCACTGGGAGAATGAAGCATTCTGGCAATAAAAAATAATATAAGAGCTGGCTCTGCCTTCTCTTGGACTGTTTATATACTAGGATAAATTCAGTAATTTCACATAAGTTAATCTTTATTTAAAATGATACAAATAAGAACAGGCTCAGGCTTCTATGAAAAGAAATCTGATCCACTGTCTGTGTCTGCATTGGGCCAACATAACAGGAGTGAACAAAACAAGAAGTGCCGTGAATTTTCCTTCCCTCCTGGAAGCTAATCTGATGATACTGGATTTTTTTCCTTAAAAAGCTTGACACTATGCACATCTCATTTCTACCTCCCAATCCTATCTTGTGGCTGATACTGTTTTATGGTTTCCTTGTTTGCATCTCTGTATTCAGTTGCTCTCACTTGTCCTATATATGGATTTTAAGCCCTGTGAGGCAGAACTGTCTTTCTGGTTGCATGGTACTTAGCATAATGAACCTTCAGCCTTTTTCTAAGACCCTGAGATGCCAAAGTAATATGAATACTAATAAGTATGTACAATGCATGAAGAATGGAGATTCCTCAGTGCCCACTTAATTCTGGTAAACCTGCCATAATTTGCTTGCTGTAGACATTGCAATATAAGTGACAAACAAAGAACCTCCTAAGCAAGGTAAAGGAGAGAATATGATTATGAAAGCAATATACTTAACTGATTTCCATATTTCTTGTCATAGCTTCCGTGGATGACTACTTCTTTCCTACTAGAAGATTCAGACTTAGTTTGCGTGGACTGTTAGAAGGCAAAGGGACAAAGCTTTAGCAGCTTCAGTGAGCAGGGCAGGGAGAAGTTCAGGAAAAGGCAGGTGAAGAAAGAAGAAATAATTGACACTCTTTTTGAAATCTCAACATTCCACCCATCCCTATCCCAAACCCCACACAAACAAAAGAAAAACCATGGCAAAGATTACAAGAAATCAGTGTCATAGCAAGTGGTTCATTATGCCCCTGACAGGGTTGCAGGGAGAGAAGCCCTCAGCCTTACAGTCCCTCAGCCTTACAGTGGCACCTCAAGCGACTTGATTCTTTCTTGTTGTTTATTGTGCCATTCACCCACTTCGGGATACCAAGCCGGGCCTCCAGCTCACAACTATAGTCTTTAATAAAAATTGTGTAGGAGTCATTCAAGTGAGCAGGCAAGTGTTACAAGTCCCACTGCAGACAGCGTATAGGTCCAGCCATCTCTGTAAGAATAATCTGCAATCTAAATCTTGTCCCTGAAGACAACTCATAGCTCTGAGCTTACTTCTATTCCAGTTTTTCTGTAGTGCCTTTGAACTGATTCCCTTAATACTGTCATTACTCTGTCCTGTCCTCTTTAGCCTCTTCTGTCTTTAATATTTCAGTTTATCTGGGATCCAGTAGCCCTTTGGGGCCTTCTAGCAGTGAACACATCGTGTATTTTAAATTATTGGTACTACTATGTTTTTACAAATTAAAATTTCACAAATTAACTACAAGTACTCTGATTTCATTTAACGGCATTTCTGATAGAAGAACTTGGCCTTTAATCCTGTCTCCCTTAGCTCTATGATAGCGTTCTCAACTACTTCAAATGCAATTACAGTTATGTGTGATATCATAAAACCTCTTTAAAACTCTTATCCTGGGGTCTCTGGAATGATATTAATGAGAAGCAACCAACGTCTGTTAACTGAAACATCTGAGTTCATAAATGTCATCTCATATTCTCGTAATTTAAAGGGTACTGCATAGCTACAAAGTGCTTCGCACATGCAACAAGCACTCCAGTCCCAGTAGCCAGAGATTGGCCTCTACACTCAGTAGGCCAACATGCTTATGTTTCCGCATCTGACATCTTTGTATTCAATTGGCCCTAATGGTAGCTCAACAGAGCATCCTGCACTGCGAATAATGAAAAATAAAAGGCTTGTTCAATTCCTTCATTGCTCCTAATCTCTTCCTAGGCGTGCTGTTGGCTAATACTCACTTTTCTGTGTTCCACATATGACTGTCTATTCCTCCCCTCTGTCTCTGGATACCTTCTTTCCCTGCTCTGAAATCTGTCCTGAAACTTCTCCCTTCCTAGTTGTTCTTCTCAGTAAGTCACTCTTGCTCTTGTGTCTTCATTTTTTCTATTTGTTCATTCATCTCCTGGCTAGGCAAATGGGCTTCCATATGGTTACATAAGGTGTACATCCACAACATGTCCACTGGAAGTGGAGAGCAGTCTACTCTCCTGTCTCTTAGGACTAAGGTACTTCTCATGTACTGCAGCACGCATGCACATGGACAATTAGTCAAAGCAGAGAAGCTAACAAGCATTTTCAGCCTTGGTTCTCTTGTGATAGCTTGGAACCATATCATGAGATTGTAGCTCTTCAGAATAGACAGTGAGTTTCATTCTGTGCTACTGAAGTGCTGTGAGTTGATCTTGCTGGGGTCTACTATAGTATGTTATTGTAGTATAGTAAGGCTTTGCACAGAGGCATTTCACTATTCAATTGCATAGTTCCAGTTGGTACTTCCTTTGTGTTCTGTAAAATGTTTCATGATTTGTTGACTGAAAAGCATTTTTACAATGTTTGTATAAGAACAGATGAGTACTATAGCACATCCAGTCTTATTTGTGGCTTAGAAATTACCTGTATTTGGAACATCACAACATGCATTAATCTGGCAGCCTTGTAAACCACTCTCTTATCTGGCTGGTTGTAAAGTAAGAATGAGGTGATGTGAGGTATACATGCAGCTTCTGATATGTTAAATGTGCCAGTTTGGTGGCTTCTTAGCACTAACACATGCACACCAAATAAATAAGAATGCATGATACTGGGAAAGTGTAGGAAAGCATTAGATTTGCGTTACTGAATTAAGTTGTATATGTACTTGAGATTCTGTGGGTTAAGGTTTTATACTGCTGGTGTCATTTATATAGGAAAAAATGCTGGAAATGGGTGAATTCAAGTTTTTTTTAAAACCTTCTATATCATATTCAATCTCCATAGGGATTCCTAACTGCTATGAGACAAGAGACAACTCGCATGAATTTAGCAAAAGGATGGGCACTGGACAGTGTTGTTTTACACAATGAAGTGACGAAAATGATGAAAGAAGATGTTGTTGGCCCTCCTCCTGCTGACATTGGTGGGGTTTACATATATGGACTTTTCCTCGAAGGGGCAGGTTGGGACCGCAGAAACAGTAAGCTGATCGAGTCAGCCCCAAAGGTAAGGATCAAGTGAACATGCCTGACTGTGGGCTCAGAGGACACCAGAAAGTATTTTGAGTGCCTGCAGCAGTTGTTTTACAACAGGTTTTAAGAGGGTAAAACGCTAGTAGTGCTGGGAAGGAGAGAATGTTTACCCACTGGAATTGAACAAAAAGATTTCCTGCTTTTGAGCAGACCAGATGCCAGGCTCCTTGGCTTCAGGGGTCCTAGAAGCATAACTATGTTTGAATAAAATTGTGCAACCCATAATCAGCCTTCTTTTGACCCCATGGGGGGACTGTGTAACAACTTCCAGAGCCCAGGTCTGAGTTGAATGACAGCTGCTGTGGAAATCAGTGCTTGGATTTGGATGACTAGAAATCCCTGGCATTTGCTTTTGGACGGGAGAAAGAGTATTAGTTCTGGGCTTAGACTCAGTTATCCATGCATAGAGTTGCATTTTACTGATGTGACTAAGCAGATTTAAAACGTAGCTATGGAGTAGTGATTAGACGTTGTGGTCAATGGTCAGGGAAAGCTGCCATTGCCTACACTCATAAATTTTTTCCAAACCAGTAATAAATGTCCTTGAACTGGGATTAGGTAGTTCCTTCTCATAGGTAAAACACTTCTGTGTGTGGCTGAGCACAAACTTTTCCAAACCAAACCTTGCCAACTGTAGCTTCTGGTGACAGCTGTTGCTTGGTTTGTCAAAAGACACTTCTGCCAAGGGATTAACTCAAGTGCTCTGGAGTGTTCAGCGAGTCTCCATGTTGCTCCTCTATTTAGGTCTTTTTTTTTCCCTCTGCCAATGAATACTTTAGGAAGACCTGAAGGGATCTAGTTTAGACAAACACCGAAGAGCCATCTTGCATCTTTGAAGCTCCACTGCCGATAGTGCAGAGCTAACAAGGAGGCTTACTAAATGCTCCTTGGCCTCTGTAGCTCCAGCCCTGCCATTCAGGGAACAGGAGGTGGGAAAAGAATGGAGAACACTAGCCAAAGAGGCAAAGCATGGGAAAAAGGACAATGGTTCTTGTCGGCTGTTTTGTTTTTCTTCCAGGCTGCCTGATGTCCCTGACCTGCCGTGGGCTTAGAGTTAGGGTCAACGTTAGTAGTAAGCAGAGGACTTGTGTTATTGTGTGTACATCTACTGAGGTGCTGCTGCTTTTGCTGAAAGCCATCAATGAACGCATTTCTAGCAATTGCAGTTCAGGCATCTTATTTGGCTTCTCTAATGCTGACTCCTTTGTCTTTTTTTAACATTCTCAGGTGCTGTTCACAAGTCTTCCTGTAGTCCATGTGTATGCTGTTAGCACAACAGCACTACATGACCAAAAGAAGCAACAAGGAAGTGTGTACTCCTGCCCTGTCTACAAAAAGCCTCGAAGAACAGATCTGACATACATTTTCTCTTTGTATCTGAAAACAGTGCAAAATCCCGATCATTGGACTTTACGGGGGGTTGCACTGCTCTGCAATACAAAGTAAAGATCAGCAGATAGCTATAAAGAAAGAACCACCCAGGAAGATTAATCTGTAGCCTGTAGGACTTCAGTTGTTATTGACTAAGTGGTGGCTACCTTGTCACAGGAGTAGGTGAATCAGCAAGTGATGTGTAGATTGTGTTAATTGCACATAGATCAGTTTACTCTATTAATAGCAAAAACAAATATATATTTAACCCGAGAATATCAGAGGGCAAACAGTTGCAGGTGTTAAATTTGGTAACTCATTAAAATATGTCAGAATATAATCACCTAGCCTGCTCATAATGGAGCCACTAGGAAAAAAATGCTAATGATAGTGACTACTGTTCTGACATTTATGGTGGTTCTTTTGTAGATGTTATCTTTTCTTCTTAATACAAGACTTCTTCATATTACAATATAATTATTTTCAAATTCAACTTTATAGTTAAAAACTTACCATCCATAGCAGTCACAAAGCTGTAATTACAAGTGAATTAGATGTTTGGTAAAACTTTATGTTTATCTGCTTGTATTCCGAGGCACAGTACCTTTGATTACGCATTTGTAAACTTAGCCGGTGGTTTACAGATGGATGCTACCATTTCTTTGGATAGTCACTTGTTTATGCTAACGATCATAGAAGTTATACAAACTGGAGTTTATCTTTGCACAAGTAGCAGCCTTTGCACATATTAACTCATTTCTAAACCTATATCCCATTATAAGGAAGATGTGCACACACACCATTATTAGCAACAATAAAGTTTTGAAAATCTTCTCAGAGTAAACACCAGCTTGGCTTTATTAGTATTTACTCTGTGGGCGTTACTGTCTGAATCTTGCAAACTCAAACTTCTTAACTGCTTTTTTATTCTATATTTTGCATCAGTTAGATAAAAAAAAAAACAAATGTAGAAGACACACAGGCCATTTCTGGGAGTAGATTCACCTGAAATGAAGTAATTTTTCTCTATTACCACCATTGCTGTCTACCCTGTAACTGAAGGGTGATTGCTACTTCTCTTGTAATAGATGGATAGCTATTGGCAGAAAATGTGTTTGGCTTTTTTCACCAATTCAAAGCAAAAAAACTGCTGTCAAGAGTTATGAAAGAAGGATTTGCAGTGAGAGCTTTCTTAACTCTTTTTTTTTTTTCTCCTTGTAAACACTTTCAATTTTGGTATAAACACTTCCATTTCTTTTCAGCTGGTGTCTAAGAAAGTAGTTCATCCTTTCCCATAACGAGTTTTACTTTGCAGTTAGCAATTGCAGGGCCCTTTCTGTGAGGAAGTTTGATATTCACACTCCCACCCACAACTAAGCAGGAAGTGCCAGATTTGTTCTTGGAAAACAGAGCAGACAGGGACAGGGTCCCTTTCTCCCACTGAGCTGGGAGCAGCACTTGTTTCACACACAGTGCCGACAAGATTATCTTACCAAGTGAAACCACCTGTTCAGAAAATATACTCCAGGTCTCCCTCTAGTACAGCTGTACATCAACCAATTTCATTGACAATTTCATTTCTGACAAGGGTGAAGAACTGGGCTTCAAGATCATTGCTCTTGTAAATTATGAACAAGGTAACAGGGACTTCCAGCAGGAAAAAGGCTGTGCTGTGGTACCGAAATTGAGGTTGTAACTCTCCATGTGTTCTCCCCATCCTCTACCTGTGTGAGGGGATATGGAGTAAATTAATTTTGGTAATAACTTGAATTGAAGAGCATACATTCAAATACTTTGCACAGCTGAAGAACTCACTATTCGTTATGAAAACAAATCATTCTCTGAACAAGTGAAGTTAGAAGTAAACATTAAAAAATACATATTTGATAGAGGTCATACGCCATGCTACATGATAAGCTCCATGGAAACTGCATCACTTTCTTTCTTTGTCAAGTAAAATGAGAAAATTAAATGCTATATAATGAAAATCTATAGCCAATTATGTTCTAGCACTTAGTGTTCTAATATATAAAACTACAAAGAAATAGCTTCTTTGAATGATGACATTTTCATTTCAATAACTTAATCCTATTTGTCAGTTTAGGAAAACGTCAAATCTTGCAGAATCAAATGTATACCATATTACAGAACAACCAGACAAATCATACAGTATTTCACTCAAGATAGCTATGGTTTTACACAGAACAGGGGAAGAATATAAAGTTGTCTGGTTCCAGAAAAGCCTTCCTAAAACATCCAATCTATCCTATAAGCAAACTCTATTTTTCTTTTTTGCATGCAATTACAGTACAGTGAAAGAAATGTCTCTCCCTGTGTCCCTCTCTTGCCCTATCCTGCTATTCCATTCAGTGGGGCTGCTGCTTTCAATCTGACAACATTAATTTGATTTGAAATGTCACTGACATAGTATAACATTGACCTTCCCCAACCAGTGTTCCCTAATTACTATTGCTAAAGCTGTTTCGCTTCAAATGTGATGTACAGCAGACTAAATGAAAGAACTGGCAGGCAGAATATTTGAAATCAAACTAATTATATTTAAATTATAGATTAACAATTAGTTGGATGTCCTCGAACAATGTCTATAGATAACCAAGTTATGCTCTGCAGCTAAAGTGAATCCGCGATATTAAATGCAGTGATACAGCTTTCAGCAATATTGTACAAGTTTCACACAAATACTAAAGACTAACATTGCTTTAGATAAGTGCTTTGAAGGCAACCCCATTTGAGAATGAAGAGAGGAATACAGTCCTGCACCCCATGTCAGCGTAGCAGTTGTGTTTACAAACATATCTGATATCAGGGCATTGGCGCCTGTGTGCTGCAAATAAACAGCATTCCATACTCCAAAGGGTGTCTGTCATAATCCCTGAGGCTGTGGCTGGTCGATAACAATGATGATATAGGAAACAAAGAATTGGGTTATGGATTGGCTCTGTACTTCAGCGGCTTTGCGGAACAGATTTTAATTGCAGTGAAGCTCAAAAAAAGCACAGAGAATGGAAAACAAAACAATTCCCTTGTCTGGTCAGCTATGTTCATGAACCCTATGATCCTCTGGGCAGAGTAACAATTCTTTAAAAGATCTCAAATTTTAGTTACAATATTGTATTTTTTTCTCTCTTTATCCAGAATCCATGCTTTAATTTTATTCCTCTTTTACTGCTTCATCCCTTTTTCTTTCTCACAATCGCATCTTTCCAAAACATGAATACAATATCTCATTCTTTTTTCATCCTGCTATTCCATATTTAATGTCTTCTGCTTTTTAATTCTTACTCCATAAGTGAAAAAAACCCCACATTGCTTATGTGCATCAAAACTTCCTCTTTCAGAACTCTGTAAACAAACTTTGTCATTTCAGGAGCTTCCGTCTTCCATGGAGCAGAAACACAATGTACTCAAACCCCTATCATTCCTACCATATTTTGTCACACCTTGGACAAAGCAGGAATTTCCTCATCCTGCTATTTCAGTCAGGGCCCTTAAATGAAAAGATTTGTATAGCTAAATCGACATTTTCCATAGTTCTTCCTTTTACTAATATGAAGCAATAGCTTTATTATTTTCTCATTAGAGGAGTCGGTATAAGATAATGGGAAAAATTTTTATACTGTGGTACATAAAACTAAAGAGAGTGATTAGGCTTTAAAATGACTAAATCAATCTTGAAAATACAGCAGAGTTCCGTCTCCGTTTGACGTGCGAGTTCCATTTGGGTTAAAGATGGCTATCGACACACTGAAAGACAGAAGGGGAGTCCCTTCATTCAGTTTGTGCGGGTTGGCTTTTATCAGGAAGACAACACTACAGACCTCCACGTAAATGATAGAACACCAGTAACACAAGTTTTGCGATATAACACGAATTCACACATTTTCCTAAAGCTCAGTGAATACATACTGTTGTTTGCTCTTGTTCAGTAAGGATAATATTGTGTGTTTGCTAATTGATTCCATATGCCGATTGCTTTAAGTCTAGCAAAGGGACATCATCTCCTCCTTCTTTTCCTTCCTGCTTCAGAACGACTTCTGGGATTGTCACTCCTTTTTCAGTTGACTGGGAAGCACCTTTTGTTGTGTTGTTCTTGTCTTTCTTTACCTTAGTGATAACTTCTGTGTAAGAGATTTCTTCAGTGAAAGGCTCTGCTGCTGCAATCTCAGAAGCAATGTGCACACTGGCCTCCTGGATTCCCTCCTGACCTTCGGCTCCTGTTCGTTCTTTATTTTTTTTATGGATCTTGAACGTCTCCTTTGTTGGGGCAGCTTGTGAAATGGTTTTCTTGATCCTTATCCCAGATTGTTTCAGTCTCTCTCCTGACTGCCTGATCCTCTCTCTCCTCTCAGGGGTCACTATTCTAGTTCGAAGCCTGTTTACCTTCTTGCCAAAATTTTGTCTCGTCTTTTGGATATTTTCCCTTGAAAATGCCTTTTTGATATCATCTATGCGCCTCATGCCTGATTTCTTGAACTGGGTTGCTTTGCTTTCTTCGATATAATATTCTTCATCAGAAGAGAGATCATCAGGTGGAAAGAAATCATCCTCTAGAGTTTCAGCTGCTGTTCGCTCTTTGATAACAGAGAGAGATGAAGGACACTCAGTTTCCTCCTGTGAATGAAAGCAGAGAGTCATCTTCCAGCAAGTGTGTTTTAAAAGACTGGCAATTCGAGCATTTTGTTTATTGGCTTGTAGTTAATTAATGCTAACTAAAATGCAATATATTAACAAAGTAACATCGGTTTGTATCGTAGTATGTGATCTATATAGAACATAAATGACAGAAAAACCTTTGCCAAGTTTGTAAAGACATTATCCCTGATTAAATATTTCTTGTCTGTGTGGTTCTACCTGAAACTAAAAAATGCCACGGTCCTACATTTACCAGCCCCTACTGGTTTTCAGAGCAGATTTGTCTAGTCCATGGGAGTTTTTTTTGAAGCTGATTTGTTTCTCAGAGATTGGACCAAGATCCATTGTTCTTCACCAATACAACCAGGCATTCTATAGACAAAATAGGTCTCTGTGCTTGTGCCAGCTGTACACTTTTCCAAATGAGTACCTCAATGACACTAGTAGCTTCAGCCCTTTACTGCCATGAAGGCAACTGCACATTTTTGACTAACTGGATCTTAACAAACATTGCTGCTGCTGGCTGGAAGGAGATGAACTCCAAAATATTAACTGACGTGCTGACTTCACAAGGGAACAATGTCACTTATAGATTGAGATGTTATTCACTAAATCCAGTTTCATACAATTCACCCAGCACCTGCACCACTGCTGAGATGAACTTGGCTTGTTCCATCTGGAAAAAAATGAATGACTCCCAAGCAAGTACCTCTCTTTCCTGTGTTGATTTGGTGATCTCTATGAGCATGCAGTATTAGATATTTATATTATAAATATGAAGGTGATTCTCTCCCTCTGCTCCGCTTTTGTGAGACCCTACCTTGAGTACTGTGTCCAGTTCTGGAATGCCCAATATAAGAAGGATATGGAACTGTTGAAATGAGTCCAGAGAGGAGAACAAAAAGATGATCAGAGGGCTGGAGAAGCTCTGCTATGAGGACAGGCTGAGGGAGTTGGGATTGTTCAGCCTGGAGAAGGCTCTGAGGAGACCTCAGAGTGGCCTTCCAATACCTGAAGGGGGCCCACAAGAAAGCAGGGGAGGGACTTTTAAAAGGGCATGTAGTGATAGAACAAGGGAGAATGGCTTTAAATGGGAAGGGGGAAGGCTTAAATTAGACATTAGGAAGAAATTCTTCACGCTGAGGGTGGTGAGGCCCTGGCACAGGTTGCCCAGGGAAGTTGTGGATGCCCACTCCCTGGAAATGTTCAAGGGCAGGTTGGATAGGATCTCGAGCAGCCTGTTCTAGTGGGAGGTGTCCCTGCCCATGGCAGGGGGTTTTAACTAGGTAATCTTTAAGGTTCTTTCCAACCCAAACCATCCTATGATTCCATGATTCTATCTGTGTGCTTGGAAGTGGTGGCTCTCCTAGGTAGCTTAGCACTAGGAATGTATGTCGCCCCTCCAAAGAAAGACCACTAGAGGCTCAAAATTGAAGACACACAGAAGAATTTCAAAAGCTGTCCACAATAAACAAATAATTTATCAAGAAACACTTAGTGGTTAAGGATGTGCAAAAACATGAAAAAAAATTGCAGTGATGGATGGATTCAGTACTACAATTTACCTGAACAAGGAGGATCTCATGAGAGATTTGATCCCCTCAGCTGAAGACTGTTCTCTGCATGGACATTATAAATTTGTGACTCAATGTCAGTGAGTCACTTCTATCTAGGAGCACAAGTGTAGGCAGAACAGAAACCCTATAACTTGTAGGAGGTGTACAGTGATGGAGAACACCAGCCCCTTCTTCCCTACTGTTTATGTGCATATGCATGTTCTCTTCCCACAAGAGGAGCAGCCCTTTGGGGTGTAGACAGACACAACAGCTAGATAAAACTTCTCTAAGCTGTTTCCCATTAGTACTAACTACTTCAGCTGATTTCTGAGGCATGACAGTGTCTGGCCTCTGTCCTTAGTATTATTACCTTAATGCAGAAAATATGAGAGATATCAGAAATTGTGAACCTGTGAAGAATGGGTCAGTCTTACTGAATATTTTGCTGTTAACTGCCAAAAAGATAGCTGTCATTTTTCACAGTGACTCATTAGTAGCAATTCATGTTTAATGTTACTTTACAGAGTACTAGCAATATGTAAAATAAAATACAATAAGCTATTTGGCAGATAAAGCCCATTTTAGAGTCTGTCATCATGCCTTTGCTTCATTAAAAACTGTCTAGTAAAATAGTTTTTAATGCTTAGAAAGAATAGGGAAGAATTACATTGCATTCATTACAGCAGAATGTTATTCAACTCATCTGTCAAAATCAGCAGGAACAAAACTACAATGCCTCGCTGATAATCATCTTCATTAACGTGCAAATTAACATTAATTACATTAAGACTTCTATATATAAACATAATCTCTTCTTTTCTGAAAACGAACTAAAACACAGCTGGATAATAATTCCTCAAAGTTTGTAAATTATAGCCCACTCCTTCATCTGAAATGGTAGCAAAAATGTTTCCAAAATGCCTATGTATTTCAGTACATACAGAAATGAATACAATATTTGCCCTATTTTTATTGTAGTTAGCTTTATAGTCTATTGTCTAAAGAAGAGAGTGCTTTAACTTTCATGTACTTGTTAGAATTAAGACATGAACAACAACATGTGAGTTGAAGGCCTTTTTAGACAACACACAGAAATGAGAGCTGTAGGTCCTAAGGAACATTTTCCATTCTGCTACAGACTCTGAGAATGATCTTTGTCAAATTATCCTCTTTTTCCTTGGTTTCTGCACACATCTTGCACAAACAGATGTAGCAAGGCTAAAACTTAGTGTGAGATTCTATCTCAGGATTTCTGGATGGAAGATGTTAGGAAAATGGAAAGTATTACTGAAACGGGCTAGCATGTTGGGGGGGGTCCTAATAAAAATGAATGATTTAGGCTCAGTAGGAGAGCTTTCTCATCTGCTTCCTTTCTCTCTCCTGCCCTTCTGTTTTTCTTTTTATCACTAGATATCAGTGGGGTAGAGAAAAGTTAGGAACTCATCCTTCCTAAAGCAGGAACAATAAGTTTTAGCACCAGGTGGGAAGTGGAGTCAAAGCATACAGCTACCAGCTCATTTGTAGACTCACTAAAAGCAAAGACCAACCACCTACTGACTTCTGTTCCCCAGGACAGCATCTTAAATCAGGTGACAGATTTCTTCCTGGCTTGAAAGCAGATGAGACTGGAAATAGCCCAATCTTAGGGGAGGGTGAAAAGAAGCTGAGCAATTGATGATGCTACTTGCAAGCTTTTAGTTAAAATTCCGTTTAAGCATTTTGCTAGGAAGAACTCGTATTGGCCACTACCACCTCATCGGAGGAAAGGGAGGAGCTTTAAGCTAAATTATAAATTTAAGTACTGAAATAAAATGAGGACAGGAGATTATGTCACAGTAAAAGATGATACCAAACAGTCAGATATTTTTAACCTGATTTTTTTAGGAAAGAGAAGAGCAGTGATATGGTCTATCCATTGGTTGGTTAATACAAAGTACATGTACTCTTGTTTGCCCAGCCTATGGGCAAAAACTGAAGACATACATGTGCTAGAACCAGAAACCAAGAAACAAATCTGGGGAAGCTGATTATTCCCTTTCGCTTTTATCTCTCTTTCTAGATGGAGCACTTGGAGAGGGTGCACCCAGCAAAAGGTACTCGCACTGGTCCTGGTATGCCCATTGCCCCTAATGTGAAAATTTACATCCACCACTCAATATACTGAAAAGAGACCTGAGACTTTAAAAAAACCACATATTTTTTATTTTTTCTCCAAGAAAAATGTTGAAAAATCAATCATGTAAGTGGTTAATTTGGAAGCTGTCTTGTTTTTGTACAAAAAAAGTAGCCTATACCCTCACACTACAGAGCTCCAGCCTTCTCACCCGTAGACAGCCTCTCCACTACCATAAAAACAGTTGGGTGTTTTCCACCAATTTGAGAACAGAGCTGATCTCAGACGCAAAGGAATAAGCTTTCTACTGAGGACCTGTCTGTGTTCTAAGGCATTCCATCTGTCCTGAGCAAACACACCATTGGCTCACGCATCCTGCTTCCAGATCTAAACTCGATGTTTTCGGCAGGTGACAACAGGGTTGCTGAGAAGAAGTGAGGTGTGTTATGAATGGGTGTAGGAGAGGAGAGAAAGGAATCAGATTAGACGGGAAAAGCCTGGACACCTTTGCAGTTTAGCCAGGCAGAGAGAGAAATACAGGGGCCCCAAAGCTGTAAGGTTACTTAGATCCACTGCTTAACAAACAAGGTTAACAAATACAGGCTGGGTGGAGAATGGATTGAAAGCAGCCCTGAAGAGAAGGACTTGGGGATGTTGGTAGACAAGAAGCTCTACATGAGCTGGCAGTGTGCACTTGCAGCCCAGAAAGCCAACCATATCCTGGGCTGCATCAGAACAAGAGTGACCGGCAGGTTGAGGAAAGTTTTTTTCCCCCTTTACTCTGTTCTTCTGGGACCTCATTTGGAGTATTGCATTCAGTTCTGGAGTCCTCAGCACAGGAAGGACATGGATCTGTTAGAGTGAGTCCAGAGGAGGCCACGAAGATGATCAGAGGGCTGGAGCACCTCCCCTGTGAGGACAGGCTGAGAGAGCTGGGCTTGTTCAGTCTAGAGAAGAGAAGGCTCCGGGAAGACCTCATAGCAGTCTTCCAGTACGTAAAGGAGGCCTAGAGGAAAGCTGGGGAGGGGGTCTTCATCAAGGAGTGAAGTGATTAAAAGAGAGTTTTAAGCTGAAAAGAGAGTAGATGTAGATTAGATACTAAGAAGAAAGTGCAAAGTGCAAGCTGCAGAATCTTCTCACCTTACAGAAACCTTAACTACAATAGATAAATAATCTTAAATGTGGCAATGCCCTAGTCAATGTTATGAGACTCTTGAGGTGGCAATGTTCAGATAATTGAAAACTGCAGGGGAAAAGAGACTGTCTCAAAATGTGCCTATGTGACAACCCTGGCTGCACAGTCTGCTCTTCTCATCTCCGGGCAAGGAAAGAAGGGAAATGGCAGAGTAAATTGTTTAGCAATGTCTCAGGTACTTTGCTGCAGTTGTGTCCTGGCAAAGATCAGGTTGGCTCTAATAGCACCTTTCTTCTTTGTTGCTTAAATAAGGAGCAAATAAGCCAAGAGTGCTGCTGGAAGAGTGCTGCTGGAAGAGGAATGTCATGCCTTCAATGGGGCCAGTGAGGTTGTGCAAAAGGAAAAGGTTATTAAAAAAATTCCCTCACAAACCTGTTAGCTGAATCTCTACTCCTCTTTGCAAGCACACATGGAATCAACAGTTGACAGCAGCAATGGTATTCTTTGCATTAAGAAAAGGTGTGTTGCTAATTTAGAGTCCACTAGATTCTCTAGATGAAGCAGAGACATAGTGTCACTGTACAACTATAGTTAGGTTTTAAGTACACTAACACTTTTAATGATTATTTCAGTAATAATTTTTTCATAATGTCATTTAAAAATAAAAAATAAGGGGATATAAGGGCATTTCATTGGGTGTGGCCAGTTCAAGATCTTTACTCCCCTTGTCCTTTCATGGGTTTTGCACATGTATTCTGCGTTTGCATTTCAAATCCAGACTGGGCTTCTAGAGCCAGCAAGGAGGGAAAAATATAATACATTGTCTTATGTGTAAATATATGCTAGAAACACTATAAACCAGTTTTGCATTCTCTTTTCAAATAGCTTCAAAGTGTAACTCTAACAAGCTTTAATAAAGGCAACTGTTATCAGCTCTCAACTATTATCTGATTTCAATTAAAACTTTAACAGAAAAAACCTTTTTAAAATAAAAAAAAAATAGCAGAGAAAAACAGAATTACCAAAGACTGGAATTATATATATGTGAAAAAGTCATATAGTGTGTATATATATAATATCAAGACACAAAATGCTCCTAAAGAAACTGCGTACAGCAAATGACGGGAGACAGATGAAACTCCATATTTGGATTCATTGTTCTGCACAGGGAAAAGGTCATGGTAAATGATCTTTCAGCCTTGGGATGTGTGATGGGGAAAGTACAGGTGATGATTAACATAAGCACAGATGGGACTGGTGATCACCCATCAGTTTTGAAGCAGAGCAGGAAGCAACAACATGGTCAAAGGCCACCCAATACCTGGTTGGGTGCTGCTGCTGTGGCTATGACAACTAGCGATGCAAATGACTGTCAGCATACGGACAGGAAACTGCATCGCCACAATGTTTAAAAAAAATCCTGGAAATTCGCATGTTGAATGACTGATTTGCTATTCAAACCAGCAGCAGAGGTAAATCACTAAAATATCTCCTTGAAATCCCTCTCTAAATCAATATGAAACTGCTCATGAATAACCAATTACAAAACATTCAGTTCTTTCATATTCTAACAGTTAAGAGTGAAGCTTTATAAATCTCAAGCAATCCCTTCATTTTTTCTGCAAATATGCCATTTCAAAATCTCCACCACCAGGCCAAAAAGTTTCTCAGATGAGAAAGAAATAGGATTACTTTAAAGGGAACCTAAGGGATTTTTTTCAAGTAAAGTAGATGGACAATAAACACTTCAGCACGTAAGACTTCATGACCAAGTGCTGTTGCTTGTATTTAGACTTATTTTTACATAATGAAAAACCAGCCTGGCCAGAACAGTCAGCCCCCCCCTCATTTCTCTTTTGTGAATCCTAATACACAACACTTTAAATTCTGTCAGAAATTCATTAATTTAACCAGAAGTATAAAGTGACTATAAAGAAACCGAGCTTGTTCTCTCATTATCTGACTGCAGCAAGCTACAGACAAGGAGCAAGAATTACCCCAGTTATCCCACAGCACACAGAGAAGCCCTTGGCTCCAGGCCGTCGCATGCTGCATAGAAAGGACTACTGCAGCTCCAGGGGAAAATGAAAGCTTCGCATTTACTTTACTTTGCTATTGTTTTACCGAGCTAGCCTAGGGAACAGCTTTGCAGCTCAGTCTGCAGGTTTGCAAACTGGTGAAATTCCTCACTTCCCATTTATCTGTAGATAACAATCCTCTGTCAGTGGAGAAGAAAGAGTGATCACAAGAGAAAAAAAAGATAAGAGAAAAAGTGATAAGAGAAAAAAAATATTTAGTAATATTTTGATTCATTCATTCCTTACAAGGTGACTGCTCTCGCAAGCTTGCTAGAGCAGGGAAGTGCTCTCAAGTACAAGTGAAACCCAGCCAGTCATGCATTGTTGAATTCATCTGCCCAGGCAGATGAGTGCCTCCATATGAGCTCACTTCTGGACACACTTTCAACTCAAAGGAGTTGAATAACAGGTACTTATAAGGTAGAAACTGTATCCAGATGTAGATATTTACAACAGATTGGGTGAATCAGGCTCCATGCATTTTTCCCTGCTTGCTAGAAGGGTGTCTATAGGCAATTTGGCCAAAGGTCTGCATTACTGATGTCTAATGCCTGGCGAGATGAATCTGTCTTAAATTCTAAACTTGCTGTTAATAACTTCACACATTCCTCATGTCTGTGCTTGTGCTGTTCTGATCAACTTTATTCCTGTGCTAAAGAAATTCTTCAGTAGTGCTGAGAATATAAATCCCAGTTGCATATCCCCAGAGCAAAGTCCGTCCCTGAATCTGGACCTCAGGCAGGAAGTGTATTGCTGAAGACATGTGCGTGCCCACAGCGGCCAGCCACGGCTCCCGTCAATAAGTCACTCCAGGCAGCCTCTAAGATTGCAGGGGAAAGATGTAACACAGGAGACTCATGATGCATCTACACTCTTCTGTTAACTTGCAGGCAGCCGCAAGCAAGGCCCAGAACAACTACATTCAGTTAACTGTTTCCACCACTCAACTTCATAGGTGGAGAAAAATCAATGGCAGCCCTGAGCAGATGCCTGCCTGTCCTTTGCGAGGATCACCACAAAGGAACAGGTCTCCAGGACTCAGTTACATTAGATCAAACAGTGCAGCACCAAGTTTATAATCTGCTATGAACACTCCTCAGTGAAATAGCAACCTATTTCATTTTAGAAACACAGAAATGGCCCAACAGCTCTTTCTAAAAATTGTTGTTTCCCTTTCTCCTCTTTCCTTTTGAACACATCCCTAGAATTATCATTTTTCTTTATCTGGTTGAAAGTGGTTGATTTTTTCCTAAAAATAGGTAATTTATGATCATCTTGGCTGCCGGCAGTACCTCAGAGCTGGCTCTGCCACTCTGCCAGTGGCTGCACAACATGGGGCCAGCTCAGCGCTTTGAACTGAAGGACCAGACTTGACACAGCAAACAAAGGACTCTTGCTACACTCTCTGACACAACTGTTAGCTTTCTTTTATTCTCTGTAATCTCAGTGAAGGCAATTACCTTTCCCAGCTGCAAAAATATTTGTTTATACCATAAGTCTCTAACAAAGGCCTTGTGTCATTGAGGTTCCTGTGTCAGAGGCCAGTGCTCTGCTGTCACAGGTAGTCCACCTACACCATTTTTTTTTCCCATTAAGTTTTCAGACTCCACTTTAATAGCAATTTAGGTTTACTTCTCTCCCATGGAGAAGCAGAAGGCAGAAGGCTTTGCCCAGACCCTCATGTCTCCAGGACTAAGAATCCATTACTGGTTTCTGACTTGAAGTGACTCATGGACAGTTTACTTCCATTCCTTCTTTTTGCAGATGGTCTTTACTGGACTCCTCATCCAAGCCACAGTGTATGCATAAATGACAGTAACAACCTCTCTTGACCTCTTTTCTCACTGGACTAAACCAAGCTAAGACCTCCTGGTCTCTTCTAATGTACCAGGACTTCCCATTGCTTGGATGGGCTGGGCAGCCATTTTCCAAACCTGTTCAGTTTGAACACAACTTAAGTCAACAGGGGTGATCAAAGCTGTATGTGGTAGTCCAGGTGTGAAGTGTTTTGGACAAGGGCACTAAGCATCTCTCTGTCACTTCTGGAATTATTCTCCCTGAAGCCTTTCATGCCCATGTTTCACTTTTTTTAGGAGCAAAAACATCAAGTGAGCTCTCAGTCATCTTGTGAGCAATTAATACGCCATTTTCTGTCCTTTCCAAACCATGGCGCTCAGAAGACAAACTGACACGGGTTTCTGCTAAGTATGGGAACTGACACTGTGCATAGTCAAGATTCGCATTACCTCAGCTCTGAAAATGATTTGGTTTCTTGCCTGTATTTCTTTCTCTGGACTGACAGCTCCTCATTTTAAGCATAATTTATTAGTACCCACACCTTTTTCTGTGCCAAGATCTTTAATGAAAATATTATACAGTTGACAAAGACAGTCTTAGAAGCAAACCCTTTTAGAAACCCATCACAAGTCTCACTTCCCATTTCAAAACAATCCACTGTCATCTGTTGTTTTTCCAGATTTCCTGTTATGAAGTAAGGTATTAGGTACGTAAATATGAAAAACAATAAGACCTCTCATGTTTCTGTGAAACAGAAAAGTAATGAAATATGAGTTACCTAGCACAATCTGCTCTTGGTGAGCTATTTGACTCCATGGTACTAACAATTATGTTCTGCAGAGCCCCTTCTGAGCTTGCCATTCTTATGAATGGCAATGTTTCAGATCACTTCTTTTCTCTTCTTTTAAATTGAAGTGTTATATTTGCTCACTTTTATGTCATGGTGACTCTCAGAGGTTTTTCTCAGAACAGTTGTAATTAAAACTCCATGCCGATGGATGGTGTGTTAGTGTGTCCGGTCTTGCAGAGTCCATGTTTGCAACCTCATTTCCTGAATTCATGACATCCTGGCTTTTACTGCCACTTTGGATGGAAGTGCTTCCACTTCAGATTTTCAGATTATTGTCCCTCTCTTGATCTCAAAATTTGTACCGTCCAAGTCACTATGCTGCAGATGAACAGTAGTCATGAAAAGCCACTTACATGTGAATTTATTTCTGCATAATATGAGTGGCATATGGAAAGGCTGTTTCTGCTAGTCTCTCCTTGTGTGTGCAGTGGAGAAAGCACAGGGCAAACAGATTGCCTGCAAAATGGTTGTGTAGGCCAGTCGAGCCATAACATTACTTCATTTCTGATATATCCACTGTGACTGTCCACTAATTTTAAATGTCAGCATGGCAGTGAGTGAACCCCATGCGTCTCTTCATAGGAAGTGGTCACTTGTTTATAGTGCTTGGGTAAAGTAATAACAGAAAAGAAGCCAGTAACTGTAACGTGAAGTTTCTGTTGTGTGTATGCTCACATTCAGAGGGACTCGCAGAACATGCAGAGGCGCAAAGTAAGTTCTTTCAGGATTTAAAAAAAAAAAAAATCCCCTTTGATTTCTGAATAATTGAGAATGAGTTAAATTTTTAGATGCTCTTTGACTACACAGAAATGATAGCTCTCACAGCTGGTTACTCAGACTAACCCGAACAGAAGTGAACAGTGACTTGCACAACCCATAATGTACTTTGCATTCCCTACTATACCCTTAGGGCACACAACACTAGGGTCAAAGACCTCACAAGAAACGCTGAAGTAACCTGGCCATTTTAATCATGCAGTCAGCCTGCAGAGGAGAGCTGCCTGCTACCAAATCTCTTCCTCAATCACACAGCCTTTTAAAAATGAATGGTCTCAGTTTCCCTAATCATTATGCTCATGGATGATCACTTTGTCTCTTTTTAATGCAGGGATATTGCCAACTCTTTTCATCATGGTTGAGGTCTCTTGGGACAATCTCCTCCAGCCATTGATCCTTTTCAACCTGCCTACTCCTTCTATCAATAAGATCAAAGCTATCCACTTGAAAGAAAATCTTTAGAATTTAATTGGTGTTTCCCTTTTCCTCACATGCCAATGTTCTGGCAAAAGTTTAAAGCAAACCCCACGTGGTCTCACGCATGTAGGCATTTAATGCAGCTACACACAGGTCATTGGCTCCATCACAATGTCCCAAATGGTTCATCAGAAAAAAATCTCACTACAGATGAGCTGTCACTCACAGCCGCCAAGTAAACAACTTGGTTATACCCACTTGTAAACTGCAGTGGAGGGAGCGCACCAATACTACAGCTGTTAACAGACTCCCACTCATCATAGCCAAGCTTCAGTCATTTGGGTCTTGGCACTCCAGCTGTATGCCTACACTGGTGTAAATCCACACTGTGAAAATCACTGCACTTGTGTGAAAGACACTTTCACAAGTATACCTGTGCCTTAAAGCTTCAGCACACTCTTGCTACCTACTATGTTCCAGTTTTGGTGGAGCAATGTAGTTATATTCCTTCAAAAAAGAGTTAAATGTCAGAACCTAGAGGGATCAGTATATCTGCTCCACCTCTGTGAAAGAGGGAAAAGGTTCTTTAATCTACCTTACAAAAGGCTGGTAGTTCTCAACTAGTGTAGGAAGAGGAAGCTTGAAAGACAGCAGTCAAAGATGCTGTTTCCCTTCCTGAAAAGTACCACCTAAGAATTAAAGATACAAAACAGGGTGCAGGTCATTCTTGTCCAGCAAAACCAGCAGAGTTCAGAAACTCCTATTGAAAGTGATTCTTAGAGAAAGTACACATTGTGAGAGCCACCTTTTGTATGAAATAACTGAAAACAGCAACAGCTGTTCTTCATAGCTGAGTGTAAATCCATTTTCACCATATTATACTACATTTTAAAATAAGTAACAACTCATGCCTTGCCAGGAGAAAAATTTACATAATGTTATGAATGCTGTTTTAAGAACAAATATTTTCAAAGCATTGATTGTTACAATCATTATGGTAAAGGGCCATCAATGAAACAGAATTATGCCATTAGCCAAGGGAGTCAGAGATATTTGTTACCTTTAGCTGGGAAATGATTTGAAAGAAAAAAGCGGGAGTGCATTTTTTCTATTCCATCATGATGGTGCAGTTTGCAATAATTGTAATAACCGGCCAAATTGTGCACACGTTTTCTCCTGAACATCCATAGCAAGTCATTGAGTCAAAAAATATGGGAGGCACAATCTGGCTGCCTATGGTTCTAACATAACATTAAAGAGGCAACATTTCCTACCTTCAGCTTTTACTGTTTTGGGGGTTTTTTTAGCTATTTTTTTCCAGTAGTAGAAAAAGAAGTAGTTCAGAAAGCTCGATTATACAGAAGCACGTCAGCTGTATACGGTGGTGAATGTACGCAGTGAAACACACAGCTCCATTCATTGCCAAGTCATGTTATTTACATACAAACAGATGCAAGACCACTGTGCAAGGTTGGGCGATTGGGGCACACTGTGTTACTCATGAGGGTCAGTATTTTCAAGAATGCCCAACGATGAATACGACTCATTTGAAAGAGGCTTTGGGGACTTGCTGGTATGAAGGAGCAGCTTTGCTGCTGGCAAAAGATTTAACAGTCTTAACTTTCCATTGACTTGGAGAACTGGGAAGTTTCAGTAAACAAAAGATCAGGCCATTAAACAAATGGGTTTCACTGCACTCGCTAGCAACTGACAGACTCCATGAACTGCCACCACTATCTATTTGTACAGATGTAAGAAAGACAACACCATGTCACGAAACTTCTCTTCAAACACATTTATAAGAACAATGAATGTACTAGAATGAGGTCAATAAAAGAAAATGTCTGATTTGCTTGCCCAATGTGATTGGAAGGACAGTGTTGTGCTAAACCATTTCCAAAGTAGAGCATGCAAGCGACTATTTGCTGTCATGAAGGGTTTGTGGGTCTGAGCTTTAGTTTGTGCATATTCTGCTATAGACTGAGACAATGAAAAAAAGCCCCAACTTGCCAACACTACAAAAGTTCATGTAATTCTGTAAGTTAAATAAACCACATGTTTTGAAATTAAGTCTTAGCAGAAAATCTGTATTACAGGAAGCCTCCAAACAATTTTCCTATTTGGACTTCTACCAAATATGGTGAAAAAAATAACAGGGATGAATGTCAGGCAGGTTTGTATGACAAGATTTACAGGGCTAGCCTCATATTACCTTTCAGAGAGGCAACAAATAGTCCTTGCTGATCTGCAGTTAATCTTACACGACTGGCTCAGAAACCTACCAACACTAATAATAGCCCTGTGTGCTGCCGTCAGTAGGTTCATGCTGAAAGGCACCGCGGAGCACAACTCAGTGTTAAAGAAATCGTAAAACAACTCTCATGTTGGAAAGACTTGTGTCTTTTGGTTCATTAACCAACACCTTCCAGCAGCCTCCAAGGAGGTGGCACAACAGTGCTACAAGAAATTAGGTTTGCGGTTACCTGATAGATTACGACCCGGAATTTGTTTTTCTTCAGCATCTCCTCTTGTTTTGCTTCCACCTTCCTCACGCTGGCGCTCTGCCTCTCCACGCGTGCCCGCACCTCCTTCATAGTGGAGCTGACTTTGTGGGTTTTCTCCAGTAACTTGTTCACTGTGTAGCCTGTATTGCCGTGAGCCTGGGCAAGCTTTAAAATGTCGATCTGTATGGTCTTGATGGCATTTTCCATCTCCCTGTGCCTCTCCTCTATCCTCTTCTGGCTTGCCTGCACGCTGTCTACAATGTTGGCCACTTTATCCAGGACCGTCACAATTGTGTAAGCTGCATCTTGTTCTTCTTCCTCCTCAGTGACGCTGGAGAGACGATTTTGGTGGGGTTTGTCAGCCTCTAGGGTGATTTCGTAGTGATCCATTTTGCCTGCTTTCAGCCGGGTCGGCGCGAAGCAAAGTTTAGGTGATCCTGCCAGAATGATTCTGGTGCTGCTGCAGGGAGCCAGGGTGACAGCTGGCTCCAGCGATGTTCAAAGTAGGGCGTGAAACTCCACTCCTGGAGCTTGGTCAAATACTTCTGACTACAAAATATCCACACATGATTGTTCGGATACTTTTAGCAACATGAAACCCCTAAAATTAGGAAGCAATGTCTGGAAAGGAACATACGTTTAAAGGGTCATGCTTCTGTACTGATGAAGTTATTAGTGTTAATCCGGGAAAGTTAAGTAACTTACTAATTAAGCAGGAAAGAAACTTGCATATTTTTAATGATCTACTTCTGTTTTCGTGTTACTGGAGTGTTTTCCTCCAAGGGAATTCAACGAGCGGTCAGGAAAATGAACACGGTTGTTTTTTCTAGCAAAACAACTTCAGGTCTTCAGCTTGTTGCAATTGCCACATGGGGTTACAAATAAACACACTAAACCAGAGGCAATATAGTGAAAATGTTGTATTGTGACATGCTTTTCCAGTTCAAAAATGTTGAAAGCATTTTTTTTTTGTATTTATTGAACAAATTATTAAATCCTACATGCAAAATTCTGAAAGCCTAAACTACATGTTAAAACAGCTGAACACATCCTATTCACACTTTATCTTGGGATCTTTCAAACGACAACTAACAGTCTATTCATATAACTATGACCAGCGGACTAATTTGGATGGACTTCTTTAGCTCTTGAAAATACTCTATACAAGAGCACTAGTAATTCATTCACTTTTATTTTTTTTTATTTTCATCACAAACACTATACAATCCGTATTGTAGGTGTTAAAACATGTATTTCCTTTAAAAAAGTTTAAGAAGTATTAAAACAGCTTTAACAGTGATAAAGTAGGCTTTATTCCAATTATTTGTGTTCAGTTATTCACCACCAATTTTTTACAATACCTAAATCTACTAAGACCTACTTCTTTTGGACCTGTGCCATCTGCTTTCCCAGGTAACATCCCAAATTATGAAATTTATAATTTTCCTCTTTAAAAATAAACTGTTGGAATTATTTATGAAGACGGCAGTGCTTAGCCCAACCCACACATTTTATAAATATGTTACAACTACACACAGCACACAGCTCCACAGTTCATGCGATAGGCAGTGTCTAAAAAAACAGTTACTAACTTCCAAAAACATTTAAATATCTACGGTATTTAAACACAGTGTTTTCTAGTTTCTCATAAGAAAAGTAAGCTGTAAACATTTTTACCTTTAATTCATGCCTTGTTTGCTAGGTAAAGTGGGCTTTTTTTGTTGGCTTGTTGTTTTTTTTTTAGTCTACAACCATTGGTGGAATAAACCTGTGTTCCCAAAAATATTACATTCCATGAATAAAAGCACAAGTCTATTATATAACCATGTGATACAGATACAGAAAATTAACTACTGTATTCAAAAAACAGAAAAAGTAATGTTACTAAAACAGTCCATAGCTGTTAGAGCTGATGCTTTCAGAATACAGACCAACATTGTTACACTAAAAATGTTCAAAAATAAGGCCTCTGAAATAAATATTTCCATTCTTTAAAAAAAGATATAATAAAAATGTACATCACATGGTCAATGTAGGTATAAAAATCACTAAGTTAAACCATTCTGGATGATGTATCTGAAGTAAAATGGCCTAAGTTTTGCTTCTGCCGACGTCCTCTATTGTTTTTGGGGCATTTTCTGTTAAAAGAAAAAAGAAAGAGAAAGAAAAAGGAGGGCTGCTTTTACATATGCTGCATAAAGTTAAACATCGCAATAACACATTGACTTAATTTTCTGTACCTAACAATAGCAAGGAGTCTATAGGCTGAGTAGAGGATAAGGGAAGAGTAACTCATGTCATCTACCTGGATTTGTGCAAAGCGTTTGACACTGTCCCACAAGACATCCTTGTCTCTAAATCGGAGAGACATGGATTTCACGGGTGGTAGATAAGGAATTGGCTGGATAGTCGCATTCAAAGAGTTGTGGTCAACGGCCTGATGACCAAGTGGAGAGTGGCAATGAGTGGCATTCCTCAGGGACTGGTATTGGGACTGGTGCTGTTTACCAACTTTGTTGGCAACAAGGACAGTGGGATTGAGAGGAGGGCCACAAACATGATTAGACGGGAACACCTCTCCTATGAATACAGGCTGAGAGAGTTGGGGTTGTTCAGCCTGGAGAAGAGAAGACTCTGGGGAGATTTTATAGCAGCTTTCAACTACCTAAAGGGGGCCTATAAGAAAATGTAAAGGGACTATTTATAAGGGTATATAGTGATAGGACAAGGGGTAATGGATTTAAACTGAAATAGGGTAGATTTAGATTAGATAAAAGGAAGATATTTTTTACTGTGAGGGTGGTGAAGCACTGGCACAGGTTGCCCAGAGCAGCTGTGGATGCCCTGTCCCTGGAAGCATTCAAGGCCAGGTTGTATGAGGCTTTGAACAACCTGGTCTGGTGGAAGGTGTTCCTGTATATGGCACTGGGTTGGAACTGGATGATCTCTAAGGTCCCTTCCAACTCAAACCATCCTATGATTCTATGAAACTGAATCTCTTGTCATTGAAAAGAATGCATGGCTCTCATCTCAGTTGTCATACAGGGCAAGAGCCTGAGATAACCCAGAAACTTGAACTTTGTGCTTGTGTCTTTCATATAACAGGTTCCCATGTACAATAATGTTCAGAAATTATATATGGTGTGAGGGATACTTCTCTTTCTGTGTAACACTATTTACAGCAGTATTGCACGGAACAACATCTTGCCAACCTCTCTGGTTGCACTGGAAAGGAGGGGGGCATCATAGCTTCTATAAGACATTAGCAATGCTCGAATAACTCCAGTGAAGGCCTAACAGAGCAGCTGACTTTTGGATGTGTTTCAAGGCTGATCTGTTCTGCAGGGTATTTGGTCTGGGGATTGAGAGTTGTTACTGGTGGTTTGTGAATTTAAACAAATGAGTGGTTTGGGGCCGGGGGGGGGAGACAATAGGATGTTATATAACCGTTCTGCTTCGGTCATTTGGTACTTTTTATGTGGGTATTTTCAGGTATTTGTTAAAGCACATAAAATTTTGGAGGTCAAATAGTTAAACACAGAAAAAGTATATCTCTATAATGTATAATTTATTTTTTTTTGCCTTTTACCTACCTTGTTATGCACATGACAATTGCAACTATAATGGCAATCTGTACAGCTCCAATTATTGCTGCAATAAGGACATGCGTAAGCTTTTGTCTACTTGGGACAACATAAAGAATACTAAAGTCTGTCTTTTCACAGTGCTGTCCAGTATATCCTGATTCACACCTGAAAAAGAAAAAGAATATTTCATGGAATCTGTAATTTGACAACAGCTCAGTCATTTTGCAAATGAAATAAGGAGTTCAAGGTGACTCCAGCTGAGAGAGAGATGGTGAGAAGGTAGAGGTGTGGGAATGCTTGGGTTGGGGAACAGTTTGGTTTCTGTGGCAAGAGAAGAGAAAGAGCAGGTATGCTCTGCCTTCCTTGGTAAGCTTACTAGTGGCCTCTGTGCAAACACACCAGTGTGGTCAAGGCCCTGATTTGGGAAAAGAAATATGTGGAACTGTTATTAAATTGGGGCAACATTAAATAAGGATAAAGCAACTAGGTGAAACAAGTAGACAAGGCTAAAGGAAACACAAGAAGGATGCTCATGAAACACTAAGTGAGCATGCTCACTCAGCTGCAATGTCAATATGAGGACAATAACAAGAAGAGAAATCTTGAAAAATGAGGGGAAAGGAAGATCTCTTTTCAAGCTGCAACCTACAAATTGGAATCCTGCAAAACATATTGGACAAGAATGGCACCAGACTCCCTCCTGCCTTGTCACTAAACTAACATTAGATGGGGGTTGGGTTAGAAAGCCCAATAGCCCACTACCGTTCAAGTCAGAGTTCATGGGAGATTCTGTAAAAATCAGTCAGAGAAGAAATGGCTGGAGACAGAAGAGAAGGGGTTACTTTAAATGGTACCTTGCCTGAGCAAAGCAGCAGTCAGCTCAATGAGCAACTCAACAGAGGCTGCTCCTGATCGGCAACATATGTTCGGGGAATGTGAGATGTGGCAGTGGTGAAGGTGGCAGTGGAAATGTATGCTCTGCAGCAATTCATGTCACAAGGTGAGAGAGGCTAAAGCACAAGGAAAGGTAAGAGCCACCCAAGACACCAAGTTGGAATCTACAGAATCAAAAGCGACCAGTTACATCCCTGAGCAAGTTCCTTGCACAGCTATCCTTTGATACCGAGTGATGAGAAATGCATCAGTAATGGCAACTGATTCATACAATTGGCCTCCAGCTCTATAGAGGGCTAGAGAAGAAATATTCACATGCAGCCGGAGAAACAATCCTTTTGTAAACTCGATCAGATAAGCCCGAAAGCAACACAGAATCAATCTCATGCATGCAAAAGCTGTGTGCTAGGGTAGGAATTTATTCTGTTTGAAGGAATTAAATAATTGCTCCACAGACCTTCCCACAACTGCTAATGCAAATCCTGATCCCCCTTTGCATGCAGGGATAATGGCTGGGGTTTACATATTCATAATCTTGTGACTCTACTTTCTCCAGCCATGAGCTGCTGTGTAAGAAGTTTTGGTTCAGGCATGAAACAAGTTCCAGTATGAGCGGAGTTATTAAAAAAAAGCCCCCATGTACTCTCAGTAAGCTCGGTAATGCCTAGGAAGGGAATCAAGAGAAGCACATAGTAGTGTGCAAGAAGGGAGAGGATGAGGAACATGTTGGTAAACATGCAATAAGAAAGGATAAGAAAGAGGACTCCTCGCTAGTGAAGAGAGCAGAATTCCTATTGTTATTTTGCTTTTGTTTTCATTGAAGATGGTAACAGTCAAAGTGCGATCAATGTGAGAACTGCTTTAAAGCAGAGGACGCAAAACAAAGCAGATGAGGCATAAATAATCAAAAATGTTTCCTCAGAAACCCTGAAGCAACAGGAAATTGTTTCTGAAAAATATTGAATGGAGATTCAGGAAATACAGGAAAAAAAAGAACTGCTTGTGTTAAGAACTGTATTGGTGGTGGAATGAAGTACCAGGCACTAGTTTAAACTACCTCAAAACCAGCAGAACAGATTTTAAAGTATTCTGCTGCATTAATGTATATCAAGATATTAGAGTAGTAATATACTATCAAGATGAATAGCATGGATTTATCAAAATATGCTGATCAATCAATTAATTGAGTTAAGGAAGTTTAAATTTCTCTGCAAAGAGTTGAACTGTGCCTCCTTGACGCAGTCTGCCACAAGGACAGGGCAGAACTGCACTGCCCAAGGAGGACAGTGGGAAACAGACCAGATCCCAGCTGCGTGAAAGCTGCCAAACTAAATATAATGCAGTTGACTACTACAAAACTTTCCTCTGACATGTCTGCTGGCAGGCCTGGAGGGCTGCTGTACAACGAGCAAGGAGATTCATTGCCCTCAGTGAAAGGGAAAATCAGAATTTGCTCTGTTCAGGTATTCAGTTTTGTGCATCACCTGATACCTCATATCTATCAGTACCAGGAAATGAGAACCAAATTAAACAATGTATATGCCAGATGTGTATGAAAATGCAAAGCATTTGAAAATAACAACCTGCCCCTAGATTTCATCACTGTATTTTTCTATCTAGAGAAAGAGATGGCTTTTTTTTTTTTTTGGTAGAAGTACATGACTACTATGTCAGATGGTTGTCTGACAGAAATTATTTGTTTCCTCAATAATTCTGCTCCAGCAGGAAACACACAAAGTCTGAGACCATCAGTATTTAAATAGTCAATAATAATCCAAAGGAGATCTAATACTTAGGGTTAAGAACTGACTGTCAGAAATTCTTGACCAGAATCATGTGAGGTTTGTAGTGTTAGGTCCAGTGCTGAGATACTGTTCAGGCTGATTAAATAAATAACTGAAGGCAGTAATAGTAAATGTAATCATAAAATTTAAAGGGACAGTACATTAATTAAATTCATAAAAACATTACCTATCAGTAATTATTAGAATAATAATAAATATTTAAATGATTGAATAGTAACTGAATCATAAATGAATAAATGAATACGTGATTAACGCTATCCAGAAAAAAATCCGAGAAATAAAAAATAAATTAATTCATTCTGGATCACAAGAATACTGTAATCAAATAGTGTTGCTTAAGGTCCATCAAGATGATGTTGGGGATGCACCCAGTTTCCCACAAGAAGCAAAGCCACACTGAGCTCTCTTCATTCCAGCCAACGAAAATAGAAAAACAAACAAATCCTATTGGAAAGGTAAAAATAAACAAGAAAGGGTCTCAGATGGAAAAAGGAAGAGTATAAGCTTTCAGATGCTTAAGTTGACAACCATACCAGCTCTGCTTTTTGGGCTTCCTGCTCCCTGGTCAGTCTGGAAACCCTTAAATCTTGGCAGTGCAAAAATCCCTAAATATCCTTGATCAATGAAGATCAAAGGAGAAAATGCAGTAGTATGTAATGGATTTACACATGAAGTTTCCAAAGCGAAGGGTTATAGCATCCTCAACCACGTTAATCTAAAAACACAAGCCTGCAAGATAAAAGTTCAGGAGTGATAAGCAGGGCACTCCATGTTATTAAGATGAGGTGCCTTACTTTTTAAAATTAATTTTATTTTTTAAAGAAAACAAAGAGGCAGAATTTATTTGGTGAAATGTAAAGAAAATGTTATCTGGGAACTAAGGAAGTAAAATGGAACATTCAGGAAACAGAGTGGAATAATACTGATTGCACTGAGCTGCTAGATTATACCATTAAAAAAAGGAGCTAAAGTATATTTTGCAATTTTATACTATCTAGATGAAACCTATTATTGTGAAGAAGGGCAACAAATGTTAAAAATAAGATATTTATACTCTAGAGAGAGTTTATGGCAGGAGCAATAAAATGCATAGATAGCGTAACAACAGACTGAGAGGTCGATGGGGAAAGCGCAGTCATACAGAGAAGCTATGCAAGGCAAAGACAGGGTTTTTTAGCCTTTTTTCTCCCCTCTAGATAGAATTTAGCAGCCAAAAATAAGGATACAACACTAAGACCACAGTCCTCAAAGGGATTCAGCTTCTGAACCACCGGAGCGACTGAGTCTCTCCTTTGAGCACATCTCTTGCATGACTGGAGCAGCTGGGTGCTGCCCACAGCATAGGGATATGGCTCCTGTGCCACTGCTTGGATAACTGCAAACTGATACATGTTGTAATTACATCTAGAGAACATTCTGATTAAGATTTACAGCAATTTCAAGCACATTTTGGAGGCATGCAGGACTTACCGACAGGAAGCCTTCTGAGTGGAATAAATGAATTCACATTTTCCATGTATGCAGTAGCCATTGAAGCTTTCTGAACAGGGTATGTGGTTTCCAATGTAAATGTCTTCTCTTTGATCACTGGCATCTTGAAAAGAAGTATACATAAACAATTATAAATGGCTCTATGATATTTATTAAAAAAATCTCAACGAAGAACAGCTTACCCTTAAAATCTTATAGTGAACAAAGGAATACAGAATAATAAAGGCTTAAAGGTGAAATTTCAAGAGAGATTTGCTAGGATGCACTGCACCGAAAAATTATCCTCAGAGACATAGAATCGCAGAATTGTTTAGGCTGGAAAAGACCTTTAATATCATTAAGTCCAATGCAAACCTAACACTGGCAAGTCCCCCACTAAACCATGTCCCCAAGCACCACACCTACAAGTCTTTTAAAGACCTTCAGGGATGGTGACTTAACCAGAGACTGTCTGGACATCAGTCTGCTGGTGGAACATTGTAAGTGATGACTTTTGCATTGCTTGTTTTTTGACTTTTTATTCCCTTCACTTCCTAAACTTCCTTTACCTTGACCAATGAGTTTTTCTAGCATTTGCTGTTCTGATTTTCTCCCTCATCTTGCTGGGGGGACAGCTGGGTTGATTGAGCGAATGGCTGGTGGGCATTTAGTGGCTGGCCAGTCAGCCCAGCACTGCTCAGCCCTGCACCAACAACTTTCATGCTTCTGTCACATTACTAAAACTCTTTAAAACTGCATGTATTTTTTCATTGAACTTGTTCTGTTAAAAAGTTCTAAATACAGAATCCATGTATTTCATAATGAACTTCTCTAAAGAGCATGGATCTAAAGATGTGAGCACGTCTGTGAAATTATGTTCATTTCCATGGCAATAGACTATAGCATCACAAATACAAAATTATAATGAACTGCAGGTGCAAAGCAAAAAGGGACTGTGAAGAAATCTCTTATACAATTGCAGATATTTGAAATAACACCAGCAAGAAAGAGAATTTATTTATACAAGAAAAAAAAGGCATGCTGCTCTTTTAGGTTTTCCCTGAACATTTTCTGTAATGTTTTCTAGTTTGTTCCAGGAGAGAAAAAAAAATCCAAGTATTACAGTTTTTAGATATATGGAAGCCTGGCAGTTCAAACTGTGCTTCAAAGATACAGAAAACTTGATACAAGGGAGGAACATGGTCTAATATTGACAGTAAGTCCAACCACTGCCCTGTTAAATAGACTACGTCATGGTATACAGAAGAGAAGTGGGGGTGGCTCATCCCAAAACTCTTGTCTTCTCCAAGATGTTAATTACTGTAGTGTCTGATCAAAGGGTAGTAATTAGCTATGTACAATTATATTAGTCTGTTCAGATAGCTGTGCCATATCTGGTTTTAACGTACGTACTAATACAGAATGTGAGGCCCAGTGCAAGAACTGTCCCCTGCAAGGCAGCCAGGTAGCCACAGCCACCCAAATCAAAGGCAAAACTTGTATTAAGCAAGGAGGTGATTCCTAGTGTAAACCAGACATTCATCCACTTATTGACAGGAACCCATTTTTAACCTGAGAAGCCTGCTAGACTGCTTCAGAGCTTCAAAAGTGGAAGATTTAACTGGTGTGAGAGCCTTGAAAGAGTTTCTTGATGTAAGAGTTCAGATACTTCACCAGAAGGAAGAGGCATGCACACAAACTGAAACCCTGATGCCTCTGTCGGCATAACAAAACCATCAATCCAGCTGAACGAGGAAGAGAGACCTTTCTGATGTAACTTTAGGTAGCCACCTGTCCTGCAGAAGGAGAGTGTCATGGTTGTGCTTCTACAGACTACAAGGTATCATACATTCAAAGAACAGGATGCAACAAGAGTAACAGGAACTTAAAGCAAAAGCAAACAGAAGTGTCAACTATTGTGTCATCCTGGAATGAAAAAGTCATTCTAGGTTCAGGCTTTCAATATATAAAAAGATCTGACTACTGCATAAAAAAATGCAAACCAATTTTTTTGCATACTCCCTCCATGCACATCATTTGCTGAATTTGAGACTGCACAAGCTACACACATTAATAATAATTATATACAATGTTTTTTTCCACTAACTAGATCTCCAGGTCAATTTATTTGCAATGAATAAAAGGCTGTAACTTCTTCTGAATAGGAACCAAAAGTGGTGTTTCATTACATCACATAATAAGATGTATATTCCATTTGGTACCTTTTATGCCTACATAATGCAAGTGAAAATTGACATTAAATCATTCCAACTGGTACATTAGGTGGAGTGAAAATAAGAGAATTTGTGAAAGAAGAAAAACACAGGCGTTTTTTTGGCACTCAATGGCTTTTCAAGAAGAATGCAAGGAATGTCAGGAGCCGTAGTGAAATGGCTTTACTCTAGGAGTGCAAAACAAGTATAGTGACAGAAAATACTAAAGACAAGAGCTAACACAAAAGACAGCAGTGCTATTACTTGTAGAGAAGAGGATGAAAGGTCAACATCTGGTCTTTGCCTATAACTTGAAAAAGACAGAGGTGTAGGTTCATATAGGTAAGGTAGGGTTCATATAGGTAAAACATCTTCAATCAATGTGATTTAGCATACCAGTTTACCAGAAACATTTTAAAATAACCTAACAAATACTGCATCTGTCTTTTTTTTTTTTTTTTTCTGAAATTATCAGAAAAGATGGGGTCATGGTGGGGCTTGTGTCAATTCATCAGGAAAGTCACAGCTTGCTGTCTTGCACTAAAGGCATTTTCACAGCACTTGGGGGGTCGGGGAGAGTCTAATCTTGTGACCCCTGTGTAGGGTGGTGGAGCAGCCGGGCATCTTAGAGAAACAGAGAAGGCAAAGACACAAATCAGACACATCTCCTTCTTGCATGCCTTGCAATGTCAGTGTTGTAAGAAAGAAGCTGTTCATGGGCCTGTCTCAGTTACAGAAATCCAAGTTGTAAGGCAGCTGTGAGAAGGGACCCACATGCTTTGTTTTCTCATCTTGTGAAACCATAAACAAACAGCAAAAAGTCAGCACAGTACCTTTCACGTCTGGCCGATACTGCATGCCGTCATCTTTCTTTCCAATTGCATTTGTGTCATCTGTTTCTAGATGATAAATACATGGATGGATAGCTATTAGGAAAGGCTTATTTCCAGACCACTACGTGTATGTCATTGAGAAGCCAGAATAATATTCGAAGAAGTATTTTAATTGCAGCAAAAGTGGACACATTCTCACATTGTTCCTCCCATACAGCCCGCACGGTAGCACACTTAGATAGTAATAGCATCAGTAATCCCAGCGTGCAGACCAACACATATCACACCTAAGGCTGTAAGTTTTGAACTAAAAACTCTTCCACGCTATGGGCCTAGGCTATTTAGGGGACTGCCTGTTTCGGTTTTGGAACTGCCCAATTTACAGATCTAGATAGAACTGGCAAAGAGATGATGGAAAGTCATTTCCTTGAGTAGATCTTAGCTGCAAGACCCCAAAATTAAAGAGTTATGCACATGTTTAACTACAAGGCAATAGACAGGATTTCAATGGACCATTCCAACACTGGGAAAAGGAAGTGGATAAGCATTTATGCAACTGGGGCCAAAACTGACTCACCTTGGAAATACATTGTACAGCCCACAGCAGCGAGAGAGAATATTTCCCAGACATTGACACTCCTTTTGCTGTCCTACTTCTTACCAGCCCCTCATGGAATACCTGTTGGACTATTGCTTGGATTTTTCTAAGACATTTTGCTCTCTTTCCAAGTAACAGCAGCCAAAGTAACGTAATGTAAACACAGCATGCATGTATGTAGTGTAAACGTATCTCTGTGTGGGGAACTCCAAAAGACAGGTGAGGAGTTCACTGATAACTGGATCAATGACTTCTGATCAAAAACTGAAAAGGGCAAGCTCTACCAAGCCTGGTTATGTCAGAATTTACATTTACCAGAAAACAAAGTTAAGCCCACCTGAACAGTGTCCAAGATGCCTGATGTCGATCTGCTCTTGCCTCAGACATGATGCTTCTCTAACAAAGCATGGATTGTTATAGGAACTCCCATCAGAAGCACATACAGGATTAAAACTGTATCCACTGCAGTCTATATTACATACACACCTGTTAAATGAAACATACAGCAGAACAAAATTGACATCCAGCAAACAAAAACTAAATCGTGTTGAGTCCTGAGCAAACACTAGTTCATACGCTAACACCAGGAGAGAAGAGGAGGTTGTGTGAGGATGCTGAAGAATCTGTTGACAACCCAGGCTTCCAAGCAGAATGTACAAAACTATGAATAGATGCTTCAGTGTGATTTTTAATAATGTATTCATGTTTCTTGTAGTTTTACGATGATATTAATCTCATCAATTAGCACCTGAAAACTGATAACGCATTGTTAGGAGAATTTACTACATTAAGAAAGGAGTTTGTGGGGTCTGTTCCCAAGTGTAAACAAAACCTGATGAATATTCTGCTTTCTTGGGGGGTGTCAGGATCCCTGAGAGGGAAAGAAAAAGAACTCCCATTTCTGCTAAGCAGTAAAAGGAGTTTTTCTATTTCAGATGCTGTCCAGAATCAATGATTGGCTGTCATTTTAGCAAGATGCTACTTCATACCTTTAAAAGTTAACAGTGAGTTTATTACATGTATTTTAGCCATGATTACACAATCAAAATTATTTCATATTGTATCCAATTGACATTTGCATTGTTTTAGACACAGCATTTTGCATATCATTTGCAACTAGGGATTGTAGAACAGAATTGAGAAAATGAAGATGTAGCATTATTTGGTTCCTAACCACTGAAATGTAGGACAGCCAAAGACAGATAGGGCTACAGCTTACCTGGTTTTGCTTAGATAGTTTTGTTGCTCTAACAAAAAGTCCTGAAATTTTACATGTGTGAATGGCTCAGGAAAAATTTGGAGCTTTCTAAGCTCCACCCCATGGTTAATTTAAATCAATATTCTACTTTTTAATTGAATCTCTATTTTTGAATGAAAGTTTTTGTACATGTTTCACATGGCTCTGCAAGCTTTGCTCTGTTTCTGGACTGGAAAAAGTAAGGAGTGTGGCCAGCCCTCCATTGAATTCCTCCTGATACCATGAGAGAAGGAAGAGCTGTTCTGCATCATCTGAGGAGGTCGCAGGGGCACCCAGTCCTCTCCTTGCCAGAAAGCTCAACACAGAGGGCTGACTGCTAGGAGCTGCTGCTAGCTTAATCTTGATTGACTCTTGGAAGACATGCGGTGGGGAAAAAAACCCCGAACTACCAACTTGCCAGGTTTTTTATGTTCTTTCCAGCTGTTCCAGGTACAATGAAATAACTAAATAGATGTATTTGTGCCTCGAGTCAGTAACAAATCTTGCAGCAGAATCTAATTTCATGCTGCAGAAACACTGAATATGGCCAGGTTACCTTTCTCCCTCTCTCACTATCTTTCAATGAGCATCTTTTGTTTAAAGATGCTAATTTTCACAGTAATATTTCACAGTCATGAACTTCAGATTGTTGCTAGACAAAAGAACATCTCTAGCACAAACAGGTTATTAAGCACAGCTACTGACAGTGAAAAATTGCCCCAGTAATGAGTCTCCACACGGCTTAGGGACCTACCTCAAAGTACTCATCAAGCTGCTAAATATCAACATAAAGGACATACGATTATTTTTTACTAGATACGGTAATGGTTGTAAACCTTAGACCCAGGAAAAGAAGTAGTATTTTGTTTACATGCTCCTACATGATGTTAAGTCTAATAAGCCTAATAAGGGGTTTATTAGGATTTACTATGTGCAAATAAAAAGCTCACGGCTCAGCAGCTGTGCACATTTATTGACACAAATGAGCGGAGAGCTAGTCCCAATCTTTATGACATTGGCTATGCTCATACAGATACCTTCGCTCAGCCTAGCACTCAGGAACAACCACAGCCTGCATGCACCCATCCTTGTCACATTTTGAACATGTTTGTGTTTGTATCTCTAGACAACATCCATCTGTACTTCTATGCCCAAACAGCTCTAAATTTACCTGTAGTCACCATACAAGCTCCGTAGCATCATAATTACTGCGGAGCTTTGTCATTCCTGGTGAAAAATACGACAATTTTTAAAAATATATTTTTCTTCCTTTGCCAGAGTTGAAACTGCTTGGCCATTTTCATGTTTTACTGTGTTTAACATCCAATGTTAAATGTTTACTTTCTTAGCATTTGCTTTGGAGGTAGTTGTGAATTCCTGACCCTGTTTTTCTCAAATGCACTCAGTCTTAGCTCTAACAACCTCTTCAATGTGCGATTTGGGAGTTTTAATAATTTAGAATTTCCATCTAAAACTAGGAAAATGTAAAAAAAACTACAGGAGGAGAGCTTGTGACATGCCCAGAAGTGCTGGAGCAGCATGAAGCAGCTGAAGCTCACTGACCAGCTGCAACAGGCTTGCAGCTGCTTTGTGTTACTGAAGCAGGACAGAGCTGAGGACTGTGGGAGTGGGTCAAACTCCCACCTGCTGCGAATCTGGATACTGGGCGTTGCTGGAGGCTTGCAACCTGTTCCCTGCTGGCACAGCAGACCTCAACCAGCTGGCAGATATATGTGCTTTCCGCCCACAGGCTTGAGGGCTGCAGGCACACTGAATCTTCAGCAAGGCCCTGGCTGGTCAGATGGACCCAGCCAGTGAGACACACATCTGCTCTCTCATCTCCAGGATTAGTCCCTGCTTCCAGGATTGGTGCCATCGTCCTTTTAGGCCCCCTTCTTCAGTCCAAAGGCTCTGCCTTTCCAGGATATCTCTTTCCTTCAGAGCCCAGGCCCTCAGTTTCCCAGTCTAAGCAGCCTACCTGCAGAAGTGCACTGCACAACCAGCTTCCCAGCTCCTGACTGTCTCATGCCTCTATTAACTGGAGAATTCAGGACTGAACACTTTTGTTTAGCTTCAGCATTACCCAAAATTTACAACCAGTCCATACTGACTGCAGCTTGGGAGTTCAAAGGTTCAATTTTGGATGTTCACACCCCCACATGCACCTGATTGTCTGCCTGATGCTGTTAGCTACTTCTCCTACAACCATGATGTCAAATGGTATATCTGGCCTTCACCTGGCCATTCAGTTCATGGTGTAAATGCTTTAACAGAACTGCCTGGCATATTAAAAAAAATGGTTTAAATAGACTGTGCAATAATGAACGGCTGAACTGGACTGATATACTTAAAAAAATGGAGACTATTATCCTTCTTTATTCCAATATAAAAGCTTGAAGCCATTCAGAGGGTTGAAAGGGAATGAGTAAAGGTGAGGACGTGGTTGGGGTGTGATGCTCTGAAGGCAGCAGGGCCTCTGCAGACGCAGTAGGGTGGTAAAGTGGGAGCCAGAAGCACATGTTAAAAACCTGTACCCATGAGACAGTGCAGCAAAGTTGTCTTCACCCTTAGCTGGTTTGCACTAGAACCAAAATACAGCCAGGCCTGCTGGAAGCACAAAACTATGAGACAGGAGCAGTGAAATATGGGAGTGCTGCTCTCGGCAGAAAACATGACATCAAAGTTCTTTTTAACTGCTTGGTGTTTGCGAAAGAAGGTAAAACTGTGGGAGAGCAAGTTGCTGCTCTGATGCTGCACATCAAAGACATCAAAACAGGCAGCTCAGTCCCTGCAAGAGGACAGGACCACCATGACAGAGTGAAACAAAAAAGCAGATCAGGAAAGTACTGGAAGATCCCCAAACAAACCTGCTACGAAATATAGAAAACATGTTGCACCTTGAAGTCAGAGAGCTACAGAGGGCAGACAACAGGAGGAGATGACAGAAAATCTGGCCACCTGAGGGGAACAAACTCCCCTCTACCACACAGTTTGAAGCCTGAAGCCGAGCAGAAATCAAAGCTGAAGAGTACCAAGCACAGCCCCCAGGGCTGAACCATCCAATGGAACACACAAGCAGCACATAAAGTATGGGAGAAGATGCAGCAAACAGTGTTCATGAGCTAAAAGTGGGGCCTCAAAGGGCAGAAATCTTAAGGGAGCTATGTTTTGCAGGCAGGGAAATACACGTGAGGCATCACTGACTGTGGGCTTTGTTTTTCTTCACAGCCGAGTGAAACTGGACACAATTGAAGTCCCATGTTGTAATTTGCTGCCTGACAAGTCCTGGTTACACTAAGGAGAGAGCATGAAGGGAACAGAGGACAACATGGAAAGCAGTTCCAGAAGGGAGGGCAGGAAAAGCCTGACTAACATGAGGAAGTGGGGATATACGGGAGGAGCACAAGGAGGGCACCCAGGAGGACAGAGAGTAGATCCTAATTGTAAAACTCCTAATATCCTTCCTTTTAAGCACTTACGCTCACTTCTGCTTTAGCTTCCAGCAGTGCTGTGTCCATTTACAGTGGTCCACAACAACAATGCCATTTGCAGCTCCCTGAGCTTGGCCGTACAACTACACTTTCCAGCACAACTTGGCCTGAATGACTGATGAACAGCAGCCCCTGTGGCCACCAGGGTGCTACAGGCACTAGCAAAGGGGTGCAAACTTTTTTAGAAGTATTTCAACATTTTGTTCTCCGGAAGCCCGTAACACACTAGAGTATTAGGATATGGCACGCTTCCCATCTTTCCCTCTTCCACGTCATAGCCTCTTACCTTCTCATCCATGACTACACCATTTCACCTGAAATTTTTTAAGAACACAGTTCCATATGAGCATGTACCCAACATGAAGATATTAGACTACAGAATTAGAAAGTAGAGAGATAATATGCAACAGAAGATGCTGATATAAAGCATGAAGCATTACAAAGTCTAAACCAGCAAGGTTGAGATCAGGATTTTAATCCATATATAAAAGGTATTTTGAACAGAATTTTCCAACTTCCTTCTACTCACTTTAAAGACATTTGAAAATACTATCCTGCATTCATTGAGACAACATTATAGCTTTGATTCTAGCTTTAAATAGTTTTAACACTGATTTTTTGGTAATATTGTCGTTCTGTTCCTTCTGGAATAGAACAGAAGCAAGATGCATTTTCATCCTTAATTAGTAGAATTAAAAATAAGATGCTCAGTGTACCAAATGTACCAAAATGTACAATGTACCAAAATAGCTGGTTTTCAATTAAAAAAAAAATTAAAAAAGAAGAATAGAATAGTACCTAACACACAACAGCATTTGCAACAATAGGAAATTATTTAGATTTAGAAACTTAATTTCTCATGTGAGTAATGAACTATCTAGAACCTCTTAAACACTGCTGTTTCGAGCCCTAAGTATATTTTCACAAATGCTAACGGCTGGTCTGATTTTGGATGGCTGACAAACTTCACAGAGACAATAGATATGATTATGTCAGTCATAAATAACTGCAGAACAATATCTTGTATTTAACTTTCTAATATGGAAAAACTCAGGTTCAGACCTAGATCTGAGTTGCTTCCATGCTGCAAGCAGACCAGGAAGATGAATGTGGGACAACCACAGCTGAAGTGAGCAGCCAGCCTGCAGAGCAGAGTCAGTGACACTCCTGGTGTGACACGTAGGTAGACAGCACAGAAGCTTGAGCCCTTGCTCTCAGGCAAATACTGCTCTGACAGGTACGTTTATTCCTCTGCAGTGACTCCACAAAGGAATCGGGAAGGATCTTGCAAAAGAAAATCCAGTATCAAGCACATTTTCAGAGAAAAAAGTAATCATTTTGAAAGCTTGCAAAATAAAAATATCAGAGTACTTTAAAACATCTTAGTATCTTTCTCCTAGCTCCCAATCATTTATTTCTGCTTTTGGGAATAACTTCCAGGAACAATTATGTGAAGTCCAGCAGTTGTGCAAGCACGAATTAATGCGTGAAGCTGATCCTGAGCTGATAAAAGTCAGGATAAGCACAGCAAAGGCTGCATCAAAATAAAATTAAAAAAACTACAACAAAAGGCTTCTCTGTATCCCTAGCTGCTTTTTCAAAGCACTAGCCTTCACTCGGGCTTACCAAAGCTGTGCCACATTGAGTAAATCAATGTTCATATCCTAGGACAAGACAAAACTATGTCAAAATCTTAGCCCTACTACTGATACCGAGTGTTTTGCCGCCATCACTTGGAGCTCAGTGATGACTCCACAGCTTGAGCCTCACTGGTGCGTTGCTGTTGGCTTTTGTATATGTTTGACAACATGACCCTGCTTGGTACCCTAGCAAGATAAAGAAAAACTATTAACTGGATCCTTCAGCCTGGTGTGTGACCGATCAGCACAACCTTCAGAAGAAAGAGATAGTCACTTAAGGAAAAGTCACTTAACACAATCATGTACTAGGGACATCTTGAAAGTGGTTGATGCTTTATACCAGAAGAAAGTGAATGAGTGCTTCAAGTTTTTGCTGTAACAGCTTGTTGTAAAAGTCAAAATGGAATAAAAGGAGCCAGAGCACTACAAGAGTTTTTTTCATGGTAACCTTCCTATTGGTCTTAACCACAAGGATTGAAAGAGGTAGCTAATCCTCCAAGTTGATGTCTTGCTGGAGAGGGTTGCTACTCAGTGTCTTCAACAGATCTTTTCTCTTGCTTAGCCCTGGAAAGTCAACAGGATGTGTTCGGGTGTTTTCCTGATCTAATAGGGTATAGAGAATAAAACCTTAACTTTGTCGTGAGTCATCAGAGAGCTAACATCATGAGAAAAAAAGCCAGCAGCTTGCTGTGACAACATGCTTTTAGAAATTCCATGTATATTGTTCATTAACACCATTAGTTAAACTGAAAAGCATTCAAATTTCAGGAAATTATGAAATGCTATAATTAAACCAAACAAATTTTAGGAGGTTTTAGTAAGTAAAAAAATGAGAACATACAGCTCATTTATTAGGGGCTACTAAGTGCAACAAAGAAAACGTGTTTAGTAAAATGATGTGACACATTTGAAAGGAGCACAGGCTGTAAGAGCACTTGCTGCTATCAGTAAATTAATTAGATCCCCAGAGATCAGAACACATTTCAAGGCTCCTTTTTGTTTTCAGGCTTCAAGGTGTATGTGGCTTTTTGGAAGTTCTGCATGCTTAAGAATCATCATAGATTCCAAGAAAGAAGGGGAAAAAAAAGGAGAAGAAAAGCACTACTTGCGGAGTGGGGCTGACTATGGAGCGAGGCTGGCCTTTCCAACCAACAGATCATGCTGCTCCATTTGTGCCCACCTGGGATTTGCTCATGAATGTATTTTTCTGGCCTGGCATCACACAGAGTGCTGCTTGCTACCCCTTCCCAGTAGCCAAAAGCAACAGTAAGCTTTCTCAGATACTCAGCCTTTTATTGGCACATCTGTTTACGAATGTAAAATGGAAACACTAGAACAAAACAAAGTGCGTGAAATGCACACAGATGGGTAAGTGTATGCTTGATGGAATAAATTTAGTTGAATTGAAATAGCAAGGGTGTTGCAATAGCAGTTAAGAAGATAACCATGTCAAATGAAGGATTACCTTTCATTTGATGTTTCTTCCCTTGTGTGTAATTCTTCCAGATGAAACCTGAACTAAGGAAAACTGGTTTTCAAAGTGATTTCTCTACCTCTTCGACTAGAGCAGAATCTGCCTTATTTTTTTTTGGTGTCTTTTTAAAAATCCTTTTGTAGCACTGGGGAGATAAGGGCAAGAGAAGCAGATTTCAATTCCCTCTCTCAGCTTTTACTCCTACCCAGCAACGCAGAACACCCTTTAAATACCATAAGCCTCAGCTACTTTCCAGCCATCTCTTCCTTCCCTTTTTTTTTTAATTTCACAGCCCGGCTTTCTCTGACCACTGTAGACATTTAGTCCCTAGCTGCAGTGAGCTTCTAGCAGCATATATGGTGGACTGATGTTTGTTCTCACAAGAGAGACCGGACCATCCTTCCTCCCTCAAATCACAAAAATCTTCAAAGACTTGGCACACACTGCTGCAAAGATCATTAAAAATATACATTAAAAAACAGGCCTGGACTGTTATCCATTTAGGACCTACTCAATTTCTTAACAGTCAATATAATGAAAAGACCATTATGTAATTATTTTTGTATCAGGATTTCCCTCCATCTCCTCTTCTCCAGGCTGAACAAACCAAGTGACTTCAGCTGGTCCTCATATGATTTCCCCTCTAGACACTTCACCAGCTTTGTGGTCCCCTCTGGACACTCTCCAGTAGCTTGATATCCTTTTCTAAAAACTGCACAAACTACTTCAGTTGAAGCGGCACCAGTGCAGAGTAGAGCAGGACAATCAGCTCCCTCGACCGGCTGGCAATGCCGTGCTTGGTGCACCCCAGGACACAGTTGGCCCCCTTGGCTGACAGGGCGCACTGCTGGCTCATGTTCAACTTGCTGTCAACCGGAACCCCTAGATCCCTTTCTGCAGGGCATATTGGCATTTTTGAGTGTTAACACTTACACTTCTGAATTTCTGGTTTGGCCACTGTAAAAACAGACACCATGTAAATTATAGGCCAGTTGAATCTAAATGTTGCTGAGATACATTTTCTTTCCAAAGTAAATATTGTAAAATGTTAATCTCGAAAGGTCTACTTTGGGATCAGTTGTCAATCTTTCTTGAAAATCTACATTATGAGTCAAAATAGATCTTTGACAGCATAGTACACGTATTAAAAAAAGACTGAATGTGCTCAGAATCTCATTTCCATATTTAATCTTTCAAAAAACAAAATACAGTAAAACTGAGAACATGACACATTTGAACTTTTACAGTGAGGTTATTTTTAAGTTAATGATTTCCCTATCAAAGAGAAAAAAAAAGGACATTTTAAATGAAATTTATGCCAGAAACTTAGGGACCAAAGGAAAAGGAGGTTGTTACTGAACATAAGATAGAAGACAAGATGATCACTCAACTTGTGCCTTGACAAGGTGAAGGAACCTCCTGAAGTCTGAAGGTCAAGGAAAAACCATAGAACAGATTGCGAGTGGATCGACAGGGAAGCAGCTCTGCAGAAAAGGACCTGAGGGTCGAGGGGAGCAGCAGGCTGGGTGGCTGCATTACAAGAGGGCCTTCAGCAGAGCAAGGAAAATGACATGTTGTCCTCCACTCAGCACTCATGAGGTCCCACCTTAAGCAATCTGTTGAGTTTTTGGAACCTCAGTAACAGCTAATACTTTGAGAAACTGGAGCGGGTTCAGTGGCAAGTGAATTTGATGGGTAGAGAGATGGAATGTGTCCCACATAAAAAATAGCTGGAGGCACTGGTCTTGTTCAACCTACAGAAGAGGAGGCTAAGAAGGTGACTGAGGCTGTCACCAATAACCTAAGCTGGGTTATTGAGAAGACAGAGAGAAGCTCTGCTCAGAGTTGCATGGCAGAGGGAGAAAGTGACAGTGGGAGAAATTCTGATTGAACACAAGGAAATTATTTCTCAAAGTGAGAGCAGCTCAGTCTTTGAACAGATGTCCAGATGTCAAGCCTTCCTTCATGGAGATGGTCAGCTCTCTTCAAACATAAATTACTCTATAATTTATGATTTCATTCTGAATATTATTTTCTTAAGCATACTTTAAAATGCCTTTTAAAGTAACATTCCTTCTGACACTAGACGCTGGCATTTTGTTTTATTCAAGTATATGGCAGTGCTTTAGCATGCAAGAGGCAAGAGACACAGCACAAAACCAGTGCAAGATTAAGGGATATAAATCCTTATAAGCAGAATAGCTTTTGTGTTGGAAAGATACATCACATTTGAAGAAAAAATGTGAAATGAAACCTCTATTCTACAATTAATTCAGTTTATTTTAAATGTTAATAGTAAAAGAATATATATATAATTTACTATAAATATAATTCGTATTATTTATATTTAATGTATAAATATTAAAATATTCTCCCTTAGTCTGAGTATGAATTTTGGTATGTGTAAGAAGGAACTTGTGGAAAAAAAGGACCAGATAATAGTAACAAAACTTAGAAAAACCATATGGAAATCAGGACCATTTGAAAATTGAAGTCTTATTAGAAAATATATACACTTAAGAGCCCACTTTTCTAATCACAGTATCAAAAAACCCAAACCCACAAATAAGTTTGTTAGCAGTTTCTTTGCCAGCGCTGCAGGTGGCTATTGTAGGGGGGAGGAAAAGAGTTATCCAACTCTCAAAAGACTGTAAATAATAATTTCAATCATATGCAGTAAACTAAGGCATCATGCTGGTTAGAAGCCTTATAAAAAATTACATTGAATAATATTTATCTGAGTTTAAAAAAACCCCAACACTTGGGAGTCCTTAATAACCACAGTAGTATTATAGATATTACAAATATTTCTATGCACTGCTTTCATTGAGGAAAGAGTTAAGTGCTACAGCGATGAAAATGATTTTACAACCACAACCGTTTTCATTTGTTTCACCTTCATGCTGTGTTTCAAAGTTATCAAGGTCAGTTATCTTCTGATTGTGTACTGATAGCAGGATCTGTTTGCCTCTCTCACATGGACAGTCAGTATTACTTGGAAAGTCCAGCATGTACTATGAAAAAAACTGCAGTCTGGTTACTCGAGAGTATATCAACAGCAAACTATACGTGATTGGGTTGGTGCCATGCAGGATTTATCCCATCAGCTCAACATTGCCCTAAGCTGTGTGCTGCCAATTCCAACTCCATTTCTGCATCTGACTTTATTTCTAATCCAAAACACACATCACCCTCATACTGCCTACATTGTTTAAAATTTAAATTTACCAAGCTCAAATGTCCTTTTTCACTCCCCTGCTGTATGTTTTGCACCATCGTGTGTGATTCATTGCCTTTTAATCACAGTGGAGGAACATTCTGGGCTGAGAGACATTTTCATGGGCAGGATGGAAAGGAAGGTTATAAACAATTGGTCTCAGACAGCAGCTTTTCCCATGACATATAAAACCTATGTTTCAGTTTTGTTGCTAATGTGGGAAAAAACCGTGGCCAATCTCTGTGAAACTGGTTGTATCATGTTATCAGGGCCTACAGAAAATCACTGTATGGACAATATGGCACGGTACACCTTTTGCAACTTAAGAACAGTGCATCCACTAGACCAGTGCTCTTTAAAAGCCTGTCCATAAGCTACGAACTCTTTAAATTACTCAAATTCTATGAGCAAAGACAAAAAACATACATGAAGAAATAGATTTCTGTAATATTTCCTCAATCTGATTCCTTTCTCCAATTACACAGAGTAATAATATATTGATTTGCATACAGCTGAACATTAGTTTTTGAAGTAAGGCATGCTGTTTACAACAACCATCTCCTCAGACTCTATTTCTTTGTCTCAATCAGTCTCCTGAAAATCAACATGGGAAATTTTTGCAGAGGCAGTGGATATTATGAAGTTGTTTATATTTTTGCATTTGATTACTATGCATGGTAACCACTTCTGATTTAGATGGATAATGTTTCTGAGAAATCAAAGTGAAGACACAAATCTAAAACCCTGTGCAAAGCTTAAATTCTTCACACTATGATCTAGTGCAATAAAAGCACATTTAGGAACTTTGACCAGAGACGGCCATAATGCATTAATGTTAAGCATGAAAAATTAAAATTTGTAACTTTTTCAAGGGGAAAAATGCAGTTTAAGAGCAATAAGAAATAAAAATCACTAACTTGTAACTTGGAGTGCATCTGAGTTGTGTCCAACTTACCTTGTTCAAATTTGCTTTTAAAAAGCACCAAGATTTGGTAACTACACAGAATAATTTAGGCTTGAAGGGATGTGTAGAGGTCATGTAGTCTAAACCCCTCCTCAAAGCTGTCCCAGGGCTCTGTCTGATCATGTTCAGACCTTCTCCATGGATGGAAACTCAATCTCACCAGACACCTTGTTCCAGTGTCTGACTATCCTCATGGTGGAAACATTTTCCACTGTGTGAAATCAGAATTTTCCATGCTCCTACTCGTGCCATTGCCCCATATGCTACCACTCCGAGAAATGATTTGTTCAGACATCAGCAAGTCCAACTCTAAACATCAGAAAATGACACGGGGTTGCTCCTATGGTCTTGCTCCTGCTTCTTTGTTGCATGAATCATCCTACAGTTTTCACTGAAACTGTTAGGGGCCATCATTTTTTGCACAGGACTCGAACGTTTTTCAGGCCCAAAAGATCATCTGTATGGAACAAAACTGTCTTTAGCAGAATCCTTCTGTTCCCAAGGGAAAACCTGCCTATTCTGTGCTCCAAGCTACTGTGACTGGCCTGTTCCCAGGTCCTAAGATGCTTCATTAATGCCAGCTCATTTACCTCAACACTTGTGGCAGGGATGTCTCTCCTTCCGCCAATCCACTGTCTGTCCACAGGCTCATCATTTTATCTGTAATGTAGTTTCTCTATTCATAAAAAACAGATACTGTCTTGCTTCTGAAGAGCACTCAGAGCAGAAGGTGATGATGTTTGTAAGGTGTCAGAATGCACAGCTTGGAAAAGATGATGAAAAAATGCAGAATTGTGTATTTACTCAAAGTGTTAGACAGCACCTGGTGCATAAGGCTTGAGATTATCTACTGAATATTAGCAGACAGTTCAGCTAACTCATTCAGTTACTATCATGAAGCAAAATCCACATAAATGCCTTCTGTAATCACATGGATGACTTTATTAAGTGTTTTGACATTACGAAGTCCAAGCAAGGGCTACCCAGGCCTAAGAAGTCTATTTGAATGGAACTAAATGTACTTTTAGTTTGTGGTTCAGTAGACGTTACTCAATTATCCAAAAATTACAGTGGCCATACTCATTCCTTAAAAAGGAAAACCAGGAGAGAGTATTTATGAAATTAGAGTGCTGGTGTGATCTGCTAGAACTAGGGTTAACAGTGGTTGTAACATTGTGCAAAATTAAATCAAATAATATGAACCCAGTAGTGTTTACACAAGTCTGTTTATACAATTACCTGATGAAAGGTAATTGTGCTGCCAGTATTTTACATATCATGATAGAATTTTATGAGGTTAAAAAATATGTTGAAACTCAACAAGAAACGGAGTGAGAATAAAATGTAAAACGCATTCTTAATGGCTACTTTGAGCATTTCAGAAACAGACTTCAATTCCATCTTGTTTCTGCCTGGTAAATAATTGTTTTGATTTTAGGAAAAAAAAGAAGGCAACTCCTAACTTCTACTTGAGAAAATCCGTGATTTTCTAAGTAACTTCTCAAAATTAACCTTGTGAAAGCAAACTATGTTAACAGAGCTCTATTTAATCTACGTCTAAACAGAGAGTGAATATTATGAAAGTCTACTATAATGATCAAAGGTACTGGCAAAAAAAAAAAGAAATCATTTAGGTTGGAAAACTGACAAAATTGAAAAAATTATCTGATAGATAGCGACTAATCCTCACAGGAATATTTTCTAACTTGTGAGTATCTTCTACATAAAATTTTTGTTTCTACATGTTTTTAACGAGGACTATTTAAAGAAATCTTTGAGGTAAAAGAATGCTGTCCTCCTGTTGTTGAGAAGAGGGATCATGGCTTCCTGTTATGTGAGTAGGATGTAGGGAATAAGTCTTCCACTCTCCTCAGCTTTATCCTCACTCACTTATAGATACTATATAGCTGCAGAAATGCCAACTCTATGTATATAGAATGAATAGGTAAGCTATTATCAAAGCCAAACGCTTTAGGATTTATTTTCAAAAGCCAAGAACACATCTCAGTGCATGTAACAAATCTATACCCATCTTGCCAGTCAAATGAAACAGACCAAGGCAAAATTGCAGAAAATTATTAGTATTATAAAAAACAGGTACAGGTCATTTGTCTTTGCACAAAAGAGAAAGCCTACTTTGGTATTGTGGCATTTTATGAAACTCGAAGTATTGTGCTAGTACTCATGAATACTACCACCATGTTGGTTTCCCTTGTACGCTCTGATTTGATCTTGAATACACATCTTGAATATTAGCGCTAAGCTGCTGCCTGACATGTCTTCATGCTGATATTCTGTAACAAAAAAACTTGTGTGATTAATTCATATTTCAATGTGAAATGGATCCCAGCAGGAAGACAGGAGAGGGCAGAACGATGCTTTTCCCCATTAGCAATGTTTAGGCACTGTTATTTTGATATGATGTTCCCTCCATGTACACAAAAACTTAACATTTGCCTGTCTCTCGAACACCTTCCTGTGCTGTCTCTGCAGCTGCAACTCCATTACCTGCCCAGACACTAATTAAGCTCCTTCTGTACAGCCAGTCATCACCAGGAGAACAGCTGTGATAAAAAAACAGAGTCCAGTCAACTACATGGGACTTCTTTTACCTCCCAACAAACATCAGTGCCTTGCGGGGCTATTTAAAGGAGCCCTTTCCCTCATATGTCTCTGCTCCTTCCGGTGGCCACCTGGAGACACTGAACAGCCAGGACACAGTCTAACCATCAAGCACGTTAAGTATAGAGATTTGGTGCACCAGCTTGTGCGTTGTGGATTGTCTTTAAAATCCTCTTGTCTTTTGATCAGTTATTTTGAGCTCCAATGAGCAACTGGTATTTTCAGTTTTTCTCTAGGTGCGTGTGAGGAGTCAAGTGGCATAGTGAGTGTGGAAGAAGTGACTGACTCAGGTCCCCAGTACCACTTCACATTTAGATCCAAGCTTTGCACTGACGGAAACAACTGCCTATAACACTTTACGAGCAAGCAGAACATACAGAAAAAAAAAAATTCAGAGATTAATTATCAGTATTTATTTTGCATTCCTGTTTGGTTTGGGTTTTTTTTTTGTTGCCAAAATAAAACAAACCAAGGTCCTTTGTTTGAAAAATATTTGATAAAGATTCTCCAATATATCTCTGTTCTTTTCTCCCTTTACCTTCCAACTGCAGATGGTCTATTCTTCACAGACACATATCAAACACATTATTATTGGACAGCATTAAAGCTTCGATAAGCAGGAACAAACATAGTCAAGCAGATGATCATGTACTACTTTTTTAATATTCTAAACAATTCTGTGATTCTGTGATATTGTGAAGGAAAACTTATTACTTACCCAACATTTTCTGCATCTTCATCACACTCAGCCCTATATTTGCAAACTCCGCATTTTGAGTGTTTTCTCTGAACTTCTGTCCCAGAGCCTTCATACTCTGAAAAAAATAAGGTATTTTTAACAGAAAGCGTGACTTTCATATTAAGCTCTGATTTTGCTTACCTAAATCCATTTGCCTTCAGGTATGTTGTCAACATGAATTTATCATATACTGAAGCTATTAACCTTAATAGTGTTCCCTTTTTCAAAATCAGGCAATTGCAGGTTGATAGAACTGTACCAGTGACAAGAAAGCATGCCTGAAAACACTAACGCTTCATTGATTGACTCTTCCATTATTCTTATTTCAGTGATTTGTATTTATTCTCACTGCACCAGACAAAACCAGCATTGACATGTGTCCCAGGCACCTTTAATCTTAATTGGCCTTGATAATCTGTAAACCCTGTGCCTTTTAATGACTTTGAATATCAGGTAGTGGATGTTTGAATGCTATTTCCTTTGACAGTCTTTAATTACAGATATTCTTATGAAAGGTTACTGCTCACAGTTTTTCCCCTTTCTAACAATGGGATTACACTGTGCTCATACATGCTGTGGTGTATTTTCCAGATTACTCTGATTAGTTGTACAAGACTAAAAGGAAAAAGTAATCTTAACAAGAAATCAGTAAAAATCCTACATCCCTTAAAATGTAAAATTAATATCTCAAATATTCTGATCCGAAAGACATCTGCACCAATCTTCCTGTTGACATCGACATCAAAACTCTTCACCAAGTAAAAGAGAACTGAACTATACTCTTTTTCACTACCATTAGTTGCTCCTATTTTCGATTTTAACAAAGTGATAAAGGGGACATTTGAAAAGAAGGAGAAGAACCACAAAAATCTGTAGAGGGAGTTGAGATTCATTTAATGTATTGCAATACCGTACTGGTGTATGGCTTACTAATCAAGGCTATCAGATGGACAGAGGTCAAAGTGATACTCCTTCTCATACCAGCTTTACATGCTGTAGCAACAGCAAATCAAACACTACCAATTAAACAACTGCATTCACATTCTTTAAATGTAAATAAGAAAAAGAAATCCACAAAAGTCCTTCCTAGTTCTCCTGGATTGTGGCTGAAGAGAATTCCTCCCTTCTACCTGCAAGGCTGCACTTAGATTAAGAATATTGTAGGTGAGCCTCTCAAACTCACTAACTTCTGTCTAAATCATGCTGTGCATTTTTCAAAGATTAATAGATATCAAACTTTATTATAAAATTCCCACTGTAGAATTTCTATCACTCTTATTAAGCTACAGTAGAGGTCATTTGCTTTCATCTTTAAAAATGTACACCTTTTTGATTTTTCCTTCTTTCTAGATCCCACATTCCTGTGCCTGTGTTTTGCATTCTAAAGTGTCCTTTAGTACTATCAGATTTCACTTTTCCATGGCAATAAATGATCCCCTACAAACGGGATGGCTTGCATTCATGGTACTTTCACCTCTTTCGCTTTTCTTATGACCTTCAATACCCTTCCCCAGCATGTTAATACACTCCAGACTTACAGGTACAAGAGCTGGACACACTACACCAGAAGACTTGTCTTCAAAGTCAAACACTGTCTGTGATATACTTCATTTAAGACATGCAATAATTGTATTAATTTTTGACCATTTTAATGCACTGACTATTATTATTCACATTCACTATTATTCCCTAATGAGTTCTTTCAGGGCCATCAGTCCTCTTTTTCCAGGATGTCATCTTTTTCCTGGTTGACATCCAGGAAAAATCACCTAGATCCTGGACTTGCTACATACATAACTCTGTCCTCACACATTGAAATCCTGCCTGCTTTTGCCTCTTGTTAGCTCAGTGACCTGGCCTCTGTTGCCCAGACCTGATCAATACTGACTGATTTGCTCCCAGCTCATCAGTGGAAGGGGTCACAAGGCCAAAATCAGTCCCAGAAATACACTCATTTTGTAACAATTCTTAACATTTAATGATCCATTGATTGGTAATATTTTTGCACATTAGGTGTACGCTGTATGGATTTTGTGCCCTCTAGTTACTTAGACTTCAATGAGAGATTGCCTTTGACTAAGGAAGGTTGTGGGTATGAGGTAGTACATAAAATGTTCTGCTGTACAGATGTCTTTCTTGAAAAAGTTTTTAAAAAAGCAAAATTCTCAGTAAAGGTTTTCCACGCACCTGTGATGACTGATATTAAATATTCCACACATCCCCCGTAATTCTACACTTAGTCCGTTCTTCCATCTATTCCACTGCTTTGATTCTGATGTACACCAGAATAAGAGGCTGTACCCTCCTTGATCGTCACATTTATCTTTTCTCAAAATATTTGTACATTATTTCTCATTGTTCTACTGAAGAAAAAGAGATCAAAAAAGTCATCATCAGTCTAGACTGTTCTTTACCACCCGGTTTTAAACCTTTCAGGTGCAAACCTGCCAGATCTGCTGGTTACAAAACACCTGTCTTCAACATTCGTTCCTTAATATCCTTCTGCTAGCATGGAAAATATTTCATCATATCCTATATATACACTATCTGACTTGACTACAAATAGAACCAGAATGCTTTACAGAGCACTTTTGCTGTAGTATTAGCATTTCAATTTTGTAATGGAGCTAGAGAAGTAACACAGACACATGCACACCTTTCCTCACAGGCATAAATTCTGCTCCCTGTGAATGCCCTTGCACATTTTCATGAACAGTGGTCCACAACCACTCATTCATTGTTTCTATACGCTATACAGTGTAAACCTCTCTCTCCCCTCACAGCCCTAAAATTAGATTTGGTTTAGAAAAAATGTGGCCTTTTTTTGTTGATCAGAACTTGCTGGAACTCATGTATACAGAATTATTTATCTGTACTTTTATTTTGTTTGCATATAATAAATATGTGCAAGTCAAGAACACTCACACCTCAGGTATTAATAATTTACACCTGTCAGGATGAGGTGTAATACAGATGAATGTATATTGATGCAACATTTCCAAGCTAGGGAAGTCATCTGCAATTTTTAGAAGCTTCTTTCCGTACTAGCTGCACGATGTTTTAGTACTAGCAGCACGAGACACTGCATATAATTTAGACTGAGGTCCTTGAAGAAAATGCAGCTTTTCCCACCAACATAGAATAGACAACTACGGTTTTTCAGCCTGAATTAGTAGCAGACATTTTCAGCACTCGACTTGTACGCTTCTAAAATAAGTTAACACATTAATATTTGAGAGCATAAATTTCACTGGTGCAAATGTCCCAAATAGGCAGTGCATCCCTTGACAGATTGTTCCTCCCTTGTCCTTTCTCCCCCATATTTGATTGCTCCTAAATAGGTTATGGCCATTAATTTTAATATTCCAGTCAATCAGATCTTCATAGCAGGTTTCAGCAGTATCAATTAGGTCAAAATATGTTCCTAAACAAGCAATTTAACTACTCTTGTTTATTGTGCAGGCTTCTAATGTTGATGTATAGAGGATTACAGAATTTCTTCTCCTCACTTTCATTGGTTTCATCTTGATTAATTCTGACTTTGACATCTTAATTTCATGTTGACTGAAAGCTCATTTTCCCTCTCTTTTCAGCTTCCTTCCTTGTTTCAGGGCAGCACCTCAGTAATGCTCTGTCCTTCAAAAGAAATGAGGCTCACGGATGGGATCTGCGACTCCTGGCTGTCTCTGTGCTGCAGTGCTTCCTAACACATCTCCTCAAGTCATTATTCCTCTGCAGAAGACGGTCAGGTATATCTTAGGAGCTGCAAGGTAGGAGTCTGCAAATGGACAGCAGCACTAGAGGAACTGGCCAGCAGTAAATTGCTTCCCTTGGCAACTCATTTGTGTATTACTACAATGGTAATATGGCTCGGTTTCTGCTGACAGCTTTCAATCAGGTCAGAGGCAAAAGCATCAGTCTGTGTCAAGGTGAAGCCTGGTCTGCCCCAAGGCATGGCCTGGAAAGGGAGCTTTGCTATGTGTATGTATTTATCACCATTACCAGCGAAGCAGGGGAGCTTGTGGAGGGCTGCAATTACTCAGTAGCCATGTATGCATGGAATAAATATTCCCTTGTCTGTGAAAGCCTCTCTGAAAACTAATTTCTATCATCTGTTTTGTGAGTACAATGGTTTTTACTGATGTGCTATCCCAGCTATCCCATGGGAGCAACTAATCTCAAAAAGAATTTGGAAAAATAAGAAGGGCCACAGCAAATCCCCTTCTGCATCCTGAAGTACAGAAGAAAGCCCCTGTGATTAGACTGTGATTCCCTCAGTACAGCTAGCACTGGAAATTCCTCTCAAAATACCGCACATTACAGCATCACACATTTGGGCTCAACCATTTCGAGACTTATTCTCTCTTTCATTAATTTTTAGGGCAACTTCAATGACAACTGGTTAAAAGGGAGATTATTCCTGTAATTTAAAACAAAGCTGTAAACTTGCTCTTTTGTCTGTAAGTATACTTGTGTATTTAAAACAAGTGCAACAACTGCTCTTAGCTATCCCAAAACGTCATCAAGCAGTGTCTTGAAGAAGACATAACCATTCATTACAGGCTAAACACAAGGATGCCTGGTCTATTTATGCCTGAGGCGCCTGAAGATGGAGATCTCGAAGTCTGATACCCTAATCACAACCTAGGCAATGCAATGCTTGTCCAGTGGTTATGATAATGATAGTATGCGCACTTTTAAACAAAAGACTTGAGGATATGCACTGTAAGATTCCCTACCACTGCTACCTTTGCTACGTGTAGGAACTTCACACATTTGACAGTTATAACTTCTATTTATCTTCTGAGCATATGACACCATGGATAATGGTAGGGAAAGCTGGCATACTGCGAGAGCTGGATCAGGTTTTACCCTGCAGCATCTTCTGGCTGGAGAACTCGAACACCCATTCACTCCACTGCATAGCTTCAAATGCAGCAAATTCCTTTTTCTCCAAAGGAAGACACAACACCTTCAGAGTAACAACCAGGGAAATTATGTTTGAGTAGGTGACAGTGGAAAATGAAAAGGACAGGAAAGTCACCAAATGCCAAGGGAACTGTCCCACAATTTCATGAACACACCAAATGCCATTCTGCAGGCTCTATTCAGGTCGCATAGGATGAACTTGCTCTCATTTGCTATCTGTCATCCTGCACAAGAGGCAAGAGGAATCTGTCCTTCAATGCCCTTGGCTCCAGCATCCTTTTGAGCAAGCTTGAGCACCCGTGAAAACCCTGCCCCGGGGTAGGCTTTCCCTAACACAAATCCTGAACATTCAGGCCTTTTGCCTCTATCTTGCTGAATCTTTGGTGAAAACATAATAACCCTTACCGAGTTTTAGTTCGGTGTCAACTTTACCTACAGGGAGTAGGATCTCAACAGAAATAAACAGGACTTTTTGAAGCTAAAGTTGACACTCAGTAACAAGCCACATAATGGAATTGGCACTTAAATCTTTCTAAGTTGTACACCATTATAGAAATATGCTAAAAGACGTAATGTCACCTCCAATCCAGGGTGTTAATCATCATCAAGTTTCTGCAGTCATATTAAAATACATTAAAGCAAATCAGTAGCATTATTACAAATTAAAATAAAAAAATTCAAGGCTCTAAACTGAGTCTGTTTATACCACCCTGACTGTGTGACAATTACTGGATAAGTGTTGTCCCCAGTGAGGGGAAGGAACAGATGGCAGCCTGCTAAAAAGCACATACTGTATATCAATTTATTAATTACTAAATGCAATCTGCTAGACGTTCATCACAAGATACTTCAGCTATTAAATTCCAGAGGGATTAGAAATTCAAAACAAATTATTTTAATAATAATTAACTTAGCTATATGTATTGCAAGCATGTTATTTCCTTTGCTTATAAGGCCTGAAATGATTGGGTGCCATCTGTCTAACTACCATTACATCTTTTTTAATATCAAAAGTGCATTTTCCTTAGGTACACAGATAAATGCTGAACAAAAAGAATAAAAAATTAATGTTATAGGCATAGTAGGGCACTTGGAAATCTTACCCATCAGTTGATTACCAGAGCACAGTACCTACCTCTAAGACACTGATTTGCCTTTGAGAAGCTGGCTTGAAAAGCCACTACCATTTGTTAACTCTTTGATGGGACACATAACACATGCTGATGGTTTTCAACACATTCTTGCAAAGGTAACTATATCACAAAGTCAACATCATAGCTGCCATTTGCTGGCAGTATCAAATAGAGAAAGTAAGGATTATTTGGAGGGAGAAGAAAAAGGCTTTTACTTGGATGGACATGGGAAGAAGAGCTCAGAAGTGCTTGTTCACCAAAGATGAGACCTAGGAGCTCAGAAAAAATAATGTTCTCCTTCAAAATTTATTGCACCATGCCTGGATGCAAGATGGAAAACACTACCAAAACCAGCCTTACTAATAAGTTCTACTGCCAGATGAAAACAAATAATATTCATCACCAATACCTTTCACACAAAAACCAACCAACTTCTTTTTCAAAGGTTTACTTTAAGAATCTGCATTCCCATCTCAAATGAACCAAAATTGCTTCTAATAACGTAGGATGTGATAGTAAATCTGATTAAAATTTACACTGGTGGCTCTGCTTGCCCTTTCAGCAAGTTGGGCAATGTCATGCTAGGATCTTTTTTTGAATATTGACAAGGACAGTGAGGTCTAAGATCTTCTGAACATGGAGGTTACTTTAGCCTCCTAGATCTTCTACCTGGCTAGCAGTGCTGAGTGCCACCTCTTTATATACTGAGAAGGCAATATCACAAAGATCACTAAGCTGCTTTTCAGACCTTCTTGGTTATTATCAAGTTGTAAACTTAAAAAAAAAAAACAAACAACCAAACCTATTTGCATATAAAAAGCACTTCCAAGAAAAAAACTGTAAAAGCTCATCCTTAGTCACATTCATATAAACCTACCAAGATTAACCTTCCTGAGGCTAATTTACTGGGTTGACACAGTTTTTCCTACAGGGACAATATGGCAGGTTCCACTAGAAGTAACATTTTTAAATTCTTATTATAAAAAATAAAGTGCTTCATGCAAGCTAGAAATCTACCTCTTTTATGTATACGTGACAGCCTGAGGATCATTATTTGTGCCCCAATCTACCAACTGTGGAATTACATCCAGCAGATAAAACAGTATTGCAGTTTACAACTGGCAGACATGAACATGAATCCGAGCCTTTAACTTCTCTTTCACTAGTTCTGCCTTTAACAAAATGCCATTTAAACAAAGTGGATCAGGAGCTGTTTTTATGACTGTATTCTTCAGAACAGGAAAACAGCAGAACAATTCATAAGAGATTGAGAAAAGTCCATGTCTTAAATGCAAATCTAAAGGATCCCACTGTCTTCAGCTGTTACCTCAACTAAGCACCTTTGAGTCTGAATCCCCACTCTCTGACATTGCTTTCTGTAGGGGTGGAAGATAATAGCAAAGTAATGAGGTTGTTGAAACTCCTCTAATTTCTGAATTAATAATCCATGCTTTTAAGAAAAGTGGCTTCAGGATACCAATTGCCACAAGTGATCAATAGCTTGGTTCCATAAGCGTAATTTTTATTACATTAATTGAAGGTTCAGACTTCCGAAATGAGCAAAATGAGTAATATTATTACAACTCCTTATTAATACTCTGCTGTCAGAGCAGAGAAAATGGAAATCGCTGATCCAGAATGTCAGAGGGCAACTAGACAATTGTGTCACCCTTAACAATTACACTCTTCCATCTCATTCAGGCATACTGAAAAAATTCCCCCACACTTAATTCTTTTCTTAAAATCTAGTATCTTTGTAAAAGTAAACATGATTTGGGAGAGAATTTGGATCGGGAGTTACAGTCTTTAGTATTTTTGTGGTGTGTGACAACTTCTAAGGCAAGACACTGTTTGAAATAGTCTTTGAAGGAGAGGATTTTCATGGGTTTTTTTTTAATCAGTTCTAAATCTACTGGTTGGGGTTTTTTTACATAAAAGTGAAAGCATTTAAGATCACACAGCTTGAGAGTAGGAAGTAAAATCTGCATTAAGTCATCTGCATTTCATCAAGTCAAGTTTCAGAATCATTAATGAGCTTGTTCTGCCTCTGGAAACTGAAAGAGAACAGTGTGAACCACTAGCACAGATCTCAGCTGCACGTGAGGCAAGCAGCTAATTTCAGCAGTGGAGACTGTCACAGGCAGAGCTATAGCAACTGAAGAGCAGAACTCAGATGCCTTCCCAGTACTTTCTTCCACAGTTAAAACTCTACCAGCAAACAGTACATCTGCATGGCAATCGCAATGCTTTCTGAACATATACAAGCAGCTGCACTCATCCATTCTGTGTGTGCAAGCACTGCTGGTGCACGCACAATCACACTAATTGTCTGTTTAAGAAACATAGCAAATGCAGATTCTGTGATTAACATTTGGAAATGTAAATCCTACTAAGCAAGTTGGCTCTCCTGCTGGCTTTCTGTCACTTATCCTTGTGTTTTTCCACTTCCATTGCTGCTTCTTTCTACTTAGAAGCAGTAGTTGTACCTAACCCACAGGAGAGAGAGGCTCCCCCAGGCAACTTGGTTCCCATTCGTGCACCCAGAGCCAAAAGTATGAGATTAAAACATCAGACCTGGGTAGTTATTATATCTCAGCATGTCCTGGCTTGCTTGGAAATAAAATGGGAAAGGCTGGGCTAGGAAGGAGTTGTGCTGTGCTTCAGTCTGTCCCGTAGCTGGAATAAAAAGGGAGGTATCACACTGGTGTGTACCAGGGAGCATCTCTACCCTGCAGGACACCTTCTGCCCAGGCTCCTGCTATTTCTCCTTGTCTGGATCCTGAAAAACACATCTCCACCCTCAACAGGTTCATCTTTCTTTTAGAAGTGTGGTTTTAATTCTAAATTTCCTTTACTTGCAGAGTGTCTTTGATGTTTTTAATGTCTCCTTGTAACACTTTAACAGTTACTTGAATAATGGAACAAAACCAATTCCAGATACAAAAATACCACGAATACAAGACTATTCTTGAGTTTGTGGCTGGAGCAGAGTTCAATAATCAAAGCAACAGTGGATTCCACCCTTTGAAGGATTGTTTTCAGACACAGAAAATGACTCAACATGAGGAAGACTAGCCAACTGCTGTGTAGGAGTATTACCCAACACCCAGTTTATTGAGGAAGGTAGGCAAGAACAGTACTAATTCAACATGTCACAAATACTCTAGCCATCCAAAAAAAAAAAAAAAAGAAAAAAGAAAAAGTGCCACTGCTACAAGGTAGCATGGAGAGACCACCAGATTTCATCAGCCAATTCCCTTCTATTTTGCATAAATAATTAAAATTCACTGGCATGCTAAGTCTCAGCTAACAAAGCCTTTCTATAGCATGCATTCTCCCAACCTCCAGGCTGCTGTCTTCCTCCTGCTCCCTTTGTTCCAGGCTCAAGGAATATTTCAAGCAACAGAAACAGACAGCAGTGACCAAGGCAGAGTGTTTTGCACCTCTTACCAAGAGATGGTAGACCTGGTTCAGTCTCCTGCCCCAAATTAAGCTACCAGTGTATTTGAACTTGAATCTTCCACTTCTTCATTGAGCAGCCTAACTAACAAAACACAGCATGTTCCGTTCTACATGTCCCCAAAGCATTCATACAACTACCCAAAGAATCCCCATATCTGTCAGTCGGCTGCCAATCTCTTCCAGACCAACACAGTAACACTTACAAGGGACTTTAATGGGGATTTTTGCATTTGATTGGGAAATATGGATTCAAACATTTCTAAACTGTTACAAAAATAAAAGTCAGACGTGCACTAAAGTATTGTCATCTGTCTCATACAAGAAATGCATAGCAGTACCAAGACAAGCAATGCACAGCTTGCAGGGAGCAGTTGTAGTGCAATAACAGGCAGGGTAACACAGGGGGAAGGATAAGCAAACAGAGCTTCTGGAAAAAGAGTGTGATGCAATCTCAGGAAGAACGTCTTCAGAAAAAAGTCACCAGTAAAGGTAAAAAGAGGCAGTGTTTGAGCAGAAAATTGTTGCTTGGACATTGCTGTCAAAGGAAACAAAGGTGAGAATGGCCATGTGACAGCAGCAGGGGGAAATTACTGATAGCATCTTATCAAAGGAGAGGGAAATGCCTACAAGAAGTAAGAGGAAGTTAGCTCCTGATTTTTTGAAAATTAGCTGTTTTGTTTAGCCACACAGCAATGCCATTGATCCTTTTCCACAAAAGTGCTTTTTCATGTATCCATAAAAGATTTCTCATATTTCAAAACTCAAACCCATCAGTATGAACAGTTTCTTAACACAGGCAAAGCCTAAAAACAAAGTGGCTTTTCCTGTGTCTGAATGTCTATATCTCACATTTTTCATTCTGTATGTGTTCTTGCTAGTACTTCCCAAGACAGAATTAAGATAAAACTAATTATTTTTTTTTAATTCTTGGAAGAAGGTTAAGATGTGTTCAAAGATAGACACACTTCTACTAGTACCAGCTGTGCTGTATCCCTTCTTTGAATACACATCTTTGAACAGAAATACGTAAAATATTTGGTAAGAACAGATATCATAGTATAATCATTATATATTTTAGGCCACAGGTTTGACCAAGACTAAAGTAATAACTAGATGTTGTAGACTGTAAAACACAAGGAAAAAAAGGTAAGACATTTATTGTGAATGGATGTTTCCAGGAGCGAATTACAGGTGAAACAGGGATCTAAATATTACAGTAGATTGCTGGCAACAAATGAAAAATTATATAGGTCAAATGTGAAAGAGCAACATTGGTCAAATGCACACTACAACATATTCCTATACAAATACTCTTCTCAGAGTCAGATAACATTGCAACATTAAAGCTTATTTTTAAGTTGTCATCATTTTTCTTTAATTCAGATATCATAGGGCAAACACATACAGAAAATCAACACAAATATAGTAAAAAAATAAAGACCAAAAAGCAAGTGTAACTGAGGTTTGGTACTCACCTCCTTCTCCTGACCCAGAGCCATTATCTGAAAAAGAAACAGGGAGAGAAAACAAAGAAAGCAAATGAAAATATTGTTCCAGGAGCAGCTGTTCAGGAACTTATCACCATAAAACCTTACACAGGTGTTATGTTTCATGAGCCAGGTGTAAAAACAGGCATCCCACATAAAGTCTAGCAGCCCTTAGTACAGTTTTTCCATGCTTACTGTGCCCTGCTCTCTCTCTTCCCTACTAAGATATTTTTTACTCAAGCAATAGCATCATTCAGTCCTAAAAACTAAATTGCTTTCTTAGCCTTTTTCCAACTGTTAAGAGATTAAAACGTGTTAAACCAAAACAGATGAAGTGTACAGAGTCTGATTTTTGGAATTTTTATTTTTTTTTTTTTACCTTCTGGCTCTGGGAGTGCTACGTGAAGGAGTAATATATAAATGACCTGACTGTAGAAGTACCTCCAGAAGACAATTAGTCCTCAAAGTAAAGCTGGTTTAAGTCATCTAACTACAAAATAGCTCCTCTCAGCTGAGTCAATCACTTCATATAAGGATGCTCTAATGGCATAATAATTTCATTGACATTAGACTGACTGGATTAGCATCTGATGAGTAACAGCTTGTGGCTGCATCCCCTTTGCATTAGCAGTTCAACTGTCAGCAGGACTTGAGCTTCCACACCACTCCAGACCAACTATCTCCATTTAAGAGCACTAAGGAGCTGGCTAGAGATTTTGTACAGGGATGTGCATCCCATGGGGCAGTGCTCTGCAAAGTGTCTTCAGCTAGCTGAGCAATAAAGACAAGCCCTTAAACACACATCAGAGTCACAACCGCCCCTTGGTCTTTCCACCAAAGCAGGTGGAGAGGAGAGTATGGGATAGCTACTGTCAATGAATTGCTCCCCATCCCCATTAGTTCAGCTTCTCTGGAAGATGAGGAGAGGAGCAGAGCACACACTCTACTCATCCCACACCTCTCCTTTCATGCCTGCTTTGTTGATGGAAAAGGTAGCTGAATTCATTTCCACAAATCTGAAAAAAGAAGGAGATCAGACAGAGAGAGGAGCAGGGTTCTTACTTCCACGCATGAGCTCATTGTTCACACCAGAGGAAAAACCAAACCCTCTGTTTGCTCAGTTCCCTCCCCCTCTTTTTCTTTAAGCAGTTATATTTCTAAGAATAATTCCCTCTAGTGCATGGATGAAAGCATGAAATTCCACATTACTGGGTCACTTCACACATTAAAAATAATCTCCTGTCACATGGGGTATCAGGAACAAAGAGGGTGGGGGATGGGGGGATTGCCTCCACCTAAATTTAACTTTCTTTCCTCCTATATCATTATTCCATGTCTAATAGAGTGAGCTTATTACCTTACAGAAATACATGCAAAAACAGAAGGGCTCTTGTTCCATTGATAGTGACCCACTTTACTGACAAAACAGACAATCCCATATAAAATGTCACTGTTCAGTCACTGAGAAATATGCCTTATTACACAGTATTATTTCATTAGTAATTAGTGCCATTTATGTATGTAAGGTAAGTATATGGCCTTATTTGCAGCTGTGAAATTGTATCATAAGCTGTTCTGGGGAGAGAAGGCTGACAGACTTGTACAAACATAAGCAAGTTCAACATGTAATTCATATAAAAAACAGACTAAAATGTTTCAAAGAAATTTGTCCTATGTTTTTATTTCAAACTCTGACTCTCCAGCTGCTTTCCACAGCACATTCAGCTGGAAGGACAGAAATGCTGATCAGCTCGTTATACCACGAGGTACATATGCAGTGTGGCAGGGCAGGTATCATCATATAGAGAGTATGAGCTGTAGTGAGAGCCACGTAAATGATAGAGGTGATGCTCAGACCACCCGTCTTTACAGATCATTGAGCTGATCTACATGAAGTCCACAGGCTCTCCTACTTGGCAGGGCATCGTAGTAATTGGATAGATCTGTTCCCACTTCTCTGGATTTTCAGATCTCAAGAAACCTTAAAATAAACAGTGCCATCCTCTATGATGCTTTGCATCATTTTCAACTTTTCACTGAGAGCTCGAACCTCCCCTCTGCGCCTGGGAGCTGTGCTAGGACTCTTATCTCCAGGGTAACTGTGCTAAACTAAGCCAGTGTTGCCTGCTTTTTTTCCTGAGTCTTGGCTTGGCGAGATTTCCTAAGCAGCTGCTCCTTAAAAAAGTAGCCTTTTTTTTCTTGCAAACCTACTTGGACAAGCAGCCCTGCTCTTTCCAGGCTCTTAACCAATTCAGGATTTCCAAAAGCGGTCTCCATGCACCAAGACCTGGTAAGAAAGGTGCTCAAACAAGTGAGGAAGCTGGACATAAACAGCATTCTAATTACTGGCCTGAGGCTGGAGGGAAAGTGACTGACTTCTCCCTATACTTAAGCCAGTTTTCCCAAATAGGCTTGTAAAAATATGCTTATACACAAAGGTACAGGCTTCTGCTGTGAGCTGCTTTTATCCATGAAGAAGTTTCTGGATAAAAAACATAAAGAAGTATTTGGACCAGACAACATCTGAATGCTGTAAGCAGCAAGCAACAATTAGAACCTCTTCTTTTTCTGTTCTCTCTGAACAAGAGCCACCTCCGTACCACGTTCCTGCTTTGGTGCAGAGGCAGAAGGCACTCTCTCCAAATCCAAAAGAGCCTGCAGCTTCTCTCATTTAAGAGACAGCTTTTAACTCAAACTTGCACAAAAATGGAACACATCTCTTCCCCCACTTAGGGCAACAGCTCCAAACTGCTAAGTACAAACAGGAGGACAAACAGTCCAGTGATAAGTTTTAAGCAAGCAGACCCTTCCCCTTGACTTACATTGAGCAGGTGATCCAGTGTGCACCCCCAGAGCAAACCTATCAGATCCTGCTCACAGAGAGACAGGCAAAGAAGTGCCAGAGTGCTGAACCTTTTTCAGATCTACGTAAGAAACAAGCTGGCAGCTAATCAGCAACAGGCAGAACAGAACACCTCTTGGCACATCGGAGGTAAAACTGTATATACCATTCTCCAGGAAACAAAGCAAAAAAAACCCACGTATTTGCAGAACATAGGTATTGCAAGGCTTGGCTGACAGCTGAGAAGGGATTTCCAGCATCTGAACTTTGACTCCCAAGAGTTATTACACTCTTCATACACAGGACTTGGATTTTCCCCTAAAGCTTTCAGGTTACAGCTGGAGTGATTTTAGTACAGGACATGCCACTTCTTTGCGTTAATCAGAAACCGGTCTTCCCACATCAGCACTCCAGAAACTTCACCAAATAAGTCTTGGATAACACTGACACTTTTATTCAGTTATCTTCAGTTAGTCACCATATGAAACAGACCCAGAAGACAGCTGACATCTCAAGTCATAATTTCCTGTTAGCTAACTGTATTCTGCCCGACTTCCCAGTTAACAGAGCTAACAAAGAAGCCCTCTCCTTAGTGGCACAGGACAAGCTTTCTGCAGTTTAACCACAGGTACACAAGAGTGCCTCTATCTAGCGACTGGATAAAATTATCAAGAACTTTTTACCAAAAAAGACCATCCTGATCTACAGTTGGCAGTAAACATAGCAATGACTACTAACTTTTGCATCACTCGGTGAGAACTTATAACCTTCACTCTTTCCTCGGCACCGTGCAATTCTCCACCAGCTCCCGCAGCAGCGGCACAGACCCTAAAATCTGCAGACAGTAGTACAATGGCCAGAGTTTTGGAAGAGACCCCAAATCATCACAGCCCACTTCAAGCCACCAGCCAGAGAAAAGACCAAAGCAAGCTCCAACTTCTTCCCACTGTTGGCACCAGAGCAAAGCTCACACCACTGCGCAAAAAAAAAAGGCAGTTTTTTAAGGAGCATACCAGCTCCACCACCCCACACTCCCAGCAACAACAGCTCAGTCCTCCTCCTGCTGGGTTTATATCCCCACTCTTCAGGAGCAGGGCCGCCTGCTAGTAATTACCATTGATTTTGATATGCCAGCAGGAGCTTTTGGGGAGGAACGCTGACAGGCCTAATTGCCAGCAGCTGCAAGGCCTGTGACTGCTGAAGATAGGCTTTTAACCTCTGCCTTGCCAGGCTGTGTGTAGGCAATATTCATTTGCCTTTACATCTTCAGGGAAAAGGCATTTGCCATCCTACCATCCTATTCTAGCTATTTCTAACTTAATTACACCATGCAAAAAAAACCCCAAACCCAAATCCCCAAAGTACAGGATATTAACTCCTGGCATGTGTTGACAAGGTATGTCTGGGTATGTCTTGTTCTCTACTTGCAAAATATTTCCTGATGACAGAAAGGCAATGCTTGGCTATTGCAAACCCCTCCTGCAGGCTGGACAGGAAAACACCTGCATTGCACTGAATCTGGAGGTAAGGTTCTTGGTCAGCTCTCAGAATGAATTTATATTTTTATAGCAGATTTTCAAGTTTGTTATGGCTCTCTTGCAAGAGCATAAAGAGTTACTTTCACACTCTCTTAATCTAGATGTGAGTTGCCTAGAATGTCTGCCTTAACTCCAGCAGAAAGATTAAACCAAGCATATTATATTTATTTTCAGGACAATGTATGCATCTAATTATGCTTCACTGTATGTCTCCCACAAAATAAACATTTACTGTAAAAAATTGTGCACTCAAATTCAGGGTAAGAGTTTGATTGCTTCAGACTGAAGAATGCTGAATTAAAGCTACTCTTCAGAGAATCATTCCTTAAATCTATAGTGATTGTTTCTAGTTCTGTAAATAGCCTTTTTTAACTTTAGAAATTCCAATTAAAAAAAGCAATGAACTGTGCCTTCCAAATAAATACAGTACACTGAGACTCTATAAGTACGATATTATATAATTGTGTGGTTACATTTTCATGTGCAAATAATATAAATGTGACAGCCATCAAAATCGTGGCTTTGTGTATGGGAAGACACATTCTTAGAAATTAATTGTAAAGGTCTAGCTCTTATTTTCTAAATTAATTTATTTTATTTAAACTACTAAAAGACAAGAAATTCATCAACAAAAGGAAACAGAAGGAATCAAGGAACTTGGTGACACTCCGAGCACCCTGACCACCTGATTTTTTAAATCTGTTTAGCAAGCCAGCTCAGGATTACCACTGGTAGAGGATGGTATAACATGAATTAATTTCAGTGTAATGTCATCATTTAGGAACTGATCAAGGTATCAGGTCAGCAGCAAGACCACTGATACTGTGAGCTTGGCAGGAGCCCTGATGCAGGTATTGCCACCTCGCCATGCCCTGCTGGATGGTACTGTCTCTGCACTTGATTGTAGGGTGAACTGCAAACAGGGAAAACTGGTAAGAATGAGAAACACAAAACAAAAGGAAAAGGCTTGGACAATGCTCTGAACTTGTTCATAACATAATCCCATAGAGCACAGAGAACTGGAAGATGGGAATTACTACCAGCAAGGACTTTGCTTTGCAGCTGTGCTCATCTCCATCCAGTCACAGACAGCGTGATTCTTTCTTTTATGAATACAAAAGGCTAGGTTAGGTGTAGATAAAAACTGTGTACAGTTTGATTTGATCCATTGTATCTCAAAGGTGTATTAAGGCAAAGAGAACACTAAAGCTGCATTTCACTCATTTACTTGGTTTCTCTGTACTTTGCAGCATGCAGCTACACGTGTTGGCTGACACCCACAGACCCTCCTCATCCTCAACCTGTATCAGGGGTAATTAGGCATACGAACACCTCTGTAAACTCAGTATTTTTTTAAAAAAACAACCCAATGTTCCTTCATGGCTTTGACAATGTTAAGACCTGTATATGCAGTCCTGAAAACTTCAGCCATACATTCTCGTCTTTCTCTAAAATACCATTTTTAATGTCATTACATGCATTTGTTCATTCTTAAAGCACTTATGATTGACTCTTTAACATTGCTAATTTTACGATCTTGCAAGTTTGACAGCACTCGGACAAAAGAAATTATGGTGTTAAATCACCCATGACTGAAAAAATTTAATCAAAATGTTACCTGCCAAAAAATAGGTCTGATTAAATTACTCAGTATAGTCTGTTTCAGTGCAGCAGCTTCAGAAAGTATCAAACCTTAGCAAACAGGAAGTATTTAACTCTTGTAAGAGATTCAGAATTCTGACGCACTTTAAATATTAAATAGTTGTTACATCACTATGGGGAAATTTTACCCTATTGTCTCTGGTGCACCCCACTGGGATGAAGGTTTTCTTCAAAGAACAGAAACTCTGATAGGTTAAGAGTGAATCTATGCTTAGCTCCCAGTGACATCCCAGAGCAAAGCACTTTCATAGGAAATTTGGAAGCACTCAGTTAAAATGAATGAGGGTCTGTAAAAGATTTTTAATTTGGGTATTTGATTTTCAACATGTATGTGTTACACATCAAGAGTACAAATATATTGATTTCTTGATGATCAGGGCATGGATAGGTTCCAGAGACTGGCTTTTGTCATTCAATATTCTCGCATTATCCAGAGCACATCAGACACTCAGGCAGCAGCAGTTACTGTTCTGGTAGAGCCCTGCCAAAGCACTTTAAACTGTGCCAGTGTAAATGCAGTACACAGCTTGAATTGCATCCTCAGTTTCAGAAATGTGTTTTCAGTACTTTCTGGACAATTGTGTCTCAGCATGTCTTGATCTGTTACACAAAGTGCTAAAAATGATGCTGTAATTCCTAGGTTGTATGTATGACTAACTGAGTAACACAGTAATTAGCTGTCAGCAACCTGAGGCTGAGAAGAATCAATTTTTTGTTTCAAAATGTCTTTTTCTTAGTAGGGTAGAATGTTCCCAAAACATTATCCTTGAATCTTGTATTAGGGATGGAAAGAAACTTCTTGGGTTTTGTTACAAGAAAATGCGAGTGCTCCAAAACAATTTTTTCCCTATTTCTGAAGTGTCTGGAAATAATTTACAGGTGGGAGATTGAGAAAGAAGATGATTCAGTCATCTGCTCGAGGTATGTGGGAATTATGCAGCTCAGCTGGACACAAAAAGCAGGTTTCCTCCAGTTCTAGGACCAAGATCATAGATCTTTTTGGACCTTGGTAAGCAATCCCAAACCTCAGTATAAGTCTGTGCCACAGTCAAAGGCATTAGAGCAGCTCATGTGAAATGCAGCCATGCTGCCTTTAAATGAGGTAGCTCTGGGACTGACAGCAGCAACAGCAAGGAATTTGGCCTAGGTATGCTACCTAAGTATTTACCCTAATTTCCAGATAGCACATTCACAGAGCTCTGGGCTGCAGCCTTTAAACTGTCATTGATGACTGGACTAGACAACACAAAACTAGCTAGGAGAGAGCATCTGATCTGTATTCATGCTTTGGGCTGCTCTACAGATGTAACCTTGCTTAAATTAATCCAAGTATAATAGCTATTCTGTACCAAAAGATGAGAGATGTCCCACAACTTAAAATTTTTGTGTGTTATTACCAAAGAATGCAGAAGTTCATGCTACGGTGTCATTGAATTGAATTCTGAAAAAGCCAGCCACGTGTCTGGTCTCACCATCTCTGTATCCCTTCAGAGGTCCAGAAGACATCTGGTGGCTAAAGTTTTTGTGTCCAAGAGCGTGTTGCAATAGTCAAGACAGTGAAAATCTGTGCCGTGTGGTTTAAGCATGTGGAAAATCTCTGTTTAAAGTGTGTGGAAAGACCAAAACAGGAAGACCATTAGAAATGTAAGGTACAATGATTTGGTGAGAGTTATGCATACCTTCAGTGTAATAACCCACAGTGCAACCAGTCAAAGATGATGCCTTGGATACAAGCAGAGTGGCAGTCAGGATGATCAGTATCACACTAATTCTGTATATCCAAAATGAGTCCTAAAGAAATTACTAATTTGCAGTCTGCTCCAAATTTGTTGTAAGACTTTTGATGACTATTAAGGCTTCTCTATACATAAAACAGAAGCATTCACAAACTGTTTTCTCCGATAAGGTATCCCTGTAACATTTTAAAAGTCCATTTATTAACCTGTTAGCATATCAGAAGATAGATCAGATTTCTTCTCTGTAACTATATTCCATTGCTAAAGAAGACTTGTAGTTTCTGCATTATATCATTCTAGGAAAAGCATGAATATTAAAATCTCTGGAATTAAGGGCAAAACTAAAGAGCTCACCATATAACATCATTAATTACTGACGCAAAGTGATGTTTTACATACCAGAATAACAAGGTCCTCTTGATACCACTGTTATCTCTTTCTGATGCTTGCAAGCAGCTCTCTTGAGGAAGCATTCATTTTGGTAAGTATCTCCATTTGATCCGCAAACAGGAATATAGTCTGTCTGACACTGAAAAAGAAATTATGAAGCAATTCAGTCATGCAAAATCATGTGATTAATCTCAACAGCATATTAATATAGTTGTGTAAATATGTGTTACTAGCAGTGACTTATAACCCTGTTCACTAAAGGAAGATTTAAAATATATTAGTTTCTCAATATCACTCTACAGACTCCTTTGAGATCATTGAAATAACTGTCCAACTCTGTATGGGTTGAACATAGGATTTCAGTAGGAAAGACTAGAAGAACAAAATAAGTATAGTGGGACGCAGTAATGACTAGAGGGAATATGACAAGCATCTAGAAGTATTTGAAGGATAAATACACTGAGAAAGGAGAAAACTTCAAGATAATACAAGAATGTATGACTAGGCACAGCAGGGTGAAACTGAGCAAAGGAAAATCTAAGGTGAACAGCCCTGAAGGGGAAATTTGCTAAATTTTTGATCACAGAGGGAACTTCCTGTGGAGGTGGAAAACAATCACCATCCCTGTTAAATTCATGAGCAACATGAATCTGTTTACTTGGTCAACAACTATAACAATGCTTGTGTATTACTATACTGAAAAATTTTGAGCTTAAAGTCAGTAGCATTGGTACTTTCAATAAAAAGGAAAGAAGAAAGAAAAATTAATCATTCGGAATGGCTTTGGCAGGAGCAGCCTGTATTCTGCTATTTGTGCTGGGTCCAGTCCTGTTTAACATCTTTATCAATGATCTTGACGAAGGCACCGGGTGCACCCTTAGCAAGTTTGCAGATGACACCAAGCTGGATGCAAGTGTGGATCTGCTTGAAGGAAGGGAGGCTCTGCAGAGAGATCTGGACAGGCTGGATTGATGGGCTGAGACCAACGGGATGAGGTTCAACAAGGCCAAGGGCAGAGTCCTCCATTTGGGTCACAACAACCCCAGGCAGCGTTACAGGCTTGGGGAAGAGTGGCTGGAGAGCTGCCTGGCAGAGAAGGACCTGCGGGTGCTGGTTGACAGCCGGCTGAACATGAGCCAGCAGTGTGCCCAGGTGGCCAAGAGGGCATCTTGACCTGTATCAGACACAGCGTGGCCAGCAGGAGCAGGGAGGTGATTGTGCCCCTGTGCTCAGCACTCGTGAGGCCGCACCTCGAGTGCTGGGTTCAGTTTTGGGCCCCTCACTACAGGAAGGACATTGAGGGGCTGGAACGCGACCAGAGAAGGGCAATGAGGCTGGTGAGGGGCTGGAGAATAAGCCCTGTGAAGAGAGACTGACGGAGTTGAGGTTGTTTATTTTGGAGAAGAGTAGGCTGAGAGGAGACCTCATCACTGCGTATAACTGCCTGAAAGGAAGTTGTGATGGGGTGGGTGCTGATCTCTTCTCACAAGTGACAAGCGATAGCATGAGAGGAAATGGCTGCAAGTTGTGCCAGGGGAGGTTTAGACTGGACACTAGGAAGAATTTCTTTACTGAATGAATGGTGAGGGATTGGAACAGGCTGCCCAGGGAGATGGTGGAGTCACCATCCCTGGAGGTGTTTAAAAAACAGGTGGATGAGTTTCTTAGGGACATGGTTTGGTAAGGAGAGAGGTACAGTTGGACTCAGTGATCTCAGAGGTCTCTTCCAACCTAGTGATTCTATAATTTTATGATTCTATGATTTTCTTACATTCTAAGCAAGATGGATTATATACTCCTTGTCCATGTAAAGTGTATTAAAACGCTACGAAACATACCGAGACCACCAATCCACACAACACCTGCGAGGGCTGCACTGCTCCCTCCTGAACTGGAGATACAAATAAACCCCACTCACTGCACGGAAAAGGAGACATTGCCCTGCTTGGGACTGCAACGATAACAGTAATTCCAGACACCTTTTGCATCTTTACAACACTGAGACAAAAATACCCAAACAACAGCAAGAAAAAATTAAGAAAGACACAGACCAGCCATCGAATTTCTTAACCATATAAAGGGTATGTATAGTTCAACCAGTGATAGTTCACACTGAAATAGCAACATTAGTTAAGCTAAACTGCTCTCAAAGGACAAGAGTTTCTTCTCTGAATTTCAAGTGACAGTCTTAGCCACAACACTTTCTTTGTGCTTTGGCATACACAAACCTCAAAACACTCAATTTTTAAAACATAATTTTGAAGGGAATTATCCTTCTTTCCTTGTCATCCTGCCATAGATCATCAACTAAGAATGAACTAAACGTGCACAGACAGAAATAAATCATGCTGCCAGCTCTGAAAATTATTTCTAACACTTTTGTAACACTTTCCCACAGTGAGTAGCTCAGACATTCAACCACAACCATCAGTCCTGTCATATCTCACACTGTACAGTCACTTCTAGGGAATAATTAAACAGGCGACTCTTGGAGGGAACAATACTTTTCAATAGATAATTCCCCATTCAATCTTAAAGTTGCTGTTTGATGTTTTAAAGTCGCTGGTTTCTGTCCTGAGGGTAGAAATCGTGCAAAGTGATTCCCTTCTTACAGTTCGGTAAGACTTTAGCAATTTTGTACAGTGCAGCCAAAAGTTCTCATGCAACTGTCCTTTAGGAGTAGAGTTGGTTTTTGGTGAGGAAGTCCTCTAATAGCTTAAATGACCAAAAGGCAAAGCATCTCTCCATGGATGCATCCGCTCTGCAGAGCATCATGTGGGAAAACCCATCAGGCTCTGTTCAGTGCTGCGTGATTATTGTGGGGTGCCCAGCATCTGAAGGGATGTGAGGTTTACTCGCTATCTATATTCCTTTTCCTATTCTGTCTTATTAAAGCCATTACTTATTAAATCATTTGCTGTCAAGCCCTTCTTATGGAGATTGAAGAGCCCCAGGCCATCTCACTCTCCCCTCCTTTCCGCAGTCTATAACACACTCACCAGATGTCGACCAGTTTTCAATTCTGGTTTTGTAAAACATCATCCAAATTACAGCAAAAAAGCTTTCCAAAATTTTGGTTATCTCCTGCCTCCATTATAATAAAAAGGAAGTTATCCTTTTTCCTGACTAGGCCTGCAGAAAGTGAGGATATCATTAAGGTCACTGCAAGCAGAGCACAACTGAATCCTTCAGCACTTCTCCTATGATCTAATTTGTAAATTTGATTCTGGGGAATCAAACTTTGGCATCTTTATGTTAGGTGACTTGGCAACACAGAGACAGCCTACAAGGTGTTCGGAGAGCCCACAGAGCTCTTGCTGCCATGACATTATAGCTGTCTAAGTGACAACTCTGAAATTTGGCAGGCAGTCATCTCCAAAGGGGATCCTAGGAGAAAAAACTACAACTCGTTAATATTTAAAGTTTTAGAAACCACGCAGTTAAGAAACACTGACAGATCAGGAGTGGTGGCAGATAAGGATGAGGAGGAAGGAATAGTGATGCCTGGAAGGGAACTGAAATCTCTATGCATTTTCCTGAACTTCAGGGACAGTTTGTGCCAGCTTTGGCTGTGGTAAGGGTGGTTGTGAACAGCCCTCTGTGGTGGTGCTAGTTGCAGCTGAATAAATAAGGTTGAGAGTTACAGGAAGAATTCTACCCGATTGTCTGAAAAACACAATCCCTTCTCCTCATCCTTAGACTTCTTTCCTTAGAGCATAGGATTAATTTTTCAAGAAGCACAGGTAAAATTAGTCTAAAAATAATATTGGTTTTAAAAATGCGTTCTTTAAGAGAAAATATCAGTTTATCACATGGGCCAATTTCTTTTTTAGTTCTCATGACCTGAATATTAGGAAGTTGTAAAATGTACTACCTATGGAAAATAAATGAAACCTTTGTTTAGCCTAGGGTGGAATTTCTTCTCCTTTTTTCAATCATTACTGACATTTGATTTTATTTTTCATAAATAACAGTTACAGCTAGAGTGAAGGCTGGTGAATAAACATATACTCCTAGGAATTTTTTCCTCTGTTTAAAAGGCAGTCAGATCCCATTGTTCTTATGGTACATAAGCTGCAGGATGCCCTCCTGAACGACACTACATCAAAAGCCGGCCTTGAAACGCTGGAATCCCAAACCAGTATAAGATCACACACACACTGTTGCCATTATGGTTCTCCTTGATTTATTATTTATTGGAAACAGAACACAAGATTATTTTTAAAACACTGAAGGATAGTCCATTCCGCGACTGGTTGGTAACACTGCCACCTCTTGCAGTTTTACCGGGAGTCTCATAGTATTCGATACGTTTGTCCTGGCTATAAATTTTAAAAAGAAAGAACTTCAGTATTCTCTTTTATCTAAAACGTGAGGGGTGGGAGGGAAGGAAGTTACAAAAAACTATAAACTAAAGGCTTGGAAACCAATGAAGCACATTGAACTTGCTATTTACTACCTTTTTAAAGTTCAGAGGTTTTTCAAATCAAAATTCCACACTTTTTTTTTTTTTTTTTGTCCTGAGTGGAACTAATTCACTATTTTAATTCATAAATTGTTAATTCATAACTCTGTTATTATCTGATTTTCAAAATGCCTTAAGATATTCCAGGGTCTAGTCTAACACATTTGGTCACCCATAGAGCAGCAAAGGATCCTCCCAATACTGGGTGATATTAGAGTAAATAATCCATAATAAGTACACTTTTAAACTATAAAGCTTCCTCTGGTGTGTGTTACAATGCTTGAACACCCTGCTCCAGGTCACCTCCCCTTCCCTTCCAGTCTTGGGTCTCACAGCAGGATGCAGCAAGGTAGGGTAACAGAAAGCAGGTGTCACCTGGTTCTCCCCACCTCTATTTGTGCTGGTCACAGGTGCCATTAAAAAAAGAAACCTATGGTTAGACTATATAAGCCTGTTGATGAGCAAACTATTTAAAGCAGTGATTCTATAAACGCTTCAATACACCTGAAAGATTGGTCAGAAATGGCAAACAAAAAGATGAGCAGCCCTTACCTGGAACTGACACGTACATTTCAAGCCATCGCTCTCTTCCTTGCACACTCCATATTTACACGACGATTCATCACACACTCTTACGTCGGATTCCCTTACATTTAACTCTGTGAAAAAAAAACAGAAAAAGACACAGAAAAAAAAAATCATAAGTTGAGTAATTGTGGAGACCGTCTTTGTCCTCAAACCCACTGGGCCCTCTGGCGTCTTACCCCCATATGGAAATTAAAAGGAGAAAATCCAGAGCTGTTCCCCAGACTGCCTTGTGCTGGCCCTGCCTTGCTCCCCAGAGGTAGGTGCTGCTTCCCAGAGGCAGTTTTGCTTGGTTGGCACAGTGGCTGTGGCTAAACACTGCTTCACCACACGAACAGATACAGAGCAGGTGTGTGTTTACAGTGCTCAAATTCCCTTCCATGTCCTCCCTGCCAGAGATGCCCCTAGTTACGAAGACTCCCTCTGTACAGCTACTTCTAGCAGGAGTCAGGACATTTACATGAGCCATAGCCCATGTTTCTCACCCGCTACGTCTTTTTGCCTTACGCACCACACAGGCCCTACAGAAGAAAAGCTAAAACATTCTCTGCCTGGTTTTCAAGTCTCTGGCTTGCCCACACCCTTAACCTTCAGACTAAAAATAAACCGAACTGTGTTTAAACTATTATAATTTGCTCACACTGTAGGAGCCAGAGTAATGAACCGGAGCCCTCTGTTGTAGCTGCTGCATAAAAATATGGAGCACAAACACTTCTCCTGCCTCAGTACGCATGCAGTAGAGGTATAGCCAGCAAAAGGGAAACCAAGGGGCCGTACACATCAACTGCACAGGCACCAGCTCCAACACAAAGGCTAATTAAATGGCTTCAAGTTTTTGAAATAAGTATTTGATTTGAACTATATATAGGAGAGAGAGCAAAAGAAGGCACCAGTGGGATAATAGAAGTGGTCAATGTTAGCCTATATGTGACCTCGCCAGGCTGTGTGGGAACAGTGCTGTTACTATTGATTGCAATGGAAGGAATACCAAGGGCTCTGGAAAAATCCCCTGCCACTGTTTAAGGCTGCACTTCTATCAGAGGATATTGTTCACAGCTGTCTCTGCTTCAATTCGAGTCAGAAACATCCAGGATTGTATAGTAATATGACCCATTAAGAAATCCATTGACAGCAATGTGATTTAAAATAATGTCTGTGACTTTTAATAAGTGAGCACTATCCAGATAACTGGCTTAAAGAAAGCACTGAATACCAGCCACTCACAAACGGGGAAAGGTAGGTCAAAAGCAGAAGAAAATAATGCTTGCTGCCATTTGTAGTCTTAAACAGGCAGTCACCCTCCTGCTGCAAGCAGTGTCAGCACTTCAATATAACAGCAACAGACACCCTGCAAACCTGCTCCTGTGGGTTTACGAAACATCATACACCCAACACATATAGATTATATAAATAAATATAGAATTATACAATAATTTGTGTAATGAATTATGATTTGTGCCATATATGTCTATATTTAACATTGGATAATTATGCATTTTTTCATAATACTAATACTACAGGACTATAAGCCAACAGAAGGTCGAGTTATGATTAACATATTTTGTTAACTGAGTCAAAAAAAAGAGAAAACATTGATTTTTTTTTTCACTACACGTTCATCATTCCCAAAGGCATAAATGAGGAGGGCAATGTGTGTAATACTGGGCAGTTAGGTATTCTGAATGCCATCACAACCCTGGGCACGTGTTCTCTAATGTTATTCTTAATGTCGCCATTTATCAAGTGCGACTGCTGCGTTGTAGGGACCGAGTTAATGTGACAGAACATCGCAGCTTTTCAATTTAGTGTGTTCATAACTCGCTCCTGAAGAAAATGTGCCGTTCTTTCTCCTCATGAAGATCTGTTCCACAAAGATGAACAAACTATCAAGATTAATTAAGGGGAAATGATTGTCCTATCTGAAAGACGGATCCATCTTTAGGTGATATTGCATTTCAGAAAATGCAATTTATGACAGCAAGTAGTAACCAGACAAACTGCAGCATGAACAGCTTTCAAAAGCCTGTTTTCATTAGCTCGGGAAACTAAAGAGATGTGGGTCCCCACTTCTCAGCTCTCACTGAGCTCTCTGAACTTGATGATTTGCAACATCCTACCCAGTACTCCCAATCAGAAGAAACCCTTTGGCAGCTGCAACTCGTGCTTGAAATCCTCAGGGTCCAACTGCCCAAGCGGTGTAGCGCAGACTTTCCCCCATCTAAGTGTCCCAGTGTGAAGAGGCAAACAGCCATCCAGGAAGGAGCCCCTTCACCACAGCAGGAGCAAGGGATTCCACTTTTCTGCATGGAAGGCAAGGATGCAGGGGAGGTCAGAAACAGTTCCTAGGTAACAGCCAGCATCAAGTTTGAAGCAGAGATGTACTTGTTCCTAACACAGCTATTACTCTGACTGCAAAGGCTGGTGAGAAAGGGAAAGATTTCAGAACGTAACTGTAACAGGAGACATGAAGATGGGGATGGTGAATCAGTTTCCATGAGCCCTCCTCACCTCAGGAAACTGAGGCTTGATTTTTCTTAAAAAATCCACAGCAGGAATTAAGATGACAGAAAGCACATTGTTTTAATGATTACTTAATTTTAGGAGTACATCGTCTTTCTTTCCATATGAACAATAAATATGGATTGTAAGTTCTTTTGCATGAGATGAATGCTGAGCAGGGAAGGTCATTCAGAGATCAGGAGCCAATGTGAATTTTCAAAACCATACAAAAGACAAGATACTCTGGTGACTGGCACCTGAACCTGACAGATGAACTTCATTCTATCACAGGATGTCGCCTAATCCTGGTTTCCATTCAGTGGCAAATTCCAGCAGCCACAAAATCAAGCTTCCAACATGCACACAATTCTATGTGAACAAATCACAAGTGCCAGGGAGCGTGGTGGCCATAATGACTCCCACATCTGCAGTGTTCAGTCCAAAAACGAACAGATGAGGATGGATGTTAGCGATGCGATGAGAAACAGTGGATGTCCCACATGTCTGAAATATGCTCTCTCTTCAGTGGAATCCCCACTGAGAGAGAATTAAAATGGAGTTTCTGCATTTATTTCCAGAAGAACAGAATCATTACCATCATATGTGAGAACAGGCCTATAAAAGGAGTATAACCACGTAGCAAATGGTTTAGGGTAATTTCTTACATGTTTCTTTAATGCCTATCACAACTTATTTCCTAGACTTTTAGCAGGTATAAATAAGAGAAAGCCTTGGTGTGATTCATTACGTCCACCGAGAAGATGGTAACTAGCAATTCATCAGCTCCCAGAAGAAAATATAATTAGTGCAATTAAATCAGGCTTCCGAATTTATGATAAAATTAATCTCCAAAGACCTGAAATGAAGTATTAAAAATGATTTGCTAGTATCTGTGCAGCCAATACACTTTCTGGCAGTGTGAGGGCTGACCAGCACAGAGCAGCCTGCAGGAATTTGGCTGCAAAGGCCTGTCTGCTGGGTATTTTTTCCCTCTTTCAAAATGAATTCACCTTCTGATAATTTGATACATCAATAAAAATGAGGAAAGCCTTCTCCATTTTGACTGCTTTCAAAGAATTTAAAGTACAGCTCGACAGAAGTATCAGGAGATTGGCTTTTTGCCTGTGACCTCAAAATGCATTGCTCTGAGGCGTGAACCTCTCATTATAAGGTAAATTATAGGTGTCAAAATGCTGAACCTGAAGACGAAATCAAATTTGTAGATTGAAGTACATCAAACGTTGCTTCTGTCTGGATACCTTGAGGATAAAATAAAATCTAAGATGGGCAAATCTAGTAACTTCGTAAGCAATTCGTTTTTTTCAAAACTTGTGCTTCTCCTGGGGTTGACAATAGTACGTAGTAATGAGGAATGGATTTAAAGAACCAAAAAATACCTTTCCCACGTGGAAGTAAGTGGGTGGGTTTAGTACTAGTGCTGTCAGCTTTGGACCCCCTGAATATTTCACTGTGTCTGGGAAAAACCCGCTCTACCTGCCTGCCTGCTTGTCTGTTCTCTGTTTCCTATGGGTAAGACATCAACCAGAGAAGCTGTTGGGACCCCTCTGTCCCATTTCCTCTTGATCTATGGGTTTACTACAAGATGGGGAGCAATTTGCACTATTCTCACTAAAGGGAAAAGACAAGGTAGTGTGAGGCACCTCACTACTGCTTTTCTATCCTACGAACAGTTTGTTAAGCCAAGGTTTAAATTAGGATGTACAACCTCTTATGGAGGTCATATATATACACACAGAGAGATCCAGGAAAGTTCATAAAAGGATCTGCTATTCCACAGGTTAAAGTAACCCCCAAAATCGTTACAAACACCAGAAGTGACTCTGGATTGGCTTTGGCAAATCATTGGCTTTTTTTGGGTTTGGTGAATTATTTTGGAATGACTGGAGAACTTAAGAGGGGTGGAAGGATGGGGTGAAAATCTTTCCTTTAAGAATTATAAAGCTGAACTGCTCACGTAACAAGTACAGGAATAACCTGTCTCTTACTCTTTAATAGAACTTCATCAGTCACACCCTTTGTTTCACAAGGATGATGATACCCAGGGAAAGGTCTGTGCCCCAGTTGTTCTTAAGAACAGCCTGCCCACTCAAATTATAAAGGTGAGTTTGAGTGACATCACAGGTGTATTATTATTTATTAAACTGCTGAAAAAAAAAGATTCTACAGGGAATATTTTGAATTCCCCTGGGACACCTCTGCTCCTCTGCAGTTGCAGGCTCAGAACAAACAGCACAACTCTCCTGCAGGTCCTACCCACTCCACGCAGACATATGAGCATCCCAGCTGGTACTAGGTTTAAGTCCTTTTAGATTACCATGGCCTAAAGTGGCTTTCATGCTGGCTCAGACACTTAGCTCACATGTATACATCAACACATAAACATTTACTTTTAGGTCTTTTAATCTACAAGCTTGACCCCATCCCATTGCTTTTTCAAAGTGCACCCAGTACTGCCACTGCTGCTATAAGTCATGCAAATGCTTATTGAGCTGTTACACGCAGGCTGTGGACAGGAGGTATAATTGTGGGAGTTCTCATGTGTGATCTGCTTATTCTGATGCTGGAATATGTATGTGAAGTGAGGCAGCGTAAGTTATTCCTCACTTGAGCCACTGGGTACACATCTCATGGATAAATACAAGTTATAGCCATGTACAACATAACTTGTTTCTACTTATTTTATTGCAGGTGATCAGCTCCCCACTGGTTCGTACTACACGTGCTGTACCAGTTTCCCTTCTTAATCAATATTTCTTTACAGCTCACCCACTACATTTTCTCTGTCCCCTTCAAAACATCAGAGCATAATCCAAGAATCAGCATGTCTCTGCTTTGCAAGTTGAAATATTAAGTTTAGGGGGGGAAAAAAATCTCTGAAGTAGGAGGTCCAATTGCATAACCACTGAAGAAGCAATGACCAAGCACGGAGAGAGGAGGAGCATGACACTACCCCAACAGTGAGATCAGCTAAGAATGGCCTTTTTGATGGAGACTGTGACTTCTTTTAAGATATTGAAACCACATGTTGCACTTGTATTTTGTACTGTAGAAATGTGAAACGGGGACACAGGTGTGGACAGACACACATCTCAGTTCTTTGCAGGAGATGGGAAGCAAAGCTTGTCTGCGTGGTGGAAACAGAAGGACATTTTTACCTTTTACCAGCCTCAGTATGCCACATCCACCAGCACTAACCTGACATCTCTTACCACAACTTCTGTGCTGTTTCTGTAGCAAGCAGCACAACTGAGTCGAATCTCACCTAACATATGCCAAATACTGAGGTGAATCGTTGCTCCACCTGCTTTGTGTCTGTGTGGTGAAGACGGTTTATTTTAAAACAAGCCTGTACTCACTGCTCAGACTTGTACATGTACATGTACACAAACACCTGCCACTAATGCCATATGAAGAAAACGCCTAGCATTTACTCTTGCATTTTCTTCTTACTTTCATAAAGTGTTTCACTGAAACACAGCTCATTCTAGCAAACAGTGCATGAGCAGCCACTGCTACCTGGTTGAAGTATTACTAAAACATGGTGCCTTCAGAACCACAACATTTTGAAAGAAATACGTATCATTGACAAAACCTGAAAATACCATTTATTTGGTAATTAATAAACAATCTCTACATCAGGTTATCCATATCTTTTTGCTGTCCTCAACAGTTCCAGCAGTCGTGGACCATGAAAATACTAAGTTTCATTGTAGAGTGTATGCCAGCTGAATCTCCTCAGAACTTCTTCTCAGAAATTGTCTAAGGTTATGGGTGTGAGAGAGCAACAAACTCCTGAAAATTAGTAATTACTTGTCCAAATAAATAATACTTGCTTGTGCCAAACATGTCAAAGCAAGACAGAATGGGTCACACCATTTCATTCATAGGAAAAAGTATATTTTTCAGAAAACAGAAAATAAGACAAACTCTACTGGGAAATTATTCAGGGATAAGGAGGGAGTGATTCAGGCACTGCACTTCCCCGTTGATCATATACCGTTGTCACTGACTTGAGGTGACATTTTAGCAAGAAACAAGTTATAAGAAATGAAGAAGGTGGAGAGTACAGAGAGTAGAAAGAGACGTATGAGGAAAAGAGTTGTTAAAACTAAGCAATCAGAGAAGAAAATGGGGAAAACGAAAATATGTAATATAGCACAATCTAAAAAACCTGTGATTTTAAATAAGTGAAATAGTTAAAACTCATTTAAATGCTTTTTCTGTGATATGGTAACGTTTTCTTTCACACTTGCATTAGAAGAAAACAATTCATTAGAATAGCCTAGAGATGCGATAAAAAAATAGTAACAAAATCATTAAAACAAATTTACCCCCAAAAAACAAAGACAACTGTAGTCTAATGGAATTAAGACACTCCCAGACATTTTTTTTAATTGGTCAATTAATGGATGCCTCAAGTAGCTTATGGCAAATCTGTTGTTTTCAAAACAATCTTAAGCAGTATTATAGGACTAGTAAAACTTGTTTTGTTCTGTCTTGATGCAATATTTAAGACTCAATTGTGCAGAAAAAGAAGCTGTATTTTGGCTCCTGAGAATACTATCTGAGTGAATAAAGCTTCAAATATTTCCCTAAAACTACTTCTACAAGACTGCATTAACATTTGATTGCTTAAGTGCCGTCCAATTTACCTAGGATGATTATATTTTTCCATTTCTCTTCACTATAGTTTCCTTTTAAAATAGAGAAAAACAGAATGCTTATGTGCTGCTACAGTAATTAGTATTCTTGCACACAATAGGAAACCACAGCAAATTTTAACAACTAGCACTCACGCAGCAAGGTAACAAGATTTCCTTTGAACCTGAGAATCCCCCACACTGCCATTATTCACAGTACCCATGTACTTCAGACTAACTCTATTCAGTGTGAAAAAAGGAAAGTGTCATAGTGATGAGTGTTCAGATGACAGTTCTATCAAAATATTGGATTCAGTCCACGGTGCATTTCTGTTTCCACAATCCAAAAAAAAAAAAGAAGTATTTGTAGAGAAAGTTGAGGCACTTTTTTTGTCCTATAAAAGATTTGACAATATTTCAGAAGCTACGTATAATCTGTAGGTGAGTACTTCAGCAAATGGTACAAATCGACTAGTTGTGCAACTGGTTGGAGACAGGGAAAGATGCAGTGAGCACTTGAAGTGGTTTCCTCCATATAAACACTTTTGTATCAAGGTTAAGTCTCACAGAATTCTGGCCTTCAGGGCATAGGCCTGGTGTGCTTTTCTGCTAGCAGCTATCCAGGACACTGTCTTCAAAACTTGCTTACAAAGCAGAACCTGTCTTACTACAACAACATTATTGCATGTGATTATGCAAGGCTGTTATAAAGAAGTTAGTATGTCACTGCTTATTTTTACATAAAATTAAAATAAAATATTAGAAAATAAATATGCTCATATAGCATATTTACAGCAAGATTGATTACAACACGTATTATTAATCTTTAGTTTCCAAGGAAACCAAGGCTGTGCAAGAGTAGTGACTCTCCAAATGCGTCTCTTGGTATCTTCCAATAAACTTTGCACTCACTGAGCAATTCCAGTCAAATTTGACAGTGGTAGAGGCCTGGGAGCTTCCTACACGTTCATGAAAAATCGGTGGCTGCTTGGAGAAGAGGGGTCCAAAGTTATGCTAACTGGAGGAGCTGAGGGAACATACACTGGGACAAGGCTCATGTGACAAAATCACAAGCACGTGCAATGCGTTTTCTTTCCACAAACACAATAAGTGACCACAATAAGTGGTCATTGACTGTTTTCTGCTCATGGTACTGTCCTGTATATTGTATATTAAGACCTGGAAAGCTACATTTGGATCGTCTGCAACCTGCCGTAGGTGAACCTGCTTTAGCGGGGGGGCTGAACTAGGTGCTCTCCAGAGGTCACTTCCAACCCTGACCATTCTGTGATTTTGTGATTGTGTAAACACTTCTAAACATATAGACTTTCTAGGATACTGGATAACTTGCGCTGCTGAATGTTAATGGCTATACAAACGGATGCGTTCTGGTAGGATAAGTTTAAAAACAGTGCTCTTAAGACTTCACCAGTCTTTTTCTACTAGTGGGACTCCTATGAAGTTTTTATTTGCATAAATTATACTGTTAATTCCTGACAGTTGTGCCGCACGTGTAATTACAGGCGGTGGAAAAATGTTATTTGTCTTTGTTGCCTTAATGCCTACTTGTTCTGTCTCTCAGTCTGCAGAGTCAAATATCCAAAACATTTCCAAGTGACTTGCTAAGAATGTTCTCTCTCTCCTCTCCTTTGGTCCCCAGCTAGGGAGCTTCACTTGCTTTCGAGGATCATTGCCTGTGTAAGGTCAAACAGGCAAGGATACTGCTCCCATGGAAGCTATAGCTTTGGCTAATGAATATTTGTCATGAAAAAATCTTTCCATGCCAATTACAAACCAAGGTGAACTCTTTAGTCCTGCTCATATAGTGAATCTGACAGTTATTTCCCTAAACCACTAGAGGAATGACAAGCTGTTCAAACACTCCAAAACAACAGAGTTCTCCTTTATACTCCTGAAGAACCCGAAGGCTGAAGCAAAGTAAAACGGTGGCAAAAATGAACATTGAAGCAACTAATTAGTTTCCATAAACATTGCAGGGAATTTGTTCCTTTGATCTGTCCATACCTAACTCAAGTTGATTCTTATTTGCAATATTGTATTGATCCAATTCTGATCACATTCCTGGCACAAAAGGAAGGCACTGCTTTAGTCCAGGGACCAGCTTGCCAGATTAAGAGCTGGAATAGAGATTTATGCATTTTTGAGCCTCCAGAATTGCAGGTTTTATTTAGAGGTGAGGGATGGATTCATCACGGCTAATGAATCTACTCTGCCATGTGCTAAAAGCCAGCTTCTTCTACTGTCTGCTCCTCATTTCAATTTCTTCTACAGCGGAAGAGAAACAAGTCCTGATGTGAACAGTGCTTTAATGCAAAGAAGACATAACCTTTCCGTAACCATGTCAGTCATCTCCCCTCCCTGATCACTGCCTTAAGAGCTCTGTGCTGCAGTCAGAAGAAGGAGCCTTCACCTCTGTGAGTAAGTAAGGGAAGCTGTAGAAGTGCGTGATTACAAGGGCTTTTGTCATTGTTGAAACAAGAGTTGAAGTCAGCTGAGGCTTAAGCACATCAGAATTATGTCTATTTACCACAAAGCCCATACGTTTTCTTCGCTGCCAAGGTCATGACAATGTACGTTTGACTTTGGTGCTCTGGAAGTCCTAACGTGAAGAGAGACTCAGGCTCTGTACATACATTTACACTTTCCTCTAAGGAAAGTTACGGAAGTTGCTTGGGTTCTTGCTCTTTGCTTTACTTCATTTTGAAGACATTTTGAGGGATTTGGAAACGAAAGCCAAATACAAATGTTACATTAACATCACTACTTTCCCTTTCCCTCGTTCTTCTTATGGTTTCAGTGCCAGAGAGATGTATAAAGAGCAGCTGAGCCTTGATCTTTCAGAGCTCCTTAGGCAACAGTGTTTGCAGCCTCCCAGATCATCAACTAATACACTTAGGGATGCATTGTCCCGGAAGCCATTTTCTTGTGACTTATATCAAAAGCTTTAAAATATTTTTTTTTAACAAAAATTCTCTAAAGTATAAAGCAAAACAACAGAGGAAGTCCATAGGTTTCCCTGTACCTTTGGGGATAAACCAACCCAGTACTGACATAGATTATATGGCACAACTCAGGTTATTACACACATTCTGCATACTACACGGATTATAGATGATTGCCAAAAATGGTACATTTCAGAGAGAAGTAAAGAAATGTTTAAAAATGCAAAATAAACATATATACATATATTCCAAACCCAGTATTTTCAGCAATAATATTTTCAATATTCAGTATTGGCTCTTATGCTACTCCCCTTCCACTGTTCCATTTATCTCAACATTTTTCCTTTAGACTTAAAAAGACAGAAGAAAAAGATGACTACAGGAAATACAAAGTCCTTTCATTTCTCAGCTACAAAACCATGGAAAAAATGTGGCCTTTGGTGAACTTTCTAGAAAAATACCGCTTCCTACAAAATGGTTTTCAATGAATGACGTTTTACCATTTATCATACATAATCTGAGGTTCCAATCCTACAAGTGTCTGGGCAGAGACTTAACTTTGAGCATTTATGTGATCTAAATAAACTAACTCAAACTGATCATGTGTAAGATTAAGAATGCCTTTAAGTGCTTGTAGGATCAAGGACAGAGGCAATTATTTGAGGATCTGATTTTATGCAAATAGGACTTCCATACATTCTTCTATACATTTGGAGACAAATGTATAGAATTACAGTGTAGAGAAATATTTTAAGGTACCACTTATTCCTCAGATTTGAAACTTTCCCTTAAAAGCAGCAGAAAATATCTGACAAATGTTGCCAGATAGTGTATTAATCTACTGTTAATTATTCACTCTCTCTAAGGGGAAAACGCTGCTGTCTGCAAGATGATTTGATAGCAGAAATCTAAAATGTGGCCTCTAAATAGCTTAAATTTTAAACATTACTCATCACTTCCAGTCTTTATCATTAACAGCTATATGAAATATTGTAATACCTAGAGGCTGCAGTAAAGATCTGAAAAACACGGATGAAAGCCAGTCCATTACTAACAGCATAAGCAGATAAGTCCTACAAACTGTGATTTAAATAATATATTATCATGTCCATTTCAGTGGATGAGGAAGTATAGGGATATAAAATTATTTATCCAAGGCTACAACACAAGGCCAAGGCAGGATGCCACATCAGCACTTGCCCCTGTCCAATTGTTTTGCTACAAGGTTATCTTTCCTCACTCTCATCACCTTCCCTTAAAGAGAAATGTCTTCAAGACCACACCTAGAAAATCATTGTGATCTCCAAAACCAGAGCAGACACCAAAGATTTAGGAAGTACACATTGATCAATTTAAAAAGTGAGATAAAACGAATACTGACTCACTGAGGGTACTAATGCTAACTAAAGAACTACATTAATGTATTAATGAGCTTTGGAAGAGGGGGCACGCGTCCCAAGAGAACTACAAGGGTGAGGTGAGATCGTGTAGGGAAAAAATCAGAAGGGCTAAAGCCCAACTAGGACTTCAACTGGCCATTTCAGTCAAAAACAAAAAGAAACTTCTTTAAATATATTAGCGGCAACAGGAGGACAAAGGAGACTCTCCCTCCCTTGCTGGGTGCAGAAGGGACAGTAGTAGTGAGGGACGAGGACAAGGCAGATGTGCTCAACGCCTTCTTTGCCTCAGTCTGTAACTCCAAGGAGGAAAGTGCTAGGGATACTCAGCCCCCTCAGCCGGGAGATAGTGGGAATGAAGCTCCAGCTGTTCGGGAGGATTCGGTTAGTGACCTGCTTGGCCAATTAGACATACACAAATCCATGGGGCTAGACGGGATCCATCCAAGGGTTTTAAGGGAACTGGCAGAGGTTCTTGCCAACCCTCTTTCCCTCATCTACCAGTAGTCCTGGCTGACTGGGGAAGAGCCACTTGACTGGAGACTGGCGAATGTTACGCCCATTTACAAGAAGGGTCGAAGGGAAGATCGGGGTAATTACATGCCTGTCAGTCTGATCTCAGTACCGGGGAAGGTCATGGAGCAGATCATTTTGAGTGCTATCATACAACATACATTGGACAACCAGGTGACCAAGCCCAGTCAACATGGGTTCACCAAAGCCAGGTCCTGCCAACCAACTTGATTTCCTTCCATGACAAGGTTACCTGTTTAATGGACGAGGGACAGCTGTGGGTGTGGTGTACCTGGACTTCAGTAAAGCATTTGACACCGTTTCTCACAGTATCCTGCTGGAGAAACTGGCTGCCATCGGCATAGACAGGCACACCCTCTGTTGGGTTAAAGACTGGCTGGATGGCAAACTAAATCCAGTTGGAAACCGGTCACGAGCGGTGTTCCCCAGGGTTCAGTGCTGAGTCCAGTCCTGTTTAACATCTTTATCAATGATCTCGACGAAGGCACCGAGTGCACCCTTAGCAAGTTTGCAGATGACACCAAGTTGGTTGCAAGTATCGATCTGCTTGAAGGAAGGGAGGCTCTGCAGAGAGATCTGGACAGGCTGGATTGATGGGCTGAGACCAACGGGATGAGGTTCAACAAGGCCAAGGGCAGAGTCCTCCATTTGGGTCACAACAACCCCAGGCAGCGTTACAGGCTTGGCGAAGAGTGGCTGGAGAGCTGCCTGGCAGAGAAGGACCTGGGGGTGCTGGTTAACAGCCAGCTGAACATGAGCCAGCAGTGTGCCCAGGTGGCCAAGAGGGCCAATGGCATCTTGGCCTGTATCCGAAACAGCCTGGCCAGCAGCAGCAGGGAGGTGATTGTGCCCCTGTGCTCAGCACTCGTGAGGCCGCACCTCGAGTGCTGGGTTCAGTTTTGGGCCCCTCTCTACAGGAAGGACATTGAGGGGCTGGAGCGCGTCCACAGAAGGGCAACGAGGCTGGTGAGGGGACTGGAGAACAAGCCCTAGGAGGAGAGACTGAGGGAATTAGGGTTGTTTAGCTTGGAGAAGAGTAGGCTGAGAGGAGACCTCATCACTGTCTACAACTACCTGAAAGGAGGTTGTGATGGGGTGGGTGCTGGGCTCTTCTCAGAAGTGACAAGTGATAGGACAAGAGGAAATGGCCACAAGTTGTGCCAGGGGAAGTTTAAACTGGACATCAGAAAGAATTTCTTTACTGGAAGAGTGGTCAAGGATTGGAACAGGCTGCCCAGGGAGGTGGTGGAGTTGCCATCCCTGGAGGTGTTTAAAAAACAGGTGGATGAGTTCCTTAGGGACATGGTTTAGCGGGGATACAGGCACGGCTGGACTAGCTGATCTTAGAGGTCTCTTCCAACCTTATGATTCTATGTTTCTGTGAATCTATAATGCAGCTTGTAGGACTCATTTGCTGTATTCAAATAGCTGATAATTGCTGCTCAGAATTCAAACTGTGCTGCTGTGATAGAGCTTAATGCAGACAGTGCCATGCAAACCTAGAAACGTGACTCATAGCCCTACTCGGAAAGACACATTTACTTAGAAACACAACATCGTATGGGGTTGGTTCTTGAGCAGCAGCACATGGGAAGACGGAGGAGCCTGAACAGGATTTTGCGGTGTTTTGCCCTAAGGAGGGTGAGACAGAGTGGGAAAGAAGACAATAAGAGGAGGATAAGTTGGGCTTAAATCAAATAGATTAAATTTTTCAGAAAGGACACTGTCTTTGCGAGGGTGTGAGGAAAAGAATCTCTGCTCTGCAATTTCTCCCACTGTCCAGCAGCTTTTGCTCATGCAGTTTCCTCTGACAGACCAGTCGTTGTCCCTGTGCACCCAGTAGTGGTTTTCTAAGAGACGCCTCATTTCTCCACCTCTATCTTTCCACTCACCTGAGTTTTCCAGGGCCTGATCCACTCCTCAGATAAAATGTAAGAGAAACCACAAGCCTCAACACTGAGTGTAGCTGAAAGCTGACTAAACATGGGGAGAGACCTGCTAGATCTCAAGTATCCAACTGACATTTTCCAATATTGCCAGCAAGTCAACAATAATCTGAAGGTGACAAGGGTAACAAGGGTTTTGAAAGCCTCACAAAATCTGGAAACTGTAAACTTCTCTTAAACTTTATTTGTAAGTTTACAGAAGTGGAAAAGCCAGCTGAACTCACACATGAATTCCTGAAAGAAAGTAAATTTCATGTCTGCATAACCTCCATGCTGTCGCAAATGCAGAGACTACAGGTCTACAAATCAGACTGTGGTCATGGGATAGGATGATCTTTACTCCAGAAACAAACTTCAAATCAAATTCAAGTTAGTAGTGCCTGATCTGCATCTTCTATCTGGAAACATCTGACTTGCCTTCACCAGAGCAACTCAGTAAAGTATTTCCTGTGCCACAAGCAACTGTTCAGTGATACTTCTGAAAACTATTTTGGCAGCTCTGCAGAGGTGAGCCACCATTTCTGACTGAATATCTGAGCAGATAGACGGCTTGAATGCTTGGCAAAGTTAAGTAACATTACAACTGCCCGTCCATGCTACTATTTTCAATGTTAATAGACACTGACAGAACTGAGACAAAGAAAAAACTTACAGAAAACAATTTTCTTGCAATGATAATGACTATGAATCTTTTCCTAAACTTCAGTCAAGCTGTTTGTGCACGATCACTGCTTACTCTGCTGATTGATTCTTTGTACAGAGGATTACTGAAGGTTCTGTGAAAACATATAACTGGAAACATCTTCCTTGCAACTCCCTAATACCATTCACAAGTTTCATAAAAACACAGCCTTACTTGTAACCAGGTGAGGGAATCAAAAGGGCCTTACAGCCAACTCCTACTTATTATATTCTGCTCCCAGCAGCTGTAAATTCAACACTTGGCTAGGCATTAAATTTACTCTCAAGAAACATTTTCTAAGAGAGGTGACATAGTTATTGCACTGTTGCAGCTGTGGAGACAGATGGCAGTATGCCAGAACTCCAAGAAAATTTTAAATTAGAAATTGGACCATCTGCTATAGGTGGGGGGAAAAAAGGTTTAATATACAGACTCCTCCCTTAGTCTTGTAATTTTCTTGGTGCTGAAATGCATGACCTGGTGTGCAACAGATGCCATATGCTTTCCGACTATTTCTTACCTGCAACTGATAAGCACTGGAATGTCTTAAATATGGCAGAAAATGTGGAATTCATTCTTAAATTGCATTACGCTCTGCTATTACTCTACCTATGACAAAGCTGGGTAATACTTTGCAAAAACTTCCATTTATTTTGGGATACTTTCTTTAATAAAACCCTGCCTAGATTTAAATACTCATTATTTGAAACAGGCCAAGTTCAACAAGAAGAACATAACATTTTTATCACCTTCATCCTAACTACCTCTTCAATCAACAGCTATAGCTGGTGTATCTTTAGACATGAAGGTACACGGTTTAACAGCTTCTTTAAGATGCAAGAAAAATAAACATGGAAAGAGGACTCTCTTCAGATAGGAAGTCATATTTTGGGTGTTTATCCTTCCTATAAGAATGTTATTAAATTCTCAGTAAATATGTAACTAGAAACTTTTGATTAATCCTTAAATGAACATTGACTATATTGCTTTTATATAATTCCACATTACAGCTACAAGAATGACAGAAAAGCATGAAAATGGACCTGATGTATTATACATTCAGAGAGGGGAAAACACACTATGCACTGGAACACAGATGAATATCGCAGGTCCTGCCACTAAGAAGTACAATACAGCAGCTTGTTTAATCAATAATGGAGACGACTAGACAAAAGAAGGATTCTAATTAAGTGTATATACTAACACTACATTGCAATTGTATATATCGTTATAATCCTCCATGCATGATTCAAATGATCACCTTGCGTCTATTTTTGCTATACTAAGTAGGGGGAAGAATAAAGCTTCTGAATACATCTAGAGCCATGTATTGGCTCAGTAGCTACTTCAAAGGTCAGTTGCACGAGTCAATATGAAAAAAAAATTAAAAAAAGAATTTTCACAGATTCTTATAGCAGATAAAAGACCCACAGATGGTTCCAAGATGCAGGCTTTCTCTGGGCAATTTGCACAGACCAGGCACCACCTCTTTATTTCCAAGTCTTTGCTTCTGCCTGCACAATTCTTTTATGAAAAATGTTTGGGGCTTCTGGGTCCAATAAACGCACATCTTTAAAGCAGAATGGCTCAAAGGGCCCCATGAACAGGCAGAAAGAGCTCCCTTCTCCAATATAAAATGGCACCTGAGACAGTCTACAAGTGTTTTAGTCCCAAACACCAAGTCTGCACTCTACCTTGGCCTCTTCTGCACAGAATGAAGACATTTGCAATATCCACTGTGTGGACTATTTTTTTTCCAGAATGCTCTTTGCAGTTTGAAGACTCAGCTGACATAGTTTCAGAATACTAAAAAATTCACAAAAACTGTTATAAACAGACCAGATTGTTTAGGGAGAAAGAAGTCACATTTCCACAGCAGTGACCTTTTAGGATTACTACAGAGAAATACCATGGAAAGTTGGCCAAGCATTATTTTTAGTACGTGGCTTTTATAAACAGATCATACCTGATACTGATGGGTAATTATGCAGTCAATTTATCAACTCTCTACTCCTGTTAAATTTTGTAACCGTGTGCAGATTTCTCACAAAAACTGATTTGGGGCTAGTCTCTTGGTGATTTGATGACTGTGGAAAAACATTCTGTCTACGTGAGGCTGTCTGAAACAATAAGATATCAAGCACATAAATCTGCTATTGTGCTACTGCAAAACTTTCAAGAATATTATTAATATGTACTCTGTAATATCTAAGATATAAAGGTAAATAGTAATTCAGTTAGACCAAACTACAAAAAGAATAGATAATGAAGAGCAGTGCAAAGACTCAGAAAAAGGATGGAAGACATTAACAATAAATAAGAATAAAAGCTCCTGGGAGGTGTTTAGTAGTTACTCAGAGCTGTCTCACATAATAGTTTTCAGCACTGGTTAGAGGCCATGTAATCTTTCTAAAATTGATTTAAAAAAATAAATCTAACATCTTTATTTTAAATTTAGACTTTAGACTTTCATTAAAAGGGCTCCCAGCTGGGTGCTTTTAGAAGGTTTGGGCAAAAAGAGTGGGCTTGAAGCACTTGCTGTTTAGAACAGCATGAGTCTTTTCTAATGTCTTCTGCTGGTGCCGTGCGATTTTACACTTTTTTGTGCATTTAGAACTTCATGCCTTTCCTCTCAGTTTATGCAGATTCTTGAAACAGCCATTAACAACCATATTAATGTGAAAACCAATTGCTTTGTGTCCAATGCCATCGCATGACACATTGATACGCTTATTTATATCCTTATTGATACTTTTCTGATTTCCAAGGTTGTCTCACTGTACATGCTCAAACTACACTTTTGTGCTGAGAACAATAAGCAGTTCCTATGCTGAGTGCATGAACTGAAGCTGCCCTGGGACCACTCCTTCAGGACACAAGGGAAAGGGAAAACTGGACTGAATTGTACCACTTCTAAGTAGCTCTGGAAGCGTGAAGCCCTGGAGAGACCCAAAGAAATGTGTTTTCTTTCCTTATGCTATTTATTTTGTCCTTCTCACCACAGAATATTAACCTCAGTCATCCTGCATTGCTCAGCTGGAGAACATCCTTCACTGATTGGAAAGGACCTTTAAAATAATGCAGCTAGAAAACTCAAGAGATCAGCTTCACAGATTAATCATTCTCCTCTCTCGGTTTCCAACTCTATTGTAAGGCTATGTGCATCTTCTCCATTCTGTACATACAGAAAAAAAAGTCGTTTGACAAAGTCACGTTTTCATCAATATCCGAGGTATGATATTTTATAATTAAGATGACTGAAAAGATACATAATTCAATACTAGCATCAAAATGCAAGATAAAACCAAAATGGACTGAAAAGTTCATCTTTGGGAAGCATTGTGTAGAATTCATCAACAAATTGAAATCTACCAGGGTGGGTGGGGAAATTTTATTCCAATTTATGTGTGAGCAATCCCAACTTTATTCTTTCTTTGTCCACCTAGTATCCTTTTCTTCCTAGACTTGTCATCTCCTTTACTAATTTTCATGCTAACTTAGGGTCAGCTTTCAACATGCAACTTTTATTTAGGTTGGAACACACAGCCAGTTGACCATTTGGAGAAGAAACAGGATATAGGTGGGTATTACAAAAAGCACCATCCACATTCAGAATGTGTAAAAAGTAAATATAACAATTTGAAAGGAAATAAATAAGAAGCTGCATAAAAATGGTTGTTGTAGGCTATTCTTGTAATAGCTATCCCATACTTATAAACCAACTGGGGGCCAATCCTCATTGTAAACAAAGTCAGAGGATAAAGATGGTAGCAAATCTGAATCAAATAAGCAACCATATGAAAATGCAATTATGCAAAAAGAATTTACTTCATGTAACCTTAAACCTATAAAGAATGATGGGTCAGTAGATCTGTCTTTCAAAACATTAAATGACTGCAAATAGAGTGTCTTATATTTTCTACAAGAGCGGGTAAAAATTATGCTGGCATTGATAAGATTTGTGTGTATTATAGGAATGAAAACAACTTTTCTTGCCCAGGTCCAGTAAAAGTTACTTTATCTGAGCAGCAAGATGGTGACATTCTCTGAATCTGCCTTGTGAGCCCTTTTTCTCACCTATTATATACGGTTCAAATAATTCTTTAAATAAGTTATTAAAAATAAATGTAGTATTTCCCTTCCTCTTCACAGTATCTTCATTTGAGATCTAACTCCTTAATGGTCTCTGAAAGCAGAGAGCCATACAATATAGTACAAAACTCACACATGAAAATATTGCTTCAGTCTCTCTTTCAGAATGCCTAGATGTTGTAGTTCTTACACCACTTCCTCATCATTATGGCATTTATGCTTCCTGTGTCTGACATTTCAAATTTCTCTTAAAGAATCTTAAAGGTCTTGTGATGATTTTTTTAATGGCATTTGAAAAGGATTCTTTGAATTATATTTTCTCAGTATTACAACATTTTAACTGTATTACTCATATTTAAATTCCTTTATTAACATATTACTTTAGCATCTTTTTGCAAGAGCTTTCCCAGTTCACAGCTGTCAATACACTGTATGATAAAAATGAAACACTGTATTACTCTGATATGTGAATAGGATTTACACTTAATACAAACTTTCCAACTTCTGCATTTCAGAGTGCCTCAGGCATGTCTCAACTGCATAAGAAGGAAGTGTGAACACAGGATGCAAAAGAGTCTCTTGGTACTTTCTAACCAGCCTCACAGTCTGGATAACCAGGGTCACGGCTGCAGAAGCTGTCATGAGTGCTTCTGCCCTGTAGTCTGGGCGAAAGGTCTGGTAATTTGGCCCTCCAGAAATCCACTGGGTCTTCTACAAGTCATGGAAAGAGAAAATGGAAATGAATATTGGTTTTATACCTGGTTGCTATATTTCAGATTATTTTAGATTCAAAATCCTTTGGGAAAGGGTCTCTCCTGTAGGTTGTATGTGACTCAAGAGAAGTTTATAGGACAGAAGCAAAGGGGAAACTGCAAACTATAGCTTTAAAATTTTTTAAATGGTGTTTAACGTAGTTACAACTGAAGTAGCATGAAAAGACCACAGTCATGTAGAAGTCACTGCCCACAAATACAATGGCTGACAATCCGTGCTCAAAAGCAAGAAAGAGCCTTTAGAAAAGATAAAAATGCAACAAGAACTAAAGAGCTTCTTAGTGTTTACTGTGAAAACAGGGAGAGGTTCATGTTCCTTCCCCATACACAAAAGCTTGGCGTCTGATGACTAGTAAACTTTCAGTTTCCTAATTTGTGACGGTTTTCTGTAGAGCGTTCCCAGGCAAATTAGCAGAAAAGCCATCAGAAGAACAAAACTGTAGCATAAAAACGCCCACAAAATAAATATGGCATTCTGTGGAGGAGCCAGAGTGACTTTGCAAAAAGGGATCCATACCTTAGACACCTGGGAGTCCTTTGAAGAATTAAGAAGCAGGTAGAAAAGGGAAAGCCTCAGATACCTAAATGTGCATTTGATAAAATCCTTCATCAAACACTCTAAAGAAGTTAATGCACCAAAGTACTGATCACATGGAGAAAGGGTTGGCTAATCCAGAAGAAACATTAGGGCACATATAGCCACTTTTCAGATCAGAGGGATGTCCCCAGTGCAGTCCAAGAGGAGTCTATGTTCAGCTCTGTTCTTCAGTCTGTTTGTAAGTGATTGGAAAAGGATCTGAACAGTAGGGTGAACAGACTTTCTGGTAGCATCAGGTTACTCAGGGGGGTAAAAAAGATGGTTTACAGAAATGTTGCAGAAACCTTATGACACTGAGTGACTGAGTTATAAAATGGCTGATGCAATTCAATGCAGATAAACGTAGATAAACCCATATGGAGAAAAATCCAACTTTCTCTATATATACATATACATATATATTTGCGACAGGTTCTCAGATTATTACTACCATTTAGGAACAAAATACTGACATTATAAGAGACAGTTTTACAAAAATGTCAGGACCGTACTTAACAGCAATAAAAAAAAAATAAATTGAATGTTACGAATTATTAGGAATAGAACAAAGAACAAAGCAGAGAATATTATTATGCCACCATATAATCTAGAGTCTACCCTGCCTTTTTAATACTGTGTGCTGCCTGGTCCATTATCACAAAAAGGACAAAGTGGAACAGAAAAAAGTTCAGAGACAAAAAAAGGAAGGCGAAAAATATCAAATCTGGTTCTTCTGTAGCATAAATGGAGCCTAAACACAATTTTTTTTCCATTTTCAAAGATATTCCTAAATATGTAACAAACTTCAGCATGTTTTTCTGCAGCTGCTGTAGAATGAGACTCATGGTGTCTACAGCTGTAAAGCAATTACAGACATTTGGGTGAAAATAACCATGTAGATAATAACATTATTATCCCGTATCCTTAAATCAGAAAGAGAAAAACTTTTCAGAAAACCACTGCAAAGACTTAGAGTGTTGTGTTGCAAGCTAAATTTGAAGGCACAATCTTCTAAATTACCCTAGGCAATTTGTGTTTCTGTCCACCAAGAGTCTCACATTCTCTAAAAAGGCTGTTTGGCTTCCTCCTGAGATAAAGAGAAAATCACAAACCGCTGTTTTATTCTTGTTCTACTAGATGTACTCCTAGCTCCTAGTCATGTTCATCCCCACCACTCAGCAGAACTCTGAGAAAACCATTGTCTCGGCATGGAAGTTAAAGAGGAAAAGGAATAACTTCTAAGGATATAATACATGTTTCTTTGCGTTCTCCACCCAGCATAATTTTGGCAGCATTTTGGCTGCCTCCCAAGAGGAACTCAGGTAGTTAATTTGGTCCTGGAGGACCACAATATTCAAGCTACCACTACACTGCTGCTTTTACTGTGCCAACTGCCGGTCCAGCAGCTCAGATCAACAAGTGCTTTGCTTAAGATATTGACCATTTCATACAGACACATCTGATCAGCAGCCACATCAGGCAACCATTATACTCCATTATCTTCCTACACCTTCTCCACCAGGAGGCCTGACACAACTCTTCCTAGTTTTTCACCTCCACTGGCTTCCCCAGTTCAGGCTGAGCTTGTCACTACTTGCTATAGGAACAGGGCAGACGCTTCAAATCTTCTTCTAGTACACTGCCTTACATTGATAGGGCACACAAAAAAAGAGACAAATTTTCCCTTGCTATGTTGACTGTGGCATGTCAGCATGACCTCCTGAAGCTGGCACAGGGCAGCAATCATGCCTTCTCTACAGGGAGGCAACAAAAACCAGAGAAGGACCGAAAGGGGAAGAGGGAGAGATGAATTCTCAGACAGCTGAAGCAGCAGCCATGGATCCTGCAACTTCACAGCTTCCCTGAGTCAGACCGGCAGGTGCCCTGAGCTTTGGACAACTTTTCTCAACCTCTGTGGAGAAGAAAGAAAAGAAAACAGAAAACTGAGATGTGCTGCTCCTGGTTTTCAGTCTTCAACCTTTCCATGAAACGGTAAAACAAGCAGTCTGACGATGCATGTACCTGAATAGCTCTTAGAACAATACTAATTTTAAGTTTTACTTTAAGGGAGACTATTTATAAGTAGGTGATGGTGTATTTGAGGAAACATCTGTGCATTTACACATGCAAGTCAAGTTTCCTTCGTTTTTCACCTCTCTAAAATGGGAGTGCAAATGACAAGAATGATAAAGTGAAGCCTTTCCATTACCCATAGATAAACATTTTATGATCGAAGTATTCTGCCAGCATTGTAATGATGCAGGCAACAGTAAACAAGGCTTGTCTCCTAATGTGAGGATGAAGGAATTCAGCTGGGCTTCCCTCTAGCCTTCTGAGTTCCCTCAGTGTTCACTGCCTTCAGTGTCAGGGACGTATCTCCATGCCATCTGTGACACATGTGGGCCATATGCTACATTCTAAGCCAAATACACCATCCAAGGATTTTACATGGAATAAAATCAATAGGGAGGACTGAAGGAGAAGAAGGCAGACGTTACACACAAAAGTGAAAGGTAACAGTAACTGGCAAATGTGGCTCATATCATGTTTTCCAAAATTCGGACAAGAGGTTAAGATTACAAATGTTTGCACTGAATTTTGGTATTTGAGGCACTACACCAAAAAGCTTCCACATATACAGGTCAATCAAAAAGTGTCATCTCTATTACGTTACAAACGACTGAAACTAAACCACTTTTGCATAAGCAATGAAGATACTTTCCCAGCATCATTTTTCAACTTAAGTTACTATATTGCACCTGTAGCATGATTAAAAATTGTAAGACAGAATGGTCAAAGAATATTATACAGTAGGACACGTAGTTCTATCAGATTTTCTTGGTATGAAAAGGTACCCTAAATGAAACCATATGAGATCCTTGCTATAAATATCTTTGAGCTCAGATGTAAGTTTTTCTGAAGAATCAAAAGAACCTGAAGACAAATGGAATACAGCCATAACTGTAGAACCAGGTCAAAAAAAAAGCACCCTTTACATCTTCACCCCTTTTTCAGTAGATACCTTCCCTCTGTGAGCATGCCAGTGGTTAACTTTCCCTGCTACCAACAGAATACATACTGCTACCCACACCACAGGACACGGATAACCCTGTGACACATCACAGGAAGAAAGAAAAGCAAACAACAGGTTGGTAGTTCACTAGCCCTCATGGAAGCAAATGTTGAAGCCTGTTAAAGCAATCTGGGATGAGAGAAAAAGGACGCATGATCCATAAAGGCTGAAGCAGAAGGAACCTGGACAGAAAAAACAAAGGGGTTGTCCAGAAAAGCCTGGGACGTGACTACCTAGTCACTTGAAGGCAAAGACTCTCACAAAAGAGGAAGACCATCCTCACCTCACACTGACAACTAGCAGTGAACGAAACATGGCTAAACACTGTTCACAATCTCTGGGGCCCAAACAGCCCCCCAGCCAGCCCTAGTCCAGGGGCAGAGTCCTTTCAGAAAGACCAGACTCCCCAGAAGCGTTGCCTGGATATCCCAAAGCAATGACAAAACAAAAGACTATAGGACCTGTGCTGTAAAGTCAGCATAGACACAATGGGATTCAATGAAAGGTACTGAAATAAATAATGCCTTGCCTTTTAGATTGAGCAAACTGTTGGAGAAATGCTCCATCTGGCATGATTTCTTGCAGTGCCTGCTTATATTTTTCTTTCATTCATAGGTTTCCTTTCTTTGTTTCTCTTTTTAAATTGAAGAATTTTCCAGGATTTTTGTCTTTATATTAATCAGATTGAGAAATCGTTTTCCTGTGGTGTTAGGAATACCCAAGGTAGGAGAAACAAGTCAAAAATAAAAATAAATCAAATGTATTTCCCTTCCAAATGATAATGTTCACGATCACACTGTTGTCATTCAAATGAAGTTGCATCGCTGATTGTATTCTGTGAACTTGGTGTTAAAAAGACCCCACAGTAGATACTGGCATTCCTTGAGCAGTAAATCATTTATTGCACTTTCCACTAGGAAGTACTGAGGAATACTTTAAATGCCCAACAATAAATGCCATTGTTTGCATTTTTCCTGTAGGAGCAGAACATTAGTATTAATCTGTCTTTCAGTTACAGTGGGATTTTCAAGAGCTCTGCATTGGTCCAAGTAAAACTAGAATGATGAGCATGTTTGAAGATCCTATCCTAGAAGTAAATTAGACTTAAAAGGGTAAGGTATTAAGCCAGATTTGGAAGCAGTATCCACTTACAGTAGGAATACATTTGACATCTTGGTAACAATTATTTCTGTATTTAACAATTTGGGAGGGGTGCTGGATTGAATTTTCTTTAGGAAAATACATGGGTGGGAGTATCTTAGTTGCACAGGTCTGAGAAAAAGAGACTAAAAGTGGTCCTGTCCATCTCAGGCAGGATGAATACCCTGCCTACTCCACATGTATTGTTACATATAAGTCAAGTAAAGTATAAATCAATAGCACCATTTTAAAGGCTCTAGGATGCTCAGCCTTGAACTCCATTTCTTCCCTCACCTGGCCAAACAAAAGTAAACCTTCACAGGCAGAGGTGAAAAGAAAAGCTTGTCTCTTCTATCCTCTTCCACCTTCCCTCCCCCTCATCCTCTGAAGGATAAAACCCAATATCTCCCCTCTGAGGAAGCATCTGCACTCATTTCCATGCCTACTACAGTACAGCCGAGAAAAGACAATTCGGCAGAAACTGAGGAAAAAGTGAAAAAGAACAAGAATATATTTTATTTGAGAAGATCTCGTACCACATGGGTAACATTCAGGGGGGAAAAAATAACCAAGTCCTTTTCAAAAGCCCAGGAGTTTAAAGAAGCACAGGTCATCATTACTAAAAAGCTGAAGTGGATTGTATGCTACTTGAAAAGCTTAAGAAGTCTATTCATTTACAAGTAAGAACTACAAATGATCACAATGCTTTATAATTTGACCCCATCTAAATAATTCAGTATTCACTGTGTCTGATGTGGAGCAGTCTTCCATTGCAAATGTATTAAATCCAAATTAATTAATGCTGAAACCTGTTCTCCAGTAAAATAATACAATTTCATTCAGCATTTTCTCCCCACTGAATATATGGTTCTACTTCGCTTATAGACTGGTTATAGTCTCCCAGTGAAATCTAGCCCTGTTACATGTCTGCAACATATGCTCCTGAAATCAGAAAGGTAGCATACAATTCAGAGGAAATGGCAGCATTTGCTCAGGACTAGTAATAACAGAGACACTTGCCTGAAGAATGAGATGTTTCTCTAAAGCTCTGAAGATTTAAAAGGAAACGATGATGTTCTTCAGAAGTTCCTGGCTCAGAATTAAAACCTAATCAACAGTCTTAAGAGTCAGACTCTGTGCTAGTACCAAGTGCTTTGTCAGAATGATTTCCAAGTGGACATTCAAAAAAGATAGCTTCTAGCTAACTCCAAGCTGTCCAAATGTTAAAAAGGGGGTTTACAATTCCCAAGCCTTTTTCCAAAGCCATTAGGATCCAACCATTGTGTTTAAATATTGTCCAATCTCTGGAATGCACAGTTATTTTAGATAACTGGAAGTTACTACGGCATCATAAGTATTCATCTTTGCTTAACCACCACCACTAGGAATAAAGTGATGTGTACCCTGTCCCATTCTAATTAATTCAGTTTTCTTCCAGCTTTAAATTTGAAGAACTATTAGCCATTCCCACACTCTAACTACAGACACAAATAGTCATTGCTGCCACCATCACCACCAATAATAATTCAACACCGGTTGCTCAAGAACACTTCATCCTAAGGCTCTTTTTCAACACACAGTAAGTCACTTTTCAAACCCATGTACAAGTCACGGACTGAAAGACAAAGCACTTTAGAGGATGAGATAACTAAGCCGTAGGGATGAAGGTATTTCTGTGTTTCTCATGAAGGAGGGAGGACAAGGAGAGAGGCCTGGGGGAAGACCAAGGTAAAAGAGAAGGAGTGAAGAGGACCTGCTTAAGAAAGGAGTGATAGTGAGATGGCGGTTCAGGATTCAAATATGAAAGCTAGGCAGCTGGCAGGAATTCTCATTTGCATGAAAGGAGTCACAAAGCAGGGAACTAATGAGGGTTAAATGAGTAGATGCCTGAATTTGCTGTCCTGCTTCCTCTAAAAGCACACAGGATAAGCACAGGCAGCATCAATACTACCTAACCCTGTGATGAAGGAGTTGTGGCAAAAACTTTCAAAATGTTTTTCTAATCGCCTGTTACAAGAGAAACTTAAATTCTGATTGAGAATATTCTGTTGGCTACATTTAATGGAGAGAGATTGCCAGTTCTTCTATCAGCAGAGCATCATAAAGCGTGTTCTGGGGAATTTCCAGTGGGAGTAGAAGTAGGCCAGTCAAAGCACCATAAATAAAACATGAAGATAAACCCCCCACCACCCGAAGGACAAGAGTTAAGTTGCCTTCACTGCGACTGTGATATCACGACTTCTCTAAAACAGTCTTTTTCCTTTGTTTAATTATGTGAAATAAGTGAGGTTGGGTGTGGTAAGAGAGAACATAGGGACTCCTTGTGTTTAAATCTAGACAAAGGGAACTGAATCCATGGTTAAACAATACAGCAGGTTTCTAAGTGTAGTATTCCAGTGATAGCAGTGGAAGAAACTGTGGCAACGCATAAGACTCCAGAAAAGGCAAAGGGACTCCAGATTAAGTGGAAATTCCCTCTTCTCTTTACTCTACAGGAAAAAGATGTATTGCAAAGCTGTTATTAAAAAAAAGGGCAGGATTCCTCACTCTATGTTTATACAGAAAGAAGCTTATAACAAAGGTAACATTTTCTCAGCAACACACAGATCCTGGCAAAGCAGTCAGACTCCCAAATAAAGGAGTTTAAAAAATTTATTGGTTTTGCTAATAATAAATCATATAGATTGTGCCTGATGTCAACAATTTTGAAAAGGAGAAATTCCTTTCACTTGAACCTCAGACGATCTTTCTTAGCTTATATAATATTTGTGAGTGCTGCTGATAGTGTTTTGCCACACACAGTGAAACTGGAAGCCCCTGAACTGACAAAGAAGACATTGGCTGCCTCTTTGTTGCTCCTGGAGCACAATAATCGAAGCCATGGTAAGTCTGTCTCCCCATAACCCGCCCTGTCAAAGGCAGGCCTTGTCTTTTCTTTTTCAAAAAGTATAAATCACAAAATGCTTTAAAATTGCAGTTTTCAACGTCCATTCACATTTAACTGATTCATCTGAAAGAATTGCCTTTGAATAATAATTTATTTTATTTTGCAAATATACAAAGCACTAATATTTTGGCTTGGATTTAGTGTGCTGTTCCTCTGAAAAACAAATGGAAGGGTTAAATTTAAACAAAGATGTGTGTATAAAACCCCAGTGGAATTCATCAGGAATTCTCACATTTACCTGTAAATAAAAAGACTCATAGAGAGTAATGTCTTTTTATATAAAATCCCATTGTTCAAGTATTATGCTGTTACATATTGTGGCTCTTAATTAGAGAAGAAAAGCATTCTTAGAGCTTACTACTTTATTTTAAAAGCCAGTCAACATTTTTTGCCATAATCATAAGACTGGAAAACAAATCTTTGTATTTTATAATTCAAAATTTACCCTGTAATAATTACAGAAAAGTGAAAGAGAAGCTTCTTTCTTATCTCGGGTAAATTACTGTAATCGGATTGAAAAATGCAATAGGTTTTGCAGTATCTATTTTATCCAGCTTCCCCAGAACATTACCTTAGTGCTAATTTGAAGTGTCATTCCCAAATCTCAATTTATTTATAAAACTAATCTCAATACCAAAAGGATATAATTTTTGAACAGTTTTTGCAGTGTGAAAATCACAGAAAATAGGGTTAGTATAAACAATATCCCTATCTGTAATCTTCTATTATCATGTCAATTATAAGGCATTAGCAAATGCAACTAGAATTTTATTCAGCTCATGTTCCCATTGCTCAGGGCTGTGCATCTGACATTTGTGCATTTTGTCCATTTGTCTATAAGCTATTGAAATGCTTCGTAGTATAAAATGTTGTTGGGTTTTTTTTCTCAGGGTGGAAAAATGGAACAGAAATTATCTGGCATTTTCTGTAATAGCTATCAGATGTTTCATAGTAAACAGATTATATTAAACAAACAGGGGCTCTGAAAAACTCATCATCATGCCCATGCGTAAGGATGGAGCAGTAGACATCCTAAATTTAAAATACCAGTGGCACAGACACACACCCTGCCAGCTGGCCATTTCTGTCAACAGTGCCCATTTGCATTGTGCCTGTGTATCAGATGTTAAAAACAGGGAATCACCCAAACCACTCAGGCTCCTTCTTGCCATGGCGGATTCACCTCCTCACCCAGCACCTGCAGCCCATGAGGCTGTGAGACGCAGGACGAGGAGTGAAGTGAACAACAGACAACGCTTTATGATATCACGAGGGTAATATTGTCACTGCTTTGCAAACCTTGAATTTGTGGTGCATTTGGCAGAACTTAGGCCAATTTATGCCTGATGAATAAAATACCAGGAAGCGATCATGTCTGCTGGTTGCCTTTATGTCTGCGGGGGTGCCATCCTGGTTTTGGTAGTCTGGGGGTCCTTGTGATTGCAGACAACAACATGTTCCAGATCTGCTCTGAGACCCCTAGTGTTTCCAGGCATGGTCAATACACGGTCCTGATCTGCTCTTGGGATGAACCACTGTGACTGAGAAGACTACATAGTCTAAGATGCCTCAGCTCCTCCCACTCAGTGATGAAGCAGGTACCCTCCCTGACTGCCTGCTTACACAAGCCCCCCAAGCTCCACAGAAGTGGGAAGGAGCTGCTAAGTGACTTTTCTTCACCTGGCACAATGTCCTTGACAGCTGGGATGAAACTGTGGGTAGCAGACTGTGAAAGATCCTAAAACAGAGACATTAAGGTCTTGTTCAGCTGCTGGTCAAAGCTGGGAACAGCAGCTCATGAGCTGCAGTCTGCTTGGGCCACCTTCAAAGAACACCTGCTTACAGATGAGAGTAACAATGAAAGTCATATAATTACTTTTCTGAAAGGCATGAACACTTTTTCAGAGTTTTAAAATTCCTTTGTCTAGATTAAAGGCAGTTTCTGCTTCTGTTAACTCAAGAGTAACTCTGTACTAAGAATTAAGATTCAATCCTCAGGCTGTGACAGGCTTAGCACATACAGATGAATGTGTTCAAGGACTTTAGTGTGAAATACTAATGTATTTAGAAGTTAAATTTCATCTCTGGTCATTTTCTGAACTGGGGTAAGACTGCTTTAATGTCAGAAATAAGTCTTCACCATTTATGTTTGTAAGGGTACCCATAATGATGTAAATATACTTCACAACATTTTCCTTTTCCTTCTGTTAAGAACAGCTTTGTGAGAAGTTGCTTTTAACTTTGAGATATATCTCAATTGGTTTTGATTTATTTTCTTCCTTTTCACAGTCCAATAGTATATTTTACATTCCTGGTGAAACTACTAATGGTCTCTAGTTATCTGGATAGGGCATCAGATGATGTTACTAATATCACTGTAGCAGTAAAATGTTTTCTTTCAGGAATGTATTATCATTACTGTGAGAAATAGTATTTGCAAGCAGCACTCTCAAGAAAATTTAAGCAAATGTGTGTCACTTCATCCTTATTTTAAGCTTTCTTTGATTTTTTTCCAGCTGACCACAGTTGATCTTTGAGATAAGACATAAGAAAGCTTTTAAATCGAGAAAATACATTATTGCTGAGCTCTGTTGAGAGTATAAAGTGGGGAAAGAATTGTCATCATTTGATCCTGCTGTTCATAAGAGAACTGTAAATCTTGCATATTTTACAAGATACAATTTAATTTAAAAAATTAATAAGACTTGCAAAAATCAAGATCTGTTTCTGCATAATTCCTTTCTTTAAGGGTCTGTTTTGGTATAGTTCCTCTTCCATTCCTTTCTTTCTCTAGCACATTTCCATGAGGGTTAGAAAATTTTTTTTCTGTTATTACTTTTTCATTTGCTTCCTTATTCGCTGATACTATGCCCTTATTAGTTGGTATGCTCTCTCTCCCACTCGTAAAGCAAAAGGAGTATTATCTAGCCTACATATTCCCAGGAGCTGAAGCACTGGAATCCACAATAAAATGACTTTGTAAAGGGCAGAGCTGCTTTTCACAGGTACACATGGAGAATAAAGCAAAGAAAGACAGAAGCACCTTGAGGCAGGAGGCTGATACTTAAAATGTTACTTCTGATGCTGAATGTGAATTGTATGCATTAAGGTATTCTGTTCCCCGAAATACATCTAATTTTTTGGCTGTGCAGAAATATAGGGATCTTAATTATGCATTCTTGGGAGCTGAGAAAGACAGAGAAATACGAGAAACACCATCAAAATAAGTAAGATAGAGAAGTCTTTATTAGAGGAGTCTTTATTTCTCTTTCTTTACACAGTGTCTGGGAACTTGTTTTGCGAAAATTCATATTAACTTCCAAAACCTGTGGAATTTTCTTGTGCAAATCTGCACCCTCACCCTGTTTCTAGCAAATGCAATCAAAACCGCAATGGTATTCCACTAAAACTAAGATAGCTTTCTTCCACTCACAAAATCAGACTATAAAAGGCACATAAAGCAATAATCAAAATCAGTACATTCTGCAAAATGTTCTTTTTCAAGACTTCCATTGTGATTGAAACAAAAGGGGGTTGATTTCACCTACTGGAGAAGAGCATACGAACTTAGAATCTTCACTACACCTGCCTGAACCAGTGGAGTTACACTCAGGTGTTTTTCCACAGGCATACTCTGCAGTCACCATCAGACTTCACATCAACGACCCCGCAAAGCGTACGAGGATGCTGTCATGAAACAATTAGCTAAACTGGGGGATGCCAAGAGCTTACTTAGATACATGCTTCATCTGCTGCTGTCTTTAACATTGCCTCCCTCTCTCATAGTCCTAGCAAGAATAATTTTAATTCTGAGACTAAGCTCTGACCTCCCTGTCAATCTGAATAGAGCTACAAGACAGAGAGGCAAAAGCAGTGAGTCTCTGCTAGTGGGTGAAGTTACCGCTCTGTTTCCTTTGAGAAAGCACCATCTGCTCTTTTTAGCAAAGAAACACTGCATATATTAAGATGCCATAAACTTAATTTCAGCTAAAGTCTTGATACAATGTGTAGATCAACAGCACATACAGGAGTTATTATGTGGCTACAAAGCTGTGCATGATCCACTCACGACCAATGACCAGAGCTAGAGAGACCAAACTATGTCATGTCTGGGCAATTCAAAGATAAACAGTAACTGCCTGGTGATTCATGCAACACCTTTGCCAAATGTTTTATCTAATACGGAACAGCATAGAAGGGAAAACAATCACTCCTTGCCCTTCTCCTGTAATGTAGACACTTTGATGCCTACCTTGTAAATCCTCGTGTCACTCTGCAATACCTCCCTTTCCCTGGCATGGCTGAGAGATTCTGGAGGTGCTTTTCACCACCTTCCTTGACAGCATGCTGGACTAGAAGTCTAGCTGCCTAATCACTGGCTCCTAGTGCTAGTTTAGATGCTATGGTGTATCTGGGATATCTATGTGGGGCTGAAAGACAATGCATGGGATTCTGACGGAGTACTGCATCCTTTTGGTGCAGTCTTAAGTGCAGGTAGCCATGGCATAGCACCACATGTTAAAATAACAGGCATTCACTTGCAATATCAAGATGCTCAAATTTGCTGCTAAGTAGCTAGCAGAGATGTTGTAACAATCACTACAAAAACACGCCCCTGTGTGTGAGGTACTTGTCATAATTGTCAATATTTAACAGTAGGCAAGCTTCAGCGATGGATCGTGGAGAAACACTCAAGAGGCCCCGAAATACGTTAGAGCTTCTGTACTGGCAGCAAGAACCAGTGAAAAACCGTTGTTCCCAGTAATGCTGGAAATACTTCATGCTGAAAAATGAACTTGTTATCTCACACAGAAGATGTCATAGACATCCCTTGTCTCAAAAAGCACTTGCTACACAAAATGCCGTCTCTCTTACCAGAAGTCCAACCATTCATTCCAGGTCAGAAATTGCAGAGAAAACACCTGCTGCCCTCAACCAAAATCTGATAATTATCCCAAACCTGCAGTCTGGAAATTGTCCCAATAGCACTGAAAAACATTGTCATATCTACAAGCAGCTCTATTTCCAAGTCTCGGCTGTTGGACCTTTCTGCAACTTATTAAACCTGCTGTTCCAAAACCACAAACACAAGACACAGCAAAGACAGATGGTGAAGCATGCTGGAAGCAAAATGCTCTTTTACAAGTTCAAAATTCTAGAAATCAAGGCTATAATCCAGTTCATTTTTATTATTATAGATAACATTGCCTTAAATTTCAGTCTTCCAGAGTGGCACAACACAAAGATCTGCAGAACAAAACATTTTGCCTAGAGGACTTGAAACCTCACCAAATGTTCCCTGGAGGCACCACTTCAGACTATCCCGGGGCTGGCCCCATACAGAGAATGCCCATTAGCACATGGATCATGGTAGGTGCAACCCTTAACTGCACACTTCAGCTCAGTTTTCTTTGAAATGAATCTAGCGCATGTTCATCAAAACCATCCCATGATGTAAATCAAAGCACAGCAAGCGAGGACAATTTGGGGATTCACTTTGGACCAGGAAACCACTTTTAACCTGAGATGACAACTTTCAGAGGAACATCTTTAGCTGAGAGGTTCTCCCTCTCTCTGAGAGTTGTATAAAACCTCCCTGTCTTTACAGGGCTGCTTCAGCTGCCTGTCCTCTCTGGGGAGACAGAAACTTTTTTTCAGAATAGTGGCCTGTTTGTGCAAAGGTTTTAATTCAGTTAACAAACTGTTTTCCAGCCAAACTCTATGCTCTTGAGAAATATCAAACCTACAGCAAGGAAGGAAAACAATAAATCAAAATCTCTGCAGTGAAAACAAGCAATTTTACCTTCGCTTCTCCAAAGCTGTCCGCAATTTTTGTTGTATTTTAGGACTATCTCTTCAGAATGTCCAAAATAAAACCAGCAGAGAAACAGACGTGGGAGAAGACCCTTCTACTGAAGGGCAGAAAGGATTGGGAAGTTAACCACAGGCAGAGCACCACTGACTTGCTTCCAGAAAGTCTTTTTATTGGTATTCTTGGCTGCTCCTGACTATAACAACTGATCAGAGAAACCACACAATTTGGAAAAGCAATTCATCCCATCTGAATGGCAAGTATTCATACTGGAGAGGACCTATTTGTGCCTATTCATATCCTCATCCAAAAGCATTTCTTAATCTCTAAAAGGCCTTCTTGATAAGATCATTAAAAAGCAAATAATAAATGCATACGACATTTACTTCAAAGCTCAATCAAAACTACAGAAGCAGATAAATTATTTCAACATTTATCTCCATCTTGTTTTGCTATCTGCACTTATTTCTGGCTCCAAAAGCAACTTTGAAACTGAGCTTTTAAGGGACACTCCCCACTGAAAGAGACGGAGTTTCTCTTAAATTTTTGTTCAACTGCTCACCCTGAACTCAGGTTAGACCTAGCTCTTCCCTGAGGATTGACACACCTGCCTGATAAAAGCAAGCCCTGAGGGCAATATTCATGAGCTGCTTCACCACTTCAGAGCTGGCAGCAGGCCCACAGAGTGCTCAGGATTTGATAAGAGAACACCTTCAGAGAATGCTTGACTATTCATCAATTAATTTTTACAAAGGACTTTGCAGATGAAAATCAGTTTTCAAATAATAAGTGTTATTATAAGTCACTATGAGGCAAGGAGAGCTCAAATCAAGAAGCTGGGAAGAAGACTAGAAAAAACTCAATGCAAACCTGAGTTAAGGGGCAGGAAACAACACTTTCAGAAAAGAGGGATGGAAGGTAACTAGTGCAGTTTCCGTAGGAACTGCTGACAGATCCAAGTGCAAAAGAAAGTGGGAAAACTGAAAGAAAACTACAGTGTGTTAAGCCTTGCTGAGAAAAGATAAGGGTAGCAGAAAAGAAGAATGATTTAATGCCAGCTAAAGTGATTACAGAGAACAAAAGGGCTCTTATAAATACACTGCGGCTGCGAAGACGGAGTAAATGCCAGTGAGAAACTATGACTGTTAATAAATGAGGAAAACAATACAAAAGATTGCAGTAAAGTGGCTGAGCACGATCCCCATCTCAAAAATCCCAAATCATTGTTAGAAAAAATATTTTTCTAGGAGTTACAGGCAATTAGTAAATTAGTAGATTCTTATAAACATTACTTCCAATAAATGAAAAAAAAGGAAGGAAAACATAAGTAAAAAGCCTCACTTGTGCCAGTTACTTAACAATAATTTCATCAAGAAACTTTTTCTGAATGAGTGGCTTTTTTCAGGTCTACAAAACTGGGCAGCATCCATGAAGTGATAAAATTGTTTTTGTTTAAACCCTTCAGCATAGCACAGAACTACCAATAAAAAAAAATATAAAAATCAAGAAAAACAGTAACTCATTAATAGGTAATAGTGAATGTAATCTCATCCCAAACAAACTCTATCACTATTGTAAAATACAATGAGTTTTCAATGAGAGTCCTGTGGAACAGATCACTGAAGTCCTTTAAATCAGGTCTTTCAATACAGATCAAATCTAAATCGAACGAGTAAATTTGCATTTGATAAAGCACGGACAGAATAATATTAGAAATGTAAAACAGTAAAAGTTTTGAAGATTCAGCTACCCCAGATGATGCATTTCCCCTGATGCCACATCTGAAAGCCAAGATTTGACCAGGTTTTGTCCATCATTAGTAGCCAGACACTACAGCAGGCTATTACATGGAGAGGGTTTCTCCATCCACTGGATAGATATGCTGCCCCTACTGCTTGTGCATGGCCACAGCTGACTCTCTGGCTGTGCCAGGAGTGCCAAGGAACAGGCAACCACTAGCCACATTGCTGCAGCTCTGTCAAGCCTTCTCCTCTGCAAATCACACACTGCAGGATTTGTAAATATAAAGCAGAAAATTAAGTTCAATATATCTTTACATGACATCTCTCAGACAGCAAAAATATATAAGCAGTTACCAGCAAAACACTGAAATAACAGGTGACTACCGCAGTCCCTTAGTGAAGGGGGATAATAAGGAATCTTCAGGAAAACCAGACGGTTTCTGATTTTCAATTGCACATTCAAAAAGACCAAATACATTAGAAATTACATGAAACTGTTGGGGGACTGAATTCTGCCCACACAGGGAAAGATAATGTGGTGAAAAAGCATAATAAAATAGAAAAATATAAAAATATTAATTTATTTTAGCTCAATTTTTATCTATAACTGAACTCTTATTTGTAAATGTAAACAGAAGAAACCATAAAGCATAAAACACAATTAGCATACTTCAGAGCATACGGGAAACCACTCATCACCAAAATAAAAGACTAACTCAGGAAACACTGGGCATAGCAGTGGTATCCTGGGCCAGAACTCAGTGCAGACAGCAGGGAAATCAGCTTCGTCCTAGAGACAACCAAATACTCTGAAGCCACAATAATCTCTGACATCTGTATGCCTGAATTGCCGTGATTAATTATTAAAACTCCTTTGACATGGCCTGAGTGCCTCTAAAAGACCTCAAACGGTAGAGGAAAAGAGACTCCCTTCCCCAACCTCCCAGCACAGCTTGATCATGAAGAGTTACTCAACAGTGGCAGATGAATGATGGACAGGCTATGATGTGCCTCTAGTCAGAGCACAGGAGGATGCGTGGAAAAAAAAAGTCTTTCTTTCTTTGTCTGTGCAAAAAAGCAGCAAGGCTTCTTATGAATGGAAATAATAAACAACAAAATTGGAGCACTTGCAGCCTAGGTCAAGGGGAGAGGACAAGGGGAGAGGACTAGGTGAAAAGGAGAAAGAAGGGTGTGAGAGGCAGCAGAGTCTGAGCAGAAAGAGACAAGATTGGGATAAAAAGAACGAGAACTCGCTTGGCTAGGGGAAGAGTTATGGGAGGCCTGAAGACAAAAGAAAAAGAAATTTAAACTAGAGGCAGTCAAAGGTGTCAGCAAAAGGATTCAGAGAGGGAGATAATAAGGTCATCATGACAGGCAAGACAGGGGACTTTGACGGCTGCCTTTCACAGTACTTGAAATAGGAGGCAGAGGTGTCAGCAGAGATTACAATAAGCAAAACGGGAGGCAACACACAGATCTTGTTTTTATTGTTACAATATGGACAAAAGGCCAGCCAGGGTAAATATTTTTCGCTAGTAACTATCAGGATTTAAACAGACCCTAAATGTGCAGGCCACAGAGGTGGCTGTAACAATGGAGAGCTGCAAATACAACACTAGCAGAAGAGAGAAAGGGAGTTTCATTGTGCTTCCTGAAATTAGGTTTGGGGAGGAGTTTGTCCTTAAGAAATAGCAATAACAAGTCCACACCCACACTATGCCTGAATAAACCTAGATGTCTGGGTGTGATGCGCTGCCCCAGAAAGGTTCCCAGGAACACTACAAGAAGCCCATTCACAAACCTTTACTTCTCACCCATACACATATGCTGTCTGCTGCTGTCATTTTGAGAAAGAACATCAGCAGAAAGCACTGGAGAACAGCACAAAAAAGACACTGTATGAGAAACAAATTCAGGTAAGAGGAAGGAAAAATGGTGAGAAGGAAAGAAAGCAAATCGAGTGGAGAGGAAGCATACTGCACAACCAAAAGTCTGATCCTGAGTCCATCACGTATAATGCTCACATATAGCTGGCTGGACGCAGGGGGACAGATGGACAATTGACCAAAAGTTACTGCATCATAAGAACCAAAAGAAAAGATTTGTGGGGGGTGAAAAAAAAAAGGCCATACTCCTAAAATACATTTTATATTAAACAAAGGCATGTGTTACAATAAATCTAAGCTACTACAGTGAAATGAGTGATGGCAAGTCCACAGCTTAGTTCAAGTTGTTTGTCCAGATCACTAAAATTCTCAATGAGAGAAATTCACAAAGAAGGAGGCAGAAAAATGTATTTGAACGAAATAAGAGGGGAAAGGTGAGGCAGCCAAAAGGACTTGCAACATGACTGTCTGAGGGGAGGGCAAAGTGGGTTTTTTGAGGACAGAAGGAACGGATGCCTGCTTTGTACAAAGGCATGCACACATACAACCTGAGAGTGCAGAAGACAAGTTGTGACAGAAGAAGGAGGAAAAAGCAGGAAAATATTTTCAGCAATGGGTCCCTGGGTGGTCCTGAGATTTCTTTTGCGGAGTCACATGGCTGAAAGAGCTGCCAGGCACGAGCCAGACTAGGATGCTTTGAACACACAGTGCTGAGAGAGGAAAATGGTAGCCCAGGGTTAAAAACAGACTGGGCAGAAATGAGATGAGAAGCAAATTAATAGAGCTGAGAGCTGGGAGTGAGCAGTCAGGGATTTTGATGGACGGAGGTCACAGCAAGGCCGGGTGGGGATGGGCAGGTGGGAAGGGGATGAGGGGTTTCGAAAAAAAGGTAGTGGTGGTCAGAAAGAGCGAATTGGGTTGGTGGGAGGTCACAGAGCGACTGCCTTCCTGTCCCAGCGGGTGGAAGGGGTGGGTGTAAATGTGTCATTTGTTCAGTATTTCATGACTCTATGTCAAAGGGCAGGATCCTTAATGGCACAACACTAAAACACGTGGCAAGATGATTTTTTTTACATCTTTTTTTTTTTTTCAATGATTTAACATAAAGCTGCATATAACACAAACTCAAACATTTAACAAAGTTTACAGCTGAGAAAATAGATACAGTCCACCTTAATAGATGGAAGTATCACAGCTCTTCAAACGCCATCAAGCGTTGGTGTTAACAGAGTAATGATATAAACTATCATTATTTTCAATATTTATTGTTGTATTCTTTATGGTTTTAGTACATTTCTATTGCATTCCCTAAAATGCATATCACTTGTCCTGAAATTTAGTGCCTATGCACCTAGCCCCCTTTCCCTACAAAAGAGATGGACTGATAAAACTACCATGGTAAGATTTAGATTCTGCACACAACCTCCTAGACACTCCTGCCTGATATGGGTATGAGGTGGTCCTCTGGCTAAGGGTCAGTGCCAGTGGGGTGCATAGCACCATGATCAGGAGGACACTATGAAGCTCATCTGGCAAGTATGAGAGATTCCAAACACTAGTAACTTGATTAAACTATGGTTAAACTATCTATGAGGAGAGAAGGAAATCTGTTAGAAGCTACTTCAGGAAGATATGGACAACACATTAAAATTTGCCTTTTGCTCCACACAGTTTTTAAATTTTAGTGCTGTTTCAAGGTTGAGGTTTAACCTTCAAAGCCTTGTCTTTAAATACTGGCTGGTAAACCCCAAGAACGTCACATTACAAATTCACAGAATGGTTTCAAAATGCTGTTTTCCCTTCTTGCGTAGTGAAAGATAATTGCTTAACCGAGCACTGAATTTCTCTGGCAATCCCCCCTTGGCCTTTTTCTTATAGTTGCTCCATTTTCTGAGCCACATCCATCATCTTCCCAAGAACTAAAATGCAGATACTCAATTCTGAAATAATGACTAAGTGAAGATAAAGTAACGTTTTACCATCCTGAGCCTCCTTCATTTTCAAGATGCACATTGCTCTGGACAAAAGGGAAGATTTTGACCAGGGACTTCATGGGTGTATTTTTCCCTCTCATACATTTCCATGAGTTTGACTCATCTTTCCTGACTTTTTGATTGCCTACACTGGAAGATCCACCACATACACAGAAACCCACCAGTGCAAGCACCAACTTTTTCTTATCAAATCCCTACATGGGAATAGCTGTGCCTCCTATTTGAAAACTTTGTTCCCTTCAAAGCAGACATATCCCTCTCAAGATGTCAGCTGCATTATTAAGCCTATTTATAGATAAGTGAAATGAATAGCAGATGGCCTGCACAGACTAGGATATTCAGGCATGCTGCAACTCATAATGTCTTGTCTTCAGCTCAGCTAACAATGACCAGGAACAGCCATCTGCAACCCAGAACACGCCTCTTGGAATTTTCTACATTAGTAACTGCAGCAGTAGTGCTGGCTAAAAAGTATCAATTAGAAATTTTTATGGATTGTTCTAGTTTCAATCGAGCCAGAGGATCCACGCAGCAAGGCAGCAGCACTGCTGGGAACTGAACCAAGTCTGGCAGGTTCTCCCCTCCTCTGACTCACAGATGACTCTTCTCATCTTCCCAGGTGCCTATGCAGCTTTCGCATAGTGCTTCCTGCCATCAAAATTCCCCAGAATAGTCTTCTTATTGAATGGATAGTTTTAAACATCTTTACTGGAAGTCGCCTAAAAGCTTTGAAGGAAAGAACCTTCTGTCTCACATAACCAACTTTTTTTTTAAAAAACTCAGGGTGAATAGTTACAATGAAAGAGAGAACAAAACCTTTTGAACAATAGTGCTCAGTTTCTAAAGTAGAAATTAAAATGCTAATTCAAGCAGAGTGTCTTTCTTTTTATTGTTATTCCACTTACTTACACACAACCCCCCTAAATTATAACTTGTATACAGGGGAGATATTCAGAATTAACTTATTTTCCTGACAGGTTTATTCTTATATAATATCTAAATATTCAATTAAGACTAATTTCTCTGTCCTGTATGGTATACTAAGGTAAATTGATAGAGAAGACTGGGGAGGATCGGGCTCAAACAAGGCTAATAGTCACATTTTTGTTATGTGAAACAGAGGGAAGAGCTGGTCCGGTTCATAATTTCAACTGGCTTTAGTATTTTTTTTTAGCAGAATCATAATTACCACTTAGAGGAAGACAGTTGTATAATGGAGAACACTCATTTCACAGCCTTATTCATTTTAGAGACACTTTCTAGCATCGCAAGTCTCAGATTGCTCTAAAAAAGACCCCAAGGAGTTCGTTTATTTACCATCAAAGCTAAACGAAGAAAGCTAGAGAAGCAAAAGCCAGTCTTCACTTAAAGGGACAACACGCTGGTTCTTTAGATTTGCAAGACAGGAACACAAAGACCCTTGTCAGACTATGCTCAACTCAGATGTGGCCTAGAAAGAAAAACTAGGAATAAAGGACTTATGCGGGTAAGTAGCTATAAAAAAAAAGTCCTAATGAAACTGACTTCGCAGTTGTTTGCAGTAAAAAATTTTCCTAACCAGTGGGCTTAAGCAACTCTTCTCCCCTCCCATCTCAAGTGTAACAGTTCACGTGATATTCCAGCCCTGGAGATATTTAATACCACTGGTATCTACCAGAAGCGGAGTTTATTGGAAAATCCATTTCCTGAATTACCCAATTCCACACATTCTCCACTTTCCAGAAATAACACTACATGATTGCTGAAGAAAGTAAGTTTCATCAAGAAAGATGATGGCAAAGAGAAATAGCAGCATTATCCATTATTGCCAGTCTTAAGCTTACAAAAGCACTGAGACAGGCTCTCTATATTACAGTCAAATTAATGAATGTTGTCTAGAACTATAAATTAAAGTTCTCAGCATTTTTTTTTTGGATTTCAGTGTTCCCAAAGTTTGTCTTGACCATTTCTGACGATCCTGTCTGATCACTTACTTACTTCTAAGACCTGAGACTTTCAAAATCTCATTATTGCAAACCTTGTCAGCTTCACAGAGCTATAGTTTCCTTTTCAAATGACAGAAGAAGCAACGAAGGAGATGTTAGAACATTTGAAGATAAAGTGCCTGTGTTGTGCTTATAGCAAGGGGACTTAGTGAGGCTGTCTCTGGCTAGTTTATTCTATGTTTGTAGACACCATGTTTTTCATTTTTGAGCCTTTAGTGACAGAGGGCTCATTTTCTGAAGTCTTGACAAGGTGGTGGTTGCTGACTAGCTAGAAATGCAAGCTTATTCAAATGTAAATGTGAAAGTTAAGATGTGAAGTCCATACAGTACTCATCTATTAAGTTTCCCTCCTGGTCATGAAGAAATTCAGATAGGTTGTTGATATTTGTAGGAAGCAGCTGAAAATAATTTCTCATAAAATTTAGAGGATACATTACCTTGCTGGGAGAATTATGCAGTTCAGTTGCAGGGAAATGCTGGATGGTTTTTCTGTCTCTCCTCTTGCTGCCTAGGGAGATGCCCATGCTGCATCATATTTTCTAGACATATCTGGTTATTTATGTTACTTCATGCTATATATTAAGGTGTGCACTTCTTCAACAGTCTGCTGTCACTCTTTCCTTCTCATTTAGACTCATGATATCAGCATTGACATTTTCCTGATCACGCTAGAGGAATTTTGCAGGAAACATCGATTTTCACCTGCTGGAACCAACTTGATGGAAAGGTTTGCTGTCCTGCCCTCCCCACTCCCCTTGATGATTGTGCATGACATACTAGGTCCTTCAACAAAGATGCTGACTGGCACATAAGCAATGTACAAAGCTGGGCCCATTTGCCTTCCAGCCTGTTAAACAAGTTTTGCTGTTGTTTCACAAAACCTGCTCTAATTCTGGGAAAATTCACAGCAGTCTCTGCTCGGGTCCTCCCTTAGCATGGAGGATTGGCTCAATTTGCTGAGGCCCGGAGAGCCCTGGAGAGTAATCTTGTTTCCCTCAGCAGAATGAAAATTAAGGACATGAGAAGCTAATCAGGAGAGACTGAGTAACAGATGCAGTTCCTTATACAAATAATACTGCATCATACACCCCTAACAATTCAACTTAAGCTGATTATTGATGCTGGGTTACATCACAAAATAGGATATGGACAATGAAATTAGTATGCTGCCATCTTTGGGTTTTAATTTTTTTTGTTACTGTGAATCAACAGTTTTATGACAGACAGCAAACTTGATAGTACTCTCTGGTGAGATTATGGTTTCTTTGTAAAGTGTAATTCAGTTGGAAAAACAGACTTTCGTAAAGCACTTCAGTTAGAATTATTTCTTAAAAAAATCATATCTCTGACCCTTATTGACTTATAAATCAACAGTAATTGTAAATCAGGTATTGCAATTTCTGTGAGGGCATTTTCAATGAGATGCTCAGATACCTGTTCTTGCCCTGACACCATTTAACACTTTGATCGATGGCCTGAGAGAAAATATAGTCTTTATCTGAATAAAGTTCACAGGCCATACAACAGATGACAGAGTGAATGATGATCGAGACAGGCCAACCAGCAGAGTGATCTGTTTTCCCTGGTAGCTTAAGCTTGCTTGAATTCCCAAAGGGCTTTTTATACCATAATATCAAGTTGTGATAATGACAAGAAAAAGAGAAAGAAAAAAAATGTTGTTCATATCTATAGAACAAAGATATTTGTCATGGTAAAACTGCCTTAGAAAAGGATTCAGGGGTCTCCAAAATGAGTTTGAAATCTGTAGCTAACAGCAGCTGATACCCCTCTTCCCACTTGCCCCCAAACAGAACACCCTGTTAAAAGTCTACTAAAGAGACTGAGGATGAGTAATAAAACCAAAACCTGCAAAGTAAAAAACTTTCTAATGTGATTATCAAGCTGCTTAGCGTCCTCAGAACTTAATTAGTATTATCAGCTTTGTGAAACTGGCCCTTTTAACGGCCCAGGTACATATATACATATGAACTATGGTTATGTTTCTGTCATACTAGTAATGGGCAAGCAAAAATTATTATTCGTATCTCATCAACAACTGCTTTTGTAGTAAGTTCAACTTTTTCTGCGAAGTATAGCTTTCCTCTGCCACAGCCACCTCTAAGCAGGGAAATTGCCCTTGGTTTTCAAGGAGAAGAGACAACAAAGTTCTGCTTAATGTGGACACTTCAGCCGTGTCTATGACATTTTCCAGGCACATGCATGGCTGCACAGTTTCCCAAATCATAGAATCATAGAATCACTAGGTTGGAAGAGACCTCTGAGATCACCGAGCCCAACCGTGCCTGTCTCCCCACTAAACCATGTCCCTAAGGAACTCATCCACCTGTGTTTTAAACACCTCCAGAGATGGTGACTCCACCACCTCCCTGGGCAGCCTGTTCCAATGCCTGACCACTCTTTCAGAAAAGAAATTCTTCCTAATGTCTAGTCTAAACCTCCCCTGGCGCAACTTGCGGCCATTTCCTCTTGTCCTATCACCCGTCACTTGTGAGAAGAGCCCAGCACCCAACTTGTCACAACCTCCTTTCAGGCAGTTATAGACAGTGATGAGGTCTCCTCTCAGCCTACTCTTCTCCAAGCTAAACAACCCCAGCTCCCTCAGCTGCTTCTAATAGGGCTTATTCTCCAGCCCCCTCACCAGCCTCATTGCCTTCTCTTGACGCGCTCCAGCCCCTCAATGTCCTTCCTGTAGTGAGGGGCCCAAAACTGAACCCAGCATTCGAGGTGCGGCCTCACCAGTGCGGAGCACAGGGGCACAATCACCTCCCTGCTCCTGCTGGCCAGGCTGTTTCGGATACAGGCCAAGATGCCATTGGCTCTCTTGGCCACCTGGGCACACTGCTGGCTCATGTTCAGCCGGCAAATCACATGCATCTTCTCTCCATCACTGCTGGGATTTGCTGAAGTGAAGGAAACATGCAGTCCTCTCCCCGGTGCCCTGGCCGTGCTGTGGTGCCAGTTCCCCCTCTGGCAGCCCCCGCCTGGCCACAGGCTGCTGGCACCTGCCTCAGCTCCTCAGCCAGAGCCAGCCCACTTGCCCCACTTCTGCTCTTTGGAATGGGCTGCTGGGGCCCCCAGCTCTGAGCACCAAAGCATGACTTGGAGGTTTGCAAAGGTTTTCCTTAGACAGGCAATTAAATGCTGTCATCCTCACACCTGCAACTATTAGCAGAGGAACTCTGCTCTCTTGTATTTAGAAATTCCAAGGACAAAGCTCCCACACGCTTCTTGAACCTTGGCTGTTTGTTGGGGAACAAAGCTTTGCATACACACAACACATCGCTGCTTAGAGAGGGTCTGCCAACACATCCTCGGAGCCATGTGGTGGTCTGTAACACCTACAACACATCCATAGACGCATCTCAGTCATCAGAGATTTAGAAACGAGCTATGTAATTTCTGGTATTGAGCTCTAACAGGCTCCTTCTCAGTTTGAAGCTTGGGAGCCAAGCTGATGATGTTGTATACAAACACCTCAGCAGAAAAATGGCTTCTGACGATAGAGAGCACTTTAATTTAGGAAAAAACAACAAGGTCTGGCTGCTGGAGGCAGAAGCTTGAACGAATTCAAAGTGGCAACGTGGAGCGGATTTCATACTGAGGAGAAATAACCACTGTGGCAGCATATCCGGGGACCTTGTGGATGCTCTACTCTTTCAAATGTTTAAAAATCAAGTTTGGAACATCTTCCTAAAATCCACATTTTATCTCAGCCAGAAATTATGGACTTTATATGGGAATTACTAAATGAACGTCTTGACCACGCACATGCAGAGCTTAGACCACATGCTCATAGCAGTCCCTTCTGGCCTTAAAATTAAATTTCAGATGATATCCTCTCCCCATTTTATATTTTGTGATGATTTAAAAATGTAATTTCCCATGGCTTAAAAACATAATATGCATCCCCATGTGCTTCGAATTAGTTTAACTGAGGTCTATGTTTGTAAACCAGTCTTAATCTGAATTACATTATATAAAAGCTGTTCAGTATTCAAATAGTCAAATGTTACTATTGAGGGAAAAATTTCCAGCTCTGCAGTAACGCTACGTTCACATTTCACTGTGTATTTTCAGTGACAATATTTAAAAGACTGTGAAAAAACCAGCTTTAAAATATTATCCTCAGTGAGAGACTAAGGTGGAAGAAATACACGAAACCTTTTAAATTCCCTTTGAATTTGTCTTTAAAGAGACAAAATAACAAAAGAATATTAAGCAGAATTTCAAAGACAGAAAACCCGCTCTTTTTCCATAAGCAATCAGTTTTACAAGGTCATTTGAAAACCAAGTACCCTATAAAAACGCTTTATATGTTTTTTGCAATATTTTCATTTGGTAATCATACATTTAACACAACCCGCAGTATAGCATTCAGTGAGTATCCTTCCACATATTGTGTTGATAACTGAATTAATCTAATACTTATATTTCAAACACAGTGATTTATATTAACTGGAATTAGATGTTAATTGTCCAGTAAACATAAGCTCACAGGATTTCTGTGCAATGTAATTTCTGAAAAAATCCATTTTCCTCCGAAGTTCTTAGTAGACTGGCCATTTATTACATCACAAAATAACAATAACATTAGAAGGAAGAGTTAGGCTAAAAGGAATGCTCTAACACACATATTTGTAAATTGATCCAGTAAGTATTTTGATCTGGTAGATATTTGCCTATTTGTTTAAATATCATTTTTTCTAAAGAAAATTACCATTTCTTGCTAAGCAAACAACATTTTTTTTACACAAGTGCTCTGTGGATATTTGCCACAATAGAATTGAATTCACAAATTTCAGTGTCTTTTTTTTTCTCTATACTATAAAAATACGTGTGAAAAAGCAAGTTTAGTACTTTGTAAAAAATGTAGACAACAACATCTAAATCTCCTGTCACACACATGAAATAGTTAAGTATGTAATCATATTGCAATCCAAACCTGTCTTTGAAATCTAACTTCTCTGGTACTCCCATCAATGCCCCAAAAGGATATTGCAAAATGGAAGTTTAGCAATTTTTTGTGGTTTGTGGGCAGATTGATGGTTTTGGTGGAGTAAAAGGGTATTCAAAGTCCTGTTAAGGAAGAGCCTTCAGGGTGTACATGTCTGCCTATATACCTCTTTGAGGAGGCAAAGGCCCTTTTCTGTGTTCTGCAATATTAAAAGTTAGACTGATGTAAATTTGGATTATGTACTTTTAAAGCACTGGCTGAGCACTCAAAGTGTAAGAACAGGTGCTCCTTACTTTTTGTTAGAAATACTAGGAAAACCTGCCAAACTCACTGCTAAAATCTTCATTGAAACAGACCTTAAAACCCTAACAAATCTGTCTCTTGCTGTTGCTTACAGATAGTCTGCTATTTTATACTTGTAACAGTGCTGAGCAGGCAGGGAACCGCAACACCTCCATAATTAAAAGTCTACATCTCCAATACAAGGCTACTCAAAGAATCATTTCTAAATTGGATCTAAACAGTGAGTCAAGTGTGTCTGGACCTTTCTGAGGTCTGGAGCAGGAAGACGAAGAGATGTAAGGCTTGTTTGCTCACACACAGAAAATGCTCAAGGGTGCTGGGTAAGGCCATGCTGGACAAACAGCTCTGAAAAATCCCATCTGTCCAAATATCCTCCCCATATAGCCACAATCAATTATGCTGACTGCTCTAAGTACCTGCACATACTTCACATACTTCAGAGGGGGATAAGGGGATGTCAGTAAAAAATGACCCGAGTAACCTCACACTACAGCATTAGCAGTAGAACTAAAAGTGGCATTCAGAACAGCTGAAGGCAACACTAGTTACAAGTGATGGATCCAATCACAACTTTGCTTTTTCAGTCATCCTGGACTGACGTTTCTTGGAGAAGGGCAAAATGAGTGTGTTCTCCCTTTACTGTTCCTAGCACTGGGAAAAAAATCTTGCTTGAAATTCTTGTGCTCTCCTGGTCACTTTTAGCTAAACACAGAGCGCAAAAAAAATGTTTCGAATGTAGTTCACGAACAGTAAAAGGTCTTTGTCCTGCTGCAACAAATTCAATCTCTGTGCAAGATGAGAAAAGCAAAAAAAAATATAGAATAACAAGAGTGAACATAAAGCAGAAGAGCTCTCAGAAGATGTGGGTTTTGATGAAGGAAGATGACACTTGGCGGAACACAGAGCATACCTGAACACACAGACACTAGGAAATGCATTGTCCCTTGAATATCCGATGGTGATGTTTGTGATGGTACTTAGACCCAGAGACAGTGTACTCCACTGTCCCTGGGGAGAGCTCTGTCTCCTGCTAAGATGAGCCATGCACTGCTTCAGACAGTTTTACAGTACCTGAGAGTCTGGTCCTCCAATTTTTTTCATGTGTGCATTTTCCTACTCCTCAACTTCTGCTTCACTAATAAACCCATTAAGTATAGTAATATAATCAGCACCCCATTTTCCCCAGAGGATGGAGAGAGAAAAGGGAAGGATCCTACATGACAAATGCTATCCTTCTGTTTAATGTGCAGTAGGGAGTTCTCTAATACCATGGCTGTGGGCTTGTCACAGCAAAATATGAGCAGAACAAGACGAGGTGGAAGGGCTGTCTTTATCTCATCTGTTATGAAATAATGGCTAAGGAGAAAAAGGAGAGGAGAGGAGAGGAGAGGAGAGGAGAGGAGAGGAGAGGAGAGGAGAGGAGAGGAGAGGAGAGGAGAGAGAATACAGTCTATAAGAATATCAGAGAGGGAAAGGCAGGCAAAAAGCAAGACAGTTAAAAAAAAAAAAAGAAAAAAGAGCAAAGATCCATGAGATCAAGGAAGTTTCTGAACCCTAAGTTGCGTCCACTGTGAAAAGCTGGAGACGCAAGTGTGCTTATGCATGGGGCTGCTGCCAGAGTATGGGATGGTGGCTGAATTCAACAAAGAGCTCTTTCCCAAGAGTTGCAAGACTTTTTCTCACAAAAGTATTGTGAGAATAGCCAAAACTATTCTCGCTCAAGAATACATACTGCTTCTAACAGAGTAATTCTGCTGGTATACTATTTCTACAGGAGTAACTCTGTTAGCATTACAGAATCACAGAATCATAGAATCATAGGGTTGGAATCCCTAATTAGCACAGTAGTAATTCCATCACTACTTTAGTATTTTGCTACAGGAGCACATTACATGGAGAACGCACCTTTATCAACACAAGGCCATGTGTTTCATCCAGTCTTAAGTTTTACACACACACAGAGGCGCTGTGTCCAGCACTAACCCACTGTGGTACTTATTTGTCAGACAGCTCAGTCAAATCCTAACATTGTCCAAATGTCAGACAACTTAAATCGTGCTGTCCCACGGAAAATCTTAACATAAAAAACACTGTATGTACTAGATAGGCACACCAACAGAGCATTGGCTTTGTCTTCCTCACAGTGGAGAGTAAAAATTATGGGAGCAGAGTATAACCCAGATGGCCTTATGCTATGAAAAGAAAGTCACACACTCATTACACTACCATTTTCCTCTCTGCTTCCAGGATGGGTCAGCAAAGGTTTTCCAGGACTAGCAGGTCCTTTTTCAGGCTGCCAGGTACATTCAAGGAAGGAATATTCAGCTAGACTTTCTGATGAATCAGTCACTGGCTTGTGCTGCTTCCTAGATGGCATATCAGGACACACAGCTACTTCCCTTGGGGCTGAAGGAGATCCCTTAACTGTGCCTCCTGCATTTAATACATGTTTTTCAAATGCAGCTGTAAACACTAGCTTTCAAACAGTATCTTGGTTCCATATAGAAATATTTATTTTCAGCATTTTTTCTCCAACCAGTTTTTCTCCATAACATGTATTCTTTTATGCCTGCACTGTGCAATGAGGTACCCTGTTTTTATTGTCATCAAATCAAAACTATACCAATGGCATTTAATTATAAGCTACTTACTTTAAGACCTGAACAGAAAATAATATCAATTTTCTGAAAAATCCTGTAACATACAGAAAATTATAATCCCTTCTGAATCATCTTTCAAAACAACCCTCATATTTAAAGTCTATACTACACTTTTAAATACACAAAAAAAACCATTTGGAGGTAAATGTAATGAACTGACAACCTATATCAGAACATTAAATTTCATCACAGAATCTCTTGCAGTTGCCAAGATAAAAGTCAATGAAGATCAGCATGTCTACATTAAGCTCTGATAGTGTTATATTTATTTTGGATAATAGCTATGCAAAATGAGAGGAATAAGACTTCTTTTTCTAAGTCACAGGTATAAAATTACAACATCATTTGTGTACAACTTCATCAAGACTATGCTACTGCATAAAAGTTTAACATTGGGTGATTCCATATTTATAAACAATATTAATCAGAGGAAAAAATGGGCACAGTTTCTTTGTCACCAATCCAATTTTCTTCATCAGAAGTTTGAATCATATAAGCAAAGAATGGCTTCTAAACGAGTTTGTAAATTTCTGTTGTATTAACCTTACTAATTTTAATATGGAACTCTAGGAATAAAATCAGGGTATGCCCACAATGATTTAATTATTTTTAACTAGACAGCACAACTAAACGTTCCAATGAAAAATCTCAATTAAAAATTAATCAATTGCTTTGAATTAAATTGCTATGAATGATGAAGATAAAAAACAGTGTGTATGTACCATATTTCTGATTGTAAACCCTAAAAATACCTAGCCAGTTTTAATTTAAAGACCTGACCCAGTGACTGCAGATTAGATGTAGCATCATATGTCTTGATTTAATTTTGGATTTGATCATATATTTTTCTGAAATTAACTAGGAGGAGATTTCATGAATGATAAATATGTGAAATTTACTATTGTATAAAGATATCACAGGAAATCAAAAATTATGTGTTTCCAGGGTGGGGTTTTTTAAGTATTGTTGATCAAATATCCAAATCTGTTAAGTCTGAAACAGTATTAAATCCTTTTAAAAGCATCTTCATTTTCAATATATAAAGCAGTCAAGCACTCCAGCTGATCCAACAAAATGGTTAAGAACATAAGTATAGGACTGCAGAATTCAGCATGTGCATATTTTCAGGATTAGGAGTTTAATCTGTCATTTTTCTTCATGGTCTGTTAGAACGAGACTATATATATCTATTCCTAACTGATAACCACAATAACCAATGAAAGGATTTAGATGAAGTTGCACTAGAAGGGGGAAGGTTTTTTCTTCTGGGTTTTTGTTTTAAGAATGATAGAAAAAAGAAGAAAGAAATTGGATTTTGATGAACTGATTTCCCCTCTTCTGCTTCCTAGCATAGAAGGTTTTTCTAGCAACACAAGACATTTCTCTTTCCTCTTAATTTACTTTTTCTCCCACTTAGCCAGTTCCTCAGCTAGATGTAATACTCTCTCTTACTCTCTTCTCCGTTTTTCAACACTCTTTTTTCCAGTTGCTTTTCTAGGTCCCTGGTTGCTGTCCATGACCTCTCCTGTCATGCCCTTCCCACCATATCCTCCTCACTGCACCCTGCCTCACAGCCACCACAGAGAGCCTCTTCAATGATCCAGTTTTGTTCCCCCAGTGGCTAGAAAGCATTCCTATTCTCACCCCATAGGCTTGTGTTTTATCTTTTTTTGAGGCCAGCAATATTTTTACTCATTCTTCATAAAATGATGTCTCCAAATTCCCTTCCTACTATTCCTTCTCTTCCTATATTTCCCACTTCCTCTTCCTTTTTCTTAAACTTAGAGTTTGAACTGAAGTAATTTTAATCTTCATTCACTTCTGACTGAAGATTTTCCCCTTCTCACTTGTTTTAGCCTGTCTCAGTCACTTGACCCAGACTTAATAATGAACTCTTCCTTCTGATCTTTTAATCTTCAAAATTCTCTTCTCTGAGGAATAACTTTCCTTACTTGCCATCCTGCCACACTTTTTCTGACATCCAGCCAATTATCCTAGCTCCCCTTATATGCTAACCTCCAGCAGACTCTTCCTACATAGACACAACTTCTCCATTGCCTCAGAAACCATTCTGTTCTCATTACTTGCCTGTTGTCCTGTCCACTTTTGACTTCACACACAGAATTGTGTACAACTGCCTGCAGAGCAATGCGACTGCAGTAATAAGTTTAGCGTCAAATGAAAAATTTACCCAAAAGCAGGATCAACAGTCTGGCATTTCATCCGCTCTGATGTCTTTATAGTCAACATCCTCTTCCTGGTCAAACAAGGACATCACTTCACCTTATTTTAAAGTCCTTGTCCTCATCAGCCTAAGTCCCTTAGAAAAGTTGTTCACCCACTGTACTTTTCAAAAGTACACCTTTATATGGCTCTGACTATTCCCTGTCTTAAGTTTTTCTTTCTGGTAGAGCACCCGCTTGGCTGAGAAGAGTCTTAATGAACTGAAAATACAAAAAGGGAGCACAAAAGAGTAAATAAAAATAGACAAGAAAGGAGGAGAATAAAAGCTTTGCCTGAGCACTCTGGCACAAAAACAGGAAGGCAAAAGCCCAGCTGGAGTTAGCAAGGGACATTAAGGTTGAAAAGAAACAAATCTACCCGGATGCTATTTGGAAGAGGAAGGTGAGGAAAAATCTGAGTGAGTTGATGTACAGGGAAGAGACAAGCAACAGGCATCAAAGAAGAGGCTGAAGTGCTCAGTGTCCTCTCTTACAAGTCTTTGTAGACAAAGCCTGCTCCCAAGTTCCAGCAAGTGTTCACCCCACTCAGAAAACAGAAGGCCCGCCAACAGCAAAGTAGCAATAAGGTTAGAGACTACTTGGAGAAACTGGGTATGTTCAGATCCATCAGGCCATCACCCAAACATGTGACAGAGCTGACTGATGTGATTGTGAAGCTGTCATCAACCACACGTGAAAAATCAAGGTCACGGGGGAAGGTCCCTGATGACTAGAAAAATGCTAACACTATTCCTGTCTTTAGGGAGGGCAAGGAAAAGGACCCAGAGAACAATCACTGGGTCAGCCTTTCCTTAGCCCCTGCAAAGTCCCCTGGAGAAGATCCTTCCGTAATGCATCTCCAAAGATAGACAAGAGAAGACAACTAGCAGGAGCAGCTAAAATGCATTTTTCAAGTGCAAATCACACGTGTCCCCAGTCACTCTCTTCTATGAAGGAAGAGTCTGAAGGGAGAGTGGTAGAAGTAAAATATATTTAGACTTTTGACACTATCTCCCACAGCAGTGTCCTTTTTAAGCTAAGGAACTACAGGTGGGACAGACAGAATGGCTGGACTGCCAAGACTCAAAAGGTAGTGGTCAATGGCTTGACATTGGTAGCCAGTAACAAGGTGGATACATATACCCTTGAATCTTCATCCACAGTTTGTGCTGAAACAGAAAACACCAATGGCAAGGTAATGTCAGATCGCAAGGAGGGGCAGGAGTAGAAGGACATCACATTCATTGTGTCCTCCGCTTCCCTACTGCCCAGTGCCTGGGAGGGCTGCTTTCATAAACACAAGGGGAAAAAAACTGTGTATTTTACGCAGTGTTTCAAATCAAATGTCTTGCTACAGTGGGAAGGGTTCACACAGTGTTCTCAGAAATAGCCTGATTTTCCTTGGGTTTTGTGCTCATAAGCCAAGCTGGCAGATGCAGATCTTGTAAGTTCAGATGATGAAGCAGAGCCCGAGAGACATCGTGTTTCAGCATGTTAGAAATCATTAATGTTTCTATTACTTGTTTGATTAGGTGATTAAAATCTCACACCAAGCTTCTTTCCAGAGACATTAACTATGAAAAAGATGATTCCTCTGAGATAGAAGGTTTAAACTTTGTTTTGTTTGAGGTTGTTTTCTTTTTGCCATTCAAGGTGAACTTGATTGCTCTTTTTTGTTAGCTACCATGCTTTCCTGGTTTAATCCTGTGGGGTTTTTTCCCCTATAACTGTGTCTTGTTTTCTGTGCTCGTTTTGCTCCTTATAGAAGCTACAATGAATTTATTAGCTCCGTGAGGCTTATGTATATTGCTATTGTTGTGACTGCATTATCATCAACAGTTAATGATAACATATTCTCAGTATTTTGTTAGCCAAACATGCAACTGGTTTTAACTCGCAATAACTGCATAACCTCATTAAGAATGACTTCCTATTATACTACCGTATTACTTCACAGGTTTTAAGTTCTTTAGTGGAATAAGAAGTTTAATTGCTCCTCGACTTCAGGAAAGACAATGCTTAACATCTTGCATTAGATTCCTGCCTCATGTTTTGCCACTTCACTCTCCATTTATAAAACCTTTTTGCAGTTAAAATTCATTTCTTGCAGATAAATTCTGTCATGTGGAATGGCAGAAATAAAAGTAAATATATTTAGTGAAGTGTAACATGAAGAACAAGGTAAATTAAACAAGAAAATTAATCTTATGCAGTGCTTCTACATTGGCTATGTAAGACTGAATAAAAGGAACAAAGTTACACTGAAAATCTGCAGGAAATTTCTCTGACAATCTGATTATACACCCCCACACACTACTTCCCACTTTCAGAAAGATCAGATCTTTACTCCTCAAGATTTCTGCCTATTATGCAGAAAAGAAAGACCAAAATTCATGATTCCAGTGTTGTGATGAAGATGTATTTAGGGCTGTAGAGTCTGTCCAAGCCAGTGAGACATGCAAGTCTGCATATATGATGCATGTTCATGGAGAAATATCAATAACTCACTCGAAAGCCATTCCATATTTAAATACCTTTATGGCTTCACTACCCAAGCAGAGATACAAAATTTTTCTTAAAATCTTTCTCTTTCTATTTGGTTAACCACTGGAGTTTATGCTGCTCCACTGGCCTGGCAGCAAAGTGTTGGCAGGAGTTCCTACTACAGAACCTTCTCCAGGTGCAGTGAGGGTACAGTTTTGCAGGCAGCTTGCTGGTGTCGATGGGGACTAGGCCTCATATCTCCTCATTATCCCTCCTTACTCTCCGCCTCGTGGCCCTGTCACATCTGGTACTTGTCACAACAGCCAGTAAGCCAGCAATAACACTGAGAAAAGAAACTATCCACTTTTGCCTGCATTACTGTTCTGTCACTTTTTAGTGAGGTGACCTAGTTGAGAGCAGGGTGCATTGAAAGCTGAGGTAGAACAAGGTCTGTGGTGGGATATGCAGTCAGGCGCAGGATGCTGAAACCCCGGCCAAGGTCAATTCTCGATACTTTGTCTCATAAAACCATACTTTAAACTGAGATTTCTGTCACATTTAAAAACTAAATCCAAAATTAAACCCACCCCCAAAACCAAACCCTATAATTTCCCCTTCCTACTGTGAAGAAGTGTTTTCCAGTGTTATCTAACGATATAATTCAGCTGATTTTTCTATGAGACAAAAAGCATAAATACTTGTTACATTTGTATTATTTTCTTCTCTACAACTAGACGGGCTTATTGAGCCTGGAATAAAAAGCTGTACATAGATTCTGCAGGCTAAATTGTGAGAGAAGCTCAGAAACATCCTGAGAAAAATGATGGTATTTGACTTATTTGAGAAAGTGAGTCTGATAATCCAAAATGTTGGCATTTTTTAAGTTCCAAACATCTACTCAAGCAAAGGCAGAGTTCTTTCATTTTAACACAACTTAACTCCAAAGTTGCAATAATACACAGAGCTGGAAACTGTATTTTAAGTTGATGTTGTATATTTTCCATCATAAGACCATGTTTTAAGTTGTTTATAGTGTGCAGCCTTGTTGTTTTCATAGAAGACTTCCAGCAGTGTAGTTTTTAAGAATGAACTTGGAGCATATACTGTGTTTTGTCTTTTTTTTTTAAGTAACAAAACTGCAACTTCTATCATTAAGGTGTCTGAGGTTTTCCACCTTTGCATACAAGAGCTGAGATGATACAAGTTGCAGTGAAAGAGAGATGATTTCCAAGGCAAATACCATTGTATTCTGCTATGTGGAAATAAAAATACCTCCAACGCACCTGAAATTTTAAGCCACTGAAAGAGGTCCATCTGTTACATGCCACCAGTAAAACTGGTCACAGGCTTCCCCTTCCATGCACTCTTTCTTTGTGGTGTCCCAGGTGAGCTGTGGCTTCAGCACCAAAAGCTGCAAACTTGTCTATTTGTCATACATGTCATATTTGTACAGTGCCAGTGGTATCCTTACCCGAGAGCAGAAAATGGTCCGAGTAGAAAGCTGAGATCTGACTATGAAGGAAAGAGAAATGGCAGGTACAGCAGAGGCAGAAAGAAAACCATGAGGAAAGCCAGAGCAGAGGGACCACTGAGTAGAAAAGGTGACGATGATGAAAAACCCACATGGAAAACATGGCATCCCAGGCCTGGACAAGAGACCCCAGGAATGATAGGTCTTTGCTTTCCAGTAAGTATATAGAAAAATTGTCTGTCTGTTTTTGAGGCAGCTGGCTGACAAAGGACAACTACTCTCAGTAGTACCCATTTCACCATTAATTTCAGTGACAGGTCTCTGCCAGGGTATTATCACAGAAACATGGAACGACGTGGGTTGGAAGCGACCAGTTCCAACCCTCCTGCCATGGGCAGGGACACCTTCCACTGGATCAGGTTGCTCAAAGCTTCATCCAGCCTGGTCTTGAACACCTATGTGTTTATATATGTCCATGTAATGGTTTAACCTTCCTCACAGCTGCTTAAAATCAGTCCATTTTCCCCAGCTGTTAGTGAGAAGGGTTGTTCTTTTTTATTCCAAAGAAACTTATGTTAAGCAAAGCCATAATAAAAGAGCAAATCAAGTACTCAGACACAAGAAGATTCCTGAATTAATGTTACTCGAGCAAATTTAATTTTTATGTCCTTATGCAATGCTAGACAAGTTGCTCAAATCAGATTTTCCAGACATATTCACTAATTGGGCATTTCTCATTGTCTGGATGCGTTTTTTTCTCACAGCAATTCAAGTGGGATGCAATAATTCACAGCAGTGGAAGCTGTTCATTGAATGTATGAAGTACTATTTAAAAATCCAAGTACTCTAATGCACTGTTTTCCTAATAACCAAGTTTTCACTCAAAGTGAAAGTCTAATTAACATGTAAAAAAGTGTAAAGCAGTTTTCAGGCCAGTCTGGTCCATATGTAAGTTTTAGAGGCCTTTGACAACACATTCAAAAAGGTTACTTGTCATCTTCCTGAGGTAGTTAATTTCTAAATATAGAAGTATAAAAGCAAGGTTATTGTAAGAATATTTACAATAATGTCCCTAATGTCTATTCTCTTTATTCTATTTTTTTTGTAATATAAGCTGCATATTAAGCTTTTTTAAATTCCATTGGTAAGACATGGTTAAGCAAACAGTATATAGTGGAGTCAGTTAGAAAGAAACGGGTGACTCTGAGGAGTAGGTCTGAGTGCAGAAATAGCGACCAAGGAGGTTCAATGCCCTGGGAGATCTCTTCTAGCCATGTGGATGACAGACTGTCAGCATGACAGCCAGCAGGTACAACAAGCTCTTTTGTGGGAATATTATTTTTCTATTTTAAAGCCCAGAAAGAAATAGCTATTTCCAAGTAAGTTACAGAACTTAACTAGATCTAGGAAACGAAACATCAACTTACTAAAAAAGTGAGTTATCCAACAAAAAAAAATTTGAAGGCTGTGGCAGTACTTGTGGTCTGAAAGATTTTAGTGCCAGCACTGAATGTTCTAAGGCTACAGATCTTTTCAAGAATGAAAAAATAGAGATACACATCAAAACCTAATTAAAGGGAATAATGCCTCTGTGTCCCTACAGACCCTGCCAGTCTACATCAAAATCAAGAATTTATAAAATTAACTTAAGTAGCTACTGATTTCAAAAGAAAGATGAAGCCCCTTTTTATTTTCAGAATCCTATACAGAAGTTCATTCCAACATGAGTATTTTCCATGTAAGAGATTAAAACACAACAGTTAAATCTGGTAGTTTCCAAATTAATACAAAGACCTCGGTTTCCTCTTGCAGTTCAGTCTCATTAAAATCCTTTAACAGATCTATAAATTAAAAAATCATTGTGGTGCAGTCTTACGATACACACACATTTGTAAAAATAGCATTAGATTCCTCTGTTGTATACAGCGAAACGAAATAACTTAACTCTTGGGTAATACCCCTGAAACACAGGCAGGATGAATGGTGCTGGAGTGTAATTAGGTTTGCACAAACTCTCTCCTCCAAACACCCATACACTATGGTATTTAGGGATAGTTTTTTAAAACTGTAATTAAACAGTCAGAAAACCCCTGGAAAAGTACAAAACAACCAGCCCCATAAAAGTCATGTGGAGAAAACAAACAAACAAGCCCCTGGTTGATCATTCAGGTTGCTTAATGAATTCTGGTAATTCCAGTAAGTTACAGGAACCGGCAAGGACTCCAGCCACCAGCTCGGTTCCTTTCAAACTTTAACAACTGTATTATGCTTCTAAAAAACAAATCACTGCCAAGAAGTTGCTCAGCTTACTGAAATACGTTTTTCTCCCATATGCATTCTTGTCAGCTAAATCTATAGCTAATAATTCCTTTCTGTCTGCTCTTTTATCCTTACTGAAACACAAGGCGAAATACAATTCCCAAAGCTCCTGCTAACCCCATTTGCCAGCCTTGAAAGGATTTTCAGGGGCTGGGAGTTTATAGTCAGGTTACAGTGTGGCATCCATACAGCAAGACATGCTCTCCCACCTCATCATCTCTCGTGGCGATGGCCATCACAGGGCTGGTAGAGCCCCCAGGTTTGCAGAGAACTGACGAACTCCATCTTACTCAGAGTCGACAGCACCTCTGTAGGCCACCACACCGGCAAGCCAGACAAAGCCGCGACATCTGCAATGCCCAGCATTTCAGACTAAGAAACAAGCTTAAAGAACAGACAGGAGGCCACCTCTCCTTCAATATATTCATCCACCTCCCCTTGTTCCCGTCGTGCCACTCATGCAGTATGAAGCAGGTGGAAATTATTCACGGTTTCCTGCTGGGGATTCCCTCGGCAAATGTAACGGCGGATTAGCCAGCTCGTGAGTTGTCTTCCCTGTGGTTCCTGGGGCCCAGGAGCACAGCTAGCGGACACTCTGCCAAAATACGCCTGGTGTCAGCTTACCGCTCTTGAGGGAGACTTTCTAATTGCCATAAATTAGCTGCTATTACCTGGTGTACAAAAGAGAATCAAGGAACTTTGACTTGCTGGCTCTCGTTTTGCCCTTGCTTAGACACTCCAAAGAACATCTGGGCTTTGCCAGGTGTCCTCCAACAGCTGGTCAAGTGTGCAAAGAGCCCCTTCCTTGCCCCAGGTAGAGCCAGCCAGGCCAGGGGGCAGGGGGCGCAAGACCAGGCCCATAGACATTTTATCACCCCTGCTCTGAATCATCTCACTGCTGTGACACTGACAGAACTTGTGTCACTGCCACTGCATTTTCTGCCACAGGCACCCTCAGGCCACAGCCTTAGACAGCCACCTTTAACAGTGGTGTACACATCCAAAATGGCAACTGAAGTGAAATAAAAGGCCAATTTCAGCCCTGAGAAGCTCAAGCACTGACTGAGGTGCAGCTCCTATTTACACCCAGGCTGAACTTGATTAGCTCTGGAGCTGTGTAAGTATAATCCAGCACAGCATGAGAAACTACTTTTATATGCTCTGCATAATTTTAAGGCAAGCGTGTCTTTGTGGCTCAGAGAAATGTAGGCAATCGAGTCCATCACTTTCTTATGGGCTTGGCTGCAGCTCCTGCAAGTCTATGGAAAATCACTGTTTATACACTCCTGATCTGAATAGCTGTATGAGACCAATATTTGCGTGTTCCTATTGCTTACTCTGTAAATAGAGAAATCTGCTTTTCACAAGGACTATGATCTAGGAGCTCTTGTTGGTTTTATGCAGTGGGTAGCCCTTCTGGAAAAAATCCTTAGGTAGTGGGCTTCACTCTGTAGTTCAGGTAGTCAGACCATCAGCTCATTTCCTCTGTATTTGTAGAAACCTTTCTCCAGGAATTATTTAAAACAAAAAAAAAAAAAGAGAAAAAAAGAAAAAAAAAAGAAAAAAAAACCCAACAAACAAAACCCCCCACCAAAACAAAACCAAAAAGCCAAGCAGGAAACACTAAGTAACTGGAAGACAATCTGGGGACTGCATTTGCATGATGCACAGGGACACTGGAGATTTTTGTTGTGTGCTTTGCTAGCTGTCCACCAACCAACCAATACTCACCCCCAAGAAAAAAACAAACCAAACAAAAAAATCAGAACACAGAATGGCATTAAGGTTTCACGTCTCCTTGGCTGTTTTCAGAAATAAAAGTGGTTACTCACAGAGGACACACAAGAACAGTTACAGGTAGCTTTCCACAGTCGAAAATAGATATTTTTCAACCTACTTCTTTCAGCTACCTGCAGTCACAGAAGTAATTTTGATGCCTCAGGCTTGAGAGGGGACCCATAGCTAGATTTTCCACCTGTGTCAATTAGCCATACCCCAGCATGACAAGACCCTGCTGCTGTCCTTACTCCCTCCAGAAGCAGCGTGTACACAGTGCCATTTCCCAAAGAGCCTAACCTGCACCGACTCCTTAGAACAAAAAAACCTCCAAATCCTAACAAGTGGAAACTAAGCACCAGAGACACCTTTTCTTAGTCTTTTCTAGTTGGAGACTCAATGGCTTCCCAAGAAAAATCAGTGAAAAGTCATGAAGATGTGGTACTGGTGAAACTATTCTGGTCTCGTCGCCTGAGTAACTGATAGGGGCTAGGGACACATTTCCAAGATTTTTATATAAAGATATAATTATGGCATAAAGCTAGTAATGGTGTCTTATAATCATCCTGAATGCACTGTACTGTGACTTTAAATAGCACAGAAATATCTACTTCTATAATATAGAATACTAATAAGTATTCCTATGACAGAAGAGCCTACGTATTTGGGAAACAAATGTGAAAGCTGTGAAAAATTTCACTTTCCTAAATAAACTCTGATTTTTGCATTTTTATACTGAACTTTTTAATCAATATGTTTGAATAATATTAGGGTTTCAGTATCTAATACACTGCTTTAGTTTAGGATTATCAAGTGTCTAATAAAGAAGTGTGTTCATCTCTTTTGTCTTCTGGGCAAAGACTCTTTTATTACAGTGTAGTATCTTTTTGTTTTAATGCTGCTCTGCAGTGGATTGCCAGCTCATTAATTTTTCTGCTATAACACCCAAATCCCTTTGCTGATCAGTGTGCTGGATGATTGTTTCCCTGCTCCCAGACTAATTTTTTACATTGGACTGCATTTACCATCTGGTAGATAAATCACCCAGAACACTCAAATTCGGAGTCTAGTTCCAGTGATCCTCTTTGTTTGCTCAGCCAGCAGCACAAATACAACTTGCAAATGTGGAGGTTGTGTTTTCTCACCTGGATAACACTTCTATATTACAGACAGAGCTTGTAACAAAGAGCATCGAGATAACGATAAACCTCTTCTCACTTAAAAAAAGAAAATTAGGTGGCTGTTCTTTGTGCTTTCTAGCCAAAATTTTTTTTGGTTCCCTAGTTTCTGAGTGAGAAAAAGTATTTCTTACAGCTCAGAACCAATTCTGCACATTTCAAACACATATAACTATTTTGGTAAAGACATTCTTTGTAGGCACAAACATCCATGCAAGGAAAGAAAAGAACATCCTTTGCAGCTAAACAGAGAAGAAATACAATGAAATAAACTGCCTTCCTAAACCATGTTTTATATGATAAAAAATTTCTATAACCTCAACAGGAGGCTGCCTATTTTATTTTATTTTCACTTTTATACCCTTGAAACGATACTTCCATAAAATTATACTTCCCATCGAGACAGTGGAAAAGGAACTCTGCCTCACAGAATTGTCTAGGTAAACTTTTGTGAGAAATGGGAGGAGGTAGGAAAAGAGGCTTGATGGACACTGTGCTTTAGGAAAGTAACTGTTCATCTGCCCGCCACTGCATGTGGTGGTATTGCTTGGGGCAGGGAAGGGTCTCTTTCTTTAGCCTTTTTAAGGATTTACTGCTGCTCCCTCTGCCCCGGAAAACCCATTCAGCACAATACACTGACCTCTGCCTCTCCCAGAGGTATCAGATAAAGGTAGCACACAATCAGAGTCAATACTAATTAGCAAAATGTAAACATTTAATTAGACCAATGCTTCCCTGGGTTTTAGAGCAACAAACTGCTATCCAGCCATGATTTTTTTATCAAACTTTCTATGGCAAATACTTGTTGCAAACACTGTTTGAACTGTCTCCATCATGCAGCTGAAGACTTTATATCTTGGACTTGTGTTTTATGGAAACTCTTGAGGATTAAAACTTAAATTTTCAAAAGCACTCACTCACTTTTCATGTCTAGACTATTTTAGGCATTTTCTGCACATGCACTGAGACCTTTACCTAGCCCACATCTCAAGCTTTTATGCTGCTTTTGATAAGATTCTTGTTTGGTTTAAAATTTTAGATGAAAAGCAACTTCTGCAAATGATGCTTATCTCACCCCTCACTGTGTGTAGTTGTATGAGAAACAGCCTCAGAATAGGACAGCAAGTAAAATTCTTCTAAGGTACAACAAACTCCTTTGTGTGCTTCAGGTTTAAGCAACAGAGCACTTTCTCACCCACTTCTGAAATATATATGTTTATAAAAGGTTTTCTATAGACAAATGCAAGTGTATGTGACAATGATTTCATTGGGGACTGTGTGTTTCTTCTTCCATGATCATACGCAGTGCTCACATGAGTTAGTAACCAAGACCAGTTAAGCGCTTCTTAAAGCAGGATTTTCTGGTAAGCAGTAGGTGAACACTGAAATGTGTCAGATTCCTGAAGCTGCGTGGAAATGTGCCAGTCTGGGAAATAATCAGGGTTGGATCTGGGGTGAAGAAACTGGAGCTCATAAAGTTGAGTTTTTCACATTCATCTCAAACACTTTATGGTGATCAAGGACAGATGAACTGGAGTTTGCAAAGATCCAGCTCTCCAGCTCGCCTGGCTGCTCCCATTCATCCCATCTGCTTCCACATTGATCCTGTAAGATTGGTGTGAGGCAGAGGAGATGCCCTCAGGCTTTAGCTTGAGGAACCCGGCTGTCGTCTGTCAGCAAGCCAGGTAGCTGGAATAAGGCTGACTACAGGGGCTTTGCAGCAAGGATTTCAGGATCTTCTGACCTCCAGATCAGACCTGAGAAAATCATTTCATATCCTGAACACCCTTTTGTCTGTTTGTCAAGAACATCTTACCTGTTCTCCACTTCCTCATCTGCACCCCATGGGATGCTCTATACATCTTAGGAAAGCATGAGTTTTGCATCTATTTAAGACATACAGGAGCATAGTGAGGTCTCAGCCCTGTAGAAACAGGCTAGGGGAGGAGCTGGTAGCTACTGAGAGAAGCCAGGTCCCTTCAGAAAAATTACTGACAGTTCTGTCTTGTCCCTGATTTTCTTCTTTCATTTTCACATGTTTTCCTGCTGGTCTTAATTAACACTATTTTTGAAGCATGGATGAGGATCCTGCCAGCTTGAGTGCGGTTATATAATGTGGGTGTTTCAAGACTGTAATTGCAACTAAATTTATTTTTATAATACTAAGTTAAAAGAGAGGTATTACAAGGATTTAATTTTATTTTGAACCAGATCTTTTAAACAGTTGCTCTAACACATAATCTATTATGAGAAAAGTCCCGTCTTTTCAGTCCTTAAGAATTGTCTACTATAATGAGAATTTAAATTATCCTAAAATAAATCCCTATTTGCTAGTCAAACACCATCTCCTCACAAACCACACTATGACCAATGAGGCAGTTTTAGAGCAACTTAAAAAAAATTGAACACTGATATCAGTGTAACATTAAACTCCTTGCTTAAACAGAGATATTCACATTAGCAATATATATGCAAATGCATGCAGAGCCTGGTCAGTCTCCCAGCCCACACCAAGTCAAGTCTGGGATGCCATTAGGTAGCAAACCCAGAAGTCTTCTAAGCACTCTTCTAGCAAAGAGCTCCACTGGCATCTTGCTCACCACTCCAAAGAAGACAAAGGTTCCCTGATAAGAATCTTGAAAAAAAAAAAGACAGATTTTTTAAAAAAAACAAGCAAACAAACAACTAAACAAATTGAAGGGTGTATGACCTATAAATCCAAAATATTTTAAAAGCTAATGCACCACTAGATATCTGCCTAATAATAGAAGAGGAAATAATTCTGCTCTCAGACCCCCTTGAACCCATCTGTGAACTAAATTAGAACTAAAGATACATTGGAGCTGTTCATCAAGACCAAGGGACAGATTTAAGGTCCTCCGGAAAACTTTAATTTCATCAGATCACAATTTTGATGCTGAACTTACTCCTAACCAGAATTGTCTGTATCTTCTTATCTTATTCTGCAAGAAAAATACCACACACAGACACATTTTGACAAGAAAATGTTTCATAAAATAAAATTTACTATGGATTGATTTAGTCAAGCAAGTCCTTCTCTACTCACTTAGGAGCTCTACAAAATACAGCTCCCCACTGTCCCACACTATTTCTCTTCTTCTTACTGTATTTCTCTAAATTGTTAGAATTTCAAGATGATTTAAGAATAAACTACAGGAATTAGAGAGGACTATTTAGTTAACAGTATAATACTTAATTGTAATTTTCTTATCATTTAAAGCTATTCTTGGGATAGAGTAATTTTTTTAAAGAACAATTTATAAAAAACTTCCTTGGTCTTCTGCTCTAGTGAATACAGACTGCTTAGAAAAAGACAGGCTTTCACCTCAAAAATGCCAACACATCCTCTCTCTCCACTTCCATTCCACAGCATCTATAGGGATTGATCAAGGAGGATAAGTAGTAGTCCAGAATCCGAAAAATACATCCTTCTTTCAATATCCCTGGTGCTCAGCACTTTTTTTTCCCCAAATGATGCAGCTACTGTTACTCTGGGAACTACTGCCACTACCTGCCTTGTGGACACTCGTTAAAGTCTGACCACAGGCTGGAAAAGTCACAGACACTTTCAGCTGATGAATCAATGGTGGAATGTGATCATCTCTTTACAGGAAAAGGGTAAATCAAGCCTCCTGTCAATATCTGTGGGATTCTCTGCTTTAGTACTTTCTACTCAAAGACCTTGACCACAGCTTATATTTTTTTCAAGTCCAAGTAAATATTAACTCTCCTCTTTATCCAGTCTACCGTCAACCCTAGAGGAAAACCAGCAGGCTATAAGTACAAAATACTTGTCTGTACATTTACAGCAAGAAAAGGACCAGGCCACTTTTAATAAAGACATTTATTATTCTCCGTTTAACAGGAATTGTCAGAGATATCTTGATACAGAAAGAATGTTTTCTTGGCAATATTTTCTACAAAACATAGCTCCTCTTTTCCCCTTTTCAAGAAATGGTAAAGAAATTGGATTAAATGCAGTCCCTTCAGTCAGGCCTCAATCACTACATCACGCTACCGGTTACCACCAGTAACAATGATGGAGTGACACCTGTTAAAAGATTATTTTCTGCTATTCTGACAATTTCAATGCTATTTAATTACCTTTCGGCTCTTTACTCAGCATGAGAACCTGTACTGCAAGGACATTTCATGTCACACTAAAAGGAAACAAATATGTATGTCACTGTGAGTTTTAATTTCTCTTTTTAATCACTGTTTTTACCTTTTAACTACAACTGATTTATATCCATGCCTTACAATAGTTACTCAAAGTAATAAGTAATCTGACTAAGTCTACATCATATACTTCAGAAGTCTGGTTGGCACAAACACATATCACAGTTTATTTGGTCTGACTGTTATATTTCATTTACAGGAACATAAGTTGTAGTATCTTTGATAAAATAACCAATTATTTTAGTCCCGCATACCATTTCGTATCAAGTTAATGTATGCAAATACAAAAACAATGTGTATTTCTTAAAACAGTAAGGCTAATTTACCTGGACCTGGACCTCTATTCCATCCCCTGCTTTTACTTTCCCAACAAGGTGGCTTCATATCTTTAGCATAAATTGGTTTGGTCTTGTGTACCTTAGAATGATATACCAAAAATAAACCCCTCGCCCACTTAATCTTCACAAAAACCACAAAGGGTATGTCTGTTCAAGCTGATAAGCACAGATGAAAGCCAGTCTTGAGGCCACATCTCATTCTGGTTCAGAGTCCCCACTGAGCCCAGGCAGAAACCAAGGCTAAGCTCCAGAGACTGGCAGTGCCTGAGGTTTACATCCTCCCAAATCTTATGCTCACATCTGCCACATGGATTGGGCACAGGCAAGGCCAAGGGAGCTACATGCTTGTGCTCTGCTCTTCCCCATCACAGTGGGGATGGTCTAGACTCAAGCTTCACACAACGCACAAGCCCACAACGAGAAAGAGTGTCCATGAAACTTCTTTTGGCCAGCCCACTTGTAAATTTGTCTTCATGTCACACTGCAGATGTACAAGACAGCAGTAGCTTTAGACCTCTTCTTAGGCCAGGGAAAAAGGTGAAGTCTTCAGCTACAACAGCTCATAGCTAATAGGCAACGTGCCTTAAAGTCAGTCACAGTTCATCCTGGTTTGAATTTGCCAGTAAATACAGAGAGCATTTTTTAAAGCGTCCTTTCTCCTCAGTGCTGATATATCTTAAATGTTTTTGAGAAGGAAACCCTTGCAAAGGTGACTGAATAATCACCTCCCCAGGAAATTGCTTCCTTAGACATTTACAGCTTATGCCCCAAATGTTGTGTTTCTAACCCTATCATATTCTTCTTAATTTAGGTTTTTAGCACTTTTAAAATTTTCATTGTCTCATTCTGTCACTTAAACTCTTTTGGAAGGAAGCAGAGTTAGCAAAAGCAAGGGCAACATTCGAGCAGAGAAGGTTTCTTGCGAAGGTGAAGTATTCTGAGCATTCCCCTGCTTTGGTTTGGTCACCATGACCTCAGATTTTGCCATTTTCCACCATTCCCATAGGCTATCAAGCACTGAACAAGAGCACACCACTGGTAGGCCACACACAGAACGTGGAAGATATGTTCTTGATTTCTAGTCCTTGATTATAGCAGATATGAATACATTACATACAACCCACTACAGTGCTAGACAAACAAGACTCAAGTAGATTCTGTTTTTCTTGAAATACGCTTGCTATGCCTCTTCTGCTATCACCAGTACGTAGCAATAGTAAGCTTGGGGTTCCCTGCCACAGGGTCTGAAGAACAGACTTGATGACATCTAACAAAGTAATAGAAACAAAGAATTCCTAATCAAACAACGTCCATTGCACATGAATGATACTGGAGAACAACGACCTCAGCAAGAGATGTTGAGGAAAAAGGTTTGCAAATTCTGAATGAGACCTTGGTCATTGATGGTAGAAAGTAGACAACAGCACGGATGATATAAAGAGGTGTAATTTTTCTATGGTACTGCTTGCATCTCAACAACAGTGACAACAGCCATACTTTAAATGCGCTGTTCCCTCTCTGGGTGTGTGCAGTAATCAATAATTAATGTAATTTTTCTCTTCTGTTGTTATACTACACAGAATTATGGTCATGCTCCTGCATGTTCTTTCCTTATCTGCTTTTAAACCAAATCTCCTATTGCTTCTCTCATCTTCTGTGCCCTTCCCAGCTCTTCTTCTAAAACTCTGTTCACACAAGGGAAGAAGGCATGCTTTGAAAACAAAAGTATATGGTGTGGCCAGTTCTTGCCACCCTTGTCCATCCTCTGCAAGTTGTTCCCACTCTCAGCTGCGTATCTTTTCTCATATTGCTTCCTTACTCCCTTCTGCAGGTGTACCAGCCAACACTTTCCACTCCCATCCCTCTTCAGGACATGCTCTTATTGTCCAGCCCTCAGATGCTTTTGTCCCACTGGTGACGTCTCTCACTCCCTTCTTATCCTACTACAGTTTGAAATATCAAGACACGAGTTCTATTTGTGCTTGTTGTACTCCTGTTGGCTCAACATGTTCTCTGCTTCACCTCTCTCTTATTCCTACTGTTTCCACATTCTGTTTGTCTAATTTACTTCAGGAGTTATTTCATGACAGAAACCATTTATCTAAAGCATATTGAAAGTTAAGATAATATATATATATATGGTGAAGGACAGCTCCACTATAGCTTTCTTCGCTGTTCTGTCTAAAAATTTACAAGCTTTCTGACAGCCTGTGCTTCCATGCTCAATAAACAGCCCATCATACTTTCAGCCATCACCCTATCAAGGGATGAATACTTTCCTTTGTCCTTCCCTTTCCTCTCCCCAATCAGTAATTTCCATCTACTTTTATCTACACACTATTTCAGACACGTTATGACTGTGTAAAAGGAAAGCATTCATTCCACTCAGAAGAGAAATTCTGTGAAAGAGAAGGTGTCCTTAATTTTTCCTTGACCTCATTCAATCCTCAATAAGCTATCTTGAAACAATTTTATCTTCACGCACTTCACTCCAAGAGAATTTAAGAAACCGGAGACAGCATATGGCCTATGAGACTCACAGGAGGTGTGTGGAATCATCCCAACAAGCATATTTTATCACATGAAGGAGTAGCAGGCTTAAAGCCTTACCAACAGAAACATATCTGTTAATCAAAAACCCGGGTGCACAAATCTAAACCAATGCACTGAGCAATGTCTCTTGTTAAGTTTGCATAGTCCTCAGCATTTGGTCTGTTATGATCAAGTTGCAACCCCTGTGGCTGCCACACAGAGTGACCAGAGTGTATCTCACACCGGAGATTCAACAGGACTGCAACTGAAACTGTAGCTGTCTGCGTTCAGTATGTGTCTCTGGAGAGTACCAGTTGATTAGGAGCTCATGAACTAACTAGATTTTGTACTTACCTTTACACTCAGGATGCTTAGTAAAGGCTGCAGTTCACAGCCTTTATTAATGACACGACTGTCTTATAGCCTGAGCAGAGAGGCAAGCATCATGCCACCCTACTCACAGACAGTCAAGTGAGTACCAGAAATGTTACAGAAGATGACTACAGGTAGTGCTGGGAATAATACAACATCTCTGAAACATCCACCCTTAGAGTCTCTTTTCCAGAAAAAAACATCAGCTTGTTTTTTACCTCAATCTGGGTAAAATGGGGCTATTTCATTTTCCTACCCTAGCAAAGCATGGATTGACAGATGAACAAATACACGTCCACATCAGCAATTAAGTTCAGATATGTCTTAATTCTCTGTTTCCTGCTCTAATCACTTGATTACATGCTTTTCCCTTGGATGGTGATGATGCAATTAGATCATAATTTAACCACAATGCCTGGACCAAAGGGGCAGGATCAAGGCTGAAAAAGCTATCTTAATTTTCCTGTTATCTGCCTGCGTCCTCCACCTTGCAGCGTCCTTTTGCTACAGCAAACTCTTTCTTAAACAGTATATTTCAAAATAAATAAAGGAGAGGAGTTCAGCATTTCCTAATAATTTAACAAAATATAAATGTAGCTACATAATCTTGTTACGATAAAACGTTACAAGCTCAAGAACCCTCCCAAAAAGTGTAAGAAACAGTCCCAGGGAAGAAGGTCAAGCTGATGCAAATACTAAAATGACAAAATAACAGAGGAGAAAAGCATTTTGCTGCTTTGAGTACAGTAGGTAATTTAGAGAGTCCAAACGTTTGAAGAAAAACTAGTAATAGTGTTCTTAACTTTAACTTCCAGTATAAATAGCAATGTACATGGTATCAGTCCACTAAGAAAGATGCTAACGCCAACCTCTGGCCCCACGTGTAAACATAAGAAACTTGTATTTTGCAGGGAGTAGCTCATTCAGTAAAAGTTAATGAAGCTACACAGAGGTAAGTGAGGGGAAAATCTGTCCCAGATATCATGTGTTGACGTTAATTCTTTCAAAATTAATGCTGAGAACTGAAATACTGCAGTTCCTCAAGAAACAGTTAACACAGAGCAAATCTGACTTCCGCATTTTTAAATGAAGTTTTCCTTCTGTTATTTTGGTAGTTAAACTAAAAACAGCGCCTGCCATACATACATATATAGCTCTTATATTTGCTTGCTTCTGCCTATTTTTAGTAGAATCATTCTGAAGTCTTCGTTATAGCATACGGCTTCCTAATTCCATGTTGGAAAGCCGTCTTTCCCTGACGGTTTCTGAATAATGGTATCTGTGTGTTCCACATTGTCTTAGAAACTTCCTCATCTATTTGATAAGCCTTCCATATTCAATCTCACTGATTTATGCACATGCCATGGTCTAATGACCCACATGTCTCTGATGGGTAAGCCGCTAACGCCAGTGACACATTAACCTATTAACCTCTCTTGAAAAATAACCATGTTATTCATACAAATAGAATGAAAAAGTAAGGCAGCAGTAAAACAGAAGCACTGTGGTATCACACATTAACACATTAGATGTCTAAACTAGCTAAAATGAAGACCAAATGAGCATATGAAGAGTGAATAGCAGTTTTATTATATTGCAAAATCATTTTGCTACAGCTTGCTGGTCTGCAAATTTGATAGCCTGCTTTAGCAGCATTATCCGTATTATAAAATGTAATTGGGAGGAAGATCACTATTCCATCCACTTATGTCTTGAAAGCTGTTACACAGTTTGGGGATCCTATCCTGGGAGACACTGAGAGCTCCTTCCAATGCGGAAACTGCCTTCCAAATCCTACATAAGACAATGGGCACAGGGGACTCTGAGCACAGGGCAAGAAACATTCATCACCTTGGAGAAGGCACTTTGTACATCTCTTGCTGGCAACCCTTGCAGTGAAATAATTTTAAAAAGCAGTAGGAGGCATACACAGCATTTTTTCAGAGAGAAAAAAACAAATTACCTTTTCTAAATATTAGTTTTAGAAGAAAAACAAGTCTTTCTAACAAACTGTAAACTTTACATTGTAGGTATTTACTTCATTCTACTTTAAAAACACCACAAAATCACAGAATGGTTTGGGTTGGAAGGGACCTTAAAGATCATCTAGTTCCAAAGATACAAGAAAACATGCCGCTGTCATGCCAAACCAATACATCTCCATTGAAACAGTACTATACCAACACACACATATCCATAGGATGGGCAGACATAATAAAGCATTCTGTCATGCAACTAAACCAGAAACAATCCCCAACAAGCTCATTCAGCGCACACCACAGAGTATTTTGCTGTCTGCATCTCATCCGTGCAGAAGGACGGACAGAGAGGCTACCCGGGGTCTGGGGGCTGAGGGGCTGCACACAGACACAGAGGAATACCAAAGAAAACAGCCCGTGTGGGCGCTGTGAGGGACAGGACTGGGATGGAGCGGTGGGGAAGGCAGGGATGGAGCGGCGGGAGGACAGGAATGGGGGGGACAGGGATGGAGCGGCGGGAGGACAGGGATGGAGGGGAGAGGAGGACGGGGACGGAGCAGCGTGAGGGCAGGGATGGAGACGACAGGGATGGAGCGGCGGAGTGGACAGACATGGGGAGGACAGGGATGGGGAAGATAGGGATGGAGAGGCGGGGAGTACAGGGGGCACCTGCCGGCTCCCCGGCGGAGAGGGCGGCAGGGAACAAGAAAAGCCAGGAGACGGCGGAAAACTCCTTCACTTCGGCTGGAGAGGGAGTTCCCCCGGAGAGAGAGAGAGGGGGATCTCTCCACCGCACCCGGGGCCGGGGCGGGCGCCGCTCCTTTGTTTTCCCACCGCCCGCAGCGCCGCGCCGGGTCGGGAGGAGCAAGGTGGGGGGGGGGGGGGTACACACACACGCTCAGCCCCCCACGTGCACGCGTGGTTTGCCCCCACGGGTGGGTGTGGGGCATTACCTGAGCAGTTGATGCCCTTCCCCTTGCACTCGGAGCCGGGCAGCGGGTGGGATGCGCGGGCGCCGGGCAGCGCGGAGAGGGCGAGCAGCAGGAGAGCCGAGGTGTAGCACAGCGCCAGCGGGGGTCCCGCTCGCAGGAGGAGCGGCCGGGCGGCGGCCGGGCTCTCTCCCAGCATGGCGAGGGAGCAGCGGGATGGAGGCAGGAGGCAGGAGGCCAGCAGCATCAACCGGAGCCCACGGCGCCGCCTGGGCGGGACCGTCCTTTCTCCGCCGCACCCGAGCGCACCTTCAGCATCCCCACTGCCTCCTCCTCCTCCGGCAGGGCTGGTCCCGGCGGTGCGGGGCCGCCTCGCCCCGGCCGCGCTCCCTTTGTGCGCCCGGCAGCGCCGCCTGCAACAAAGGGAGCGGAGCCGAGGCGGCTGCTGCTGCCACCGCCGCCGCCGAGGAGGAGGAGGAGGAGGGGGGGAGGAAGAAGGGCACACGTGATGGCAGCCCCCTCCCCCGGGAGCGGAGGGCAGCTGAGGGGCTTCTCCTTGCTCGGCAGGGGTTAGGGGGACCCTCCGGATCGGCGAAGGCGTGAGGGAATGGGACCGATGGGTGAATGAAAGCAGAGCGGGTCCCAAGGGGCGGTGAGGAAGGAGGGCCACCCGCACGTCGTTTGTCATCCCACGAGAGGGTTTATTACTCACTAATAAGCCGACGTGAGCCGGGATGGGGAAGAAAGAGAGAGACCATCTCTGCTGTTGGTTAGAATCACAGAATCATGGAATTGCTTGGTTGAAAAAGACCTTTGAGATCATCGAGTCCAACCGTACCTGCCCACTACTAAACCATAGCCCTGAGAAACTTGTCTGCCTGTCTTTTAAACACCTCCAGGAAGGGTGGTTCCACCGTATCCCTGAGCACTCTGTTCCAATGCTTGAACACTCTTCCGGTGAAGAAATTTTTCCTAATACCCGATCTGAGCCTCCCGTGGTGCAAGTTGAGGCCATTATCTCTCATCCTATCGCCTGCACCTGGGAGAAGAGACCAGCACCCACCTCAGCACAACCTCCTTTCAGGCAGTTGTAGACAGCAATAAGGTCTACCCTCAGCCTCCTCTTCTCTAGGCTAAACAACACCAGTTCCCTTAGCCACTCCTCGTAAGACTTGTTCTTCAGCCCTTTCACCAGCTTCATTGCCCTTCTCTGGACACGCTCCAGCACCTCAATGTCTTTCTTAATTAATTTTGAGGGTTGTGTTCAGTTTTTACTGAATGGAAGCCCAGCATGGATGGTGGGAGCATATATATGAACCCAAGTAAATAAATATGTCCATGGTGCTGGCAGTGACTTTTGTAACACAGTGCTTTTATTATCTAGGGTTTTTCCAGTCCCTTAAGCAGAGATGCTTTATAGAGTCAGAAGCACTGCATGGATACAGTGTCCAGCACCTATCTTGAGCACAGCCCCTCAGCATCTTGCTGTGTGGCTGAAAGCTTTGTGTGAATTGGTAGCATTGTTACCATTTTCACATAGGGGAAACAATGCTTTACAGCCAACAAGAATTTTTCCTGTTTCAGTTGTCACTTGCATTTTGTGAGAGTGTTTTAATCCACTGTACAAACCATTTGTCAGGATCAAGAACTGCCCATTTCCTTGGTCTTTCTGCTGCTGCATGCCGCCAGCTTGCTCTAAGGTATGGCACTTTTGCTAGGGGACCTTTGAGTAGTTTGTTAACCAGAGCAGTGAAGAATAAGGCCATAGATCCAGCAGTAAGCTTTGGGTAGGCACAGTGGTCAGACACATAAAGTAAGACTGTTGTCTTTTTAAATACAGCAATGAAGAGATAAGTCCTGTATTATCAAGACTGAGTGAGCAATTTCCTCTCAGCATATGGATTTCAATCCTGCCTGCCTCTGCCAAGTAAATGTTCTTCTGTAATTACTTGCTCCTTTTGCTAGCAGTGATGCTGGATGTCGGAGGACCTCTGCTTCTCGGTAAGGTGAGGTACATTAATTCGTGTGTAGCCTGTTCTGCTGTAACTGTGCTGGTGAGATGCATTGGTCAGGTTGCTTAAAGCTTTCTCAGATCGGATTATTGAAATCTGATCTGCTAAGCAAGTAAACTTTTTGGAACTCTAGGCCGTGGGATTGGCATGAATCTTGTGTTTTGAAAATAGTGCTTTACTGTTGTAGAAGCAAATACTCATATAACTCTTTCGATAAAGGCAGCTAGGTTAATCTTACATGAAATATAGTATTTTCCTGCACTTCTTGGTGGAGGGCTGGACTAGAACTGCCCTCATCTCTTTGTTAGAAAGCTCCTTCTAATGCCCAGCCTAAACACAGTCAAGATCATTTCATTCCCACTTGTCCTTGTGCTGTACAGAGTTTCAGTTAGATATTTCTCTTTCTTGTGCATTCAAGACTATAAGTAGTCATAGCCACTCTTAACTCCTCTAGCCTATCAGTAAGTTTTCTTAGTCTTCTCCTATAACACAGCATTTCTATAACTCAAGTTTTTCTACACTGGGTACAATTTGAATTTAGCTTTCTTAGGCATAGTTGACATGGAAGGTGTAACAGTTTTTCACCAAGTGTTGCCAGTCTTTGCAATGGAGGTAGTATCTCCTAACTTCTTCCCAAAGAACCTTTTCTCATACAGCCAATTTGATTTTTATATGACCAAATCTCATCGATTTTTTCAGATCATGCTGTGAGTTACTAATACAGACAACTCCTTCTATTTGTCTGTCATTACAGTCCATAATAAAAGTGCTTTTTAAAAATGTCTAAGTGCATGACCTTATCTTTTTCATTATTGAATTTCATCCTATTTCTTCTATTCCAGTCATCAAGATTATGTAGTTATCTCTATAGGATATTCTGGACTTCCTTTCTATGGACAGTCCTGACTGGTTCTTTGTGTCCAGAGCACTACCACCTTCACAATAATGAAGATACATGCAAACATGATCTGTTGGTCCCAGAATAAACTTTAAAAAGCAGTAATAGTAACTTCTCCCAGTTTAAACACTCCCCTTCCAGGATAGTGTGCTGTCATCTGTGGTGAGTTCCCAACTGAATCTGCAGCTTTGTTACAGTTCCCCATCTCTTTCATCTTAACTAGGAAATCCCTATGCAGCATCATATGAGAGCTTTTAACAAGTCCAGACAGATTGTAAGTAAATCTCATAGGGTTTGGCTTTGTTGTTTTTTGACTCCCAGGTTGGATGACATGCCAATTTTAGCTAGAAAAGCCACGTCTGAGCTGTGCTATCTGTCTGAATGCATCTCTAGCTAGTCTTAAGCAAGGAATACAGTCATGCTTGATTGGCAAATTCACACTATGCCAGCTGGGTATTCATTCTTATTCTGTTCTCTGATATATGTATTAAAAAAACCCCAAACCAAACCCTAAACACTTTCCTGCCAGCTAAAGAAGCAAAAGAACTCTGAAAGAATTTGAAGAAGCTGCTTCTGCAACACAAATGGTTGCAGGCAGAGGGAATGCCACACTGACAAAATGACAGATCTGGTATGTCTTTGAGATCATGCTAAACCCTGTCACATTTGGTACCTTCCATCTTTGGCAAGTAGATATGACTTTGTTGCAATTATACAACAATTTCACTTCTGCTCACCTCCAACTGCTCTCCTGTGAAAGTGGGAAGCTCTATAGATTGTCAAAAAATGTCATCTTCAGTGAGCCCTTGAACACCAACAGCAATTTTTCAGTCTACTGCTGGTGCACACACAATCTCTGCCCTTCCTTATTTTTCTCCAGTAATTGTAGGAAGATGCATAAGCAAAGGGAAGCAGAGAACATACAAGAGCAGAGAGAAGCTGCCAGACAGTAAGAGTGATTTCATTTGCCAGAGATCTGGATACAGTACAGATACACTTAATTGTGAAAGCACTGTTTTATTTCATCTTCAAGAACAAAACAGAGAAGACAGATCTATAATTGAGTGAAATCAAACTGTTGCTTGGAGCCTCCTGTGCCCCTATGCATCAGGAGGTAGAATCCTGCCCTATCCAGGTATTTTGCCAGAGAATCGTACTTTTTAATCCCAACTTTTTTCTTAACCTAATAAATATTTCCAAATCCTGTACTTGTGAAGAAAGCATCAAAAAATATTAAGAGTATAAACTGGAATGGTGTTCGCAGAACCAAAGATTCACAGAAAAGCTGAGGCTGGAAGTGTAATCTTCAGTTAATGAGTACTAGGGATCTTGCCAATTAGGTTCCTTGCTTTGAGAATACTCTTCACATTATTATCTGCAATTCTTAATCAAAATATAAAAGCAGATTAAAGAATGACATGTTTTATGCTTCATTACTTGTCCCCAATGACTGTTTTTAGTGGTACATCATATAGTAAAATATTCTCAAACATTTTTGCCAAGGGGCTCTGTAGTTTCAGTTTTATTTTGTTTTGATTTTTACTACAGAACCACACAAGTGGATGCAGTCTATGGCTTGTCAGCTCACTAAAGACATCCTGAAAGGGACTATTACTTCCCTGCGCTGTGACAGTGTGTAATTCAAAATTGCATAAGCTTTTCTTTATTATTATATTGCACGGCATTTCCCAGTCTAATTTTTCCAGCCTTCTGCTGCACTCATACTATTTTATTTTGCGTAACTCTTCAAAATTTATTAACCATTTCCATGATGCTGTACATTGATTTCTATCATTATATAGTTAGCCTTCTCAAGCATAGACATACGCATTGTTATCAATAGTTATATTTCTCATGCTTGTATCATTACCAAACTGTCCAGACTTCATTTTCTTGGTTATTTTAATGATGTTTACACAAAAGACAGAGATTACATTGTTCTTGATCCGTATTACATATAGTGCTTATAAGCACAAAAGCAATTATATTATCATTATGTTAATACGTAACCACATCTTTAGAAAAAAATGTCAAGGAGGAGAAACAGAAAATGTGTATTATTTTATTTGACATGCACAGTGATTGTGGCAAGTAAAATAAGAATTAGGCAAGGTGCCAACTCTAACCTAATGCACGTTCAGGTAAGTGAGAGATTTGGGTCTAGAATAATAACATTCTTAAGTGATAATATATTCTTATCTTATTTCTCCACAAAAAAATCAGAAAGAACTTCCAAATCTCATGGAAGCCCAGTGTGTGTCCATTAACATAGTAATATGCTTTTTCCGGTGGAGCACAACTCTTAAGTATTTGCAAGCCATGACTTATAAATGGGAGGTTTATTGGATTTTCAGAACCTTGTGAAATCTCTTTTGATGGATAATGAAGGCAAATGAATAAATTTCCATAGGAACTTGTCTAATATGATTACGTTTGTGCCCAGGGATATGAGACTGTTAGGGTTATAGACTGACTGGAGCATCAGCTATCTTGCTCCATGTGTTTCTCTCTGTCTGCTGGGAGTTTTTTGAGATAAGAACAAGACCCATTGGGTGTACTGTCACAATCTGACAATTGACAGCTGGTGCAGCTTGGTGAGAGTGCACCTGGAAATATGGCATTTTTGGCCAATGCACAATAGCGGGTTTGTAGTGAATTAGGATGATTTAAAAATAGCTTGCCCTTTTTTTTTTAAAAAAAAAAAGCTAGCTTTTCCAAGCATTTCCCATCAATCAGTTACATAACTGTAATAAAGGTCTGAATTCAGCATCAATCTTTTTGACAAAGTGATTTAATAAATAGCCCCTTAATATCAATAGTAAAATTTCTATGGAAAGATAGGAGATGAATACAGCCTTGCACAGGTAGCACAGATCTTTTGGCTTACTCACACAATTTGTATACATCAGTGTCTCCTGTCCCAGTTTCCCCTCAGGAAATTCTATGCATTTTTCCCTAGATGGATATATTGCCATGAGCATCAGTTGACTCAAAGACTGCCTATTTCTGACAGATTAAAAGTATTTTCTATTTAAAGACTGAACTGCAGGATACTACTCTGACAATTCTGCTAGGTTTTGTTGACCAGGCGCTGCTCTCCAGGCTTCCCCAGCCATCTTTGGGACGCTCTGCTACTTCACGTGGGTGCAGATGACTCCGTTGTAGGGATGAAACCTCATCGCCCAGCCACTGCCATCCCTGCTGTCTCCTAACATATCCTGATTTCTCAAACACTTGCCTGGAGTGTGGAAGGCTACCTTTTCCTTTTGAGAGGCACATGACTTATGTAAACACATTCAACAGAATAGTATTTGCATAAGCTGATGAAGCAGCATCGCTCTATATTTAATGGTGAGGGTTCTTTTGTAGAAAATACAGGCAGCATTAGGGTGCAGACTCAATAGGTATTGGACTATAGTGTCAATTACACATAATTTTTAGATATGGAACTTTTGTCTGTATCACAGGATGCTTCTAAGCTTGTAAAGTTCAAATAAGTCCTTCTCCCTGCCCCAAGATACGTGTTTTGTGCCAGGAAGTGGCACTAATTGCTTGTAAGTAGGGAGCAGGCTAAATTGGCTGAAATACATCAATCAGTATGAAAGCACTGGCTAAAACTATTAAGTGAGATGCAGTACATCATGCATAGAGAGAAATTATATGACTATCCTGGAGCCCCAAGAGATGCAATGAAATGTTATTCATATTTGATTATTTCCTCTCTCCCTGAAAGACATGATGTTGTGGATACCAACGTGAGTCATAGTTAACTTTCAGAATATCATTAATCCCTTTGTTCTTCATCAGGTCATGCACGCTATTGATGCTTGAGATGATGAAAGGAGTTTTTCTTCACCAGACTCTGAACTTACTACACACCTTGCTTTTACAAAGGGAGAAATGGAATTGCATCAGTGTCACAAAACCTGCAGATGACTCTAAAAAGACATATTTTACCAAAGCAGTTTCTGTGCCTAGTAGCATAATCTGTAGTGGACTTATTGTTGACACAGCTCTGGATATTTGTATTCCTTCTGGAATAGCACAACATGATTCTGAATGTCGTGTGGAGCTTGACAATAGGATTGCTACTGAAGGAAAGAGAACTGGTTCTGAACCATGTTCTGAATTTCAATCTGCACACAATGAGCTTTCACATGAAGGCTGAGGGGAAATGAGAAAAATCTTGCTTTTATTAACTGAGTTGAATTTTATGGAGCATTTTTTAATCTGTCATTGATTAGTGACCAGTGTCACTGACATAACTCATTTTTAAAGAATATATAAATGAATTTGTAGCAATGATGAGAGGACATAATCTGCTTTTAAGGCTCTGTTCTTGGAATAAGAAATGTTTCTGTTTATTCAACATAATGTTTTAAATTGAGTAAGAGGACATCTCACAGTTTTTTAAGTCTAATTTTATCTCTATCACTTGATGTATTTGAAATGTGGAACATATATATTACTTATATACATTATTTTAAATACATTTTAGTACGCAGGAAAGTATGTTTTCCAGATAGACATATTAAATGTATCGGTTCCAGTGCACCCAGAAATGCAACCGGTTCTCACCAGCTGTGAATAAGGAAGCTATTACTTGAAATCTTTTCATGTTATACTCACTTTTAGCAAGAATCTATCCCTGGCAACAAATGGTGGAAGTTAAAGTCTCCTTATGCTGTACAATATCACAGTTCCTCCAGCATAACTGCTGCTGGGATGAGCTCAGAGCCAAATACGGTCAGTGTAACTGAGTAGAAATTGTTGAAGCTGTTCTTACACTAAAAAACAAGGTGATTTTAATTTCACCTCTGAAGTGCACATGCATTTTTTTATAGCCTTATCATACATAAGGCTCTCACCCCACCAGGATGGGTTTTTTACCCCGTCTCCACTTCCTCTATCAGGGCCAGACCGATATGTTGTGGTCATGCTGCTCACACGCTCACAAATGTGGAGAGGGCAGGCTTGCTAGCAAGAGAGCCAAAAAGGGCAAATCAGCAAGCATGTCTCGGAAGTGGATTCAGTGTCCTTCTCCTTTGACTGTGCATCTCTAGGCAGGATAAAAATCCAACTCTTATTTGCCTTCTGGGAACCTTTGGTAGCCAGAGGGGTCGAAGACACATCCTCGTCTGCCTTTATGAAAACCGTCTGTGTAAGGCAGATGGTGGGCCAGGAAGGAGAAGGAAACCTCATCTGCTATGCAGGCCTTCATTTTTGGAGTGGGGAAGAGTTTGAAAGCTCCTTGATGGATAGCCTGACAGACCTCTCCACTTGGTGGCCAAGGCAATTCTGTCAAGGTAAGAAGAACTGAAGCTGGTGCTTACCAGAGCCACTGTTTCTGACAAATCAGGAGAAAAATAGATTTGTCACATCCCTGAGTTATTTCAGTTTATGACTGAAATGAAAGACACTGAACTATGAGGAACACTGTAGCCATAGTGATGATGAACAGTACAAGTGCATGTGAGCATGTATTTTATTAGCAAACTATTGCTGTACATGTTCGTTATTTGCTGACTGACTCCTGTAGGCAGTAAACACTCTTCTAAAATATCACTGTCTTGGTGGCAGGTTTTTTCTACGTTATTTTGAGATTAAAAGGTTTCAGTTTTCAGAATCCCCCTCCAACCAACACTTACATGGCCTCAGCTTTATGCTTTTCAAAGAGATGATACAACTACCCACTTGAAAAAAAATCCGTTTCCCTTAAATATTAAGATGCTGAGTTGAAAAGCAGCTTACAAATACATAGCTAACAGTCCCATCTAATTCTATCATATGCACTTGGACATCTAAGAACAAAGTGATACAGCTGATTTACTTCCATTGTTCTAAAGACTATTGTGAGAGAAAAAGTCTCCTGTGAATTTATGATATCTAGGAGCAATGACGCACAAGGTGTCTTTACAAGAAAGGATTAGAAGTGAGATAATTTTTTAATAAACTAATTTTTATTTTTGGTTCAAAAAGTTCATGGTTTTATAGCTAGACAAATGAACATAAATTTCTGATGTTGAAAAGGCATTTTTCCACTAGGGAAGAGAAATAAAATAATCCAGCATTATAATAGCATGATGTTACTATTTCAGATATCTTAGTATGAGTTTGAGCTATCTGACTAATGAGATACAGCGAGAGCTTTGTTAGGGAATAGATAATGTTTTTAATATTACAAAAAATGTAATTAGACAAGAAAATTTTATATGAAATTAAGAGAAACCTAATATGAAGCTATAAACATAGGCGTTTGTTATGTGTAGGCTCTAAGACATATTTATTATATAAATTTGCTGACTCATAAGATAAAAAACCACCAGTGTCATCTAGAAAAAGATCTGCTGTATCTGGAGCTCCAGACCAGGATCTACTAACTACTGTTTGTACATGCAACTACGGTCTACATTGTGCATAATAATCCACAAAATACTTCAGAAAAGCTGATCTTAGGAGAGTAGGTACAAGGGAATTTTGAAATGACTTCTAGAAGTTTAGGTAAGTCTTCAGACTAGAATATGTTTGGCAATATTTTACTAATGCTTCCAAATGCCCAGCAACCTAGCAGACCTTCATGCCTCAAAGAGCCCAGCATCCAGTGGATTCCAGTTCTGAGCTCTCTGGAAACATGTCCACCTATTTTTATGTCTAAATGTTGATAGCTTGCTGAACTCTTCTGAAAAATCCAGTGCTTAGAGTCTACTTCATTTATCATTCATTTAGAATAAAAGCTGTGACAAAGACCATTCTAAATATCAGAGAAATGCACCTTCTGTTGCAGCATCTTCCCACCACCTTTCAATTGCTCCTAATTTTGGTATACTAATTTATTCTGGATAGTAATGTTCCAATTATGCTTTCAACACAGCAGAATTTTCTTTTGAAGTGAATCAGCAAGCTCTGTTGTATTATTTTGAACTCTGTATGGTAAGGCAAGAAGTGATGAGACCTTTATTTATGATAACCAGCATTTTGCCATTATAAAATGTCTTGTAGCAATATTTAAGGAACTGTGATTTCTTCATGATTCACCATTTGGCACTAGCATTGGCCTTGAGTCAAAAAGCCAGAATCCTTTTTGTTGGCCTTATAAAAAACCAGAAAAATCATAGAATCATAAGGTTGGAAGAGACCTCTGAGATCACCGAGTCCACCTGTGCCTGTCTCCCTACTAAACCGTATCCCTAAGAAACTCATCTACAAATTATCAGTTTCCAGGTCGTGGCATTTTTTGTCCAACTTGAAATACTGACAAAACCCTTTAAAATGCCGTAAACCTACTCCTATGCTGTTCTAGCACTTTGAGTTAGCTTTGCACATGTAGGACGAAGAGTTGCTGTTGTCCAGCCACCCCTCAAATCACCAAAATATTCCTGGGTTGATGGGAAAGGTGCCCTGAACTGACTGTGCACAACATTCCTGCTCACTTTACAGAGCACATGGGAGCACCCACAATTTCTTAAAGACACATCTCTGGTTGGAGAGATGAAAACTTGGTGAAGAATTGCTGAGGTCAAGGCAGGTCACCACCAAGTCTATGTTTGCACTAGCAACTATCAAAAACCATACATAGAATCATAGAATCATCTGGTTGGAAACGACCTCTGAGATCATTGAGTCCAACTGTACCTTGTCCCCTTACTAAACCATGTCCCTAAGAAACTCATTTACCCATTTTTTAAACACCTCCAGGGATGGCAACTCCACCACCTCCCTGTTCCAATGCCTGACCACTCTTTCAGTAAAGAAATTCTTTCTAATGTCCAGTCTAAACCTCCCCTGGCACAACTTGCTGCCATTTCCTCTTGTCCTATCGCCTGCCACTTGTGAGAAGAGATCAGCATCCACCCCATCACAACCTCCTTTCAGGCAGTTGCAGACAGTGATGAGGTCTCCTCTCAGCCTCCTCTTCTACAAGCTAAACAACCCCGATTCCCTCAGCCGTTCCTCGTAGGCCTTGTTCTCCAGCCTCTTCATCAGTCTGGACTCGTTCCAGCACCTCAATGTCCTTCTTGCAGTGAGGGGCCCAAAACTGAACACACTACTCAAGGTGTGACCTCACCAGTGCTGAGCACAGGGACACAATCACCTCCCTGCTCCTGCTGGCCACACTGTTTCTGACACAGGCCAAGATGCCATTGGCCCTCTTGGCCACCTGGGCACACTGCTGGCTGATGTTCAGCCGGCTGTCAACCAACACCCGCAGGTCCTTCTTTGCCAGGCAGCTCTCCAGCCACTCTTCCCTAAGTCTGTATGGTTGCATGGGGTTGTTGTGTCCCAAGTGTAGGACTTAGAACTCAGCATTGTTGAACCTAATCCCATTGGTTTCAGCCCATCGATCCAGCCTGTCCAGATTGCTCTGCAGAGCCTCCCTTCCTTCAAGCACATTTGAGGATGTCTTCCTTCAGCTGGGTTGAAGTTGGTCCCATGAACTATGCACCTATTGGCACCTGGACTGCCCCTTCCACTTTACTGTCATGTCAAAGGACCTAAACTTGTGTGTTATGGGGCCCGTTCATAACGTGAATCAAAGCAGGATCATTAAAGAGGATTGTGAAATACACTCTGGGGCTGCACTACTGATCCAAACTCACATAACAAGGTAGATGCACTCAAAAGAGAGTAAATGGCTGTGCTTTCTGTGTCTGTCATTTCTCTCCAGGGAGGTTTGCTGTGGTCTGCTCTTCAGGGAGCTGTGCTTCCAGAAGGAAGATGGTGAAAATCCAATCCTGGGTGAAAATCTGTGGCTCTGATGCATTGCTACTTTTTCCCAGCTGAATTGAAGTGCTGGGGAGGTGTGGAGAAGTGAAAGGCTAACCTACTGATGTATACAAACAAAATCATCTTAAATCATCTTAAATTATATCAGTCTGAACATTTGCTTTACTTATTATTTATTAGTTACACAGTGTATGAACCTGCAGAAAGCAAATGGTGTAACTGCTGAACTTTGCTCTCTGTTCCTAAGGAAACAGGGGAAATGGGATTGTGTACTACTATGTGTTTACAGAAGCCTGTTAACTCCTACACCCTTATTGATCATCTTATAATGTATAATTATGTGGCAAAGTTGTATCAATTTATCTTTTAAAAAGTTGTTCTATTAGGTCTGATCACCATTTCCATTTCAGCAGGCCGGGTCCTTTTACGACCGTGTAACTCGCCTGGTGGATGAGAGGAAGTCTGTGGATGTGGTGTTCCTGGACTTCGGCAAGGCCTTTGACACTGTCTCCCACAGCAGACTCCTGGAGAAGCTGGCAGCCCGTGGCTTGGACGGGAATGTTCTGTGCTGGGTTAGGAATTGGTTGGATGGCCGAGCCCAAAGAGTGGTAGTGAATGGTGTCTCATCCAGTTGGCGGCCGGTCACTAGGGGTGTCCCCCAGGGATCAGTGTTGGGCCCGGTCCTGTTTAATATCTTTACTGATGATCTGGATGAGGGGATCGAGTCCATCATTAGCAAGTTCGCAGATGACACCGAGCTGGGAGGAAGTGTCGACCTGCTAGAGTGTAGGAAGACCCTACAGAGGGACCTTGACAGGCTGGAGAGATGGGCTGACTCCAATAGCATGAGGTTTAACAAGTCCAAATGCCCAGTTCTACACTTTGGACACAACAACCCCATGCAGAGCTCTAGGCTGGGGACAGAGTCGCTGGAGAGCAGTCAGGCGGAAAGGGACTTGGGAGTGCTGGTGGAAAGGAAACTCAACATGAGCCAGCAGTGTGCCCAAGTGGCCAAGAAGGCCAATGGTATCTTGGCCTGCATCAGGAATAGTGTGGCCAAAAGGACTAGAGAGGTTATCATTCCCTTATACTCAGCACTGGTCAGGCCGCACCTCGAGTGCTGTGTCCAGTTCTGGGCCCCTCAGTTTGAGAAAGATGTCGAGATGCTGGAGTGCATCCAGAGGAGAGCGACGAAGATGGTGAAGGGGCTGGAGCACAAGCCCTGTGAGGAGCGACCGGGGGAGCTGGGGTTGTTTAGCCTGGAGAAGAGGAGGCTCAGGGGAGACCTTATTGCTCTCTACAACTACCTAAAAGGAGGTTGTAGTCAGGCAGGGGTTGGTCTCTTCTCTCAGGCGACCGGTGACAGAACAAGAGGACACGGTCTCAAGCTTCACCAGGGGAGGTTTAGGCTTGACATTAGGAAGAAGTTCTTTACTGAGAGGGTGATTGGCCATTGGAATGTGCTGCTCAGGGAGGTGGTAGAGTCACTGTCCCTGGAGGTGTTTAAGGAGAGATTGGATGAGACACTTAGTGACATGGTGGAGTTGACAAATAGGAGTAGGTGTAGGTGTTGGGTCATAGGTTGGACTCGATGATCTCAAAGGTCTTTTCGAACCTTATGATACTGTGATACTGTGTGATTTTCCATTGAAAACAAAGCCCAGCTGAGGGAAGTGCAAATATATGGCTGCTGTGGCCAAATCTTTCTTTGAATATGAACTGACTATCGTAACACTCTTCATCCTGGGCTCTGGCCCCAGGAAGATACACAGGCTCATCCCTAGCAGAAATAAATGCTGTGTAGAGAACTAGCATTCATCATTCACCACAAAATAGTTTCTGAAGTGGGAATTCCCCTTCACTTGAAACAAAAGGTTTCACAGTCTAACGTAACACCTAACTAATGACTCTGGCTAGAATTGTGAGATGGTAATTATTAAAATGTCTACGTGATGTACTCATGATTAGTTATATCGCAAAAAATAAGTAGATATACTCTCAAAAGATCTGCTCATATGGGTCCTGGGTGACACAAACACAGCTATACTCCGAACAAAAACATTTGGGTTTCCATTTGCCTGTATAGCATCCTCCTGGATCACCAGTTCCTTGCTTTAACTCTCCCTCTCTCTGTTCTTGAACTCCTTTAGTTGTTGGGCTCAAATGCTGAAGTCTATTTGTTATTTATCTTACCATGCCACTTTGGGAGAGAAGCACAGCCTTTCATTTAAGAGCTTGAAAAACAACATGATGAGCTGTTTGTGGCTATGTGAAAAACTCAAGAGCAATCCCTATGCCCAGACTGCATGGACAGCTGCAGAGAGCTGAAGCAGAGGTTGCTTAGTAAATCCTCAACAGTATAAGGAAGCAAAGCCAGCAAGTGCCAGACCCCTCGAGGATCTAGCTACACACCAAACCCATCACTATTTCTAAAGAGACCTTCTTGGAAGCCACTGGTTGCTTTCCCTTTGTGAGCTATACCTGAAATTTCTGCATCACACTATCCCCAAGTAAGCAGTATATATCTTGTAATCGCTGCGCTTGTTCCAAGGCCTCAGAAGTTTCAGACTCAGATTTTAATTACTGCACACACAAAATATGTTTGCATTTGTTTGCTTACTTTATACTTGGCAGTGTTGCAGCTAGGCTGGAAACCTGACTTTTATATCAGTTGGATACTTCTGAATCCTCAATGCTGAGTCAGAAAAATTACAGTTCTTATGCATGAGCCATCATCAATTTTACCATTTCAGATCAAAGAAAGTGAAACCACCTGGATTTTGTGGCTTCTGTGACCTAAAAAATTACAATAAATTTGAAGTCAGTTCACGCATGTATTTTAAGAAAGTTATATATGTTTCTGAGGATTTGAGGTCTTAAGAGATGCAATTTTCTTTAGCTGTTTCCATCTTCATATTTCAGAAACTGATTATTTGTGTGGAATTCTGCTTAGATTGGTATACCTTTTTTCCACTTATATATGAAATGTCGATCGTCTCAGCTTTCACTGGAGGTAAACATTTATGACTGTGGACTGACACATAAGGCACAATCTCTCTCGTATTGTCTAAAACAAGCCATTTATTCTGAAAATATAGATATATATCATACTTTTTGTGACCTGAGACATAACAAAATAAATATATTCTATATTCAGGGAGACAATTAAGTACTCCTAGCCACACACAAGTTGTACATATTTTGCAGCTACTGCTTTCAGACTAAGACATTATTTGTCTTAACAAATGAGAATCTAGTCAAAAATCAATAAAAAGTGTGAAAAGGTTATTGACATTTGAGGTTAATTTTTGACTGTAGCCAATTGCTCCAGAATAATAGTCACCCTTTCACATACTTCCTAAATTAAATCCTGCTAAGCAGGCAAGAACTAATAAAAAACAAAAAAACCACCCCCCCCCATGTTTCTATTTCAGATCAGTATTAATGGTCAGTGCCACAATATAATATTAGAATGAACTATTCTTTAATGGATTTCATCAGAAAGAAGACTTTCATAAACATTTCTAGGTTTGGGTTTTTTTTCTTTTTATTTATGATGAAATTCAGAATTTATATACAGCAACTTTTATTGCATAGGTGCAGAAGTTGCTACTGACAGCCATTTCAGCTGCCTACATCAAAAATCTAGTTTCTCAGGGCTCAGCTGGTAATTAGTACCAGAAGTACACTTAAGTGTACAGCTGCACTGGTAATTTGTATCAATACTGCAAACCATTTCACATGATGTTAAGCCATTTCTTTTCCATGTCACTCCTTAATGGTAATCCACATCACTCTTCTGGTTGTTGAACAGAAAATTGTTCTAGTTTCTGCAAATTGTTCTAATTCCTCCTTTCGACCCCATCCCTAATAATGGACAGAGGAGTGGAAGCAGAGTGCCACCATAAAGTGTGGTACCTGGTGTTACCAGTTTACAAGTCATGTGGTGCATGATAGTTTGGCTTAACAATAAAGTTGTGTGGACACATGAAGAATAATTATCATAGTAACTGCCACGGGGCACATTCCTTCCCCAGAGTAAATGTGATACACTTTTATGAAGAGGCAAACCACCTCCTGTTTACCTTGAGGAAATAATGTAAACCAGGGTCGCTGTTATGGAGCAGTTGATGCATAATGATTTCTTATTTTTCAGCAAGTTGTTCCTGGATCTGTAATTTCCTCTCCCAAGCACAGCAGCTGCTGATTTCCACAAATATTAGCAAACCCCTGCATTGATCCTGACACTAACACTTCTACATGAACCCATGGGGCAGAAGGCTTGAGAGGGGAAGAGAACAGTGTTGCTGGTGCAAGGGAAGAAGGCAGAAAGGATAGAGAAACTAGAATTTTGACCAGGGGGCTCTGTAAAATGGAAGATTAGGCTAAGAAGATAAAGAAAATAAAGGACCCTTGGGGCTTGAAAATGTTGAAGCATGGAGCTGAAAAACGGGATATGGAGGTTGGACAGTGGAATGGTAAGAACTGGTATGGCTTCTGGTAGCCAGAGAGATTGGAATGGGATATAAAAACTTCAGAGCTGGGATCAGAACAGATGGTGTTACAGCTGGATGAGGTAGAGGACTAAACAGCAGGACATCAAAGTAACTCAAAGTCAGTTCAGTGTTCTCCACATAAATCGTTTTCAGAAAAAAGGTGCTGTATCTCTGGACAAAAATGAAATAACAGAGATGTGTTCTGGTACCTGGAACACCACTCTGGAGGACAGGGTCCTCCATATGCTCTCCCACACAGTGTAGCTGCACAATTTTGCTAAAAACTAATCTATATGGGACCTTCTTGCTTCCTTTTGTCTGTCTTTTTCGCTGTTTAACTTTGCACGAAACAATTACATACCTGCTGGGTCAAAGAGAATTTCTCTTTGTGGAAAAGATGAGTTACACACTGTCAGCTAGAGCAGGGCACTGGACTCCAGTCTTCTAGCTGGACTATAACATTTGTGGTGTTAAATAAAAGAAAATACACAATACTCTCCTTTTACAACCCTCTAAAATAAAAGGTTGTTCTATACAAAGAGCTTAGGCACTTAAAATTAAGGTTAAAATATTTTGGGCCAATGAAACCTTAAATCCCTGCAGTTCAGCATTAGGTGGCTAAAAGCTAAGGATGGTGCTACTTAAGAGAATTCTGTGTTTCCTACTAACTAGAGCAGGGGTGTCAAACTCACAGCCCGCGGGCCGAATACAGTTCTCCACCTTGTTTTATCTGGCCCAGCACTTTGTTTCTACCTGGTGGTAGCACCGAGCTCCTTGCCCCTGTGCTCCTGCCAGTGTGCTGGTCACTACACTGCAGGAGCAGGAGAACAGTGGGAGCCGTGTTTGACACCGCTGAGCTAGATGAAGTGACTCCCTGTTAGAGTGCAGGCTTTTGAGCATTCTGATCTTAGATACACATAACTCTTCTCAGAAACTATATAAGCTATGTGAAAATGAAGACCTTACAGTTTTTTTCTAGCTGAGAATTTGGTATGTTAGTTACCTAGCAAACATCAGCAAGTAAAAGTTCAATGGGTGGATGTCCTTAAAGTGATAGCCCATTACTGTGTTAGACACTGAGTCCTTGCCTCTAGCATGTCTGAGTCTTCTAGATAAGACTGGAGCTTTTGCAGTCTGTGTGCCTTTCAGTCTCCTGAACTGCTGTTGTACAAAAAATAGTACCAAATATTTCAGATTTATAGAGAATAATATTAGTACTTTAAAGAAGGAAAACCTTCATAATAAAAATGTCGCTATTAACATTTTAAAAGAAAAAAAATTATACACTTGAGAGAACTGAGTAGCCAGTTATAATGGCTTTATTAAAACTCACAGCATGCTGATGAAATCAAGAAATGAGATCCCTGTTACTGTTTACAGACATCAGATTTTTTGTATGAAATATAAAGAATATTTTATCTCCGTACTAAATGATTAAAAAGAAAACAGGGCAGCTAGTGTAATGAAATTGCTAAAATAATTGTTAAAACACTTCAAGGAACAAATGTAGCCACTCTTCCACTGCTTTGTTCTTCTGGTGATGACAAACAGGGAATTTTAAAAATCCTTAAAGAAAAATATTTATTTATTTTTTTACCTTAAGTTATATAAAAATCCACGACCTTATGTAGTGATGTAGACTACAGTCTGAGATCTAAACTGAATGTCTTATTTAGGTCAACAAAATTGAATATAGTCTCTCAAAAGATGCCAGTTAAACAGTACAGATATTTCCACATGCTTCTAACACTTTCTTACTTACTCACAGCCCTTTTAAAGTGTCCTTTTGTGTTTAAAAGCACAGCCAGACCTATAAGGTTTCCTGCCCAAGAACATCCTATATGACCACTTGAAGTGCTGCATGTTGCTTTTCATTCCGTGTAATACGACAATAAATGTAATAACCTTTTGTGGAGGCAATGGGGAAGTGAATGCCTATGCAGTGGTGAGAACTTTCTAAGAGCATTGCTGAGGTAGTGACTAGTTTTACGCAATTCTCATTTCTTTACGACACGTGCATCATATAGTAGTAGAATAAATCTAATGTAGACAAGCAAGAAAGTACAATGGGTTTTCTCTAACTACATGGTCTCTGTTACGTTGTCAACTGCAGCGTAAAGTTTATTTCTTGAAGAAACTCTTTGGTATACCAGATCATTACCACCAGCTAACATATACTTACAGATTTTTCTTCAATAGTCTAGTATACTTACAGGCTACATATTTTAAAACAGGTCCAAGGACCATTCTTTGGTAGGGAGCTAGTTGGCAGAGGTCAAGAACATGCAAGTCGCATGGACCGTCTCATGCCGGTGCTCAAGCACTGGCATTGTTTCATTAACTAGTGTAGATGTGACAGTGGTAACTCCTTCCAGTATTTAATCTTGAACATTTAGCATATATCTACGCAATGATTTCCCCTTTAATTTTGAATTAGTTTCTGTTGTGGTAAAAGAACTGTATCAGACTAAGATGAAATGGTGTATTTCTGTGAGTTTTTTCAGTACTTTAGTCATCCTAAAGCAGACTTGCCTAATATTGGTCTCATGATAGTGCTGAAAGGCACTATTGGTTGTATGGTAAGCAATTTAAGTTGAACACACATATCTCACTTCATCTGCAGTCCATTCATACTCCAAAAGTGCCAGTAACAACAAAAGATGTAGGAGCTTGAATTTCTCTACCATACTCTGCACATTGCCCAGTGCCTGAATCTGGGCCCTAGTGTGTTTCCTAAGAGCTGTATATTAGCCAAGCAGGGGCTCAATGCTGGCTTCATCTCGGTTTTATATATGTCCTTACAAAAGTGTGTGAGGACATTAAAGAAGAATCTATTTGAATGTGCTCAGGGATTGTGACAATCACTTCAGAGGTAGTGGCTCAGAGCCAATTGGTTTTTTACTCTCTTAGTAGTAGGGTTTTGCCAGGGTTTTGATATTATTTTGGTTATTTGTTGTTATTATTATTTGTTTCTGAGAAGAGATATGGGTATCTAAGATGGGGTTGCTCAAAAGCCTGCACTCTAACCAGGAGTCACTTCATCTAGCTAGTACGAAACACAGAAGTCTCTTAAGTAGCACCATCCTTAGCATTTAGCTACTTAACACTGAACTGCAAGCATTTAAATTTTCATTGACCCCAAATATTTTAACCTCAATTTTAATTGCCTAAGCCCTCTATAACAAAAAAAAAGTGCAGAAAAATATTTTATTTCAGAGGGCTGTAAACCCAGACTGGCATTTCCACAACATGTGGCATTTTGGTTGTCATTGAGCTGCTTGCAACAACCTCTAAGGTCTTTGCAACCCAGTGTTAATTAGGTAAGCTATTAGGGGCAGGAGTAGTATAAGCCATTCCCTTTTTTACTGTACTAACTGATCCCAAGCATATTGAGGTCCCTGAAGGTCTTTTTATTGATATTCAGTGAACTTTGGATCAGACTTCAGGTATAGCTCAGTTACAGCAGACATTAATGATGTTAAGCTTCTGTGATGTTGTAATATTATTATATAATATTGTAGACATGGTGTATTAGTAATGGGTACTGCTCTGCACTTTCCTTTCAACTAAAGTACACATACAACAAACGCTGCATCTGGTTTGCCCTGCTTTTTCTCATTTCCATAATATTCCCATGCCACAAGAGTAAAATCTTGTGATTGCCTTTCAAAGCTTGCTGGACTTTCTGACTCCATGGCATTTATCAGTAACAAATAGTTTGTTTTGGCTGCAGTATATCTTTTGTCAATTTAAATATTCTGCTTTCGTATTTTATGTACAGCTTTGTTACGTTCTTAATGTTCACAAAGTCTGCTTAATTTACAGTATTAGATATATAGAAGTCACAAAATATTCCTCTTTTAAAATTCGTATTATATACAGATTTCTCTCCTCTCCCACATATGCTGTCTTAGTTTTCACCACTGCTGTCAAGATTGTCAAGAAAAATAATGAATTCTGAACCAAGGATTCAAGCTGAAGATATGCTGTAGCAATATAGTAAGTTACGCTGTACCTATATTTTCTGAGGTAGAGTCATGGTTATAGTTTATCCCATAACACTAAAGGGATTGTGATCTGTTTAACCACTATGAGGCATGACAATATGTATTGTACTCTCATGTAATGGCAGAGCACTGTTATATTCCCAGCCATGGTAATGTAGATGAAAGACTACTGTTGAAAAGGTAGGTATGCTAGGTACCCTAAAATCCTCATACTTGCTCAGATTGCTCACCAGCCCCACTAGAAGATGTGGAGGAAATGCTTTCCTTCCACTACCTCAACGGGAAAAACCTAAAATTCTCTCTTTCCTATGCTACTGCTCTCAGCAGAAGAGAAAAAGAATAGCAGTTTATCTCTCCATCTTGCTGCTGCAGTTGTTTTTATAGGGAGAAGGCTGTGCAGACAAATGCTTGAGAAAGTGTGTAGGAAACAAGACAGAGAACGCTGTGCTGTGGATGATGGTGGATGACTTCATCTTTGGCTTAAACCTTTAACATAATCTGTTCTTCTTTGAGCATGTTGTAGATAATTCTATGGAGAGTCCACTCCTGCACTGAATTCCTCCAGCGCTCTTTGCTCAGCCACACAGTTTGTGGCTTCCTTAAAGAAAAGATGGCTAGAATGGGCATATGTAGAAAACAATCCCTCCAGAATCTCAATTGCATCTATGTTCCAGCCTCTGGAAAATGAAAACATAAGGTATCACTACCCACGCAGTACAACCATCCTGACTCTGTGAGGATGCTAGAATTAGAAAGTGTTCCTTTTGCTCTCATACAACGAAGGCACAGTTCAGGTGCTGGTCACAGGTTACAGGCTTCTACTCAGTGTTCCTTGACGATACTCAGGCGCTGAATTTGCTCTAAGTAAAGGAAATTACATTATTAAAAGGTACCACTCTTAACCTCTTCTTAGAAAAGTTCATTAAAATATCATATTCATTAATCTTTCAAAGAACTCCTCTGGACTTTTTCAAATAGAACATGTATCTTCCTCAGGAATTTGTCTCTGACCCAGTGGATAGTCAGAGTCAGTTAGTACAATTTAGCCCTCTTTCAACCTAAAAATATTGTGCTCCGCATTACTTTTCTCACTCTCTTTATTCTGATATGTTCTGATTTTATTTTTGATGTGTAGTTTTAAATAACCAAAATAACAGTTATATAATCCAGATACTTTCAAACTAAATTGGTTTATTCTCTTTCAGGGTCCCCCTGTAGTATAAGTAAGTTTGGGGTTAAAAACTATACTCCTCAGATTTCATTTTAAGTATTATATTGCAGAGAATAATAGAGAACTATAGATTCATCTCTGTAAAAGTTACTTTTCAAGGTTTTTTTCAGTTCACTGCGGTTTTTACAGAGTTGTGTTTCGAGGGCACAATTAGATAAACACATTTCTTCTGCTATGCTACAAAAAATTTAGATTATTGAATTTTCGCTCAATTGAAATGCAAAACCCTTTTCAGTGACTCCTCAGGAATTAGACAGCACTTTCTTCTTACTCTTCCTGCATCTACCATTCCTTTCTACAGAAAATTGGTAGTGTATGGGATAAAATCTGCTGTTCTTCAGTGAATCTGTTTTTCCTGCTTAGAAGCAGAGAATATGGATAACTTCTAACTGTTCTTACTTTCTTTCTCAGTAATCATGGAGCCATGGATTTAAGCCAAACATCCAATATACCCAATATAACAGCAGCCCATTGGCAGATGCTAACAGGCAGCATATTAACTTACGCAGGGATAACCATGTTCAACCAATATTAATGGGTAAGGAAAAATTAATATGAAGGTCGATATAACATGCATAAGTTTTTAACAATGCCAATCTCTAGCCTGTCAAGAAAGAAGGAGGGAAAACAAGACTGGGCCTTAGAAGCGCTCATGGAAAGAAATCAAATCACTTCACCCAGAGGTGTAAACATCCTGCTCTGCAGTGTATTTCTTCAATGGAGACAGAGATGATGGAAATCTGTTGCAAATGATCCCTGGTCAAGTGTTCAAGTGTGCTGGGGAAACTTTCTGCTTATTCATGGCCATCAGTCAATATGTCTTAAGATGACAGGTTTATTATCTTCATAACTAGAGAAAATAAAAGTGCTCATGTAAAGAGACAGTGAATATTTCCGCTTAAGATTTATGAGTTTTTTCATGAAAAGAAGAAAAAATACTACATTCTCATCTGAAAATCCTCTTGTCAGTTCTCAAAAGTATAATGGGCTTGTTCCCTTAGATATTGTGGATTATTTAACTGTTGATTTGTTTTACAGTGGTGTATATATAAATCTTTTGTACAAATATACTCATAAATATATGTATGTATGTATGTTTTCTGTAGAGGAAATGAGAGAAAAAAAGATTCATTTGATACATTCTGAGACTTCTTTGAAATGAAAGATAGAAGAGATGCTGCCACTGAATATTCCAAATGGTCAAGTTAAAGGGCTTATATATGTACTAATTTTCCAAACTTCTAATTAATGATATGGGCTAAAACGTTTTTTATTAATACTATGACTAAAATTTTTAAACAGCACCGTTCCTCACCATGTACCACAACTGTGATGGCACTTACTAGTTATAACTATTGTTATTACTGTAATGTGATAGCTTTTCTAAGCCAAGTTTGTGAAACTATGGTTGCATTTGTGACATTGTAGCTTCTGAACTTTTTGTAATGTTAATTATGCTTATATACATTCAAATTACACTTATATGCTTTATTAAACTCACATAGTTTCATCAGATATTTACGTACTGAATGCCAAACCTTATACTAAATCATCAGTGGTTTAGTGGATAAACATGACCAACATATTAATGTTCTCAAACAAAGTGATGCTGATTTGACTTGTGATCTGTGAATTTGTGCTTCGATTTATCCTATTCGGTTCAGCAATCACTGATGCAGGCCGAGACCAAATTTAATCCAGTCCTTGCAAGTAAATTAACTTGTAGTCTAGGGATGTAAAAGATTATATTAAATCGAGCTTAGAAAAATAAATAGGAGATGTTAAAGGAAACCTGTGACCGTTAAGCTATACTACAGCAAATAACGAAAAATAAATTTTAACAACAAAAATATTCAGTGGTATAGTTACACAGAAAAAGAGGCAAAGAAAGAGAGTGTTTATCGATCTAAATACAGTTTAATTTAGATATTCCTAACACCTTGTCAAATGAGTTGTCCAGCTAAGATGCTAGACGCTAAAAATCCCAAACAGAAAAGGTACAAAGGAGTAGCCTTTGGAGAGACAATATCTGTTTTCATTTCGCACCTTTGTTAACGCAGATAAATATTTGAAGCACTCAGATATATCGTTTTAGGTTGTATCTGGAAAATAATCTGGAATGTATCATTTAGTTTCTATTTCATCTGGTCACACACTTCACGTGAAGGAATAATCATTCTGACTGTTACTAAACAGGAATAGTCTAATAATGCTTTGCTTCATTCTAAAGTATTTGACAAAAGGCTTTACTTTTCTTGGTGTGGAATTACAGATATTAAGTTTATTGCTGAATCCAGTCTATTTAATGAGTTTATATGACCCATTACTACTTATTCAAGTCCTGAAAAATGTAGTGTTCCAGAACAAAGTGATCTGCTTTGGAATGAAAATAAAATTCATACCTCAGAAATGTATTGTTACTGAGCAGAATCTGCTATCAGGATGCTACAATGCATTTATAAATAATGCATGAAATTGCCCTATTTTAACTATTTCCAGACCTCTCATGGAGTCAGAGTCCAACAGCCTCTTAGCAAGTTCCTTGAGGTGTTCCACACAAGGAGGGTTTAATGTTTTAACACCAAGTTTACTCAATTTGGCATTACATGTCATTTTGATTTAGAAGCATGAGACAACAATATGCTGAAATTATTTTACAACACAAGGGTAATATAGGAGTTGTAACATACAGCTAAACCACAAGACAAATGGCATGCTCGTTCTTAGTCCCTGTGTGCTCACTGTCACGAAATACATCTTTGAAGTGTTCAATGGTCTTTGCCATGAGACCTCCTCCAGACTTTTTCTTATAGGTCATGGTAGACTAGGACTCAGAAAGCTGCATACTGCTCTTGCTCTGCATGGTTAAACTGGTACATTGAGACTTAAAATCATGCGTTTTGGATCTTTCTAATTTTTCAATAGTTGACTTTTCAATCCAACATTCCTTTCACATAGTCATCTCAGTGCAATTTAAAATTTACATTGCAGTAGTACTCAGAGGAACCAAGTACCTTCATAATTTCATTGTACTAGGCACTGTCTGAAAGCTTATGAATATAAATTTCAGGTCTGTAACCTCAGAGAAAAAGTGACTAGGATATAGATTACATGTAGACTATATTATGTTAAATGTATGCATTTGCTTCCTAGGCACTTTGTTATTTTCTCTTTTGCAGAACCTTATTCCTCAGCATAGACTTTCAATTCAGTGTATTTGCAGAAGTTGTATTTTTCTAGTTTGCTATGCCACCAACATTCATTATTTCTAAAAAATTAGCCACGCTTTTCAAAGGCAAAGCTAAAGACTAGAAGACACCCCCCCCCTTTTTAAAGGACCTAGCATTCCTAAACAATTCATAGTGTAAATTGTACTCTTCAGAAAGATACATTCCTTAATACTCTCCTTGATCTGGGTCAATTCTCCTCATGCTGTAATTGTTAGTCAGGACTCTATGATTTCAAGAGTGAATTATTGTATCAAAGTTCAGTGACTCAAACCAATACTTGAACATCACCCACCATCCAGTTAAGCCAAATGATGCCACCATCTGTGAATTGTATTCTACAGTCTGTGGTAGCCTCTGTTCTAGACTAACTTTCACTTAAACAGAATAGAAACTAAACCTAACAAGTAAAAGGCCTACTGCTGCCTTTGTCCAAGAGAACAGAAGTTAAACCAAGGAACTCAGGCTCCTCTGTCATATACAGTCCTCTCTAGCACATGTTTTCATTTGTGCAGCTCACTGATGACTGTTTTCAGCAACTTATTATCTCTGGCCTGTGGCACACCATTCTCAGCAGAACGATCCCCCACCATTCACACCATAGCCAGTATTCTCACAAAGGCTTCTTTCCTTCTGAGGTGCAGCACTTGGTATTTGTCTTTCCTCAGTTTTACAATGTCTGTACTGGACCATCTCTCCAGCCTGTCTGGGTTGCTCTGGATAATAGCCCTATCTGTGAACATATCAATCAGTCCCTTCTGTTTGGTTTCATCTGCAAACTGGAGGATCAGGCACTTCATTACCTCCTACAGATGTTCAGTGGAACAGCCCCCATGACCGACCCCTGGGGTACTGAACTCCAGGGGTAGTACTATTCCTGCACTACTCTCCTTGGAGCCCCATCTGCTAGGCTTGTGGCTTTCTTGTGGTTGGGAGCCCCAGGCGTTGAGCCAGCCAGTTGTAGTGTCACCAATGGCTGAGGAGAGGGAAAAAGTCACTTCCATTGCCCCACTGGCTCCCACCTTGCTCAGAGAGTCAGGTTTGTTGGCTGCTGCCTTTGCCATAAGACACCTGAAGGCACTGCCTGAGTCTGGAAGTGCCCAGGCATGGGTTACGTGGCTGCTCCTGCATCATCTCCACCAGCCTCCCCTTCTGTGTGATATCTTGAGTTGTCAGCTAGATATATGTGTTAGAAGTCTCTGAAAACTGAAAGAATCCTGGTAAACTTAAGTAATGAAAAAAATAGGGTAAATCCCACACTAGATAAATAAGTCAGACATCAGTTATTTCAACTATGAGGCTTTAGGAGAGCACATAGTCCCCACTCATTAGCCTGAGGGCTCATGTGCCCTGCTAGGCTGAGTGGAAAATCCAACATGCCAGACTGCATCAGTTTTCTACGGAGATGCTAATTCATGCCTGGTTTTCCAGCAAACGTTACTCTTTCATTCCATGCAAGCATCTCACCACATTTGCCTAGGCTGTTATCTCCTCTGTCTATTCAGTAATGGTGGGGTTTACCAATTCAGGGTCTGAACTTGGGTACGGAAAAAAAATGCAGAAACAAAAATAATCAAACTCTGACTCAAAAAAAAGCAAGGACTTAAACTTCTTTCCATGAGGCCATAAATTCCATGCAACACCTATATAATCTTCCTTACCAACATTTCTCTGAAAAATGTTGGCTTTGGTAAATAGAAATTTCTAAGGAAAATAACCCATTGCTGTAAATGCAGCCCAGCTTTTCTTCACCGATCCTGGATCAGATTCTAAGGCTTGCAATGGTTTTCATCTTAATGTTCAATTAAGTTAATGTGTCAGTTCCCCGCTCCATTATGGAATGAACAGCAATCAGGAAATAGCTGGACTCCTATGGCACTAAGCAGGTCAAAAAGCCAAGAACAAAGTTGTACAAGATCCAGAAACAAGGCAATAGCTGTTCCATAGATCCACTAAGGACATAGCTAACATTATTGATTTTACATTGAAGATGACTCCCATACTCAATGGCAGTACAGAACTGTCATGCCACAAAATCCCCTCTACTTCTGGCTTCTGTCCTTGTAGAGCCAGTGCTGCAGGTGCTGTCACTGGGTTGACTGTTGTGTTTACAGCACAGAAAAATGGAGAGCTCCCCAAACCAGCTTTTTTAGGGTTTCCTGTAGGAATTTACACATATCCCTCAACTTGAGCCTACTTGCCTGGGGCAAGTTTCAGAGCCTTTGTATTCTGGCTGAATTCATAATATAGTAGGCGTGGTGCAAACACAAAGCAGCAAGTACCTTCCTCAAGCTGTTCACACTCCAGTCCTCAGAAATTTAAATAACACCTCACAAACTGAAAGGAAATTTGAATCAATTAGACTGTTGTGAAAATAATGTGGGACATTACTCCTTTTTAATAACAGATACACATTCATATCACATATTTATCTTTTATGTAGTGTCCATGAGTGTAATTTAGGGGTTTTGACACTCATCACAGCATGTGAAGGCAATTCTGCCTACACCGTTCCTCCTTGACCTGGAAGAATATTGCTTGAAATGTTTAGTCAAAGGATATTGAAGTACAGGTATTTTCTTCAAATTAATATTATTTAAAAACTACTTGGTGATGTTAGCTTTGGTTTCCCCCTCTAATTAACGACGTATAATGCAACTTTAACTACAATTTAATTACATTATGAAGACAGAAGGTATTTTCAGAAAGCCTTCTCTTGCTTTTAGGGAATTAATCCCATTAGTATTATTAGTTTATCTGCTTCAATTCCTCATATATTATTCTGAGAACTGAGCTTAAAGTTTAACTATTCTTAAAAAAATGTAATGCTTGTAAATTAAACATGTTCTACTAAATCTTATGGACAAAAATGGAAAGAGATGTTTGGAATTTCAATGTGACTTTAGCTAAATGTGCTAGAGATATTGGACTTCAATTCACCTTAAGGAATGCTGCATTAATTTAGATGATCAAATTTCTCAAAGTGAAAATAGCTAGTATGCTTCTCTCAGAAAAGATTTTGACATTGACAGAGGACACCTCTTTCCTGCCCAGAAAGAAAAGTGTGAAAGCATTCCTATTTACACTTCTCAAGAGAACAAGCTGATTCTTCTCCCCTCCACTGCAACAGGAAAGACTCCTTAGCTCCTTGGTGTTTAGGTTTAGATGGCCAGATGCATGCATTCTCTCAAAGGGGGGCATCAGAGAAGTGGCTTTTGATAAACCCTTGACATAAATGGTGCGATTCACATCTCAAACCAGCTGTTTCTGGCTAAATGTCAGCTTAGGGGGACATATGTCTTTGGTTATGTGTAGGTCGTGATGCCAATTAGCTTCTGTGCTGGAGATCTACCTGTACAGAAAAAAAAGAGAAAAAAGTCCACCTCCCCCCAAAATCATGACATTCTGCTGCAACTGACTTTCAAAAACTGTGCAAAATGTAAGAGACAACAGATACCAAAATTCATTTTGACCTAACCTGCAGAGGAAACTCATACATCCATAGCAGGTCATAAGCAGGCCACAAGCAAATTCTTTACACCCCTTCACAGGTGAAATTTGAGAATAACCATCAGAGGCAAAAGACCAGTAACACTGATCAGAGTTGCAAACACCATGTTTCTTTTAAATGTACAAGGTACAGCTGGCTGTTTTGAATATGAGTATTATCTGATCCTGAGTGTGAAACTAAAACACAAATACTGAGATATAGAAGCAGAGGAGTAGGGAAACAAACACAGGGTCTCTGTCTGTTTCCTCTATAAAGGAAACCTTGCTCATATTCCCTATTTGAGATCAGATTAAATTAAGAGGAAACCAGCTGACCAGTGGAAAACACTCTCACTTTGACTACTGGAAAGAGAATATCTGGATGCAGTTTTTTGAGGTTAAAGCATATAAGTGGTTCTTACCAGAGTTCCTCAAAAGCAAGTCCTACAAAAGCAGCAGAAGGAGCTCTATTTTTTCTTTGTGAATGCAAAGGGAGAAGTACTATTACAAAGACACTTACCCAAATAAACAATCCTTCCCTTGATTTCTCTAGACACACTTGAAAAGCAATTGCAACAAATATGAACTTGTATGTGATGGAACAGTAGGTTCTGAGAGAGGTTCAGAAATGAGGACAGGTCTTTTTCCATGCAGTCAGGATTCCCTCCAAATTTCTGATTCCACTTCTGAGGAGCTTCCGTGATAAACAGTGCTGGAAACTGGAGCAAGAGATCTGACTCTGACAATGTCTTGCCTACTGAGCACCTCAGTAACATTGACTGACCATGGATTAGGCAGGAAGTGTCCTCCATAGGAGAAGAGAGACACCTCCAAAGAGGCATGTAGGCAGCTATGACTTTTTGTGTCTTGGTGGAGTCTCAGTCTCCTTGTAAGGCTGGAAGTTTTACAAATACCCTTAAAACAGCAGTGTCTACATCCCCCATATTTCTGGGTGTAGAAACCATCTTAGTTATTTTTTCAACAGAATACTTAAACTTACACCTGCTGACTGCATAACTGAGACACACAGGCAGACTCCGGTAACAGCAGGATTACAAGCATTATTGAACAAATAGCTTATTTGAAGCTATCTGCTAGGTACCTGCTTTCTGAGAGTACTTCTGAATAGCTTATGGATAACTTATGAATACCTGGTGTAGATGCTCAGGAGAATCAACCTTTCTCCCTACAATTTCTTTGAGACCCCTGGGGAGATCCCACAAGCTAGTCTGCAATTTTCCTGCTGCCAAGGATGGCTTTGGAAATTGTGCAGTACTCAGCCAGGTGGCTGGTTTAGAATAACTCATAGAATCATGGAATCACTAGGTTGGAAGAGACCTCTGAGATCACCAAGTCCAACTGTGCCTGTCCCCCTACTAAACCATGTCCCTAAGAAACTCATCCACCCGTATTTTAAACACCTCCAAGGATGGCAACTCCACCACCTCCCTGTTCCAATGCCTGTTCCAATGCCTGACCACTCTTTCAGTAAAGAAATTATTTCTAATGTCCAGTCTAAGCCTCCCCTGGCGCGACTTGTGGCCATTTCTTCTTGTCCTATCACTTGTCACTTGTGAGCAGGGCCCAGCACCCACCCCGTCACAAACTCCTTTCAGGCAGTTGTAGACAGTGATGAGGTCTCCTCTCAGCCTTCTCTTCTACAAGCTAAACAACCCCGATTCCCTCAGCCGTTCCTCATAGGCCTTGTTCTCCAGCCCCTTCACTAGTCTGGACACGTTCCAGCCCCTCAATGTCCTTCTTGTATTAAGGGGCCCAAAACTGAACCCAGCACTCGAGGTGCGGCCTCACCAGTGCTGAGCACAGGGGCACAATCACCTCCCTGCTCCTGCTGGCCACACTGTTTCTGACACAGGCCAAGATGCCATTGGCCCTCTTGGCCACCTGGGCACACTGCTGGCTCATGTTCAGCCGGCTGTCAACCAACACCTGCAGGTCCTTCTCTGCCAGGCAGCTCTCCTGCCACTCTTCCCCAAGCTCGAGGTTAGATGACGTATTTTGGCATAAAATGTCTTAAGTCAATTCAACTTCGTCGCTTTGAATGTTTCTTACTTAGCATCTACATCACCATCCTATGAGTAATAAGATGAAATTAAATGTAGATGGTATTATTCTTAGGTAATACAGTAGTTCCCATCAATAAATAGTGGAAAAATATTTGCTGGGTATAATCAAAGCTATACTGAAAGAAAAAGGTTAAGGATTAAATTTCCAGGCATAGAGAGTTATCTTTTCCATTTTCAAGCTTTGCATAATTTGACTGATACATAATTCCTCTTTTTATCTTATATATTGTACATAATTTTTCTATACTTACGATTCTGCCTGCATCTATAATAATCAAGGTCATAAGTATCCACAAGGGGTCTCTAAATAATTAGGGTGGATAGTTAAACCTTCAGTGAATCCAATATAATTGAAACCTAGAGCAACTGATCTGCAATTTGATTGCATTAAAAACTATACAGCATGTATACAAATGAGGTAGTTTACCAGATTAATTTACTACTTATATATCACGAGAGGACTAAAATAAAATCTTGACTCTGTAAACTCAACATTGCTGATTTATATATAGATATGATGAAAAGACAGAATAAGAAGCAAATTAATATCAGATGAGTACATTTAATACTTGCAGACAACACTGCAACAACAGTAAATACAAAAAAATTTTATCTGGTGGTGGCAAAGTAAAGAATAATTGAAATTCTAGCTTTATAAATTAAATTTATTTTCTTTGTTTTAAATATCAGAGATATTTAGAATCTTAGATACCACCTGAGATTCAAAGTGTAAAACATTAAAAGCATAAGGCATAATAAACTCACGACATGTTCAAAACCAAGGGCATAAATAGCAATGAAAACAAATGTATTATATTTTTAATTAAACACCAACAGAAAAAATAATGACATTTCTGCTCATTTTTGAATGAATCACACACTCAGATAATATTTCTGGCTTCTATGAACAATCTAGTTGAGCAAAATTCAGTGAAAAAAAGTGATTAAATAACTACGTGCTTAGACAAACTGTCAGTGTCAATCCTAGCTTCAAGCAAGAAATGTAGAAAATTACTCATATACACTACTGAGCTGTGAAAAAGAATTACTAAATTAACACTGGTTGTTATGTGGCTTTTCTTAACGCAATTTCTCGATATTTCTAATACAATAGGCTATTTATCACTTATTTTCCCTGCACTGCTTATAAACTCCTACTTCTACATTTATCTCTGTTCTCCCCAGGCTACGTTCCAATTTATTAGTAAGGTTATTTGGACATATCACTTCTAGTTTTTAATCTTTGAGAACTCCCTTCACCGGAACATCCCAATTCCACAACAGGGACTCACTATCACTCTACCTTATTGAAATGAGATAAAACCAAGGTAGACAATATTTATTTTACAGATATTTGAATATAGAGCGCAGTACAGAATCAGATTCTCAGGAGTACTAAGGCTTTGAATTTGGATTTAGAAGCTTTATTTCCTATGAAATCAGGGAGTGGCTGGTGTTTATAACTAGAGTCAGGTATGTAAATATTTCACGAGCACCAGGGGGTACAAAGAATGTAAGTTATAAGATCTGGGCCACCTCCTCAGACCTTCTTCCACTTGTACTGATTTTGTCCATGTAACACTGAGATGAATTACTCTAATTTTTGTCTTAAAATTGCTTCATGTACAATTGCAGCATGATTATGCCCTGTATCCACTGTCACTTTACAAAAGCCATATGATTACCTAATCTCTTCACCTTCACAATCTAGGTTTAATCAAAGCAACATGTTTCTGAATACTTAGCGTTTTCTTACAGAAAGCACTACAAAACTTAAAACTTGTATTGACTAAAAGCAACATTCCTATTTCAGTCTTTGTCTCACCTCTCCAATTTACCAGAACCTCAGACACAGGAGCAATCTCCTTTCCAATTTAACCTTTTCAGAATGTCAAAAGAGAGAATAATTTATACTTTTCCTTGAGTTACATTTCATAAACTAGCTTTTGAAAATAGCTCAATGAAGCAACTAGTCTTAACATTTCAGAGAGAAATAACACATCCTTTTCTGTTATCTGTGAAGTTCAGACTTCAGTGCTCTAAAGGCTTCCTTGGTCTCATTTTTTTAGCCTCAGTCAAAGCTAAACAGAGACGGTCAATCAAATGCCTGCCTAGCTTTTACAATAAAGGCAAAAATAAAAGATGAAGAGTTCTTATTACTTCAAGCTCTGGAAGCTGAAGCAACCAAAAAAAAACCCTAGGAGAAAGTCAAACGGATTTTTAATTTAGTTAAGGAGATAAAGTTAGGAAAATTATGACAAGCACTTAATATCAAAAGACATTTCCAAATAATAAGACTACAATGTGCATTATCTTATATGTAGGAAGAAAAATTTTTACCATTGTAGTTGAACCTTGACTAATGTGGAGAGAATGATGTCTGTAGAAAAAGAAGGATAATATCACTTCCCCATTTTCCTGTGTGAGTTATTCTCTATATTTTTAGAATGTTTCAAAACCAGAAATGCATATAGCCTTCAAAACCCGTAAATTAGAAGTATGAGGACAAATACCATCAACTCAATTAGGAGTTTGTATTTGTCTGGCTGTATCTTAGTTATCAAAACTGCTACAGTGTCTTTGCTGATACACTACTGATAAAGAGAAATTGATGGCTATTTAAGTGAAATTTCTGTAAAATAAACAATTATTGTAGTATCTTTCATAATTCTTTGGTAGGATGAAATAGGTGATGAACTAGCCTCTAAAAATGTCGAAGGAAATTCTGCTTTTGGGTTTTTTTGAATATAGCTGTTGCCAGCATCTGTTAAGTAGTCACAGGAAAGATGATAAAAGTTAAGAACAAACAAAAATACAAATTGCTCTTCTAGAAGAAGCAGTTAGCACCAAGTTGCTCGAGAAGCATGATCTTGTCTCAAGATGTCTGGAGACCGACTACTATCTCCCACACAGTTATGGCAAAAAGATGTCAGTAGACATTTCACTTCAGCACATCAATATTTTTGAAACTTTAATCCTAAAGAGGTAGAGAAGGGCCCATATGGACTTCAAATGTACCTCAGTGTGTTACATGCATCGTTCCCATTGAAATCTACAAATCAAGTGTCCATGCTGCTTGGACGCTTTTGAAAAATAACTTACTGCCCCTTTCACAAACTCTCTTGTGTTTAGAAGTAATGGGCAATTTATCCATAATCAATTCTGTAGGCCAGAGTATATCATTTAAAACGGGAATTATAAGGTTTAATTTAATAAAACTGAAAATGATTTGGTGACCTATTGGGACATTCCAGAGAGGAAAAATAAGTTGTAAGTATTATACAATAAAACACCAGTGTAGAAGACAAGTTACAGCTTTTTGGAAGTGCCTTTATAAATAACAAACTTAATTGGTAGGAGCAAGAAAAGATTTCTCAACTGTTGAGTTTTTGGCCAAGAGTTAAGAATCTTCATAACAGTCAACAGCAAACTGTCTTTAGCTCCTTTCTATTAGTTTCTAAAAGCTTGAGCAGCTTTTCTGACACAATGAATCTACTTAAGTAAGAGCTTACACTAGTCTAAAATTGCTTTGGTTTGAAAATAGTGTTGATTTAGATATTATCAATGTTATATACATTCAGTAAATTCCACTAACAATATAAGCTATGACAAAAAGGTTGCCTATCTGCTTACATTTCATATAACTTTTTGTGATTATTCGCTGCTCTTTAATGTACTTGCTGCTTCTGGGACTCAAAATGCTACACAAATTAATGTTACATTTTAAATGACCTCGGACACATTTTTAATGCTCCTGTCTCCCAGAACTACATTTACTACATTTATGGTGTTCATTTCTATATTATATTATTTCAAAACTACTGGACTGGTAGCTACCATCTAGACATTTGATTGCTTTGCTATCGCAGTGTAAATACTAATATTTTCTGCCTATCTTTTCCAGGAATCATTGAATTAACATACAAATACATATAAAGGAAAAACTGTATGTATCATATATTTTGATGTAAACCAACACAATGCACTTCTAGAGGATCTGTTATGTACAAGTGTGTTTGCCTGAAGAACCCTACACCCTCCTTGTGACACCAAACTGGCTGCAGTCCTGCTGAAGCCACGCAGTGGGATCTGCCTACAAGTGATTTTATCACTTATTACAAGCCTGAGCTGCTGTATTCATGTGGGTTATGTCTGCACAGCTCCCCTGCCTACTTACAAGCCAGCTTCAGTTACTTTACAGCGATCATACACATTAAATATATCAGTGTATGCCACAAGCCCCTACTGCCATGGCAGCTCTACAGTTTCTTGACACCTCCACAACAATTAGGAAAATCAAATCCTATTATTCAGGAAATCCATTCTGTATTGAAGTTATTGTTATTGTAATTCTATTGGGAAAGAATTTGTAATGCTACCAGATAGAAAGTATTCACTGTGATGCACACACTGACTGGCATAGCTCAGATTTGTGTAAATGTAAGATTGATGTATAATAGTCTGCTACCTCTATAATCTTTTTTCTTATTTTTTCTTTCCTATCAGTAAACCTAGCATCTTTTTATTACAAGAATAATCACTAGTGGAACATAAACTGGGAAATCTGCGGTGGTTTCTGATGTCATTAAAGGTGGAAGATTAAGTCATTAGATGTTCTGATGGGGTCTTACAATGATTAGTTATATCCACAAAGAGGTTTCCAAGCCACATTGGATTTACTTTTTTTTTGCCTTTTTAAAGGGTTATTTATACCTGGCAAGTCCTGTTTTAGTGGATTAAATAACAAAGAATCTTTAAGAATCTTTCCTTGTGTAACTTCACTAGTGGTTCATGTTTTCATCCTAGATGTCTCCTCACTCAAGCTTGTGCATATTTTTTATGAAGAGACATTTTATTAATAGGGAGATTAAAAGGTACAGACCATAAAGAAGACAGAAAGTAAGGTACAGAATGAATTTGTTACTTGACTAGTTCCTCTTCCCCACAGACTTTATACAGAGGAGAAGATCAATTTTGTCCCTGATCCATTCAGACTTTGAATTCCATATAGAATGAAGATTCAGGACAGCTTCTTGATATGCATGCAGCACTATCAGATGTCAAAGATTTTGGCAGGAAGTGAAACCCCTGATCTGTACAATACACAGTACACATAAAAAAATACGATTCCTGACAGTTTATAATTCTGCCTTATGCTATAGAAATTTTTATAATGGCAATAAAAGGCACCTCTTTAACCCAAAGACTCTATCCTGCCAAGCCTCCAAAATGTGCAGCTAATCATGATGGAATTAGAGCTGTTAAAGTTATAACCGTTTTTTGTTTATTATTAGACAAACTGAGTTAGGAGCTGCTATTCCTTCTATCACAGTGCGTATACAATAATGAAATAACTATGTCAAATAGTCGCTTCAAAAATATGTTTTCAAATTTTGAATATATGGTTCTAAAAACCTATCTATATTGGAGATTGGAAATGCACTGCCTACATTTAGTTTGAAAAGGCACCAGAGACTTACAAGCTTTGGACTCACTTCTAGACCAAGGCACAATTTTGTCAACAATTCTTCTTCTGAAAAAAAAATAATAAAAAAAAAGGGCATCCTCTTCATAGCAACATTTTAAGTAATGGAATGCCGTGATGAGATCCCTCTAAGCTCTCTCCTCTCCAGGGAGGGACTAACTTCATCAGGGCAGGTTCTCCAGCCCTTTGATCACCATCGTGGTCCTCCTTTAGATCTTCTCATCAGTCGACATCTTTCTTTAATTGTGAGGAACAGGACTGAACAGAGTACTCCATGCATGGTCTAAGAAACACTGGGTAATTGATCTTGTGACTTTTACAGTTTGGAATGATCTTTATCAATTAAGATCTTTATTTGCTCTGGCTTCTAACCCTATTTTTAATTAATTAAAATTAAGGAAAATATTAAAAACTGCTCATTTGATTAAGTAGATTTTAGGCTTGAGAAAAGAGCTTTGGGAGAACAGGATATGCTTCAAAGGAAACAGTAAACAGAGCTATTTATAAGACACAAAACCTGCAATTCGTATAAAAATATACAGAGAGAAAATGACAACAGAATTTAGAGTTTTCGATTTGCATCAACACACACCATATGACAGTAAAACTGTCTTGGGAGCTTAAAAGGTTGAAAGGAAAAGAATGCTGCTTCATTCCTTTTAGAGTATGAAGTGTTAAAACCATCAGTCTTTCTACTTAGTGACATCATAAATTATATAGTTTTAACAGTAGCAAAGGGAGTTATGTCTTCAGGAGAAAGAGTTGCTAGCTATGTTTTTTCTGTGATTGTAGAAAAGAAACCTTCAGTCAAAATAACTATTGCAAATGTGCTCAAAGGCATGACAGATAAACTGCTTTCAGAAGATTTATTTGTAAGAAAGAAAGAAAATGGAATTTTAGACATTAACAATGGAAAGCTACTAAGGCTTCTGTAAGAATACAATATCCAAAATATTAAAGATTGGCAGGAACTTTTTTTCTTCTCTTCAGAAGGTAATATGTGTCTTTTTTTCCCTTGTTCAGAAACATACCTTCAGGTCTGAAGAATTCATTATCCTTTTACCATTTTTAAAGCTTTCAAACCTAGCAACTTTTTTAAAGCTGCTCTTCTGCTTTTGCTCACTATTTATCTATTTTCAAGGAAGATGGTAGACTTGTTTAAAGTCTCTGCTTGTCAGTTGCTAATTATAAGCTTTTGTCTTATTAAAATGTTTGTATACTTGTTCTTATAACATTTTCTTGATTCAAAAATTATTATTTTTTTCCACAAAAAGACCCTAAATATAAAAATATTGTATCCAGAGTCTGTAAAATTTAGGTTTTGAAATTAATGTTCAAAAACATCTGTGGAGAGACACAAGGAATATAGAGAGCTGAAAATACTGTAGTCTCAAAATTAAAAGACCTTGCCAGTAATGAATAATGACAGTATAGTGAATGATATGATGATTCTGCAGCTGCATTCTCAGCTGCCCATAATTAGAATGAATAGTACATATATATAGAACAATAATTATTGAGAATCTGTCCCAGCATTGTGCCTCAGCTTTAAATGAACAACATCCTACATGGACTTATTAGAGTATGCATTCAGGCACAAAATTATCATCATAGAAATGTGAAAAATATAATCCTAATCCATGAGTTACTTCATGATTAACAATGCTATTTACAGTAATCTTCGGAAAGCTAAGGTATTCCATAAATAATCCTATATTCTATAATGCTACTTGGTTGTCATTATTCTACCAGCAACAGAGTTTTCTCCCTCTTCCACTTGGTAACACTGTGTTACATCACTTCATTTTATTAAGTATGGGAAATACTGATCTCCATATCTTGCTGTTATGTGAATAGGCAACGAAAGACCTCAGGTAACTGAGTGGCTACCATGGATAAAAGTTTAAGAAAATATACGCCTGTTTACAAAACATACGCCTGCAGAACAAAGCTGTGTAGAGCCTGGGAACACTATCAGACTTTAATAGTCAGGTTAATTTCAGTTTATACTCTTATTACTTTTATGCTTTCTAAGTAAATGATCTGAATCATGTCTATGGGTAATTAGCTAGCAACAAGTTTTTGACAATTTTTATGACATTATTATCATCATTCTTCCCTGCTCCTCAGTTTGATTCTTGACTAAGGCACAAGATTAATTTCTGCTGCCAGGAAGAATAAAATCAAACACTAGGGCTTCCATGATTTTGGTGCTGGAAGAGATTTCCAGAAAAAATGACTTAGTGGTTACCCCTTTATCTTGTAGCTCACACACATACCTATAGTCAAGAGGACACTGCCAACTTAACTCATACCTTTACATCTTCAACCAAATCATCCTAAGTCTCTCAGCAACACATTTCACATGTACGAATGTATGTATATATGTCTGCTTGCTTACATATTCCACTCTTCAAACTGCTTCAGTTCACAAACCTACTAAGCACACTTTGTAGTAAGTGAAATAGATTACCCATAAAGAAGTTTCTTTTTTACCTTTGTGTAATCTCGTGGGCAGATGCAAGCTGGTTTTGCCGACAGATGTGTGGCTGCATTAATATGGCATCAAACCTGAATTAGTAAGTTCTTTGAGAAGACCAGATAGATGAGCACCATCTCAGTGACTTGCTAGTGTGGTCTCTGGCTTTTGGGCTAGAGTAGACTCATGTGTTTACTCAGAACACAGAGAGCTTGTTCGTACCTGCCATCCATACAACGCTGTAGCTGTGATTTACAAAGCTGCCTAAAAACTAATTAAGCATTACTAATGCGATTTTCTTCAGTATTACATCTTACATTGCTGGACCTCTCCTTCACCCTTCCCTTCTTTCCTGTCCAAACAAAAAAGGCAGCTGCATGTGCAATGGAATATTTTGGTTGTTTTCAAGTACACAAAGCTTCATTTTTCCTTCTCTGCTTCTGAAGGGAAAAACAGCAGTTGCATATGCAAGGATGTTTGGTTTCAGGTATGTAAAACTTCATTAAAAAGACTCAGACTAAGAAATGCCTTTGTATAAGGAGTGGAAAGTAGTTAGAAAAGACCACCAGCATTGCAGGTCACAAGACAAAGTAATGAGGGAAGCATTTGCAGGAAATAATACATCAATCTAATACAGCAATTCTAAATGCAGTATTAGATCTTTCTGCCTTTTGCCTCTTCTTATAGGTTCCATCTGCAGCTGATGACTGCAGCACTAGCAATTGTGAAGGCTTTAATCACGAGTCATGTATGTGATAAAATATGAAAAATGGTCCACAAATACCTGGTGTTCAGCTTTTTCAGTTATTTCAAAAAGCCTATTTTGAGTTCCTCAGTTGACGGTTACAAAAACTTGAAAGTGGAGATTGGTGAATCTTTGATATCAGAAGGTAACTTTTATTATTATTATTTTAATTTCAATCTTAAAAGAGTAGAGACTTTAAGTCACTCAGACTTGCTTTCAGCGTCTGGCTCACTGTTTAACACTTAAAATTAGTGGATTAGTGATCCATAGCCTTCTCTCTTCCTTGTTCATTTCTGATATACCAAGGTGCATGTGAATCAAATTTTTATTTTTGCTCCTGAAACCATGATAACTAGAAATGTATTTTAAAGACCTGAATGTTAATATTATCTTCTAAAGTTATATCAAATAAGCAGTATTTTAGGGTTCTAAAATATTAGAAAACAAAATTCAGTAAAGAGTAACGAGTTCACAACAGATAGGTATTAAGTCCTTTACGTCACATACATCTTATGCAAATTTTAACATCTCTCCATTGCCCTCTTTATGATCCAAGCAGTACCTGCTTGGGAGACAGAGTACAGAGAATATCTGAAAGCTTTTCTGAATCCCCCAAACCTGAGTTGCAAGTATGAGACATAAGGTGTTGAAAAAATACCTTTCTCTTTTTCCCACAATTACATTGTTATTTAAAACATTCTCCCTGGAGGAGAGGACTTCTCTCACTTCAGGTCTCACTTTTGCTCCATCCTTTCATGAACTTTCAATAGTTAGTCAAAGTTAATCCTTGGGCATTGGTTCAAGGGCTTCAAGTAAAGCCTTTAGAATATACCTCAGTGAAAAATCAGATTTACTAGAGCTGTGCTGCATTGTATTAGCATGTATTCCCACTCTTCCAAAAGTCATGACACCCTCCAGGAGTTGGCTGAAGCAGATGGAATAGGCAATGGTTTTCATGTATCTGTAGGTCTCCAGCCCAAACCTCTGATCTCTGCATCTGGTGAACTAAGCAGATTGGAGGTGCCATCCTTTCTCAGGACACCAGTTAGAAAGAGAGCTGCTGGCTCAGAGACTGTAACTGTCCCATGTAACCATTACATCATTTTTTTATTTCCCTGACAAACAATTGGCACTTTGAAGAAAATAAACTCCCCTCAGCTGTGGAAGAGTGGAAAGAGATGTAGTCATCTGGTCAATGATTACACAACAGTCATTTTCTGGATGCTCACTTGCAACTTGACTTACAGACAAGCTGAGAACCTCCCACAGGACCATTTATCATCAGTGCAAGTTTTGCTTTCTAACAAGAAGTTAATCAGAAAGCATACTTGGGGTGGGGGAGGGAAACAACAGAAAAAAAAAAATCACAAACTGGGTGCCTAGACTATTGTGCAGCAAGCATAAAAAATCTTTTTTCTGATTGCTACCAGTGCAGCATCTCTGCAGGAGCTCTCAATGTTGATGGCATTACTGAGCAAAACCAGTGGAACAACTCAGAACGGAAAAAAACGGCAAAGGCTTGAACTGAAATTCTTATGTATACAGTAGAAAATTTTTTGCTGTCATGCATGCTCTATTTCCAGTTTTGTTCTCTGTTTTAGTTTTGCACAGACATCTTGAAATCATAAATGGCAGGGGAATTAGAATCTGTTATCAGTATATATCAGCATATATCAGAGTTTTGTTATTTTTTGAATGTAAAACCACTAATGCATTTTTAGTAACTTTGTGCTGAGTGATTCAGAACTATGAAGAGCACCTTCCAATTACACAGTAATAACTGGATTAATTTGGAATTTTGCAAAGGAGATTGCTCTCATGCTGAAGAAAGGAAAACAGGCAACTGTCTTACACGAAGAAAGTTCAAAAAAGAGTGGGATGAGAAATACTAGAAAGTTAGAATCTGGAAATTCTCTAGTGTCCTGAACAGAAAAAAGCATTGAACTAGTCACAGTTCATAGCAGAACTGAAATTGAAAGACTTAAGAGAATCCAGATAACTGAACCCATACAAACGGTAACATCTTCAGTAATCCACCAGCGCTCATTTTCACAGGCCTGAAGAACAACTATTAAGGGTACTGAAGGACAGGCTTTCTTCTCTAAGGGATTGTTTAAGAACTAAAACTGCAAGCAACAGCTGAAAGCAAAAGAAGAGCTATAGAATTTGACAGCTATGACATTAAAAGTACCTGTGTACTTATATGTCTGAGGCAAATAATATTATATATTAAAAGGTTAAGTTAGCAGAGTATATTTTAGCCATAGCTCTCAGGCCATCAGATCACATGATACAAGTCAGGATGAAAAAGTGAGTGCAGCACAGCATTCAGTGTGCTGTCAGTACCCAATAACAGATACACTACTTACTGAGCTGTGGTTTTGTTGTCATTGTCTGGCAGCAAGATCATTTGTTTTAATGACCTTCTGCCATCATGTGAAAGCAATAGCTCTTTTGATAGGGCATGCGGTAAAATTAAGGCTAATTGGTATTCCACTGACAATATACAGTAGGTGCCTCATTGTGCTACTGACAAGATCTGATGGATGCTGTTTCAAGAATGTACAGGTTAAAAGGAAATTAGTTTGATAGAAAAAAAATTGCAGTGCCACATTTTCAAGTTATCTACTAGAGTTCTATTTCACAACAGATATTACACCATCCAAATTTAATATATACCAGGCAGAAGAAAGCAGAATGACAATAATCCTAAACATTATTGTGGTATCTGTCACTTGCTGTATGAGGTTATCTTTGTATCACCGTTTTGAAACAAGTGCACCTGAAAACAGCAATAATTTAACAAGAGTGAAGGCATCAGAGTACCTGTTTATCAAAACAGGCGAGTCTTGAGGCCAACAACAGGTCTCCTACCCACACCTCCTTTTTCCTACTAGAAACATTAAAGGAAGACCTAAACATCAGTGCTGGGCTGCTACGCATCTAGAAACCCTGCATATGCGAAGTAGTTGGAGTAGCGTAGTGTACCTTGAGTGTCAGAAATGCTATACACAGTTTTAGAGTTTATCTACTTACATACAATTAGTATAACATGTTTTGGACACTATGCATTCTGTAGAACATAAGCAAGCAGTTGTGGCATGTCCCAAGACCTACCAAACACATGTGGTGTTACTTCTTTCCAGAAAGCACCAGAAAGAAATATTGCAAAAATTTTAATATAGGACTGTACAGTAAACACTTGCATCTCTGATCTAGTCTTTGTGTCAGAACAAGTTTGCTTCAAATATTACCTTATTGTCAGTCACAAAAGCTTAACTGTTCAGAATTTAAGCTTACATTATTCATTAAAGACAACCTTTTAAAATGGCATGGGGAACTCTAGATCCAGACTGAAGTACACAAATAAGTGGCCCTAGATTCTGAGATGCTGAGCTTCCATTACCTTCAGTGATTTCAAAGGCAATTGGGTATGAAAACTTCGATTTTAAACTTCAGATTAGAAAGACAACTTCCCAAATGCATGCCTTCCAATTATCTCCTGCATCCAGCAGAGAGCTTAAAATACAGCAAAAACTGCTCTGCTCATATATGCTTTTGAATCCAGCTTTTAACTCTCCTAGCTTTGCAAAGTAGAATGAACGCTAAAAATTTATTCCAACAGTACATTAAGAAGCTATGATTTCCATTATTACAATCCATTTTCTGAATACACGAACTAAAGTGGCACCGTTTTTCTGTTATGATGAAGAGCAGAGTGCAAAAAAGAGTAGACTGTCAAAGGGAAAAGCAGCCAGTCCTAAATCCCATACTGTGTTCAGCTCAAATGAAGGAGCCACAACAGAGGTCACACTAGCGCGACATCTGACACTCCAGAGAATGTGCTGCTACCGCAAACTTCATTCTTCACCATGATTTTTCTTATTGCAAGTGAATGTTTCATTGTTACCTCAGGTAAAGAAATTAAGGCAATGAGTGCCAAAAAGCTATCACACTAAGATTTGAAGCCGACTTTTGCTAACTGAGACGGGTCATTTGAGATTCAGGCTTCTATTTATGCAATCAAATGAGGAAAAAAGTAACAGACAAACAAGGAAGATATTGCTTCCATGTTTGTCAAACACAACTTTTTCTAATTAAGCAGAAATCTGACGATGACAGAATCGCTACCCCTGTGTTTTAGATGCACATAAAATATGCATGTTCTATGCTACAGAATGTCTTTGGCAACTTTTAGAAGTAAATAAAAGCTCTAAGCTCCAGACAATAAACTGTACTGAGACACTTTAACTATTGTATTCCTGTGGCACAAAGGAATAGAATCTCCATTCTGGAATACCTTGTAATTATGTTGTAGATTCCCTTGTGAACATATGTAATAACTTATGCTACTTAAAAGCATGCCATGAATGAATAAATGCTTTTATGCTCCTCCTTCAGCACCTTCCAGTCAATAGCAGTAACAACAATGTAAAAAAATTATTGTATATTGTTTACTGTTGTATTATGTATATTGTATATATTATGTACATATAACCTTGCTATATAACAAAGTCTGTTGTTCTACAGTTCTGAATAGGTCTCTCTGGAGTGTTTATCTTTTTTTTCCTTTACTCAGTTTCTCCATATTCTTTTCTATATACATTGCTGCTGCTTATACTCTTTTCCTTTCTGAAAACTCAGCCTTTCTGTGTCTAGATTGAATATCACCACAACACCCAACCACCAATAATTATTAAAGGTTACCTAATCTTGTTGCCTAGTAAAGCCAGGCTGCTGATGCTCTGGGTCTGAGATAAGCCCAAATTCTTTCGTCTCTCCTTTTAGGTCTTCCAGCACTTTCACCAGCTTGGTTACCCTCTTCTGAATGCATTCAAGGACTATTACATCCTGAGCTGTAGGGCTCAGAATTGCACACACTCAGGGTAAGACTGCACCAACAACCAATACAGCAGGAAAATTACCTCTCTTGGTAGGCTGGTTATGCTGTGTTTCATGCACCCCAAGATGCAGTTTGCCCTCTTGACTGCCAATGCACGTTACTGACTCTTACTGAGACTGATGCCAACCAGCATCCCCAGATCCCTTTCTGCAGATGCTCTTCAGCCACTCCTCTCCCAATTTATACTTGTGCCCAGTGTCATTCTGCCCCAGGTGCAGAATCCAGCACTTGGACCTACTAAATTTCATCCCGTTAACTGTTGCCCAGTGCTCCAATCTATCTAGATCCCTCTGCAGAGCCTCTTGTCCCTCAAGAGAGTCAACAGCACTTCCCAGTTTAGTATCCTCAGCAAACTTGCTAATGGTGAGTTCAGCTCCTGCATCCAGATCGATAAATAATACATCGAACAGAACTGGCCCTAGAACTGAACTCTGAGGAACACCACTGGTGAATAGTCGCCAGTCAGATGTAGCCCCAAAATATTCTAGGTACATTATAAGCATTGAAGAATAAAAAATACAATCAAAATTACTGAAAAAGAGAACTGAGCAGAACCAAACTGTAAAGCTCTTGATTTATAGGTACCTGGTAGCCAGATGCTCGAATCACTACAACTTCGTCCACTGACTTCAATAACTGACAGATCAGGCTTAAGGTAGAAGATGTCCTGCAGGGAAAAAATAGCATACATTTTTAGGGCTTATTCTTAGAAATTATCTGTAAACAAGTCTAAATGGAAATGCTGTGTCTGTAGCCAAGATTCGTAAGAAAAAGATAGAAGGCAAAGCCCTACCCTGGCAGTTAGTGGTTCCCCAGGCATTTGTGCAGCTAAACGCAGCACCAAATGATCTAATGCTCTCACCGTACAGCTTCCAAAAAACCGTTTCTTTTGTAGAAACCTCTCTTTTTTCCTGAGACAGAAAAGGACAATAATCTCTTGATGCAAGAATGAGCAACTAAAGAGAGACAGGAGCACAGCAGAAGGTCCTGGAGATTCTTATATAAGGACTTGTGTACTGCTTGTTGGCATCGCTGTTGAATGATGTATGTTTTTAAATGTTTCAGTACTTAAGAAATGATTGCTCTGTACACATGCTAATAAGAAAATTCCAAAGCTCAACTTGCAGCTTGCTGAAAACCTGCAGCCATTCAGCAGATATAACTAGTAATAGTGTTTTGTCCAGGTATATTTCCGAGTATTTTGAAAACCAATATAGAATACATATAAATAAAACTAAGGGCATTGATACATTAAAATAAAAAAAATATAGTACCATCAAATATGCAATTGCTAACTAATTGTTCAGCATGGAGTTGGAGAGAGGGTCCTATTGAAACAATAACAGAAGAAATTGCTGCTTTAGAGATTTCTTTACAATTGTGAGATGTCATTTATGGAATAAAAGGATTATTGGAGATTTTTAAGAAATAATATTGGAGTTTTTCCAAGGGATTATACTTGACCAGATATTGTGTAGTAGCAGCTCTATTTTTGTAACTTTCAGAGTTTCACTTATTTTATACAACACTTGGTATTTCTAATCACATAGCTGTTCTCAATGAAAAGTTAAAAAGCAAGGCAATATAAAACTTTCCAAACTTTAGGAAACATTCAGAAGTAGAAGCTTAGAGGGACCACAGCAGAGCAGTTCTCAGTGTCATGCTCAGGACCACTTCCCTGCCCACTTACTTGCTCATCAACACCTCTGTTCAGTGTGTAATGTTGGGCACATACAATATGCTTGTGATGGTGCCTTGCAATAGCTAGCAATTGTGAGCAAAGAGACTAGAACTGCATGAACAGTCAGCTCCTTACTGATCCCAAACTAAGTTTTAAAGCATTTGCCCTGACACATACTCAGCAACGCAATCAAGAAATTTTTGGGCAAAACTAGCCACAACAGTTAAGCAGGTGGTATTACTTCATAAACTTTTCCATTTCCATCATATCCTTTCTCATTCATCTCTTTTTCAAGTTGAAAAGACTGTCACCTCTTGAAAATCCCTTCTGAACAGAAAAAAACAAACCAAACCAAACCAAAAAATCCCAAGAGGGATGATGTTTTCAATTCTTAACGTACTCTTTTGAAATATAGACTTAGAGCAACACACCATAGTTAAGACACAGTCCCATGACAGATTGCAACAGTCAGACCACTTTCCAGTTTGCTCTCTGTTGTCTCTCTAAATAATGCTTCCTGTTTGTCCAAAGGCTGAGAGATTTTTATACATTCTTTAAATCATCTACAGGAGACACCAAGATCCTTGTTTTATGTGATCACCACTTCTGCAGAGCTCATGGTTGGACATGTATTCAGATGAAGTCACTTGGTAACAGAAAGCAAAATCAACTAAAGCACTTTCATTTCACCACGCGATATACTTACTGAAATAAATTCAGGTACCATAAACCAGATCTGATCTCTCATTTTACTACAAATAAGCTTTCTAGGTGGATTGTTTTTAACCTTTTTTTTTTCTTTTTGCCTAGCTGGTGTATGTTAACTACTCAAGCTAACATTAAAAAGAGGATACCATTTTAGCACTGAAGACCTTTGTGACCTAAGCTCTGACACTTAGATCTGGAAATGACCTTGACAAGATGTTAGAGGAAACTGAAAATTTCACACAATGAAACAGCCGGAGACCACGGACACATTCAAGAGGCTAGAAAAAAACGGGCACCATTATTTAGCAGCTGTAATTTCAAAAGATTTAAAAAACAAAAGGATCACTTACAACAATCAAAGGCCTAACATTAGCATCTTACGCATAAATGTTGTGTTGCTGAAATATTACAAAGGCATCTGGTAAACAGTATTCATGCAAAATGAATTAGCATTAAAGAAAAAACCACACTCACTCCTTTGTTTTATAGACTCTCTCTCTTCTCCAGGGGAAAAAAAAATAAGGCTGAGGAACACAGTATTTTTTTCAGTCCTTCAAAAGCTACTGTATGGAATAAATCCAGCACCTTCTGACATGTTGCTCTCTGTTTCTAGAGTTGTTCACAACACATACTTCCCTTCTGTCCTCCAGTCAGCTGAGCTCATGAACAAACAGGTTTCATTCAGTCAGAGGTATTAGGCATGAAGAGAGATGTGTCACCTCCTGACTGGTGAGCAAGGTGGTACTGTCAAAAGCAGCAGACAGCAGGAAAAAGATGGCTGAGAATGAGCTGGATGTTAAGTTTAAATTACTGGCATAACATTCAGGAGCCATCAGGGAAGTCAGATCCTAGGGCAGGATTCAGTGCTGTCTTCACATTCCAGCAATCTGAAAAATCCTGGTAACTGATCGCACAAGAGAGGCCAAATTTGAAAGGGATGGGTAAGCAGAACTGTACCCACTGTACTAGCAATATTAATCGATGGGGCTTCTCCTTGCTCAGCAGGGGTTGGGGGGACCCTCCGGATCGGCGAAGGCATGTGAGAATGGGACCGATGGGTGAATGAAAGCAGAGCGGGTCCCAAGGGGCGGTGAGGAGGGAGGGAGGGCCACCCGCACATTGTTTGTCATCCCACGAGAGCATTTATTACTCACTAAAAAGCCGGCGTAAGCCGGGATGGGGAAGAAAGAAAGAGACCATCTCTGCTGTTGGTTAGAATCACAGAATCATTGGTTGGAAAAGACCTTTGAGATCGAGTCCAACCATTACTAAACGATATCCTGAGCATCTCAGCCACCTCCCTTGGCACCTGTTCCAGTGCCTGACAACACTTTCAGTGAAGAATTTTCTCTTAACGTCTAACCTGAACTCCCCATGGTGCAACTTTAGGTCGGCTCGGCTCAGCACGGCTCGGTTCCGTTTGGGTTGGCTCGGCTTGGTTCAGCACGGCCTGGCTCGGCTCGGCACGGCACACCACAGCACAGTACGGCTCGGCTTGGCGCCTCTCGGCTCGACGCCACTTGGTTCGGCACGGCTCGGCACGGCACAGCACAGCTCGGCTCAGTTCTGAAACACCCGTTCTGAAACGGGACGGTCGAGTGTGGGGCTCTGAGGGCGAGCCCTACTGCTAGAGGAGCCAAGGAAGAGTAAACCAGGAAAAAGCCCTGCAGCACCGGGCAGGGGCTCCTGCCGAGGGGAGGCGGCTCTGGCGAGATGCAGGGACAGGGCTCAGCCACGGGCGCTGCTCTCTGGCACACACACGCCTGCCCCAGCCGGTCCGTGGGAGGACACGGGGCGGCTGCTTCTGAGGGGAAGGGTCTCAGGGGAGAGCTCTGAGTATCACAGTATCACAGTACCATAAGGTTGGAAAAGACCTTTGAGATCATCGAGTCCAACCTATGACCTACACTTACTCCTACTTGTCAGTTACACCATGTCACTAAGAGCCTCATCCAATCTCCCTTTGAACACCTCCAGGGACGGTGACTCCACCACCTCCCCAGGCAGCGCATTCCAATGGCCAATCACCCTCTCAGTAAAGAACTTCTTCCTAATGTCAAGCCTAAACCTCCCCTGGTGAAGCTTGAGACCGTGTCCTCTTGTTCTGTCGCCGGTCGCCTGAGAGAAGAGACCAACCCCTGCCTGACTACAACCTCCTTTTAGGTAGTTGTAGAGAGCTATAAGGTCTCCCCTGAGCCTCCTCTTCTCCAGGCTAAACAACCCCAGCTCCCTCAGTCGCTCCTCATAGGGCTTGTGCTCCAGCCCCTTCACTATCCTTGTCGCTCTCCTCTGGACGCACTCCAGCATCTCGACATCTTTCTCAAACTGAGAGGCCCAGAACTGGACACAGTACTCAAGGTGCGGCCTGACCAGTGCCGAGTATAAGGGGATGATGACTTCCCTAGTCCTGCTGGCCACACTATTCCTGATGCAGGCCAAGATACCACTGGCCTTCTTTGCCACTTGGGCACAGTGCTGGCTCACGTTGAGTTTGCTGTCCACCAGCACTCCCTGAGGGAGCAGGGGTATTAAAAAGAGAAGAGGAGGGGATCTGGAGGGACAGGGCGTGTCTGTGTTTGAGGGAGCCAGGCAGGAGACTCGAGGGAATGACAGAGAAGATGTGGCAGGGGAGATTTAGGTTGGACTTTAGAAAAATGCCTTTCAAGCACAGGGTGGTGGAGCACTGGAACAGCTCCCCAGGGAAGCAGCCATGGAATGCTTCAAGAAGCATTTGGACAATCCCCTCAGGCACAGGGTGTGAATGTTAGGGTTGTCCTATGGAGGGACAGGAGTTGGACTCGATGATCATTGAGGGTGCCTTTCCAACTCAGGTGATTCTGTATTTACCTCTCGGCCTATTGCCTCTCACTTGGGAGAGCAGCACCCACCTCGCTACACAGTTGTAGAGAGCAATAAGGTGTCCCCTCAGCCTCCTTTTCTCCAGGCTAAGCAACCCCAATCCCCTGTGCCGCTCCTCATAGGACTTGTGCTCCAGCCCCTTCACCATCCTCGTTGCCCTTCTCTGGACACGTTCCAGCCTCTCAATGTCCTTCCTGTAGTGAGGGGCCCAAAACTGAACCCAGCACTAGAGGTGCGGCCTCACCGGTGCCGAGTGCAGGGGCACAATCACCTCCCTGCTCCTGCTTGCCACACGATTCCTGACACAAGCCAGGATGCTGTTGTCCCTCTTGGCCACCTGGGCACACTGCTGGCTCATGCTCAGCCGGCTGTCAGCTAGCAGTCCAGGTCCTTCTCTGCCAGGCAGCTCTCCAGCCACTCCTCCCCAAGCCTGGAGCACTGCACAGTGCCGAGCAGATCCAGCCGCCCTGGAACCCAGCCGCCTCGCTTCCCCATTGGGTGGCACAGGGGCGCGTGGTGGCGGCCGCACCCGGAAGTGGAAAGGAAAGGAAAGGGAAAAGGGCGGGGAGGGGGCTGGCGGAAGCGCGTGCGCGGCGGCTGGAGGAGGAGAAGGGCCTGAACCGGCGGCGGGGCCGCTCCCGGTCCCCGTGGCGGGTGAGGTGGCATCCCCTCCTGCGAAGGCAGGCTTGCTACAAGGCAGGCGTGTGGGCATCACGGGTTGAGTTGAGACTGGCGGCAGTGGCAGTGGGGCCGCCCCTCCCGCCCTGAGCTCGGTGGGCGCCGCGAGCCGGGCTCAGCCCGCCCCCGGGCGCTCTGGGCAGAGGGGGTCTCGGGTGACACAGCCTCCCGCCGGTGCTGTTTGCAGCGGGGACGGCGAGCACTGGCGCTGCTGCGGGTACTTGAGGGTCGTTGTGAGCTGGCTGTAAACGGTGAAGTTCTCTGCGTTGTGTTGTGTGATGGGACGAGGGGGAATGGCTTAGAATTGGAAGGGGAAAGACTTAGATCAGACATTAGGAAGAAATTCTTCACGATGAGTGTAGTGAGAAACAGTTTGCCCAAGGAAGTTGTGGAAACCCCCTCCCTGGAAGTATTCAAGGCCAGGATGAATGGGGCCTTGAGCAGCGTGGTCTAATGGCAGGGGTATTGGAACTGAATGGTCTTTGAGATCGCTTCCATCCCAAACCGTTCTCTTATCCTGCCTGTGTACTCCCTGTAAAAGGGCTGAGGCAGCCCTCTGCCATGTCCCTGCACTCATTATATATATTTCCTACACAGCAGTTATTTCATAGCCTATGTAGTACATTTGCGGGATAAACCACACAAAAACTCGTGCTTGTGCACACTTGGCCCACAGCAGTGGTTTGTCTGCCTAAGGAAAGGTGGCAAACCATAGCAGTGTTAAAACACAAGTAGAATGAGACAGCATGAAAAGTCAATTTTTGTGGAGTGCTGAAAGCTTGCCTTGCTGGCCTGCCAAGAGCCCTGGGAAATACAGGGGTGGAAGATCTGGAATTTTGGTTTATAAGCAGGAACATGTAATTTATAATGCTTAGGCCTTCCTAAGAATGCAATCATAAAGCTTTTAAGCACAAGAAAAGCCTAACTTAGCATTCAGTTGATTCATGGTTCTCATTGTTCAGCTTGTATTAGGAAACTGACTCAAGCCAGGATAAACAAAGGTAAGCTTACACCTGGGAGGTGTTTAAAGCCAGTGACCTCACTGTGGTATACAGCTTCATCTCCTGTAGCCTGAGGCCACACATCTGGGAAAGATACCAAATACAGAAGAAATTTAAACGGATGGCTCTTCTTTTGCTGCTTTGATACTTTAGGAAGAATTTGTTTTGGTTTAGTGTGAGTTTCTTTTGTTTAAGTAAATCATGAAAATCTCTTACAATGGAAGATGTGATCATTTTTATGCAAACTGTTAAATTTTTTTTTATATATTCTAGATGCTGAAAAGAAACTGCAATGGAGAATACGATATCAGTCACTTTTTTTGTATCATTTTCCATACTACTGTGTGAAAGTTATCATCGTGGAGTGGAGACTGCTACTGTTGTGCATACATCGGAGAGAACTTTTCCAGAAAAGGCAACTGGTGTTAATATTGACTTGGCAGGATTAATACAGAGGTTTCACCTTCAGGAACTTTTTCATCGCTATGGAGAAAACAACTCTCTCTCAATTGATGGGTTTAGAAAACTGCTTCAGAATATAGGTATAGATAAAATGAAAAGAATTAAAATAGACCATGATCATGACCATGATCACGACCACGATCATCACCATCATAATCATGTCTCATTGAGTAAAAACTCCGAGAAGGCTGCTTGTCCAAACCATGAACCTGATGCTAACAAAGACCACAGAAACAGTCACTCAAAGGAACCTCATAAAGTAGAGACCGTAGATCAACAGCAGAACTTTGTACGCAGCAAGAATACAGTTAATGAAATAACAGCATCTGTCATCACTGTTCCCACAGACGGCCACTCTGAGTTACGGAATGCACAACCTGGAGAAGTCAAGCGGGTTGTTCGTTTAGGTCTGACGGGCTCTAATGCTGTTAATATCACAGGTGGCAGCAATGCAAGCTGGCTTGCTAACAGCAAAGCAGATGAATCCCATATTTCTCCGAAGGAACTGGAAAGAGGAAATTACCTCTATTCTAAGTTGAAAAAACAAAATACCCAAGAGGTGAGGCTGATTCTTTTGTGTTCTTGGAAATCCAGATCCACTAGGAATATTGTTACGGCTTCCTTGTCAGGTGCTTATGACTTTGTGCAGGCTTTGTAGTGTAACAATACTCATAGCAAAACAGACACAAACAACTTTGCTTGAAACTTAAAGTTTTGAAGAAATGTAATGTTATGTTCACAAGCTCAGTCAGAGCAGAAGTACTACTGTTATTTAAACCCGGAGAGACTGTGAGTACAGTGGGGAGCACTTTATTGGAGGAAGTGTATGCGGAACATGTTCTGTACAAGACTTCCGATAGTATGATGTCTATAAAAAGATCTTTAAACTTGTGGCTGCTTCCTTATACATCCTTGAAAACTGGGTCAAAATTATTAGGTTTTTTATAACAGCAAGGCATCTGACCCTATTCTGCTAAGAATGAGTGACGATTGCACATCATCTACCAGGATTCCCAAACTAGCTTTCTGAGTCAGGAGCGTGGTGGAAGTACAGGTTTTACTGAATCGATTTGTTACCAGGTTTTAATTACCGTTGATATAGCTGTTTTCATGTGGTGCCACAGTATTTTAATTAGAATGGGATGTGCAATCCCCTTGAGATATGGTATTTTGGTTCTGATGAATCTCTTAACACGTCTTTCCACAGTGCTTCAGCGCATCAAAACTGATGCAATCCCATGGAATAGGGACTCAAGCATTGTTGTCTGCTACAGAATTTAGTTACCTCTGTCCAGCTCTTATTAATCAGATCGATGGCAAACATTGCATAGTCCATGCAACTAGTGAAAAAGCTGAAACTCCTCCAAAAGGTTACTCTCTGCAAATAGGTAGGTTGATTTTTGTTATTTTTTTTAATATGGACTAGAACCTTACTGGAAACCTGTTCATGTGGGTTATAAATATGAGAAGCATATTTTGAATTTGAAAGGACTTTGTAATTTTCTTTGGCACTTTTCTTGGTCACATCTAGAAATAAATCTTTGTGGCCAACCATTTGTTAACATCTGATTAATTGAATTATCAGGAGTATTTGATTACAGGAAAGTTAAGGAAACAAAATCTCAAACAACTGTTGTTCATTCTTCTTTATTTTGTCTTTTTTTTTTTTTTTTTTAACCAGCTTGGATTGGTGGCTTTATATCCATCTCTGTCATCAGTTTTCTTTCCTTATTGGGTGTTATATTGGTACCTCTGATGAATCGTGTATTTTTCAAATTTCTTCTAAGTTTTCTTGTGGCACTGGCTGTGGGGACTTTGAGTGGAGATGCTTTCTTACATCTCCTTCCGCATGTAAGTATCAATTACTGTTTTATTCGTTATCTCAAAGCAGAAAAACTCACACTGTGTTGCTGTTCCTAGTGATAGTTTTAATATTCGGTAAGTTAGATTATTTGACAGAAAGGTTTCCCGTTTGGAACTGTTTGTATTATTCATTTCACTGTCCTTACAGTATAAGACCTCCACACCATTATTCTGCACTGTTTCCTGTTCTCAGTTATACATGCTGCCATTGTTCCTTGCATACAAGAATTTTGCATAAATTTGTTTAGTCTCGTTGCAATGCAGCTACGCTTTTTCTTCCTCCAGTTTTGTGACTTTATAATAGCAGTAATCACTCATTGTACACTTTAAATCTGGAACAGATAATTGTCAATTTTGTGTTATCAGCCACTTATGTTGATTCCTTATCCATTGTAATGTTTTGATCAGAATCAAGCATTTCTGAAGACCTGGGAAAACAGTAGTTGATAGGCTTTGGAGTTGTGTATTACTATTATATAATATGGACAGTGAAATTAGAATATGATTGCTAAATTTCTGCCTTTCTTGAAGCTTTGAAACAGACATTCCCACCCACCTACTCCTCCTCCCTCCCACCAGAAAAGGTAACTTGTTCTGCTTTCAGATAAGATAGATAAAAAGAACTGCATATCTTGTGGTTTCTGAGCCCTGCCTGTAATTCATTGTGTTCTTCCTCTTCCTTTCAGTTTTGCACTTATATGTGAGGTTATGTGAAATCTAAACATGTGAGTGAAGTGTCTAGAAGTTTTTTGATTCTAAACATATCAGTTGAGGAGGGGAAGAATGTCAGACTGCATTTAAAGAAGGAAATCAGTGTTAAGTTCCGTATAGAAAAAGGTGTTTGATATCTCTGAGCTTTCTTAGATGTGAAAGTGATTGGTGTGCTGACTAGGACTACAGCTTAAAATGCAGTTTCCTTCATGGTGTCAGGAGTTTTTCTGAGGGCAGGTGTACATCTTGTATTGAGACGTATGCATGTAGTTGCAATGAGAGGATGAATACCAGGCCTGCTCTCAGTTCTTGCTGTGTTTCTTCCTGTCAACAGATTTCCTTGTAATTGACTTTGTATCCAGAGCATTTACCCAATGAAAATTGTTGTCTGGACTCTAGACTTGAAGAAAAGAATGTGAAGAATACTTCCTATATTTCTTGTGTTATAAGTTCTTTTGAATATTGACTAATTGACTTTCTCCATCTGGTTCTCCTCTTAGTCTCATGGAAACCATCACCATCACCATGAAAAAACTCTGCTTGAACAAAACAGAGGCTCTATGTTCAAACATCTTGTTTTTCGAAGTACAGAAGAGAGTGCTTACCTGGATTCTACATGGAAGGGACTTACAGCACTTGGAGGCCTGTATTTCATGTTTCTAGTGGAGCATTTGATCACTTTAATAAAGCAGTTTAAAGACAAGAAGAAAAAGGTAGAGAAACTGTTATTTTGAATCTATATTGTATTGCATGATCATTTCTGAATCATAGAATCATCTGGTTGGAAAAGACCTCCAAGATGGAGTCCAACCATAAAATACACATATAAAAAACTCACGAATATCACGTCTGGTTGAATTTAATAGTGCTTGCTGACTTGATTAGTGTTATAATTTCATTTATTTTAGTGCCACTTCCACTTTTAAACTAGGTAAAATTTTTGTGTCGTCCTGCTATACAAAAGCTTTGAGCTAATTCTTTAACCAAATATACAATACAGGCTTTGACACCATGGTGAATTGTTTCATAAGCAAACATCCAATTGCACCTTTTTTTTTTTACCAGTTAGAGTGATTTTAGAAGTTGCTGTTCATTTTTGACTTCCTTCTGACATCTCAAGGCAATTATATAACTGATTGAACTTTTTATATTATTTTAATTCCCATATTGGGAATGGGAATGTATGGGAGCAGCCTCAAACATATAGTTATTGTACTTCTGTTGAGGGGGGCACTTGCACAAAATGGCTAAGGATGGCAGTAAGTGCTTACATAAATAATCATCCAACCGCACTGTAGAAAGTGACTTCATTAGAGTGTATTCTGTTTACAAATACAGTCTGCCAAGCCATTCTTTTCTTTCCCTTCCCTTTCCACAAGAAAAGCAGTACATCTTTCAGATTACCATGCTGGTTTTTATGTGAAAGTTAAATAATAACTGAATTTTGGCGGGTCGTAAATGTTAACTCGCCACTTATTGGTAACTGAGTTCTTCAAAGACTAACATAGCTGAGAATAAACAATGATGTAGAAGGTGACTGAGTATCAAAGATACAGTAAAAGCTAGCGATATCTTAAGCTTTGCTTGAAGCAAGTTTGTAAACTACTAATTACTTAGCTTAAAAATAGCTAATTTATAGGCTGTCACGGTGACTGATGATCTCTGTTTAGTTTTATTGTTAAACATGCCATGACAGTACTCTCAAAGCAAAGCAGATGCCATGTAAACCCTTTGACTTTGGTCACGGGAGCTTGTGTTGGTGTGGTACGCTGAAGCTGAACTAACTGCGAGCAACAGAATTGCTTTCCCTGTCTCTAGTTAACTTTATTTGCCAAGAGAAGATATGAAGAGTTCCAACCAAAGCAAGTAATTTATGTATCCTTCTCTCAGCTGCTGGAAATAGACTTGCTGTTAGACTAATTACTTTCTAGGTACTGAGTTACCAATCGTCAGTTGTTGTGATACAGACATTGGTGAGCAACGATTGGAGGTTTTCCAAGCATTGTTTTTCTTCAGTACACTAGGAAAAAAACATTATACTGATATAACAATGGAAAAAATAGAGAAGTAATTTTACTCAGTATTTGATGTGTTTTGCTTCTCAGATGAACACACCTCTGCTTATTCATTGTACAAAAATGTAGGGTACTTGTGTAAGTTTGTTTAGTTTTGCAGTTTCCTCCTGTGGAGCCTGTGTCATCTTATTGTACTTTGAGTTTCTAATGTTCCTCTTCTGTGCCCGTTGTGGCTTGTATGCTGTCCTCTTTCTGTGCAGGCTGCATGAATGTTATGAATGTAATGTTGCTCATGTTTATCCTGAAAAATAAGTAAAATATTCGTAACTGCAGTGTTTTCTTTTGGAATAAGAGAAAAAATGAAGATGATGGAGAAAGTAAGAAGTTTTCAGCGAATGAAGAAAAGTTAGATGCAGATGATCGTAAGTCTCAGTAATATCGTTCAGTTGTTTTGTAGCAGCACTGTTTAAAAACACCTGATTGATGGTAGCTCATAGATTTGCTTCTTACTGAAGGTTGCATCATTATCTACTTGAATTCTTTTTAAACCAAAACCTGTCTGTACATTGATGTGTAGAAGAGTAGCTCTGTGTGCTGTTTTCCTTTAAAAAGTATTGATAGGTTGGAAGGAGTGAAATCACAGTTTTGAAACATAAGCCTTTTAAATCTGGATTTAACAGCAGAAGTTGAAGTCATTCTGTGAAGCTCTTCTGGCTGTGACTGTTTCAAATACAACCTAATGGCTTCTGTGTTTCTCTTTAGACTGTTAGATGTTATATGTGTGATCCATTATTTAGATTTCTTTATAACTTAAGTCTGGATTTTGGTAATTTAAGTATTTGTTTATAAGGTTGATACTTCAACTAATCCCTAGGATTTTAGATTATGTAGATTGTGAATGATCATGTGTCCCCAGGATAATGCTGTAAGGTAAAACACACCTCACTAGGTACTTGTTAGCTCTTGCAACTAAAAGCAGCATTAGGTTTTTCAGAATAATTTTATAACTAATGAAAGAGTTGTTGGTAATGCAGGAAAAAAGATATTTGTTCATTTAATTGCTGCAGAAGAATTTAGCAAATTTTAGGAGTTAGTTAAAATAACCAGCCTTGGCATGCCACTAATGTTTATGTGAGGACATGTTGTGGTCTATGTCGACGACTTTATTTTTGAGTGTTTATTTTTCAGATGTTCAAACTTAAGCTTCTATACTTATACAGAATACTGGAGTTTCCGAAATTATCTATAATCTTCTTTTGCCTTCTGATTCTTCAGTCCTGAGATGAATAAATGGCGCATACTTTCCAAATGCAATTGAACTAACAACATTCATGCTGTGAAACTGGGACTGAGCCTTGTGCTGTTGTGTTTCAATTGCACTGGATCTTACATTAAAAGCATTTTTACCTCTTAGGAGGCATTTGTGGCCATAATGTAGGGGCTGCTTCAGTAGGGACAAACTAGAAGATTTTTCTTATTTTCAACTTTTGGAAATTATCTCAGAAATCTGATTAAAGAAAAGTAAGTTGTGCAAACCCTTGGAAAAAAACGCTTCTGGTACAAGAAGCTGGGATTTCAGTCTCAACTTTTAGACTTCATACTTTCTTCTTTACTGCACGGCTTATTCGACTCGTTTATTGTATCTTTGCTCCGTAGATCATTTTAAAAATGTATAATATTGTACTCTGGGTTTTCGTAACAGGACCTGAGGGCTATCTAGGGTCGGACTCTCAAGATCCATCGCCCTTCATTTCTCAGCAGCCAATTGTACAAGAAGAAGAAGAAGTGATGATAGCTCATTCTCATCGAGAGGAGGCTGACAATGAATATGTATCCAGGGGCTGCAGAAACAAGTGTCATTCTCATTTACACGATACTCTAGGACAGACAGATCATCTTAGTCATCATCACCATGACTACCATCATATTCTGCATCACCATCATCATCAGAATCATCATCCCCACAGCCACAGTCAGCGCTACTCACGTGAAGAACTGAAGGATGCGGGGATAGCAACTCTGGCCTGGATGGTGATTATGGGAGATGGGCTACACAATTTTAGTGATGGCTTAGCAATTGGTAAGTGATAGATTGGACACTGTAGCTTTGTTATGTGAGGACAGTAAAGTCTTCTTGCTGTCACTTATCTCTATCTCCTATTTCACCTATCTTTTTATTAGGAAATAACTAGTTAGCAGTGGATCTTTGATGCTTAAACTTTTATCTGATAGCAGTTTAACAACCTGGAGATCAGTGACAAATGAAACAAAGTGTGTTCTTTCAGCTTTGTTTCTTTGGGAAATGTGTAAATTTTGCTTGTTTTCCTACTTTTAACAAGTTTAAAGTTAACATTTTTCAAAGCTAAAGCTATGCTTATAGAACAAGATGTAGGACTTTCAGTTGACTTTGTATTTCAGTGGTACAAATCCTCAGCATTTTATTTATTTTTTTTTTTTTTGATAAGCTTGTCTTTTTGGTTCCACATAAAGTAATTGTGTATTTTTTCCACTTCAGTTAGGCCACTGCTATCATTGGCTTCTTTATTTCTTTTTCTCTTTCATCTTTGCTTGTTATCCAACAAGGTCAGGTTCTGTACTTTGCACATCTAGCTCTGCCGATACTGGGCCCTGGTTACACATCATGTATAAGTTTCCCCAGAGCATTGGTGAGTAAGGAGATGAGACTTTGGTTTCAATCTGTTTTAGCCTGAATATTATCCAACTGGATTAGATAATGTATGTGTGATTTTTTTTTTTTTTTTTTTTTGGTGCTGTGAGTGGTACGCATGCATTCGTTTGTACCATAAAATGAATTTGGTCCAAGGCATTGTGTTCTCTTAAGGTGCTTTTTTACACTTTTGCATAGCAGTCCTGTCACATCCAGATTGTCAGATCTTGCCATCCACTGACAAACAGCATTGCAGTTCTTCCTAGTGCTTGTACTTAACCTTCCAGAGAAAGTCTGTGCTGTTTTTTGTAGCCTAGGAATGTGTGAGTAGGTCATTAATTAATAGGACATTAGTTAGCTGTTACTTCTCAGAAATATGATTCCTGGAGAACATACAGATACAGTCACTACATGTTGCTTTTATGCAGCTTTTTGCCTTGAGTGTCTATGTCAGTTAAAGGAGTGTAGCGTAAGCTGATTCCTTTAGATGCTTGGTTTGCTGTACTCAGTCTCGAAACAGGGTCTTGAAATTGAGCACAGTAGTCCTTTTTTTATATTTTTTTAAATTTAAACTTTTATAAGCAGTTATTTTACATGTAATCAGAACATTGTTGTACCTTTGTTCCTTTTTTCTTTGTGTCCCTACTTTTCCTTTATATGTTGTAACCTTTATTGACAATGTTTCAGTGAAAATATTTACATATCACAAAAATAACAGATTGAATATTTTGTTTTGGACTTCTGGCTGGGAGGTCAGGTTTGGGAACTCTTGTTGTTTTTTTCTGAGAGCTACACTATGGGTATTTTAAATTTAAAAGGTTAAAGTAAATTATAGAAAGTGATGTCAAATCAGTAATCCTTACTTCTTATGTTAGACTTTGGTAATCTTGACTTTAGTATTTAAGACTAATCTCTGCAGGTATTGGATTCATTTCCAGCTTGTACAGCATACTGGGGTCAGTTCACCAGTATCAGTCTTTCTGTAAATTTTATTGTAGAAACAAGTTCATTCTTGTTTGAGGAGAAAACCTGATAATAATGGTTTTCTTACAGCAGTGTTTGCAGTTGTTCAGATTCCGTCAATCCAAAGTATAATGTGAAAAGAGACCTTCTGATTTAATCTCATTTTTGATGAAAGCCAAAGCATGAAATGTAAATTTCTGAGCAGATCGGTAGTGGAAGCTGTGGTAGAAGGAGGAGGATTTGCATACAAATGACATGCAGAATCAATTACCTCTTAGCATTAGGAAGATTTGGGAAGTTACTATGACTTTATAGTTATGGAAGGAAAAGTATGAAGAAGGTTAATAAAGGCTTATTGAACAAGTGAGAGGAATAGTCTGCTCTGATGTGAAAACACCAGTCCTACTTGTGTAATATTTTAGCTGTGTTTAAATGGAGATGTGAATGCTTCTGTGAAGATAGCTTTAGCCAGAGTAACCCTTCACTTAAGGTCATTTCATGTGATTTATCATTCATAACTTCCGTCACTTTTCCCCTCAGATCTGTTGTGCTAATTATGTAGGAATAAGATTTAAAAGTGCTTATTTTTCTCTTAAATCATGGAACAGTTGCATCTGACTAATTTGTACAAAATTATCTTGTGATTTGAACTTTTCTGTGTTGCTTCAACTGAATAACCAAAATGCAGAACACTATTTTTACCCAAATCTTCCATATAGATTTTTTTAATTTAGCTCCTGTTTGGGGGGAAGTGATGTCTTAAAAGTATATTTTAAGGTACCATGGCATTATTAAATCAGTTTCTCAAGAGTAGATAATACCAGATATATTAATGTAGCCTTCAATTTGTTAATTTGTCAAGACAACTTTTTAGCAGTGAAAAATAGAAATAAGTGTTCCTGTTACTTAAGTCTGTACTTTAGTTGCTATGTATCTGTACAGTATACAGCTGTCAGCTGTGTAGGTGCTTTGCAAAGCAGTCAGGTTTTGTTTGGCTTGCCTTTGTGGTCCCAGATTTAATAGTGTGATTAAGCTGGATTCTTGCATTTTTAGTTTTATTGTAATAAGTGATAAGACTTTGAAAACATTTTATAGAAACAGTAATACAGGGGAACTTTTAGATTATTGAGGGTGCAGGCATAGGAGAAGGTAATTGCCTTCTGCCTTCCTCTACTTATCTAGTCTCCTCAAACTTAAGCTTGACAAATGGTGATGAATTCTCCTGTCTTAGTAGGAGATAACTGTAGCTATCCTGTCTGTGTCTCAAAATCTGAGTCCAAAACTATAAAGCTATATTTGAATGTGGGTGAAATGGTGTTCACTAATAACCTTTTTTGCTAGTCAAGCAGCAGTAGCTCCTGTCAGCTGTTAATTACTGTGTAGACTCATATGACAATGATTTAGAGTGCAGTTGAAAACACTCTTGGTGAGAGCTTGAGTTTGAATAGCTTTTCTCTTGCACACTGAGCACCTCTGAATTGGACTTGACAAACAGTCATAGGAATTGGTGACCTAGAGGTCACCTAGCTGAACCCTCAGCCTGAAACAGCTCTTGGGAACACTGGATTGGGTCCGTTGTGGCTTTCCGCAGCCAAGCCTTGAAAACTTTCACAGATGAGGAGATTCCTCCACATCTGTGGCTGACCTTTTCTAGTATTGCACTAATGTTGCTTAATAAAGAAAATTTTATTGATGTCCAGCCTGTAGCTCCCAAGTTGTTTGCAGCCTCTCCTGCTGTTGTCATCTGTCACTGCTTTGAAAAGTCAGGCTTTGTCGTATGTGTGACTGCACTAAAGGTACTTACAAGACACTGTTAGACAGCCCTGTAGTCTGGTGGAGAGGGAGGTTAAATATACCTAGCTTCCTCTAGTTTTTTTAGGCCTTATGCTGTTGACCTCGGATCATCTTGTCAACCTCTGTTGGACAGTACTTATACCCACCTTGAACTGGGACACCCCAAGTGGACAGAGAATCCCAGGAACAGCATAACCCGTATTTATCAGAGAGGAATAAGAACTTGGTCTGCTGGCCTCACTTCTCCTAAAATGACACAGTTTGTGGTTCTCTGTACTTGCAATGAGAACACCCTGTTGTCTCATATTTAACTTGTTGTCCACCATAATCCTCAAGTCCTTTTTTGGAAAGCTGCCATTTCAAACAGTGTTCCTGCCTTGTGCTAATGCATGAGGTTAATCGGCCCCATGTGCAGAACTTCTCACTTTTGCTCTTTGAACACCATAAGTTTCCTGTTGGCCTAGTCTTCAAGTTCACCATGGTCTTTCTTGCCTAAAGCTGTAGTGCTTGATTTGTCAGTTCAGCCCTTACCTTCTCTCTCCCTGCCCCCCAACTCAGTGTCTCTGCAAATTTGCTGATGGTGCAGTCTGTTTCATCCAGATCATAGACTCCTAAAATAATTTAGATTGGGAAGGACCTTTTAAGATCAAGTCCAACCGTAAATCTAATGCTGCCAAATTCACCATTAAACATGTACCTAAGTGCCACATCTACATGTCTTTTAAATACCTCTAGGGATTGTGATTCAACTGCTTCCCTGGGCAGCCTGTTCCAATGCTTGACAACCCTTTTAGTGAAGAAAATTTTCCTCATATTCAGTCTATAACTTCCCTGGTGCAACTTGAGGCCATCAAAGATACTGAAGAAAATGGGTCACAGTATTTGTCCTAGTGAACTGTACTTGTTGCTAGCCAGCTATCCATCATCATGCAGTTATCTAACTGTGAAGCCCATGCTAAACCGTGACAGCCTGTTATTTTCTCTGCTCCCAGATGAGACTGCTTTAGCAGATAGTGTCATAAGGCCTACTAAAGTCAAGTTCTGTTATATTCTTTTCTGTCACCATCTCTACAGTCGTTTTCTCAAGGTGAGTCAAGCATTTGGAGAGGGAATTTGAAGAGCATATTCAACATGATCTTTCTAGGAATTGAAGTGAGGCTGACTCTTCCCTGGGTCCTCCTGTTTGCCTTTCTTAAAGATGGGAGAAACGTTACCCTTTTTTCCAGAGGCTTCTAAAGCCTTGATTTTTCATAGATAAGACTGCAGCCTTGCAGTCACATCAGTCAACTCTGTCAGAATCCTTGGGTGAGTCCCATCCTGGGATACATCTGAGCATTTCTGGTTTTTCCTAAGTATCTCTGAACTGGTGTTTCTCTGCTGTTCACTGTCCCTTTCTTTCTGGAATGGTGCTGGGATCTGGCATTGTCTGTGAAGACTGAGATGAAGGCAGTGCTATTGCTTTAACCTCTTTTTATGTGTACTACTTGGTTCCACTCTAGATCCATCAAGAGATCCAAATTTTTCCTTAACTTTATTTCTCAGTTAGCATTCCTGTAAAACTGTTTGTTATCCTTGGTGTCTTGTTAGCCTTAGCTCCACTTAGGCTTTGGTCTTCCTCCTGTTTATCTTCCTTGTTCTCAATCTTTGTTTCTTTCTTGTACGTTTCCTTTTTTAGTCTTCATTCATTAAGACACTGCTTAGCTGGATGTGTCTTCTGTTGGAAGTCCTAGTGTTCCTGCGCAAACTGGGTTGTTAATTTGTGCACTGTTAAGCATGCCTCACAAGTCAGTCACCTCTTCTGGGAATTTTTTTCTCCTTTGACTGATTCCCAGGGTTATTCTAGCCTGTAATTCCTTAAATAAGTTGAAGTGTACTTCATTAAACTCTAGAGTTCTAATTTTGTTTCTTCCTTTCCCAGCCTCCTTCAGTATCTGGAATTCAGTTACTTCATGCTCACTGGAGCTCAAGATGTTATTTTTTGCCATCAGTTCTTCCTTATTTTTGAGTAGAACTCTAATCCTGGCTTCTATCATTTCTATCAGGAAACCATCACCAACACAACTAAGGAATGTCCTGGATTGTGTACCCAGTGTGGTTACCCTCACAACTGAATAATCTCATGTGATAGTCTTATCCACCACTTTTTCTTGGTTAGGTGATTTGTTACTGTATTCTTAGTGTTACTCTGATATTGAACAAGAGGACTTGATAGGCACAAGGAACTCCATTAATCCATAGTTTTTTACTGGAGCTGTGTGCAGTCAAGGGACTCCTTTATGTAGCTAGACATAAAAAAAAAAATAAGATGTCTTGTATTCTGTCTCTTCTAGGCAGTCAGTCTATCTGTGACAGGCCAAACGAACTTTGGTGGTGTCTCCACAGCGTCAACAAGGCGAGTTCTGGGTGAGCAATGGACTTGCCTGGGCAGTAGCCGTGGCCGGCGGGTCTGCCTCTGCCCTCTATCCTGCATGGGAGGGAATCTCTTATCATTAAAAATCTTCCCTTCCCTTTCTTTTTGTATTGCTGGGCCTAAGCTGATGTGCTGAACAAATATTTTGGGCTGGGTGGAACTCATTTATTCTCTTGCTGCTGCCAGGGTCATGACCATATTCATCAGATTTGCAGCTGCAAGTGTGGATGGAGGGTTCTTCCTGTTGCCAGGCTTCATTATTTTTGACTTTTACCCATCTGGGAGTTCATGTTTCCTGTTCCAGTGCTGCTTTGGTCCTGCCTTCCTCTTTAGTTTGAAGGGGCTTGGGTTTTTGCCTCTTTAGAACCTCTTATAAAGACATTCTTGCTCCTTAGTTCATTATCCATCATCCAAAGATGCCTGCTCACTACTTCCATCTCCTTCACTGGGTGCTCCCCAGAGGTAAGGTTGCTGTTGCTGTCACTACGTCAGTCACTTCTTGCAGATGAAGACCTGGATAGCGGTGCCCACCCTCAGAAGTGACATCTGAATAGAGGCTGCTGGAGTAGTGGGGGTAGTGACCCTAGCAGAGAATGGGGCCTGTCCCCTGTGGTCGCATAGGCATTGTCAGTCTGTCTTTATGAGCAGTGCTTCTGGGTCCCTTGCATGCCAGTTGCTGTGACATGGCCTCATGCCTCTTTGACTGCTTATTGGCAGCACCTTGTTTGCTGGCACACTTGTGGTAGCAGCTGAAGAGGAAGCTGGATGTGGTTCTGCTGCACCCCTTGGTGAGTGTCTCTCCACGCAGCTGGGAACCTCCTGTGCTGTGTTTGAGCTGTGGTTCAGCTCATCAGTCCTGCTGTGAGCTGCTTCCTCCTGAGCTACTGTCAAAAAAATAGCGAACAACAGGAGGAGTGGAGAAAACAAGAAAGATGAGGACTGATGGACTACTTTAAGGGGAGGTTGTGGGTTTTTTTGCTCCTGTTCAAGTAGAGTAGTTCACTTATGTGCAAGCTGCCTAACATTCACAATCTTTAACTGCAGACTTCACATGGCTATATGCCCTCTCTTACTGTAGATTGCAGTGCCTGACTCTCAGAAGCAGTTGAGCTGCCTTCTTCCTTTTGGATCTTTAAAAAAGTGGTCTTTCTGATAGTATTTCCATTTATTGTTTTTGGTTTTTTGGTTTGTTTTTTTTTTTTGAGGCTTGAGTTGTTGAAAGGTATTGGGCATAGTTCAGAAGCAAGATAGTGAAATTTGGTTTGCTTTAACTGGAGCATTCTGCATGCTTCTGGTTTTGAGACTTACGAATCGTAAGCAACAACTGTTTGGTTAAAGTTTAAATGCTTTCACAAGAATAAAAATATTTGAGTGAAACTTATTATGTCCTAATCTGATACAAGTATATGCAAAAATGCTTCAGCACTTGATGTCTGAATATGTGGTAATGTTTTAATTTTTTTTGTCTCTTGATAGGAGCAGCCTTTACTGAAGGATTATCTAGTGGTTTAAGCACTTCTGTGGCTGTATTTTGCCATGAATTACCTCATGAGCTAGGTAAGACTCACGTATTTCCACGTGCTGCAGGTATAGGTACTCACAGATGCTCCTTGGAGAAGTCAAGTGGTTTTATTCTGTGGCATAGTAAAATTTGATCAGAAAACTTCATCTGTGTCAGACTGTCTACTTGAGTACTTTTAACTAATGTAAAGACTGTTTATTTCTTAGTGGAATTACTTAGATTTTTAAGAGATTATTTCAGCTACTTTGTTGAAAACTCACTCTGTTTTGCAGTTACTTATAACTTGCTCTGTATAGTTCAGTTGTTTTTATTCTCCTTAGCAACATAAGGTGTGAATTGCAGGAGAGTGCATGTCAGAATTTTCTTTTCTCACATCTCTTTTTAATTTTTTTCTTGTATTTGTGCTGTTGAAAGGAAGGTCACTATTAGTCACACTCCTTTCCACATAACATTTGCTGCTTTTTCATTAAGACTTGCAGCAAACTGCTGTAGCTCTAAATTAAACTTGGAACTACTTAGAAATCTTTCCTAGAAATAGTTTTTCTTTCAAGCTCAAGTGATTTAAATTCCTGACCATAATTTCTCATGGGAATGCACGTCTTGCGTTGTAAATTTAGTATTTGGCCCTTTTGCAGCACAGCTCGTGGGAACACGACATAGCTGCTTAGTTTAACGCTGAATAAAGCTGATCTTTCCAGTTGTCAAATCATTTTAAATGTACAACTAGTGTTTCTTTTTTAGCTGTCATGGCCACAGTCATACCTAGTGTATAGAATGAGGAAAGAACAGTTTGCTTGCAGTTGAAGGGGTTTAATTCCCTAGAAAGCAGGATATCCAATTTCAATTAATGAAGCTTGTAAACAAGTATGTGTATACATGAAACTATTTATTAAAAAGTTCTGTATATTTGTTTGTGCAGCAAAGTTATATGGAAATACCTTACTCTGGAGAAAACTTACCTTGTTTTTATGACGTGGGAGGAACTGAGTCTTGTTCATCTTAATACAAGTTCCACAATTCCTGCAGAATTTATATTAATTACATGTACCACCTGTTGTTGGTACAGATATACAACATAAATTCATGTTGTGAATCTTCTAATTTTAGATTTGAATTTTCTGATTTTGGAAGAAAGAAAAATCTTTTAAAATTTAAATCATGCTTCTTTAACCAGCACAGAAACTTGATAGAAATACTTTCTTTAACAAAGGACACTAAGTGGCTTAGGAATACTGAAACAAACTAGCTGAAGCTAGCTGGGGGTAAAATTGGATCATTCTATCAATGCTAAACAATGTTTATAACATACCAATTCATCTTAATTGCAGTATCTTGTAGTAAAAGCTGATGTGACAAATGATTGAACTTAGCTTTGAAGATTGCTTTTGTTTACTTTAACTGGAGATAATTTACTGTTTTACCTAGAATCCATTTTATTTCTAAATAATAAACTTACATTATTTTACTGGTTTAGATCTAATTTATCTAAAAATTGATTTCTGAATTATGGAAAACTTGGTTCTGGCTGACAAAAATAAGATGTTGAGGATCATGTACAGAAATTAATACAGAAATTATTTCCAAACTTATGGCACAAAGTACAAAAAGCAGTTACAGGATATTAAAGAGAATCATCATCACTTTTTTATGCAATTAAGTGAGAATATTTATAAACTTTTTTAGAATGCTTATGCATATTGGGTACTGCAGTATTATACAGTGTTGGTTTAAATGTGAATTACGCTAAAAGCTGCTGCTTCCAAAAATCCTAAGACTTTAAGGTTCTAAACTTAAAATGTTTGCTGCTGTATTGTTCATGTGTGCTTTATAATTTTCAGTCCCCTAGTCATTTCTGATTTTATGAAGGAAAAAAATAGCTTAGTAATTTTATGAGTAAGAGAACTCATGAAAACTGCAGTAGTTACCTGAGGATGAAAATGTTCTGCTTTTTTCTGTTGTAGGAGATTTTGCTGTACTTCTAAAAGCCGGTATGACTGTCAAGCAAGCTGTGCTTTATAATGCTCTGTCAGCTATGCTGGCCTATCTTGGAATGGCCACTGGGATTCTTATTGGTCATTATGCAGACAATGTTTCAATGTGGATATTTGCACTAACGGCTGGCTTGTTCATGTATGTGGCTCTTGTGGATATGGTAAGTGGCTAGACCTACTTGAATGTGACATAGTTTAGGAATTACTAGTTATACTTTTATCTCAAAATAACTTATTTCACCTTTTCTCTATTGATTTTTTTTTTTTTTTTTTTTTAACCTGCTTTTGAAGATACATATACTTATGCAGAATGAGTAAATGCTCAGTTAAATATTCAGGTGTAATATCGGTTTTATTTAGACTATTCGTGAAACTCAGATTGTTTCTGCCTTAGTTAACAGTAGAAGTAGAGTAAAAAAAATTGCTCCTGACAGTGACTTCTATAGCAGATAGCCAGTAAGACTGCAAGTTGCACGCTGTTGGCACCACCAAATGGCCTTTGACTTTTGCAGTAAATATTTACTGCTTTTTGGGATGAAGACAGAATTGTATTAAAACCTATACTTGTACCTTAGAATAATGTTTGTGCAGAAGTATAAAGGATTTGGTGGATGTTTACAAAATCTTAACTAGTGTTCGTGAAGGCTTAACTATCTTAAGAATAAAATTCTTGGTGTGGCTTGATTACATCAGTTCATAAATAAGCCAGACATTTACTCATGATATGTTTAAGACATCAACATAATTAGCTTGAAAACAATAATTAGAACATTACAGGTTCTCTCTGTCTCTGAATGTGAAAGTAGACTCCAATAATGTTGTTTATGTTGAGTGGTACCTAATTGAAGGAGTAGTATTAATGCAGTCAACAGGAAAGATGAGAGAGGAGTAAGACTCTGCTACCTCATGCCCCATGACTGAAGAACTAGGTGTGAAGTAACTTTATTTTGAAGGCATTTAACACTTTCTTGTTTGCTTAGGTGCCTGAAATGCTCCACAATGATGCCAGTGATCATGGATGTAGCCGCTGGGGATACTTCCTGTTACAGAATGCTGGGATTCTGTTGGGTTTTGGGATAATGCTGCTTATATCCGTATTTGAACATAAGATTGTATTCAGCATAAGCCTGTAATCCTGGTTGCCAGGAAGAGCTTGGTGTTAAATTATAAGTGGTAGGTTTTTTTCTATTAAATTCCCTATTGGAGAGGTACGTTTGATATAGACTAGATATTTTCATTGGTTTGCCTTGTTATGTCCCTCCCTACCTTCTCCCCGTGATAGAAATAAACACTGTAAGGTTTTTTCACTTAGGATTTAGCATTACATATGGTACTGTGGACAGTTGTGCTTCGTAAAACATGGTGAAAGTGCCAAATCTATTAAAGTATTGTCTGGGGTGTTAGGGATTTTTTTTAGTAAATTTATTTACTGTATGTAATTATATGTAACGGATTTTTTACTTCAGTAGTTTTGTTGGTTTAAAGAAATATAAAATGACAGTGGCTTTTATTTTAGCCCAATCAAACACAGTAGATTCAAAGCACAGTGAGCAGTGTAAAACAAGACAGATATGTAATGGGCAGTGTATCGGTAGAAACTCATCTCTTCTTCATCCACCTAGTTTACGTGGAGTGGCAGATGAGTCCACTCCATCCTTTTTGCAGTCGTTCTTCTTTCAATACCTTGTGGATTCTTTGTGTCTTATTACAGTTTGTTTCTATTCCAAATGAATTCCTATGAAATCCTGTTTATAAGGGATTGCACCAAATGCTTTACTTGTTTCATTCCTTCTGATGTGAATTACTCTTCACTGATTTCTTAAATCAGTAACAAAAGTATGGCTATTAGATTGTAGAAGCATAGCTCTAGTTCTAATATACATGCATTCCATTAAAAAGGCTTTAAAAGTAGTGCTGTGGCCCACTTAATGCTGCCAGAAATGTCAAAGGTGTATTAAAGTCTGTTTGAGATCAAGGGGAGGAGTGCTACAGGCTGAGACAGTCATTTACTACAACAGCTTTCTTAACTCAAGAATTGATTTACTTTGGGAAATGAGCTGAGAGAACTGACTACTTCTAGTTAGTTTGGTGTGACTGCATGTAATAAACCTATGCTTGCAAAACAGTTACATTCTTTGCAACAAATACGCTGAGAAATCCAAAATAGGCAAATTCCTTTGGCAGAATGTATAGGGAAGCACCATGTTAAGGGTAATTTGAAGCGTTTGAGCTTACAGTCTTAATGTTCTAACCTCCTTGAAAGAAACTTGAAGGAAGGAGAAGGATAAAAAAAATAAAGGCAAAATAAACAAATTCTGCATTTGAAGGAGAGATGCACATTAGACAACTTCTATATAATGAATAAGTAATGGAATTATGTTACCTTAACTAGCTAGCTTAAAAAATCCCAGACATAAACTAGTTAGAACTTACTTCTGATTCAGCTTTACCACTGCTTCAAATCATCAGCTGAATAAAAAACTTAGAGCAAGAGTTTGATAATACCATGCCTGACAGGTTAAAACAGTCTGGCATATGTCAGTCTATTATAAAATGAAAACCAAAACCTACTCTAACACCTCAGAAATAGGTGTTCAAAATTAATTGAGAGGCTTGGGTTTTTGTTTGGTTTTTTTTTGTTGGTTTTTTTTTTTGTTTGTTTTTGTTTTTTTTTTTTTTACTGGTTAAGAAATGGAGATCGTAGGGCTTGCTGCAGCCAGTGGAATACTAGCTTTTCCTCCTCTTTCAGTCTTTCAGATTAACAAGGTTGAGATTTAATCTTCCTCCCACAGTGATGAAATCCTGTTCCTTGCCTCTTTTGAAGTCAAGGGGTGGAGAAAGGTGTACTTCCTTCAGTTTTGTTAATGCATCCTGAAGGGAGTGTTAAGCTATGGTGGGGTTTTTCCAGCTCCCCAAGATCTGTACATGTATGAACCTGTATATCTCTCTGCTTGGTGAGCAGTTGTTTAGAGAGAACAGGCTTCTCTTTCGGGAGTGCTTATTTTCCTCTCCATGGCTTACTTTCTATAATTAAAACTAGTCTGTGCTGGGCTTTTGTATCTGACAAGAACACTGACAAAATGTTGGTAGGTGCATTCCTTCCCTTCATCAAGCACTTTACATTTTGTGTTTCTATTTATTTTATGCAGTTTTATTTTGATTAAGTCTCTGGACTTATTTAGAAGCACACACCTCAATAAAAAAAGGCAGATACAGTCTGCCAGAGGAGTTCTTTAACTTGAGGTACAGAAGAACTGTATGCCATGGTACAATAGACATGTGCTGCTCTTTCATAGCATCTCCTTGGTCATCTGTCCTGTGCTGTTTTTACTCTTTCTTGTAGCAGTTGTATTCTAGTGTTCTCAAGCTCCAATTGGTAGTGTCTGAGAATGATGAAAAATGCATATATATCTACCCATTGCTTCTGTCATTTAAACTGTCTCTGAAGACATAACTTCTATATTTTTTCTGAATTATCTAAATTCTTATGACACTACTGCTCTTAACCTGTGCTACAACGGTTTCCTGACTTGGTTGTAGCTAAAACTATGGCTAAAACTTAGCTGCTGATCTTGATCGTTTTCTTTGCTACCCATAGTGCTTGAATACCAGAATCTTTGGCTGACAAAGCTCTTCAGTATTGGCGTACATGTGTGTCACTTCTTTAGTAAAACAGAAAGTTCAATCCCACTTCACCACAAACACACAACCTGTCAAAACAGACTTTTTGAGGCATTGACTACTACCTTTTCCTGTACTGACCTCCCGTCTTGGCAGTCCTACCTCATTTCCACATCTCTGAAAGTGTGTCTCATTTTCCTCTGGAGGTCTCCTCCTGATGTCTGTCTGTTGCATTTGAATGTGCCACCCTTTGAAGCTGTCAGACTTCATCCTGTTTAAATGAGCCTTGCTTTGCTGGGGGGGTGCTGGCCACCACTGCAGCTAGTGTGCCTCAGTTCATCCTCCTGTACTGGTCCTCATGAGCAAAATGTGTTCCTGTGCCAAAAACCTCAATATGGCTTCACCCCCAACCTCCCATCCAAACCTCTGAAATCCAGTGTCTGAGATGCAACCTCCCTGCATCCCAGTGGGTTTTGTAGGGCTTGGGCACTGCATTTACCAGTGGCCTGGTAAACCACCATCAATTCAGTGGACTTTAGCCCCCTTACAGAAATGGGGCATGCTCCATCGCTTTGGTCATGAAAGATTTCAGACTTGGTTTCAGTCCACTTTGAATTTTTTAATAGTGGTTTCTATTAGTGTACAAACTTAATAGCTGCTAGTTCAGCTGCACTTGTGTCCCTGTGCTGGGTATGACATAGGAAGCTAGCAGGTAGCTTAGTGTTGCCCAGGAGACTCTAAGTTCAGTGACTAAATGATGGAGATTAATTTACAGATTTTAGTCAGGGTTTCCAGGGATTTGTTGGCTGGCTTTTGATGTAATCAACTGACATTAAAATATATGCATATCAAAACATGTTGGTAATGTAACAATGTGAAAAACAAATTGCATTTAGAGCAAGGGTGTCAAACTCATGGCTCTCACCTTTCTCCTGCTCCTGCAGCATAATGCACATTACACACACTGCACGTGTGACCACCGTGCTGGCAGGAGCGTAGGGGTAAGGAGCTTGGTGCTGCTGCTGAGCTGGATAAAACAAGGTGGAGGGCTGGATTCAGCCTGTGGGCTCTGAGTTTGACACCCCTGCTTTAGAGCATGCAGGCAGAAATGGCTCAACAAGCTAGACACAAACATATCCCACTTGTTCAGTGCTCTGGAGAGATGTATATGATGGACAGCTGTCCAAACTAGTAACTGAGGTACTAGTGAACAGAGTGAAACCTGCTGTAGGCTTGTACCAGCAAGATGACAAGTTAGTTGTTGGGGTTTTTTTTCTTCTTTGTCTGACTTATAAAGTAGAATCTGCATCTGTTGAAATGTGCTGGTGTTGACAATACTAATGGTTTGGCAAACGGATGGGGCAGTGCCTCTAAGCAGCCTTTTATGTGTGTATTTTTCTGCAGCAGTTTGTAACGTGCCTCACTATTGGGAGAGTATCTGTTTTGTGTTTCTGTCTGTACCTTGATTGTGGTACAGACCTTAACTCTGTATGCTGTTATAGCTGCCTTATTTAGTGCCTGTGCTAGATGCAGGTGAACAGATTAGGCAGACAATGCTGGGATCAAAGTAATTTTCTTTATAACTTGTTCTGATGGTTTTGGGCTATATTTGTAGCAAAACGGTGTCATGTGAAGCTGCTTGGTGCAGTGAAAAGCAGAGCAAGGGTGTGAGTGTATTCACCTGTGTGGTCTGTTCCTTTTTCCTCTCTGGTCCTGTGTGGCTAGGGCAGCTCAGCATGGCACCAGATGTCTTGTGGGGATGCAGCAGAGTTCTGTGTATTTACAGTACAGTCAAAAACATAAAACACAGTTCACAGTTTCTCTCCTGCTAGAATGTGGAGGCCAGCATAATTAAAATTCCTGTGAAAAATCTAGGTCATTCTGTTTGCCACAAGCAAGAAACACAGAGTTGTTTTCATGAAATGTGTTTTTTATTTAAAATACTTTTTTTTTTGTGTGCATCTTGATGATCACTGTAGCTATTGCAGTGTTGCTGTGTGCTAGAGAAAATAAACCACTGAACCAAATGCTGGTGTTTGAGCTTTTCCTCATGATGTACTCATGTGTATCAGAATGAGATTCAACAAGGTCAGGTGCTGGGTTTTGCACTTTTGGCACAACAGCCCCACATGCTGCTACAGATTTGGGGAAGAGTGGCTGGAAGGCTGCCCAGTTGAAAAGGACCTGGGGTGCTGGTTGGAATTTGTTGTATTCCTGTACTCTGTGCTGGTGAGGCTGCACCTTGAATACTGTGTTCAGTTTTGGGCCACTCAGTACGAGGACATTGAGGTGCTGGAGCGTGTCCAGAGGAGGCAGCGAAGCTGGTGAAGGGTCTGGAGCACAAGTCTTAGGAGGGGTGGCAGAGGGAACTGGGGCTGTTTAGCCTGGAGCAAAGGAGGCTGAGGGGATACCTTAATGCTCTCTACAGCTCCCTGAAAGGAGGTTGTAGGAGGCAGGTGTTGGTCTTCTCCCAAGTAACAAGTGATAGGATGAGAGGAAATGGCCTCAAGTTGCACCAGGAGAGGTTTAGATTGGATACAAGAAAAAAAATTTTTTCCTCAAGAGTGGTGAAGCACTGGAAGGGGCTGCGCAGGGAAGTGGTGGAGTCACTGTCCTGAAGGTGTTAAAAAAAGCGTGGTGTAGTTGTGGCAGTTGGGGACATGGTTTAGCAGGCATGGTGGTGTTTGGCTGGCAGTTGGGACTGGATGGTCTTAGCTCTAACCTTAACAATTCTATGATTCTGTGGAAGAAAAATGATGAAATATGTACAATTATAGAATCATAGAATAGTTTGAGTTGGAAGGGACCATGAAGGTCATCCAGTCCAACTTCCCTGTAGTGGGCAGGGACGTGTTCCACTAGATGAGGTTGCTCTGTGCCCCATCCAACTTGACCTTAAATGTTTCTACGGATGCAGTATCCACCACCTCTCTGAGTGATCTTTTCCAGTGTTTCATCCACCTCAGCATGAAAAACTTCCTAATATCCAGTGCAAACTTCTTTTAGTTTAAAACCATTATCCCTTGTCCTGTTGCCACAGGCCCTGCTAAAACGTTTTCCCCCATCTTTTTTATGGGCCCCCTTTAAGTATGGAAAGCCCACAATAAGGTGTCCTCCGTGTCCAAGCTGAACAACCCCAACAGCCTTCCTTACGGCTGGGAACAGCGGGCTGCACTGTGCTCCCTTTGCTTCTCCACGCACTCGGGCTGGGGGAAGACTTGAGGGAAGCATTTTGCCGTGGAACTGTTCTCCCACCCTCCCACTCTTCCTCCCTTCCCACTGGCGGCGAGACCTGGGCAGGGGCGAGGCCTGGGGGCCAGGTCCCCGGTAAGGGCGGGGCCTGGGAAGGGGTGGGAGCCGCAGTGGGGGCGGGGCCTGGGCAGGGGCGCACAGTATGGCGGCCGCGTGCGGCGCGGAGCGATACTTTACGCGCTGGTACAAACCAGGTAGCGCCGGGAGCGGGGGAATGAGGGAGGAGGCGGGTCCAGGGCGGCAGCGGCGGGGCGGTCACTGGTGTTTGTGCCGTTGCAGACGTGAAGGGGCGGCCGGGCGAGGACTTCTGCGTGCTGCAGCACTCCAACAGGCGAGTGGCGCGCCCGGCGCTGGGGGGGGGAGGAGGGGGGGCTGGGGAGCGAGGGGCGCCTCTCCTGGGGAGCGGTGTCTGCGCTCAGCACAGGGGTTCGGGCTCGGGGAGCCTCCGGCGGTGTGTGAAGGAGGGACCGGCGCTGCTTTCCAGGGGGACATAGGAACACAGATACAGTCACACAGACACATTCAACACAGACGGGTAGATGAGGTGCTCAGGGCTATGGTTTAGTAGTGGACAGGTACGGTTGGACTTGATGAACTCGGAGGTCTTTTCAAACGAAGCATTTCTATGATTCTGTGATACATACTCAAACACACAGAGACACTGCCTTCTGCCGCGAGTGAGCCCCACCACACACCCACGGCTTTTCCTTGTGCTTGGAGCAAGTGGCGATTGCTACGGCTCGCTTGTAGCTGGGCTGTTCAACCAACAGGCATCTCGTGCTGGAACACCTGGAGTGCAACACGTGTAAAATAGAATCACTGAATCACTCGGTTGGAAAAGACCTTTGAGATCATGGAGTCCAACCGTACCTGCCCACTACTAAACCATAGCCCTGAGCACCTCATTTACCCGTCTTTTAAAAACCTGAGCAGGCGAGCATGGATTTTTCTGGAAGATAGGAGAGTGACAGATCTTAGCCTTACTGTATCCTTAATTATTCAAGTAAGAATAGTGGAGCTTGAACTCTTTCCCCCCCCCCGCCCCGTATTGCTTAACATTTTAAAAGGAACCTTTGATCGCTGTAGTGGTGTTACTATATCCCTGCATTGTCTCCTGCTGGAAGGGCCCGTTACATCGTCTTCAGTAGCAGGAAAGCAACGACATTTCAAAAGGCTTTTCCATAATGGCATTTAGAAGTAGTCTTTTTAACTGTCTTAAATTTGAGTACCGTGAGATCTGAATTTTAATTATGACAGAAGCACAGAATGGTTTGGATTGGTCTGCCCTGCAGTGAGCAGGGACATCTTCAATGGATCACGTTGCTTAGAGGCCCATCCAGCCTGATCTTCAATGTTTCCAGGGATGGGGCATCTGCCACCTCTCAGGGCAACCTGTTCCAGTGTTTCAGCACCCTCAGCATGAAAAACTTCTTCCTAATATTCAGTCTAAACTTCTCTTTTAGTTAAAACCATTACCCTTCGTCCTATTGCCACAGGCCCTGCTAGAAACTGTTTCCACATCTTTCTTCTAAGCCCTCTTTAAATATTGAAAGGCCGTAATAAGGTCTCCTTTGAGTCTTCTCTTCAAGCTGAAATATTGGAGAAATATGAAATACATGTTTCCATCACTGCTACATCAAGACTACTATTTCTAAATGGTCTTAAAGGAAATGTGAAAAATACCCAAACCACCAGACAAAAAAAACCCGAGTGAAGATTAGAAGCTGAGACTGGATTTTTAAATTAATTCTGTAAAGCGATTAAGAAGAGCAGACAATACAGAACAACTAGAAGTTCTCCTATTTGTATGGGCAGTTGGTCAGTACCAAATGACTGATTTTTTTCCCAATACTTAAGCTTATTATAAATGTAACTTGGCTTCTAGGAAATCTAATTGTTTCAATTTGAAAAAAAAATCTGCCTTGTTCTGTATACAACTTAATAACTTTTAATTGTACTTCTGTGTACTACAGACAGTGAATGCAAGATAGGAAATAAAATGTCATACATTGCTTCTGTTTTTATCTAGCTGGATATTCAGTCATTTGGAATATATCAGCCCTATACCTGGTTTGGACTACAATTAAACATCCCTCTCCTTCCCCACGGCTACAGCCTGTTCAGACTGCAGGGTGGCGTGGTGGCATCAGGACTGTTTCTGGGATGTTTAGTTCCTGAGGGAAGAACAGAACTTTCCTGTCCACCCAGAAACTGGCAGTGCCCTTTTCTTGTGTTGAGGGAAGGTGAGGGAAGGCTGGATGGAGACACTTATTGTTGCCAGTGGGTTGCCTGCTGCTGCTAAGAATGCAGAGCAATGGGATGGATCTTCCTGGCACAGGGCAGAACCATCGCCTTGCTGCAGCCTTCGGAGCTGGGGCTGTTTCATGCAGTTCACTTTCTCGTTCTTCAGACACAGAAACTCGGGTACCTGAGAACAACCAGTATGACAACAACAGCAGGAAAGGACACCCTCTTATTTGCACTAAATACCAAATAGGTAGTTATCAGTCTTCAGTTGTCTAATATAAAAACCTTTCTATTGACAACAGTTTAAATTCTGTTGATGGGGGGAAGGAAATAAAACCCCAAAGACTTGTTCTAGTGTCATTAAAGATTATTATGCTGTTTTGAATTCTGAAGTACCTGGGCCCTTGGCTTCTGCAGGAGCTTAGGCAAGTGCTCTATAAAGTACTTTATCACTACTTTGCATGGGGCTGTAGATCAGTTGGGTATTTCTAAGCACTGCAAAATTGTCTTGTTCATTTCTTGTTTTGCAGAGTTTCAGCTCCAGTAGATGACAGCCCCAAATCATCTTCCCCTTAGAAAGAGGCAGGGGTCATAAGGGAGTACTAGCTCTTCTGGTCCCTTTGAATTGCTGGGGCACGCTGAAAGCATTTGCCAGGATCCGGCTCCCTCTTGCGGGGAGCTGCACAGCAAGGACTTGCAGAGATGTGACAGGGCAGGGAGAGGGATGCAGCTTCCGCAGGAGAAGCTCTGGTTCTGTGCTATGGTTTTCTCTACAGTTACTGTTCTGTTAATTCTGGGCCTCGCTTTAGGTTTTAAATTCTTCTAGAACAGAAGGATAGCTTCATTTCCATTAATGTACTTGGCAAGTTCTGGGCTCTCCATATTTGTGCATTAAGCATGGCTTGAACCCCAAAGGCAGACCTAGTCTCTGCAGCTGGGCTTGACCCAAACTCTGCAGTTCAGTGACAAGAGATAATCCTCCTTTAGAAAACGATGAAATGCAAGCGGAAGGTTAACTAAAGCCCATATCACCAAAGGATTCATCTGCTGTGTTACATTTTCATACAAAAGCATTCTGTGCTTTACTTGATCACTTAATTGAGTATCTGCTTCACCTGTCAGAAGACAAGTGAAATGGGTACAACAGATAGAAGAGCTCTAACTTAGCTAAACAGAACCATAGCTTTTATTTAAAAGTGTACTGCTTTTGATGATCCAGTCTAGGGTCTCAAAATAAAGCACCTTCTGTGGGGGGTTGCTTTAGGCCAGACTGCAATTTTCATTTGGTTTGGTACAGCAGACATCAAGTAAGATGCCCTGAAGAAAGTGAGCCTGATTTGATTCAGTATCTGACATTTTTGTAAGTGGGAAACTAAACTGTTCTGATCAAGAGCCAACAGTCATCCTCTGTTCTTCATTACCTCAGGTAAATTGTGTTCTAGGTTACCCTACTTGACCTCTATGCTGTCACCCAGACCTGTCTGGGCCTGCTCAGTATCTGTCCTGTGACTTGTGCGGAACTATCAGCTTAACTTTTGTGCTAAACACAGAGGGAAGAAGACTCTGCTTACAGAATGAAAGAAGAGCTTTCACAACATAAAGTCTTGCTAACATTTTAGATAGGAGCCCAAATAAAGTAGTCAGTATCAGTTCTGAATCCTACCAGTACAGGCAGAGAAGGTTGTGGAGCTGGCTTACCGTACATAGGAGCATGGCTTCTCACAACTACAGAACAATAATTCTATTTCTTGTTGCAGAATCTGTGTCATCACCTTGGCAGAAGCTCATCCTCTTCTTCAAAATGGAAAAACAATTACAAGCATTAATTACCAAATCAGTGCCAACTGTAGCAGACTCCAGAATAAGGTCTCTGGGAAGTCAAAAAGGGTATGGCTTTTTGATTTGGTTAGTTTTCATTTTCAGCTCTCACAGAGATGCCTGAGAATGCCCCTCCACAGTTAAAAAATTTAGACTTTAGACTACCTGTCTAACTGTGACAACCAAGGTCTGACTTGCAGTGCTCCTGCAGCACCAGTGGTTTCCAGTGTTGCTCAAGCAGGCCCTTTTAGTAATGTTTTCCTAGCACAGAAAGAGACTTACTTAAACATGCCTTCATAAATAAAAATTTGTTTCCACTGAAATGCCAAGGATTTGGAGACTTCTGGTGTTGTCAAACAGATGGACTAATTCAGCATGTTTTGTGCTGGGTTTTCAAATATGTGTAATTTAACTTGATTATATTAAAGTCACCTGTGCTGGTTTTCTCCTCTCTTTGCTAATCTTAATCTGATTAAATTGGAAGAAAGTTAATAATGACTAAATTTGTAAGACCTTACAAACTTCTAATCTATTTGTGCACATAAGTGTAGGGAAGCACAGCTAAATAACTTGTGCTGACCTCTTACTATTACGCTTCCTTCCTTTTTTCTGAAGCTTACAAACTCCTTGGGTTTCTGATGTTAGTACTTTTTAAAGCCCCATGTAATTAGAAGTATGTATAATTTTTTCTTTTCTTTCAAATGCAGGGTGCTCAGTTTTTAACAGAACTTGCCCCTCTGTGCAGAATATCTTCATCAGATGGAGAGGAATACACCATTTACAGGTAAACCTTTTCCCTTTTTCTTTGTACCTTGAAATAACATGCACTTTTACTGAAACTTAACACTTTTGCAGTTGTATACGAGGGCGACTGATAGAAGTGAATGAAAACATTCTTAGCAATCCAGCTCTTGTGCAAGAAAAGGTAGGAAACTCTCTTGCTTTTTATTTTCTAACGTTTATTTCACTACTAACTTCAGTTTTGCTTTTAGCCATCAACTGAGGGATACATTGCAGTGGTTCTACCCAAATTTGAAGAAAGCAAGAGTGTAACTCAAGGACTCCTGACGCAGAAGGAGTACGAGGAAGTTTTGTTGAAACGTCTTAATTCTTCTTCGTGAAATTAGTTGTACAGCTGTCATCCATATTTGATACTAAATAAGCTACTTCTATTGTACACTGTAACTTTAATGGTATTGAAAGGCCTAGTGCCTGTTTTTAAAAGCGGAACTTAAAAGCTTGATTCATAAAAGAATAAACCAGTTCAGAGTTTGTATATTAAGATCTGCTTTCTCGGAAGTTCTTAAATAAACACAGAATTATATATTGGAGCGTGTTTGTGTTCCACAGGCAGCTTTGATTCTGCTCAGTGCAAGCATAATACATACAGAAAAATAATACGATTTAGCTATTGCTTAATTTAGCTAAACTAATACAGTAGAGTTTGACAAAGGTGAATTGAAAATACAAATGCAACAGAAGCCTATGTACAAAGAGCAGATAAACTTTAAAGTAAGTATTTCATACCAGGTTATGGCATCCTGAAGTCAAATAATGCCCTTTGTACAGGAGTCTTTCATAATTAATATCTGTTTTCTTAAATTTTAAATGGTATAATGTAAAGTCTACATAGTACTTCAGGGATTCTACATGTAATTCAAATTCTGCTCAGTAAGTTTTAATAAAAAAAGAAAGCAACAGCTGCCATCTACAAATAATGATGGTAAAAGAAAAAGGGATTGAGTTGAGTATTAATCACTTAGAAATATACTTTTGGAAATACGGATCATGTCAACAAGATTAAAAATCAGTGGTGCAGCTATTGAAAAAGGCTTTTTCCTTAGAACTACTTCATTGCAGGTATAACTCAGAACTAAGAACATTTCAGTGCTTCAGGCCACAGCCTTTCAGACTATATTCCTGATTTTGCCTTAATCAAATACGTAGACTGAAATAGGCCAGAGATGAGTTTACAGACTTCAACAGTAGTGTTACATACAGCATATGCAGCACAAGGTTCTCTTATATAAAATGTCTATTAGCAGCATCTTTGGGTTGAAACATCCATTAAGACATTCATAAGCGTTAATTACAAACCCGCTATCAATAGTGAGCATAGAAAGGCTTTCACATTATAAAAATAAACAATGATTAGACTAGTTGGTGCTATAATTGCTAAGTAATGGGACATCTACTAGATGTGACAAAGGTCAACAGTTTTTAATTCAAATTAACCTGGTTTGACTTTCCACAAATGAAAGCAATACTGAAAATTTAGCTAGTGTTATTTTCAGATGGGAATTCCTAAATTTCTAAGTGCTGTAATTACTTGCTCTCTAAAAAAGTCATGTTTGTTACATGATTTTCTAAAGCCTTGATGCCAAATGTCTCAGCTCTCCTTTCTGGAGTACGTGCATTTGTACCAGTTTGTGTTCTGTCTTCTCTCCACGGAGGAGCAGGTTTCAGACAGCCATTTCCTGCTCTATTCTGTATATTAAAAAAAAAAAAAAAAAAAAATTTCTTAAACAAAAAGCCCCACAAATAAACAAACAAACCCCCCAAAATCCCTTTAAAATACAGATGAACTAAGTACTCGCCTTTCTCAGTAATTTCCAGCAAAGTGGAAGAAATTGGCATAACAGAGTCATCACATTTCTTGTTTTCAGAATGCATGCATCAACCTAAACAAGGCAATTAGAGTTGATTAAGACCACTGATTATTTTTATTAGGCAACTGGTTAATGCATGAGATGATAATCTATTTCAAGCTTGAATAGGTAATATTTTTTCTTCATAAATTCCTTCTAATCAAAAGGTTTTGCCTAGCTTTTTTGTGTTCCTCTATATGGTACGTGTGAAGCAACAGCATCCCTTCTGATAGCCTAATACTTCAGCTAGAAAGCAGAAGGGAATGACACACATCTCAGAAGAAGGAACTAATAATAACATAATATTAAAGAGTAATATAAGTGTCCTGGAAAGGAGCTCTTACCATGTATGATTCATCACAATTCTTCATGTTCTTTTTGTCTGATGTCACGTCAGCATGATTAAGCCATGCATCATGTAAGCCTTACCTTAGATAGAAGTAGCCTTACCTTCACTAGAAGTTAATCTAAATCTTAAAGCATTTTAGTTTATACCTCACATCTAACACATTAATTTGATAGCTTATTATCACTCTGTAGTGATACATCACTCCATATACACAGACTGGAGTTTCCATTTAGTTTAGCAAGGGTGTAAACCAAACAGTAGCCCTGAGGTGCTCAGTTTGGTTTTGAGTGGCTTGGATGCTCTACACATTTTCAGTCCCTGCTGTAAAACAAACTTTTCCATAGCTCATTGGAAACAAACATCCAGGGGCACAAAAACAGCCTTGCTCACATTGATCGTATTGCTGCTCAGGGGTTGTTGGAAGTTCTTCAAAAAGCCTGAATTCTCTTCCCCGCTAGGGTTTGCAGATCTGCTTAGCATGGTAACTTTCATGGCGGCTCTATATGTATTTACTTATAACAAATATGAATAATATCAGAATAAATTCTAGGCAGTCCATCGTAGACTGCCCACCTATTGAGAAGCAGGTGTGTGTAGAGTCTTCAGGGGTTGGAATTAGTTACATTTATGTTAAACATGAGGAACAGAACAATAATTACTACAGTAGTGGAGATACAAACTACCTTCATTAATATTTTAACCACTGAAGTCCTTTCTTAGTGAAGGTATGCTTAATTACAGTTCATATTTCTCTGAAAGAAGTTCTACTAGATTACAGTAAGTAATGTAATCTAGTGGATTACAGTATTATTATATACAGTATTACTCCATCTCATATTATGCAGCTGAAAATTCTCGGTTGCAGCATGATAAAATTCCAGTACATCTCTATCTAGTTGGTAAGTTGAGTGAGATCTTGACAGAAGTTCTTTGAGAAAAGTTCTCATCAGTAAAAAGCAATATAAAGCAGTGGAAGCCTACGGACACCTTTCCACTTTTTTTTTTTTTTAAGAGAAGCCCAGGAACATCATTGTCTTGGGAAAATTTCTGTCAACTCACTAACAGTGAAATCCAAAACCCAAATGATAACTTCAGTATTTTTAGCACTAGGAAGACTTAGACTTTCTTAGACTCCAAAGCTGAAGGAACAAAAAAGGAAAGAAAAAAGCGGGGAAGGAACAGGAGAGAAAAGGGGGGAAAAAGGGAGAAAGTGAGAAAAGGAAAAAATAGGGGAAAAAGGGAAAAAATGGGAAAAAAGGAAAAAACAGGAAAAACAGGGAAAAAATGGGGGAGGGGGAAGGAAAAATAGGAGAAAAATTAATAAAAGGAAAAGGGAAAACCAGTAGTGCCCATGCTAAAAGAAAATCCTCTCCTGAGACAAGACAGTGTAGTAAATGCTTTAGATTACAATTATCAGTGAGGGATGTCCCAATGGACAAAACATTTTCAGCAAAAGGAATAGTTCTTACTGTTCTTCCTCTATGTGTTGCACATCAGCTTCTCAAAACATGTTCAGTGCAAAGCAGTACTTAAATTGAAGTAAATTTCTTCATAAGGAACAGCAATGATGACATATTGCGTAGCAGAAAAATGCTTGCACAACAGCATAAAGCTCTCTATTTTTCAATTTTTATGGTCCTTTGTCAATCCAAGAAGTTCAGCTGTCATGAACTGTTTGATATTTTAACAGTTCCATAAAAACGTAAGTTACGCTATTTCAAAACAAGTTAGGTCTTACTTTCAAGAATTCACGTAATTTTTAACTTACCTTTGTAAATATAGCACTTTTACCCTGAACAGAAGCTTTAGCTGTTATCTGGAGTTGCTTGCACATAGAGATCAGTTTTTCAGCCTCCAACAGAAGCAAAGGTTTGTCATCATCGTGTACCTGAAATGTGTTCGAGGGAGATAAAAACACTCTATTTAAAAGACTCCAATATTAAGTTAACACAACCAGCTTTTAAGTAGTTATCACTACTAGTTATCACTAGTGTCACAAGCTGAATGGCTGTTTTAGAATTTATACATTACCTGATCAGAAAAGGCATGAAGAGCTGAAGCAAGCTTTGTGCCCTCTGTAGCAAAAATCTGAAAGGGAGAGAAAGCAATGAAAGATGAGGCCCTTTTTCCTGTTGTTCTAATGAAATGTGCTATAAGGTAAAAAGGTAGCAGGAAATGTTTGTGATAGCTGATTACATCTATAATTAGCAAGTCAGCAGTTTGCTATGACTTCAGAAAAAAAATAAGCTACACTATAAACTGCCATTCTCTCAGGCAAGAAAAGTTTAAAGGCTTTCTCTTTACATATCAAAAAAGTTGAATTCCAATTATATTTTGCACTGTGGCAGTTCAAAAGAATTTTGTGGATACACCCGATGTGTTTGTTTACTGTCTTGACAAAGGTAACCAATATCCTGTTAAACACAGGAAAGTGGCTGGGAAATATTATGCCACATTCCTTCATTTGGCCCCTCATCTTTCATTTGTACTATGCAAATTTTCACATCTTCTTTCTTTCCAATGAAAATACTGCTGCTCAGACTAGGACACAGTATCCTAGCAGGAGTTTTAGGAATATCCTAACACTATCAGGGACTGAGCTACTGACACAATGAATACTACTAATGCATTATGGTCCACTATATTTGCTAGTTTGCCACTCTACTCCTCACTAGACTCTGTCAGCTTAATGAAGGCTGTCTTAAATGACTACTGTAACACTGAAATATAGCTTTCAGAAAGAAACCAGAGTTAGGCTGCTTAAAAACTACAGCTGCCAGTCAATTCATGGTACACTGTACTTAAGCCTAAGGAATCAAAGTTTCAATTTGTTCTTCAGTCAGAGTTCCTAACTCCTATTTTGTTAAAAATACATTACCTCTGCTTGATGAAATAAATCTTGAGTAGTTTTCAGAAGCCCTTCTCCTCTGTGGGAAATAATGAAAACAGAATATAAACCATCTACAGAGTGCAGATTATTTTTCCTGCTACTTGCACAATTTATAGCATCTCTATCTCTCACCCCCATTCACGCCACTGAACTGTAAAATATCACTCTTTTAGAACATACTATTCACAAAAGTAACTTACTACAGAAATTGCACTTCAAGACATTATATAAACACCTCAGTGGCTAGAAGACTGTTGGGAAATCAGAAATGGTTTGGTTCATATCAGCTGAACAAGGACAGAAATCCATGTCTCTGGCATACTTAGTATTTTTGAACTACTAGATAAGAAAAAACCCCAAATTCTTCAAATAAGAAAGCTGGCATTGCATGGGCAAGTTTAAGAACAACACTTTTCAGCGCAGCGAAGAGCAGCGATTCTAATCGACAGTTATATACCTGTGCTTTAATTCCCTTAATTTTGAAAGTATATATGAATATGCTGCTTAAAATGCTTTCTGTACCCAAGAGATATTTAAGTAGCTGTTCTGCAACAAAACAAATATGTAGCACTTTAAAAAACCCTCTGATTTTAATAATAAACAGCTTAGAAATTTACAAGGATTTATAAAGTGGCAGGACAGAAATTAAAGCTCCTTTTTGAATATCTCACAATCATATTCTGAAAATGAAATTGTCTTTCTTATGAAGAAATCTCTTCTTCCCACCAAAACACGGTGCTACAGTGTAATTACCTGGTAAATAAATACATAGAGTAGGCCATACTTGACATGCCTTGTCCATGTTGCACAATCTCATTCTCTTGATCCTCCCATTTCTCTGTCTCAGAATCCACATCAGATGTGAGTAGATGCAACTCTAATCCAAGCTTTGCAATTTTTGCCTGTTCCTGTATATGTTAACCGTTATTATGGCACTTGAAAATACATTTTCCACACAACAGAAAAAAATAATTAAAAACCGTTTTACAGTGACGTCATCTTACCTCAGTATCTAGTTTGACTGGCTTTAATGCTTTCAGATTTGCATTATGCTTCTGTTTCAAACAAAAAAAGAACACTTTTAAATAAAAGGAATTAGAAGTAATTTTACAAACAAATTATAAGAAGTGGCTGTTTACTCAGAGATAGACTTTGCAGGAGAATTCCTCTGGGTCAGGCAAACGTCTCAGTAAAAGCTGATAAATTGTTCTGATCTGCCTGTCCTTCTCAAATGGCACTGGTGAACAGGATCTGTGCCTACAGAGCTACACCCTAAGTTTTCAAGGAAAGGATCTCTTCCACAGTTCTCAGAGTCAGCTTCCTTATGTAATACTTTTTCCCTTACCCTCTAAATCCTCAACAATACTTAGCACTAAATAAAGTAATTTATTACTGCGCTGGTTTTTCCATCAAGGATAATACTGATATAAAAGGGACTCAGAAGTTGATTTTGCAAGTTGCAAGCTGATCTAGGGCACAACACAACCCACGTAAATACTGGTGTCAGGGTATAGTTGATGATTCTGTGTGACTTTGCTGAAGTAGCTGAGACTTTGATCTTTCTGGGGATTTGCTTCTTTTATTTAAGTAATGAACTATCCAAAATATGAGTCTGTCTGCAGTACCAGTGGTACTGATAAGTGGAATACCTGATAAGGCACAGCTTGCTAACTGCACAACACAGACACAGGAACACATGACTTGTTTCAAATCAATTGGCACATAGAAAGCAGTAGTTCTTGTCTTTAACTTCACGTGCTGGTGCTGTCACTGCAAAACCAGCAAAAACTAACAGACCTAGGAGCAGCAGTCCATGTTCAGAAACTGCACTGGAGTGCAGGGGAATGGAAAGCACAAAGTTGGTGTCGTAACTTGGAGAGGTGTGGGCCACCAGAGGAGGTTAGATGATAACAGTGCAGGGCAGATCCTTGTCTAAGTATCTGAAAAGAGCTGCTAGTGGGAGTACATAGGAGTACTTGGCTGCGGGGGAGGGGAAAAAAACACTATTCATTTTGAACGGCATCAGAAATAAACTCCAGGTGTGGTCTCTATATCTTACTCCAAGAGCCTGAGCAAAAAAAGTACTATTATTGAAGTTCCTACTGCAATTTTGCTGCTCAGTTTAGTTCCCATGCCATTTATCTTTCCCCATTTTTTTTAAATAATCTGAATCTTATGAATATCTGCCCAGATTAGGCACTATAATTATGCCTAAGTATTAGAAATGCTCATCTCATATGGAAAGGTTTAGCAAAGAGTGTAAGAACTTATACCCCAAATTGTCATTTAAGTTGGATCATACTGCGTATTAGAGATACATTTTAAGAAATACTGGTTTTAAGGCAGAGTCATAAAAGAAGAGAGGAACACAAAGCCAAATGAGATTTGTATGCAAATACAACTTTGGGCTACAAGGTATGACAAATATTTAAGACGCTAATTGAAGAGTATTAAAGAAAAGAGCACTCTAGCACAGGTAAGTATTTCTATCGAGAAGTAACTACAGAAATCTCAGAATGTTTGTCAGATCTGCAGTTTTCTCCATTCCAGTGTTCACACACTATCCGAGTAGGAGAACTGGTAAAGTCAGATAAAGCAGTTAGTCTGCTTTTAAAACATGACGCAACATCTAATACTATGGAGAAAGATATACCTGTGCATTAAGCACACAAATGGAACATTACTGTTGCTCTGTCCTCAGCTGCAGCACAGTCTAGGATGCCACTCATTATCAGCAAACAGCACAGTAATAAACAGATGCAACAAGATATGTAATCTAATTAGATCAACAGGAACAGTGTGGCTTCTATGCGGGGACAGTGTGCACATTAATCACCAGGCACAGCAGACCTCTGTGATGGTCCTGCCTCTTCTCTCCCTACTGCAGAGAGTCACAGCACTGGAAAGAGAGGCAGTTCCAAAGGTTAATGCATCCGTTAGGCAAAGAAATTACTCTGTGAACAACCTCTGTTGTCTTAGAGATGTAATCTACATTTCCTGTCTACTTCCAAACCAATCGTAAATTCCAAACTTCCAAATTAATCGTAACTCCCCCAAATCTATGCATCTTGCAAAATTCAAAAGAAGGCAACAACCTTTCAAACAACAGAGCAGAACAGTTTAAATCTTGGGAACTAAGGTTTATTGAAAGTATATTTAAAAGGTATATGAATGACTGAGAATCTAACTTCAAACATCTCTTCTTCAAATTCTGGCTGAAGTCCAGAAGCTCTGTAGCTTAGGCAAACCGGTGAGGGACAAAAAAAATCTATCAAAAATCACTGAACCAATCTATTTTCCAGTCTCACTATTTGGTTTTGTAACAGTGAAATGCGCCCATGCTCATTCAGCCGAACATCATAGCCTACTTAAATCTGCAGATTGGATTTGTAATGTATGACCTTTTCTCTTTTCATTAAGGGTCAGATGTAGCATAGTATGTTTGAAGTCACAGAACTGCACAACAGGAGACATGGAGACAGTGGACCATTTCACACGTAAATTGCTCAACACTACAGGTTAAGGAAAGCAAGCAAGGAGAGGAAGAAACAAGCTAGAGCTTACTGTACCTTCTCAGATCATTCTTCCCCTTTTTCCTACCCATGAAAATATTCAGGATGTAGCAAGGGAATCAAATGACTGCTTATATGACAATAACAAGGTTAAGGAGGTTTCCTCACACAGATGCTCTCAGAAACAATGTAATGTAATGTAAATTATAATCAGCTAAGGATATTAATTACCTCACAATTTCATGTGGACATTTGGTGTAGCTTTTTTCTCTGCATTACTAACATTTGAGATCAAAGAAGGAAACAAGAACCAATTATCTGAAGAGCCTACAATAGGCTTGAATGTGTCCCTTTGTTCCAAATAGGTCAACTCAGGCAACAATGTAAAAAAAAAATCAGATTACCAAGATTTATTTCACTTGCAACATATTCTTATAGTTTTAATAGTAACAACGCATTTTTTTATTATACAGCGTGACGGTTCAGTAAGTGGTAAAAACCATCATGTTAATGAACAGGAATTAAAGCTCACGTACAATCAAAGTGATTAAAGCATATTACATAACTAGTTACCCCAGTTTTCAGTATGTTTTTTATTATTTTACTAAAGTGACAAAGTTTGACATTTTACTGTCAGCCGTCCAGTCAAGACACATGTGACCAAGATATTGCTATGTCCTCATCAAGGTGTAACATGGAAAGAAGTCAGTCAGTTAACAGAAGATATAAGGTAAATACAACAATCTCAAAAGCAACTTACCCCTGGTCTGGGCAGTGATAAGTAGACACGCTTCTCTCCTATGAAGAACACACATATTTACACCAAAATTTGTATGCAGATTTTAACGAGTGGGATCACATGCCTTACTTCGTCCTTCTTTAAGTTGCAGTACTATAAAAGCAAATTACTTACCTGTAATTCCTCCCCTTTAACACTGCAGAATATTACTTCTCTTGTCTCTTGCTTCCAGAGAGACAAGCCAAGAACTCTGTACTGTTCAGATTTTAGCTTAATTGGCACTTAAGAAAGCTTCTCTGAACAGTTTCCCTTTGTTTCCAGTCCCCTGCATGCAATCCACAAGTAAGCAGAGAAACTCTCTCCAATGACTTAGTAGTTATCACTACATGCACTCATTTTGCTGCAGGTACAGAACACACAATGGTAGTTCCTTTCTTGGCACGGGTTGGATGGTAAAAAATTTGGAGTAGCAATGCCACTAGTGAGAAATACCTAAGTAGGTTGTTCTAAGTAACGTCAATAAACCACTCACGTTGCAGTGTACTATACGTATCCCATCTGCACTGTATTTTATAAAGAAAAAGGTTCTATAGCAATTTACATACTCTTTGAAGAAGAGTTTAGGGAGGAAACAGTGCCCTAGCTAACATCTTAGGATTAGAGCTCCAGTTACCAGAAGACACATATTTAAAGTCTTCTGAGATAATTATTACAATAGATTCAGCAAATAAATAAATAAATAAAATTTTTTTAAAAATAAATAAACTTAAGAGCTAGTGAAACAGATTTTACTTGAAAAAATAAAGGACTACTATAATGGATATTGGTACCAGTTTTGCATAGAGATAACGCAGCTCAAGAGAAAAAGGACAAGCAACAAACTCCCCTACAACTGCTATGTCCTCCTCTTGTATCAGCTCTCAGGGAAATTCCATTCCGAGTCCTCAAAAGACAGTTCTTTTGTGCATTCAAGACTTTTTGAAAGTACGCTTTTTCATTCTTTTGAGTGTCTGCTGACACCATGGAAAGATCATGAGCCCCATTTCTAGGCAAGTGACTCCTAAAAACCAAATTTCAGTAAGCTGGCAAGTGTCCCTCAACCCTTTTGATACATATGAAAAAGGGTATTCTTCTTCCTTTCTAAGATAACCTCCCTTCCCCTAGCTAGTGTTGTGAATGACAAAATGAGCTGTCAGAGCACTAGCTGCCTAACTATTTCTTCTAGAATGCAGAGTTATTCAGAGATTACCTGCCCAAACGTGCATCCAACAAGATTTCTCACTAAAGACTGCTATAAATGATGAAAAGTGATTTACAACATCCTGTGTATCAATACATCAGCTAAAGGGTATGTAAGAAAGCATGTACGACATAGCAAGAACAAAAGCTAATTTGTAAGTTTGAAATGCTGTAGCATAAAAGATCTCCTTGGTGCTATGTAAAAACCTCTTGTACCATGTTGAAAAAAAAGTTCAAACACAGAAAGCTTTGACATAACAAATGGAATACAAATGCATACTGAGAATACATACTACTCAGACAGGATGGGCATTCAGAATTATGGAAGCCAAATGGAAAGTGGTGGTAAACAGAAATAAGAAAAAAAATTATTTGTTTTGCTCTTCATGCAATTTCAATGCTTTACAAAGTTTAGTAGCTCACCATATTAAAAAAGAGAAAGCATCTCCCTACTTCTCTCTTGGAACATTTGGAAAAAAAAAAAACAAACAACAAAAAAACCAAAACAACAAACCCACAGAAAACACACACACAAAAAACCCACCTCATTGGACCCACAACCCTTTCAAAAGCGCAGATCAACTCAGGCCGAAAATAATCCTACTTCATCAGAAAATACTTAATTACATTAGTATAATCACAAAATTTATATTCAATTCCAGTAACAGAATACACACATATATTTTTTCAGGTATTTGATTTCCTTAGTTTGCAAGTCAGATCTTTGCTATAACAGCAAAAAGCTTTTCTTCATATTACGACTTTCCTTTTATTTATTCCAGTTGTTTTTTTTTTTTTGTTTTTCCTAATGTGTTTTCTCTAACCTGTTTTTCCTTTTTTACTTTTTTCATTTAAAATTATTTTTTTTACTTCAGTCTTTTTTGTCTTCAGATTTTCCTCTAGTAGCTCTAGCTATGGTTTTCCTTTCAAAATGCCAGTATTGCAACTTCTAAATCCTGCTTTTGAGGTCCCTTCTAATCCGCAAGTAGGACAGCTGCATTCCTGCTTCACCCTTCTTTCTAGATCTCTAATTTCTAAATTCCTGAATTCTGATCTGTGTTCCCTATTTATTAATTATGGCACTCCCAAATCCTCATAGTCATTTAACTCCTCTCAAATTAAGTGCACAAAAAACAGAAGAGGAGAGCAGAAAACAAAGTTATCTTCATAAACCATTCTCTCACTTCTGACCAAGCTACAAGGCAGCAATCAGGGGATTATTCATATTCTTCTCCAGCATGCTGAAGGGAAACTTCAGAAATAAAAAAGAGATTGGCTGACATCCAACAGTTTGGGTCAATGAGAGATACTTTTGTGAGGCGATTCATCCCAAAGAGCAGGAGCCTCAAAGTTAAGTATTTAGTAATTCTCAGAAGAAATCGTTCCTTCCATGACCTCAACCAAACCTCCCAGCTGAAAGGAACCCCTCTTGAGGAGCCCCACACCCTCCTCAGCCCAGATCAGCCACGCGATGTTTCAAACACCAACATTGTGCCTCCTCATGGCTGGATTAAAAAGTAGTTTAGGATTAAGGAAAAGGAGGTCAACTCTATCCCACTGTACAGTTCTGCATAGCAAAGAGACATTTTCAAAATACACGGGAGGGTTACTGGGCTGAGATACGCTCACCAGTCTCCAACCCCTACATGCACAGGCATCCCCCTCCCCGAGACAATCCCATTTCAAGTTGGGCATCATCTGGTGCGATTACACTAAAATTCAGTAAAATATTGCTTCATTTCCAAGATAAATCTCGCTCTCTATCCATGTGAGTTTTGAATCTCAGTATAAGGAATATCTAATTTGCCAGTATGAAAGAAACACTGGGTAAGGAGTTACACAATTGCTCGTAAAAATAAAGAAATAAGTATATACAATGTGAAACTAGTGTCATCAGAAAAAAATGCTTCCTTTATTTGATGTGTCCAGCACATTAAGTCACCATTCAATTTTTTGCCCTTAAGCTGTATTCTGAACCCTCTAACAAAGCAAAACATTTCAACTGGTAGTACAAAAATACAAGTTTTTAAACTGAGGGGAAAAAAAATATACCTTCTTTCTCTAATTCTATCTTTTCTTACACACAATCACAATTCTATTAATAAAGCACTTGTTACATTTTATTCTGTAGAATAAAGACTTTTACCAGCCTCAACATTAAGACAAATATCATGAGTTATGAGAATAAAATTAGCTATCGGTTGTGTTTTCTAGGAGAAAAAAACCTGTTGAAAATGGCAAAGTTAACTTTAGGGTATTTTCTGGGATATTTGGGTTAATTTTTTTCTTTCTTTTTTTTTTTTTTTCCTTTGAGAAGAGTCATTCTGAAGTGCAACCGAAGAAAACAAGAAAAAAAACCATTAGCCCATTATACAGAGGAAAATTTCGTAGAAGTGGGTGGATATAGGAGATCAAATTATTTCTAAGGATACAGCTGACAGTTAATGTGAAACAATCCATACTCAGAGAGAAGTCCCTTACTAGGCTGGGCCACAAGACAAAGAAAAACGAGACATAATTTCTTTCGCATCGTTTTAGCAACACAAGACCTAATGCACCTAAGGCCATACAAAGAATACAAGCTACACTTCCTCTCTTGACAAAGGTCGTATCAGAACACTTTACGCCAAAGGAAACAAACACTTAATGACTGAGGAAACGAGAGACGCTAACAAAACCAGACTCATCTGGTTATGCCAAACAGGAGAAGATTCTTCACTGCACAAAGGCCCACACACGTTATAGCCCACACACCTACCCATTCTCTTCTCTCTCCTTCAAGCAATGACATTGAGGATGCTTTGTGAAACAATGCTTTAAACAAACTGGAAAGAATCATTTGTGGAAAAGTCTGTTATCTGCTGCCTACAGCCACAAGAGAAGAGAAAGTTACTACCTCCAGGAAAGGCTGGGATTCTGTTGCAGTGCTTCAAGAACTATTTGTTTGGAGAGCCAAGTATATGCTTTGCTGTTGCCACATCCTATTATTTTTACATACAGTAACATATATAGGTACAGACACACACACATACATATATAAAGGCTATTATTCAACCCTGCTAGACCACTGTATGAATACAAAATAAATAAGATAACTGCATGGTCAGCCTAGCAAATTCCAGATTTACTGTAACATGTTAATATTGGAGTAATACCATATTTTAAGTTGCATTATATAAAACTCAATGCTATGTTTAAAGTCAATATGTCCTCGGCTCCCAAAACAAACACCCCACCCCCTCCTGAAAGTTAAAATGTCCATAAACAAGATCTGTGACTGCTACATATCTTTATATGGCATTCCAGACCAAGGTGGAAGAACAAGTACAATATATATTTCTCAAGCGCCTCAAATTCCCGATAACCTGTGCTATATACAGTTATTGTAAACCCACTTAAAATTTCAATATGTATTCCTTTTCTGCGTCTTCCAGCTCAGAAACGCAGTCATCTAGCAACCAGCAGCAGATATTACTGTCCTGTGGTTCATTGTTTACTGTCCTCACAACAAAGCGAGCAAAAGAAGTGCTTACACAAAAACCTGATAAGGTACAGAAAGTTAAATTTACAAAATAAACTCTAGAAATCAAAAAAGGCCTCACATTAATAGCAAGATGAAGCACTGTATAATTAATAAAGTGTCATCTAACCTGATTAAGGATTTACTTTTTCTGTATCTTATATTAAAAAAAAAATGCAGTCCCTGTGATTAACTAAATCTAAATTTTTAAACCTGAGTGATTTTCTTAAAAATACAAGACATTCATTATTATTATATATTACATTCTATCTGTATGCAATTATACTTTAAAGACTGAAACAAACACGTAGCCGCAAGAAGTATGACAGGCTACATTAAAGACATCATCTGAAAAAAAATTAAGTTAGATAAAAATGAAAAAGAAAATGGCTTCAATTTTTAAGGTAAATTATCCTATGCTAAAAGTAAACAGAGATTTTTTTTTTTCTTAAGATTCCAGGGTTTTCTTCTACATGTTGTACAAATACCAATAAACTTACCAACCACAGAAAATATCCCAAGGTTGTGCAGAGTCATCAGAGATTCCATCCAGAAGAAAGGACAGCAGTTTAAAAATCAAATAACTACATTCACTACATTATGAAGAGAATACAAGGAAAGCAAGGCAAGCTGACAGTACAGAATATATACCTGTATATATATATATATATATATATATATATGTTTTTTCCATAAATACAGGAAAGTAATTAGACACAACACAGTTCAAGTTATATATGGATTCTCATGAACTGGTATGTCCTAGACAAACCACCAAAAGGTGGGATGAAAGCCCCACTCCCCAGTGTCTCAAATACTTCTGGGTCCTTTGAACAGTTCAATTTGATTTTCCTGGAACTAATCACAGTGCATAATGTTAAACATATCTAATTTTACAGAAATCAGGTCTTGACATTTTTGGTAGTTTTTCTTTGAAAAAATCCAGTAAGCACCTTAATTTATCATCTATACAAAGACAATATTGCTACCTGGATTCCACGTTGCTGTATCAAACATGGGACTGCTTATTGCACTACTCTCTTAAGAAACCAGTATCTCCTAAATCACACTTAAAAAAATATAGGTTTTAAAACATTTAGTCTAAGGATTTTATCTGTTATAGCATTCTTACCTCTTCTTCCTTCAAACACATCATTGATTTCTCTTAACAACATTGACATGTCACTCAGTTGAGACTCCCAGGCCTCACAGAACACCTCAAGATTTTCTTTTGCAATCTTGCTAGATGGATGCAATGCCAGTGTTTCTGCAGCAGAAATTATCTAAACAGAGAGCAAAATACATTCTGTTGGAAGTCTTAACACATATTTTCACAGGAAAAACACAAAATTCAACTGCTACTATTAAGTCTTTGTAGTGTATCTATCTGACAAATGCAGGCTTGATGATTTTCCTTGTGTATACTTTTAGCTGACACCCAACATTAAACTCTTTCATTGAACTGCTTTGAACAATTACGTCTTCAAAAAAATTAATATAAGTAATGTATATTTATTTAGGTCCAACAGAAGTGGCCAGATAAAACCTATACATACCTGTGGGCCAGTGACCTGAAAAGTATCTTCAGCGTGTATGCAAGTAATCTCAAGGGGCTCGGTTCCAGAAACATGCCTCAACAAGCGACACATCTGAATTTTTTTTAATAAAAAAACGCTTTCATTATTAGTGAGAAAAGGTGCAGACACACACACAAACACAACGTTATAGACAGCCCTTTCAGAAACTTATTTGGGACCACCCAGGGTGCATTTACAACAAAACAGGGCTAAATCCTGACTTGGAATGTGTAGAAAACCACCAAGAGAAAGTCTTAATAAATAAAAGTAAAACAACAACAATTTCACATACTTACAACTGAATAAGCTTGAAAGTAATAAGACATCCACGGAATTTGGAAAATTTGTTGCACAAACGACTTCACCAAAACAGGCTTACTCAGCAATTAGCTACCATGTGGAAAATGTAGGCTTTCATCACTCAGGAACAGAATTATGTTTGAGCAAGTCAGTGTCATATTAATTTAGGGAAGAAATACCGTTTCCTTTCACGCTAAGCAAAATGTAGTCATCTCTTTTTTTGTAATAAGATTAAGAGTGAACTTCAGGCTTTCAGATCAAAAGGAGAATTTATAAGACTGAAACAGCACATACGAAACTAACTACTCTGTCCATCATTAGAAATGCTGTAAGGCCTCACACACAAACACTATTTGACCTTAAGGTTATGCCTGAAAAAAGTCAAGTGTCTCACTGCAACACTAATTAGTAACAAAAAAAGGAGACATTGAAGTAAAAAAATTTAAAATGATCAGCTCTGATTTGCCAGTCCCAGAAGTTCAAAGGTGTTGCTTCTGCAAATTCATATTTCTGGGATGAATCCTTAAGCCTCATATGATATCAGATTATTTTAGAAATTAATAACTATCAGATGCCATGCCAAGTACAGCTGCAGGCAGCACCATGTTCCACATCAAAGTGATGCATCTTTGTATGTCTCCAACTGGCATGGTTACTTTTGCTCATCTCTGAGACCGAAGAGCAACAAAGTACACACAGTCCAAAGAGGCACCATCTCTTGGCAGTTTTGGAAATCCTATTTGTTCACATATTGTGAATACTACTGTATGAAACCATGAATATATTAGTACATGAAATATACGCTGTTTTTCGTGAAGGAGAAAAGATTTTCAGTGGCTCTCTGCTGAAACTTAACCTTACATTCCTAGCATTCTTAAAATGCATCTTTGCATTGAGCAAAGCTGGATGACAACTACTTGAAAGAAAAAGGATATAATCTCTACTTGAATCTAGAAATTTATTTTTAAATGAATATTTTAGCCCCACTATGTACATACAGATAATACAGAGCTAAACAATGAGTTTGAGTCCAGGTCCAGGAGAACTGGGGAAGACCATACATCCCTTCTACAACAGTTGTATGCCCCAGTGATACCTCTGGCTCAAACCATTCCAAGAAAAATAAAAGATTCAACACTACACTAGGAAAATAAAATAAAATAAAATAAAATAAAATAAAATAAAATAAAATAAAAACTCCAACAATCCCCAAAGCCTTCCAAAAGAATAGATTAAGACAAATCCTGCCACTTACTAAGTGCCTTGCAAAATGAAAGCAGTCATGAACTCACCTCAACAAGTTGTTCTTTCTGCTCTGATAGCTTGCAAGTGTATTCTGCTACCGCTTCAAGATTTCCTTCTACTCCTGTGATTTTTAATGCTTTGAGAACCATATGATCCGTATGGTATTTTAGCAGATCTGCTGCCAGTGATGTTGCTGCACTGTGGACCTTGAGTAGCATTAGAAGAAGAAGGGAGAGATAGATCTTATAAAGAAAAAAATGCACCCAGTACCAAACTATAAATAAAGTCAAAGAAACTTAAGAGACAGATGTATTTTTCCAAGAAGGAGAAAATTTACTGCCATGAAAGCTCATATACAGCTCGCGTATTATCTGGGACTTTAATTCTTCAACTACTATTCAAAATACAATAATAAAATCCACTGCACTCAAAGGAAAAAAGAAGCCCTCAACCAAATATGAAGAGAAACAAAAGAACAGCCGGGTACAATGAGGGCATAGAGTTATCACAATGCTGCTTTCTGATAATGTTACAGCTGGGAAGAAAACAGGTGCATGAATTTGTGGGGCACTCTACTTCTCATGAAGAAAACACATTAACAGAACCAGAATGAAGCCACACAGCATGAATTTACAATATATTAGAAATTAAGTTCCTATGAATAAACTGTACTCTCAGCAAGGCTAAGAAAATCCTAAATACATCAGCCTTAGAAAAGTAAAAAGCACTTCTTCTGCAAGGAGACTGAAGCCAGAGATGGGTCTTGGAAGTCTCAAACACTCCCAACAAGCAAGAAAAAGCTTCTCCTTGAAACACATCCTTAAAACCAGACATACTGTCAGACCCGTGGATCTGCTGCAATTGCACTGGGAAGAACTCTGCCTGACAACAGCTATGAGCCACAGCTGCTGCGAGTGACTAGTCACAGCAGATTTACTTACACCCTGTAACCTGCCCCATTTTAAAACAACAGGTAAAAAACCAGTAGCAACCTGTTTCAGAAATAGCAGAGCATTTTTTATGCTCTTTTTTCCTCATGCTCATATGACTGTTATGACTCTTTTAATATCAGACTCACTTTGCTGGACTGCACTGAATATACAGCAAACTTGGCAGTTCAAGAAGACGGTTGTATTTCAAGTTCTTATGAATGCAATGAGCTTGAAACTGTGATAGTTGCAGCTCTAGACTCTGTAGGAGACAGAATTTTTACTAGAACAATATAGGGTGATTTTTTTTCCTTTTTTTCCCCTAACTGGGCTATCTATTTTTCATCCATCTCCCTGACAGCATTTCTTCTGTAGTCCAGAATTAAAGGTTGTTTTGGGGTGAGTTTTTTGCTTTTGTTTCAGTTTTTAATTTCATGCAAGAAACCCAAATTGTTGCCTCAAAACCTGCTGCTACTGTTTTTTCAAGAAAGAAAAAAAAGTTCTATGACAGCCTGTTATGCTCTGTTTATATATTGTTGCTTGCACGTCATTACAAATTAGCACAAACCACTAATCTCAGAAATGAAGTCAGCTCTGAAGAAAGGATATCTGCAAGGCTTGCAATGTTAGAGTAGGAACTGTCAGTTCTCATTTATATATAGACTACATAGGGATTACCTTTTCATTTGAGATTCTTTTCATCCTGCTCTAACAAAGAAATTTACTTCTACTTAATGCTGTCTCTGATGAGCAGGAAAACAATCTCAAGGAGGAACAAACCTCTTTTCTTCCAGAAAATGACAGAGATGGCAAACAGCTACTTTCACAAGGCTGTCTTGTGTTCTCTGCCACCGAGGCTCTCAAAAACACTTCAAGATAGTCACAATACTTACATTTCATCAACAAGAGAGAATGGTTGCTGACTGATACACTGCAGCACCGTAAGTCAGACTGACAGGACAGACCTACTCAGCTATGTACAGAAGCACGGTTACTCTGGGATCAATCCAATCATTACATGGACAATAAGGAATATGACAAAATACTCCCAAGTTTGCTTTATTAAGTAGCATTTTAAAGAAACTCTTACTAAGCAAGCGTTCCTACTCTACAGGTCACCAAAGCAAGTCATACAGAATGTAAGATTTATTAGTTCAGAAATCCACACCCACTCAGTTTGCTCCACAATTTCTAAACCAGCATGCTTTCTTTTCACCTGCATTGCTTTTAATATGGAGCTACCTTGCAGGACACAGGTAACCCATTATTTTGTATTTTACACCACCTCTGTCAGCTGGCCTACAGTAAGTAGTTTTCTATTATTGCCATCTGACAAAATTCTTTAACTTAGGCTTCATAAATGTGTCGTCTTTGTTGTGTCACACTTTCATAAACAGAAACTGTGGGCAGGACAATACGCTAAGATTTACACTTACGGAGCTGCAAGAAAATACAAGATATTAATGACTTCTTCCACATATTCCAGCCACCTTTGGCTTTATGATCTGTGCAATTACATAGTCTCATAGTATTTTGTCTGGGAACCCTTCCTGCTCATTCAGCACTTGAGAGCGATGTTACTCCAGAAGGATGATCTTACAGTTAAAGTAGATGAATGTCACTCCAGAAAAGCTCTGCTACTGACTTCCTACACAATGGTGACCAAAGAAAAAAATATTAATCATAGTGCACAGATTATTTCTGGGAGCATAGTGCACATTTTCTGGGAGCCCAACATACTGCCTGACAGCAGAAGCGCAAAGCACTTAAACTGCAACTGAAATAGATTCAAAGCACTGTTCAAATCTTCAGGACAGCTGCAGGATTTATAATCCAGAAGATGAAATTTTGCATATTGCCTCTATTAAAAAATACGCATCCCGATTTTTTGAGCAGTTGAAGTTTTCCAGTTCCAGCAGCTGGGAGCTCAGCCCGAGCACGTTCACCACACCAACATCTCTGCACTGCTCTGCAGCCCAGCACTGAAACCCTTACTGTCCTTAGTCTTCATTTCTCCATCTGTCTAAAGGAACAATAATATGAAGCAGTTGAAAAGATATCGGAATGCTCTGCAAATATTTCAGAAGCCGCCAGAAACCAGTAATTCTGTATTTGCTCAAATCTTAGGAACAGACAAGGCACCAATGCTATCTGCTAATGGAGGGGGGGAGGAGCCCCCCATGGGTGCAGCCCATCCCACGTACCAACCGAGGCGGCGATCTTGTACATGTGTGTATGGCAACACTCAGCATGCTTGCGTTTAGGAAAAGAATGATTTAAAATGAGCACAAACACAGCTCCAACCAAGAAAAATATCTGAGTACAAGGCATAAACACATTTTTTGCTATAGAAATCAAGGCACAGATCAAGCACAAACAGCAAATGTAATTTATTCTTTTAAGCACACACTAGCAAGAAGTATTTAAATCAGTGATGCATGCATCCCCAAATAAAGCATAGCCTTTACACTTCAAGTAATGATTATAAACATAGTACTTATTTCCAAACACTTCTTTTTTTAAAATTTTTGTCAGAGTGAGCAAAGAGCCTATGTATCCAACATATTTCTAATCAGTTCTAAGGATACAGAAGATGACTGCACACTGGCTTCCTGATATAATCCTTTTTTAGCTACTCTTGTCTATAAACAGATATTAGCCTTTTGGGGTGCAGGATCCTATTGTACAAACCCACATACAACAAGTAAAAAATTCAATCTTTTATTCAGTTTATGCTTGCTTAAACTGGACTTACCTCTCTTTTAAGTTCATTCATGCACTGGCATGTTTTTAAGATGGCTACTTCCAAGTCTTCCATGAGATCCTTTGTCTTCTGATTTTGCTATAAACCAAAGAAAGCAACCAAAAAAAAATTACACAAAATCCCCAGCAAATCCTACCTTCACATCAGGTGTCATTACTTCCAGTTAAACAGCCTTTTCTTTTTAGATGTAATGTTTTCATTTGCACATCCTGTGTATATTCTACTTGAAAAATTCTTTTATAGAAACACGTGTCATCAAATCAAATCTAAAAATAATAGTGAGGCAAGCTAACTGACTGTTTCTATTCAATAGGAATTTATTTCTAAAACTCACTGAGCTTTTTTTCAGGAAGAGGGTTTCCTTAAGCTTTACAACTTCCAAAAATCGTCGTGTCTAAACAGCCTAAAGTAGAGCAGCATTTTAAGATATTTTTCATTTTTTTAAATATAAAATAAAATGGTACCTAAAGAGTTATACAAAGTGTCCTATATTAAATTTTTTAAAAAAAGGTTACTTAGAGCATACTTTTAAGACTTTAGATCATTGTCTAATTTAAATGAGTACAGTAACTAACAAAATTTTTTTGCAGTAGCTCCAAGACAGAGCTCCTACTTCTGCAAATAGCACCTATGTATGGAACGTCCCAAATGTCAAGAGACATCCACTGGAAAAAGAGTTAAGTAGCAGTGATTTTGCATTATCTCCTGAAATATATTGGAAACAATTACCTTAGGTGGGACCATAAACATGGTCATAGCTGCAAAAAAATTAGCTCCTTGGAGTCTAAATTAACATACACTGTCAAATGTGCGCAGGTATAGACATGCACGCCCTCCATTTTATTTAAAGGAAAAAACCTGATTCATCCATGACAATACGATAATTTTCTAAGGTATTCTTATCTGTGTGAAGTCTCAAAACTACCTGTCCATCAAATTTAATGTTTCCCTTTAATTAATTTATGCAAAAGTAGCATCACAGAATCACTTTTAACACAAGCAGCGTAATGTTTTACACTTCCTGGAGTGTACTTTTTTACTTATTTAATATGCATATGTTTGCTCTTTCTTTGTGCAACTTTTTTTTTTTTTTAAAAAAAACAAACCACAGGTGAAGAAATTGTCTAGCCAAAATAAGGTTACAGGAGAACCTAAAATAGGACAGTAGCTTCTGATCTTATGAGCTTGAACATATACAGCATGAATTTTAAATGTTTCTCAAATGCTATCAACATTAGATTTCAGTTGTCTCAACTAGTTTTCATTAATATACAATGGTACAAAGATGAGCAGATCAGTGATGTCAGTCTAATTTAGACCTGACCTAGGTTTACAAGACACTTCTGTTTTAAACTCACTCTTCACTGAAGACTCAGTTACTCTGCTTGCTGAAAGAAAGTATGCTCAGTGGAAAGGAAAATAATTGAGCACTCCAAGAGCTCTACATATCCCCCAGTTCATGTATACCCAAGGCACGATAAACATATTTTTATTTTTAAATAAATAATCTTGCTTGAATTACATTAAGGCTCTCAGAAAACAGTCACCCTTTGATGAAGCTGCTGAGCTGGAACTAAAAAATCACCTCAGTGACCTGATGCTATTTTATTTGCTCACTGCATCTTCAGTCACATCTAGGCCGCGTTATTTATTAATGAAAATAATTAATGCATGAGCACACATGTGAAGTATTTTCACAGATCATATACACACATAGCCTGGTACTAGGTTCTCATTTCTATTATTTGAAATGTAGCATGTAAATTACCTAAATGTGATCAGCTTCCACCAGTAACAGAGCTTAAAATAGCCAAGTGTACTGGTTTGGGTTTGGATAGAACTAATTCTCTTCACGGTATTTGGCACGTTGCTGGTTTGGATTTGTGATAAAAACAGTGTTGACAACACGGGTATGTATTACCTATTGCTGAGCACTGCTGACGCAGCTGCCTACCAGGGCTAACCATCAACATCAAGCTAAACACAGTTTTAGTTCCTTATAGTAACAAGATTCTATGCAATTATTATTCTGTATGAGTCTTCTTTGTAGTAACAACAGTCTATATTATAAATAAGACTTACATGCTCTTCAAACTGCATTACTGCATTAAGAACACCTGACTGCAGCATCCGATTCAAAGAGGAAAAAAGGAAAAAAAATGCTTTCTCATAAGTAATACACTCAGTTAAGTATCTTACACTAGTACACATCTGCCAGAGTGTTAAGATTTTGTGCTATACTTCTTCCCAGGAACAAGATGGAAAGCAAATCAGCATCAGAAACAGGAACTGAATTTTCCATCTCTGCTCTTCCTCCCCCTTTTGCATGTATCTATCAGCTCAAGGAATAAAAGACAAATGACAGAGAGACTTAATATGCTGCTTCTCTAAAAAAACCCACTACCATCATTTAAGTCTTGTAAAAGGACAAATTCCTTCTAAGTCTTAGTATCTCTTTCCTATCTCTTCACTCCATAAGATTAAAAAAATCAGTACATTTTTTAGAATATTTCCATTTTCAATATATTACATGTTTTCAATATTCTATTCAAAACAAGAAATAAAAACTGTGGTCACCAGCATGGGATTAAGACAACTGAAGTCTTCCAACTACTCAACCAAAAAGCCTAACTGTTTCAGACTGCAATGATACTCCCATTTGCTTTTCTGCTTCCAGTTATAACTTCATTAACTTTAGGCCTCCACCCCTAGTAGCCTAATTTAGCCATCAAAGAATCAATGAAGCAATTCCACTGCGGCAGGGGGAAGACAGAACATATTGAAGCCGCAGAAGTTCAGAATAAACTCTGGCTTCCTTGGTAAGCTCTCGATGTGAGGAATACACACTTCCTAGACCAGAAGAAACACTGCACAAAAAATGTCTTTCCAAAGTATAGTTGAAAAGATTTACTTTGCTAAAAAGCTCTTACAGCTTGCATCCACACTGAAACCAGCTGCTCTAGTTCCATTTTAGCTTGTTTAGTCAGCTCCAAAATGTGTTCTCTGTGCTCATGACTGGTATAGGCAGAGTCTGTGAAGTCCTCCGTATGTTCAAGGATAACTTCCAGCATTGTCGAAAGGTTCTCTTTGGAGAGAAAACAAAGATTCTCACGAAGACCCTCCACCTTATTCTGAAAAAGAAGCATATTGGTTCCTTGAGAATTTGTTGGTTATACAGTTGTGATGGTAATGGAGAAAGCAACTGCATCATTTTACACTTTATTTTTCTCCTTGGTGCTTTTTTAAATTATTCACTTATTTTCAAAGTAATCCAACAATTTGCTTGCAGCCAGACCTCCAGTTTAGATTTGGATTTCTTTTTTTTTTTTGATTGTAATGAATTACTGGCCACTTACCAGAAGTAATAGCAAATACATTACTGTTCTGCTGCTGTGAATAAGAAATTTTTAAGTTCAGTAAGTTTCAGAAATTAATTGTGAATTCAGATTTTGTTTGATCTTTTCACATCTGTATCATCTGTTTTGTGTATTTTTGTAGTTTACATGTAGCAAACTGAATACTTTGAGGCATTTTGCAAAAAATTCAACCAAATTCTAAAGGGGGGGAATAAATCAATAAAAATAATAATAAAATCAAAGTGACAGACTCCACAGAAATAAGACATGGTTGTTCATGAACTGTTCTTAACTGAGTATGAAATTTAGAAAACCCTTTATCAGGATTAATAGAGTGAGGTACAAGATGCAAATTCAATTCAAAACATTTCCTTTGAATGAGTTTGCTCTTTTTCATGTTTGGATCAATGTTTTTTGTGTCATTTTAAAAATACTGCGAACTACAAAGCAAGAATTCTTCATCAACAACTATTTTAATGAAGTTCTGATTGGTATCCTCATAATTCAGTTTCTTTAACGTTCAACACATCATTTCAACAAAACATTAGAGTTCTGAATGTATTCTCGTTCAGGAGGAGATGGCAAGGTATCAGAAGGTGTATTACAATCACCTCGCCAGTCTCTTAACATTTTTGGATAGTTACTGAAGTTAACACTGCTGAAAACATGCAGTTCCACAATTTCTATTTTATTTTTAAATTCTAGCTTTGAGGTTATTTATTAGGCTGGTGAGAACAATACTATTTCTGCTCTTACCTTGAATTCTTTGATGGCAGAATATATGCTGATGGGAGCCATTTCATTTTCTCCATTTGGTCTAGAGTCAGTTACAATTTCTATTACCTGTTCCAAAGCTAATCTCATCCGATGAAAAACTCCATCTTTATTTATACGAGCAGATTCACAGTCTGGATGCCTCAGACAAGTCTTTTTAAAGAAAGTAAAGTTAAGTATTACGAAACAGTACACATGGAGTATAGCAAAATGAATGCTTCCTGCTAAAGGTAAGTATAAAGAATGTGTTAGAATATGATAAATTCTTTGTTAAACCACTGTGTTAAGTAGAATTCATACTGCTACTTAGAATATAACGATTTCCCTCTACTCATTCTTTACTTTACTATAGCAAGAAGTGTAAAGCAGGGCTGAGACAGAATAGTCAGTCAGCTATCCTGCCAGATGCCATACTTTGTGATTTATCCAAGTTCTGCAAGGGTGTGCATACTTGCTCACCTTTGAAGCAGTTAGCAGCATCATGGTGCACTTCTCCAGAACAGCCCTAGATGCTGCCATTCTAGCCTTTTTCTTCTCATCCTTCAAATCCTAAACATCAAAAGAAAAAAAATGACCTGAATATTACAGTTTCTAACAAGCAGTTTTTAACTCCTTGTGAAACTGGGAAAAGGAAAACTTTGGTTGTGAGAAAGCTTCTTTATGTTTGACAACTGCTATTTTCAGCCTAACTCATAATCTAGAGCTTGCTTTTCAGATACATTTTAATTTATGCATTTATTCTTGGCTCTATTCAATTCAGATTTCAAAGACTGAAGATCTCAGAGATACAGTCAGTATGTTATGTAAACTGTCATTAATTTTGCTACCTTTATCATATAGCATTATTCATAAAACAGGAAAACGAGGGTAAAAATATACCTAACTAAAAAATTGAAATGGGGGGGAAGATAAAGTAAAGACAGAGAATGCCAGCTTTTCACTGTACCACAGTGAGGAAATCTAAAATGAATCTTTTGCCTGCTTCAGTGTTCTAACAGGCTGAAGAGGTAATTCCTCTGTGGAAAGGCACTGAGTACAGAAACTTTCCAATTACTCTCCAGGGAGACAGATATCCCCGCAAAACTGAATTACACCCCCAGAAAAGTTCATCAAAAGGGAAGAATTTAGAGTCCAACTTGGGATGGGCAGGGGATGGAAGGAAGAGGGCAAGACGTGAATCCTTCAATGTAAGAGGTTCTAACCAGAGGAAGAACTTACAAAGCTACAACTAATACCTTCTCAATGCTACCAAAGACAGCCAACTGCTATTTGCGTGTTCAACAGGCAACTGAATGGGACCAGCTGAAAAGAGGACAGTTTATAGGATGGCATTAATCCTAATTTACTCTATACTAACAAAAACCACAAGATAAATCATAGCAGCCCGTTTTGACATTTTTATAACAATCTTCTTTAGCAACTAGAGAAAATCTTTAAGATCAAACTCACCACACTTAAAAAACAAACAAACAAAAAAATCCTAGCTCGTTTTTTAAATTCTGACGTTACGTTCTGATAAATATGATCACACTCAAGAGCTTCTGTCATACTTATTATAATTGTAGAATGGAAAAATACTTGAGGGGTGTTTCCTCTCAATAAAAAATGTGCCACATAGCAGCCTACACACTGTAAAGGAAGTCCTGATACAATTTTAAAAGTTCTAATGAAACACTCTTTCCAAGACTGTCAATCAGGCAAGAATGGGAGAGCCAAAAAGCAGTTAACATTGAAAACCAGAAACAGTTGAAAAGAATATCACTTACTAGTAATGCACCTTTCTCTTTCCAAGAACAACTCCTATGAATATTTCTGGGTAAAATACAGTTCATTTCCAAGCAGGTATTCCCCTTAATTATGTGCAGCTTTTCCAGAACTGGTTTTTTGACACTGAACATACATAATAGAACACATCACCAACAAAAGAAGCGCGGTACAGGTTTTTAGCAAAGTTCTCCAATGTTTTATCCGAAGGAGCTGCACCATATCACAAAAAACTACCTCTACATGCATGAGGTTGGCTGATTGTTTATACAAATTGAATTCTGAATTTTGCTGCATATTAGGGACACTGAATATCACTATCAGACCCTGGTTCAATTCTGAATGGATTTGACTGCCATGGGGAAGCAACTAGAGCTCACAGCGTAAGTCTTAAGCTTCAGGAAACCTTTCCTATACATGGAAGTAGCAGTAAAAAGCTTCCTGCATGAATGAAAGGCTTTGAAAAATAGCTGTGTGAGAAGTGAAAAACTATTACCCCAACATAAAAAGCTTTTGACCTTTAGGTTTACCTAGAAAAATATTCCAGAATAATAATTAAAGAAAAACACAACCAAACGCTTTACTAGGCTCTAAAGAGCTCGTGTTTGGCGATTTCTGAAATAATTACTCTGTTTTCAAATCCTGTCACTATGTGTATACACTAAATGTTTCCATTAAGTGATTGAAGCCAAAGACATCTCAAATAACAGGCACAAAGGCTTCTCAAGATACGCAGATCAAACAATACAGTGGTATTTCTCAGGCTGAGCTTTAAAATCAAAAGATGTCCTTTGGGTGGAGCAAGGAGAATAGGTTAGGTTTCAGAGACAGGACTCCAGCAAATCTTTTGGTTTGTAATAGTTAACCATCCCAGAAGAACCCAAATCTTCCAGTGAATCAGATGAAAATGGTATCTTACAACGTCTCTTACAGTTTTTTATCAATACTTACATTTTGCCGATCTCCAGTTAAATGGGCAAACTCTACCATTTCATTTCCAAACTGGCTGAATATTTGTACAAACTCCTGGAAACTATTGACTTTTTCTAGTTGTTCCATTGTTGCAAGAACCTGCAAGACAAGGGAAAATACCATAGATCATTAAGATGTTAAACAGAAAACATAATTACTAAACTAGAAATATTATTTGCATACACTTCTAAATTGTGTTGTTTAAAATGTATACATTTTGTCACTATTCAAACATTAGTAACTGCACCGCTGGAAATCAATTCTAAATTGATAATCATGCTTCATTCAGAATAAGTCATGCGGCATGTTGTCAACCCTCCAAAAACATTTTCCTCACTCTTCCCAATATCAAGAGTAAATATATTACAGAATTCAGAGTAGGAAAAACGTCACTGTCATATCAGATTTAAAAACAATTGTCAGACAGGAGTTTTAAAGGCTGTGTGCACTGGAAAAAAAAAACAAACCAAAACAAAAAAAAAAGCAACAGCATTCCACAACAGAAAACAAAAAAAAGTTAGAAAATACATAGTTCTATAGATTTTTCTTAGCTCTACATAAAACAAAGAACTAAATGAACCCAAGTTGTACCAAGCTCTTATTCAAGATAAATACAAGCATGCAAAATCAGCATTTTTCAAAACATTCAGCGTCGTTTATAAATTACTAAAGCTATTCTGCTGAAGTCACTACAATATGGTTTATAACAGAGATTAACGTTATGTTTTTTCAGGTTAGAAGTATAGTTGCTAATCCCAAAGTGATCTTTCAAATCCACTACACATCTGTAGAAGGGAAGACAGTCAAAGCAGTTCTTTATTGTGTTTCAGACTGGAGATAAGATACTGCATGAAAATTTAACAAACTGTACTCAAAAGGGATAAACTTCAACTTATTCTTCCTTTCCTATGCCCAAAATGTCTCCCCCCAACTAAAAAGCAGTCTACACACTTGGTTACAACAAACTATCCCTTCCCTGCAGCCCAAGATAAGCCTCCTAGAAGCACCCATTTCTTTATAATACAGCAACTGCTCAATCTAATAATCTATGTAAAGCAAATGTTCCACTAAAGCCTCTGAGTACTGTGGAACTGACTGCTTTATTGTGCAATATTAGAGTGCACTATCTGTCTGAACATCTTACGTTATGCAGCCATTTCCACAAAGGCTGCAGCAACAGGAACTTTCGTGATTCTGGCTTTGATGCTTGAGCAAGGCTGGGGTATAAGGCACTTGAAGGAAGCTGCACAAAGGTAAGATGTGAAAATAGCAGTACGATAATAGAAGAAGCAGAGAACCATAGCACTGGGAAAGCAAGGATGTAGAAAAGTGAACGGGAAGAAAGTAGAAAACATACAACTTAAGATCCAACTTTCTTTTCCAAGAATGGATTAAAAAAAATAGCAATTATGCTCAATCATTCTTCATTTAAGCAAATTTAGTACTTCAGGAGTACAGCCTTGGTTGCAAGCAACTCTGTTGCAGTTACCCAAGAGGAAGTGTTTCTGTCGTGACAAATGTCTTGTCAAATAAAAGTTTCAGTGAAAGCACAGGCACTTCCATTACAGCTAACAACTCCAGACACGCCAGGCAGAGCTGACATTCCAAGAAACTACATATTTGGTGAAACAGTATAGACAGCTCTAAATTTGTCTATTCAAGAAGCTGTTAAAATAAAAAATACCTGTGATGTCTTCGTAACTTTTCATATTAAACCCTCTTCACCATGAAACACACGGATAGCAATTAAAATGTACATTTTTAAATACAAGGTTAAAAGTATGTATAAAAAAGGCTTTAAGTTCCTACCAATATCTAAATTAGAATGTAGTATTACACAGGTACTGCTGTCACCTTTCAGATCGCAGTCATAGGCTCACATCACTTCAGCGCACATCCATACTTTGATACAATCTGCGTAGTGCACCAACATTCCCACTATCTGTCACTTTCCTATTCATTGTTCTAGCACCCCTAACCTGACTGATGACAGCAAGCAAAACAAGGCATTAAGCTCAGTGATGCAGTGACTAAGTCTGATGGACAGTGAAACAAATTTTGTAAGGGAGAAAAATGTGGACAGGGACTTAAGAAATGTGTACAATCTAAGAACAAAGGAATGGTGTATATGGTGCAGAGGATGCAGAAGCAGGAACAGGATCATCAACCAGAGGTTGTGTTCTGGAGCAGATCACCATTCCAGATGACCTCAATCATTTCATCAGTCTATGAGATCAGATGTCCAACCAGTAAGCTGTTTCCCTGTCCTTTGCCCTTGGTTGACCTAACTACTGTAGATTGATAGGAGGAAGATGATGATGATGACAATGAAAATTAAGGTGTTCAGAAAGAGGCTGCAAGCAAACTGGCATTAAGAGTTCAAAGTTAGGCATTCAGTCTCTAAGACGACAATACAGAGATCTTCTGGACCAGTAGCGGCCCACTCCAAAATGCCAGCATCTGCTCCAGTCTGCAGTACTGATCATCCTGCTCCCACATTTCCATCCTCTACACCATGTTATACTATACCGTCTCTGAGTATTTGTGTGCACTTCTTAAGTCCCTGCCCACATGATCCCTCCAACAGAATATTTCTTACAGGAAGAACTGCTTTGCTTCCGTCATACCAGTGTCTGACACTTTTCAGGAATGTACTCTATAAATGTCAGAGTATGCCTGTAGAAGACACCATCATTTGTTTCATTTGGTCCTAGAGATGTGAAGCGCTGTACTGGCACCATAAGCAGAAGGAGACGTGCTCAAACACATGTAGACCATGCATAAAATGGAGAATGCAGTAATACCCCAAAGATCAAAGACTAGGGTGACTATGGCAATCACAGTTGGACACACTTGGTCTGAAAAACACAGACTCCATTTTAAATTCCTTCAAAATTAAATCCTGTACCTATGCTTACTACATTCATACCACTGTATAAATGACAATAGTTTCACACATATTTAGGACTAACATAAACCATGCCCTGCTGCTGAAAGGATCTATCTCTCCTTACCCCTTCCTGATACAAGCACTTGCACAGTTGCTCTGCAGCCTAAATCTACGTTAATACCAGTCACTTTTGGAAAGGTAAATTAATTCACAGTACTGCATGACTGCAGAGAAGGGCAGAAGAAAAGCTGATGAAGGGCAAACAGTATTAAATGCACCATTCCGCTCTCCAGTGAGTGCACTCGGGGCGGGTGCTGGTCTCTTCTCGCAAGCGACAAGTGATAAGACAAGAGGAAATGGCCACAAGTTGTGCCAGGGAAGGTTTAGACTGGACATTAGAATTTCTTCACTGAAAGAGTGGTCAGGGATTGGAACAGGCTGCCCAGGGAGGTGGTGGAGTCACCATCCCTAGAGGTGTTTAAAAAATGGGTGGACGAGTTCCTTAGGGACATGGAGACAGGCACAGTTGGACTCAGTGATCTCAGTGGTCTCTTCCAACCTTATGATTCTATGATTCTATGAAAAGACCAAAGTTGGAAACAAATTAGGCAAATTAATAATAAAGCCACTGCCACCTTCACTAACCCCTGGGAGAAAAGAGCACTAAGATAGCAAATGAGTGCTGCTAAGTCTAAAGCCAAACTGAAGCAGGTATTATTATAGTTTTTGAATCCTGGACTCAATTAAGTGTCTCTGCAAAACAGAGACCAGCATGTCTGTAAAGCAAACTGGGACAAAGGAAGACAGATAGCACGAGGAGTCAAAAGGAGGAAAAAGGGGCTCTGCTCTGGATTACAAGATGAGAATTAATGGAAAATACCAGGCCCTATAATGCTGTCATTTTTCAAACAAAAAAAATTTCTATTTTTGTTTTAGCACATCAGGAGGAAAAGAAAAAGAAAGAATATCCTACAGTCAAGGCAGTGCAGCACATGGAATAGATTAAATTTGAGGTTAAATGGGCCTTCATACATTATTTAAATCAACTAAGTAATTTTAAGCTAAGTTTCAAGACATAAGTTAATGTGCACAAAACCCTTTTCATCTGTAAGTCTCACTTCATTGGCACAGACTTTTACTAGCGTTTCTCATAGCTTTTTGCCTTAGACACATTCATAACACTCTCCTTGTCTTGATCCTGAGAGTACATATATCCTGTCCTTACCACGTACTTTCATTGGCCAGTTTACTGACAGACACACTTTCCACCTCACAGCAAATTTGAAGTTAAATAAGCAGTAACACAACGTCTTCTCTGGAATACTAAGTCAGCAGTGCAATACAGGTCACATAAAATGTAGAAAGTCATTGAAAATTGTTATTTTATTTCTCCTGACCTTAAGCCATTTCCTTTCAGATACCTGGTAGGCGAATATGTTTAAGACATTAATTTTTACCTCTTTATTTTGAAATTCGCCTAGAGATATAATGAAAAAACCACTTCATTTAACATCACTGGTTTGCATTGATAGCAGTTATCAGTTAAACAAAACAAAAAAGAAGCTACAAATACCTTGTTTCTGGAAGTTATAATTTGCTTAATAACAATTCTGTCTGCTAACACCAGCACCTTTGTGACAGAAGAAAGCAACAACCTTGCAGCTTTTACCACACCCGTTTTGTCTGTAAAGATTGTTATGTGGCTATCAGATTCGGGATGATCCAAGCTTGCCACGTCTGTAAGCTGTGCAATTGTTTCACCTAGAGGGGAAAAAAGAAATACTTAACATTTCACACTTATAAAAAAGGTACTGGATCATTAAGCATTCTTAACTTTTACCTGTTGGGGATAAAAAAATTTCAATTATGTACAATTTTTACTTCACTTCACTTCCTTCTACTGGCTGTTGGTGGCACCCTCTCCATATTTAAATTTGGACTATTACTCAGTACTGCCTTATTCTTCCATCTGTAACATACACTAACTTTCATACAGTAGTCTACAGACATTTGAGACAGAGGGGGTGGAGCTGCAGAGGGAGAAAGCATTCATGGGAGGTATTTTTCCAATTTTAATACCAAAAGTCAAATCAGTGTCGACACTTGCAGCATCATCCCACTGAAGCAGCAGGATGCAGCAAGGAAGGAAGAACCACAGTCTCCCCTCCGCTTTCCCAATCTCAGTTAGCATTTCTGTAATTTATGGATTTCTTATTTGCGTGGCATGAAGAGCAAAGAGATTCCAAACAATAACTTTATAACTTCTAGGACTGAAGCATTACGATGAGACTATTGCACTTGATGTTTAAAGGAAGACCAAAGAATATTGTTGTCAGAGATAGGAGAGTAAAAAAGGCAAAAGAAGCACTCATTTTCAGTTCATACAAATCTTTATATTCACCTAGCATTTAATATGATATTAGTTAAACAGGACTGCTTGACCATTTATTTTTTATGTGAATAAAAAAATCTACAATCCAACACAGACAATGGACTTCCTTGCCTTCAGAAAGAGGCTGCAAGCAAAGAAAAGTCACAGGTCCCTACTCAAGGTAATGGAGCACCAGAGCAAAGGCACAGAGAAGTTTCCTGTTCCAAAAGCCCAGGAAGACTAATGTGAGCCTAAACTAGGGCAAACTCTGAGACATGCTTTTTGTTAGCATGCAAGACACAACAGCAACCCACAACTAACCCGCAGATTAAAGCCTCATATTCAAAATGTCCGTTAAGGTAATTCACCTAAGCGGAAAAGATACTCGCTTCAAAAGCCTGAAAAAGCCAGACATGAAGACCCTCCTGGTGCATTATTAATCACCACACACAAACACTACGGAACAAGGAAGGCCTGACAGTCTTTAAAAATCACAGAGCCTCACATTTCATAGTGTTTGTGTATAGATTTATCTCCTCCAACAGTAGTAATTCCTTGAGATGCTAAATTACCTGAATAGGTTTTGCATTATGACAAGAACTTTTAGTACTTTTGCTAGGACCAGCCCAGGTCATAAAAGCCACCCTACAAATAATCAGAGGGTCTTTCTAGCATAAGTATGCAAATATGATAAATAGATTACACTCTGAGAAGGTGAATCCCATAGCTAAAGGGCCTGAAAATTAACAGAAGCAAGAAGAACTATAAAAGTATGGCTATTAACAAAACAGTGAGGACAGCCAAATACACTAACAGTGAAGTTGTTGTAAGAGAAGTCTCCAGTCATGCAAGACCGTTTAACAGCAAAACATATTGGCCATTGCCTTCCATACAGGCAAATTCACTTCAGTTCAGGCCAGTCTCTAGTTGGAACTGTTCAATTTTGTCAGTACATGAGCCTCAATCTCTTCATTTGACCTCAAAATACACTTAACATACAAAACGCTGTTCACAAAAAAAACCAATTAAACCAGACGTAATGTGCTTTTGTTAATCAAGGAAGTATCTTTATTCTGTTCCTTATGCCATGGGATTCACCTTCTTGAAGATGAATGAAGCCATAGGTGAAGAATCAAATCATATAAATCACAGTACTTAGAAAGAGCTGCTACATCTGCCTGTCAAAAGCTCCAGACAGCCTTAAAAACCTGAGACTTCTGACAACAGAGCAAAGGCTTCCTTCTCTGCCTGCAGATCCACAACTACAGGAACAGGGCTAGTGCCCTGGAAGTAAGCTATAAGTATCAAGACCTGTCACGGTAAAAAGACTGAGCTAGGGACTACTTAAGCCAGGTGTATGCAAGTCCATGGGACACATCTGAAAGTGTCAAAGGAGCAGTTCAGTGTCACTGCAATTCTGCTATCCTGTCTGAAATATTATGACAATTGGGACAGATTTGCAGTGATAGAAAGGCAATTGTCATATTCATCTACACGAAGGGTAAAATGAAAAATTCAGGTAATTATGGGCTAGTCTGCTTTATGTCAGTCTGCAGGAATATTATTAAAATCATCCTGGAAGCCATTAACCTATGAAGCCAAAAAAGGCAATCGGGAAAAGCCAGCACAGACCTACAAGAGTGAATAGTCAGTTCCTTATCAACCTGAATGCCTTCTACAGTGAAATGATACCATATCTAGAAAGGGAAGTAATGGATACTGGGTATCAACTTTAGCAAGGCCTTTGACATGATCTCACATAATGTTCTTATAATTAAATCTTGAGATAGACGGGATAATTTAACAACAAGGTGGATAGAAAATGGACCCAGCTGTTGGGCTTGTGGATGGTGATCAGTAGTACAAAGTCAAACAGGCAGTCAGTTTCCAGTGGCTACCCTTGGGGACTGATGCAAGGCATCGAAACTGTTCCCTGGATGGTGGGTCGGCACGTTCAGTAAGCGTGTGAACAACAAACTGGGAGAGCGTCTCATACGCTGGAGGAAAGAGCTGCGAGACAGGGGAACAGGCTGGAAAGATCATCTGACAGGAAACTTGGGAAGTCCAACAAAGGCAGTAACACCAAGTCCTGCATCTGGGCTAGGATAACACCACACAACAGTACAGGCTGGGATCAGCTGTCTATAGATAACCTTTGTGAGGAAAGACACAGTGGTCCTAGTGGAGAACGAGTTGAACAGAAGTCAGCAAGCCAGCTACATGCTGAGTTGTTAGCAGGAATGTAACCAGCAGGCTGCAGAAATGATTCTTCCTTTCTGTTTGATGCTTGCAAGACCGCATCTGGAGTACCCCATTCAGTTTGGGTGTCCTCAGTACAAGGGAAAACACTGACATAGTGGAGCAAGTGACATAAGGCAAGAGGCTGAATGAAGTTGGTTGGTTCCAACTCAAGAAGAGAAGGCCAGTGGCAGAATTTGCTGCAGTCTACAACTATCTACCTAATGGGGAGGTATAGAGAAAACAGAAACAAACTGATCCTAGAGGTGCATGGTGATAGGACAAAAAGCAACGGATAAGATATAAGAAAATAGTTTTGCCACTGAAAGAGTGGTCAAGAGGTAAGAGGTGTACAAGAATTTGTGTACTCTCCTTTCTTGGAATTAAATGTCTCTTCCAATCTAAGTTATTCTGTGATTCTATTTAACCATTTCAAATTGTTAAGTCTTCAGCCTTCTTAATTTAGTCCTTGTCTGCACTAAAAGACAACACAAAAATAGGAGAGTGCTATTTATTGCTTCCATTTTACTCTATGTCTTCCTTTAGGGCTATGCAGTCAACTGGCAGAGAAAACTGAAAACGTTATGACACTAAATCATTCTTGACATGTGTTTTCTCTTTTAAATTAACCAGTCTTTCCTCATTTTGGAGGGGAAAAAAAAATCACAGATGGGCATCTAAAAATGTGCTGCTTTGAGTTATATTTCACCACTATACTGTCACTGTAAACACTGACACCACTGACACAGTGCAAGACTAATGTTCAGCAAAATCTGCTACTTGACCCTCTGCAGTGTTTCATGATTCTATCTTGAGTCAATCAAATTACAAGGTTTATTACAAAGGAATAGTCATAACAAGTCTGAAAAACTTCAGATCACTGATTATATGCTTCACAAGAGACAGATACAACATCTGTCATCCTTCAAAGCCTCTGCAGGATATGCAGTTGATTTAAAGACTCCCTGCTTTTCGTAAGAACTGAGACGCTTAATGTTCTAAATTCCTTAGTGTTGAAATCTGTCTTCTACACCTAACAAAGTGTCCCCTTTCTTTTTTTTGGAAGGCACCACCTATTTTACCAGCTAAAAAGAAATATGAAGAGTTCTACAACATCCTCTGTCCTGAATGGCAAGGGCTTTCTGCTGCCCATACCATCAGAACATGAGACAAATCAATATTCTTGGCCATAATTAGCCAGGAGATTTTATTGGCTTGCTTAGGAACACCAAAATTGTTCAAAATGGCACTTGAGCAATTGTGCTGAGAGGCTGAATTTAGAAGACAGTTATCCGTAAGAATTCATTCTGCACAAAGGACTCTTACCTAGTCCAACACTTAACAGTTCACAGAGATAACAGTGGCAGAAAAAGAACACCAAACAAAAAACCAGCAGCAAATACGCTTGATATAACAAATTTCCTATATAAGTCTCCAGTTGGATCTCAGATAGCTCAAAGAGAGAATAATGAGCCACATCCAGGTAAATGTGAACCTTGAAAGAAAAGTAAACAAGTCTAAATTTTCAATCCTCTAGACTGAGGCATATTACTGCATAACAGAAACTAAAACTTACATATAAAAAATGTTGAGAGAAAACACAGAAGACTATTTTCAGATTCTGAGCTCCTCCTGGATACACTGATAGAGAGAAAAAGCACATTGCCACAGAATAACCTGCAAGTCAAGGAACAGAGATCCAGACTGCACTGCTCTTTTAGCAGCTGAGATTATCGAAGTAAACTTTGGCAATTTTGGCTTGTCAGCATTTTACTTGGATCTCTGAAGAGAAAACACATGCTTCACATCATAAATGGAATGTTTTCAAATTAGGACACTTCTGTTTGCAGCCAAGTTTACTGGAGCGACCATGAATTTTCAGTCAGAAGTTTATCTAGAGTAGTCCTTCAAATCACAAAAACAACCATTCATCACCACCGTGTCTGTAGACATTGTGACTCACTGTTAAGGGATTTTTAGAGGATTTCTTACAGTACCATGCGCAATTTCTAAGCTGGTTTTTTTTTTTTTTTTTTACAACATCACAAAACCAGTATGAACTGCAGCCCCAAAGTTTAAGATCAGCATAGTGATTCAGCAAGAAAAACACTGAGTAGGACACAAAAAGCAAGTTTCTCAGGCTTCTCGGGGTATTTAAAAGATAAAACCCAAACACCTTCCTACAAGTTCACTGTTTATCTTAACAGATCAACTCTAATACAGTACCGATGTCCTGGAGTAGAGAACTTTCTGAAGTTTTCAAGACATTAGTGTTGAAGGGTCATTTATTTGCCTCCACATCCAGAAGCTCAAGACTGTCTCCCTGAAGCCATGGTCAGCATAAAGTCTGTCGTACCTGTAGGTACTTCCATCTGCTTCAACAGGAAAAGCTTCTAGCAGAATTTCCAATGATTCAAATGTATTTGAAAGAAAAAAACAACCCCCCACACACTAAGAACAAAAGGAATGTTCTTCAAGATGTGATCTTCCTGTAAGACTGCACCACAGATGTAAGAATATGCCTTTAATACCAGTCACTGAAATATCATGCAAGGAACAGCATTTAATATCTAGGAAAGTAGTTTCTAGCAGGACACTAACATTCACTTGCAGTACCAAAATTTAATCCACTATTTGCCTAGACAGAGGCTTTCTGGGGTAAAGAGGAGGGTGACAGCAGGCCACCCAATTATCCATACTTCACATTCAGTTCACAGAGCAAGTTTGCAACACAAGCTGAATCCCCAAAAAAAGATGAGTACAATATGAGTTTCATTCTACTGAGGGCAGTCATCAGGTGACTGATGTGAGTCATCTTACTGAGTTCTGATGAAACATGAGTTGACACAGACTTTCATTCATACACTGAGATTTAGAACGCAGCGACCTCAATACGATAACACTCAAACGACTTGAAATACTCCACTGTTTTAGTTTGAGAGCAATAAACACTAAAGTTCTGTTCTCAACATTCCGCTCTATTTGCAGTAACATCATAAAAGAAAAAGCAGTCAGATAATTACTTGTGCCAAAAGACCCTATAAAAATCAAAGCCAACACACAGTTCCATCCCCTGTTCATAAGATCATAGCCATTTAAGTAAGTGACAAAATCAGGCAATAGATCAGGCCTTGAATGAACCACCAGAAGAGGGATAAGCAATAAAGTTCTTGGATTATTCCTGACACTAAAAATAGTGTGCCAAAACTAGCACAACACAACAGGTTACAAATTCAATGAATAACTACATACCGGCTCTCCTTGCCTCGATGCAAGCAACACTCATTTCCTCTTTCAATTCATGATTTTCATTGGCTATAGCTTCACCTACTGTAACAAATCTTCCAACTGCCAGGTTAACTGCTTGGCCCACTCGCTGAATTGCTTGCAGAGTCTTGTCTGAACGCTTTGGTTTATCTTTATGATTAATAAGAGTAGTTATCTGTGAACAAGAAGAGTTAATTATTAGAACGGTAAGCAAGAAGACATTTTTACTTTTGTATTAAAGGCAAGTTTTAAACTCAGTAAACAGAATTTTAGCATACTTTTCTATTAAAATTAAGTGTTGAGTCACGAGGTATCATTTGACTTCTCAGAGAATGAAAAAAAAATTGGAATATAATTAAGTTTGCTCATCTGCTGTGATTTCAACTTACCTCACAGCTCAAATCAATTGCGGGATATTTTTTTCTCCCCTTTGCAGTATTAAAATAAGCTGCCCCAGGGTCTCTAAAGAGGCTTTCACAGTACAGACAGAGTTAAAGTTGAAGAGTCCAACAGCAGACATACCAATGACATTTTGGATTTGCCAGCACTGGAAATCTAAAAAGTTTTTGTGCTGCCAAGTAATTAAAACACATTCATTAGTTAAAATTTGCGAGCTTCAGCTGTTTTTAAAACAAGCCTTTCTGAATGTTTTATCCAACTGATTAAGGCAGGCTTTAAGAATAAGTAGTAGCTCAGTCTTTACACAAAAAGAATGATTTGTCTTTTAGAAATAATCTGAAGTGTTCCAGATTTCTCTCCACTAAAATATCCACTGTACTCATAACTTAAACATCGTCAATTAGATGTGTTTTCTAGATATGAGAAAAAGATTGCCAGGTAGATGCAAGTTACCTGTAAAACAATTTGTGAATACTTTTTTATTCTGAACTCCACAACTTGTATCAGCTTTTCTGCCCTATACTACATTGCGCTATCCATTTCTTCTTGGATCACCTTCTGATTCATGCACGCTGCAGGAAACTAAAGATTTGCCTGAAAAAATAAATATGAGGAAACAGAGATCCCTCTCCCATCCAAAGGTAAAGGTAATGTAGGAGTAGCTTCTTGACCACAGCAAACAAACAGAACAGCACGCAATCCTGCCACTCAGAATCAACTGATTAGAAACTGCAGTACAAACAGTATAAGAGCTTTATATTTGTGGTATTACAACCACTTTCTAATGAGATGCAGGCCAGAAGTCAAACTCTGTACATCCTAAAGCAGTATAAATGCCACTACTGTTGCCAAAGTTACTGCTGCCTGTCCTTGCCTCCCTCTCTCAATTTTGCAATTAATTTATCTGATATGGGTTAAACACGAGTTGTGGAGAAGGTGACGTTTCTAAGTTTAGCTTTTCTGACAATCAGCTGCCCAGATTCAGTTCACTGCATAGCTGCATGAACACTTCTGGTGGCAAAAGGGAAAAGGCACAGACTGGAGAGAAAATGATGGGCAGAAGTGCTGCTTTCAGTAGCAGCATTGTTTAAAATGCCCACAGATCTGCACTGTAAGTCACATCCCTGGGGCTCACAGATGCCTGCTGAGAGAATCTCAGAATTACATGAATTACTTAAGTGTTTGAACATCTCAGCTGCATCAACTTAAATCGCAGATGTCTTTGTCCATTCCTTGAATAAACATAAATCAACATTTACTCATACATTCTCCTATTCCAGTCAAGCCTATGGTAAGACAAAAGCACAGAAGCTGTACCTGTTAAGCTCACACTGGATCCAAGGAAAGAGCAGGAATCAGTATAGGAACTGTTCCGTTTCATAATTTGATCAATGCCCAAGGCTTACCCTTCAGATATTACTAAGTCACATTTCTGAGAAAAAAATACAGTAGTAATTTTTTAACACCTTATTGGAGCTGGTTTTGAATGCCAGGAACTGGTTTAGTCAAGTTTGCAGCAGTAAACTCTTTGCAACAGAAAATGTCAATATATCGCAGGGCAGTTTACAAAGAAAAAAAAAAAAAAATTCTGTCCTGTTGAAGAAGTGCTATGGGAAGGGAAGAATATTGTATCATAGTACAAACATCACTACAGAAATGCATCATCTTCTCCAATTTGTACCTAAGCCACAAGCTTTAAAGGAAGGCCACTTTCTACAATTCATACAACAAATCTGTTCCTGTAAGAGTCCCCTGGTTCACCAAACTTCAGCCCCAAAGCCTATGAACCCTTTATGCCCATCCAGTAAAAATACCATCTTAGGATAAAAGCAGAGTCCTATTAAAGAGTAAACGAAACAAACATCTGAATATCTTCAGGTTCATACTAGAGAATTACCATCACTTTAGTGGAAATTCAGATTAAGATCAAACGGGTATTAAACCAGCTACAATAAGCAGCTCTCCTGAATTCTTGCATTGTAGGTGTTTCAGGTATACCAGACTATCATATAACTTAGAGCAGCTAATCTAAAAATCCCAGCTGGTGAATTCTTGATCAGTCAGGGGGAGCAAGCCTACAGAGAGCATTAGACCAAATGCTGAAGAAAATCAATTTGATAGAGGATCACAACTTTGATTCCTCAACTGATTTTTAAGCAAAGAGCAACCCAATGCTACACAAACATTTCAAAAGTATATATAAATAACACCATCTAAGACAAACAGAGTACTAGTTGGATGCAGATCCTGGCTGCAAGTTTACCTCCCTCAGCATTTTACAAGAAGTAGAAGTTTAAACATGTTCTGCATAACCCTGAAAAAAATGCATATGCAACTAACAAGGCAGAGTGAAAGGAATCCCACTGTCTCTTACCAATTATCAAGGGCATTTTAATCATACCTGTTACTGTAAGAGGTAAAGAAATTATAAAAATCATGAAGATGTCACAGTTTAATTTGCTTTGTTGAAGACTTACAAAACCTTTTCAGAAATACTTTCATTTGAGCCCGGGAGTTTACAATTTTATTGCTTGTCTTCAGATGGGTGATCAGTCTTGCAAAAAAAATACTCCCTATACTCCCCCACATACAGACAAGCAAGAATTAGCAGCTGTTTTGGCAGGTCCAGCATCGATGTCATCTTAACCTCATGAAGTTCAGCAAGGCCAAATACAAGATCCTGCACCTGGGTTGGGGACAATCCCAAGTATCAGTGCAGACTGAGGGAGTGAATGGATTGAGAACAGCCCTGTAGAAACGGACTTGGGAGTACTGGTGCATGAAAAATTGGACATGAGCAGGCAACATGTGCTCACAGCCCAGAAAGCCAACCATATCCTGGGCTGCAGCAAGAGAAGCATGGCCAGCAGGGCGAGGGAGGTGATTCTCCTGCTCTGGTGAGACCCCACCTGGAGTACTGCATCCATCATTGGAGCCCTCAGCACAGAAAAGACATGGACCTGTTGGGGTGGGTCCACAGGAGAGGCATGAAGATGGCCAGAGGGATGGAGCACCTCTCCTGTAAAAAAGGCCGAGAGAGTTGCAGTTGTTCAGCCTGGAGAACAGAAGGAAGTGGCAGCTGGAAGAACTCATGGCAGCTTTTCAATATATAAAAAGGAAACTCCTATGACTCCAAGAACATTATCTAAGCTCTCCATTAATCTTAATACCTCCTGGATATTTAATCTGTTGTATTCTGATCACATATCAACCAGTCAGTAACATTGGTGGTGTTTGGGCAGGAGTTAACAGCTGAAAATATTACCTGCAAGTCTCCTTGAACAAGAGTAATACGTTACATGCTGTTTACTTAAGGATTTATTGACCAGGTCCCTATAAAGGAAACAGTCCTTTTGATGGTAATCATGCTCCATTTAATTCAGGCTCTTACACTACTTCCATGGAATGCTTATCTGAGATTTGATAACAATCAATGTAAGGAGTGTGCAGCCTCAAGAAATTGTAAGTTATAATCTTTTACCACTTGTTATGACCAGTCCCAGAGAAACACCTTTTTCCCAAAAAAAGGAAATATCTATAGCCATAGCATATCAAGATGTACTTCATATTTAAGGAAACAAGCTCAATTATGGCTGGTTTTGAGCAGCTGTTTTCAAAGCTTTTTGAGGGCCTTTGGATACTGACATTTAAGTCGTTATATGCTTCATGCACAGGAAGCATCGTGACAGCATGCTTAGCTAAAAATATTCTAATGTCTATTTATTATCAGTGTAATTAAGTCTTGCATGACAGAATTAAGTGATACTTAAGAGACTGGGTTTCAGGAAGTATTTATATTTAGACAACTATAAATAAAGCCAGAGGAAATGCAGCTATTTCACAGCCACTGCTACAAACACAAGGGTTAAACTGAGAGGTCATGTTGGAAGATACCCCATTTAACCCCCTCCCACATTGTACACAGGATAATTTAGACTCAAGAACAGTATTTTTTACTGCCTCATACCAACCAATTTTCCTGCTAGAAAAAAGAAAGTCAAAATGTTTTCTCTATGCAATGAGGATTAGCATCCCTAGAACAGCAGCTCCTCTTTTCATTTTTGTGTGTTTTCTGCTTTCTATCTTCCATTAATTTCATTACGGTAAAAAATTACTTGCAGAAAAAAACTACCAGCAATGGAAAGCTTTTTCTAAGAAAATGCAATAGCACTACATACTAGGGAAGCAGCTACACAGCACTACAACAGAAGAGTGCTGTCAAGCAAATTTAATTGCATATGATAGGACATTTAGAAAACCTGGTCAAAAAGGCCTTTCCCACACTGCTCATAATTTTATTAGTTCATCTTGAGTTTGGGGGTGCGGACCTTCTAATATTACATTTTAGGTAGTGTCTCTCATTAGGTTCTGCATACTATGTAATGACAAACAGATCTTCAGGCCCATTTACCCGGACAGCAGTATACTTTGTTCCAACATCCACATCTGCTACAAATACAACCAACCACACGTGAGAGAGCACAGAAGCAGCAGCTGGCATTTGACATCCAGTCCATAAGGGCTACAAGCAGAATTGTCACACAGACTTCTCATCACAAAAGACGAGCCTCAGGGATCTTAAGAAGTGAACAACAGGGACTACCTGCTTACCGCCCTAAAATCAAAAGTCTGTCAAGATTAGATGCCTCTCCAGGCATTAAAGTCTTACTGAGCAATTTCTACAATTTGAAGCACTAAAATAATTTTTTAAGTCTATTTTTAGAAAGTGTTATCTTTCTACTCAGTTTTCATTTTGTAGAAAAATCCCACAAATAAAATTTGTAGAAACTAAACTTTAATAGTTTTCAAAGGCTGGAAAAGGTTAGCCAACGTGAAATGCTACTACATAAACTACTAGTGCATTAGTTAACTGTAACAATCCATATTCTATTTATCCTGAAAATGTTATTTGAGACAACTGCCTCTGTTTTATGGACACTTGAACCAGAACAGTCTTCAACACATTCAATAGGCGCAACAAAAGCCTTCTTGCAGAAACTGGGCAGATCGCAAGGCAACATTCAGGACCCTGAGTCAATACTTCTGTAAAAAAACAGCTTTCAAGAAGCAGTGTGAACCTGCAACCCCATATTTATATATTTTCCTCATACTCCCTATGCACTGGTGCCTAGAAGGGCAGTACCAATACGTCACATGTCTAAGACTGCTGAGTGTTGTTATGCTTGTGGTATTGAGACTGTTGCAGTTGTGTCATTACCTGAAGACTTTTAAAAGCATCTTCTCATTGCTTTTGTACACATCTTTCATAAAAGCCTTCAGGGAAGCAAATGAAATACACTTCAACAACCTGTAAGCTGGTTCACTCATATGTGGGCAAATGCTAACATGCTTAGAGGACCCTCAGGCAATCATTCACGTGTAGTGTCTAACAAGCTGATAAGCTACCTCTGAAAAGGAAGAAGGAACAATCCAGGGCCTGCAGTGACAAGCAGAAGCTGACAAGCAGCACAAAACCACCTTCCCAAATCAGGTCACTGGTATGCCTAACCTAGTATCTTATCTCCTATAGCACCCAAATATGGGTACCTAGAAAAGAGCATAAAAACACAAGCAAATGAAACACTAGCTGCACTGCAGTTGTAATCAGATTTTTTTTCTGAATTGCAAACCATACATTTCATTTTAAAACACCACAACATTTGCGCTTCCCACAAGCACAATAGTTTCAACAGGTAGAAAAGATCCTTTGGAAGAGGGTAAGAACAGTCCTCTTCACCTCCTTGAGATCTAAGCTTCAAAACCTACTTCAGATCCCTTTGTAAAGTTTGCCAGGAAAGATGAGTACACAATTTAGAATTCAAATATACACCTCAGATTATCAGTTGTGTACTTGTTACACATTCTTGGAATTGTTAAGAGATCAAAAGAAAGGATTCAACTCACAGCAAGACTGTACTAAAGTAATGAATACTCTTTCTTTGTGCTGAATGCATTCCTAGAAAACCAAGAGTCCTTTAAATTTCAAGATCTAAACCAAACACCATTGAGAAAATGATTACCCAAAATGTCATACAGATGAACTTGTTCAACTTTGATGACAACAATTTATTTTCTTTAGTGTGGATTTTTTGGGAGTTTATGGGTTTGTGGTTTTTTCCAAAGTATAAAAACTCTAGAAACTTCAGAATTTTATTTTCAGTGATATTATTTAAAGCTTTTTTTTGCAAGTTGTCGTGAAAAGGAAATCCAGAGAAACAAAAAAAGGAATTAACACAGCTGACTAGCAACCTGCAGACTCTCCAACATTACATGGAGGTTTGAATTACATTAATAATGTTACTAAATTACTTCTTTACTTTTTGTTTTTCACAGACTCCTTAAAATAAGGGCTCACCAGTGATCTGCAGATATGAAGCACAACAGTACATGGAATCTGACCTGCACTCCTGCGATCCGCCCTTCTTTTTTCCACATCCGGAAAAGAGGAGGAGAAAGATCACCAGACAACGCTCAGTGAGGCTTGACCACTGATCAAAGCAAGCTAACTTGTTTACCCTTATTGTCACATGCCTTACAAGTCAGAGACTACCCTATCTTCCCCGCACAAAACATGTCTTCAGAATTTCTATAGAAACAAGTGACAAATGATACAGGACTTCATTTTCACACAATTCAAATTCCAGCATCTTTCTCTTTTTAAAAAGGTGTATGGAAGTTTACAGACTGAAATTTGCACCTTTGAGCAACCTGACACAAGTTGGCACAGATCATTTTTCAAATTGGAGGTCCAATTAAACCTCTTATGATTACATGGTACATGTATAAATAAGTATACTGAATATCAGAAAATATGTATTTACCTATCACGAAATGTATCAAACCCAAAATGGCCTTTACTGCCCTCTTCACTGTGAACTGGCTTTCTGACTCAACTACTGTCTTGAAATTTGCTGGAACACACAACTACCTCCCTAGAAAAAGTGAGCATACACTAACAGAACAAATAATTGGTTTTAGGGGTGTACAAGCCAGCACACTTTTGTCCCTTATTGTTGCCCTTCACTTCAATATCTTCTTATCCAAATGGGTAGAGTTCATAAACAAAGCTATTACCCTTTTCATTCTGCACCTAGAAATCCTGGGCATGAGCAAGCCTAAGTAAATAAAACCAACTCAGAGGGAAGTTCATTGTTTAAAGTGTACTTTCAGATGTGGTCAAAACAGATGCAGACATGTTTTCAATAACACAGAAATGCAAGTCTCAGAAATAACTCAATTTACTAACATGATCAGGTAACCTCAAAACCAGAGACTGAAAGGTGAATTATTACTGTGGCTTTCCTCCCTAACTTGCGTTAATCTATCTAATAACCTTCTGCTGCTTGTGCAAATAATGCCCAATCCAGCTCTGAGCTGCTTATTCAAAGAAAACCACTGTTTTGGAACTAAAAATTCAGACATTGTACTAAAGGATGTAACAGAGATAACATGCTGATACCACATTCTATTCAAATCAGGACCAGCTCCTGGAGATGCAGAAAAAGTTGCCCATTAGTCCTATAAACAGGCAGCTTCACTGGCAAGAATATCAGTCATTCAATCCATCTTGCACTGCATATTGCAGATAGGAGGGTTCCTTCAGCCTTTTTAAAGAAGGCTTCCTTAGCAGCATTTTGACATACCACTTCAATTCAGTGCAACACCTGGTAGTTTGTCTTGAAAAGCACACACTTGCCCAAGGGATTAGCAGAGATGCAAATTCAACTGCTAGGGGAGTGTAAAACAAAACAAATACTTAATATAATCCAGGAACCTTTATTTTATTTATGTTAAAAGAGTTTGTGTATTCTTCTGATTGCTTCCTTAAAGAGCTCAATGGCAATAAAAACTCAACTCAGTTGGAAAATTTCAGAATATACAAATGTAACATTGAGATACAACACAAAATCTTTGATAATTAAAAGGGAACATTTTATACATTGGTCTAACAACCAAATAGTTAAGTACTTGCAACTTTGGACAATAATACTCTTCTAAACAATTTTGACACCTGTGAATAAAAAAAATCCCACCCCAGAAACTACATTGACAACTTTGTTACTACAGCACAACTTTACTTTATTGTTATTTGAAAATACACCATTTGTGGGCTTTTAAGTGTTTATATTCATTTTACTTAATACAAAAAGTCAATACAAAAATGTTTCTCTAAGACAAAAGCAACTGCATATTTTTTTATTTTTCCATATACATCTGAAAGAACCTTAGGATTTGCTCATAAATGATTTCTATAACTTGTGTTTAGGAGTTCTTACCATTTAAGTATTCCTTCTATGTACAAAACCAAGAAGTCATCCCATTCAGAATCTAGAGTAGATTACCAGTTACAAGTTGGCACTGGAGTCTATATTACTACTCATTTATCCCACTAGTTTTAAACAAGGCTATTGATTGAATCCAATAAAACTCAATAAGTACACAGTATCTGGCAAGGGCTGTGCTCTGTCAATGAATTAGAAAATATAAAATAAATCCATGCAGAAAGCCACAGCCTCATACTACCATACAGCAGTTTTACTAAACTATAATCAGAGTTGTTTGCAATCATTAATTCATAATTCATCCTTTCGGGATTTCCCTACCGAATCTGTCTAAAACCATCTGTTAACAATGCTGAATAGCAAGAAAGCAGCTCTAATTCTTTTTTGTGCAGGATCACTGTGAGGCAGCTTTGATTTAATACTCATTCTGGTGGAGAACTACAAAAATTTGTTTAATCTATAGAAAAGCCATTAATCAGATGTCATAAATTTGAAAGATATGATTCCATTGAAAAAGAGCAATTGATTTTCAGCTATGTCAGTAAGAAGCATCTTACTTCAGCTACATGAAATGTTATTCTGACTCATTTATCACACTAAAGACTAAGGTACATTATAAAGCAGGAGCCAACTTAAAGCCAATTTCACCAAGGGTTCACCATCCAAGTGTGCACAGTAAAAACACCCCTGAAGTCACAGCTATTTCATGATAGTGCTGTTGCTCATGTGATAAAGTGTTTAAGTATAATTTTTCTTGTAAAGAAGAATATCAGTAATAACATCATTAATTTTCAATATAACAAAATAATTCCATTTATCTGTTTAGAACATTCTGAAGTGCTCCTGTGCTCTCCAGCATACCTCAGAAATCACCACTGTAAATTATTAGCTATTTCCCTTTCACTGTTTCATAACAACCTAGCTTCAATGACTAAATATCTGTCAATTAAAAACTAGCCACAGTAAAGGGAAACCTGCAACCACAGCAGCCCAGAGATACAACTGATACTGTGACTGAAGTAATCACATTATCTACCACCAGATGACAAACTCCTAAGATAAACTTTCCTGCATATATCAAAGAGAAAGAATCAGGCTCCTTTAGGGGCACAGAATACTTAGTGCAGGCTGAACAATGGTTGAGCTGCTGTACGCTACATTTTCCAGAATAAGAATTTGTATTGAGCGTAAGATTTGTAATACAAAACACACACTCACAACTTATCCCAAAATACCTATGGAACCAAAGCGAGGAGGACAGTTAGTGAGTTAGTGACTAATTGAAACTAATAAGAGGCAACTCTGTACGCAGGCAGCACACCATATGCTTCCAGTTTCCACAGCACAGTTAATGCGTACGACTCTGCATCCATGACACAGTTTCTCTGCAGTACAGAATGTCAACTAAGAGTTTAGCAGGAGGTTTGCTTCACTCAGTACAACGCAAGCCTCTATGCCGTAATTCATAATTTTATTACTTAACAGTAGTGCCAAGTCTCAAGCCTAAAGTGAGTACTAAATGTATTCACAAAGAAGAAAATCCTGGAAAAGGGAAGAAAGCTTCTCAAAGCTTGCAAGTTACCAGAATTTTTAAAGTAGTGGAGCGCTAAGAGTAGTACCCAAGAAGCATTTTTAAAGAGGAACACTCAGACTGTCTTCCTCAGATGCACTGAAGAAAACAAGGAGTTTAACACAAATATGAATCACCCCACTTTTTCCAAAAAGGAATTTTCCCATCCTCTATAAAGAGCCATGAGGGGCAAAGCACTAGCCCTGGCACCATATTAGAGCAAAACCAGCCAACTACACAAGAATCCTTTAGCATGTTAGAGATGAAAAAGGAAAAGACCTAGAGGTACCAAAAAAATGTCTAGTTAAACAAGGTACCCAAGGGACTTGCTGGAAGAAATTTCTCAGTGCATCTGCTGCATGGGAAATGCAAATAAGCTGAAATGGATGAGAGCTTGGACTGAATGCTGAAAGTTCAGGAAGGAAATGAGACTACATATAGTCCTTGATTTTATGGACGTTGTCTAGGCAGTATACGAAACACTCCTATTTAGTCTGTAAAGAAGAAAGAGAACGCATTTGATTCGCAGCAAGTCCAAAAGCAGGTATGTAATGAGCCTGTACTTGCAATATATTACTACAACTACAGACATTCAAACATCAGCTTAACTGATGCGTGCTGTGAAAGAAAAACGGATATGGAACATGTACGGCATTATTCCCTCCCAGTTTTTCTAGACTTTTCTAGACTAGGGTAGATTTTGATTCAGTATTAGGAGGAATTTTTTTACTAGGAGTTAGACTAGATGATCTTTAAGGTCCCCTTGCAAACCAAACTATTCTATTAATATATACTGTGAGGGTGGTGAGGCGCTGGAACAGGTTGCCCAGAAAAGCTGTTGATGCCCCATCCCTAATGGTGTTCAAGGCCAGGTTGGATAAGGTTTTGAGCAACCTGATCTAGTGGAAGGTTGTCTCTGCCCACGGCAATGGGGTTGGAGCTTAATGATCTTTAAAGTGCCTTCCAACCCAAACCATTCTATGAGTTTACATTTCTAATAAAATCTAGTGATATCTAGATAGAAATCTAACAATACTCTTAATATAGGACTCTATAACAAGAGCTTGTAATTTTTGCAAGCTATTAGGAAAAAAACCACAACACTAAGACAAATCCATGACTGAATAATTCCCAAGATTACTAGCTTTGCAGCTATTAAGTTTACAAGAAGTGAACACTCATTGAAAGGTATCATGGGTATGTACATCACGTTATATATAAACCTCACACATAGGTTTAGGCCAGTCTTGGTACCACATATGTACATCCCCCAAAAAAACAAGTCCCATTAAGCTACATCCAGATGAAATATCTTTCAGTAGGGAGGCGTACTAAAGTCCACATCTATAAGTATACTGAAGAACTGAATGGAAGCTGCTTTTCAGAATTCTGCTGCTTCTAGGTACAACACAACACCTAGTATTATGGTTTCCATTCACCTGAAGACTTCAACACCTTCCCCAAAGACAATGCTGGCCTACAGACAAAACCCAAAGACCAGTGTCACGGAACATTAGCATACTGAACTCCATGTCTACAGTTTTACACTTCTCTTAAATCTCTCTTTGATAGAACATGCTCGTTCAGTTCCATGGAGAATAACATCAGTTCCACTAAACATACAATAACTTGCCAGCTATTACAGTCCATTTCTTCAGGAGTTATAGCTCTGATATACTCAGGTACTTCCATAACACAACTTTGCCCCATCCCTTTGACAGAAAATAAGAACAGGGAAGTGCAGCTACTCGTATCTGTGCTCAGCTACAAAAGAAAACAAAGCTATTCCCACTCCAGGATATATCTATGTGACCTACTCATGGCATTTCTGTGGAATCAAAGTGACTACAGAAAAGGTAACAAAAATATCAGATAAAATGAACCAGAACAACTTGCCAACATTAGTCGTTATTCAGTAGCCTTTCAAGTAACCGAAGATGCAACAGATTACATCAACTTTCCCATGCAACTTTCTCTCCTTCAAACCAGATTCACAATTGAGGTATGGAGAATGCCTGATACTTGTACATTGCAAATCAATACAAAAAATTAGCAAGAACAGAAGTAGTGGACACACAAATAAACACGACCTACTGGCAAAGACTCAGCATGATATTTGTTAAAGGAATTCCTGCCTCACAAACTCCCCCACATTTTTCTGTAGAGATCATGGATTACATGGATAGAGGCGCACTGCTGGAAGAAAACTAGGAAACAAAGTCCATACCAAAGGTTTCAAAAGACATCAAGCTAATCTCTGGCAAAAAAAACAAGAGAAGACTTTTTGTATGAATATTTAACTAATTAAGAGACAGAATGATGACAAGATAAAGGAAGGCAGGAAGTAAATGATTGCTTACTTTAATAGAGGGAGATAAGCAATGAAGTTTTACAGAAACCTGCACTGGGACATGCATTATTCTACATAATCATGAAGAAGGTGTAGAGATAAGCATGTAATAAAACAATGAAAACTTGCTGATGATCCCAAGTTTTTCAGGACAGTAAAGATAAGATCAAACTACAGAACTGCAGAAACACTGACCAGGCAACAAAATGCCAGACAAAAAAAAAAAAAAAAAATCAATCACTGCAGATTAGTGATATAGATGGGAAAGCACCACCCTGGCTTCCTATATGATAGCTAGGTCCTGGATGACCACTACTCCTCAGCAGCAAGATCCTTTAATTACAATACATGTCTCCATGAAGAAAATCAGACTTATTTATGACAAAAGGGACTTTCAGGGTTATCCAGTTACCTGCTCAAACCAGGTCGAGTTAAAACATGTTGCTTAGGGCCTCATCCAATTACTTCTGAACTTCTCCAAAACTGCAGACTCTATAGGTCTGCTCTGCACAGCTCATGCAGTCTGACACCCTTTACATTGTATCTTATCAGATTTTCCCATGCTCCAACTTCTCTCCATTGCTTCTTGTCCTATCACCATACATATCTGGGATCAATCTGTCTTCTCCATACCTGTCCATTAGGTGGATAATTGTAGACCACAGGAAACTCTGCCATTGGCCAGATGAAAGATCACTGAAGATTAAAGTGATACCACTTCCTATATGAAAGCTATGTCTCAGCTAACCACTAATACCTCTCTTCTCGAGACAGAAAAAAACCACTTCTTTCAGCCCCTTGCCTTATGTCACTTGCTCCACTATGTCAGTGTTTTCCCTTGTACCAAGGAGCCCCAGACTGAATGGGGTACTCCAGATGCGGTCTCGCAAGCATCAAACAGAAGGGAAGAATCATTTCTGCAGCCTGCTGGTTACATTCCTGCTAACAACCCAGCATGTAGCTGGCCATCACTGCTGACTCCTGTTCAACTTGTTCTCCACCAGGACCACTGTGTCTTTCCTCACAAAGGTTATCTATAGACAGCTGATCCCAGCCTGTACTGTTGTGTGGTGCTATCCTAGCCCAGATGCAGGACTTGGTGTTACTGCCTTCGTTGGACTTCCCAAGTTTCCTGTCAGATGATCTTTCCAGCCTGTTCCCCTGTCTCGCAGCTCTTTCCTCCAGCGTATGAGACGCTCCACAATTTCCTCTAGGGGAGTCTACACGTCTGTTGAACATGCTGGCCCATCATCCCAACATTCGGATCATTAATAAAGACATCAAACAATACTGGCCCCTATATCAGTCCCTGAGGAAGGCCACTGGTAATTTATCAAAAAAACCCCCCAAAACCAAAAAACTGATGATATGCAGACCACTAGCTTGCTGCACCACGGCTATTCTGAAGTCATACTTTCAGCCTGAATACTATACCAGTAAGCTTTTCACATAAATGGGAAAACAAACTGTTGGGTCTTCTTTGGGATTTAATATGTAACTTTAGAAACTCCTGAAAAACACAGAATACTGGCAGAACATTATGTAACACTGTGTAACTACGTAACATTTACTGAAATGGGAATTGTTTTAGATACCTTCAAAGAAAGCAATGAAACAACATCATACTAAAGAACAGATCTGTTTTGTCCACCTCAAGGCATGTACCACTGTTAACTTATTCAGAATCTAAGACTGACAGTAACAAAATTCAGAAACATCGGTATCATGGGCTCCTTGTAGTTATTTAAGCTTTCATTTTGACTATATAGGTCAAGCCACTTCCAAGACTTCTGACAGGATCTCCTGTAACAAGTAAATTGGAAAAACATGTTCAGTAACATGTGGGCACACAATCATTCTCTGAACAAAATAGGTTTTCTGAAGGTTCAGTAGTGAGCTGTAATTCCTCAAGTCTACACTCAAGATGCCAGACGATAAGTCACCTTCAGCTACAAAAATTGACTTTGCTCTTCTGGGAACATATGCAGACAGAGCTCAATGTTCCCTCTCAGCACACTTTTCCCAAGTACCTGAAGGCTGACAAAAACCTATTCCACAGTTTCTCAGAATGCTTCCTTAGAACAGATCCAGACAGACAGACTCATAGAGCTGTGAAGACACCCAATCGCTGCCCAACTGGCAAACAAGTACATAATGGCAGCTGAGGAAGTTGCTGGTGGAGCCACATCCTGGAAAGTGCTTTTTCCCCCGTCTTTGCCTTTCCTCAAATGTTTAAATGACTTGTTATTAAATGAGTCAGCACTGACCACTTTAAACACCCTTCCTGACTTGTGTTGCCAAAAACTTTCCATAAAAAATAAAACCCAACATAATTAGACTGGAAATGGGTAGCAGCAGTGAAGGACATGTCTAGATTTTAAAGAACGCTGCACTATTTACATGTGGGACACTGAACTAAAGACACCTACCCAGGAAAAGGAAATTCCACTTGTTCTAAAGAAAACTGCAGCATTTGACACCAAAATGCATATTTTCTGAACTGCATGCCACATGCTTTGCACAATACTGAACAATGATTCTCTTCACTATGTAGATAGTGAAAATGAAGCATTAGCAAATATGTTTAATACTGCAGCACAAATCTGTCATCTTCTTTTATCATTTGTGGCACTATTAGAACAGGGCCACATCAGGTGCTGAACAGATGTAGAAAAAATAAAGACTTAGTTCAACTCTAAATAATAAGTTTTAAAAACAAATCTATTAAACATATCCAGTATTAACTCTAAGGGTAACCTCTCCTGCTGGGGAAACAGGAATCTTATACCACTGCCAGCAGCAAATATACTCTGGTACTATATAGTCTTTAAGAAAAATCAGGCTGCAAAGTGCAATTAAAAATACCCAAACAAAAACAACTCTCATGTTTGCCAAGTAAGAGCAAGCGATCAAACACACATTTACAGTATTACACGTCAATTAGGATGACGTACTAACACAGTACATGAATTTAAATAGGAATCAATTCAGCCTTTTCTCTTTTGCTTAAAGAAAACAGATTTAGCTCCACAAGAGAGACTGAAAGGGAGTTTATCAGACAGTGCACTTTTTGTTTCCTCTTTGCTTAAAGTAAGCAGTGAAAAGCAGTAGCAACATTCTCACTATTTTTTCCAGTAGCATACAAGTATCACATGGCGCTTCTCAGCTTTTAACAAAAGGGTAAACTGTGAAGTTAACTTAACAGCAAGAACAAATCCCTTTGCAAGTGTATTTCCTACAAGCATAAAAACAAAGTCCTGAGTATTACTGCTGATACATAGCTTATGCAGGACATAAAAACAAATCCTGAGATTAAGTACTCTATGAACATGCTTTCTGCCTAAATACCCAAACAAAGCCAGCCTGTGAGACCTCTACAGAACAATCTAGATGAAACAGTACAGACTGAACTGATAAACCAGCACAGTAAGTGGAGTAAGTGTAGGGAACTACTGCTGATGCTACCAGCTACTTCAGCCTGAATCTGAACTGCAGCTCAGTGCTCACGCTCCAAAAGAACAAGCTTGTCTGAACTCTGGAGCACTTTACCAGGAAAACCTTAAGCTCTGAGCACCTTACAGAAAAACCATAAGCTCAGACACCTTACACTGTATATAGGGGAAGAAAAAGATGCTTAGCACTCCTCAAAGACACAGTGACAAGTTTCATAGTCAGTGACCATCTTACATGTGCAAAGACTCCATAGAGAAAAATAAGATCACTGTTCTTAAAGAGTATTCCAAAGTAAGAATGTGCACATCTTCACAGAAAGCTGTTAGAAGTACAAAATTCACATATGCAATTAAATTCAGCCTTTGTAACTGGAGGGGTTTCTCTTTGTTCTTAAGCTTCCTAAAAGGGGTCTCCACATTTTACCTCTCAATTGTTTCAGAAGAAAATTCATTGAACTCTATCTTTAATTTTACTTTGCCTTGAAACAAGTGGTTGAATCCCTGCAATGGGCTGCTTTGATCTGACTAGGATTTCTTCAGAGAAAGACAAATTACCATAAGTACAGAACCACAATTAGCCATAGCAAACCCTTCCTGCAGCCCAGCTGTACAAATGCAAAACAAGGCTTACACAGTTTGTTTCCAGATGGGCTGTGATGATACATACATAACTTGACCTCACCAGGGCTAGTTATTTTTGCATAGCTGTTCCACACTGTTTAAAGATTCCGTACAGATAGGTTTTTGACTTGCTAATTTTAATGATGAACAAGTTACATTAATGATTATTAAGTGCTCAAAGTACAAACATGCTAGACAATAAACACTGTGCTGTTTTCACAGATTATTTTTCATGAAAGAAAAAAAACTGGGGTATATCAAACTCCAGGTTTGTAACTAAAACGCTACAAACCCAAAAACAACCACAAAAAAATAAAGCAGCTAGTATATAATTACTTAGCACACCGCTTAAAAAAACGATATTTTTTTTCAAGTTCATATAGAATTGTGTGGGACACGTTATAGGATCACTAAGGCGAGATCTGCCTATTATTTAACTTCTTAAAATCCAAGTGCTCTCCTCTGGTGCGACAAGAGCTCCAATCAATGCCACGCTCGGGCCAGACCGCGAAAACACAAAGCGTCGCCAAACCCCCTGGAAGTCAACCGCTCTCCCCAGCACTGAGCTGTGAGAAAAGGAGAACGCTCCCATGCGGAAAGCCATGCGGCCAGGGACCGGGGGAAAGCCGGGGGGCACTCAGGGGGGGCTCAGTTAGCGGTTCCCGGGCTCCTTCGCCCCGCGGCTGCCGGGGCTCCGAGCGCTGCGGGCACCGCAGGGCGTTACGCAACGGCACCGCGACCTTGCGGGGAACTTTGGCGTCTTTGTCAGGGATGGGGGGGTGGCGAGGGAACCCATCACCGCCTCAGCCCCGCGCCAGGACCCCGGGACTCGGACGTGAGGGAGGGGGAGCGGCTCGGAGGGAATGGGGGCTACAGAGCACCAGGACCCGAGCAGCATCCCACATCAGCATCCCAGGATCAGGATGCGAAGAAGGGGGAGCAGACGAGAAGCTGACCCTCCTTCTCCCAACCCCAAGCGGATAGAGAGAGAGGACTACGGAGAGAGAGGAGCTACGAAGCACCAGAACTCGAGAGCGGCATCCCCCACCGGCACCCCAGCCCTACACCGGGATCCCGCGCCCCTCTCCACCCATCCCGAGCGGATGGGGAGAGCGAGGGGCTACGGAGAGCCGAAAGCCGAGCGCAGCATCCCTCGTCAGCACCCCAGCCCCGCGCCGGGACCACAGGACCGGGATGAGACGGAGGGGGAGAGGCTGGAGGCCGGAGGAGGGGGAGGTTACAAAGCGCTGCGACCCGAGCGCACCATCCCCCGTCACCGCCCCGGGACACAGGGAAGCGAGGGAGGGGGAATGGCTGAGAAGAAGCCGCTCCCGCCCGAATGGATGGAGAGGAGGGGTACGAAGAGCCGCGACCAAACTGGAGCAACCCCCATCATCGCCCCTGCCCGGAGCCGCGCCCCCACGACCGGGACGGGAAAGAGGGGGAGCAGCTGAGAGAAGCCGCCCTTGCCCGAGGATGGAAAGAGGGGGGCTATGAAGCGCCACGATCCGAGCAGCATCCCCTATCAGCACCCCAGCCCCGCGCTGGGACCCCAGGGATGCAAGGTGCGGGGGAGTGGATGAAAGAAGACGCCCCTGCCCAAGTGGACAGAATCACAGAATTACAGAATCACCCCAGGACCAGGGAGGGGGATCGGCTGGAGAGAGGGGGGCTACAAAGCCCCACGACCCGAGCGCAGCATCCCTCATCATCGCCCCAGCCCCACGCCGGGACCCCAGGCCCGGGATGCGAGGGAAGGTGAACGGCTGGAGAGAGAGAGGGGGGCTACAAAGCCCCGTGACCCAGGCACAGCATCCCCCATCAGTACTCCGGGAACGGGACGCGAGGGAGCGGGAGCGGCTGAGAGAAGCCATCGCAGCCCAAGAATCGAGAGAGAGGGGCTACAGAGCCCCGGGACGCGAGCATAGCACCCTTCATCAGCACACCAGCCATGCGCCGGGACCCCAGGACCGCGACTACAAAGCCCCGCGACCCAAGCGCGGCATCGCCCATCGCCGCGGGACCGGGACGAAAGGGAGAAGGAGCGGATGGAGGGTAGGGGGTACGGAGCGCCAACCCCGAGCGCACAAACTTCGGCGGCTGCGGCCGAGCCCCGTCCCGGGCGGGAAGGGGGTGGGGGGCGGAGCGGGTCTCCGTGCGGGATCCGGTCGCCGCCGTCCCTTGGGGATGAAGCGGAGGGGGAGGGAGGGGGGCACATCGCGCGCCGGGCTCGCGCCGCTGTGATTTCTACCTGCGACACCAGCGGCACCAGCGTCTGCTCCACGGAGCGCGTGCGGATCTCCAGCCCCGCGTCCGTCCCCAGCCCGGACGAGGACGACGAGGAAACGCCGCTGCTGCTGCACGGGGACGTGGCCATGGCGGGGACACCCCCCCAGCCCCAGCCCGCTACCCCGCGCTCCCTCCTTCTCCCACCAACTCCGCTCCCGCCGACTCCGCTCCGCTTGGCCCCTCCCCCGCGCGCTGGGCACCGCTGCTCCCCCCCCGCCCCTTCCCGGGGCGCCAGGCGATGCCGCGCGCGCGCGCTCAGCACCCCCACCCCCCCTCCTCCTTTCGCGGCCCCTTCCACGCCCCTTGGGACGGCATTTAAAGGAGAAGCGCCAGTTTTCCTGTTCTTTCACACCCTCGCAGAAGCGCCAGCTGTCGGTGGCCGCCCCCTCCTCCTCCTCTGGTGCCCCTTCCCGCGCCTCTCTGGAGCGCGCAGCCTCTCCGCGCATCCCCCACAGTCGCCAGAGGAGAAAAACCGGGAATGCTCCCCGCACATCCTCAAAAGCCGGCGGAAACCGTGAATGTTCTCCGCACATTCCCCAAAGCCAGAGGAAGAGGAGGAAAACCGAGACTGGTCCGCACCGCTGCCGCTCCCACTGAGAGTTCCTCGAAGGCAGGCGGGGACGGGTCACACACAGAATCACAGAATGACCCGACTTGGAAGGGACCCACAAGGATCATCAAGTCCAACTCCTGTCCCTGCACGGGACAACACCAGCATTCACATCGTGTGCCTGAGGGTGTTGTCCAAATGCTTCTTGATTATTGTCAGGCTAAGGATGGAAGGTCCCTATCTTAGTGGGGATGCCAGACTAGGCGATGTCTGAGGGGCTTGGGTGGCCCCTCAAGGAAACAGGAATTCGGGCTGGTAACCAGCCTTGGGCTCCACCTCCAGCCTTGGGAGGTGGGGTCCCAGGCGGGGGAGTCGGGCCCGGAGCCTCGCTTCCCTCGAGGAGCGCTGAAATCACGATTTGCGCACTTTATAGCGTCAGGGAGGGCTGATGAGCTGTCCTACAGTAAATTCCATTGGCTTTGCTCTTAGCAGCTTCCAGCGAAGAGGGTAAAAAGCCTCCTCCTGCCTTTTAGTGATTTGCATTCTATACCTGGCACGCGGGCTGCTTTCGGAGAGCAGCCACCGTGTGGATCTGTTTTTGCTCAGCCTTGGTGCTAAAGCAGACCGTGTGTGATTCATCTAGCAAGGAAGGCAAAAGTCATTTGAAAGGAATAAAAGTCTTTTGTTTTGTTTTTGTTTGTTTGTTCTGGTTTGGAAGGGGCTAAACTCACTGATCCACATTAGTTTGTATCCTTTGTTTGAGAGGTATCAATCCAAGAGTGTTACCCATCTAATTTGGCTCTAAGTATTTGGTACGGCTGATTCTTCTACAGGCTTGTCTACACAAAATTTTGGAAAGAGAGCTCTTCTGGCTGTGATCCAAACTACCAAGGTGCAAAGCAGCTCTCACTCAGAACTGGGGTAACTCAGAGCAGCACTGTGCGTGAGCCAACAAGCCCTACCTAAGGGTCTAGGCTACTAAACTGCTCTAACCTAACTACTTAGTTTCCCAGTCAGAACTGGTTTGTGTTTGACTGCTCAGCTCTCAGACAACACAACTCTGTAAATGTGTCTTTGCCTTTTTTACATTGTTAGATCAAGGACTTTGTGTCATTTTCTGTCTTCAGAAAGATTTTTGACCTCTTTTGCACGAAGCATCTTTTGCACAATTTTGAAACCTAGACATAAGATAAAGGACAGCATTTGTTGTCCTTTGGAGTCCTATGGAGTTATCAGTATTTATAAAAAAAGAAAACTTCTAGAACTGCAAATATAACCCTAGATAACCATATGACCCTGTTCATAGCTCTTCAGGAAATTGCCTTCCAACATGGTCTCATATTTTCTAAAATGACATCTTACATAACATCAAGTCTTACAGGAGAGAACTGAACTGTCATGGTATAAAAACATCTAAATGATGGTGCAGTTTTGGAATAAATGCTAGTGATGCTAGATCAAAGTGGTTTAGAGCACACTTGAGATTTCTTATGGGGTTGTTTTCCTCCTAAAATTTTCATTTTCTTACAACATGTTTCATTCTCTTTTCAGGTCATTTGCTTTTTTCCCTTTACTTCTCAATACTGAGATTCTAAGTCTTTGGAAACAATTATTGTTTTCTTTTACATTTTGGTAGACTACCTAGGTTAGGTGTGGTTGCAGTGTCCCCAGGACTGTACAGGAAACTTGTGTATCATATGAGCTGAAGCATAAATCAGACAAAGCATCAGTAATACCAGAGAGAGAAAAGTGCATTCCTTTGACCTCTTTCCCCTGTCCTCTTGTAATTTAAGTTTTCTCCTTCCAAATTGTTCATTCCCCCTCAGTAACTATTTTCTGAATCCTACCATAATATAAATCATCTACATCATCATCATTTAAGATATGAATCTACAGTTCACATAAAAAATTAACTAGAAGTACATGAGTACTTGGATGCACATGTGGCTTATAATTTTGTGTGGTCAGCCAAGACTGCATCACTTAATTTCAAAGATGGCTGCCTATGTCCCTCAATGAAATAATGGATCAGACTTCCCAGGGATGACATTTCCTGATTTAAAGCAGAGTTAGTAGCAGAGGTTACTGTTGGATTTTAAAGATTTTAGCTTCACCTTGACAAAGAAAAAAGGTTGGTAGAAAAGGTGGTGGCAAAAATGGGAGTTTAAAAATAGTTTTCTACACAGATTGGACAAATGGATGGAGCTTTGCGATGCTTTTCTGCAGACAGAAGTCCTGCTCCCAATCTACCACTCGCTTTTCCTCCTTTCATTATGTTTTCACTAGAGAAGTGGCATTAGTAGGTAGTGCTATTGACAACACTGTCTAGTTCTCCCACTTCTTCTCTTCAAGCATTTCCAGTTTAAACATGGAAACGACATGCTCTGCTTCTGGGTCCTGTGCTGGGCAAATAGAACAAGCAATGGTTTTCGTTTAACACAGCTGAGAAGCTCTAGGATGCTGCAGGCTAACGTCTTTGAAGACACCTTGAGGAGATCTTCAAACATGATAGCCCTGAGCTTAATTATGCTTTTTAATTATGTTAAGACAATTTGAATGAGCCAATGTGATAGATTACAGCCACACCTTTGGCATGTTAACACATACTTCTGAGGGAGTGATTTAAATGTGCAATGCACAGGATTAGAATATTTTGCATACTATCATTTTCAGCTCATGCAATGGAGTCAGGGAAAAAGTAGCCCATCACCTCAGAAAAAACACCCCTCATGCCTGTAGGACAGGGGTGTCAAACTCACACCCCATGGGCCTAATCCAGCTCTCCACCTTGTTTTATCCAGCCCAGCACCTTGTTTCTACCCAGCAGCAGTGCCGAGCTCCTTGCCCCTACACTCCTGCCAACGTGCTGGTCACATGTGCAGTGTGTGACACAGGTTATGCTGCAGGAGCAGGAGAACAGTGTGAGCCGTGAGTTTGATGCCTCTGCTGTAGGATGTGAGGACCACTGGCCATGGCAGTTTCTAGACCGCTACCACTGTTAAGCTGTGTCTTGCATCTGAAACGTATTTGAAGTATAAGAGTAGAGGACAAGAGTAATGCCTAAAGGGCTATATTTCTAACTTCATAGCTTTGTTAGTAATTAAGGGGAAGGAAGTGATTCATATTCTTACAGCATTATGGATATGTCAATCTGTTCCTCTTCATACCGTTTCCAGATTTCACTCAAGGATGTGACATCTGCTTCTCTGCCTGTGATCTACCAGAAGCTTGGGTTCTGTGGCTGATGACAGGTTCCCACACAGAAGGTGTTTTTCCTCACCTAGCTCTTCACCTGTGTCCTTCCCACCTGAATCACATTTAGTTGGAGAAAATGTTACTATCCACCACAGTGCTGTGCTGGGACTCTCAGACTTTTCTCTAAGCTAATGTCCACACCCTGACAGTGACAATGCTCGAGAGAAGGACACTGGCGTCTTAGCTTTGATGGAAATGATATGAAATATACTAGTGAGTGCATCTTATTCTACACACACCGTGGCTTGTCTGAAGAGGCTGTCAATCTCAGCTGGATGGACGAGCTCTTACCTTACAGCTGTGTGAGTTCTCTCATCTGTTTAAAGCAAAATGAGATAGGTAAAACTTAAAGAGTTTAAACAATGTTTTGGGTTGTCTGGCTATTTTGGCTGGCATAAGGTCAGTGACAAGGACAGAAACCTTTTCCACTGCAACAAACATTGTGTCTAACCTTTAGGAAACAGGTTGTTATAGTTTTTGTGTACCCACTGTTGAGTCACATGCAGCAAAGCAGATGCCACTGAATGACTCAAGCCAGGTTTGAACTTGTATACTGTGAAGAGGAGCCTAGCCATTTCTGGCCAGAATGAATGGCTGGTCTAGGAAACATAAGCTGCAGGGAAAACAAGCAAACACATGTAAAGGCCATCTGATGGGATCCGAGAGCTTTTCAGTAAATGTTGATAATGAGCACTTTTTTAATGCATGCTTATAATGAATTAGATAAGACATAGGAATTATCTAAATTAATAACACTTTGAGAATTAATTCCAAGAGCAGGTAATCGCTCTTTATCCTCCCATAGAGAGCATCCCAAACATCCAAGGGTGAGAGGTAGCAGTGCCTCCGTTGCTTCCTTATTTCCCAGCTGCAGTCTGGAAAGCAGAGCTGCGTGGGCTAAATATCATGTTGCTCCTTTTGTCTTTCCTCCAGGTGAGAATAAAGTTAGAGCAGTGTGGGAGGGCAAAATACATCAATCATCTCTCCAGATGAAATTTAGAAATCCTCTCTAAGATTAAAATTTTCCCTTGATTACCTTCAGTTTCCTCTAAAACTTGACAAAGTCATATTTCTTTTTGTTTCAGTGGGGATGTTTTGCAGACAACTTGTGAAATTAGTAATTTTAAAGGTGACTAAAAATTTTAGGCTTTTGAGAAATGTCAAAAGATGGGAGGCAAGCATTGCTTGAAATGTCTAATCCTGATTATTAGTGTTAATTAACTCTAAAGTATATTACACTTATTTATAAAATCAAACAGTATTTTGTGCTTACTTTTTAGCCCAGTGTAAAATGCTTCTCTTTACAAAGATAACATTACTTTTTTTTTACATGGAGAGGATTTTATGTGACTATGCAGTGAATGTATTGTTGTCATTTTGTGAATTATTAGTTTCACAATGGAATGACAACAGTTATTACAGGAACTACGAAGAAGAGGGGGATGTAAAAATAATATATAGATATATTCAAAGGACTACAGCTAGTGTCCGTTTTTATTCTGAATGTTTATCCAGAATGCCTGTGTGCCTATACAGCCAGAGAGTGATTTCAAGTAGTAGCATCCTTTGAGTTTACAAAGTGCTCTCTGTCAAAATCTCCAGCAAGTAACTGTTATTTGGCCATACTGCTTCTGTTTCTCATGGGTATCACAAAGAAGATAAGAAATCTTGTTTGGGTGATCAGGTATCGATAACCCATCATGGCTTGACTGCCTTTTTTATAGAGAACGTAAGAATACGGTTACCAATAGTAGTTCTCCAAGAAGTGTAAGGACCCATTATGCCTCACACATCCTAGCACCATCAAAGGCTTCTGTGGCGAGTAGCTTATTTTTAAGAATACATCTAGGTATAAAGCATAGATTTCCTCTGATGTGTTGAATGCAAAGAGCACGGAAGCTTTAGTCAACCGATAGAAATTAAAGAAAGATTGTTAAAGTCGGGGTCCAAAGCATCATACCATAGGAATAGCAGAGTCCATAACCCTTTTCAGAATAACAATGTATAGATTTATCAATGCAATAATATGATTTTAAATCTCCCAGTGCTGCTGTAACATATCAGGCAAAATCAACTCCTAAATGATCAGTTTCTAGATGCTAAGCAATAAAGTGGGGTTTCCTTCTTGCTCTCTGTGAAGTTCTTCTTTCATACATGTACATTTTTCATAAGACAGTGGCTAAGGCTTATTCCTTACATCTAGGACCCTATTCTAAACAGGAACTAACAGACTAGTTTTAGAAGGTATGAGCAGCTTCACACTATGCACATACATGGTGATCAACCCTTGTGAAAGTCTTAAACTGACCTGCTGTTTGGGATTGGATTAAGCTTTGACACCAAACGTTTTATCTATTTCAAATCTTCTGTTATGCTAGCACTGAGTGGCTGGTTTGGGGTTTTTTTTTACTGTTCTTTTGGGTTATAAAATAAATATGGAGGATTAAAGGTTTGAAGAAATCTCTAGCTTGCAAAATGTTTAAGAGCATTTGCCACCTAGCAACCGCCAGGAACGTGTGTCTCCTTCGAACAATCTGCAATTGTGTGATTCAGAAGAAACCTCCACAGTGTTTCTAACCACAATTGTAACTTATGTAGGAAGGGAAAATGCAGCAAAAGCCTCCGGTTACATCACAGACAAAAGGATTTCATTACCATAAGAAGTCCCCTAACAGGGTGACAAATAATCAAGATTAAAAAGAATGTGTGAGACCAGCAGAAAGGGAAACAATGACGTTCCTATTATAGCCACAGCCTTTACAATAAAAGATATGTCAGCTTTTTCGTTTTGAATTGTGCTGAATAACATGGTGGTTTTAATTCATCAGCAAATGAATACTTAGATTAGAAGCTATTTGCTTTTCAAATTTGCGATTGCTAGTTTAGTCATGCAATAAATACCACATTCCTTGAAACATTTGAATTATCAGTGTATTATTTTTAAATATACAGTTTATAGATGTTATTGTTTTAAAAATACTCACAGATACTCTGTTAATTTGCATAGATATGTGAAGAAAGTATGGGAAGGAGAGGAAGGGTAATTGCAACATGCATGAGCTGGCTGACTATCAAAATCCCATTGCTCTGCATTTTGTGATGCTAATGAGATAGTAGGAAAAAATTACATGCTAATGCACACGGGCTCTACTTAGATTGCTCTCATGCATAAGTCTTAGCAACATCTGAAAATATGTTTTACTGGACATCAGTTATCGAAATCACTCTATTTTCCTTCTTTTTTTCACCTCCTTAAAGAAAAGAAACTGGGGATATGCAAGGACACTGTGACTTTCGTACCTCCCAGACCTCCTAACTGTTGACACTTACTAGAGAGTTATAGCCATGTGACATGGTTAAAATAACCTGAATCTGTTCTTAAAAAAATTGGACAGCTTCTAGACTTGCAGTCATAGCATTACTTAAAACTCCATATTAACAGGGCACTAAGAAATACCTTGTTTCAATATACATTATTTTTAAAACATGGGTCCTAGTTTCTCAGTTAACAATTCAATATTAGCTCAACAAAGAGATTTTTAACAAAATACTTCTATTGCTAAAATGTAGATGGTGCTTTATTGCTAAATTGGATGACTGTACTGTTTGGAGAAATCATTAGCCTAACCCCTTACAGGCAGCTGGTAGGATTCAATTCTGTTTCTGGCAGCAGGAGAGTACATGCTGGAGTATCAGAATTGGAGCAGAAAATTGTAAGTGCAGCTGAAATGGAAAGGAAAGCAGCAAGCTATTGCCAAGGGTACACAAGGATTTTTGTAATAAGTACACTCAGGGAGTTTATACTAAATATAAAAAGTTCCAGAAAACATAATGTAAATAACTGAAAATTTAGAAACCTCTCTTTTTCAGTCATGTTCAAAGTAATAAAAGTATTTCTTAGAACTTGATGTTTGTACTGAATTGCCAGTGCAATACCAACCAGTTTTTTGAAATATCATAATGTAGACAAAAGTTTTAAAAATGAAATGAGGCATTAGAGTTTAAGGAGATTGACAGATTATTTTTTTGCTGTACTGACTAACTAACCTTACTTGGCAACACTTCCATTGATGTAAATTGGTGTGGTGCCAAACGAGGACTGCATATTTAGGTATGCACTGTAGGTGCTCGTCGAATAGAAACAAGTTTGCAAGGTGGAAGTCACTTCGAAGTCCAAGCTTTCTCATTTCACGGTCAGTCTCTTCTAGCAACTAATCAGAATGTGAAATCTAATTGTGTACTTTGGATAAAGAGAAAATAATTTCCTGTCAAATGTTTCTTCGATCCTGTTTATTTATAAAGAATGGCAAAAGTCCTGCTTCTGTGAAGACTAGAGAAACCAGTTGATAAGAGACAATTTGTTTTTTCAGAGTTTCAGACTTCTTGTCAGCTATTTAGCCTGTGAATGTCTTCAGGATTCTCAGGACCTCATTTAGTCCCTATACCTATATATGTAACCGTTATGATTTCTTTCAATACTTTGTATCTTAACAGAGCAGCATAATTAGGAAAACATCACTCTATTTTAAGAAAGTATAAGTTTTGAAATTTAAAGTATCACAGAGTATTATATATGGATGATTACATTCTGATGGGATTGTTACCTGCTCTACTTTTCATGCTCAAATATTGATACGCATCAGGTAGGGAATCTCAGCCCTTTCAGCAGGAACTGTGCAACAACTGTATTTTTTCTAATTCCGTGTCCTTCTCAAAAGTGATGATCAAGGTGCTGAAGGAATACAGCAGATGACAGATAATATTCTTTTAACTCTGTCAGAGCTTGTCCTTGGCTTTGAAAGACAGCTAATTAGGATTCCTATTTTTTAAAAAAAATGGGCACAGCAGAGACAAGACAGAAAGTGAAAATCCACATTGATCAATGTAGCCTGATGTCCAGGTCACACATGTAGCTTACAGAACCTGGTTAAAATCCCTGTTCAGACAGCTTTAGGCCGTGGTCTTGAAACTAGATTCCTGCTTCCCATATGCATGTTCAATTGTGGATATTTCAGGGTTGTGTCTTTTGTTTGAAGAAGTCTCAGGAAGGCTTTGTCTTTATCCTGACATAAACTAGAAACTGCTGTGTTCCCCACAATTAATTCTTACTTAAATCCAGGAAAAAATAATAGATGCAATAGGAAGTTTTTTGTCTTAGCATTTTATTAATCTACTTATGATTACTGCCTTTTTTATTTCAAAATGGAATTGGGACTAACAAATGTGATCTGGAGCAGCTTATATTACGTTTAGCAATGTTTCTGCGGGTTTACTTTTCATCCCAAACAAATGGTGCTAGAGTCCATGTACAGATATAAGCATAAATGTTTTTTTCTTCACTCCTAATGTTCTTTTCAGTATCTGAAGGTACTTTAAGACACTTCCCTCCAACACCTTTGTAATGGAAACTGAATATTTTTAACTTCTAAGTCATGTGTCATTTTGGTTCTTCCTCTTACAACTTACTTCAAAAAAAGGTTGTATCTGAAATACGAATGTCAGAGAATTTCAGCATTCCAATGGCACCTTATAAAAGAAATGAGCACCTATCTTCTGTCAGGGATTTTATGTATATAGGCTATTCCAAATAGACTTAATATGCACGATGAAATTTTACCTTAGCCATGTGGCTTGTATTAGACTGTTGTTTTTGTATCTCTTATCATGACTCCTTTCCAGTTAACATTCTCCTCATTTGTTACCCCTTAAGAGACTTTCCCCCCCAGCTTTTACAGAGAAAAATGTTCAAACAGTAAAAATCATCCATTTGTCATATTCCCCATTTTAATACAGCAAACCTGCTTAGAGTTGGTTCTGCTATACTTGATTGCAATCCTCTAGTAAAGAAGAATAAAACCCCCAAAAATATTTTGGTACCTTATACTTCTCCCAGTGGCATTCCCAGTGGAATGAAATTATTTGGTGAGAGTAAAAATTCTTCATACACTGGTCTAAAACTGTTCTAAGTCAGCTGTCGTCTCCTGAGTCCTCTGGGTCAGGCACAGACACTTCTATGAATACCCGCTTCCTATAGCCCATCTTCTAGTAATCTCAATCTGTTCTTCAGAGACTGCTTCCTAGCACCTGATAACTTTTCTTACTTACCGAGGTATTGTCTACCCAGCACTATGGATGCTCTCAGTTTTTGGCAGGTTTATGTGGAAAGATTGCTAGAAGGAATTAGGCACAGGGAACATACACCTACTGAACCTTACAATATTTATAGTCATCATGACTCTATTTTTGTCCTGTGCTTCTACGGCTGATAATGAGAGACATTTTGTCCCTATTTACTCAGCTCTTCCTACATTTATTTTCTTTCTAATGAGATGGATGCAAATTGAGGGGGAGGGAGGAAACCCTTCCCTGCTCTCTGCTGATTATATGATGCAGCTGCTCACTCTGAACAGTGCCGATCATCAAGTACTCTGGTAGCTATTGGGGCTGACTTCACCTTCTAATGATTGCTATGAGTTATGCTTCTGCTTTTCAGAGATACAGGCACTTCTAGTCAAAGCTCAATGACAACCTTCAACACAGGGAAAGTTGATTTACTCTCAAGAGGGAGACAATACCTTCCTCTTGTCCTCTTTTGGCAGTTTTGCTTCAGAAAAACTGCTCACAGATTTTCTGGGGAATATTTTTTTTTTTTTTTAGAGTGTTTCCCTTGATCCTAAGAATGAATTGAAAGTGGATCCAACCATAATTAGTGTTCCCTTTTCTGGATTATTTATGTGAGGTTGCTGAGAGAACCAATGTGTTCAATCTCTAGCTTTTACCTCCTATAGATATCAACATTGGAGAGCATCCTGCGTCAGAAGTAGCAAATGGAATTATTGTCCCACAGGATGTCATATTACTCCAAAAAAGAGAAAGGTTATACATGATTTAGCTGAGTAGGTGTTTCAATGATTTCTAGTTCAGATATGTTGCCGTGTAAACTTCTGTTCTTTTCCATTGGATGATAAACAAAATTTCGTTAATTAAAGGGAAATTTAGAAGAGTTTGTTAGGTGGGAAAGTATTAGGTAGGAAAGTAAGACTGTATTAAGTTCAGCCTTGGTAGAAGACAATACAGGGAACTATGATCAAGGATAAAAGGGCTAAATTTAGCCCTTTCAATTCCTTTCAATTTTTTATCTGAGGTCAAGGTCTTATTGTAATAGCTGCCTTTCTTTGTGCTAAGTCATGCAGTTTAGGTTATATGCTTCTATTTAAAAAAATATCAGTATGATCCAACATGGATCATTAAAACTCTTCATACTTTTCCAACTATGCAGCTGTTAAACACTAACCAGTTCATCATAACCATCCAATCTGAGAAGGCATTCTTCATCAAACTTTAATATTATTTCATGGAAGTGTTCAGTATCTTCAGAGGCACATTTAAAACCTAAGCCTGCTGGCAAACAGAGATATCTGAGCCTCCTCTGTTCCACAGCACTAAAGCACAGAGGGCAGGCAAGGTAGGCAAACTAAGCAGGTTTAACAGACAAAGTGAGGTTTTTTGAACAATTTCTCTAACACATTTTGCTAATCTGTAGGTTGAATACACATGGAACTTGTTGCTCCAGTATAACGAGGAACCTTCAGCTATCACCATTTCTGACCTAGGACTTAAGTACTTCGATAAGGCTGTGAATCACTAAATCTGAAATTCGTACAAACTAAGTTCCCAGAATGAATATGGATCTTAATGTTTATAGGAAAGTAATACGTCTTATTTCCACAAAATAAAAGAAGTACTGGATTGAGTTACAATATCTAGTACCAAGGTACAAAGCTGATAGTTCCTGAAAATGCCTTTGCAGCTGAAAGATGTATCAATCACAGTAAGGAAAACCTGAACTAGCAGTTACATAAAATTTGAAGAGTCTTTTTGCAGCAGCATCTACTTATGTACTAGTAATATGACCCACACACCTGTGATGTCTTTGGGAAGACTATAAAGAGCATTAGCGTTGTTTGCTAATAGCCTATCATATAATTTATAGCAGACTGATGCAATGAATATCACTTCTTTCAAGTTTGGTTTTTCTTTTCACTGTAGGCTTTACTGGAAAATGTTAAACAAGGTTTTATTTAATTTTTTATACTCTGCTGTTTTCTATTTGAAAGCCAAAAATTAGGCTAACAAACAGCACTGGTTATAGATTCCCTGGTAATTTCTTTTAGTTGGTTGAATATAGAGTTTTTATCAGAGTTCTAAAGTGAATATTTTGGGTTTAGATTATCTAGTTAAAGATCGTAATTTGGTTAAATTCCAAATTTGCTTAAGTTCCAAACCCCTGCCATGGGCAGGGACACCTTTCACTAGATTAGGTTTCTCAAAGCCCCAGCAAACCTGGCCTTGAACACTTCCAGGGAGGGAACATCCACTGCTTCCCTAGGCAAGCTGTGCCAGTGCCTTGCCACCCTCACAGTGAAGAATTTCTTCCTTTAAGCTAAATCTATCCTCTTTCAGCTTAAAGTCATTCCCCTTTGTTCTGTCAATACATGTCCCTCTTCAGCTTTCTTGAAGGCCACCTTCAGGTACTGGGAGGTCCCCCCGGAGCCTTCTCTTCTCCATCAGCTCTAAACCTGTCTTCATCGGAGAGGTGCTCCAGCCTTCTGATCATCTTTTTGGCCCTCCTCTGGATCCTTTCCAACAGATCCACGTCCTTCTTCCATTGGGGGCCCCAGAACTGGATGCAGTACTCCAACTGGGGTCTCACAAGAGCAGAGTAGAGGGGGAGGATCACCCCCCTCCAGTCTGCTGACTGTGCTTCTTTTGGTGCAACCCAGGATATTACTGGCTTTCTGGGCTGCAATTGCTGGGTCATTGCCAGGTCATTTTATGCAAACATATCACAGACGGTACCATTCAAATGAATGAGTTTAGAAAAAAATGCATGAAATTGATGCATCAAATTAATTTAACTATTTATGGGAAAAAGCTATCCAATAATCTCAACAGATTTTATATCCTCTCATAAAAAAATTCCAATCCCACAAACTTTTCTAGCTAAGGATTGGAGTGATAGTCTCAAAGAAATATGTCTTTAAAACATTAAGTATAGCCTTGCAGCTCCTAAGTTTACCTTCTCTATTAATTTAACCTAAATGTATTTTTAAAAAATTTGTAACTTATTCTCTTCCATCAACTAATGTGTCTAATTTCTTTTCTGTAATTATTTTCTGTATTTTCTCTGTAATAATTTTCTTTGTAATTTCTTTCAAGGGAATCTGAATGATTCAAACAAGTAGACTCTAGTTTGTCATTTAAATTATATAATTTTGTTAATTTCTTTATTATTTACAATGTAATTTTGTGGATCCTGTCATGTGATAATGCAGTCTGCAATAACCAAAAGCTTGATGGTAAAATCTCTGTACTTAGATTAATTCTCTGATGCTTCTCACTTTTTCTATGAAATGAAATTTACCTGGCACAGCTGAAATATTAGCTGGTGAAAAAAGATTGCCGGAGGACCGATGCCTGCAGTGCTTCAGTCCCCTGCCATTGCTCAGATAATCAGGTGAACAGCAGATCCATCACTTTTAGCAGATGAGTGGTGGTGCTGCTGCCTTCTGAAGCGAAAGACCTGGAGGGACCTTACCTGCAAAGGGCTATTTACACTCATTGTGTTCCACTGATTCCCATATGCACTCTCTTCCAGGCACAACGGGTGACTTCCAGCTCATTTTTTAATAAAAACATTACTCAGGTTCTAAATACTTCTGGCTGCTTTTAATTCTGTTTATCAACAGGTGTGCTATGCTTATAATTGTCAAGTTACAAAAGAAGCTTATTTTTCACTTTAAGAATATTGAGGTAGCTTTTGTGTATTTAAAATATGTAAAACTCCTAAGTACTTACAATCGATGCTGCATCCTGTATTACCCAGTTACACTCTGCTTGATACCGTTTCTGTCTTTCCACAGTTCAGCTTTTCAGTTACCTTTAATGTCCTGATCCTGCCAAAGTAATGTTTTTTTACAAAAACATCCTAATGTGAGAAAAACACACAGTTTTCGGTTCTAGCTAGAATTGTTGTTCACAAAAATAACACATTCCTTTCAGATGAATTTCTCAGGCTGCCATGTGGTCTGTGCAGTTAAAAATGTGGCAATAAAACAAATAGTCTTATAAATTCATGTACAAGATGTTCCAAGAATGCAGTCAGTAAAGAAGGAGACAAAGAGGACTGGTGAAGGATAAAACACTGTGCAGACTCATTTGCAGTTCTACAGTGAATGCCTTTATGTGGCTGGTGCCTTTCCTTTCCCCTCCTTCTGAAAAGCAAGAGACTTCCAGGAGAGACTGAACTTTAAATTCGTTTTGGCATTTCTTACAGGGAGGAATTAACTAGGAGCTACAGCAAAAAGAGCTAGTGATTTTTCAACATATTTGCTTTTCCTTTAACTCCTTAAAGGCAAGACTTTTATTTTACAACATAACTAGATATTTTTTTCTTTCTTTAGTTTGAAGACCAAGTTAGGGGAACATAAAGAGTTAAATTTACTTCCATGTCCACAGCAAATCTGTAGCTAAGTCAGAAACAGATGCCTGAGTTCTTGTGTCCCTTGCTCTACCCAAGACACTCACCATGTGGGTTTGCAGATACATATGTGATAGCTCATGGGTTTTGAACCGATGGCATTCTAAATAGTTAGGAAGCTGCCTGAGTAGAAGCTGAGTCATTAGTGGATTATATTTTTAACTGGTGTCATCTCTCCATCCACTCTAGTCAGCATCTGTTTGGTTGCATATTTCTCTTGCAGCCCATCCATTTACTTCTATTCTGTTCCTGTCAGGGAGGGTTTCTAAGCTGCTCTGCAGTACATTCTACTACTTATGCAAATCCCTTATGATATTCTAATACAGTGCTTAGGAGAAGCTAGCAACCAAAGAGCTACATTCAAGGCAGTCAGGCATCATTTATATCTACAATATAATTTTGCCTATAGGGGCAAAATATGCCAAACACTATATACATATAAGGGTAGTACAGGTATAGTAGATGGCTCCTGAATAGGCGTATTTATTATAGTAAAGCCTGAGGATACTTCAGGCTTACTTTCACATTGGCTATTATTACCATCAATGCAGTCAGAAACTACACCAGTTTCTGCAAAAAGCTGGAGAAGTTAGCAACTCCAAGACATTTAATAAGATTTCATAATTACATAAAGGAAGGATCACAGCAGAGACAGATAATGGCAAAGCAAGAAGCATAAAGGCTGAGTTTTTTAGTTGTTTAGCAAGTTGGAAAGTTGACTAATAAAACAGTCACACTTTGTTGTACCATAGTGCTAAATGGAAAAACACCCTTCAAACACTGGTATTGTTGAATTGTACAGTGAAGAAGCTTTACCACCCTAAACCAAAGGAAACCCAGTGCAGATACTTTTAACAAAAGGATTTAACTGTATCTCTATAAAACAAACCAAGAACATTTTCTTTCTACCAAGAAATTCAACCTATATAAAGGAGAAGCATAGCTGAACTGCCCTGGGAACTCTGACTCACAGCATCAGGCGTCCTCCTTGTTGCAGAGGGGAAACAGTTCACACCACCCTTTTTCCTGGCACAGCCTGTTTCCTCCTCTCCCACTTCAGGATGCAACCCAGCCTGCTGACCCAAAAGGCCATGGTGCTTTATATACTCTGCCCACTTTAAAAAGAGGATTAATCAGACCACCAGTTGTGGTCCCCTACAGGACAGCACGTAGTCCTTGCTCTTCTAAGCAGACATTCAAAAAAGCTCACAAAAGGGCTTCAAGTATTTCTGCAAATGTTGATATTTTGGTTGATGTTTTTAACTTCATAAAATAAATCAAAATGTTGCTAATCTGACTAATACTTCAGTGAACATACTATTACTTTTTGGCACTTTTCCAGCAATTTCAATACAGTGAGAACTCTTATTCAGTTTATCTCAAATAGACTCTGTTACGGGTGCCAGAAAAGGTGTACCTACCACTGAAAGACATCAAATATGGTTCCTGAGTCTGAGTATATGGACAAGGTTTTACGCTGGCCCTCCCAAACTTGACCTTCAGACCTGGTTTACTGGTCTGTCTTTCCCACTTGTGGATCAAACTAAACTGATGGGTACATTCCCGGTTCTGGTGTGGTACTGGTCCTTTGTGGCAAAAATTTCACTGCCAGCTGACCTTACAGGTCACACATCTCTTAATTTGGTCCCTGCTTCTGTAAGTTCTGGGAGTTGCACTTGATCTCTTCTAACTCAAGATATTCTGTGATTCTACACTGGACCTCTACCTCTGCAAATTGCTTCCCTATCTTCCTGTTTTCCTAAAACTCGAAGGACTGGGAAAAGTACTACAGGTAGACTTAAATTCTATGGTTCTCTGGAATAGCAGTGTCTTTCCAAAACTAGTTTCAAATGTTATGTTACTGTCCCCCAATTTCTTGCCCAGGAAAGAATCTACTCCGCTCCCTTCTTCCGACCTACTCCTTCATGAGCCCTCCCATGTGAGATCTAAATTTCGTCTCTCCAGTCTGCTGGTTTATGGACTGAATCAAACTGGGGACAGATCAAATGATGATGATCCCCTCCAGCAAACATCCAGACATTGCCACTGCATCTCAGAGCCTGATTACAGCAATAAACCAGTTGTGGCTGGGTTTCCAGCCCACTCAGAGCTGTTGTAAGATCGATGGCTTCATTAAGCAGGATATTTAACTATAAGCAAGTGTACGAATGCTTTCTGTTCTGCAACAGCTGGTTGAGGGTTATGATTGAGGATTTGGAAGTGTTGCTTTAAATGTATAAATCTCGAGCTGGCCCGTGAGTTATTTTCATGAGACCATACTTTCTCCTGTACTGTGCTACCTCGCAACCCTCATGTTCAAGTTAGATACTTTTAGCTTAAGGATCTTGTGGCAGTGTTCTTTGTGCTTTTGCTGTTTGTTTGGTAGGGGATTTCCAAGCATAGTGGAAACTGTCATTAGTTCCATAGTTGCATTGCGGTTCCTTTTTATCTATGTCTACATACCAAAGGAAACAGCAAACAATGAATCAAATCCTGCAGCCATATTCCATTGCTGTTATCTTTACAGAGAGGTAGTATCAGTGGTAGTCTCCAAATCTCAGAATCTTATTTCTGTTCCTTCTTCAGAAGGGGAAAATAGCTTTTAATATTTTTTTTCAAAATCCTTTTTCATCCAGCTTTTGCATCTTGTGGACAGATGACTAAAATATACCGTGGGTATGGCAATGACTTCACGGTTACTGCTTTCCAGTTTAAACTGTAAAACTTCTGACACACTCCATAAAAATACCTTCTAAGTTTTTCTCTTAGAGTGAATTTTCATTATACATTGCTTTATAAATTCATCATGAACATAAAAGGAAAAATTCATGAAAGCTGAGCACACTATAAGCTATACTTGGCATATACACTGGGTAATATACGTGACAGAAAAACTGAAACAGAAAAATTAATAGAGTGGATATGAATATGAACTATGTCAGACTTGTTCTAAATCACTAATGTTTGACAAGAGATTCATTCCCTAGAGATAACTCTTAAATTATTGCATTTCCATCACTTTAGTATAAGTTATCCGTTCTTTGAATAGCTTTCTGAAAGAGAAAGTACACATTAAAGGAAAATTATCAGATTTACTTTCCAGTTAAACTCCAATAACGAAACACCTATCTAGTGTTGCATTTATTTCTCAATGTAGGTCAGGCTAATAAAAAAACTTAACATGATTTATTTTCTTAAAAAATATGTAGGCCAAAAAAATACACTTATTTCATTAGGAGATTTCAAAGGTAGCCGATTTGAGTCAAGACAGCTTTGCTTGAAACATTTTTATTTCTTAGTTCAAATTACTCTGTCAGGTTATCTCCCCCATCGTTAAGCTCATACAGTGCACTGTGGGGGTGACAGCCGATGCTGAAGGCAAGCTTTCTGGGAAGTCCAGATCCATGAGAAAAATATAACTATAGGTCTCATCTGAGGTAGTCCAGAAAGGCCAAGGGACATATTAGTTTCAAATCAAGACAAAATTATGTGGGTTTACATTTCTCAGCTGAAATTTGCTCATTGGAAATGAATAGATCAGTATTATGGCTTTTGGTTATCATCCATTTTCAACAGTGAAATTCACAGGAACTACAAATTTAATGCATACTATTAAAAACTAAAATATGTGGTGGACCCCTTAAATAACTTTTACACAGTTACCTAAGAGCATCCTCTCCTTTAGACTAGAGGTCACAGGGGCATCAGAATAATAACTTTGCAAATTGCTCAATTTCTAGTGCTGTTTTGGAAGTGAAAGTTCTGAATCCTGAGCAGCTGGACTGTCCTGTGACTCACAAGCAAATGCTGTTGGATTGAGATGGTGTAGGAACTTAGGCTGAGGTAAAATGGCAAGTCACACTGCAAAGTGATGGAATAAGATCTAGGGGATCTGAATTCCAGTTTTGTCTTCCTAGGTTTGGCTACTTGCTGGCTTCCTAAGCTTGTACTTGTAGACAAAATTTTCATATCCATGATGGTCACAGCCAGCATTCATTGCCTATTGGAATAAGCTTGCAGTACTCCACATACAGCAATCCCCAAAGGGGATCAGAATATTTAGGAATGGTTCCTTGGCAAAGAATTTCTGTCATTGCTTCAAGGAAAAGAATCTCATTGAAATAATTTTTCTGTTCAGGGTATTTTTCTTTATAATACAGCTTTCTCCCTTTTTTTTCCCAGGGCCTTCCAATTTCTACATTTTCCTGTGCTGGTGTAGTCAGCGCTCTGTGTTATTCCACAGGACTTGCATTTTGGTGTGGGGATAGTTTGTCCTTCTGATCATACAGAACCAGAGCACGACCTGCAATACAAAATAAGAAGAGCTTTAATAGATATGTAGAAAATACTATCTCAAGTGTGATACTTTGGAGTATTTAACTTTCTAATAGAAGCTCGTATTCATAAATGTTGCTATTAAAGAACCCTTGCTGAACAACATTTTATTTTCCTTTTGTCCACTGAGCGTATGTTTTTGAATTCCTCTTTTTAAGCATTATCACAGTAGCAATTAAGAATCACCACTTTTCTATCACTGTCTTAATCTCCACAAACTCCTGACTGATGCTAACCAGCATATTTTTTTACTTCCAAGGCCAACAATTTGTGTTTCTGTTTAAGAGAGGATGCTATTTTTTTCTTGGACATGAGATACTGACTTCCTTTCTCTTTGGTTTATATGTGTTTTTCATAGGACTGAGGTAGTGAGGAGAAATAAAAGGGCAGCTGCATATGGACCAGCTGAGAGGATGGCTGTGCTAAGTCTCAGGAAGGTCCTGTGGCACCAAAAGCATTGCCAAAGTTAGAGGATGGGTGAAGAAGAGGTAGAAACTGTTGGACAAACAAATGAGATAAAGCATTAAAGCCTTGGAGTAGGAGGTACATGTTGGGAATATGAGGTATTGGGGAAGAAGGAGCAAGAGAGACATTGCAGAGAGGAGGAAAACAAAGAGTGAGGGTAAGGGAAGGGGTAAGATGTGGCCATTCACTCAACTCTCACAGTGGTTTTGGCCTAACTCACAGCTCATGCTGAAGTTTGATGTATGCCTGGGTGCAGTGCCATCAAGTGAAAGTGAGAACAACATGTACCCTGCACAAATGGGAGAGATAAGGGGTACCTTGCAGTCATTATCAACTGCAGCTGCTGTCTCCTGCAGCTATCATCTCCTGCATTTTTGCAATAGTCCCTGTGGGCATTTTTTTTCTGAGTCCACTGACTTACAGGGGCATTGTAGATCGAAATTCCAAGCTGGAATGTATAAGTATGTCAACTCATCCCAAAAACTATTTGTGTAGAACCAAGAACAGCAGAACTGCTGAGTGTATCATGCTCCCTAGTGTGGTACCAGGGATGCCTGCACCAGAGGAGATAAAATGTGAATGCTCTCATCCTTGGCTGGGGACCTTCTTGCACAAAACCACATGAGAATGTGTGAGTTAGTGAATTTGTGAGTTAGTGGATTTGTAAACACTGGCAGATTATTCTCCTCAAGACCACAAAACAAATTCCACTCACTCCCCGTGCTCTCATTTATTCACCCCATATAAATGGTTTTGTGGATCTGAACAGAACTTCTTCAGATCAAGAGCTAACAGAGGATGGAGCATGGAGGAACAGATTAAGAAATAAGCAGCCCTTACAGCAGGCAGCTGGGTAGTATCTTAATTTTTTTCAAAAATATTTCTTGGAACTTCCTAAGATGTTGGAGTTGACACCAGATATTTCAAATTTTCAAGGAATGTGTCCATATTTATTTTTGAAATTAGCTTCAGCTGGTCAGGGGGCCAATGCTCATGCAAAGAATTCAGAGGCTTTATTTTGCTGAATATCTAGTCCTAGTTCTCACTGACATTAAAATACAAGAATCTTGAACTATTTATACGGGGGAGATTAAAGAGTAAATAAATTACCCGAAGATGAGATTTGCAGGGTCATTATGACAGAGGGAGGAAACAAACAGAGGTCTCTGGGTTCTTTGAGGAGAAGGCACCAGGACACTTAGGAAAAGCACAACTGTTTGCAAACACCTACTAATTTATGCATTCAGATAATTTTCCATAATGTGCATGTTTTGGATTTTTTGTGTGTTTAGTTTCACACAGTCATTTCTACACATTCTTGGCCTCTTCTCTCATTTTATCTGCTGCAGCATTTGATAATCCTTACAGTACAGCAGAATTACGTAAATAGTATTTATTGGTGTTTCTCTCATCAATGAAGATTTTTAAGATTGTCTAATGTGTTTGTATATGATTCCAACATACTTCCTCCTACAATTTCATAGTTAAAGTAATGATAAGCATCAATTCTAAAGGAGCATTTGAGTGTCTAATATATAATCCTTTTTAGCATTCTTAAGGATTTTGGACTTTTTCCTTAAAGGTCTTTCTGCTAATTTGCTTTTGCATCATATTATCTCATTTTACAGAAATAAATAATCTTCCTGTAACTGGCTTCTAGTAGGGTACTGACAATGTTTGAGAAGGATCTCCAAGTCAAAGCTTTGCTACTGATCATTGTCCCTTCCTCTGATGACTGATACTGCTGATTAGTTAAATGGATGGCATAACTATTCAAAGCACCAAGAATAACAAGTGTAAAATCACTCATCACCCATGAAAAGAGTAGCTACTGCTCTTGTCCCATACTGATACATCTGAGACACATGAAGATAGGATCCGTGCAGAAACGGCTCAGCTAAGAGGCTTTCAGTGGTCCTCCACTCCGTGTTTCTTGCTGCTGACCTGTATTCAGATTTTGCCCCAACCTGAGTAGTCTGAAGGGCTGTTGTGTTAGTATGGAAAGTTCAATGTTCATGTCACAGCTGAGCAGTTTTAGCTGCACTGTTGCCTCATGTCCTCACTGCTCCGGCTTATGCTACTGCAGTTCTGCTGGTCTTCATGTACGGACTTCTCCACGGCAAAGTCTGGGTGATTTTAGAAAGCCTTCTCAGGATTTAGTGGACTGTGGGTTAAATCTGCCAGAAGCTGGTTCTGTTTTCTTCTGAAACTGGAAATAAGAGTGAAATTGGGATTTTCTCACAGGTTAAACCAGCTTCTGTTGAAGATTTTGGAAATCTGCCACAAGGTCTATGCAGCAGCTGTTGTGAAATAGGGAGAAATAGTTAAGAGCTGAGAACTGAAACCAACAGCTGCAGAATTGGTTTTTACAGCTCTTCCATGCTCTTTTCCTTTGATATGGATCTTTTGTTTTTGTGATATTTGAAAACAGTTTCTTAGGGGAAAAAAAAACCTGTGTCTGGGATGTGGGTGAACATCCCTGAGTGACAAGAAGGTTCCCTGCTTTTATGTAATGAGCTGCTTGGAGAACACTTCCACTGCGTTGAGACAAAATGCTTTCTGTGTGAAAAAAGTGCAAGAAATAGTCGTTGCACTTTTGGAGATCCCCTAGTAGGTGCTACGGCTGAGGAAGGCTGTCAGTGAGGAATGAAGAGCAGCCACCCTGCTGTCCTGTGTCTGAAGACACATACCGTTCAATAAGATGCTAATAAGGTACATGGCTGTGTAAACCGTGAGCCAGCAATGTGTCCTCGTGGGGACTAATGAAGTTCAGCAAAGGCAAGAGCAGAGCCTTGCTTCTAGGGTTGAATAATCCACACAAGCTAATAGAGGTTAGGGACTGCCAGGCTGGAAAGAAGCTCTGCAGAGAAGGACCTGGAAGTCCTGGTAGACAGCAAGTTGATGATGTCCTTGTGACCAGGAAGGCCTGGGGTGTATCAAGAAGAGTGCAGCAAACAGGTTGAGGGAGGTTGTCCTCCCCCTCTGCTCTGCCCTAGCATGGCTGCATCTGGAGTATTGCATACAGTTCTGGGCTCCCCAGTTCAAGAAAGACAAGGAACTACTAGAGAGAGTCCAGCAGAGGGCCGCAAAGATGATCAGGGGATTGGAGCATCTCTCTTATGAGGAGAGGCTGAGTGAGCTGAGACTGTTTCAGTTGGAGAAGAGAAGATTGAAAGGGGATGCTTACAAAATATCTAAAGGGCAGGTGTCAAGAGGATGGGGTCAGACTCTTTTCAGTGGTGCCCAGTGACAGGACAAGCAGCAATGGTTACAAACTGGAGTTCCATCTGAATATGAAGAAAAACTTCTTTACTGTGAGGGTGACAGCACTGGAACAAGCTGCCCATGGAGGCTGTGGAATCTCCTTCTCTGGAGATATTAAAAACTTGCTTGAATGCATTCCTACGCAACCTGCTCTAAGTGAACCTGCTTTGGCAGGGACTTTGGACTAGATGATCTCCAGAGATTCCTTCCAACCCCTGCTATTCTGTGATTTTGTGATTCTGTGATGCAAAGCTACCAGCTCCTGAGTTGCCCTCATACAGTTGTTGTCCTCAACTCCCAAGTAATAACTGATTAAGGTGAACATCATGCCACAATGGAAGTATCCAGACCACTAGGGTCTCCACGTTTGCAGGGAGTCATTGGTGAAGTCCAAATGTCCTTTCTGTGTGCCACCTCTAGTCTGTTCCCAAATTCCAAAGTACCAGTAACTTACCATGTTTCACAAGGATGCCATAGTAACTAATTGTGGCGGGTCTTTAAATACGTAGGTACAATTGCCAGGCAAGATTTAAAAATGCTGGGCTTTGCAAGAGCGATTGAAATTACGTGATCACCTTTTGGATGGAAGGAGAGGAAAGCTACGCAGAAAATACCAGAAAATGCTCTAAGCAGAAATCTGGAATTTTTAGGTGTACATTCACAATATCCTCAGATATGTAATTCTTTACTGAATCTCTCAATACACATTATTATAAAACAACCCGATTCCAGTCTTTTGTCACATATGAGCCCTTAAATCGTATTTACGAGATGCTAAAAATTTCTATTTTTTCCACCAGAGGTGTCTGAAAATTTATTTACTGACACAAAAATGTGAAGTCAGGTTTCTGAGAGCTGAGCATGTTACTCCATTAATCCCTTCTCACACCTTGTGCTTTATTCTGATGTGTTTCTTAGATAAAAGTTACCAAAAGAATTTGTCATCAGTTCTTTGACATAAGACTCTCTACAGAGAATGCATCATTCCAGAAACCTCAGCATATAAAATGAAACTGCTCTAAGATTACACCATAGAAAGACTTTTTTAGCACACTTTAAAGAAAAGTAAGTAGCATTCAGTTAACAAAAGTGCTTTGCCATCATCCATACCTGCACCACCTTTAACCAATTTAAAGACTGTTTTTGAGAAATCCTCACCCAACATACTGAGGTGACCTTTAGAAGCTGGAAAAGCTTTTAAGTTCCTGTCAATGGCATTACAATCAGACAACCAGTTCTGGTGAATAAGCCTCAGAATATTTGTGTATTCTGCTGACAAAATGACACATATCTTGAAATTCCTAGACTTCTGACATATGAAAGTGACTAGAAAGCTTAGTTACATAACTTTCAAATAAGAAGTTATCAGTTAAGTATGTCATTGTTTTATGCATCATATGATCTGAGAGGTTAGATAAAAGCAAAAATTCTGGTATTTATAGAGACAGATACTGAAATATTCCCCTTGTAAACCCATATGAACATGACTGATAAATATTTCATTCTGAAGTATCAGAGGCCACTGAGAAAAACACATTTTTTTCATCAGTCTTTAATAATTTTCTCCTTTTAAAGAAGGAGCTATTACATTTTTTGAACTATATAAAACTTTTTTTTCCCTTCAAGGAGTCACGTCAGATTAAATAATCTACTGTCACAATTGTGATTTCTTTGCTGGGCACACTTTTTATTGCTTCTGTAGCAGTCAATTCTGCCTTTTTCTCTTTTTTGTTTTACCAACAAAATGAACTGTTACTGAGCAGAAATGCCGGAATTTATTTTTATTATTTTATCTTTTAATAAGCTATCCTATGCCTGACAATCTAGTGTGAAAAACAGAAAAGCTCTTACCTTTTTTGAGAATTCTTCTACAATGAAGAGGTATCACTTGTTTTGCAGATTGGATATTTTAATCATGTTTAAAGTCATGGCCATCATGTATATAGGTATATGACTCAACAAAATAGAGATACACAGCCAATCTTAGCTCACAATCACTCATTTGCTTTTTTAGTGTCTATCCATTACAAAGAGAAGCATCATATTTGACTGCATATAACATTATAACCAGGTAGGATAGCATAGTCTTTATGGAGGTTAATTCTAGCTGAAGGTCTTGGAAGTAGGCTAGAGCTTTTCTAGAAGATACCTAAAGTAACATCTTGCACTTCAGTAGCAGCTGAAATCCTTTCCATAGGAAGTTTACAAACAGACATATGAAATCTGGAGTTCAGGATTTAATTCAGTCTCTCAGAAGTCTCTCTAGGAATAAGGAGTCATCATACTTCTTTCATCTGCCCCTAGTCTTCAGAAAGCAGAAAGAATTTCCATGTCAGGGGTTTTTGGAGGAGGTACTGTCTCTGGAATGCTCACATGATCTTTCTCCTAAGCTCAGAAGGGTCCCAGCTTGCTTTCTAGTTCCCTCAAAAGGCTGTAAGTTTTATTTGTACAATGTGATAGTGTGTGTGAGAATACATCAGTGACACAGTAAAATCCCTGGTTGTTGAAGATCGCCTTAATGTATGGGTTGCTAAGCCTGTTATGAAACTTCTATAAAGCAACTACTTCAAAAAAATATTATAGAAACCAGAAGGGCTCATTTGTTTCATGTTTCTGTCCTTCCTACAGTACTCACTAAACAAATGCAATAAAACATACTAGACTTTAAATAATTTTAAATATTTTCCCTTATAGATCTATGTGAATCCTTTGAAGGTTTCTTTTTTTTTGCATGCCATTTCCCTAACTGGATTACAAATGCATCAGTAAAAGTGTGGGAGAACATCAGTTTTCAATAGCCAACAGCTCAAATATAGCTCCATACCCATGACTTTATATTTTAAGTTTGTAATTCAGGATAGTTAGAGGATAACAGAAAATTATTTTTTTCCCTAGGCTTTGTCTTTACATTTTTTTGAAAGATTTCATTTCCTCACACTGAACTCCAGCCTGAAACAGGTTTTAGTCAGCAATTAGATCTGCCTGGCAAAACTCATGCCAGTAGCATTTGACTGAATGGTTCAGCCTTTTCCATGTCCTTCTGACAAGTGAGTGAAAAAAAATGTTCTTTACAATGAAGGATGGATTGCACCCATGGTGAAGAGGTAACCCTCGTGGGGTGTCATCAGCTTTTATAGACTTAAGTGCATTAGAATCTGCCCATTTTTTGACATTGTCCTTAAAACCTATCTCTGGTTGGCTAAGCCCAGCCAGATGCCAGCTCACTCAGAATGCGTTGTAATTAATTATGTAGTTTAGATCAGAATTAAGCTTTTGAAGTGATTCTTCTGATTGTGTCAACTTACTGTGCTTTGGTTTGTGTCACAGAGAGGACTTGGCATGTGTGCATGAAGTCTTCCTGAGGTCCCTAAACAAGGCTTCCATTTGGATGAAAGCAAACCAAATGTTCCATCAAATGGTATGGTTCAGGACTGCACTAAGTGTGCTCCAGCCGCTCCTGGGCAGTCAGTCTAGATGACCAGACAAAAACTGAAACACATCTCATGTCAATGTTGCATTGTCACCACAACCTCAGATTGCAATCCACAAAGCTGAATTCACTCCAACTGCATCACTTAACTTGTTAATGTAGACGTAGCTTCGGCAGGAGAGAGCTGGGGAGACTTTTCTTTTAAAGGTTAGAGGAAAATGTGTTTTGAGTGGCAGAGTCCTATGTTTATAGTTCATTGTTCTAGGCATCATGATTCCTGGGTTTGCACAATAGGTTTTGAAATCAAAAGGGGATTCTGGACACAGTAAACTAGGAGGACAATCTGTTGTTCTATATCCTCAATGTAGACAAATGACCCAAGCTGCTTGATTTTGTCTTTAATGAAGCTGTGGCTAAGTGATGATATCTACAGGCACCTCCTTTCAGACTGGATATTGGGAACTTGTAAAAGATCTGCAAACTAAAATTTACTTTTAAAAAATGAGTCACTTCACTGCCCTTTTAAAAGAAAACAGTAATGAGTGCCTTAGACCCAACTTGAATGAACTGGGAGGTCACTGCTGGTGTATGTTTGCACCTGTTCATCTTTACTGTGAAACACTGACCTTACTTGGAAGCTAGAGCATAGCTCACCTTCCAACCAAGTGGGCTAAAGCCCTACCTTGTGAGTTGCAATATTACCATCATGAAGAGCTTTGTATTTCCCTCCTTGGCAAAGTTTTAAGTAAATGGCTGAGTTCAGTTTTGATTTTTCCTTCTGCTGCGGTTTTGTTTTGTTACTCCACTGTCACAAGGAGCTTCAAAGCCAGTGAGAGGCCCCCAGAAAATTTTATCATGGGGAGGGAATGTGATAGGACATAGATATTTAGCAGAAAACCATGCAGCATCTTTTTGTACCCACTGGTGTTTAGATCATCCCTGGTAAAATAAAGCGACAGCTGGACATGTGCAGCAGCTATTTTTGGCTTCTGGAACAATCATTTTGGATTAGAGGAAGCTAGGTGCAAATTAAACAGACCTATAACTGCCTTAAATTTTTGAGGATTAATGACGAGTCCGTTAACTCTAAGAAGGGTAAGCAGGAAGATGGAAGATGATCTGTTTTAGCAGAATTCGTGAGCTGTGTTGTCGCTGGCTTTTGCCCCGAAGGAACATTCAGGCACGTCATGTTTACAGCAGCTGCTCTGAAGTCTCAGCAATAAAAACACAGATTTCTCCCAAACCCCTGAAACTGAAACAGTCCACACTGAAGTTTCCTGTGCAGATGAAAACTCCCAGCTATTATTTTGTTTATTTACTGTCCCAGAACGGACCATGCCAACCCCTCAGTGGTTTCCAGCCTGCCCTGCTGTGCCTACATGAGCAGAGGCACCACGTCTCTCTCGCAGCAGTGGGAAGCAGCCAGACTGCCTGCAAAGGCAACGCTGAACGCAGCGCTGGGTCTATCGCTCCAGAGAGCTTGTGCTGCGCATGGTGAGAGCTAGGATTTCCAGCCGATAGTAAGGAGTGGGACATTGTTTCCCATAGCAATCCTTCCTCAGGATAAGTGACAAGGAGGAGATTAAACTTGCAGTGTGGTCCTGCTCCTGGCTGTTGGAGACTTTTGAAGAGATGGTACAGGTGATCAGTTATGAGCTACAGATTAGAAAAGTCTTCTCTTCTTTTAAAATGCAGAACCAAAACTCCAGTTACAGTGGATGTGAGGCCTGTTTGGTTACAGGAAAAGAGGATAAGAACTCAATTGGACTTAATCCAATCCTGCAATAGAGAGAAGTATGATGAAATCAAGCATTTCAAAACATAATTATGACAGAGACAGTAAGTGGTACCCAAAGGACAAATTCTGTACCAAAATTTCAAACCCTGCCTGTTTACGTGCATTCAGGAACAATTTCACATCAACACAAATGCTTGTTTGTATTTTTAAGGTGGCTAGAGTCAGAAAGCAGTGGAATTTTCTCTGTGGAGGGCTGTTCAGCATTTTCTTCAGAGAAGCAAGTTCTTGCATGGTTGGCATCAAGTGGAAACTAGAAAAGTTTCTGGACCAAGACTCAGAAGAAGTGGGAATTTTCATTGAGATGAACCCAATTGTGTTAAAACATACCAAGAGGCAGTAACAGAGCACTGGGCTAAAAAATAAATTACCCTAGGTAGCTTTCCCAGAGGTACAGCAGGTAGCTCCCACCTTGGTATAGTGAAATTAAAGGAATGTTTCAGCATTCAGTGCCATGAACAGGCAGTTAATCTCGTTGAAATGGATGGCATTTTACAAAATGTCCTCTGTTTCTTTTGGGTGCATAACTAGACTGGCACCACCAAACCGTTAAAGAGCCCAAGACTGCTCCACGGGCCACCTGTAAGGTCCTTTGCCTTTGATTTACAGCTCAGTCTCAGGTTTAATATGACTGCAAAGACAGTACAGTTTGAGAAGTCTTTATATGCTCATTCCTTGTATAGGAATATCCACTAGTAACTCTAGTTGCCTAATAATTAATGACCTCCTTATCTGGCTTCCTTTCCTAAACCAAAATTTCAAAAGCAAACTCATAATTATTTTCTTTTCTATTGATTTGCCCTGTTCTTAGGCCTGCTGGGTTACAAACCCTCTCTGATCATATGCTAATGAGTCATTAGTACTGACTGTCTGTTAATGTGAATAAATCACCCCTTCTTAGTCTCTCTTTGTCCAAATAAAGAAGTCTATTCTGATAAAAAACGTTACAACCAGCCAAGAATCAGTGAGATAAAATTAGAACAGCTCTTCCTCAGGGCTGCCAAGACCAGGGCTCAGCTTGCTCTGCCTCTGCCTGGCTGGTCCTCACTGCCACCACCCTTTGGTTTTATCCCCTTGTTTATCCCATTTATTTAAGCATACATGTTCACTTAACTACACTGAGACTAATATTGCATAATCACATTTCAGTAAGATTTTAATGCCTTTAGAGGGCTAAGAACAAAAGGTCAACACTGTTATTAGCTGTGTAGCTTTACTGAAGTGTGACTTTCCACCACAAAATTGGCACAAGGTCATTTAAATATATTTTTACACTTTCATTAGCAAAGAGGAATGTCCCATTCACTTCTGGACAAGGTTAAATACCTGACAACAGCTACAAGTTAAATATTAAGCCATTGGTCCTTCATTTCGAGTAAGTAATTGGAGTTGTCTTCAAAAACAGTTGAAAGCTCAGGCAGCATCTTGGAACAGGTACAATACAAGACCACTTTTAACTAGCACAAGGGAACCATACAAATTTTGAGCCAGACTCTACTGTCTTGTGTCTTCACACAACTTTGCAAGAGTAACAAGATCATACATTGCTGTTTGAAAAACTCAGCATGTTTTTTCAAGAACAACCAGTGTTTGCTTGTGCTACTGAGTGCTTTTGTGCCTGAGTACGCAATCAGATGAGATGGCTGAGCTGACTTCACAGCTTGTTAAAAAATAGTTAAATAATTGTTTTTCTTTTTTCTTTCCTTTTTTCCTTTGTTTTTTTTTTTTGTTTTTTTTTTTTTCCTCCCTGGGTTAATTTCCACCACTTGCATGAGCTCAGCTGTCTTCTTGAAAGGTCAGAAAGCACCAAGTTAGCCTAGGGAAGAGCTGGGGACCACTAAGGTAAGAGGTGAAGGAGGGCACTGGTGACAAAATGGAAGAGAGGGAGATGGACCGCTCCTTTTAGCAGCCTTGAGCTGCTGGATCAGTTCAGCCTATTTGGTCTGACAGGACCCTGGGGGTCCTACAGTAGATTTGCAATAGTCCAAAGTCTCCACAGCTCAAGCATTTAGACCCAGATTTAATAAAATATTTAGGCTCCTGGGTTGTTGGTTTTTTTGCTGGATTTGTAAGTTCCTTTTTGATTTGCTTTTCAAAGAGTTTGGTAACAGCTAGGATCAATACTATATTGTGTTTGAGACTATGGAATTATGATTATGATGATAACCTTGAAAATATGAACCAAGTTGAAGTCATCTGTTTGCTCACATCTTGCAATAATAGCTACCTTAGGGGATAAAAAGCCACATTCATTTCAGACAGGGAGTGTGTGCTTCTAGATTGCACGATTTTGGTATTTTTTTCTAAAACACTACTGAATTTGGTATTTGTACTCTAAAATGCACCAGCTCATTGCATTTGGCCACCAGCCATTTCTCATTCCTTTTCATAACCAGGACGTGCTTGCAGCTCAGTTTTCCTTCCCAGTACTCCTCACGTGGTTTTCTGGGCTGCCTGAATTAGGGCACATGATGCCTGAACTGGTAAACCTTTACCTGAGTAAAAGTATATGCCTCCATTTACTATCCAGCCATACTACCAATCCTGGACTACTGTGTGCTCCAGCTTAGCTGTTGAAATCTCCATGGGGATGGGGTTCAAAGCAGAGGCAAGAGACACAGTCAGCATCTCTATAGGTGGTCATGACTCACATTCTGCACGCTGTGTGGCTTGAATGAGTAAGTCAGGGAGAAACAGAGGCTAAAAGGTGGCAGTCTGTAACTGTGTAGAAACATGTACTGAACATGTGAAGGCTCCTAATTCACAAAGGTTCAAAGTCAAGCGTACTACCTTATTACAGTTTTGTTTAAAATGGCCTGGAAAAGAATTGGAAAAGCTTAAGTGTCCTAGTGTCCAGTGGGCCTTTTAAGAACATAAAGTGCCTTAGTTCAATTTTGTGGTCTCCCAAAACACACTGTGAGTCCTACTAGTTTCTTTTAGTTCAAACTAATAAAAACACTTTCCACACATCTACTTAAACATGCGCTGAGATTAAGAGGACATTCTCAGAGAGGAGATGGCTGTGTAAAGATTGTTTAGAAGTTTTTCCTGACTGCACTTCAAACGCTGGTTCCTCTTGGCTAGCTGAGCAGTACTTGGCTACATGCTAATGTGGTCAGGGCAGCAGTGGTTGAGGCAGTGCACTGAGAGAAAGGTCCATGCTAAAGTGTGTTTCACTGGTGCTGGAGGCTTCATGCAGTGGGAAAAAACCCTCAAAGTCTCACTATTGTAATGTTTTATAAATAGCATCTACTGCTGCTTTGCTTTTGGTATTGTGGCTATTAATTTAAGAGTTCTATGAGACCTCCCTTATATTGTATTTTATAGATGACAATGCAAGTTTGATTATTTGCGACAGATGAATGAAGATGCTGTACTCTTTCCAAATGATGAGAGTTGTCCTGTAACACTTGCCGGCCATGTTTGCCTAGATTTGGGGGATGGTGATCACAGCCATGGGATTGTTTTTTCTTAAGTAATACTCTAATTCATTTAATAATGCAAATAGGGTCCCAGCAGTGCAGCTTTACTGCATAACGACTAATTTCTATCACAGCAGGATGTCGAGAATGAGTTTCTCTGGGAAGCTGTGGGTATGCATAATGAACAGCTATCCCTAGTAAAGTCTTTCAGATCATGATTCTTTCTCAGATTAATTGAGTTAAATGAGTTTGCACTTTGTAAACACAAAAGTTCAAGCCTCTGACTTGAGTAAAACTCATCTACTCTGAATTCAGTGAATATTTAAATAAATTGATATTCTAACCTAAGAGTTAACATTTATGCTCCCATGTGCAAAAAGGAAAGCTCACATAACTCTATACTGCCCTCAGTTAATGTATGTAGAGTATGTGGTACTACTTTGTGTGCGTGCATTTCATTTTCTCTCTAACAAACTTTGAACACAAGTCACAGCTAAGAACTCTGTGTCAGTATATTTCAACAACTTTTGAAAAAAACCATAGATGTTTCAAAGATGCAAGTTTTCTGTACATTTGAAAAAAATTAGGTGAGAAAGGAGAGAGACCATATGTATGGGTAGTACTTTAGTACCTTTTTAAAGTACTAATTTTGAAGCAAATTTCCCATTTACCCACTCTTGCTGTGTGTAGTTTCATGTCACAGGGTGGTCTCAGTGTGTACAAAAGGGATTCCTTCTAGATGAAACTGAACTGGAAGTTACTCTTCAGGATTGTATTCAATGTATTTCAATGTATTTCAGCCACACATGGGCATATAGTCCATGAGACCAAGCAAGGACTGCTCAAAAATCCCTGAAATGCAAATAGCAGAGACTGTGATACCCTGTTCCTATTAGCCTGCCCTTGCTCACTAATATAGACACGGCCACGAGCTCCCTCACCTGAGACATCCCATCCTTGCTGACATCAAACAGTCTGTTAGATGCTGTTTCAGTGCCCCAGCTTCAGCAAAGCTTCACCTGGAGATCATACCTTATTAGATGCCAGGGAGCCTGTGCCTCTCTTGATTGCACTTCAGTAGTGAGATCCCACTGAAAACAAGCAAGCCTCTTGAGGTCTGGTGTTCATAGGACTGTTTAACGGACCAGCTCTGCTTCCGATTTGGGATTTATGTAACAGCCAGAAAAATCTGTTCTGGGAGTCTGGACCATTGCAATTGCTCTTATGCATTAAAAATCACTTCAGCAACACATTTTGTGTTTGGGAGGCTGTATGCCCTCGAGGATTTGCAATTGAGCGGCACAGCATTGTAATTAGACATGAAAATTGGTAAGTAAAAGTGACAAGTTTGCCTTCAATGGCCGTCCTGAGTGTCACGGCCCATAACCTTTTAAAAATATAGGTTTAATACAGGTATAACAGACTAATCTTTTATTCATAGGATCACCACCAAGGAAATGAATTTGTGCTTCTTAATAAGACCATTGTCTTGACAAGATTTTGCAGTCTAACTCCAAAGTCAGGCACAACTTTTCCTTGTTTCTTTTGTTAAAAAAGAAGGTAAGTCTGCCTTGTACTCCAGTAAGAATAATAATTTAAATTCCCAGTACAGACAGTCCCAGGAGAGTAAGATTTTTTTTAATTTGTTTGACTGATTCTATGTTGACTAGAGAGGTCAGAGCAGCCAGTCATAAAAATTCAGATGCTATTGTGGTTAAAGTTGCTTTGTAAAAGAGGCTGGAAACATCTTATTAAATTTTTTACCTTTTTTTTTTTTTTTACTACATATTAAGTGAAGTAAGAAAGAGAAGTTATTTTCATGTTTAAGAGGCAAATCAGATGTGCAGTGTCAGTTAATAATTTCTGCCTACTTCTGACACCATTTGCAAATACTTTCCCCCTAGAATTTCACACCAAACAGGTTTTGTAAAAAGCTAAGCCTCTAAATCTCAACTCTTAATTTTTTATCACCCATGATGTGTGAGGCAGAGGGAAAGCCCATAGACCACACAGGGACATCACACAGACTCTGCAGTTGTACTGTATAAGCACAGCAGCTACTGCTCCCACTTTGGGGTGGAAACATTCCAGTCTTCTTACAGAAATCCAGTAGAGCAAATCTATTTATTCTGTTAAAAGCAGGGGTTTACCTTTTTTTCTGGCTGTGATAACATGATTCATTTTTTCTAACATACTTGTCTAGCTAGAATTGTAATTATTACAAAGCCGTGTCCGGCTTCTCTGATTTTAGTGTTTCTCAAAGCAAGTCACCCATAAGATGGGAAACCCAGGATGGTCTGTTGAAGAGCAGATAAAAAGGTGTCTAAATTTGGCTGCAGATAGAGTTGTAAAAGAAAAACAAAGGGAAACTCCTAAATTATTTGTACATCCTTCCTGTCATGCTATGTAAGAGTTTATGTGAGAACTGCAGCAATTTGTCAGCTAATATAATGGGAGCTGCAAGGGAATCTGGGAAGGACTATGATATAAGGCTCAGAGAAAAATTCATCATAGATTATAAACCTGTTCTTTTGGGCTTGTTATAAAATCACATGTGGGATTTCAAGAAAGGGAAATTCAGGTCATGAATAGTATTTCAGTTTTTCTATTTCAGCACAACCACTATCTATTTAGATGTTTAAAAAGAGAGAGAGAGAAAAAGGGAAATTATTACCAGTTCCTTATTTCAAACTTTTCTCTCACTGGATCTGAGATACCTTCAAGGGAAAACAGATTTCAAACTACACTTTTGTGCAAATGATAATTGATTAACTGGTCTGAATCTCACAGCCATTCTCAGGAGCTATCTGTCTGAAAAGGAAATAGCGTGTAAATTTCTTATAAAGACACCATCTGAATTTTTCTCTGGAGTAATGTGACCTAAATTAATTTGGCGAAGTGTTAGCTAACGCAGAATGATTTGTAATGTTGATATTTTTATCTTCACAAACCTACATAAACCTACAATCCACGAAGCTTAAGTTGTCACTGCAGCATAAATCAAAGATATTAATATATCCCTTCTGATGATGGCAAATACTCCTATGTTAAATGTCCATACTCATATACTGGATTAAATCTCATTATTAGCAAATTGCAATAAGGTTTAAGAAATATACTCACTAAGGAAGGTGCCAGGAAGCTTTAAAAAAATACATATTCTTTATTAATATGTTTAAAGACAGCATAGATATAGAAGTTTAAAGGAAATCCTGTCTCTGCTGCGCCCTGTTAAGACCAGCCTGTTCACAGCACGGCCAGAACAGCAAACATGCCTGAGGTGGCTGATGATCACAGGTGAGCATCTCCTGCAGGAAATCTGCAGCTGAAAAGGGATATTTGAGGCTTGGTCTTGATGTGAGGTAAGACTCAAGTATACTCCAATGACAAATCTGGCACGAGGACTAGCCGTGAGCGAAAAATCAGGGGTAAACAAACAGCAGTTGGCTGGTTGCTTTTCACAAGGAAATTCTCAAGTCTTGTTGATGTTCTCATAAAGCTGATGTCTTTACAATGCTTCAGGAGTCTCAGAGGTTCTTATGGAAATTGCTTTGCTTTCACTTTCAGGAACTGGTATGCTGTATTTCTTGGGAAAAAAAAGTGTTTTTATATTGTTTTCTCCTAGGGGCTCAAAGAAATGCCCATTTGTGATCCCAGACAATCACAGCCCCTAACTTCTATAATTTCTGTAGATTGCTAACACTGTTTACCATTTTGACTGGAACAGGAATTGTGGAGAGAAGGCTCAGGTAGTGCCAAACAAGAGTCGTGAGAAATTGCCAAAATCTGTTCTGCAGTTAGTGCCTTGCTCACTGCTGGCTGCAAGACTGAGCTCTGTATTTGCACAACCTGACTGTCTTGCTCTTAGTTGCTGGGTTTTTTTCATTTGGGCTTTTTTTTTTTTTCCTCAGGCTGGGTTCTTTTCTACATTCTCTAAAATAATCTCTTTTGGATAATCGGATTGCTAAAATGATCTGAAAACCATTAGCCAAAGGCAGTGTAAAGAAAACAGCACAAGCACAGTAGTTATCAGTGTTGTTTAGTAAAATGAGAGCTATTTGCTAGAATGTTCACATTTTTTTGAAAAAGTGTTCTTGAAGTACCTCAATCTCAAGAAACATAACATGAGAGTTCCATTTTACCCCTGGGCTACTGTGAACTAGTAACACACCTACTCCATCCTTATCATGGGTCTCCATATTACAGATGTAGGAATCTGAATATTTTAAAATTGCCACTCCTCAACAAAGTGAGCACAGCCTGTCCCAGCTTTTATCAGATCACAGTAATAGCATGCGTTTGCTGGATGCAACATAATCCTAGGTTTGAAATTGAAAGTACCCACTGTGTGAGACAGCCAATGCAACAACAGCTTTAGATGGGGAATATTTTTTGCCTTTTAAAAGACTTTTTCTAGCTTTTTCAAATTGCATTGTGAAAGCAAATAAACATTTGCACTTAAGAATACCTTCAATGCTTTATTGCCATAACTCATTCTCATTCTATTCTTTTTTGTTGGATATGAATTGTACACTTTATATAGAAAGCCAAGCTTTTCAGGAAAGGAAGAATTTTCCAGTTTCGTATTCCTCATAAGAAAAAATATTAGAATGATATTGGTTCCTTTATTTAAATTCTCAAATAATTTTCATTGTGAAATTAAAAAAAACCCCTCACAACAACAAAAAAGGCTGAACGTTTCCACAGAGTCTCTCAATCTGTTTGTAAAACTGAGGGATGCAAACACTTGACAGTGCTGCTGGGATGTATAGAATATTGGTTACAAAAAGGAATAATGATAAAGCCGAACACATACGCTCTTAGTTTCCAGTTCTGTCCATGTTGTACAGGACTGAGTGTTTGTAGTGGGGCTCTCTCCCTTTTTTGTATGCATCCAAAATACCCTACACAGCCTGGAATGTGTAGTACTGAAAACTGTCTTTATCTTGCATGTTGCAGGCAGTGATCATGCTCCAGGCTCAATCCCAGTCACCGCTAACCAGAGTCCTAAAGTTTCGTCCTCTGTCTCTAAAGATCTGTTTTGGCTACTTTATTCTTCCACCAAATGCATCGTGCTGGTTCTTATGAAGAAGCAACTTCTATTTTAGATAATCATATTAAAAATGGATGAAGATACAGTGTTTGAAGTTCTTCTTGTTTTCCCAGTGTTAATAGTAGCAGATGGTGGAAATCAATTTGCTATTAATTTACTTTCATGTCAAACACTCAACATAATTAAGCAAAGTGCCATCTAAACTCTGATTACTTACTTTCAAATTAAAACGATGTGTAGAACAGACTCCTACTTACCATGCTAATACCTGTGAAATGCTGTTTTCAGTTTCCAAGCTTCATAGGCTTTTTAGTATCAGACTTCAAAGACTCCTGACAGGAATTATGGGTAGGAAGGTCAGGACTTAAAAGCTAGATTTGTTTAATACTATCCTTGATGTGGGAGTTCTCGTTTCAGTTGTTAATTGCCTTTGCTAAATTTCACACATGCAATGAAGTATGACTATCGGTGTCATATTCAGGTACCATTTTCTTCACCTGCACACATAAACAAAAAGTGGTAGTCTGCCCAATACTAGTGGAAATTACCCATGTGCATCACGTGCATGACTTAAAACCTTAATACAGCATATATTTGTCTTTATATTCAGAAAAAAACCTATTTGTGTTAGCATTAATTAAAGCCAAATTAGAAGAACAGAAAAACAAATCTGATTGATTGAGAAAAGCATTATACGTGCCATTTGCTTTGCAATTGTGCACATACTTAGTTCCCCTTCCATAGAGATCAAACATCAGAAAGAATTCTCAAGCCATTTTGCTTATTATCTGCTTTACTACAACATCTTTATAAAGTATTGCATCCATCCTTGTTTTCAGTGTTTCAAGCTACTGACTAATTTTTCTTTCTTTTTATTTTTCCTCTGGGGAAAACTCTGTTTAATCTTTTACAGACTGACCAAGAAAATGTTTCCAGATATTCATCCAGCCTTTTTTATTCCTCTGAGTCATCCAATCCCTCCTATGTCTGCTGCTGGCCTTCAAAATAGGATTAGTATATGTGGCTTAGAGACTGCAAACTGGATATAGGATTAGTTATTTTAGCTTGATCCTACCTGATAAACTGTGAAATAGTGGTAGGAGAAGAAATCTTTATCACTTAAGTAACAATTTTCCACATAAGTAATGTCTCTTTAGAAATATTGTTACCTCAAATAACGTGAAAAAATCGTAACAATTGCTGTGAGTGGGAGGAAGGATTATCCATGTAAAAATTCTTTTTCATTAAAATTTCTTTAAAAGGTTTGAAAATCAGCCTGAGCTGAACAACGAGGAAGAAAATTAAGGAGTGGGGCAAAGCTCAGCAAGACTATCATCGTATTTCACTAGCGGAGAATATGTGTGCCTTCATAGCACATCAAGAAGCAACCTACAGACAGAAGCTCTTTTCAACAAAGAAATAAGGAGATCCACTTGCCAAGTTTAAAGAAAACTAGCCACAGGATTTTGACCAGCCTGTCTGTCAGTGGGAGACTAGGGACAACCTGTGTAGCTGGTACAAAAGCAGCTCTGGGAAAAGTTTCTAGAACATCTCATACGGCGTCAGGTGATTTGCTTTTACATAGAGGACAAAATTCAGGACTGTCCCTGGGAGCCCTGACAGCAAAACAACTAAGCTTCCACGTTGGAGATTAAATGCATTTACATTTTGTCATTAGCAAAGTTACACTCCTGGCAACGTGGCTGTAAAAGCCATGCTGAAGGCCACCCAGCTTCCACTGTATACCCTGGATATAGTGCTGCATATACATCAGCATTTGCAGGGCTCAGAATATAGCACATTCAAACGTCTTTATTACCTCCTCCCAGGCCTTTATAAATAATGGTCAGTGAAACGAATGAAGCTTACTTTAAAACAAATTTTACAAAAATGAACCAAAGCCTGCACTTCTCAAATGCTACCAAAATGATTAGTATAAGGACAATGCATTTTATTAGAGATGCTAACATTAAATGTAAAAATATTTGCTGGACTCAGGAATGGGACCAAACCTGTTTGGCAGAGCAATATGTTTCCAGGTAGTGAAGATCAGAACAGCGTCTTTCACTTGCCTTTGCATTGGGAGGGCACTAGCTAAAAGAGATCAAACTGATCACAGTTCTCAGAAGTGGAGGAGAACATCAGGGTCACAGGTACTACCTACATGATGTAGAATGACATTGAAATGATAGATAAGCTTTTGAGTGCTAGATGTGCTTGTGCAGATTTGTGTTATGTGTGAGCAGCTACACAGGCACTGCGACACATTCTGAGAGTGGTGCTCAAATACTTGAGCATTGAATACAAACTGGATAAAAATACAATATATAGTCTTCACCTCCAATGTCTGTCAATGAAATGGCACTGGAAACAAATGTATAACACTGCTTTAATTGAAAACATAACTATACTTGCCTTGAAGGAACTCTGTTGCTGACTAGATATAGAATATCACAACATCTCATGATAAAAGATGCCAGTTCTGAAAATCTTATTATGTGGCTGCTGAACAAGAAAACAGTACAGAAAGTAATAACATTTCTGACAGATAAGAAGTATCCTCATTTATGAATATTGCGTCTTGCCTCGCTATTATAGTCTATGGGCGGAGGAGATTGATCAAAAAACTCAGGCAAAACTTACCAAGCAGCAATTTAGTAAATAACAAAACACACCAACCCAATCTGTACCTTCACATAGCAGCTCTCTAGTGCAGAGCTGGCAGGGCAGAAGTGTTTACCCAGAAATGCAGAGCCTGCCACCTTAAGCTGCATTCAGATTATCAGACTTCAGACCACCTTCGGTCTTGTGGGTTAGTGTGTGTATACCTGGCTCCGCAGTAGGACAGAACTCACACAGTGGGGATGGTGAAAGGGATAAATGTGTTATCTTCCACTGTGCTCCTCTTTCTACAGAGGAGATGGGAATATGGGCAATGGCCCACGATATGGCAGACTAAGACTTCATACTATGGATTTCAGCAACAAGTATAATATTGAAAAAGGAACATGAAGGACTTGTAAGGGTTGAAAATGTTGGCCTTTGGGAAAAGCAAGAAGAGGAACTAGCTTCACTGGTCAGAGTTGGAGGAGGTACATTGAATTAATGCTGCTACCATGAGATCTCAGGTTGTTAAGCAACACAGACAGTTTTATGGAGTATTCTGGCTTTTAAAATTATTCTACAGTGATCTTTTCTTCTCTTGGTAAAGGCAAAATTTAGTTTGGTTTAAGAAGGCTGTAGGTGACCAATTTGCCACTGACTTCATAAGGGAAGAACTGCAAAAAGACCAAACTCAACCAGATTTCCAGGATGGTAATGTCATGCATTCACACAGGCAAAGTCTTAATTAAATATTTGCTTAGACATAAACAAAATTAATTTTTTTCTGGAATAAATCATTGTGAAGATGGTAAAATGGGGAATCTCTTTCTAGAAACTTAATAACATAAATTTCTATATAGATTAGGAGCAGAGGAAATAATGCACTATGGGAAAAATGGAGGCTATGGAAGAACAGAATATGAAGTATGGATCACAGTCAAGTTTTACTCAATGTCTTGCCCTTTAAAATGCTGTATAGAATAAGATACACAGAGATTTCTTGAAAGGCTTTAAGGAGAGGAGAGATTTAGGGTCAAAATTTGGGGGAAGAGAACTAGATTGGGGAATGTGTGATCAGAGAAGACATGTCACATATAACAAAGAGCAGACAAAACAAGACACGAGGATTTTGGTGGGATAATGCGATGAGTGAGAACAATTCATGTCTACACCAGCTAGGGGTTAGCACCTTTGCAAGGCAGGTCACCTCTGGACAAAAAGACAAATGATAACCCTAGGATGTTTACTTGAACAAACCAGTAGGCTATTCATACAAATAGCTTCCTTAAAAACATAGCTTGGTGTTCTCACTTGGAAGTGAACAGTGATGTGAAATAATGGTAAAATGCCCATTAATTATTCTCTATTTATTAAAGCTTCTTCCAGCATCTTGCCAAACCACATTTAATGATCTGTTTTGAAAAAAGGAATAGTTCTGGACAAATGGAAATAATATGTGGAATAATAGTGATGTAGGAAATAGAAAAACCAGGTGTTTTGCAAAGATGCATGAAGATGAGCTATTTTTAGTATGTGGAAAGATTTGGATGCAATTATATGTGATAAAATAGGGAAGGAAGATCCTGGTTTTATGCCATAAAAGTAAAACCAAAGAAAAAACAACAGAAAGGAAAAATACTGACTGGGAGGCCACTGATCCTTTTTTTTCATTTTCATGAACGCCCACCTAAAATTCATTCCATTTGTTTCTAAACTGCAGCATTGAAAAAGGCAGATCAAATTTCCAACATTCAGAAGAGAATTTTAATAATATAACATGGCTACAACAGGATAGCAAAACTGATTGATGTCACAGTTCACCATTAATACTGAGCACTTACTAAACTGAAGAATAAAATGACTCTTTCTCACAGCCTAGAGAATGCAAAGAGAGGATGTAAACAATCAAAGATTCACTCCAATAGAAATATAATAGCCCAGGACAACTCCTGCAATACTTTGCACATCTAGAGAGAGATTAGGTTTATTTTAGAAATTATCTGAATTGTGAATTGATTAAATAAAGGAAAATTTTCCTGTATGTAATGGAAATTGTAAGAAGGAAACCATATTCTCTTCACATATCTCAGGGAAAAAAGGATAATGTTTAAAACATTTTCTTAGCATTTTCTAGAACATCAACATTGTTTATACAGTACAAGAAAATCTGTGTTTAATTCTTAGCACATATTACATGTTTGAAAGGGAATCAGAAAATATTTTTTAGATATAAAGTTTGATACAAACAGTGACAAATACCAAAGACAGAAATCATAATGTCTCTTACATATCCTAAAGTTAATCACTACCTCAATCCATAATGTTTTATTCACATTGATGCCTTTTATTGGGGGAATTTGGAAAAGGTTGCGATAACAATTTCACTGGTATGCATTTGGAAAAATATATCTAAGCATGACAGAATTACTACAGATTGTATCATTCAAATATGACCGGAAGCTTGCTCTATGCTTTTAGAGCTTACCTGCTAATATTTTAGTTGGGTTTGTACTGTATGATAAAGTAAGAATGTTGGGTTTATTATAATTAAGTTAGTCATTCCTTCTACAAAAAACTCCATAAAGGTGACTAATCTTTGATGCAGTTTGATGCAGGCTGCAATAACATCCAAGTAAATAACACAGGTTATTTTTTTTTTTGCTCCAACATGAATGTGCCAGCTCCCTTTTCACTTTTCCTTGAGGCCAAAAGTTTATCCTTGTTTGCCATCCTTATTATTACATCCCGCTGTTCAAAAGGTAGAACTGTGCTAGCTGAAACAACACCATCTATTAAGCTCATGGGGTGCGCAGACTGTTACTGAACACCCTGGGGCTCCTGCTTTTTCCCCGTTACTGACATGAGGTTGTCCTATCACAGTGACCCGGGGTTTGCTGCAGGCTTAGGGAACACTCTCTCGCTGGAGACCTGTGGTGGAAAACCTTCCCATTAAGAATAAACTTCTGCCATCTGTCGCAAGCCTCGTGTAAACAGCTGAACCAAAATGTCTTGTCTTTCCCGGATCTTGAGTGCTTCCAACAAAAGTCAGATAATGACCAATGACAGCCAGAAAAAAACCAATAGGCAAGAGGCCACTGAGAACAGAATAATTTAAAGCAATTCTCACGAAGTGCTGAACAAGAAGCAGAAAAAGGAGCAGGTGGAAGTAATCTTAGCAGCTCCCTTTTTTCTTGCTTGCTTGCTGTATGTTTTTGGATAACTTTGTAGTGTTTATCCAGCATGTATACTGTACCATGAATAATCTAGAAATAAAGCACAGCTCCTTGGCATCTGGGGTGGGTAAAGAGCAGAAGAGGTTGTTCTACACCAGGGAGAGAGTGAGGTGAGGGGGGGAGAGGGACGGAGCAGAGCTTGTATGGATGTCAACAATAAGCCTAGACAACAGGTGACTTAATAAAATTGCAGGTTTTGTAAGATAGGAGGAGAAGAGGAATATAGGTAGTAAGTACATCATACATCCTTTTAGATGCTGGGCACCCCATGTTCATGCAACATCACATAGAGCCCAGATGGATTTTCCCAAGTGATGCTATGCAGAGCAGATCCTCTCTATGGAAAGATACTCTCCTCCATCTGATCTTTTGAGCTACTACAGGATTTCCTCACAACTGTTCCTAACGGACACTTGCATGAGAACTTCTTGCTGCACAGTTAGATAAAGGGAAGGTCACATAGAAGGTGGAATTGCTGGTATGGTGTGGGAGCTGCCTCCAGGCAGCTCCGTGGCTGTGATGTTACTGAGGTGACCCCATGGCCAGGGAAATTGTGCAGCCTGGTGCAGCCCAAGGGCCTTACTTGGGTGAGCAGCCCAGCACCCGGTGAGCAGCCCAGCACCCACTGCGCAGCCCTGGGGAACAGTGAGAGGGGTTTGCTTGCTCCTCCGTGAGCAACCCTCTCCTGGGCAGGAGCATTGTGTTCCATCCTTTGATCTGCACATAATATACCTTTCTAAACAGTATTGTAAGTTGCAGATTACCTGATTGGACTGTCCAGCTCAGTTTCCCAACAGGCTGGGAGGTTACCTCTGCCCTAGCACCCACCAGTGTATTTCAGTCTGGAGTGGGACAACAAGTTTCCATGCAGCAGCTGCTGATGCTAACAAACAGGCTGCTTAAGACCTATGTACAAGACCCAGTAGAGCAGGCATGTTCAGGATTGCTACCTCCTCAAATACAATGTCTTCTTCAAAGCACACAGTGCAGAGGTCAGGGCAACAGGAAAGGGAACAGGAGATGATAAAAGGAGATGAGAAGGAAAAGAGTTTGTAGAAGGTAAGGACTGACTAGAAATAGAGTTATCTGTAGGTCATCTATTCCAATTCCCCTGGTCAAGCAGGGCGAGATGCCTCAGCTCAGAGAGAACTCCAGAAGGATGCAGCTCTCCATGTCTTGGCCTGCAGGGAACGCCTAGGGCCTCTTGTGGAGGCTGGGGCATCAGGAAATTGTCTTCTAGCCTGTAGGAGACGTGTGCTCATTCAGGATCTGTCACCAAGTTAAGGACCTGCATAAGGTCAGAGGCTGTGCAGTATCAGAGACAAGAATGATCTTATCTGAGACCCTGAAATAAGAGACCAGAATAGAGTGGGTGGATTTTCTTCCACTATAGAACATGGTTTGAAGCAAAAGAAAAGTATTATTGTTGCTGATGACATGAAGGATGGAATTTTTCAGTGGAAGAAATAGGATAACTGGGGAAGGAATGACGAGGAATGTTGCAATTTACCTTGTCAGTATTCCTCACTGAAATGACAATTTTTCATGTACTCAAAATGAGGTAAAAGTTCACTCTAGACTTGTGTAAGTTTAGTTTTGTTGACAATTAATGCAGCATGGAAGGTAAACATCTACTCTTTAAGTATTATTACTGCTGATTGGGCAGAATTTCACTTCTTACAAATGAATTTGAATGTTAATTGCAGGGCTTTTGATATATGCCCCTTCTGCCTGGTTCTTTCTTGCAAAGCTGTTTGCAGAATGTCCTGCAAGGCTCACTAGTGCAGAGATTGCTTTTCCCCTCATTCCCTAGATATTTCTGTTTCAGTATTTTCTTCTTTAAATGGTTATATTTGTGACTGGAAATGCAAAGAAAAATGAAACAAAATAAGTTGCTTCAAATTATCACATTAAAACTAGGAGTTAAAACTGAAGTGCCTGGAAACGCCAGCTTGAGTTATGTTGTATGTGAATATAAATAAATACATAAATATGTTGTGTGTGTTCTATTAAACATTCTTTCATATTTTTTCCATTTCATGGTGTTTTCCTAATGCAAGCTCACTTTCATTTTTTCTGTTTCATTCAGCGAGTCAAATTAACTACGTCACTTATGGATTAAGCTAAACAATGTAGACATGGATCTTCAGAAGCATTTAGGCAATTGAACTGAAATTGGATTCACTTTGGTGATTTGGACCTTGGTCTTAGCATATCTCCTCACCAACAGCTACTTTGACAAGCCAGGCAGGTTTCATCTCATACTGTGCTAACAGAATGACATGCCTAATTCGAGGCTTTCTTCATCTGGGAGGCAGGAAACAAGAATGGTAAAAAAATGAACTACATATTTGTTTAATGATTGTTTCTTATATTTGGGGGTTTGTTTATAGTTTGCTTTTGTTTGCTTATAGTTCTTTTAGATTGCTTTAGCTGTGTATTTTGATATGTGAAAAGCATCTGTGTCACCTTGTAAATAAAATAATTTTATGTTAAGAAAAGAACAACATAGCTATGAAATTTATTGATGGATATCTTATTATGTTAACTATCAAAATATTTACTCAATGTCCAAACCATATGGTTTTTAGAATTATGCATAAGAGGGAGGCTGAACTCCAGATTTAGATGCAAACCAGAACTTACTACCTTAAAAATGAGGATGTATCAAAATTTCCCCTTCACTACACTGCAGTTTCTTATACCTGATATGCTTTGTGTGATTTACCATTGGGATTTTTTCCCTCATGTTCAGTCAATAATCTTCGCTTCTAAATTTCATTCCCTGAAACTTTTATTCAGTCTTATCTCTGTACTAAACCCCTTTCTTGTTAGCTATGTTTTCTACATGCTAGTGTGATATGAAGTCTGCTTCTGAGCTGCTTATTTAAGCTGTGTCACATTAAATAAAAAAAAATAAATTCCCTACTTCGAAGTAAAATTATCTCCCCTTTTGGCTGCTCAGGAACACACTTTGGACAAATGTCATGGATGACAGAAGGGATCAATAACACCAGTCATCTGTGATGCTAACCCTGTCTTGAATGGTGCGGAGCGCTTCATGGCCACTGCAGTGGGACAGACTCAGTCCTTTCTTATAACTTCATCTGTAAGGGGCCGTAAAGCAGTTCATTGAATTCTGCAAATAAATTTTTGCCTACTATAGAAACATTGTACATCAATATACATGAATATTATGAATTGGAAAAAAAAAAGTAATTTTAAAAAGTGGACTGTATTTTGAAAGAAATTAAAAGAGTTTTCTGTCACCTTTCCCAGGAAACAAAATTTTACCCAACACTAGCAGGCTGTCGTAGGAGCACTGGATACCCTGTGCCATATTCCCCCTTCCCCTGCAGCTCTGAGACTCAGCAGACGTTTGTCTTTGCACACTTAGCACTGGGAACAGGAAGTTTCTCATACAAAACTATAGTGCTGCTTGCATTTCCTGAAACACGTGGCAGCTCCAGACTGACAGCCTGGGGGGTTATTACTTTTCATACCTGTGTTTACCAACTTACTGGGTATAAGACAAACAGCAGGGAAGAGTGACGTTACCATACAGATAAAAAAGGCTGCCAGCTCGTAGTGCCAGCAATCAGACCCCTGACTGAAAGACTCATCAAACACTGGGAACCTCTTTGACCACTAAAGGCTTTGGATCAAACTTATCCTTCTGGAAATTACTGAATACCATACAACTCATGCAACAACACCTCAAAATCAAACCCATTATAAATATACGCATAGTGGATGTGGCTGCATGCATATATGTATGAGTGTGGACAAATAAAACTACCCATTGATATTAATTCAATATGTTGGGGTTTTTTAAATAAGCATGAAGAGATGTGCCAGGAAAATACCACAGAATTTATTTTTTGCTTTTGCAAGATGTTCTTCTATAACGTGGATCAGTATCCTATCCAAGCCAGACAAGAACTGCTGCCTGTACAGAATTTAAGGGTAAAAAACAATTTCAACTGTTTAAGATTACATTTCTGAGTACTCTTTCTTTTGTCTGTGTGTGTATACCCTCTGGAATGCACTCCTATTATTATGTCTCCTTTCAGAGCTTCTCCTTCAAAAATATAATGTGTAATCAGTTTGATTATGAGACAAGCTGTTTCATCCTTTTCCTTTTTTTCCCCAAATAATTTTCTAGGTCATATTTGAATTAGATCTTCCTTTGAAACAAAAGGGAAATCTGAGAGATTTTCTGTTGAATTTCTTTCAGCCAGCAATTACAGTCATTGTTTGGAGAGCTAATTTTGATGATATTTCTAAATAATTAGCTTATTTTTGCTTTGGAAAATGAGAAAAGCATTTAGGCTGTGGGAATATAAGCCATTCATAGAATACTTTAAATACAGCCTTCAAGAAAAATATAAATAGCTATAGTTAAGATCAGTTCAATTTCTTTCACCAGTGTTATTCAACTTAGTCTTTAGTGAGATGAATTAAAGGAGAAATTATCTCTAAAAACTTGTTCTAGACATTTTAAATCAAATCTATTCAAGTAATAATATCGGCTTTTTCTTTTTTTTTTTTTTTTTTTTACTCTTGATCAACGTGTTTGAAATGGATGCCACAGGCTTACATTATTCTCAAGATATACTGGAAATCTTAACTTTTATTGAACACATGACCAACAATTCCAGAATCAACCAGTGGCAGCTAAAAAATGGTCAGACACTGAATTTTAATGGATCCAGTCAGTAGCTTTGAGAATGACACTCATCTTCGGTCATCTGTTCTGGTAGTGAATCTCATACACGCAGTCTCGAGAGAAAGAAATCCCAGCAAACCCATGAGTTTCCTTTCACAATGAAATGCCTTTTGAAGTAGATCTTACAGATGGCAAAAACGAAGAGGCTGGATTTGTACCCAAGATGTCAAAGGCAATGGAGTTGTCCCTAGCTCCTTTATGGGGTGCACTCTGTGAAACTGTCAAATAATTTAAATTGATGTTTATGATTTTTGTCAATACTGTTTATTATTTATATTCTCAGTGCTGCAGCTCTGATCCCTCAGGTGAAACCCTAGCCCTGCAGAAGCTGTCAGGACTCTCGCCATGCTGGAAGTAAATTTCCAAAAGTTTTAAATGCCCATAGTCCCAGCTGTAGGCAATAGTAGTTAGCCACTCTCCTGAACTCCATTCCTTGTCTTCCACATTGGGCTCTTCATCACTGAAGAGCTATGGTGCTTTTGCCTTGAATTCTGGTCTAGAAAGAAACTGTCACCCAGAAAAGGAGTATAAAATACCCCTCTGTAACAGTGATACTATACAGAAAAATACAATTCATATATTTTTCTGAGACACTGTGGCAGCAGGTGTCATGCACACAAACAAAAACACTATTAGAAAAGGGTAATTCTGTGCTAAGAATAACGTAGAGCAAATTAGGCCTAGGCCCATGATATAACTAATGAGGAGAAATTGAAATATTGAATAGCTGCCTCATTCACCAGGCACTATTCATCTAGGTTGCTACTGGAGGCAAGCAACCTACAGTAAAAATAGCAGGCAATAATGTCGGTATGAGGTAACTTCATTAATGATTACTTCACAAGGCATGTACACAATTAAGACAAATAAGGATAGGCTAAATTCAACAACTATAGGAAGAACAACACCCCCAGTAATTGGCTTTGCTAGTCTGACAACTTTTAAACATTTTCTATAAAATTAAACTGCATATAATTAAACTTTAAACCTAAGATATGCTTGTTACTTCTCACAGTATCATGCAGAATAGCTTGTGTCTATTAATACATGTTCCTTAACACCAAAAAGACCTCACCATAAAGGAAAGCATAAACCTTTGATTTAATCTATAAAAGACCAGATTTCTTCTCACATGCATTCAATTAACAATACACACAATATATATTCAACACTGTATTTTCCTCATAAAACAAGAAAAGAAAGCTGAGGCTAAACATGCTGTAGAATGGATTTGAAATATTCTACAGGAAGGGAAAACATATTTGCAATATTATTATATTTTCATGTCACTGTTCAGAGACAATTAGATAAATATATTAAATAATATATATAATTTTTTGACTCATGTATTTTCTCAGTCTCTACCTAAAAGCTTGCAGGTATTACCAAGTTGGCTAGGGAGCACATGAAGATCACTAAGCCACTTCTGCCTGCAAAACCTGACTTGTGGACATGACTTTACCAGCAAAATGACTACTTTGCTACTATTTTGCTATTGGAGTAACGGGATTTTTGCCAATATCGAGCTGGTGAATTTACTTTAAGCTCAAGAAACCTTTTGTCAGTATAAGTAGTACCTCCCTTATGGGAATTTCTTGATGTAATTCCATTGGCAGAACCAAACTGGGACAAGTAAAATATGTGAACGAGGCTATAGAGTGACTTCTGAAGTCTATTTAGGCACCAGCACAACCTTTTATGATGCACAGTGAATTAAGTTCTTCCTGTGCCTCAAAAATGACACCAAAGGGGAGGGAAAGAGTAAGATTACTTTTAAATATATTTCTGAAAAGTGAGGAAGTTCTTTTCTGGGAAGATGAAGGAAACAGCAAGGACAGATTTGAATCCAGTAAGGACATTAGCTACAAATGAAGACTGGCAGTTGGTGACTAATCCAAAAAATGTCCTTTTCCATCCTTATAACATCATCATCCACCACCATCAACTTCCTTCTAAAGCACGTGTTCCTAAAAGGCATATTGGTGTGAACGAGAACTTGGCCAGACATAATACTTAAGAAAAGCTAAGAAACCAGAGTTATCTAGGCTGATCTGTCTGGACATAGACACAGTTTCCTGTGCTTTTTGGCCACACCACCTTGGTGCGGTTACAGCATTCCCCTCTGCATTATCAAGTCCCTATTCCATGGTGGTTTATCCCACTCCTCTTAGTGTTGGGAGGTGTCGAGGTGGCATGGGGGTGAGAGTGCCAGATCTTGGTGGCTGGAGGGAGGCAATCACTGGCAAGACCTAGTGCTAGCAGTCCCCTACAACATGCTCCCTCAAGTTGCCTGGGAAAGCACCAGCCCTAAGGTAGTGCCTTAAGACTGTGAGGACCAGACCCACAAAACCCTGCAGCATGGGGCTACAGTGCCCTGGCATGCTCTGGCATTTTGCCCACCTCTGAATCTCTCTGGCACAAGCAGTACCCTGGGCTCTCCTGTTTACAGGACAGCAGATGACTAACCTTCCCTTGTCACAGAGGAATCCCCCACCCAAATCCATCATGGAAAAGCCTACACTTTGTCCACAATCAGAGTCGTCCCCACAGCAACAATCAACTCTTAAGACATGCTTCAGCTTTTTGGCAGTGCCCGACCTCCTCCTCCTGCCTGAGCCCTGACTCCAACGCCGGCAGGACATGCTGAGAAGGCGGCTGTGTGCAACCTGGCTGCTGTGCCGCCATCCTCGGCAGCCCAGGACAGCACACCTCACTGAAAGCAAGCTTTGATGACCGGATCCATGCATTTTTGTGCAAGCAGTCATTCGCTCCCTTAGCAGCTAACATTTCTGGCTGTATCTCATACGTGATCAGGCACAGTTTCCTTCCTCTCATACCCACTGGAAAAACCCCTGCCCGGCTGCGACGTTTTTGTGTCAGGTTACAGCACTGCCACCAGCCAGTATCCATGAACGCACAAAAGCAAGGCAGGAGTGGTTTAGGCTCCAGAGCATTCCCTGTGCTTTGCAGAGCGCTTCCCCTGGATGCCTACTTGCTTTCTGCTGCTTCTGTTCACAGAACTCCAAACCGAGTACTAAGAGAGTTTATTTGTCGGCATTTTCGGTGTCACACGGTTTAGCGGTGAACTCGGCAGTGCTTGGTTTACAGTTGGGCCCTATGATCTTAAAGGTCTTTTCCATCCTTCTTGTGATTCTGTGAAAAAGTGCAATAAATATTAAACCTCTCCTCCCTACAACCCCCACCCCTCACATCGAACCTCCTCTCCGTTTCACGGACTCCCGTGCCCCGCTCCTCACCCGCCAGGCCCCGCCCCCTGGGCGGGCGCCGCGGGGTCGTTGCTACGGGAGCCGCGCGAGGTCGCGCGCGCGCGCGCGCGCTGCGGGGTTGGGGAAGATGGCGGCGCCCGTGCGTGTCTGTCACGTCGCGTGCTGCGCCAACCGGGCGGGCGGCGGGGATGTGTCCTGGGGGCGAGGGGGGCTCCTCGCCTTCGGAAGCTGCCGTGACGTTGTCCTCTACGAGCCGGCGGTGAGCTGAGGCGCTGTGGGACGGGACGGGACGGGACGGGACGGGACGGGACGGGGCTGGTGATGCCGAAAATCATGGAATGGTTTGGGTTGGAAGGGACCTTAAAAGCCCATCCAGTTCCACCCCCCTGCCATGGGCAGGGACACCTCCCACCAGCCCAGGCTGCTCAAGGCCCCATCCAACCTGTCCTTGAACAGTTCCAGAGAGGGGGCACCCACAGCTTCCCTGGGCAACCTGTGCCAGTGCCTCACCACCCTCATTGTGAAGAATTCCTTCCTAATGTCTAATCTAAATCTTTCCCCTTCCAGTTTAAAGCTATTCCCCTTATCCTATCACTACTTGCCCTTGTAAAAGTCTCTGCCCAGCTTTCCTGTAGCCTTTTCAAGTACTGGAAGGCTGCTGTAAGGTCTCCCCGGAGCCTTCTCCTCTCCAGGCTGAGCAACCCTAACTCTCTCAGTTTGTCCTCATAGCAGATGTGCTCCAGCCCTTGTGATAATCTTCCTTACAGCCCTCCTGAAATGCTGGCAAATAAACACTCCCTTGTTTTGAAGGCTTAGAAAGCAGCATCTTTTAATTTTAACTCTGGATACATGACGGAATGATTTCCATCAGTCATGTGTAACGAGACGAGCTGGTTGCAGGATATATTTCCCATACACATGCATATATATAAATTTTCCCAGAAATCTTATGTATATTCTGTTACTTTCCAAGGACTAATTTTAATGTTATTATGAACTTCACAACAGCCAGATCTCTCCTAATTGGAGCTTTGGAGCCAGCTTTCTGTCTGACCTTGCATTTTAGACAGGGAAAGACTGTGAACAGAGATTATTATAGAAGAAGACCCATCCTTTCAGTACAAACTGTACTTAACATGAAGCGTTATCATTTCCCTCTGAACAGTGTCTGCAAAAACATTGTTTGAAAATAACATGCTATAACAGAAACACGCTATCAGAGAGACATTCTGCCTGCCTTTCATCTAGGTAATTGTTTTTTTTGAAACTTCACTGTATTGTAGGTTAAATCAAAATATTCCACTTTCTATAATAGCAGCTACTGCTTATATCACGGGGCAGATGCAGGGGCCAGGAGGAGCCTCATGCTCTGTGCTTTTTCACTTTACCGCAGGGGAGGCGAGTTGTTACTGCTCTCCGTGGCCACACTGGCCGGGTGAACTGCGTGCACTGGGTCTGTCAGCGGGATGGTGGTGAGTAGTGAGGCCTTTCTTCCCCTTCTCCTTGTCACGTTAGGCGGGGGTGGTAGGGTGTCTGCTGCAGCAAGGGCGGGGGCCATGGGCGCAGCTTCCCAGCTCGTTGCTGGGGGAGGCGGCAGGATTGGCAGTAGAGGGGCTGCTGTGTAAAGGGAAAGGCATTGAGTGCATTCTCTGATCTCAATCTCAGCTTCCTAGTAGGGATTTTAACAGGTGGATCTGCAGGAACCCAACTCTCCAAAGTCAGGTGAGGTGTCTGAAAGGGAGGATCATTTTGGGCCAAGGCCAGCTTGGGGGGCCTGGGGCTGTGGTGGCTCTGACAGATCTGCAGGTGAGATGATTGATTGTACTGCCAGTGGGCTGGCTTTTTTTTTTTCCAAATTTTGCATGTTTTGACTTTATAAACTGATTTGCAATGCCTTTTAAGAACTCTCTGACTACAAAGCTGTAAGTTGCATAGAGGTCATACCCAGAAGAAGTAATCTTTTAAGATCGAAATGTTTGAGACCCTTAGGAGGCTTTTGCTCTATAGTAATTCCAGGATTTAAAGTTGCTTAGTGCAGACTGTTCAAAGACAAGTATTCTCCCCCTTGGGCATTTGTAGAAACTCACTGACAAAGAGAAATTAAGCCATTGATTAGACCGTTAATGTAATATGACTGTTGCGTTTGGTGAGGGGAAGTACTGAGGTGAAAACATTCCTCTTTATTAATGGTAAAAACTGCTATGCTTTCAACTGGTTGCACTAAAACACTGCCTTCTTAAAATTAATTAAAATAAATTATTTTCAGGGAACTTTGGAATACAATTTTTATGTGAAGCTTTGAATTGTGTTTGACTGCGTTTCTCTTGTTTTATTTTCCTGTCCTCCAAAAAGAGCAAACAAAAAAAGAAAATATTAAATTACAGTGTTGGATTTGAGAATCTTTTTGGAAGTACGTGTTTATCCCATTCATACAAGAAGTTTAAATATTTCTGTGACTTTTCTCTTTATATTGTTTTAGTGAATAGCTTTGCTCTTAACCTGTCATGCACTGTGTAACTCGTATTAGCCATATTTTATTTTGGTGAAAACTTTGCTTACAGTTGATGTATGATATTTTTTGAGTATTAACCAGTGTAACTACTTATGTTTTTGACTGTTGTTACAAAGTAAGTGTTTGTAAAACTTAATAAAATGTATTTTTTAGCTTCTGAAACAGAGTTAATTTCTGGTGGATCAGATAAGCAGCTCATTATTTGGGAATGGAGTAGAACAGGAACGTGGAATAATCAGGTAAGCAGGAATAACCTATTTTTAAAGTTCCCCTTCCCCTAATTTCTCACATACCACAAATTATCTGTTTTGTTTGTATTTTATATTTGTACATTTTCAATCTACATTGACTGTTGAACCCCGTGTGTATCTCCTTCAATTGCTGGCATTCTGTCATGCTGTGTTTTACTTTAAGTGTTGTTTCTTCTTTTTTTGTAGTTCATCTTTTTCAAATTAGCCTTCATTAGGAAATTAGCTAACCAATCCTTGGGTGGATTTTGTCTATTGTGTCTAAAAGAAACTGATCTTAAGTTTGAGTCATCAGTTTTCTGATCTCATGTAGTACTTTCCTTTTTAAACTGCCTTAAAATCTTCAAACCATGAGGTTCCTTTTTAGTTGACACTTCCTGTGCCCTTCTTCCTTGTTTCTGCATATCCACTTCGAGTGAGTTCTGGTCAATGTGTGTAACAGTGTAGTGTTTGCATATAGGTAGTTTTACCAGAATGATATACAAGTTGGGATAGTCATTTAAAACAAAAAAAATCCGTGCAACAACTGAATTTTGTCAAGAAATTGAGTAAAATAGATGTGCTAATTTAGTATTCAGACTGTAAAATGTAAGGCAGAAGATGGAGTATGATAAAATGTGAATTAAGATTGAATGAAATTTAGAGGGGGAAAAAGTACTTCAATTTATTATATAACTTTTAAAGATCTTATTTATTGGCCATTGGTTTGTGAATGGCTGTTTAGGTAACTCATTTCATAGACTATCTCAAACTAGATTAGACCTGACATGTGCATGAGAAAGAGTACTAGGGAGAAATGCACCAAGTTTGATGGAGGAATGTTCTTGGAAACAAATAATTACCAATCCATTGTGACTGTTTATGTATTTATTTAAAATAACTTATAGATTTTTTCATTAACCTTTTCCATTGATGGTGGTGCACAGCCTCATGCCAGTCTTTGAAAAGAATGTGGCTAAATGTGCGCATTTTAAGGACAGTTCTAGATCAGTCAAAAATTCTTGCTGAGGCCTATGAAGCTATATTTTAGAAAGAGACATCAGTTACATTTATGACAGTATTTCGATGAATGCTTGATGGCAGAATTAAAAGCTTCTCATTTTGCTCTTTGTGTTTGAGGAACAGATTACAAATTGAATCACCTGTATTCATTCTTTAAGAAAGTAGGTACTTAAGTTTAAATTTAGAGTTTCTGTTTTTCATATTGGTATTTTAAAGGAGTAAAAAGCTGATTTGATTTGTGAGAACGCACTAAACGTTGCAGCTAGAGCTGCTGTAGCTGCTACTTATTCCATTCTGTTCTCTGCTCCATCTCCTTCACTAAGGTTCCCCAAACTTTTATGAGATGTTCCTTAGGGTGAGGGACAAGAGAAGGAGAAAAGGGAGGAAAACTGCTGCTCTTTACTTCTGTACTGTTTCCAGCTTTCCTCAAGAAATGGTGAGATTTGTGTAGTGTGCGCAGGAACATTTAATTCTTTTCAGCTTTGAACAAAATCCTATAAAGTTCATAGTCATTACTGCTGTATTTATTCCTTCTCTGTGTTTTCCTAGAATATGCTATAGCTTACGCACAGCTTGGCAGGTGCTCTGCCATTGCAGGCATACAACTAATTTTCAGTGTTTTTACAAATTCTCTCATGTAAGTTACTGGAATTTAATTTTGTGTGTTTTTATAACTTTGTGAAACTTTCTGTTATATTCAGCTTGTGAAAAGCATTCCTCTCAAAGGCCATGCTGAAGCTGTTTGTGCTGTGGATGCTATCTACCAGTCATGTGAATCTGATTTAAATTTGCTCATAGCTTCTGCAGCTTCTGACTGTACTGTGAGAATCTGGTCTCGACATGGTTCAGAAGGTAACTTTTTTTAACATTAGGGACAACATACTAGCTTAATAAAAAATGTTGAATGCTTATCTATTGAAGTACTTGGCTAACCGTTAACATCTTTTAATGCAATTACATTGGGTTTTGTTCAAACTTTGGTACATCAAACCACTGTATTGCTCTTTGAAAGCTGAGGGTTGTACTGGTTTAACAGATTTGGGTCAGAATTGTTCTGCAGAATGGTTTATCTTTGTTTTTTATCCATGATATTTTGGCTGAATTTACTTTTTTCTGTTTAATACATGCATTCTGGCCTGTAACATTGGGGCAGAGTAAGTTATGTGTGTGTGAAGTGAAATTAGTTAGTAACATGATTAATACTGGCATTAGAAAGGTGAGATTAATTAGTCACTTTTTTGTTGCTATTGACCTGAATCCACTGAAGTGTGGGATAACTGGATCTTGACCTGCCCTTGCATGGACACATGGGAGAACGGCTCTTTGAAATACAGGAGAAATAAATAGGGCAGATAATCTAGATTTAAAGTGTTATTTGCTAGTTGAAATGTACTGACTGCATCTCTCAAACTACTTTCCTTATCTGATGTACTTGAGGATTTCACATTGCTTTGCCTATGTAAGAGAAATAGATGGGAGTTGCGAGTCTTCAGTCCCAAGTCCTGTCTTGCTGTTGTGGGTTCAAGTGGTGAAAGGATCAATTTTCTTCATTTGACTTCTGTAGAGAGACTTTTCTACTATCCTGTTCTGATCTTATAGGCTTACCAGTGTAACTGCTTCTAGGAGCTTAGGGATATTTGCAGGAAGACTGGCTTTTGCTCCTCTCTCTGCTCTTGTTGCAAATGAATTGTTTTACCTCTGTGTGTAGTGAATGCAGTTGCCACAGGATATAATTTGCAATATTTATCGCTTCTGATATGTTGCCACAGTGAAGCTGTACAACTTTAATACTCCATAGAGAATAGTGACTTACCTTCTAACTCTACTAACTCTGGAAGAATTTCTGTGGCCCCACAGGAGATAACAATATTTAGACTCTTGAAAAACGTAGAATTTTTCCAGGTCCTTAAAGTAAAATAGTTTGGAAATTTTAACTATGTAATGACAGGAGAAATTGGCAGTGTAACTAATACTATGATAAATAAGATCAGCGCTATCTGCTCTTGTTTTCCAGCTAAATGCATTGAAATTCTGCAGTTTGGAAATGGATTTGTTATGGATGTCTGCTTATCCTTTTTGCCTGGCAGCAATGGTGAGTACAGCTGCACATCTTGAATATCAATGCAGGAAAAGTAAAATCTAAGAAATCCCCCAAACAGATTTTCATTTAACTGACTCAAAGAATTGTGCCATATTTTTTGTTTTTCACAGAATCAGCTGAAGTTGCTGCTTGTATCTAAACGATTTTCACTGAGATCTTCTTGGCAATTTGAAAATAATAGTAGATCTTCAAAATGATGATCTGAACTCTGAGACAGAGAGCTTAAAAATGTGGTAGCAGGGCTGTAAGTAGTAGGATGATGCTGTTAAGTTTCATCCACTCCTTGCGGTGCTGATGCCTATGTTTGTTCTTGTTTATGTTGAAGGGCAAGATCCAGAAAAAGAATCTGCAGGCCTGCATCAAAAATTAAGGATCAGTGAGCAGAGAAGTATTTATCACCTGTCTGGTCTTAAACGCAAAGAAAATTTAGATGCTGAACAAGCTTTACCTGACTGTTCAGTATTGCTTATATAGTTTTCTATTTAACATAAATGTTTGGGTTTTATAGCCTGTCACAGACATATTTTTCTGTTGCAAGCCTGTAGAAGATTTTTTTGAAAACTAAATGTATCTTGTAGTGCAGTACAAGCCAGATACATGTGTTGCGTTAGGTTTGTGTATCATTAGAGCTTTTCACCTGGATTGGAGGGAGTGCCAGACTCCCAAGAGAAAAAGTACTAAAGTTTCTTACTGGATCTGGAGTTTTTGCTGCACGTGTTCCATGCCGATGTGTTGTTTGATTGTATGCCTCCAGAGCAGTTATACTGAAACGTATTTTATTCTTTGGCTTGTGATAATTCTGGGAGGTACAAAAGCTCTATCAAGATGCATTGTCTCATTTGGAAATGCTAATGTCTGTTTCTAGAGCGTGTCCAATATCAAAAGCAGCATCTGCACCCCTAAAGGACTTTAAAACCTCTCTCTTTCTATTTTCCCCATAAATGTACTACCAGGTGGTTGTTGAAAAGACTTGAGGGTAAATTAAAATCATTACCTTCAGTGCGAATTTTCATTAGAAATGAAGTGTCTGTGTTTAATGAGTATAAAATTCATATTATGAAATAATAGTTTATTTCTTCATTTATGATATTGTACAGGTAAGAAATTATTGCCATAACACTCTAGAGCATCTATTTAAAGTTGAAATCATGTTGTATATAAGAAAAGTAACCTTTCATTTTGGAAGGACCTTAAGCAAAGTTTGTCATATTAATTCTTAAAACAAAATGCTCCTGAAACCAAAACTGCATGGAGTGCTTACAGCTCCTTTAATTGGTGAGATAGCAAGCATTTTGTTTTGCTGTGAAAATCTTGTAGAGTTCCCCCAAACCCAGTGTTGCTTAAAGGTACATTCAGAGCAGGACTAGCCTTTATTATGGCCTCTTCCTGTCCCAACTGGAATTCACGGTTCAAAACAACACAGTGCTCATAAGCTGAAAGAGAGTTCTTTGCTTTCCTGAAGATTATTTTCAAATAATCAAATGAATTTCTTGAAGATTATTTTCAAATGAGAAATTATTTGTTTAGGTTTTGTACAGAAATTTTTAAAAAGATCCTGTAAGTTTGTGTTTTGAATGCCAGTTCCAGTATGAATGATCTATGCTGCTAAAATTATCAAGAAACACTTTAGGTTTTGAATCATAAACACATGATTAGAAACATTTCCTCTAGAGATCTATAAAGGCGCTTTTAATACAGCATAGCCAGGTTTGGTATTTTCTCCCTAAATGTAGTCCATTCAACTGAATAGGTTTTGTTCAGAGTTAATATGTTAGTTCTGAAATCTAAATAAAGTAGCTTAAAATTTATTATTAAAAATCTCTCTGCTGATCATTTTGTCAGAAACATTAATCTGTAATGGCAATTTGGAATATTAACGAGCTTCAGGAAAAAATGATCTATGATAACTTTAAAAGTTGCTCTGAAGTCTTTGTGAATTCTATGTTGGCAGCTGTATGAAGATTTAAAGAAGCTTTTCTCTTGAGAACAATCTGTAGTTTTAAGTCAGGAGGTAAATACAGAATTATTTTTCTGAAAGTCAGAAACTGCTCTCCTGAATTAGAAGCATTTAAGTTACCTCTGATTTCACCAAGTAAATAAATTTAAAGCTTGTATTGAAAAATTGATTTGTGATAATGGATACTTTAACTTTCAAAAGACACTGAAGTTCACAATACTTAATATTTTAACGGATTGTGCATGAAAAGAGAATTTTTTTTTTTTTTTTAAAAGAACAATTTTTATGGTGAAGTCAAATGGGGAAAGCCAATAGACTGCTCATAAAAACGTGAACAATAATTTGTAGCTGGATTACAGCTTAAGCACTTTACAGACACCCTCTTGGTTAAGGCTTGAAGGAAAGCTTCGTACTGTTTTGTTTGGTTGATTGCTTTTTGACTTGCGACATCTGCAGAAATTCTGCTTTTAAGATGCTAGGGATAGGATTTACTGTTTACAGATCTTGATCAGCTCTTTTGCATATACTGTGATTTCTCCTACGACCTGGATAATTATGGTGCTGTAGCTTGGCCTCTGACAAGTAAGAATTGTTTCCTCCAAACTGAATTGCAACGGATGGAAAAAAAAAGAGGGAGTGAACTTTAAAAAGCTTTGCTGGTCAGAGTGTCCCGATTGTAATAGGACCACAGTTTCCAGTTCATTCTTTCTATTTCCTTTGCAGGACATTATCTCAGTCAGATCCAAATTCTAGCATCTCCAGAGCATTTATGTGAAAAAGTCTTTACGTCTCGTTTTGCCAGTTATATACTCCTCGATAGAACTTTTTAAATAAAAGTTTTTACATTTATCTGGTATAGCAACTAGATTATATTTCTATTCTTTTATTCCATTGAGTGATTATGTAATTACTGTAATGGGCCATAAAATTTATTTTCTTAGGAAAGGATGATACAGACTCCAAGAACATACATTACCTCGTATTTTGTGGAACAAAACCCCCTTTCTCTTGCCCAATTTCTGTGGACCTGAAGACCAGGTCTCCTTTTAAAACAGCTCGTTACATCCAGTCTAAAGCAGCCTTTTTTGGCCCTGTGTAACACAAGGAGGAGGTGGAGGTGAAATATGATTTAGAAGTTGGAGAGAAGCACCAGTGATGGAAGTGTGAGAATGTGATATGTGACTTAGAAGTGTGAGAGGAGCAGCAGATAACTAGACACAAATTTGGTACAGGCAGAAAGAGGAAATCGGCATAGAGCATAAACTTATTATCGATACCATAATACATTCAAGTTGATTTTTTTGGTCTATCCATAATGTAGTTTTATCTCTTCAAAGGGATGACTTTTTTTTTTAAATTAAGTACTTGATTTTAGTGACATTTTTGTAAACTTGAGAAATGTGAATGTCTAGCCTTATTTCTTTATAATTTTCAATCTAATTCCCTTTCTTTTGCTATTTTGGTCCCTAGCAGTACTACTTCATCCTGTGACTCAAAAAAGAGTGGAGTAAGGGTTAACTATTTTTCCCCATCACAATGTGTGGGAGAGATGAACTAATACACTGCCTAACTTTTCTTGTTTTCCCCTCAGATGTAAATTTGTCTGATGTAATAGACGTGTTTTTGTGCACTGCCTAGATAGCTCATAGAAGTAAACTGATGCTTGAGACTTGAGTAGGTTTGTAGTAATGTTAATTCCTTGTGTACAGTGAGTGGAGGTCTGTCTTCCTACTTGCTGTGTAATAATTATACTACCTCCATCTTTGATTTAATTTAGTTGATTAAGGACTTGAACTGTATTAGTTCTGAGATTTTGTTTTGCTACTTGCTCCTTTTGTATTTAGAGCAAGTGCCTGCTGATACCAGTAAAATAAACATAATAAATTAAAAATCCCTAATAGTTGAACTTCCTACAGCTGTGTGACCTTGAAGGAAACTACTCTTGAGTATATTAAGTATTTGTAGATGCTGTTTATGTACCAAAATAACTTATGAGTTTGGTGTTTTTGAAATACTAGTTTATTTCAACCAATATTAGGTGTCTAATTTATAAATCATAAAAAAGTGCTATCATACTTGCTTATTTGTATTATGTTTATTGGTACTGTATTGATTTTTATGTTATTTCTACAATATGAAAAATTATGTAATAGTAGATTTTGAAACTCAAGTAATTAAAACTTTTTTTTTCCCCTTCCCAGTTCCAATACTGGCTTGCGGTGGTGATGACTGCAAAATACATTTGTTTATACAGCAGAATGGCCAGGTAATTACAGCTTTTGTCTCTTGCTCAGAACATTACTCAGCTCTTCTACTTCTTTTTTTTTCCATATGTGCTGCTGATTTCTTTGAGGTTCTTCAGTAACTGTCTCTAGATAGCCATCGCATACAACTGCTGCTTTTCAAATAGTCCATTTTTCTAGGTAATGATGAAATGTACAAGCAGAATGTTGAAGTTGGATTCAGTTCATAAAGATGTCAGTTTTCCTTTTTTTTTCCCCTGTATGAAGATAGCCTGTGTTTCTGTTCTCACTCACATAAAATAGCTGCAACTGGCCTTTACTGAGTATCCGTGTGTTGAATGGTCCATATGGAAATGATGTTACTTTTAAGCCTATAAATGGAATTGTATGTTTGTTGCTAAGTATGCCCTTTGTGCTGAATGCTTCTGGATGTTGAAATAAATATTTCAGAGTGTCTGATCGTCTAAAAAGCATGCACATTTTTCATGTATTATTTGGAAGCTGTAGCTGGCTTTATTTTTTCATACAGTTCAATGTTCCTTTGGAACACTACGAAGAAGTTCTGTCCTCTTTTGCATTTGTTCAGAAGTTTTGTTAGACTCTAAAGCATGTGTTGAATGACTGCCTTCCAAAACTGAAGTCAGTGTCTCTTCTTTCTCTCTATCAATCATAAAAGAACCCCTTAAACTGAAAATGCTGCCTCACAGCACACCAATCAACCTACCACTCAGAAACCTCTGTTGAAACCAACATTTGTAGGAATGACTTTTCTGGATTTGTTCAGGCATAGTTCCATTAGATACTGAAGAATGAATACTCCTTTTTGCTTTTTGAGAGAGATAAAACCTGCTTTATAGTTAATTTTGCCTCTTCACACTGCAACATAGGAGAGTAAGGTTTCTTTTTTTGTTGTCATCCATAAAATAAATACTTCACCCTTTAGCTGCTATGTTCAGTGATTTCTTGACCACTAAGCAGAAAAGAAGAATCACTTTCTTAGCTGCTTTTTTTTTTTTCCTATGTAGCTGAAGAGTTAAATCAGTTTAATGAGGTTCTCTGGGAATTAGCAATGGCAGAATGCCCCTCATGATTCTTAATGTGCTAAAGAGACTTTTATGTCAGGGGTTGTGCATATTTTCCTCATTCAAAATCTGGAACTTGTTTTCTTGTATGGTTCAGATTAACAAATAATATGCAGTTTGACTGCCAAAAATGTTCAAAGATCTATAACTTCTTGCCAGTTGTTGACCAAACTTTTGAATACAACAGTGATCTTAGCCATTGTTAAGTACAGTCAGTCTGTTGAGGATAAAGTAAAGTATCACAGTATCATAAGGTTGGAAAAGACCTTTGAGTTCATCGAGTCCAACCTATGACCCAACACCTACACCTACACTTACTCCTACTTGTCAACTACACCATATCACTTAAGTGCCTCATCCAAATTCTCTTTGAACGCCTCCAGGGATGGTGACTCGACCACCTCCCTAGGCAGCGCATTCCAATGAACAATTACCCTCTCAGTGAAGATTTTCTTCCTAATGTCAATCCTAAACCTCCCCTGGCGAAGCTTGAGACCGAAGGTCGAGACCGTGTCCTCTCGTTCTGTCACCGGTCACCTGAGAGAAGAGTCCAACTCCTGCCTCACCGCAACCTCCCTTTAGGTAGTTGTAGAGAGCAGTAAGGTCTCCCCTGAGCCTCCTCTTCTCCAGGCTAAACAACCCCAGCTCCCTCAGTCGCTCCTCATAGGGCTTGTGCTCCAGCCCCTTCACCATCCTCGTTGCTCTCCTCTGGACACACTCCAGCATCTCAACATCCTTCTTAAACTGAGGGGCCCAGAACTGGACACAGTACTCAAGGTGTGGCCTGACCAGTAATTGGAATAAACAAGCTTCAGCTTCATAACCAGGTTCATGCTGTTGTCTGTTTTTGGAGGTAGGAAACTTTAATCATACAAGGGGTGAGGAGTTACCTGTTATTTTACATGTGTTGTTTTTCACGTATTTCCCTTCAATTTTACGAAGTATTTTCACTGGCTGTCCTGGTGGAATTGGGGTTCAGACTTTCTCTTTTTTAAATGAGATGGGACTTCTGGTTAGTGTCTAACTTAACTTTCTGAAACATCTCTTTTAACTATGTAGACTGTGCAGATCTTGAAGAGAAGAGCCCAAATTTGGTTCCCTGTGGAGTAAAAGCGCCTGTTTAGTGAATTACAGCTAATAACAGAATGAAAATATCCTTGTGGGCCTTCTGCTGTAAATTCTTTCCTTGTTGCTAAGTTCTCCTCTTTAGTGAGGTTCTCTCACATCTGCTGACACCTTTTTATGACCTCAGTAGTTCTATTCTTAGAGGTATTTGAAGGAAATGTTAATGCTGTCCTGCCATTTTTCACAAGAACTTGGTGTAGAAGTGTGATAGAATTTATATTTCTGCATCCTTCTCATAATTGCTAAGGGCCTGTAACCCTGTTCTATTAATTGTGACTCTTGGAAACGTCTTCATTCAGTTAATATCTTAAAAAAAAAAAATAAAAATGGTATGAACCCCAAGGTAGAATGCAAGTTCATAATGAGGTATTCTAATGAAACTTGGAGGGCAGCGCTGTACTCTGAGGGAGGATGAGACATATTCAGTTAGCTGACAAAGGCTCCCTTTTGGCAGACTCATTAGTTTTACAATTGAAATGTATTTATTCATGAAAGCTGCTTGGTTTTTGAAATTGAGTGGGCAGCCTTCAAATCCTTTAGGACTCTCTATCCAGAGATCCCTTACTGTGTTAAGCGATAGACAGAAAATCATCTCTTTGCTTTTCTGAGCTCTTGAAAGAGGGTATTGATTTATAAAAGTACTCAGGGAAAAATCTTTCAGAAACCATTATGTGTCTTCCTGCTTGAGATGTTACAGGCCTATAGAGGGAAAGTAAGTAAACAAGATCAAAATAGAGCTTTGAGACAAAACGTCTCTATGTTGAGCTTGTTTTCTGTGAGAAGATTTTTCTGTGCATGTCTGAGTATGTTTCCCCCCAAAATCTGGCCTAAATGAAAAGTAGAGTAAGACATAAAGATAATTTGGGCTTTTTCTAATTCTAAGAGAAGAAGACCTAGGTAGAGCAGGGATATCGAATCTGATGTCCAATAGAGAAAAACTGGGAGGATCTGGACATCTGTTAAATTATGTAGCAATTGCCAAATTTGCAAAACGCTGCTACCAGCCTGATCCTGAAGGACGTACACGCAAAGTGTGAGCAGAGTTAGTTGTGCAGTGTGCGGACGTGTTCACAGATAACCAAGCTTCATTAGTTCTGCCACCTAAAGAACAGCTTTATTCTTTGTGTAGAAGACGGAGACCCGATTGCTGCTGCGTAAAAATGCTTAGAGATTAGTTAAGAGGCAGGGGAAAGCTGTTAAGTAGGTGACTTGGTCCATGAGTTCTGTTAGATTAAGCTGTCAGTACTATGACTTCCAACATTCTTATGTATCCAGTAAGAACCAAGGGGAAAATTGAAATGAATAAGAAGATGGAGACTATAAAAACAACGTCTATAAAAGATGGGAAGAATGACAGCTCAAAATACTTGCAAATATAACCTATGCAATAATAAGTCTTTGACTGAAATAATTTAAAAATAATGACCAAGTACATCTGCAAGAAGCTTTAAATTGATGCAGTTTTAGAACAGAATACATCTGAAGAAACAGAATGTGTGGTACTAAGAGACACAGACTTCAAAGAAAACAGAAAAACCAATACAAAAACCCCAAGCAGAGAGCGTAACAGCAACACCGCTCCTTGCTCAGTTTCAGCGGACATTTGGTTTTTTTAATGGGAAACAATACCTTGAAAATTTTCAGTGAGTACTTTTTCTGCAGCACAAGAGAACTGCATGCTTGACTTCAGGCTAAGTAGTGCCTAGAAGCTTGTTTAGGAAGTGAATTAGAAACCTGGGGTGGTATTAATAACCTCAAAGTAATTGTTTCTACTCTCTTTAAAGGGAAAACAAACATCTGTTTTCTTAATGGTTCTCTTTGATGTGAGAAGATGAGGATAATTTTTTTGAAAAACACCTAACACCTTGAAATCAAACATTATTAAATGTGTGTTTAGATTAATATTAAAGTCAAGTTTCAGGAGATATGCACACTGTTCAACATAAAAGGAACCATAAGCGTGTTAGCAACAGTTCAGCCTGAACCAATCTTTAAGTTAGGAGTAATTTTACCAGCTAACCTTGGTGAATGTAAAATACACAGCATTGTATCAAAGATCATATAAATGAATTAATAAATACATGTTTTATATATTATCTGAAATGTGAATTGCTGAAAAGATTTTCTAAATGTATTGCGAGAAACACATAGCCTTCAGAATAACTGTTAGGTCACTGTTTGATCTCGCTTCCATGGCTGTTCCTGCCTTTATTTACACATAACCAGCTGGGTGTTCAACATAAACATCTCTCTGGGATGCCATAGCCAGAAGTGACAGGCCAGATGAGACTTAAGTGGCTGTGAGAACACCTTCTTAATGAAGACCAGAACTGTGAAAGTTTCTGTTAAGCCGTTCTGGTCATGTATCTTACATACAGCTCATTCTATAACATTTAAGAATCCAAATGTTGAACGAGGAGAAAACTGAGTGATGGTTTTTGATGGGAAGGTGGTTTTGGGGAATACCCAGGAAAGTATGGACTGAAGAGAAGAGGTTCTGATTCCTGAATATGTTTAGTTAGCTCTAAAATTGGATGAATTAGTGTTGCTGACTATCTTCTCTGAAGTTGAAGACAGATTTTGAGAGATCCTGTCTCACTGTGTTGCTGGTTTTAATTTTTTTTTAAATTATTTTTTTATTATGGATAGGTAAAGAGAACTTGGTTGCAGTCTTGCTGAGAGCAAAGACTGTTATCTAATCTTAATTCCTAGTGGGCATAGGTAAGGGATTTAGCAGAACGGAATGCAAGAAGTAATGTGGTAGTTACTCATTTGTACTTAGCTACACTAACATTTTAATTGTAATGGCTATATCAGGCTTTTAAAGTCAACTTCGGATAAAAAACTGTTGTGGAAGGAGGGCTTTTTCTGGATAAAGTAAATTGTTTAAATGCTAATTAGACAATGAACACTTCTACCTTACTCAAAAAAAAGGTAATATTATGTATGTTAGGAATGAAAATATGCTACTGATGAAAGGTCTTACTAGGAAATCTGGATTATGTTTGCATTGCTGTATTCTTAAGTCTGTGTTCATGCAGAGGTTTCCATCAGCAGACACAATTCTTGATATATGCCTTCCTTAGAAACTTAGTCAATAAACTTAAGAAAGAGAGGGAATAGTTCAAGCCCCGTCAGTAATTCCTGGTAGTAGTATTATATTACAAAGTAAGTATTGAAATAATTTCAAAACATCTATTCTTCTTTTTATACTTGATTTTTATTTGTTTTCCACATCATCTGCAGTTGCATCTGCTTAACACACATAATACAAAATATTTACCATGTCAGACCTGCATTACATCATTGGTTGTGTACCACTGTAAGCCTGATAAACTTAAAAAGTGTTCATCTATATCATAGAGAGACTGTAGCATCTTGAAGGTGAGCACCTTAAATTCTTATTCTTTCCTGCTCATATATGGGAAGTGCCACAATGTGGTACATGTTTACCCAGTGGTAGCAAACCCCAAAAGATCTATTTGGAATCTATGAATAAATTACAATCCTTAGTAGGAGCTTAGTTTTCAATTTCAAATAATAGAAGTTGTAAACATGAAAGACTTGAAAATCCAAAGGTAATTGCTCGTATGTGTGTGGTAGTTAAGTGCATTTCTGTGGTATAACACGAATTTTTTCTTCAGTTTCAGAAAACGTTAATACTCCCTGGCCATGAAGACTGGATAAGAGGCGTTGAATGGGCAGTCAGTGGTTAGTATGAAAGATGAATGAAGTGCAATACTGGTTTTAATGAGTACTACTGTTTTACCCATCCAACAGATGATTTTAATGTATTGTAGCGCCTAAGCTCTTGTGAATTTTTTTCTGAGATGGTGGTACAAATATTAAAAATCAATACAGGACTTTGTGTCCTGTTAAAACATTGAAATTGTTGAACCCATACTACAGTTATATTGTTAGTTATCAAAATTATGGCAACAGAAGGATTGATACAGAACACTCGTGCTTACGTCCCTTGTCTTGTCTTGCTTCAAGTATGTTTACCTGACTAGTAGCTAAATGCAAATATGACTTGTAGCAACTTGTCCTTTTCAATATGCAAGCCACTGTATCTGAGTGAGGAGTAAGCTGGTGTTTCGAGGGGTGGAAAGTAGAGGGAAATAGTACTTTTCTTCTTTCTCTTCTCTCCCCCTTCTTTTTAACAACAATCTATTCAGATTTAATTATTCAAACAGTTCTTGCAATGGCAAAAGTAAAAGAGAAGGAATCGGATGACACTACAATATGAAGAAAGAAAAGAAGGAAAGGAGTTATTGAAGAGTATTGAGGCTGTCAGAATTTTGAGTGAAGTCCATAGGTAGTGAGGAAGTGTATCTGCAGTTATTTACCATATCTTATAAGCAGAAAAATGTCCGTAGTCTGCGTGTTCTAAACTAGTGGAGAGTTTGAAATGGGACAGTAAGTTGATGTTGAAATAAAAGAGCAGTTCATGATACTGTGTACAATGGGAAAAAAATAGAATAATGCTGTAGTATGTGTTTGGAAAACTGTTAGGTTAATCATGTCAGGGGTTGCAATGACAATGCAAATGAAAATTTTTTTGGAAACCAAATAGGTGAAGACCTTTTCTTAGCAAGCTGTGCTCAGGACTGTTTAATAAGAATTTGGAAAGTGTGTACAAAATCAAAGCAACTTCCAGAAGCTGAAGATGATTCCATAAGACTGAAAGAGAATGTTTTTACTGTTGAAGGTAGGTAACACTTTTAAAATTCCCTTGCACAGCTTCTCACTTTTGTATCTGTTTGTGGTTTCAGGGTGGCTAACCAGGTGATTACCATCTAATTTGTTTTGTTTCTTGTATTAAAAGAACCTGAGACCTGTTTGACTGCATTATTTTTATTCAGCTGTTAGGAAAAGTGGAATTATTGTTTTAAAGCTGCGAGTATGTAAACTTAATGATGTGTTACAAAAACTGGTAAAGCAGTGAGAGATTAATATCAATATGCATTTACATGTATTCCAAATACAGTCAGGAGATTTTGTCTGTGGGATGTAAGGTGTTGTGCAGTCCTCCTCTGTTTTAATAACATACCTTTAATTTTCTTTTTAATTCAATGCATAAGAGGTGCTACTATCACTTAAACCTAAGAAAAAATACTGAATGTAACAGATAAGTGTGTGCAACCTTACTTTCTCATTATTTAATATACTGTTTGAGCACTGTAACATTACAGGCTCACAATGCTGACATTGTGGGGTGAATTATTAAGCAACTTAGGTAATGTAAAGAAGTTTGTATAATGTTATGTGTAAAAAGTCCTCATGCTGCTTACTGCAAATCCCGATTCATTGTTTGAAGTATCTTAATACTTGCATTTACAATCATTTGGAGATGTAAATGTGTGCAAGTATTGGTAGAGCCAATGTCAGGGAGTGTTTGAAAATTGCTTGGGAATTCTCCAGGAATTCTGTGACACCACTCTGAGGCAATAGGCTGCCCTCTTAGTGTCAATCTGGTACTTGGGGCTTGCGGCAAAGTAGATTTTCAAGGAGCTTTTCAGTGTTGGTAGGCTGCTGATATACTGGTAGATGCTGAAAGCAGTTGACTTTTTTCTCTGAAAGTATCAGAAATGACCTGGTCTTTCTTGGCTTTTAGAAAGAAATGTGCTTTTCTCTGATTTGTGGTAGATACTGATACGACGTATGCAATTACTTTGGAGTCTGTGTTGGCTGGTCATGAAAACTGGGTGTATGCAGTTCACTGGCAACCTGCATTTTCCAAAGGTAAAAAGATAACAAATACTAGCAGTTATGTTAAGTGTTGCATACATACATACATAGAGTACACATGTCTTTGTGTTCTAATTGCATGTTCCCTGTGGACTATGAAAAAGTTTAAATTATGCGAATCATGTTTTATAAGTAAATTAATATTTTGGCTGGATGAGCCGCAGCAGCACAACTTACGGTACAGACTCTGTCATTGTGTATTGCATGATGCTCTCTTATTTGTGTTTTGTTTAATGGATGAAATAAAATAACTGAGCTGTACTGGCTTTCTTGTAATTGATTTGCTATTTATGGAATAAGAGTTAGTTTAATTAAGCAGAATGAATTAATAGTAATAATGTTCTACTTTGATACATGTATTTGAAATGTCTGCTCTTTGGAAGGTCAGCATTAATTCAAGAGCTCTTCTTCCCCTTTTTTGGACTAGAAAGAAATAAATAGCAACATTCAGAAGATTAATCTTCAGTCATACATGCATTAATATAACATGCCAGGAATTAAGACCTTGAGTGTCAAGTTTTCTCTAGGTAGCTGGTAGCTTTAGGGCATTAATATGGACTTTTATTGAAAAAAAAATAAAATGTTATTTACAGTTTAATTTTACATCTTGCCCTAATCTTTATCTTTCTTTTTAAATCCTTAAATTCTGACAGCCTTTTTTGCGGTACTGATTGGCTTGTCTATGTCCGCCTCGAGTGTAAGGGAAGGAGGTTCTTGATTTGACTTATTTGCACCATCAGAATGCCCTTGTATATCTGTATTGGCAAAGGTGCCTTTTTAATGAGATGTTTTGGAGTTACCAGTAGCAGGTGACTTCACCAGTACAAAGCACAGCTTTTTTCCAGTGTGTATACAACACTTGAACACTAGAATGCAATTAGAATGTCAAAATACCTGTAGTGAAAGACACAGGACTTGCTTTAGAAATATTGGCTTAGTCAACTGTTCTTCCACATTTTTTTTTAACTCTAATAGAAGAGCTTGCCTTTTAAAATAAGGTTTAGGCAAAATATAGGCATGCAAGTCTTGCACTGCAATCTGAAAAACTGTCCTGTTAGACCATGAAGTTTTCCAGGTGCCTTGCATGTATGCAGAAGTGTGATGTAGCTGCCTGTGTTCTGTGGTCTTTGGATTATTCAGTAGAGGCAGACTGATCTGAGAGACATTCTCAATGCTTGGTTTGATGTAACATAAGATACCTACCCCAAGAGATGCCCACCAATGCTTCTGCTCTCAAGAAAGGTTCCTCAGTAGTTCTAAAGGTCTGCTAGCTGAGCGATGAACCAGGTCCCTCTTCCCCATTCTGTCTTTGTTGAGCAGTTGTTTGGAGTGTTTCACTGCATTTTGGGAAGCAGTCCTTACTGCTGTTTGTATTACAAGATCCTAGAGTCTGTTGCAGTCTGTAGAGAATAACAGCTAATTTGAAAAGAAAAACCCAGTGAATGCTGGCAGAGAGATTATTTTGTTTTAAACTGGAAATCTCTCTGTAAAAACTAATTTGAGGAATAGTACTGAGAACTTTTTTGCAGTCTCTCTGTGAAACTTTAGATTTTATTCCAAATTACATTTGTTTCAATGTTATCTTGTAGTGAATAAACAGTAGAATATGATTGTTTTCATGTACGTTTCGCATTTCCCTTGAAGATTATGGCTGAAAAATACCTCCTAACGAGCACCTAGGAAGAACGTAGAGCCTGTGAAGCCTGGCATTTAAGTACTGCATTACGTGTCTCTGATGCTGAACGGTTTTCTTAACGTGTCTGGATTTCACTATGATCAAATGTTTTTGGAAAGTATTCTCATAGGTAATAGGGTAATCATTTTCCTTGTACTGTAGATGGCAGCATGCAACAACCTATGAGGATGTTGTCTGCATCAATGGACAAAACTGTGATCATCTGGGAACCTGATAAGGAATCTGGAGTCTGGCTAGAACAGGCAAGTGTCAATCTTTTTCATGATATGTACTGTATTAAAATTGCATTTCCAATGTCAGTGGGTACTGGAGGGAACAAAAACTATAAAATGCAGGGAGAGAAAGGCAAAAACATTTTCTTGTAAAAATACTCATTCTGATGCTGTGTTGCAAGTGAAGCTATATTTGTAAAAAATTATGTGGTGCGGTATGATTTTTATTGCTTGTTTGCTTCCTTATAACCACACTGGGGAGTTTCTAAGTGGAGTTTGTGCTCACCTGGCATTCATAGTATAGCAAGCCAGGTGCTGCATAGTAATGCATGCTGTGTACTCCTGGTAAGAAGAGGAAGAAACTGTCCTGAATTATTTTTAGTTAATCCTTGTGGGAATATGCAACCAAGCAGTTATTACAGAGCATCTGACATGCAGTTCACAAGCCTAGTTTTACTGACAGCAACTTGTTCCTGGGCTGCATCATTAGGTTTTTCTTCCATTTGAGCTGGATACTCATGTTTCATTGTAGTATTTTAAAAGATGTTCTAATCTGGATCATCCTAAATAAACAAGTACTACACCCAGTTTAATCTAGTGCTTTGGTAGATGTCTGTTTTCAGTTGAGCTGCTTTTCCAAATTGCAGTAGTTTGGCTGAAATTGTGTTATGCCCACCATTGTTTGCAATCTTTCCTGTAGCAAGTAAGTTCTAATTCTCTCTTGGAAGAAAGAAAAGAGTTACAGTAGTGAAATTATTTTTTCTCCTATTCCATTGAAAGCTCTTGTGCCTTTCTAATAAGAAATCAGTTCTTAATAAGGTGATCATGTAGAGGTGTCATTTGTTGATCCTAGTTGTGCTGCTTAGTTGTGGTTAAATTTACAAGCTTCTAAAAATGAGTTTTGCAGTAAAGCTTATTGCAAGCTGTTACTTTTTCTTTTTACATTCCGTTTGCATTGGTTAGACCTCAGATGTGCAGCTGTGCAGCATGCAGTTCAGATCATAAATTTTAATTGTAATAATCATTTTTGCATTGAGGGAGGGAAACCTGAGCTGGAAGCCTGCATGGAGGAAAGGCACTAGGGGAACATCCTGTTTTCTGCTGTCTCTATTTTGGTATGATGAACAGGAAGTCTGGACAAAATCATTCCCCCGCTTAGAGGTGAGACTAGAATTCTGCCTCTAGCATAGCATATCAACATCACTTCTGCATGAGCAGTATTTTTTTGAGTGAGCGCTAATCAAATGGACATACTAGTCCTCACTGCCATTCAGAATGAGGTGTTGATTCATCCCATTGTGATCTTAAAAGCAGCTGTGCAATAATGAGGGAATAGTTGTAGAGTTCAGCTTGAAAGGAATTGTGGTCTTCTCTTGAATGAAACTTGCAAATTTAACTTAAATAATCTTTTAATGTAATTAAAAACTTGAAAGAGACTAAAGCAACTGTAAGACCTGTGGGTATGCAGGTAAACATACACGTAAAGTCACAAAGGAAGCACAGAGACCAAAATATGCCACAAAAGGAATATGGAGTAAATTGCAGGGATTCACAGAGAAACAGGAAAGTGGAAACATAGTAGTGAATTTTGGAGATTAGGGAAGAAAAAGTTCCTTTAGAGTTTTTCCATTTTGTACAACAGAGCAATAGCAGGGCAACAGATGACAAGAAACTGTTGCATCCAAGGTACTAAATTGAAACATTGAAAGATTAGGTTCTTGTCTCATCTGGTGTAGTGTTTTCTTTCCCCTGGGGGACTGTGCTAGATCCCATCCTGAGATATGAAGGGATGATCCGTTAAAGTGGCATGCGGCTTTAATTCCATTATAGTTTAGTGCTTTAAATGTATTTTTGTGTAATGTGAACTCTCACCTATAGCTAAATTTTCATCTCCTGAGATCAGAATGAATTTATATGTATAGAAGGCCATTTTCATTGGTATTTCCTTTCTGCTCATTAATTCAGGTGCGAGTAGGTGAAGTGGGTGGCAATACTCTTGGATTTTTTGACTGTCAGTTTAGTCCAGATGGTTCAATGATCGTTGCTCATGCTTTTCATGGAGCACTACACCTTTGGAAACAGGCTACAGTTAATAAGGTATGTTGATTCTTTTATTATTAGTAATACTTAAAAGAATTACGCTTACATGTCAGTTGAGGTAAGTTCTGTTGTTAATAGAATAGTGTAATAGTACAATTTAAAATTAATGGTTGAAATAGTCCTTCTCTGAATATTATATTCTGTAGGAGTTTCGCTCCTGCAAAGAAAGGGAGGTTGCAGTCTCCCAGGCACTGAAACTTGTTGCTTCCCTGTGGGAACCATAAAGTCGGTGGAGTGACCTGAACTTATTTGTGGTTGTGCTTTGTTCAGAAGTGGCAGCTGAACTGATAACATGAGGTTCTTTTAGACTGGAGCAATAAATCAGTGCTTGTGTCTTTTTAGCCACTCAGAGTTCTAGTTCTACTAATTTGCTGATTTCAAGTGTCTTTTTTTTTTTTTTTTTCTTTTTTAATAAGGAGGTTCATACTTTTATTTGGGTTAGAATATGCCAGTCAATCAACTGAAAACTCCTTGCTGCTTTTGTGACTTTTTTAATAGAAAGAGTGGACTCCAGAAGTTGTCATTTCAGGACATTTTAACAGCGTAGAGGATGTACAGTGGGATCCAGAAGGAGAGTTTATCATCAGTGTTGGTTCTGATCAAACTACTAGACTCTTCGCTCCATGGAAAAGAAAACAAGAGAGAGAGGTATGATATTCAAAGATTTTGTGAGCTTGGAAAGGAGAGCTTGTCTGTTCTGAGTCACATGAATATAACTCAAACCTTAAATTTCCCCAAGCCACGATCTGTTCAAAACTGCTTGTGTAAATGCTTGGTTTCATCATTCAGCATCATGCTGTTTTCACTTTAAAAATACTAGTGGCAGAGTTTTAGCAATCACATAGCGTGATTGCTGTTTAATCCCGAGTTCACCTCCAGATTACCTTCAGTTAGTGTTCTTCCAGGGTCTTAAAAACAGGCTCTGCAGTAATTCAGGAGGAATACATGGCTGATTCTGATAACCATCTGTTGCCCTTGTTTAACACTTGGCTAAGCACTGCTGCAGGTAATCATAAAGCAACTCAAATCTGGTTGTGTTTATACAAGCTTAATGTAAGAGAAGTTCTCGCTGCATTTTTTACACTTTTATTTATGATTCAGTGTTTTTCTGGAACAGTTATCTGAACTGCATTAGGATAGTTGATACCTGTTCAAGCAACTTCTCAGGAAAAATTATTCCTGAGTAGCTTTGTGTGTTCCAAAATAAGTCTAAATTTTGATGTTGCAGACCCTGTCTAGGAATGCAAAACTACCTGTTTCTAGTTGCCCATGCATTTTCCACATTTACAAATACAACTTTTCTGGCAGAAATGTTCTGTTTGGGAAACTGGCAGAAACTAGACTGATGGAAGTCATTTAAGGCCCTGTGTAAGCTGGTCTATTAGGTGAAAGAGGCAAAGAGTGACTATTACAACTGTCTAATCAAAGATTCTGTTGTGTAGACCACTACAGAATGTCTGACATTTTTGGGAGAGTGGTTTTGACATCAATTCCTTGATTTCCTCCTTCCAGGCCACGCAGAAGTGGTGGCAGTCCCAGCTCAAGTACTAAGCTTTACCTTATGTAGCAAGAAGGGCATCACCACATTCCTTCCCTGTGTTTCCCCCTGATCTCCAATTTGGAGGGTATGACAGCTCTGAAAAAGATAGTATATTGGATTTGACATAAGGACTATCACGTGGTGTAATTTGGCAGCCACCTAGCTCATTTTACCACGTGTAAATGCAAGTAGCATCAACACTTGTTGCTGCATGGGGTGTAGGAGAAAGCTATAATATCCTCTTGGGGGAGTAAATTGAAGGGTTGAGATACAAATGGGTCATTTGAAGGATTGTGTTCAGGACTTCTGAATGCTGAAAACCATGCTGGTCGTGAACATAGGCTTCTGGAATGCGTTTCTTTATTTACCATAGTGAGGATAGCATCTGAAAAATTGCAACAGGTGTCATCTGATGTTTATCTTAACAAGATACAATTGGTGGTTCAGATATTTATGGAAAATTAATGTTGCAGCTCAATATTCACATTTTTCTCTACAAAAAGAGAACTGAGAATTAAATGCAAAAAATTATCGCTTTTCAAAGTCTCCATTCTGATATTGTACTGTATTCAAATATCAGAAATATGGGATAACAGTCAGCTTCAATTTGTTATGCGAATTTGCACCCTGATTTTTCTACAGACAGCTTCCTGCATCACTTATGAAGCCCTCTCTTTGTGTTTTGGGGGTTGTTTTTTTTTTTTTTTTTAATTCCTGTCACGTTCTGTGCTCTACAAGTATGCAAAGATGTACCTGGTAAAGGATAATAAGGGTTTATTGCACTGTTTGCGTGTGTTGGGGGTTTTTTTCCCTTTTTTTTTTTTTTTTTTTTTTTCAATGAATTAATGCATTTTTCTCATTGGAAAATAATCAAGGTCTTGTGAAAACCTGAGATTTGTAGGATCTCTCAAATATCCCATTTGAGTTCTATCAGAAGCTTCAGTGTTAAAATTCAGTTGAACTTTTAGTGTGATACATGCAGTCTGTAGTCAAGGTAATATCTTTCCTTATGTTTGTATGATATCCAGTAAACTGTAAATTCTGTCTTGGCTGCAGTTTCCCAGGCATAACACTGCAGTAGTCTAATTCTAATTCTCCTAGCTGTTAACTCAAAAGTGCACACTGTATTTTTCCTGTCAGGTAGGAGTAGTAGCAAATGGCATGAAAATCTTTTCATGTAAGTATATTTGCTAGAAAACAAAGGAATATTTTTGAATAATAATTTTTTCTTAGGTAGATTAAGTTAGATTTTTAGAAAAATTTAATTCAATATTTTTTTTCTAATTCTTTGCCTAGTGTGACTATAAAACTAACTTGCCTAATATCTGGTCAACTGTTAAGTCTAGTTTTCTTGAATTAATACTTAAAGCATGGATATGAATATTTCAGGAAACTAGAAAGAAATAAATACTTCACATGAAAAGACTTCTAAAATCATCAGAGTTTTCTAGATGTTTTCATAATTTTTTTGCAAAGTTTCTATTGAATGTTCTCATTAAAATCAAGTATTTCAAGAAAGGGGGGAAGTGGGAACCTGTAGCCTGCTGGCAGCAGTGCTGCTGTGCTTTATGAAAGACAGATGAAGGAAGCAAGGTAATTTCCACCACCATCCTTATGTCTTTCAAGACTATGTTTTTGAAAGTATTAAGTAGCATGCAGTTCTTCTTTTGCTTAAGCAACTTATGCCCTATTCCTGACTATCTAACATAAAGAAGTCACAATAAGTGTGGTGTGACCTTAGTAACAAAGGTAAGCAAATGCATTAAACTTATCTGTGCAGGGACGCAGTTTAATAATTACTGGAATTGTTTGGTGGAAAAATAGGATTTCAGTGATGTGTGTGATAGTACATCAGTTTTATGAATGTCAGTAGAAGGTTGCTGTTAACTTTCCTTTATGTTAATAAAGTCGAAGAGTAAAGTATTAATACTTCTTTGGACCTCAAAATTTTGCTGCTTCTCTGGTTAAGAGTTGCGTTTTAACTGAGTGTCTGTTCGTTTAGGTAACTTGGCATGAAATTGCAAGGCCTCAAGTACATGGATATGACATGCGTTGTCTGGCAATGATCGGTCGGTTTCAGTTTGTGTCAGGAGCAGATGAAAAAGTGCTTCGAGTTTTTCGTGCTCCCAAGAATTTTATAGAAAATTTCAGTAACATCACTGGTATTCCAATGGAGAAGCTGTGCTCCCATGTAAGTGTGCTAAGGCAGCGCAAAATGAAGACAGCCTGTTTTCATGTAAATAAGATCAGTGCTTTAGTTCTAAAAACTTAGCCTTCTTTTTCCTTTCCCTTCTGTTTGCTTCCATGTGTGTTTCATATATATTTTTATATAGTGTCTTATCAAACAGGTTGTATTTGAAACTGAACAAGACCCAGTGTCTGAAGATTGCAAAATGTTTGGGTAAATTTTAAATGTCAGACCAAGCATACTATTCTACACCCTTGGTGATGTGAAAGCAAACAATAAAGCTTGGGAATGTGCTTCTCCTTAATTTAAGGGCATAGTAATCTTGTTTAGATGTAATTATTGTTGTGTGGTTATGTGCTGTTGTGTTTTTTAATTGTATGTTAGGAAATAGGGTAAAGCTTTCAGCACTGTTGGAGTTGTTACATATAAATATTTATAAATAAGTTATTGCTCGTGCTTTATTTTCTCTTGGCTATGGAAATTTTCTTGAGGCCTTTAAATTCCTGTTGTTAGTTGTCGATATGTATACTTTCCTACTCGGTGGAAAGATAAGACTGCAGAATTGCTGTCCTTTGTTTGCTCCCCATTTGCTTTAAGGTCTAATTCTGTTTTTCTCTGCATTTTGTAGAGCAAGCCTCATCCAGCATAATTGCCTGTGTACAGTGCCTTGCATGCTGTCTGCATTTCTGGCTCAAAAGTGGTATTTTCTGTGCAGTTTCTCAGAGATGGGTTAGCCTTTTCATTTCGTTTAACAATTGAAATATCTGGGAGAGCAATCTATTCATTTTTGATAGCAAGAAGTTACATAAGTAGCGGTTTAGTGCTTTAGTTCCATAAGACTTTGTAAGCAATTGCGTTAATGGCATTGTACAAATAACATTATGCTTTTATAATGCTGGCAGATGTTGTTGTTATTTTACTTTTACGTAGACTTCCTTTATCCGCTTTCCCTCTGAGTGCTATTTTTTGGTTCTTGATATCACAAAGCATTTCACATGGGCTTTGTTTAAAGAAGAAGGCTTTATGAACTTTCTTGATACAGCAACACTCAAATAGCTTTGTTGAAGTTATTTTCTGTGAATGATTTTTTTACATTGAAGTGGTTAGCTTTTTCTTACATTTGCTCAAATGCTTCCCCCCCCCCCCAAGTACTTAAAACCAAAAAAAGCCATCTCTATATTCAAAAAGAGTTGAATAGGATTATATTAAGTTCAAATCCATGGGATTGTATTATGCTTTGGGTTGTGATGAAGAGCTATTTCTGTTGTAGAGGCCTTATACTGGATTGTCTCAATTATTTTCTCATCAAATTATGAACATTTATTAAATAATATAGTATTTTAACCTGTCACCTAAGCTATTGATCTGATTCTGTAAAACAGTCTTTGTTTGAACTTTTCAGACACTATAAGGAAGGCGGTTACAGCTATTAAATGTACACTTTTTCCATCTCTGCACAGGGGGGCCCAAGTTCACTTACCCCTTCTAATCTTTGGCTTTTTGCTCCATATCTTTATGGAAGTATTTTCTGTCTAATGATTTGCCTTTCCTCTGTGCTGCTCTCAACAGGCATGTACTCCAGCCATGTCTCTGTGCAATGTACTGGGTTGTGTTTGAAGTTGTGGTTACAGGCACTCACCTCTGTCCTCTTTTCCAGAATGCTACTTTGTTATTTCACCTCAGAGCAGTCTGTGTCCCAGTCCTATTGTGTTAAAAACGGCATTGCTGTCATTTGGTTAATTATGTATATCCTAGAATAAATAACATTGTGGAGAAAGCTCTGTAACTAGGGATGAAGATGCATCCTTTACAGCAAAACACTTGAGTGGAGGCCTTACAAAAGCTTTTTTTTTTTTTTTTTTCTGACAGAGTACTGATCTTTGTTTTGTGAAAGGGTCTGTTTGGGATGAGTTGGGAGGTTTTCAAAGTGCTCCCCTTCACTTCTCTAGAAAAGTCACTCTTTTTGCCACATGGCTTCCTTAAACTGTGGCCTTTGAAGTCTGAACCGACAGGTCAATGTGTGTAACCTTTTTTTCCCCCTCCTCCAAATGCAGCAATCATCTGATCTTCCAGAAGGTGCAACTGTGCCGGCTTTGGGATTATCAAATAAAGCTATTTTTGAAGGTAGGGCTAATGAGAAGTAAAGGTGTTTCATGTGGAACATTTTTTTAAATGCTTGTTTTAGTGTACATCTTTGTTATGACTGTCCTTGAAAGCTTGACGGCAAGTTTAGAATTTAGATGTCAATTTGTGCAAAGTATTTATTTCTCTGGTAACACCTAAATATGGTGCTTAACAAGAAAGAAAAAGCAAAAGTTGAGACTCTTTCCTCCCTTTCTCTGCCTTTGGTTTCTCCCCTAAACATCCCCTAATGTTTTGTGCAAACCCAAAATGTTCTTTCCCTACCTCTCATACTGTGTCCCACATCCCTGCGGGAAGTAACCCCACTCAGTCTGCACCCTGCTCCTGAGAACCTTTCCTGTTCGTAGATCTTGCTGAGTTTCACCGGGATGATGGGGCTCATTACTGTCTTGTGATGGGTCTGGGAGTAGCCAGAGCAGGATATTCTTTGCATTCCCCCACCTGCTGTTGTTCCTTGTTTCTCCATGCTCACTATATGCACCATCCTATATGCACCCCTGCCTGTTCCTCCCCGCCTCTCCTCCCATTCCAGAGAAGACTGATTATTTTTAGCTCATAAAAAATAGTATTGAGTAGCATACTGTGAAAACTAGGTTTAGAGTTGTTAAAGCAAGTCTACCTGTGGCTGCTTGTGGTTTCTCTGGAAATTAACTTGACCTCTGAAGCTATATTCTGGAGTCCTTTTCACCCTCTCCTCATCAGCACCCTTGTAGAGGCTTGTAGATGTAATGCTGCTTTTAGGGGGGTCAGTTACATTTTCTGTTCCAGGGAAAACAGCCATAAACCTTCTCCAGGTAAATGATGCTTTGTGAAAATATTTGGGAAGGAAGAATTACTTAGCCAACAGTAACTAATGTTCTGTTGGTGAAGGCTGGTAAGGTGTCAGGTGAATTTCATGGAGAGGTGGTGGTGGTGCAGTGTGGGGGGATCAGGAAGGAGGCACAAACACCTATGTAGAGTGATAAGAATAACTGAGTAGTGTATTGAGACTGGCAATAGAACTGGTAATCTGATGTTTAATGAAGCCTGTGGTAAAAACGGACTTACACTGGTATCTGCGGATTAGGTTGGACATGCTTTTTCTCTGCCTAAAGCTTTGTCAGAAGGTATGAATTAAAAAAGGTAGCATTTTAATAAGCTTTGTCTCCAAGATTTACAACGGAAATACAGCTTAATTGTCTTAAATCTTGCATGAGAGAAGAGTAGCTTTATTGCATCTGAAGTAGTTTGTAAAATATATTTTGGCTTGTAACTCTTCTACTTTCTCCTGAGTCCTTCCACTGAGAGAGGGAATGAAACTTCTTTAGAATAACTTGATTCTTATATTCATATTATTGTAACTCTAGAAGTAGAGAAACCTAATTTCAGTTACTTACGTTGTAAAAACAATAGATGTTTTTTAGTTGTATGGTAAGTGCTCCTATCAAGTAAGTTCTCCTGTCAGGTATGTTCTCTCTAGCTAATGAAGTCCTTCCTTTGAATAGGAGATATGGCTGTGCAACCAGATGAAGATGAAGAAACATTTAATAGTATTTCGAATCAGTATCCTGAGATTTATTTTCAACCCTTGACCCTTACAGGTATGGCCTTCATTTCTATTGTAGGAAACAGAGAATGAGGTTCATTAGATAAAAACTTGAAACATTGTGTAGCTGACTATTTTAGAGTATTTAGTACCAATTTTGAATATGTTTTACAAATGTCTTTTAGAACCTCCCCCAGAGGATCACTTGCTGCAGAATACCTTGTGGCCTGAAATTCAGAAGTTGTAAGTTTTCAGGGTTTTTTTTAATTTAATTTACAAAGTTTCCCGAAATTTTGTAGCTTGATCTTGGAACTCTTCCTATTTTACTACCTGATTTGATTTTGGGGTGCAGAATATTGCTTTTAAAGTAAGTAAATTGTATGTAAATTAAAAATTAGGAAACAATACAGAAAATAGCAGTTAGAACTGATGTGTCACAAATCTTTATTTCGCTAATTGTTTCTGTACCAGTGAAGTCTGTATGATTTTTGGCAGAAAGCTGTTATTTTGAATTTGTAACCATCAGACTTTCATTATCCCTTTGGATGTTTATCTTTTGAAGGGCACCGATACATATGTCTTTTCCCTCTGTGTTCCAAGAGAACAGTAAGGTTTACGGTCTGTTATAAGGAACTGCAACATGTTTTCATAGTCCTACCTGTGCTCTGGAATGTGATGGGCCTCTTTTTCCATGCTGCAGTCTTTGCTTATGTTTATCTGTTCAGCGTGTCTGCTTAAAACCTTGCCTGTACTGAAGGTCTCTCTGTGGGAGTTTTCTGCTTCTTTTCGCTTTGTGGCACAGACTTGTTGGTCAAGTTTGTCTTTCTGGTCTGGAAGTAAAGACAGGCATCAAAGAAGGAGCTTCCTCCTAAAGCCTAACAGAGTTGTAAGATGCAGTAAGTGGAAACAGCAGCCGAACCAGGATATGTCAGGTGGTTGAGCAAAGTAGTGAATGTTGAGTATGATGGTTACAAATCCAGTTTGGGTATTGAATGCTGGCAGAGTAAGTTGTTGATTGCTACAATAAAAAGATTAAGTGGTCATGACAATAATTGTTTTGAGATTGCAGGGTTATGGAATTCCTCTGCTGTGTTTTGTTTCTTCTTTTCTGAGATTCACAACAATTTGCAAATGAAGGTTGTCACCTTATTTGCTCCCTAAGAATCTTGGTAATATTAGGTTACGCTTTCATGATCTTCAGAGTTTTGGTATCAATCTTCTAAGTACAGCAGAAAGAAATGAATAATTTCAAGCGCTTATGGGTTTATTTATCTGAATCTCCTCAAAGAGTGGTCTCAGGCAAGTAAAAGATGAATGTTGAACCTTTGCTAATGATTACAGCTACCTTTATACATTACCAGCTTTGTGACATCCATCAGGGAGAGCAAGAAGTAAAAGACTTAGGGAAAACAGTTTGCAGTTTCTTTCATTTGACTGACGAGGAGTTTTTGTGGGAGTTCATCTCTACCTTCAACCCAGGCAGTTCATCTCTTTTGTGTGCTTTTGAGCTCTTTAGCTGTATTTGTACTCAGAAGTGCTTCTAAGAGGGAAGCTGGTGGGTGTTAGACCGTATCTGCATATTTTGTGATTTCTAACTGTTAGCTTTAACTGTTTGTGTGCATGATACAGCCCTTAATGCACCCACTCACATAAGTGTTTTGATGGGTGATCTTTAAGTAGTAAAAAGGAATCAAGGCCAAAATTTTTCTTGATTTGCCTTTGATATTTCTCAAAGTCTAGTGAGACATTAATCTTTGATATTCTGCTCCGAGAGTACTACCTATCTGCTTTTATATTCTGCGTTCATTATAATAACTGCATTTTATGATGGTCTTTAGGTGACTTATCTGAGCAATTTTTCCAGATTTTAGACACCTCTAGTGACAGGGCTTCTTTTATGCAAGGGCGTCAAGATGCAATGCATTCATAGATGCATTTCATTTTTGTTTTTTGCCTAGGATAATCTTGAAAGAAGTATCATGAAATCACATAATGTAGATTTCAAGTTACCATAGCAGCAGAAAAACAGTGTGAGGAACTGACTTGCTAAGAATAGCTTGTTTGTCATTGACATTTGTGTTTTCCCAGCTCTAACTCAACACCCAAGTTTTGAAGGATTAGTGCTGGGTTTTGAAAAGTGTTTACTTGAGTAGGTTTTGGTATGAAGAACTTGCTGAGTTTTTTTACATAATCTAACAGCTTTAAAATAAAAATATGATAAATCCTGTGAGAGTATGCTAATCTTTATCCTCTTGGAAAATGACCGTAGAGAGTTTATATGCAGCAGGCTGAGATTAAAGCTTAAGTGTTGACATATGTATTTATGTTTATATGTATATGTACATTTCAAGTAATATGCTTGGAAGTCTTGCAAGATTCTTTTTGACACTGGAAAATGACTAATTATTTGTTTAGACACTTTGAAAGTCCAGTCAGTTCACCTGTTTTATAAAATAGCTATGAATTGAACATTTCTTAGGCAAAATGGCTTGTGTTTGAAAATGTCCTTTCAGTAGTGATTCATGCAGTTGCTTCTCTCCATTGCGAACCTTTGTTTGATGTTGTACCACATAAAGAAGGGATTGGACTGCATATTCAGGGGCAGGGGAAAGGGGTTGTGTTGGAGCTGCTATACATGCAAGGCTTATGCACTGTTATAAACAACAACTAATGCAACTAACTTTATTCTTTTTGCTAGAGACAGCACTTGGTTGTACAGGCTCTTCATCTGACCTGTGTTAGTTCAGCTCATGTGACTTTGCAAAATACTGTGTTTTAGGGTTTATTTTAATTTGAAGAGAAAGATTGCATTTTAATGCTTCTGTTTAGCGAGAACGTGTTTAGCAAAGTTGCATGTGTAAGCTGAAAATCTTCCTGTCAAGTGCTCTTCAATACTACATTTATGAGGTAAAACCAAAGTAACTGAGGACTTGTTTCACAAGTTGTTCCAAAGGTTATTTTTCCTTCATTGAATTTTAGGAAATTTATACTTTTAATTGAATAAATACTGTTCAGTTTTAGAAAATTGACCTTCAATGGGTTCCACTACAAAATACTCAACTCGAATGTGCTTTAAATGTAAGCATTGTGATAAAACTGCTGTTTTTGTTAAGATGACACACAGCAGTACCTTCATCATTATAAGATAGAATCAAATTTGAAAATTAACATTCTAATTAAGTGCAGCCACCAGTCCCGCTCCCCCCTGAAGGCCCACGCACAGTTACCCTTCATGAAAAGCCAGTGCATCTGTGGTCTTCAGACATAAGTGTTGGAGTCTGTCTATGGGATATGCCCAGCAGCGACTCTTGTGGACTCCATTCAAATGATAGAGACAGTACTGATACAGTAATTGGTCATTTAAACAGATGGCTACTTTGGCTGCAAGTGAAATCCCCATGAACATCAATCCTGTATAAGAACTTCTTTGCAACACTGCTGACCAAAGGATTTTATTAAGGGAAATACTCATCTCTTCAGAGCTAGGAATCAAAAGTTTCCCCCACCACACACCCTTGGTGCAACTGGTATTTATCTGATATTTGTCCATTGTTTATAGACGGATCTCCAGTTTTACTTTACTTCCAATCTGTTTTGTGATTGATTTTAATGTGTGTTATTCTGTGTGGAGTTTCTGCTTATTAGTTAAATCCCAGTCTGGATATGTGAGCTTGAATTCCAGCAAAGACTGATTTAAAATGCATTTCTGGATTCCATAGAATGCTGATTTAGCCTGCTTTGTTAATCATTAGAATAGCTTCTGTAGTGCTGATGCTTTAGGACTGTGGAATGGGCCGGACAGATTGTTCTATAGTCAGTTCCTAAATGTGAAAACATTTATGCAGATATTTAAATTGAATGCTGAACATCATTAGGAATTATTTAGGATGTAATACTGAAACAGTGAAGTTCCTGGCAAGTGCCTTTCATTTTTGCAAAGAGATTTAAATTAACATCACAGTAATTTTTGCAGTATGCATCAAGGTTATGTGTTAAATATCTTTTCATATTTGTTTCAGATATGGACACGGATATGAGATTTTTTGTGTTGCTTGCAATAATTCAAACACTGTAATTGCCTCAGCATGTAAGGTAAGAAAAGGTTCTAGCACCATCTAGTGAAAAGTGCTGCCAGATTTTCAGGGCTGACAGAGCAGGAGTCAGGATTCAGTTTGTCCCATTCTGTTCTTTCACTTAAATGTGAAAGATTTTGGCAGAGTGAATGCAAATAAGTTATTATTCATAAATTATATATGATTCATTTAAAGGTATTAACAAAATATATTCTAACATATATAGGTATGAAACATTTTCTGTTGATACATTGTCAGTAGCAAGTTGTGAAACAATCTTGAAACTTCCCAGAGGAAAGCTGACTCTAACTTGGTTGCTAGCCTTGAAGCAAGCTCCCTAATATCTCAGGATTTTGAAATGTGTGACTTCTGTATTTGCTTTCATTAATTCTCTCACTGATATTTTATTCCATCAATATAGGCTTCCAAAAAAGAACATGCAGCAATTATTTTGTGGAGCACTACTTCTTGGAAGAGACTACAGAGTTTGTCATTTCACAATCTGACTGTTACTCAGCTGGCATTTTCTCCTAATGACAATTTCTTGTTAGGAGTTTCTAGAGATAGGAATTGGTCACTGTGGAGGAAACAAGACTCATCAGAGTCTGGTAAGACATATGAAGAGAATACAGACATTTGAAGACTTGCGGTTTGCTCAATACTTTCAACTTCAAAATATTCAAAAGAGGACATTTTCCTTACAACTTTTAAAAATAAATAGCATTATAAACTACTGTGGCTTTAAGAAGTGCAATTAATGGCATATATGAAAGCTAGAAAGGAAATTAAAATGTGAAGAAGAATATAATCATTAAGATTAGAATGAATTAATTGCTGTTTAATTGATGGATGCAGCAAAGTCTGCTGTTCATCCTCCTGCCTTTTGCTTGTGATTGCATGTTTCAGATTTACTGAAATGGAGTATACATGCTGGAATGTAATGCCTGAACTTCAAACTGGTATTCTATCAAGGAAAACCTTCTTCTTGGTGTTGCCTACAAAGGCAAGGCTGGAAGGCTCATTGCCACAGCTGTGTCCTGCATAGACTGCCATGTCTCTTTTTGCAGGGCATGACATTTTGAGAGTCTTGACAGGGTTAATCTCAGTCTTTGGTGTGGGTTTCTGATAATCCTACACAATTGATTAATTTGACTAGAGCTGACTCTGTATGGAAAAAGAGCTGATAGTAAAGATTTGGTTGACTTTCTCATTAAGACTTTGAGCTTTGGAAAATCATGAGGAAATTGCTATTGAACACTTTAATGGATTCCTAGAACAGATGCTTGTGCTGGAAATGATTATCATTGCACTGTTGGCTTAATAGCACATAAACACTACTGTGCTCTATAAATTTTTCCTAGAGACTTGGCAGTGAGTTTTGGCCCCTTCAGACAGTGTCCAGTTGTATTGTGGCTTAAGATTTCTATTCAGGCTTCTATTAAAAGCCTGGCATATTGTCCACAGTAGTTACACAATGTTTCAGGATAAGGAGTATGAATTCTAATCAGAAGTAGAGGAAATCCCCTTTTCATCTGTTCATCAATAACATTTCTGTCTACAAAGAACATAATTATCAGTGTAAAGCAAAACTGCTGGTATTGGCATCCCAAAAAGTGATTATTCAAAGTCTATGCTCCAAAATGGCAGCGTTTTCCACTTAGGAAAAGCATTCCCATTTACTGATATGCTGATCAGATTTATTGCCTGATTGTATGCGTATTGAAACGGCAGCCTGTCTTTGGGAACAGATTCATCTTTACAATTAGATCGTTATGATCAGAGATTTTGGGGTTTACTGATCAATAGGAGGTGTAGTGAAATTATTGGGGATTCATGTACACATGGTGAACATTGCACTATACTAAAACTTCTACTAAAATAGATGTGTGAAAGATCAAACCTTATAGCACCCTTTTAGTGCTGACTGGTCTTGAACAGGTGCTAATTACCATTGTGATAAGTGTTGGAAAAAGTATTTTTGTGGTGCTAATTATTCCCAATTGCTTTAAAGATGAGTGGAAGAATGTCAGAGTATTCCTGCAGTTCTTACATAGAGTTAAGTGAAAGTAACAATTACTTAGAATATGCAGTGAAGCAAGGGTTTTCCTCTGTATGTTTTATTTCAGGGCCAGTCTTCAGTTGCTGTGCCTACACAGACAAAAATACAGCTGTTCACAGTCGAATCATTTGGTCTTGTGCTTGGACACCAGATAGCAAGTATTTTATTACTGGCAGTCGAGACAAAAAGGTAATTAATATACAAGGAGTTTAAAAAGCCCAGAATTATTTTAAATGTATTTTAGATTAGCAAATGTTGTGTTCTCAAAAGCCCATATTCTATAAATACCCAAAACCTTACTGTGTGTGTTACCACAGAAATCAGTGAGACTTTCATATGCTAAATAAAGTACTTGCATATGTGTGTATGAGATTGTGATCTGCCAGTTGGACTTCCTCCCTTCTTTTTTCATACAGTAAGACAAGCATATGTCACATAACTCTTATGGGTCTTGTAAGTTTTTCTCTAATTTTCATAACAGAATCTGTTTTGTAGTCAGTATCTTTAATGAAATCTGACAGTCTATCTAAAAAGTTGAATCTTTGTCAATAGAAATTTTTTTACTATTTTTGGGGTCACCCACTTTGGTCTAGAGGGAAGTCGTATGAGAAGCGGCTGATGTCACTTGGTCTGTTCGGCCTGGAGGAGACTGAGGGGGACTTCATAACTGTTTTTCACTGCTTCCTCCCGAGGAGGAGGAGGAGCAGGCACTGATCCCTTCTCTGTAGTGACCAGTGGTAGGACTCGAAGGAACGTCAAGAAGATGTGCCAAGGGGGGTTTAGATTGAATGTTAGAAAGAGGTTCTTCACCCAGAGGGTGGTGGAGCACTGGAACAGATCCCCAGGAAAGTAGTTGCAGGGCCAAGCCTGACAATATTCAGGAAGCATTAGGACGATGCCCTTAATCACATGGTGTGAATGTTGGGATTGTCCCTTGCAGGGACAGCAGTTGGACTTGATGATCCTTGTTGGGTCCCTTCCAACTCAGGTCATTCTATGATTCTGCAATTCTGTGCTCTGGAAGTATTTTAACTAAGATATTCATTATGTTTTTGTAAATGCATTTACAAAAAGATTGAAAATTCCTAGATTATTCTCTTTTTTACAGGTCATTATCTGGGGCCAGTGCAATTTATCTATGACTACTGAAGAGAATATGTTGGATTCAGTCAAGCCGTGTTCAACAGTACTGGATGCTGGGGATTCTGTTACTGCTGTTAGTATCAGCCGTGTGTCCACTCTTGATGGAAGGTATTGCTGTTTTTCTGTAATGTTTAATTTGAAATCAATATTTTTCCCCTTTAGTCAGTTTTCTGTGGCTAAACAGCTTCTAAAATTTTGACCATTCTTTGACTGATTGAACTCTGCTTTTTTCTTTCCTAGCCTTATTTTTAGGTGTATGGTGACTTTTACAAACAGTGTAACAAGAAAATAAAAGGGGGGATGTGTATGAACACACCTGAAACACATTCATTCTTCCAACAGTATTGACTGATCTGATGTTGTAATAACCTCCCAGGTTTTTTCCTCATCAAATATATTTTGCAGGTTTCTGTTTTGCTCATTTTTATGAAGAAGCTTTGATTTAAATTGTGATTTTTTTTATTTTTTTTTTTTAAAATGAAAAATTAAATACTGATTTGAAGGGCAAGGAGCAACACGGTGTTTTTGAGTACTAGCTCTTTCTAGTTTACATTAGAGCTGACCTCACTGAGCTGCCTACTGTAATCTCTTCAGAACTAATGCAGTTATTCTCTTGGTAGGTATATTGTTGCAGTAGGCTTAGAGAATGGGAAGATTACCTTGTACACATGGAAGCAGAGTGGGCAAGAACCAGCACTAGTTGACTGGACTGTGTGTGTTGAGATGGTTGACAGGTATGTCTTCTGAAGTAAGTTTGGAGCAAGTTTATATTACTCATGAGACTAACAGTGCTGGAGTTCTGTTATTACAGCATAAAAAGGTATGAAACTGGTTTATTTTTGTGTCAAAAATTGTTATTCTTTTAGGAAAAGATTGATCCCTGAAAGTCTAAAAATGTCTTTAAGGAAAACTTGGAAATAAAAATATCGGTTATTTAGATTTATTAAAAAAAACCCCAACAAACCCCAATGAAAACCTAGGGAGGTGAGTTAAACCCCAGAATAGTTGAAGCTATGCATGTGCTTTGAGAAGTATTACTCCTCACTTAAAGAAAAAAAGCCCCAAACCAAAAAAACAAAAACCACCAACAACAAGCTGTATTACTTTTAGCCATAAAATAATACAAAACATTGAAGAAGGAGAGAAAGACTCACTGTTTACATACATCAGCAAAACATTTTGCAGTGAATGAGAGGAAGCTCTCAAAAGCAGCTTTTACAGAAACCAAAGGAATGACCAGCTATATGTGGAGCTGCTGTGGTGATGGCTAGAGGAACTCTCTGTAAAGAGACTGAATATTTCACTTGGACCACTCGCCTAGCTTCTCCCTAGGCAATACTGTCATTGGTGGTACCAGAAATGAAAGCTGATAGTAACGTTGGCCTATGTGTGCTTGAAATGACTTGGAAAGAGACACCAGATGACAGGAAAACACAGGCTAAAAGCTAGAAATCTGTCATATCTCAGTAACTGAGATGGTGAACCTGCAGCTTAATGTGGTGAAACTTGAAATCAATAGCTATTTAAATTATTGATGAATGAGAGGATAAAATGTCATTAGTGTTAATGGCCCTACTTACTTTAAGAACTTAATACCTGCTGGTTGTCACAAGTCAAGTTTTCCTCAGTTGGTACTATTGAAAGAAGAGTACTAATTATATAAATGTTGATGTTTACAGTCACATGCCCAGCTGTGTTTGACATTTTGCAGTTACGTATGGATTTTTTTTTTTGTTGCAGCCAAAGTCACGCTCTTGCTGTGAAACGTTTATGTTGGAGACATCATGCCGGCAGAGCTGGACATAATGATCAGAACAGCAGCGAGTGGTTGCAACTTGCAAGTTGTGGAGCTGATCACTGTGTTAAGATATTCAATGTCAACAGATTTGCTCTTTAGCAAAGACAGCAGGCCTGTCTATGCAAAACAGATTTACAACAATTTTTTTTCAGCTTTTAGTCATTTTGATTGTGGAATTTTCTGTTTTCTACTGTGGAAATTGAAACATCTGACATGTAACTTATTAAAGCAACTTTTGTGCTAGTTTGAAATGTCAAATATTTTTCTAATTCTCCAATTCCAGGAATATGAACTATTTTATGTTTTCGTTGGAGTGAATATACTGGAACTGAGGGATGGGAGGTGGGGTAGGGCATGGGAAAATGGTCATGAGACAGCTTTCTTCATTCTGACTCCAGGGGTGGGTGGGAAACTACCAGTACTTGGGTTCTTCTGTGCTTGGGATTGCGAGTGGAGAGCTGAATTGCTTTGGATTCCTTATTCGTATTAAACTCAGCTGTCAGTTGACCTGCCAGTGCTAACACTGCATGTTTTTTAGCATGTGCAGTTAACCAGAGCCTTCTGAATGTTTTTACAGCCCTGGTCCAAGTCTTAGAACGCCTTAACTTAGAAGGAGTAGTTTATGTGTTCACTTGGACAGGCCTGCTTCATTATTTTTCCTGCTTATACTCCCCTTTCTTCTGCTCTGCAGTCATGTGGGGCTTAAAGCCTAACACAGAGACCACTTAGGTCTTCTAGTGTCTCCTCTGTGTAACTGTGTACCCTTTCTGCTATACAAGAGCCACCTCTTACTCTGCTTGAGGGCTGTTGTTTGCACTTTGTGCTGGAAAAGCTTACAAATATCAGTAGGCAGGAGCTGAAAGGTGGCAGCCATTCCTTATACTGCCTTCCTGACTTTTGAGTGCTCCTTATATATTCTGGTGAGAAGTTGAACAAGTTAACTTGGTTGTCTTGTAATTTAAATAGAATGATAATAGACCTCAGCAGGTCTGTATTCAATTCCAAAGTCTAATTAGAGATCAATTCAACTTCGGGAGTGAAATTATTTTTGTTCCAGAACTGCTTGCTACCTGAACTGGTAGTGCAGGAAATAATTGGAATTGTGCTTAACTTTTTACTACATTGCACCTTTATCTGAAGAACAGTTCTTTCAGAGCAGGCCAAACTCTTCAGAATAATTATAGTTTATGTCTTAAAGGTTTTTATATTTTAGCTTTTTATTTTCAGTTCTGTTTCTCAGCTTTAAAAAAGTCATTCTTTAAAATGACTTGGGGAATAAAAGCCTGACTTCTTAATAAAGATGCTGTGCTATGTTTTACTTCTAGTAATCCGTGCTTTCCTAAGATGTGTGTTTTAAGCATTTGAGTAGCGATTTTACTGGTCTGGGAATTTTTAAACAACCATAGACTATATCCTGGCAAAAGAAAGACATAACTTATCACTCATGAGGCTTCAAAAAGTTGCCGAAAGTGAAGACTTTTTCTGTGTCACAACTTTAATCTGCTATTATATCTCCAATTTGATAAGACTGGATAATACTTTCCAATACTAGTAGGTCTTGCCACACAGCCCCTCTTGCCTGTAGGCAAAAGTGAAACACTGTATAGTCCTCTTTCACTTTGTGAAATGCTGTTATTAAACAAGCATCAGCTATTATACGATTTTGTAATCCATTCTATCACTCCTGGGATTTTTGTGACTGAGTGGCATTGAAGAATATGCCTCATTGTTCCAACTTCAAATACATCAGATTAGTTTATCTCCCAAGTTTAAATGTTTATAATGGACACTTTCATTTAAGTTAGAGATTGTCAAGAGACACTTCAACATGTGATTAATATTTGTTATATACGGTGTTGTCTTTGTTCATGTATCACTTTACTATGCATTTAGTGAACATGACCTTTACATGGGCCTTTATCTTCTCAGTAAATCCACTAAGGTCTCCAAGACAGCCTCTTAAATCAGTATCGGGGTAACAAGTCAGATACTGATTTCATTAACTCAAGTAATTATCACTCTTACATTGATCCAAATATTTTTATAATATTACTTGAGATAATGAAAATTATCAGCAATCGGAAAATTATTTGTTTGAATGTAAGTGTGATACCAAGTTAAAATCAGTGTAATTACAGCTATTGTTTTGGGGGTAATGTTGGCTGCCTAATGAAGGACAGAGTTCTTCAAACAGAAAAGTAGTGCCCTTTAATATATTATGAGAGTCCCTAGAAAATTTGTTTCCTCTTTTTTTATAGTTTCCTTGTTTTAAAAAAATGGAGAAAAGAAAGCAGTTGCCAGGCATTTACTATATTCATTCTACTTCATTATTCTTGTTTTATTGGCTTGATAAATGCTGCTGGAGTCCCCCAGCCTGTCTTAGTCTGATTTTAGTGGAAGGAATCTGTGAGGGTTTTTTGTCCTCTGAATGGCTGCCACTCATTTTCTTCCATGTGCTTTTCTTTTGTATACACTTAATCAGAGACACTCTATTTCAGGTGTGTCAAATTCACAGCCTGCAAGCCCAATCCGGCCCTGCCCTTTGTTTCATCCAGCCCAGCACCTTGTTTCTACCTGGCAGCAGCACCGAGCTCCTTGCCTCTACAGTCCTGCCAGCACTCTGGTCACGTGTGCAGCATGTGACGCATGTTATGCTGCAGGAGCAGGAGAACAGTGTGAGCTGTGAGTTTGACACCCCTGCTCTATTTAATTCATTAAAAATAGTGCATACCTTCATGTACTATTTCATGCATTTAAAAAAATTTATAGCTTCTGTTACATTGATGTGACTGAGCTGACATGGACCTACCATGATGTGTAGCTGTTGTGTGTATCCATTTTTATTTCTACCTTTTCTTTGATGCTTCTGTGGTGCTCTCTTTGTTGTTCTTCCCTGTGAAGTGCCAGGCTTCTTTCCAATCTTACCTTTTCACCTCTTTTTTTTATTTCCTAAAAATGTGATTATTTTTCATGGCTTCCCTTCAATGTAAACTAATTGTACTCAGCTGTATTTTGGAAGATACTTTGCAAGTTGATTGTAGCACCTTTTTTATAGCAAATAGTTCAGTGCTGTGCAATAAAAATGAAGTTGAGGTAAGTCTAATCTTATTTGTTTCTTCCTATTTATCTCCAAACTATCAAATAATCCCTGCCAACTCCAGTCTTGGGAAGTTCCAAGTTTTCACAGCACAGCCTCCAATATTGCATTTCTTTTCCCTTAACAATGTGATGCAAGATTGTAGGGAAAACTAGGGAGGGGCTATTTATCAGGGATAGGACAAGAGGTAACAGTTTTAAGCTGGAAGTGGGGAGATTTAGGTTAGATATTGGGAAGAAGCGTTTTTACTGTGAGGGTTGTGAGGCACTGAAACATCTTGCTTAGAGGTCATGGATGTCCCATCCCTGGAGGCGTTCAAAACCAGGTTGGATGAGGCTTTGAGCAACCCGATCCAGTGGGGGATGTTCCTGCTCTGTGGCTGGAAGCTTGGAACTGGATGATCTTTGAGGTGCCTTCCAACCCCAACCATTCTGTGATTCTGTGATTCTATGATAAAGGGTAAAAACTTACTGTCTGGAATCATGATGGTCCCAGCTTTGCACTGTGCTTTCCTGCTAGGCCTGAGGTAAGGCATGAGGACACCTGTCTCAGTGGTGAAAGCCCAGACACTAATGGTCTCTATAGCAGCGTAATCTTCCACGTGGATTTCTGACTCTTAGCTATATTGCATATTTCCAAGTTTCTGTCTTCATTTCTGTTACACAGCCGGACAAGAGCTGTGTATATTTTAACCCTTTGTGAGCTAGTAGGATGCAAATCTGATACAGCATCCCATTTAAACTGGGGCTCTTCTTAGTCCTATTTACAGTTTATTTTGCAGGGCTTTTTAACCAACCTTTGCATCCAAAATGTGCAGAACTCTGGGTCTGAGCAGTGTTAGAGAGCTGAGAGCAGGGGCCCTAAGCAGCTTAAGTGGCACTTTCTGAGATACCATGGGCTGATTGACATATGCGCTGGTGTTCCTTACTGCCAAATAATAGTGTGCATTTAATTAAGCATTGATGAATATGAGGCCTTGTTTTGCACAGATTTGGGCACTTTAATGAAAAATCTCAATCTGCGGTTACTTTTTACATGTTTCATGTGTGGATTTTTGTCTCCAACATGTGAGCTCAAGGTGCAGCTTCTTGTCTGGACAGTGATGGAATTTTTTTCTTCTCTCTCAAGCCTATATAATGTGTGGATTTTCACCTTTGGATGCTCTACATTTCAGACCGACCTTGGCCTGAAATTATCCAGTTGATTAAAATAACTTGTAACGATTTGTGCCCATGTGTGTAAACTGACAGGCAAGATTGGTGCTTTTGGTGGATTCAGAGACCAGGGTAAAAACTTAAACCGAATTTACAAATGTGTAACTACAGCTCTGACAGAATGCCAACACTCACCTTGTATTTTGCCCTTATGCAATTCTTTAATTATTTCTTTCTATGATCATCTTTACCAATAGATGTAAAGCTTGCATGGGACCAAGAGAAAAGCAACCCACAACATCTGTCTTTTAAAACCAGTTTATTGTTGTGTCCATATGGTTGCTATTGGAAAATATCACAGTAATGGTATCAGCTGTTATCCCAGAATCTCAGTTCCAGGAAGCAAATTGCTTCCTACACTGCAGTTGGTGGGTAAGTTTCCAATTATTTTTTATTTTTTTTCTTTTTCAAATATGAGCTGTTGTATCTTTCTGCATCAGCTATAGCCATAAATATATTTCAAAAGCCTATAATCATCCCAGTTTGAAACTCGGTGACGTCTGCTTTCAAATACTACATAGCATAGTATTTATTCCCGGTCACATTTTCATTGTAAAGTTATATTGCTGCTTTCTTTCCCCCTACCTGATTCAAGGCAAGGTAAATAAGCTGCTGCCGTTAGCCTCTCCAAGGTCTCCTATTAAAGACCACCTGCAAAACGCACAATTAGGAAGGAATGTTGTGTTCTGCAGGAGGAAAGCTCAATTCTGGCATCTTTACACAGACAAAAAAGTCCATTTATTGCAGAGCAAAAATGTTTACAGATGTCTTTAAACTTACAAATTAAAGAGCTACTACACAGGAAAGAAAAGGAGAAAGCAGTCTGTAGTTTCTCTGAGACTTTCTCCTTTGTTTTAGTGAACATGTTAAGAGCCTTTATGCATCTTCTGCTACTGAAAGTGAAGCTCTAAAATTATTTAAAGATCAAAACTTAAGACCAGTCAAGTAAATGACTGAAAATGAAATCTATTCTTTTGCTGATTATAAACATTAAGAAAATATAATAAACTGTGGTCCTTTGGACTAGCCTGAAATAATGCTTTAAGAAATGAGGTGTTGGAAGTGTACAGAACGCTCTGAAATGCCCTGCCTGTTGTACAATGCCATTGAGAATGGAGTTGAAAAAAAAGATGGAATAAACTAAAATGCAAAAAATATGCTAATACTTTTTGAAATATTTGAGATAAAGCTATCCCATCAATATTTTGGGTGCACGATGTCAGAAGTATTTTGCTGGCTTTATTGTTCTTTTGAGGAGGCTTCATGGTCAAGGATACGAACAAGCTGGTTTATGTAGTTAAGGGAGTAGGATTGTCTTGTCTTACAGTGCAGGCATCTCTCAAAAAGAAATCAAGAAACGGCCAGTGTCTTGTTGTTTGTAATCTGAGGTCTATAACCAAAATCAAATGGTTATTGAGATTATCCAAAGCCGTCTTAAATCTTTCAGTCCAAAATGTAGGCATCCTCAGGTCTCTGGTAGACTGAAGAAACATGTTCACACTGATTTTGCTGGAAAGGGTGCTGTGGAATGTGTTGGGGCCAGGAGGACAAAACAAGCTGCTTTTGTAAACTGGGAAGAGGAGAGATGCTGACATTCAGCCCTAGGAACACCTGCCTGGCTCCATGTGGCAGGCACTCTAAACACTGCTGCCAGTGGTGTGCTATTGACTGTGCCCATTTTTGAGTTATGAAATGAGGAAGAAGGAACACGTTCTGTATCATGTTAAGACTTAAAACCCCTTATATTCTGCTTTTGTGGGCTGGGAATCCAGAAGTAACTAGAAGCTGTTAAAAATTTCAAGGAAGTCAATTACTGAGCTCTCAGCTGCTGAAAACATCACTTTGGCAACTCTGAGTAATCTGTTTTCCCAAATATTTAATGGGAATAAATGAGAATGCTCCGAGGCTCGCTGCCGAGTGCAGCTATTGTGGAGATGAGGGAAGAGGAGGAAACAGCTGTGCCTTCGTTTAGACTTGAATCTCACTTTAAAGAAGTGGCTGTTGCAAATAAAAAAACTTTACAATAACTGAAATGGGCAGCAAAAATATTGCTCTGTTTTAAGGAGAATCTGAAACTGTACCGAGGATGAGACAAAATCTCTGACAGTACAAAAATCAGAATGTGCCTTTAGCACATTAGGAAGCTGTTGGAGGTGGGAATTGTTGAACATGGCTTAGCAATGGTCTACTACTGTTACTTTACCACCAATACTTTCCCAGCCCTTGATCCTCCAGCCATTCACGTTTTTGCCCTGCGTACTGGCACATCGTCATATCATTTTGGCACCTTCCTTCAGACCCTTCTGTTCCCCAGCCAGGGGCTGCCTTTGTGCCTGTGCCACTGCTGGATTTCCCTTACCCTGCTCTATGCTTTTTCTTGGTAGAAAGCCTGGTGGGTTGTAAGCTCCCTTTGCCAGTCCCTGGTGCTCACACTCAAGCACAGCTCTTGCTCTTACCACGTGTGACCATTTTCTTCAGTAACTCATCTTGCTATAATCTAGTGATAAAACTGAAACTGATTTCTCACTCTTTCTGGAAGGAATTTAGGGTAGATTATATGACAAAGCCTGATGCTGTACCGTAACGATGGGGCTAGCTCCAGTGCCCCAGCATAGCTGCACCAACCAGACGTGCCTTGGACTTGAAGGCCTCTAAGAGGGCTGCTCCATGTAATTGATGTTTGCATGGTTCAGCCAACATGACTACTTGTACAGATGAGAGGAGAGAGGAGAGGAGATGTTATGCCTGAAGTGATCGCAATGTTATGGTGGTGTCACCATTATACAGACTCCAGCTGATCCCAACTGAAACAACAAGGCATGCAGCAACTGGAATTTTTACTGCAGAGGAGCTATTTCCCCTTGAATTAAGTGCTTGTGTAAACTGATCTAGTGGGGTTTTTTCTAAGCCTTTACTCACCCATTCTTCTTCTATGAAGGTATTTCACCTTCTTATTCCCTTCTCCATTCTTGCAGGCCCCTAAGTCCTCATATAATCAATCCTTGTTTTCTCAGCATCCTTTTCTCTCTTTCTAGTGTTCTTGTAAGATAATCCTATGCTTTTTCTTTTTAATACATGATCCTAAGAGAGTTTATACATATCAAGTATAACATCCTCTCAGTATTTTCTCTTCTGCCATCTATGTCTCTGTGCTTGATTCTTCCTTTGCTGGATTTTGGGATTTGGTATTCACATAGGCTGTCCAGTCTCATTACCTTCTTTTTCCCTGACAGCAAATTACTGGTGTACATGTGAGCAGTATGCCCTCCCTCCCTTGCTAAAGCAGAAGTTGTCTACCTGCCACTGGGGGGAATTTTTCTTCTCTGAAAAAATGAATTGACTGCAGCCTCCTCAAGGGAAGCTCTCATAGCACTTTTTAGGATAAAGCAATTGTTATGTTTACCTTTCCACTTCATAATCTTGGAGAGTCTCCATCCTAGGAGTTTTCATATAAAGAGGTAGCCCTTGGAGACAATATCTGTACTTCACAGACACTCTTTAAAGCATAGGAGTTTTTGCTATTTAAGTTCTTTGCTTTGACATGGCAGGCAGCCCTATATGGGGCAATCAGGCAATCAGCATCCTCTGGATGCTGCCAGTCCTCACCACTGTCTGCAGAGAGCACCAAGCTGCACTACGTGTTTCTCTTTCTTTGCAGACGAGGTTCAGCCAGGGAGACTAAAAAAGCTGCATTGTGGGGAGGTGCCCGTGGCTTGCTCTGTGTGGGTTTCAGGATAGATCTGTCTGGTCTGTACCGGTGCTAAAGTTGCGATGTTCCTGGTGATGGTAGGAATACATCATGGGTCCTTTGGTCAAACTTCTGCTTCTTGGGTGTGCATGTGCAGTCTGTCTGTGTCACAAATGTTACTGTGCCTTCAGTAGCAGTAAGCCCACTGGGATCAGTTGAGATGAAAGTGCCTCTACAGCTGGCAAGTATTGATTCAGACCAGTAGACTGCCCCTATAGTTAGAGCTACATGAAATGTAGTCCAGTAAAGCCAATAAAATGTGTAATTGCTGGTTTTGGTTAGCTACTACTAGCAAAGGACATTCTACCCATCAAAAATAATTTGGGTATGTTTTATCATGTAAATAGCAGTGCTATAGCTCAAACCAGGAGTTATGTCTGTGCTGTAAAATTTTTCAATTCCTGTTAATTGCTCATGAGTGCATTTCTGCAGGTGAGTAGTACTGCAAAATTGTTAGCACAGAGCTTTTGCTAACTGAAATAAAAACAGATTGCAGTTCACAGAGCAATCGGATCATGGGACTGTTAAAACTGGAAGGGAGCTCTGGAAGTCTGTAGTCCAAAATTCTGCTCCAGGCAGGGTCAGCTATGAGATCAGACCAGTTACTCTGAGCTTCTTCTAGTCTGCTCTTGAAAATCTCAAAGGATTGAAACTGTGCAGCCTCTCTGAGCAACCTGTTTCAGTGCCAGCTGTCTTCATAATGAAACGTTTCTTCTTACATCACCTCTGAATCTCTCTTGTTTCAGCTTATGCCATCTCTTTCATCTTCCTACAACTCACTACTGCAAAGATCCGTGCTTCATTTTCTTTCTGGCTTCCTCCTAGGTATCAGAAGGCTGCTATCAGTTGCCCTCAAAGCCCTCTCTTTCTCAGACTGAATTAGCCCCATCGCTCCACCTCCTCTCACAGAGCAAATGCTCCAACTCCCTCACCGTACTGGTGGCCCTCTGCTGTACTTGCTCCAGTTTAACATCTTTCCTATGCTGGGGGACCCAAAACTGGACCAGTACACACAATCTCATTACAACAGACCCATCTAAACTTGATTGTACAGTTTCCTCCCCTATGAAGTCCAAGTCTGTGATGCTTTCTTCTTTAAACTAGCCTTATTGTGTCCTTTCTCCACGATATTCTTTTGCATGCACTTGACTGTGTTGTGGCAATGCAAATCTGAGAGTGAGAGCAGGATATTTTGACATGGATGTCTGCAGAGCTGGGGCCTTCCCTGTACAGACTATGCAGTGTACTCTGACATCAGTTTAACCATGTGACAACATCACTTCTGGGAACAAAAGAGCCCTCTTCGTACTAGTTAAATGTCCTTGCACTGTGTTTCCAGCAATGGTGAAGTACTAAGGGTGGAAGAAATAGGTGATGGTTTGGCTGTGGTTGGAAGGTCTGCTTGCCTCCTGCCTCCATCCAAGCACAGAGTGAGGGGAGCACGGCACTCAGCTCAAGCGAGTGTCCAGAGCCCACAGCAGCACTGCAATCCATACAAACTATTTCTCTGTGACCTGGGGTGTTCGGTGCAGCTGTTTCTTTAGATAATCAAGAGCTGACTACAATATGCACAGAAACTACTGTATCGGTGGTAAAACCAAACAGCCCCTCACCTCTATGCATTCGGTATTAAAAAAAAGTTACTTATTTTTTCTCTCAGAGAAAAGAAATGGATGTTATTTAAAACACTTAAACTGGGTCATTTTACTGAAGAATCGATGACTTCATTGCTTCCATATGCCTTGGACCACCAGGTGGCAATATAAGAAAAAGGATAAGTGCATGGCTCCAGCACCTGCCATGTATACCCCAAAAATTCAAAATAAATGACAAATATATTCAAAGACAGATATTTGATCTTTTCTGAGTTGCTTAAATGTAGTGTTTCAGTAATAAACCTTTCTCATCATGAAGTGCTGATTTTGAAAGCATTCTTTCTTCTGTTTTGGTCCTGTAGTTGGGAAACCCTGTATAACTTCAGAAAATGATGGGCACCTCCTAATTCTACAGGGTCTTATTGTCTTTTATATACATTTTCCCTCATTCCAACATTACCATCTGAAGAAGATATTAAAAAACTGTAATTTTCTTACTCTAATTTGTTGAAGTTGTCATATCACCACCATATTGTGAAACTCTCCCAAAATCCAGCCACTTATGTTTTGGGAACATCTTAAATGAGAGGAAGCATCCTTGTGCCTATTACCAATTGATTAATTTCTTTTTCCTTCCATGGAATTGTTCAATTGCTTTTTGAATCTGTGCAAACTCATAATTGCTCAAGTGATTAGTGGGAAAGAATTAAACCTGTGTCAATAAGATGCATCTCTTAATTGTTCGGAACATTTAATGCCTGCTTGTTGTTCTACTAGAGAGAAAAAAAAACAACAAACTGTTGTTTGTCTCTGTGTTGTTCCTGATTTTATAGATCTCAAGCATATTTCCCACCCATGGATTTCTTTTCCAATCTGAAGAGACCTGCTGTAGTGAAGCGTCCCTTTTATAGCAACTGTACTTTTCCCTTAATCAAACTGATGGCCTCTTCCCCAGCACTACAATATTTATACCAATAAGAGAACATTTTTTACTCTTTTTGCACCTTTTAATTTATTAATATCTGTCTGAGAGTGCCTAGTAAACCAAACTGCTCGTTTAAAGTACTGGCAAATATTTTGGGGGTTTTTTTTGAAACAAGTAGACCCTTTCTTATTTGAAGCATTAAGGCTCGCAGTGTGAATTTAATGCTGTCTTTTGGATATTTCTGATAGAGTGCAGCTTCTTGCCTTTGGACTGTTTTATTCTTTCTTCATTTAAGTCATAAACTGATTTTTCTAATATCATTCCAGTCTGCCGTGACAAGTGTCGGGGGCCTCAGAAATGCCGTGCTGTGTGGAACGATTAACGCTTGCTGCTAAAGGACAAATCTAATACTAAAATAACAGGGTAGCTGCAACTCAGGACTGAAGGTACTGGCAGCATATGTTTGGAAAGTCTGTGCAGCAGCTGATATTATGCCTCCTGCGTCTTTTCAGCTCTGTCAAAGAATCAGTCAATCATGGTGGTGAGAATTTCCTTTATTGACTCAGTAAAAATAGAGGAGCTGGTGAGTGACTTCTGTGGTTCAGTGAAAGCCTTTCCAGCCACGTCAGGAGAGGAGTTTTCACACCATGTGGAAGGCCTCCCAACTGAATTGACAGATGCCGGAAACCTTTTCCAGTTGACTTTGCCAACAAAATTAACAGAGAGAAAAAAGTCTCCACAGGATTTTACAGATTTAAAACCAAACAAATCATTGATTTTTCAAGTACAGAGGTAAGTGCTGTAGCTGTTCAGCTTGTCCTTTTGCATAACATAGGAGGGAATTATTGTACCCTGCCGACTTAGTGAGCAGTGCAGTCACATGTGGGTATTTTTCCATGGTAGCACTCTGTTAACAAGGAAGGTTTCAAAAGGCAAATGAAGTTTGAAACATCTCCTTGATCCTCCACAACTCACTTACTGTAATGTGGCTAAAGGAGGTTCCAAAAGCAAGAAAGGGCTTGCAAGATTGTGCTGTTGGTCTTAGAGACTTGTTCTGCTATGGTGGTGTTGGGGTTGATTGGTCATAAGACATCAAAATGTGGTCTGCTAAGCATTAGAAGTCACATAAAAAGGCAGCACCCAGTTGTCTTCATGTACCTCAAACAAGTAAGTGAAAGTTTGATTTCCCTCTAAGAGGAAGCAAATTAGAAAATGTTCGAAAAACATTGCCTGGAGTTGTCCCTATCCATCCTCCCCAACAGTTGTTTGGTTGAGGGTGAGAACTGATATCCCAGACACAGGCAGAGAGCCAGCCCAAACCAATCAAAAATGCCTGATTTCAGCCCAAGCACAACTTCAGTGCAGCAGAACCACAACCAACTAAGATGTTGCAAAGTTTTGAGATTTGCTTAAGAGATCAGTGTTGCAAACCCTCCTCCCTGCCTGGGAGCAGACCATACTCTGCTGTGTCAATGACGTGGATATATGTGTGGAGCTTGTTCTGCACCTTGTGCTTCTGTGTAGGTGTGGGAGAAAGGTGAACATATGCTTTTGAAGAAATTCCTGTATTCCTGTTTTCTTCTAAAGGTGCCATATGTGCTCTTTGAGTCACTGGGACGTAGTTTACCCTGTGACAGGAGTAGCTCTTAAGAGCGCTGCTGGTGCAGCAGGCTCAGAGCTTAACATGGAGATTGACGTGCTTTTTGATCTGAGATTCATATGGTGCACAATCCTCTCAGCTAGCAGTGGTAGCAAGACTAGCCTTCCTACAGCTGGGCTGCAGCGGCTTGGGTTGTTTGGAGTCTTTTTCTTACAGAGGTCTTTCCACCTTGTACTGCAGCTTCTCACTCATCATTCTGACTGGTGGAAGCCCTTTTCTTTAGGCACGTACAATATTTTGTCTGCAGGGTGGCCTCTGAAACTGGCCAGAGTTATGACTTTGACTCTGATGTTATTTCCATGTTTGAATCTCAAAGCAGTTTGACATGTCTCATGGCAGTGTGTCTGCAGACAACCAGTTCACCTCGGCTCCAGGAAGCAAACCGTGTCCCAGGCAGACGTTCTCTTTTTTGTCATCAACTGTTGGCTAATCTAAACCATATTCACTTCCCAAGTGGCACAGATATGCAAATGAACGTTTCATAGGATAATAGCCATATGAAAATTTGCTAGCAGGCATTCACGACATGTGGAGACATGTTGGTGCCAGATGCTTGCAGGGTTTTGGCTGTGCTATTCTCTTTTCCAGTAGAATAGTCAGTACCAGGCTATTTTGGGAGATTCACTGTGGGCCCAGATCAATGATTGGTGCTTCTTTGAAAGCATCAGGCAATAGCACTCCCCAGGTTGCCACAGGATTAGCTGGCCCCTACACAGTGTCATTCTGTTTCCTAAAGCCCTTGGCTCGTCTAGCTGCTATGCGGTTTTCTACACACACCCAACCAATGTCATTTTGCAACATCTCTGAGATGTGATAGTCTTTCGTGACACAAACAGAATAATGCATCATTCTTAGTGAAACCTTCTGGGGAATCATGTTGTGGTGGGATGAGCAAAGCTGAAACAAAATCACTATATTCTCTTGTCCTTTCAAACCAGCATTAAATCTTGTATCACCGTATATAGTCTTTTATAATGAGGTAGAAGACAATCATACCAATACTGGTGGAACTGTACAATTTTTGCTTTTTTATTTGCCAGGTTATAAGACTGATATATTAAGGTCTGTTGTTTTATCAGATATAGGAAAACATCAATCTGTTTTCCCTTTTTCTTCTTTGGGGCTTCAAGCTCACCTGAAATAGCTGAATCCAGGATATAACTTGGCTAAGAGCAGCTGTACAAGTGAGATGGTTCTGGGGCTGGTGACAAAGCCAAACTCAAAGCCTTTGCTTGCAGTCATGTCACTTTGAAAAGTGACAAGCTCCCATGCTAACTGTGGAAAGCCAGCACATCCACTTTCATCCTACCCACTATAAATGTTGTGGGGCAGCAGCTGTGGCAGGATGAGACAGCTCATTGCTTTGGGAGACCAGAAACAAGAACTGAATCCAAATGCTCACTGCACATAAGGTCTTCCTCTAATGCACAGTACTGTGTATTTGGAGGGGGAAAGCAGTAGCAATTACAGCATAGTGTGGTCCATACAGACTTCCTTGGAGGGGAGGATGCCTCCCAAGACATCTGACTTTCAGCAGGTTTGTTATCAGAAGGACAGGTATATCCCTTCTCATCAACTGTCTTACTATTTGAGTGGCCACAAATGAATTGTCCTGGGTTTCACTTTGGCATTTTGCTCTGAGTAAAACGGAACTAAAGGTGGCAGCGGGGACAGCAGGGGAACCAAAATGTGTCATGGATGGCACAGTGGTTTTCAATACACTAAGATATGTGGACCTTTGAACTCTTCTATATTCTGCTCACCCTAGACCTAAGGCTGACAATTTTTTTTCCCATATAGGGAAGAGATCTGTGTTACAACACCCTCTTGCTGGAAAGATTCCTATTCTAACACCTCTGCCCACTGAGCTGGAGGACTAGCGTTTTTTCGTGGTTTTATGTGGGATTGTTAAGGGGAAAGGAGAGACCTGAGTGGTCTCTCCCCTTCCTAATCCATCTGCATGTCTTGCTGTTGGGCAAGGACTGCCAGTCCTGTCCAATGGTCAAGTCTTCACAAGTACACTGCTAGTAACAGCATTTTTGTGATTACTGCTACCCGTTCGTGCCCTGCAGTGCTGCTTTTCACTAGATCGTATTTGCTCTTTAGACATAGACCTGAGTTGACTTTAAATTTTAAATAGACCAGAGTTGACTTTAAGTAGACTGAATGTTTGAAGGACCTTTACTTGCATTTCTAACAATGCATGCAGTTATTCCAGGGCCAGCATGACTGTTTTGTTCGCCAAATGCTGATGTGATTTATCTCTACATTAGCCTGAAAAGCGGCATAGCTAATGACAGTGAGCTCAAATATCTTTTCCTGATTGCCTGTTATTGTTGTGAAGTAGATTAATTTTCTATTTTCTTTGTTAAAAATGTAGAAGGGGAAGAAAAAGTTGTTTTACTGATCAATATTTGACTATTGCGAATAGTCAGAATTCAATCTGCCATCAGGAAGGCAGAACTACAGCCTTGGGTTTTGGTAGTGACTCACTACATAAATTAAGCAAGATGGTCCCAAAGGCTTAGACTTTTCATGCACTCTGAATCATGTTAGAAACATTTAAATATTAACAAACTTTGATCTCTGTGCAGCTGGATGCTCGCTCAGCTCTGTTTTCAAGCTAGAATGCACTCTATCTTTGGAGTCCATAGTAAACTTCAGAAAGCTTAGTCTGAAAGCTGGAGCATCACCATTCAGCAGCATCTAAATTCCCTCTTCAATTATTTAAAAGCCATTCTGAGAGCCTCTGTGGAGTTGTGTTACAGGTATTTGTTGGTATTACATTCTTTCATCAGAAGACACATCTCTGGCCATCACCAATTCTTCTGAAGGCGATATTGTTACCATTTCTATGCAGCAATCCTACCTCCTCTCTCTTTAACACCCTGAAACTATTAGCGTCCTTCTGTTTATGTCACAAGGACCAGACCTTAAATCTCTTAAAGGCATTACTAGGTAGCTAGTGGTTCTCACACGAGATCAAGATTCAGGAGGTGAAAGAGAAGAGGTGGTTGTAGGAACATACCTTTTCCTTTCCCTGAATACTTCAACAGGATCATTAGGCACTGGCTAGCTATCAAAACCTTCCACTTTCTCCCATGCACTTCTCCCTCACAATCCTTCTTTCAGGGATCTCAATGGTGGCTGCAGCAAGGAAGCACCTCTGAAGGAAGACAAATTGAATCACTGCCGGCTCTGCCTCCTGCACTGAACTGCCAGTTCAGCACTGGTGGTGGTTTCTTCACAAGCTCCTGCAGCTTTGTTGCATAAGGCTGTCATCCCAACCAGATCAGAAGGGCCTAGAGAAAACTAACTGTCTGCTTGCAATAGCAGCAGTCTTAGCGCCACTATTTCCTGACTAGAGGGTAGTGAAAAACTAGAAAGCAAAGGGAAAGGTACTGGCCTATGTTCCATCATTTATTTTTTTTAACCTTTTCCTTCTCATCTCCTACCTCAAGTCTGATTGAGCTGTGCCTAAGGAAGTTTGGAGTATTTCTGAAACTTACTTACTTCACTTTGAAAAGATCTGAAAATTTTCCACCCGTTGCGGCCATGTGAAAGCACACATCAGAAAGAGCTCTGGTGCTGCAAAACGACGTGCCCATCATCTCTACATTTCTCTCTCTTAATGTCTTCCAGCATTTCTCCTTTAAACTTCAGCAATGCCCTCACCCAGTTTTAATTGTTGCTTCTCTTTGATCTTTGCACAGGAAATATTTTTCAGACAGCTTCACCAGAACTATGACCTAAGGGTGATGGAGAAGGGGCTGAGAAATAAGTTTACATCTGGGACAGGCACTTAAGAGAAAATAGCTCTCATTGGCATTTGGACGTCCGCGAGTGACCAGTAGCTCTGGACTTACACGTCCTTCTGAGGCAGATATTTTCACTCACTAGTGTGAATTTCTAGATCATCAGACATGCATTAAGAAGCCCTTCTCACTGTGGACTGACTGCAAATTGAGTGAAAATGAAACAATAATCAAAATAGGCAATTCTGTGTCTTTTGTTGTCATTGGCAATATGGTTGCTAGCAAGTGGATTTAGTGACCCTGAGATTGAGAGCCACTAAAGCTGGTGAGGTAATCAAGGAGGGAAGGAGACCTAGAGGATAACACATGCAGACCTCTGGTAGGCTGAAATGAATACAGATCACAACTTTGCTTTTCTGTGTCATCTTTTCCATCAGCAATTTTCAGCATGTCACTAAAGATCTGTTCCTCAGTTTCCTTCAGACAATGTCACTGTTCCTTCATCAAAATTCTGCTTTAGCAGAGGAACTAGCTGGTTGCAGTTTCAAAACACTTTTTCATCTAAGTGATTACAAGATGCTGTATTTAAAAATTATGACTTCCTTACTGTTGGTCTTACAAACAGACTTGATTATATTCACAAAGGACACCTTCTACCTTCAGAGGACTGAACAAGCAAGTTAAAACTACTTGAACAAACCAAGTGACAGTAATTAAAATATAAAACAGACCTTAGCAATTAGGCTAAGAAAAAGTACCTGAAAGAATCAAATGGTCTTCTTTCTGATTAAGCAGCCTCCATTCAACTCCCAGCCATGTGAAAAAATGTGTTCTCCTGCCTGGCTTGGTTTTATTACTAATTAAAATCTAAGACTGGTCACAAACCCATATATGTATGTGGTTTTATGCATAGATAACTATATAACATTCCTGTCACAGGCAGAATAATGCTGATGGCAGCAGAAGAATGAAAACAAAGGGACTGCAGTTTACCTGACCCTGGCTGGCAGCACGGCTTGTTACATACACACTGTAATTTGCTGACAAGGGTCCTTGATGTGTGGGATGACCCCAGAAAGGGCCGGGTGTACATGCCCAATGCACAAGTAGTGCGTGGAGCGCATCAGACATTGAAATGCAGCACCAGACTGGTCAGGAAAGATATAAAGCTGCAATGCAGAATGTGCATAAGGGAAGCTGTGGCTCAGGTGTTCGGGAGTCTGGCTGTGAGGATGCCAGCCACCATTTGTCTGTATTTGACCAGGACCACGCCTATCTCCTTGCCACCTACCTAGGTCAAGCAAACCTGAGGTACCAAGCTGAAATCAGCAGGAGAAGCAGACTGCAGAGGAAAGAGAACAGATGTAGCTGCAACAAAACCTAACATGTGGTTTGAACATCTTCCCCAGGCTCAGCTTTTCACAGTGCTTTCCCCACAGGGTCTCCCTCTCCCATGAAGTCGAGTTGCCTCTGCTCCCTGGGAGATGGTGAGTGTCTGTGGGTTAATGAGTTGCACCTGCTGCTGAAATTAAGCTGTAATTATCCTGCCTTTCTAGCAGAGTTGGGTTACCTGCCTCCAGGGGGGTTGTGGAGGTGTTGCTTTTCTGGGCAGTCTCTGGAGGCTGCTGCAGGCTTTGAAAGAGGAAAAGTTTGTTTATTGACTGGGTAAAGCTACCAGAGGGCAGGTGAAAATCTATGTGTTTATTAGGAATACAGAACAAGTGTAGGGTGTTCTTGCTAAGTGGTTTTGTGTGGTTAAGTGTTGACTGGAAAGTCACACATGCATCTAAAAAACTCAATGGAAACTGTGACATGGGTGTTTGAAAAGAATTGAATTTGGAGAGCAATGAATTTGGACAATTCAGTGATTTAGAGAATGTCAGGAGTGGACAGAAGGGATACATCTTGGTACTGCTATCTTATTCATTCTGGAATTAGGATAGTTGTTTAAAGTCTCTGCCTAATAAAGGGGGACAGACAGCAAAGGAAATAGAAATTGATATGGGAATGTATTAGCAAATAATTTGAAAACTAACCTTTCTAAAATATCATTTATGCAAAGAGAGGGCCAAAGTGCCTTTTTTTTTTTTTTTTTTTAAAATCAATATAACTACAAAACTAAGTGACAAAGAAAGTTTACTGCTAGGAAAGTGTCCTATTTTTTGCTTTAAAGTTGATGCATCCTGGCTGCTGCTGCTGTCTAAGTGTTTAGATCGTCCTTCAATGACAGCATATGAATGAGTGTTTCTGGAAACACTATTAACTAACTGTTTCATAACCTCAATATTCAGCTTCCCTGAGCTAATGCCCTTGTAGGACAGTAGAAAAAATGTTTCCATTTGGAGAATGATACGAGTACATGAAATTTGACTTAAACAGACATATAAGGTGTGTACTTGCAAGTTCCTAGTCGCTGTTGTTAGACATGAAGATGAAGCCCTGTGCATGGAGGGCAAAAAGCATTGGCTGCATTTCCACATTGCTCAGGAGAGGTTTGGTTTTGCTTCTTCCCTTGTGTTTTGAAAGGGGAGAAATTGTCCTGGATCCTGGCCTGGGGTGGAAGGGTAAGGGATGGGAAAGAAACCTGCCTGTTGCAAGGACCGCTGGTTAGGAGAGACTGGAGTGGCAGGAGCACCTTGGTACAGGCACTTCTGACTGAAGGAAGAAGGTGGGCTAATGGTTAATGGGGGACTGGATGTGATCTCTAAAGTCCTCCACTGATAGTGGAACTGGAGCTGATAGAAATTATGTCAAGGAAAGGCTGTAACATTTCTGAATCTGGCCGCAGCAGGCTGGTCGTGAAGCAGAGCACTGGCTCTCCATCCAGCAAGTGGGCAGAAGCAGTGTGGTGAGGGATCAGGTCTAGGACCAGTAAACAGAACCCTTAATTTTCAAAACAAGGCTCACCTGACAAAATCTTCATCTGCGTAATTTAAATCCCTTGCCTGAGGATGGACACTGATGGTTATTGTGGATGTACCGAGTTTAACTATCAGTTGACCTTGGGGACACGGATGGTATCTCTATGCTTCACTACCCATACTGTTGGCCAAGCACATGGTTAAGCAGGAGTATGGATGCTGTGTGGAGCTGCTGTGTTATTAGCAATTCCTCCCTCCTCAACAGTGCTTCTTAGCAATGAAATTGTCTTGCTCTCCAACAACAAAATCGATCAACAGGCTTCTCTGGGGTCTTATGGCCACATTACTGCTAACACTACATAAACCAATTTTTAATATTCTTGCTTCTTTATTCTGCTTCGGTGCATGATATACAAAAATTCTGGTTAGAATTAAAGGTGAAGAAGTAAGGAAGTAAGATGCTTTTACAGATCCCCTAGACAGCTACAGAATTACCTTTAAGCCCTCTTCCCCTCTGATCAGCTATGCCACAGTAAAAGTCCTTGATAATCATTATGAAATCATATCAAGATTATCATCCTGGTGGCAAACCTATATCCATTTAGGCAGAAAAAAGTGTTTCTCTGAAAGACTGTAGAAATGCAAATTAGAATCCTGTATCTGAATCCCTCTAATTAATTAATCAATAATTAATTAATTATTAATTAATCAATAATTACTTAATTAATAATTAATTAATAATTAATTAATTAATTGATAATTAATTAATAGCCAAATTAATTGTTCTATTTTTCTTTAAAACATATAAACAGCTGAGGAACACTGGGAATTTTGCTTCCGTAATCTGTAGTCAGGAATCAGAGGTGGCAATGCCTGTACCTTTGCTATGACTGAGTGAGAAACATAGCCGTTAAATTTTATTTGGGTCATTTGTAACATTTCATTTTCACAGCCAGTTTGGTTGGCAGAATATTTGATTGTATATTTTTTGCATAATGAAGCAAAGGAAATCCACAGCAGTCCTCCTCGATAAAAGGCAGCGGGATGATACATATTTAAAAAGGCTGCATGGGCTTTCCTGTAAGCGTGAGGCTCGGGAAGGGAGTTTTTTTCTCCTGCCAAAGCCAACAGAGTGGAGCTAGGCCTTTCCAAAACTCTAACAGTCATTTAAATGAGGAGAGAGTGAAAGCTGGTCCTCTGAAAGGCCCACCCTCCTTTGCTGGTGGAATAAGAATGGATTTACACCTCATTTGTGTGATCCTCCAGGGCAGGAATTGGAGTTAAACAAAGGCATCTTCTGCCCCAAAGAGGAAATCACAAGTATTTTACTTAACAGCTAAGTTTTACTCTTAGATTCATCTTTAGTAGAGAGGATTTGTCTGCACTGTGCCACCAGCCCATGGCCAGGTCAGTCCAGGCTGTGTGATGCCAGGGAAATGCAGCACCCAGAGCCAGCGTGCTTTGGCAGCTGAAAGCATCTTGCTTGGCTCTTCAGGGTACGGGAAGCAGAAAGCAAGCAGGTTGCATAAATTCACATAAAAATGAATACATTGAAATTGCAGCACTTCTATTTCTTCCCTCGGAGTGTGGGCATTTAAAAAATACATTTTCAGTAGGCAGGGAGTGGGTGTGTGAGAGAGCCGAGTGTTTGCTCCCCATTCCCACCATCTGGAAAAGGGTGGACATTTCAGGGGAAAGGATCCTGACAGCAGAGTTCATCTTTGATTAGCACATCATAGAAAAGTCACCCATTCTGTTGCCCAATCTTAAGAGACTGCAGAAGAAATTATGGAAGGAATAGGCAAAATTATTATTACCAGATCAACAGGACTGGAAGATACGTGAGTCTCCTAAAGAAATATAAGGGTGCAAGAGCTAATCTGCATGCAATGGTGTGCAACCTCTTGTTTAAAACCAGTTTGATGTTATAAGGCATGGAGGTGTTAAATATGATGCTAGTTTTTTAAAAAGGCTTACAGGGGAGAGAAGGGAAACTGTATAGGCTAGTAAACCTGATATTTGTGCTGAGAAAATTAACAGAAATGGGAAAAGTAAGAATTAGTGGACAGGGAGTAAAAACAACAAACAGAACCGTTAATGTGGATTTGTGCCAAAGTCCTAGAATCATGTAATGGAAGGGACCTTAAAGATCACACAGTTTCAACTGCCATGGGCAGGGACACCTCCCATGGACCAGGCTGCTCAAGGCCCCATCCAACCTGGCCTTGAACACTTCCAGGGAGGGGGCATCCACAGCTTCCCTGGGCAACCTGTGCCAGTGCCTCACCACCCTCAGCGTGAAGAATTTCTTCTTAATGTCTAATCTAAACCTTACCCCTTCTGATTTAAAGCCACTCCCCTCCATCCTATCACTACTTGCCTTTGTAAAAAGTCCCTCCCCACCTTTCCTGTAGCCCCTTCAGGTACTGGAAGGCCACTATGAGGTCTCCCTGGAGCCTTCTCTTCTGCAGGCCAAATAAACCCAACTCTCTCAGCCTGTCCTTGTATGGGAGGTGCTCCAGCCCTCTGATCATCTTCGTGGCCCTCCCCTGGACCTGTTCCAGCAGTTCCATATCCTTATGTTGGGGATTCCAGAACTGAACACAGTACTCCAGGTGGGGTCTCATGAGAGCAGAGTGGAGGGGAAGAATCACCTCCCCTGACCTGCTGGCAATGCTTCTTTTGATGCAGCCCAGGATACAGTTGGCTTTCTGGGCTGTGAGCACACATTGCCAGCTCATGTCGTGCTTCTCATCAATCAGCACCCCTGAGTGCTTCTCCTCAGGGCTGCTCTCAATCATGTCATCCACCAGCCTGTATTGACACTGTGGATTGCCCTGACCCAGGTGCAGGACCTTGTACTTGGCCTTGTTGAACCCTATGAGGTTCATACAGGCCCACTTCTCCAGCTTGTCCAGGTCTCTCTGGATGACATCCCATCCTTCTGGCGTGACAACTGCACCACTCAGCTCGGTATAATCTGCAAACTTGCTGAGGGTGCACTTCAGGGTAACGGTGGTCTGATCAATATAATGCCCTTTGATTTCTGAAAGACTTGTAAGGAAACCAGGTTTCCTGGTAATAAGGATGACTTCAAGTCTGGTTGCCCTGAGAGATGGTGGGGTTGTTGTGAGGGTGCAGCTAGTTAAGGAAAAGGGACCAAGCAGAGGGCTGAGTGGTAGGGTGTGGGGAGGAAGGCATAGCAGAGTAGGGGCAGGCCCTGAGCAGGAACAATGCAGGCAAAAGTACAAGAAAGAAAATCAGGGAAGGGAAAACCTGAAGGGCATCTGAAGGTTTTGTTGGGTGAAAAGAATGGGGTAGATCAGGACAGGCTGATGCCTGAGATTCGTGAATATTATTGATGACATTAGTTTGGGTGGTCATCTTCTTCTTTTAATATATTTTACCTTTGAGACCAGAGGTTTGGATGTGTAGTTTAAAAGCAGACAACTTTGTTGGTAAGAGTGAGGTAGGACTGCCAACATCTTTGTATGAAGAGTACTTATTTTCCTAAATTAGAAAGCTATGTTAGAAACAGCACATCCTCCCTTTCGTGACAGGAAGACCTCCTGCCTTAAGTTTTCAGAAATGACTGGCGAGGGCACTCAGCCTGTTGCTCTGTCTATAATCCCAGCATGGTGTGGGTTAAAATGTCTCAAAACAGGTGGTTCTCAAACTTGACCCTGTGCCCCCACCCTACTGGGTGGGCAGTGTTAGAGGAGCAGAGGTACTGAAGGGAATATCTCAACCTGTTATCTAATCTGCCAACTTACCCCAGGTAAGAGATGGGGACAGAGGGTTAAAAAACCTGTGCACACCTGTAGCCTTGTGGATACCCACCATCTTCTCAGACCTGCAGGACAAAGATTGTTTGTATCCATGGTTTCAGGACATGCACCTGTTTTAGTAAAGTATCATTTACACTCTTCTCCTGAGTGATTTGTGTCACTCTCATGCCATGACAGTGATTCCAAAGAGCTTTCCCCCATCGCCACTTTAAATGGGACGGGACAGACTGCAGCACACTTGAAGTCTTATAGAGATGACTTGGGGGCTCCTAAGGTAACAGGAACCAACAGGGAAACACCAGTGAAATATATCAAAGGAATTAAGGTGTGTTCCTCTAAGAAGGTGACATGGCTGACAGCCCAGCTGAAGTGCCTGTACACCAGTGCACACAGCCCAGGCAACAAACAGGAGGAGCTGGAAGCCACTGTGCTGCTAGAAAGCTACAACCTAGTTGCCATTACTGAAACTTAGTGGAGTGAATCCCATGACTTGAGTGCAGCTATTGAAGGCTGCAGGCTGTTCAGAAGGGACAGGTGAGACAGGAGGGGTGGAAGCGATGCCTTCTACATCAAGAAAAGGATGGAGTGTGAAGAGCTGTCTCTGAAGAACAGCCTACTGGAAAACAGAAGCAAACATCTTGTGGTTGGTTACTACTGCAGGCCGCCCAATCAAGGGAAGCCTATTGATGAAACTTTCTTACACCAGCTACAGGAGGCATCGTGCTCACAGGCTCTTGTCCTGCTGGGGGATTTCAATCACCCTGACATCTGCTGGAAAAGTAGCATGGTAAGTTGTAGGCAATTCAAGAAACTTCTGGAACGCATTGAAGGATAACTTCTTAAGCCAGATAACAGACAGCCTTAACAGAAAGGATGCAGTACTGGACCTGATGGTCACCAATGCAAGTGAGCTAATGCAAGTGACTCAAGACTGGAGGCAGACTGATCATGCACTGACGGAGTTCACAGTCCTGAGGGCTATGGGTCAGACAAGGAGTAAAGTCAGGACTCTGAACTTTAGGAAAACAAAATTGCAGGTCTTCAAGGAGTTAGAACAGGAGCAGAACAGAGCTGGCAGAGCTTTGAGGACGCTTTCTATAGAGCACAAGAGCTCTTGATCCTCAGGTGTAAGAAATAAGGAAAGGAAAGCAAGGGACAGATATGGCTGAGTAGAGACCTGCTAGTCAATCTAAAGGGTGAGAAGGAAACGGCTTTAAAGGTTCCTTTCAACCAAAACTATTTAATGATTCTATGATTTTTAGATACCTCTGTTTTGCCTGTCTAATTACAGACTAGTCTAAGGATCAAGTGATTTTGAAATCTGAAATCCCTTAAATATGTTTTGGGGAGTCATCCCCTTCAACTGGTTTTCTTGTAGCTGTTCACTTTTGTCTTGTACTGAATAAATCACTTTCTCTAAGTATGTGCTTGGTTGCTAATACTGCCTATGCTTTTACTGGGCAATAGTACACTTCTTATGACAGATTTCAAAAGTACCCCAAATAAAGAAGTCCCCTGAAAGTTTGTAAAAGCTAGCCTGCTGCCTCCAGAAAGCTGCCTTTCTGAAGGCTCAAGCAACAGGTTCTACAGTCACCAGTGGATGAACAGAGGAGACACAATCAAATCAAACAGTGCTAGCAACCTTAAGACCTGGTTGCCTGTCCTCCTGCTAACAGAGCCTCTTGCTTTGAGGATGCTTGGCACTACCAAAGCAGCAGCATTGCAAGTGTGTGAAGAAAGCATTAGCTATGAAGACATCACTGAATATCTCCTCCTTCTTGATTTGAAGGTGATTTATGTTGGTAGGGGAAATCTTTGAAAAACAAAAGGTATGAGATGCTAATTGACCTTTAAGTCCCTCTCCCGCTTGGTCTTTCTTCTAGTTTCACTGGCCATTTCTCATCATCCCAAACAAACTAGGTGAAATCGTTGTGCTCTTTGCTACCAGCTGTTGAAGGAATTAAACATATATCCCGCTGTTATATCCATTGTGATAACAGTTCTTTTAAAATAAAACAAGAGAAGACATCTGGGCTCACATACACCACACTAAATATGAATGGATGTCTAAGGAAAATCTACTTCAGTAATTCATTCAGCTTTTGCTGTGCAGTCAGCCTGCTTGGTGGGGTCTGTCATCGTGTAGAGCCTTCCCATCTGGCTCATCCTTTTGGTGTAGACTTCTGCTCTCTTCCCTGGATTTGGCCGCTCTAAGTATCTGTAGTGACAAAACGTAAAACTGCTATTTTCATGTAATTTAGAAACCTTCCAGCTGTCTGACAGACTGTTACAGAGGTGAGGATATGTTATAGACCTATAAATATACAGTACTCCTGTAATAACAACAGAAAACCTATGTCAATTTTCTTCTCCATTTGGCAAGACTCCAAGCATCTGCTGTCTAAGAATATCAACTTTTTTGTAGCAAATTGGTATAGTGAAGCAGAATAGGTCCAATTTTCTCATTCCCTTAGTGACTGAAAAAATATAAAAATTGCTGCCAGACAACAGAAGATAATGAGAACTATGGGGTCAGATTTATATTCCTTATAACATGCCTGTGGCAATAATATAGTTCATATTAGGTTTTTATTAAAAATAATAAAAAACCCCCCCTATTTGTTTTTTCCTCCTTTAAAGTAAGTGAATATTGGGACAGACAGGGAACAGATCATCAGTCCTGCATTTTGGGACAAGTTTGTTTGCTGAATCATTCACACTCATTAAAGAAACCAGGTGCTGGGGCTGAAAAGGTCTTGAACTTTTAAGTAAGGATGGGAGAGGTCTTCACTGGAGAGGTCCCAGATGACTGGAAGTTGGCCAATGTGACGCCCATCCACAAGAAGGGCCATAGGGATAATCCAGGTAATTACAGACCTGTCAGCCTGACCTCAGTTCCAGGCAAAATTATGGAGTGGATAATCCTGGGTGCAATCATGCAGCACCTGCAGAATGACTGAGACATCAGGCCCAGCCAGCATGGATTTAGGAGGGGCAGGTCCTGCCTGACCAACCTGATCTCCTTTTACGACTGTGTGACTCGCCTGGTGGATGAGAGGAAGGCTGTGGATGTGATGTACCTGGACTTCAGCAAGGCCTTTGACACTGTCTCCCACAGCAGACTCCTGGAGAAGCCGGCAGCCCGTGGCTTGGACGGGAATGTTCTGTGCTGGATTAGGAATTGGTTGGATGGCCGAGCCCAAAGAGTGATAGTGAATGGTGTCACATCCAGTTAGCAGCTGGTCACTAGTGGTGTCCCCCAGGGATCGGTGCTGGGCCCTATCCTGTTCAATGTCTTTACTGATGATCTGGATGAGGGGATCGAGTCCATCATTAGCAAGTTCGCAGATGACACCGAGCTGGGAGGAAGTGTCGATCTGCTGGAGGGTAGGAAGGCCCTACAGAGGGACCTTGACAGGCTGGAGAGATGGGCTGATTCCAACAGCATGAGGTTTAACAAGTCCAAATGCCAGGTCCTACACTTTGGACACAACAACCCCATGCAGAGCTCTAGGCTGGGTGCAGAGTGGCTGGAGAGAAGTCAGGCGGAAAGGGACTTGGGAGTGCTGGTGGACAGGAAACTCAACGTGAGCCAGCAGTGTGCCCAAGTGGCCAAGAAGGCCAACGGCATCCTGACCTGCCTCAGGAATAGCGTGGCCAGCAGGACTTAGGAAGTCATCATTCCCTTATACTCGGCACTGGTCAGGCCGCACCTCGAGTGCTGTGTCCAATTCTGGGCCCCTCAGTTTAAGAAGGATGTTGAGATGCTGGAATGTGTCCAGAGGAGAGCCACGAGGATGGTAAAGGGCTGGAGCACAAGCCCTATGAGGAGCGACTGAGGGAGCTGGGGTTGTTTTACCTGGAGAAGAGGAGGCTCAGGGGAGACCTTATTCTCTACAACTACCTAAAGGGAGGTTGTAGTCAGGCAGGGGTTGGTCTCTTCTCTCAGGCGACCGGTGACAGAATAAGAGGACACGGTCTCAAGATTCGCCAGGGGAGGTTTAGGCTTGACATTAGGAAAAATTCTTCACTGAAAGGGTGATTGGCCATTGGAATGCGCTGCCTGGGGAGGTGGTGGAGTCACAGTCCCTGGAGGTGTTTAAGGAGAGATTGGATGAGGCTCTTAGTGCCATGGTTTAGATGATGAGTAGGTGTTGGTATTGGGTCATAGGCTGGACTCAATGATCTCAAAGGTCTTTTCCAGCCTTGTGATACTGTTATACTCTTTAAAATTCTTCCGCAGATCTAGCTATAGCCATCATCTGATTGCCTGGACTCTGGTCCCGCTGCAAGTTACCTCTGCTTGTTGTTGTCTCCCCAGATTTTCCTGATGCTGAGAGCAACATAGAGACCTATGCCTCCCAACTGAGCTAGGAGATCTGCTCTCCAGTTATCATCAGAGGCAGAAAAGGTGAGTGGCTCCTGGTAGCATTTTTCTCTTTGGGTGTTAAAGCAATCTCTTGAGTTCATTGAAGTGATTTGTCAGAAGGCTTCAGCAGTGGAGGGAAAACAATTCAAGCTGGCCTAGAGCTAGTGGGGCAGAGGAGGGAAAGGGGCAGAAGAACATAGATTTTGTGAATTCTCCATGTGGCAGAAGCTAAGTGTTTAAGGACAAAGAGTACCAAAACCATGGCTGATTGCTTAAGTTGTGCCTCTTGGGGACTACAGCCGAGGTCAATGATCTAGGTGAACAGCAGGCTTCAGAAAGCAGATAGTAACAACAAACATAAGTCTCACTGCTTCTACCAGGGCAGACAAGTGGCAGAGTGAGCTACCTGCTGGACTAGCGTTGCTGCCTGGAGGCTCTGACCTTATGATAGCAGCAAGATCTTTGGTCAACCTTTTCTTAAGGAAAAGCTCTTTGTACCCTTCAGTTGCAAGCTGGGGAGGAATTTGTTAGGAGCTAAGAAAACTGGTAGCGAGACAGAGGTGAGGCTGCTCCAGCTCCATTTCCCCTGCTCCAGCCAGCAGCAGGGCTGAGCAGGTATGCCCTGCAGGCACACGGCATGTATACACACAGCTGGCTACACAGATCAGCATGGACAGAAAACACAGTGCTTGCCAAAACACAGACAGCACCAGTGGCATCATCCTGTTTCCCTTTTTGGCTGATCAGTGTAAAAGTGTTTTAGTAGAAAGCAGATATCAGTAAACACAACATGGACCCCCTACAGTAACTGGGCTTAGACACAAAATCTGTCCAGCAGCTGTTCCTGGACACCCAGGTCTCTCCACCTGCTGGCATCTGGACATATGAGTCCCCGAGATCCACAGCCCTACTCCTGTTGCAGGTGCTCAGATTCACAGATACTTATGATGGGTCTCTCCAGCCACTGGCCTTAGACCCTCAGAGTACCTGCCCCTTGGACCCTCTGGTCTTCAGTTGCCTTAGGCACATGCATTCACATGCACAGGTCAGCTGATCTTTAGGTCCCACAATCTCTTTTGTAGCTGATTTTGGCTTCCTGGTCCTTCCTGCAGCCAGCTCTCAGACTCTCTGGTCTCTCAGCTATCCAATCCAGACTTCTGGCTGCTACAACACCTGGCTCCCACGTGTCTGCAAGCATGACAGTTTCTCCAGTTGCTGGCATTATGAAAACATGGGATCTGTGACTCATCGTCCCATGCCCCGGTTGCTGGCATTTGGATCTCAATGCACACAGAGTAGAGAGTCCCTCATCTCAGCAGCTGCAGCAATCCAGCCCAGGACATTGCCTGAGAAGTGTTCAGATCAGTAACCTGCTTACACACACATCAGTTGCTTTTATCCCCATGCCTTCTTTGCCATGCTCATTCCTCCTAAATCACCACATTCTCTTGCTGTCCCTGCCTCTGGTCCTTCTTCTCTTGTAATTCTTTCACTACCCTAACTGCTCTTCCCTTGCATTCCACAATGAATTCCACACCCTTTAAGGTAGTAACCTCCCTTGGTCTGTAAGGTGATCTGGAGAGCCTTTCCTGCCAACACTCGATGTGTTTCCCACCAGGATGGCTGGTGAGCATACTCCCTGGTCTAGGAGTAGCCAGTTTAGGGTGCTTTTCTCTGTCTGATTGGGATACTGGGCTTTGGCTGCCTGTCATCACTTCTGTGTGTGCTCCTTTGTGTTGTGGAGACAGACATGTAACCAGCTGACTGCTCTCAGGTGGTACCTGAACAGTAGCAACCTTAGGGCACTTTGCTTCCCTCACTGGGTTGTTGGGTTTTCCCTGTCTGTCATTGTGGGGCTCATTCTTTAATTGCACAATCTAACAGAAATTACACAAATCCAAGCTCATTTCTGGTAAATCAATGGCAAAGCTGAGTTTTGACAGCTAAAAAATTAAACCTAGATAAAAGAACTTGCAGAACTCTACTTTTGTACAAAGGCTGCACATCCACATCATTGCAGTGAAGGGGAGGTGAGGCTAATTAAAATTGCTTGGGGTTATTGCCAGCAAAATTACATAGAAATGCTGTATTCATTATTTAGTAAGCTTTGTACTCTAAACTTTACCACATAAACTCACCGTTATAAATTGTAGTACATTCAAAGAGCAACTAGAAGGGCTTGTGTTTTGCCATATGCTCATTTCTCATTTGTTTAATTCTTGACTCATGCAGCTATTTTCGTTTCACACTCCTAAATTAAAAATGAATTGGCCCAAGGATGTCAATCTGAATTTAATGATTAAAAGAAACCAACAACAAAGCAAGGAAAATGTATAAAGGCAGGACAATGAAAGCTATTGATGAAATTAGCTATAAATCTTGGCATGCCACATAGTAACAATACAGGAAATCAGAACGACTTGCTGGCATGTTCACCCCACATTTCTGCTTTACCAGAATAGCAACAATTTATAAAAAATGTATGAGCCCAGAGCACCCTGTCAAAAATTCCTTACATGATAAATCAAAATAATATTTATGTAATATTTCTTATCAGCTCATGAATATGGGTTATATTAGCTCTGCATATAGGACTTCAATGTTCTGAATTTGGCAACAGGGAGGTTTAATTCTGCACTATAAAGTCAATGTGCTTGTACGGACGCAACCTGTCAATACATCTAGACAACAGTTTCTGATGTAAAGCTCTGGTTGGAAAAAATGTGGAAATTTATTCTATATTTCATTATCATTTTCTAGAAGACTAATGGATTTTATAAAACTGCTTTTAATATATGCATCCATACATATGTTTTCCCCCTTCTCCAGACTCTGTTTTGTTTTGCAGTAAACCCTCACCCTGCTTTATGGTTTTCCATCTGGGAAAACATATGAAATAACCATGGTTCAATATTGAGTCATCTTCTCTCTCCGCAAGTAGTATTTTCTGCCCAGTGACTGGTTTGACCAGCATAACAACTGGGGGAGAAGGAGTGAGCAAGTGGTGAACAGTTCATGGTTGCCTTCTTTTTTTGGTAGGCTTTTTTTTGTTTTTTACTATTTTTGAGATGTTGCTGAGATTGATCTAAAAAAAGAGTGTAAAAATGTTTTCTCCCAAGGAGAAAGAAGGGGAAAAGCATTCTTCTCCCTTCTTCATATATTCCATTTTTGTTGTTGTTTTCCGGATACTTGACAATATTTGGAGAATTGATTAAAAATGATCCAAATACTCTCCCTTATAGACAAGATCTACTTATTTAAGTAGAGTAAACCTAAGATGAATTTACAGTGGCTTAAATACTAGAAAGAACATTGAGCACTGAGGCAGAAGCAGGAAAGTACTTCTTGTTGTCGTCAGCCTTTTTTATGACGATTTCAGGGAGAATTGAATCATTCAGTTTATGTAACTGAGGATACAGACATGTTTGTACACAAAATACCTTGCATGAGCTATTGAAGTCTATGCTCTCTTGCTCTCTGATGTTAATGCTGAGGGATGGGAAAAGAGCAGCAGACACTTCTGTTTTTCAGACAATTGAGTGACTTCAGGTGAAAGAAATTTCATTTTTTCTTTGTTGCATTAGACCTCATGAAATTTTTGTAGGCCTTTGTGCACACCTTTCCTGTGCCCTTCTGCGCCTTAAAGGTCAACAGTTCTTCAAATTTAGAAGAAAAGGTTCATGGTGAGCTATTGCTCACCCAGATTCTTTACCAGGAGTTCACCTATGAGAATGGACTCCCTTCCTCTAGACCTGGGTTAGCTTAAGGCAAGTTATCTTTGCGTGTTCCGCAACGGTCTGTTTAGCCACTATTTCTTGTTGGAGAGTTAGCTGGTTGCACGTCAGTCACTGTGTTTCCTTTGACCTTTAACATATAGTTAAGCCTTACTATTACAGTCAGCTTCAGGCTAAAGAAAATAACAAGTTAAGTGTTTATTCCCAACACCTTAGTGATTCTGCAGCCATAGCCAAATTGAGCTCATAGCTGCCCCAAACCCAACCCAGTAGCAGTCATCACTCAGTAAATGCAGATAACTTAGACGGCCACTAGAAGTAGCAACACTGATGTACCGATTTACATCTTTGACAGGGGTTTTGTTCTTGGTATTTGTGCCATTTCTATCATAAAGAAGGGCTCAGTCAGTATTCTAGCAAGCTGTTAGGTGGCCAGATGCACTGGGCAGTTGCGAAAAGCAGTATTGGTCACCAAAAAACCCAAGGAGATGGAAGTGAAGAGGCAGAGAAATGCAGAGGAGACTTCTTAGGGTTTAAAGCCAGAAACTCGCATGAACAAGACTAGAGAAAAATGAGGAGGATGCTAGGTAGGGCAAGAATTAATAATGTAATTTATGGGTAGCTAAACGACTGCCTGACAAGTGCAAAAGCAAGTTAGCATATTGTGGGATGTTTTTATACGGTAAGGTCTGTCTTCAGGGAAGTGCAGCTCTGCCCACAATGACTGCATTTGTAGCGGTGCCAGAATGAAGGAGTACGTAACAGAGGACTGTCATCAGCAAAGAGGCAACCATTGTATGCTAAGCCAGTGATCTGTATATTAAATATGAAGAAAATTACAGTGCACAAACCATTGTGTTGCTTGATGTATCATAAAGATCCATATAATCTTTGCCAATGTGGTAAATACATCCCTGAAAAGCATGTAATGGGCTACTCTATCCTTCTCACAGGGTAAGGCCGTCTTACTGTGACGTACAATCAACTGATAAACATTTTCCTTGTCACAGCTGCAGGAATAGACCACCACAGTTCACATGGTTCAGCTTACAACATTGTATGTAAGGGCAGAAACATGCAGACGTATCTCAGAGTGGGGGAAGTTCCGTAATGAACAAAATCCCCCCGGCCAAGGGTGTCTGTCCATTCATCATGGGGATCCTGAGGGTAAAACCCACTTCAACATCTCGCTGTGCCAGTTATGTCAGGAAAGAAGAGAGTAGTAAAGGAATCTCATGATAGTAGTCAAGTGAGGTAGTGGAGTCTGAGCAAAGTACTTTTTAAATAACAAGCTAGCGATTTAGATCAACAAAGCTAAAAGATGACCTAGAGCTTTGAGATGAGGATCACGGATGGTCACTTCATATAATGAACTTCCTGCCCTAGGGAGAGGGTGATACTTTCCAAATGGCCAGTTCAAGACTAGAATGAACTTTTGGAGGAACTAATTGTTTTTATAAATCTTTCCCTTTGTTATGGTGTTAAACACATTTTTGACTTACCACAATAAACATGAAGTTCGTAGTATAAGTAAAAAAAAAAAGCAGCTGCTTTCTTCACTCCACCTTAGTTTTTCTTATGCAAGTGCAAACAGTATACTATTAACACTGTTCTCCTATGGGAATAGGAAAGGTGAAAAATAAGATGAAAAATCCTTATTTACATCACTAGTGTAGTGCTAGTAGTGTAATCACAATGAAGGTAATATAACATCTATTTAGAAGTGAGTACAAGAACTGAATATCAGTAAAAGGCAAGCATTATTCCAAAAGAGAGAGAAATTAATGAGAAACATCCTTTCATCATTTTGAATATGCCTCATTAAATTAATTTGAGCGAGGTTGTCTACATTCCTATATGTTCATAGATGTTTTCATGCACAGCAAGCTGAACTATGTCCTAAAAGAAAGAAAAGTGCCTTCCTAGACTCTTTCTGCATATGCAGCCAGAGTAGCAGGGTATTCATCAAAGCCATAAGCAAAGTGCATAATCAGAGGATTAATTCTTGAATTTGTATTTGGCTACAAAACTTTCAAAACTGTGTGGAGAAGGCCTTTATGTAGAGTGCCTTACTGTAGCTTTAGAGTGTGATGAACTAAATTAATTCAAGGAATTTATTATTGCTTGCAGTTTCCCTGTGACGAGGGCTGGGACTGCATTTTCTTTCTGCAGCTTGGATTTTAATCTATGTTAATATTCACATCAACAGCATAAGTTAATGAGGCCCAAGCTCATTTTATTATCTTTTATCTGACTGAAGCTCTAAGCTTCTGCCCGCACAGCCTGGGATACGCACTCTGCATGCTGGATGAGGGGAAGCAGTTTATACTTGAGCATTTGTACTGCACAGACGTGAGTGCTCTGTGGTTGGTGTTCTCCATATGGGAAGGTTCATTTTGTTTCTGTCTTGCTTGAAAACAAACAAACAATAAATCAGCAACATGACCATAAAAAAAAAGCAGGAAATAAGGGATATGAAAAGATAGTGCAAGCATGCCTGCAAGGTCTGAAACAGAGCTGGCTACGCACTTTTTCTTCATAGAAGACAATGAGCTGTTGATGATTATTGACCTACACTGGGGAAAAAATAGAGAGCTTATTTAAAAGGAGACTATATTAAAATAGACACTTTTTAATTCTTCAAACTATTTTTGTCACATTTGGGACTCCTGAAGTGAGTGTTTACTCCTAATGATTTCACAAGTAAGGTCTGAGAGCCTTTTCAGAAACATTTGAACATATCAGATGTTCCAGAATTGGTAACAACTACGCAAACAGCAATGGAAGTGGCACATGGAGTTAAGCTGGTAAAGAAGCCAACAACAACGACAACAATAATAATAATAAAAACAGCAAAAAGAAAATAAAAGGAGAGGTGTGCAGCAGTGCAGACTTTCCGTGTGTCGCAATGCAAGTAATGTTGTTTGGAGAGGGTCTGTCCAGCTGCCAAACATCCTGGCTCCTCTACCTACCTGTGAGTGCACAGGGTGCAGTAGCAGACTCGAGCAGGTTGCAGGAGGATGAAGGAGAGGTTTCACCTTCTTGGTATATATAAAAATGACTCAATCACTAGAGTTTGTTGAAGTCTGGAAGCAGAAAGGACAGTTCTGCTGCCCTGGAATCAGGTTAGAACTAAACACAAAGAAAACTTCTTTTGAGAGGATGTCCAACATGACTGCTCCCATTTCATGAGAAAACAACCTAATGCTCAGTGAGGGGAGATGCCTTTGGTTTCCTCAGTTTCCATTGATGATACTGGAATGCCGTGCCACAGCCCAATTAAATAAATGTCTTCAGATGTCTTTCCACCATCATCAAAATTTTACTTGTCCCTAACAGGAACAAATTTGTATCAAATGGCAGTATTGTAAAGAGGATAATGGGATGGGAGGAGCAGCAGGCTAACACAAAGCAATAAAAGGTCTATGGAGAATTCTCATGCACTAGTCTGACTTTCACAGTTAATTCATCCACCTTCAAAAACTTTCAAACCAATCCTTTGCAGAGATGAGGGCAGCTTTTAATAAGCAGTGAGCAAACAGGCCCCAGGGTGGGGAAATCGGGCTTGATCCCAGGCTATGGCAACCTGAATCAGTTGTAGAAGGATAGCTGAGAGCGGACTTTGCCCTCCAATTCAACGGTCAGTTAAACCTGGGATATATCTACTTGGTTTGGTTTTGAAATTATTTTCATTTGTCCCAGTGAAATACTTCCAAAAGTTTTGAACTGTAGCAAGTACTGTTCTTATTTGTTTACATGGAATTATGCTGGAACAACTCATGCGTTCTTTTCTACTTTGCTGAGCTTCACTCTTGTCATAAATTGCTTATTTCAGTTCAAATGTCAGTTAACTCAGATAAATAAATTCCTGTGTTTTAAAACTAAGACAAAGAAGTAAATACAGAATATTAGCTCAGGGGTAGGGAAAAGACTGAAAGGTCCTCAGAGAATGAGGGAGCTTATTAGAGAAATGTTTTTTATTACACCAGCAGTACGGTAGTTTTTCAACTGTACTTTCAGCTTGAAGCTGGAGAGTCTATAATCTCAAAGGGAAATTCTGTGGAGACCTTTGAAAACAGTTTAATGTGTAGGCATAGGGAGAATAGTAAAGTATGCAGTCCAATTAAAAAGAACATGTTACTCTGTGTGTTTAAGAACAAGTTTCCTTAAAATTTTCATAAGTATTGGTAATATGCAAACTTCACAGTCCTGCAACCCTCCAGTAATAATGAAAACCTGCAAACAGGTTTTGAAGTATTGCATTTAATTTGAAACTTTGAGCCTACTAGAAGCCAAGGTCAAAATTTGGAAGAAAGTTGCTCCTATTTTAGTTTCTAGCAACACCGAGGCAGATAGTGATGGCATTGGCTTCAGTTCTGACAATTTTAGCAGCTCCATTTGTACAGCTAGCTTTGTGGGATGACAGTGACTATCTTTTGCCAGGGGTGCTTTTATCTGATGCTGACATTGATGTCTCTTCCTCACATGTGATTGCAGCTGAGTCCCTTGTTCATTTGCATCTTTATGACTCTCAAGATATCTTCTTGTGTGTTTGTGTTGGTTGTTTTGATATGTTTTCCCCATTTCTCCCATTAGCTCTGTTACTTTGCTCAAAAAGTGTAAGTATGGGCCAAGCCAAACAGAAGAAGATTTCTTTCCAGCACTGAATTGACATGAGTTGTGGACTTTATGGAATTGTTAACTTCAAGCATTTAACCTTTATTTCATCACCATTTCTCTGCAGGTCTACTGTAAAGCTACTGTCCTTGTCCCCCCATGTTATTGTCCTTTCCCAGGTACTCTCCCTCTAACTGCCACTCATTACAAGGAGTGTCAATGTCTTTGGAAATGTGACTGCTTTTAAAATGAGCTACTAAGACTTTATTTCCTTTTGCCTTTCTTGAGAAAAGCTGATCTATGGTTACCAATTTGTTTTTCTGCAGCAGGTCTTTTATTGGCACCTACATCTGCAGGTGCCCTCAGAGCGCGCTTGGACAGGTGGTCCTAGCACCCTTAGACAGGGCAGAGTAGGAGCCACTTGGGTGACAATGCAGCAGAGCATTTACTTTATGAGTATAAAACCATGTGTGTATTGCCTGCGTGCTCTTTTCCACTCTTTGATTTCTGCTTCATTCTCCTTTTTCCTTAAGCTTGGACAAACAGGGGATGTTCAGTTGTGCAGGCTCTGGGTTTTGCACTGTGTGGCAGAACAGGCTAGGGCCAAGAAGAATTAATTTTGAGCTGGGTATGGCTTGTGTGCATATGTCCTTAGATGGGTTTTGCTTTTAGGCATTTGACAGATTCCCAAAGCAGGAGGTAGCATGGACATGCCATGCATGTCATGATGTTTTATAGGCCATTAATGCTGGGCTACTTGTGCTTGCTCAGGGTTCTGCCAGTGCTCTCTGCAATAGGAACACACACACACACACACACACACACACACACACACACACACACACACACACACTATTTTCCAGACAAACTGACTTGCAAGAATGGATGACTTCCTGTCTGCAGGGCAGTTTGCTACCAGTGGCAGCTTCCCTGCTCAATCAGGCATCCCACACTGCCTGCAGTAGTAGGCAGGTGGGTGATATGGTCTCTGAAGCAGTTGCAGTCATAGGTCATAAATTTAGCTGATACTTTTCTCAGCTCAAGTTGCACCCAGCGCGTGTGGGTACAGGGCTCCTGCTGCATAACCTTTTATCTGGAGATAAAAATCCTCTGCTGTAGTCAAAGCCTGTGTTTGCCAACTCATGAAGATATCTGTCCTTTCTCCTGAAACTGGAGGTCATTTGAGATCCTTTCTGCCATGCTTCTTCTAGTCAGCCAGCCCTCAGGCTGCCTGGTACCTAGAGCTTGCATCCACCTCCTGCTCCTGTCTTCATATCTATTCAACCTCTACTGAATTTAAACTCTCAAGTTCAGTTATTTGTTTAAATGCTTGTGTGATACTTGGCTCTGATGGCACTAGGGGCAGGCACTTTTTTGGGGATGGTGAAGGATGTGCCTAGTGATTGGAGATGCCTCTCTGTCCTTTCTGCTCCTGCTTGCCCTTTGCTCTTTCCCCTCATTTGGCACAATTCAGCACCTCATGACCAAGGGAGGGAGTTTAAGCCAGTTGCAGTTTGCAAAGCTGGTAGCTCAAAATGTCTGCAGGTAAGAGAGTTCTGTGACAACACTAATGTGATGGTACTGCCACCCAGGGTTGCCCTTGCCAGCAGTCAAACACAGGCTCCGACTGCCTCCTCCCCATCTCTTCCAGCGCAGAGCTGGACCTGCTAATTCTCTTCTGCAATATCTTTTAGAAAGTAGTGATAAGCATAGTAATGCATTGGCAGAATTGTGATCGGCTTAAGAGGCAGAGTGCTCTTGAAAGTGCACTCATGAATAATATTCATTCATATTAAAGCAATAGCCACAAGTACTATTCACCATCTCAAGAGATGGAAAAGACAGTCAGTAAATATAAGTGAACTCAGATAAAAATCATGCTGTCTAAGCCACTGTAATAAACTTGTCAGTCTTCTCTGGCAGCAAGAAGAAAATTCCTATTAAGCAAGTCAGGGACAGTCAGTTTGCTGAACAGACAGGCTGGCCCATACATAGGGCTGTGATATGAGCTCACAGTAAAGCCCTGCCGATAACTACAGGGTGCTGAAAGTGGCAGGACAGTTCTTGCTGGGCTGGCTTCCAGTACGCAAGCCTGAGCAGAAAGGGCCAGAAACACTAATCCAGTCTTGGGGGAAATAGACACACCATACTGGGACTTGTAATGGACAAAAAAGGTCTGGAAAGACCAGAAGAGGTTTGATTATAAACCTTTAAGAAAAGATGTTACAACTTTTAAAAGAAAAGAGAAAACCAAAAAAGTTCCTCTCTTGCTCCTCCCTTACCATCCTTGACTTTATTAATTATTTGAAAGAAGTGCTGCAATGTTAGTAATCTTCCATGAATTCAATAGCAATTTTATGATTTCATAGGAAGTGTATTTTCTGTGGCTGTGGAAACTCAACAGTTTGAGTAAACTTGCTCCCCTGACATCTCCCTCTTATTTTCCTTGAGTTCCTAGAGCAGTGTTTTGCTTTGTTCTGGTTTCCTGTTACTCTTGAGCAACTTGGGTTATTTACATCCTCCCACAATTTCTGATTGAATGTAAGTTTCACAATAGAGTTGTTCTAGAATTTGTTTTCTTTCTTGAATGAGCTTTGATGTATCTCTTTGAGTTTCTCCTGCCATCTGGTATTCTGTACTGACATCCACGATCAATGCTGCTCACTCCTCACTGGTATTTTCTCTTTTGCAAGTGTTCGGCAGGATTCCTAAGCTGCATCAGAAATTTACAGAGAACACATTAGTGGTAGCTCTGAATTCTCTTATCTTGGGCTTTATGTCATTTTGTGCTGGCTTGAAGATGCTCTGTTGAAGAGCAAATAACTAAAAATGCTCTTTCCTCTAACTGGTTCATTGCACCACATTCCTGCCCTCCTCCTGTTCTTCCATGCAGAAGAACCTGATTTAGATACAGGAAACCTAGCACTTGTGTGAAACTGGATGGAGAAATTTAGTATTTGTCTTCATGAAAGAATCTGTAATCATTCTCAGAAACTTCTCATTCGCTGAAGCAGGGATTTTAGTACCTACCTAGAAGACTGGCTCAACTTCAGTAATTTATGTGAAATAGTCAACTCTTTCTCCTGAGTTCATAGTCATTATGGTGCAAGATAGAATACTGAATGTATTAAATCTAGTTTGGCTGTAAATGTTTGGCATATATTTGATTATTTTCCCATTTAAAAAAAAGGCTTACACTTCACTCATGAGTACTGTGGTAACTGTATTTCAGGGCAGAAGCTTATCTATCTGTTTTCTCTAGATGCGAGCCCTTCAACTACTAGGATTTGTATTTTGAATTTTATTATAATGTTGTGTTGTAACAGGATTCCTCCTTCTCCATGGAGGCTTTTATATATATGTACGTTTATATATATATATATATATATATATATATACACGTTTATGTATACATACACACAGATGCACATTAAAAAAATGGTTTCACTGTGGGGGAACAGGGCACTGAGTCAAAAACCCTAGGTTTTATATATTTTATTCATAAAAACAGATTTGCAACAATTTATTAAAAATTGATCTCATGCAGTATAAGGTTATACAAGAAATTCTTCATTTACATTTTATTCTGGCAGTTCCAGTCTAGTTTAAAGCATTTGTGCACTAACATCATTGGAAAATGCCATTGGGGCACAGCCTCTTCATAAATTTACAGTACATTTTTGCTGCAGTATAAAAGAACAGAAACATTAAATAGCTATATTCACTTGGTTGGTCTTGTTATCTGCAGTAAAGTAAAAAAAAAATGTTGTGGGAGAAACTACAGTATCATTGAGACAAAGAATGTACTGCATGGTTTAAACCTAATAAACGTCACACAGTCAGTATTCACGAAGTTACAGACACACACACACACTCACCTCCAATGGTCCGATACTTCTGAATTTTTTTTCCTGCTAAGTTGGAATAATATTTCTACAGAGATCTTTGTGTATACATTATATACAATGTTGTCATTTTATCTTTTTAAAAATTAACATTCCTTTTAAAATAAACCCAGCCCTGATGATATTAATAAAGCAAGAGAATACTGTCAACACACATTGAGTGACAACGTCAGTGTTTAGTGCTTAAACAGAGTAATGAGTTCTATTTTATCTGTGTTTATACTTACATGGTTTTGTTCTAACAGCTACAGATATTTCCATAACCTCTCTTACTGTATGTGCCAAGTGAAATATTTTGTGATGCTCCTGATTGTAAGATTCAGATACATATTCATGTTGGTTTTGGCCAGTATGAGGCATGTTTTATACTTTTAATGGAGATTTATGCTAGCTTGTCAAAGCTGCGGTTAAGTCCCTCAGCTAATGAGCTTCTTCAGCTGTGCTTCAGCCATTACTGATTTGTAAACCTTTGTAGAAAGGTCATTCCAAAGGTTTGGTCTGAGGTGCACAGGTGTTGGTCAAAGAAAACTGAGAGCCCAGTGGGTGCTTCATGTGTTTTTTCCCCTCTACCCCTAGCAAACAGCCCCGGCAGCGAGATGCCACATTTCCAGTCCCTGGGTAAAAAAGAAGCTGCATTTGTGTCTCACCTGTGCCTGAAGGTTTGGCTCCAGAGCTTGTCCAGACGGTATGCCACTATCATTCCTCCTAATTACTTTGGTTTAGGGGATGGAGCTAAAGTACAAAAACTGTGGGGTTTTTTTCACAGTCCTTTTATGATTCAAATAAAATATTCTATTGGTAAATTTGATTTGTCCTCTCTATTATCTGCTACAACTGTCACACACGCAGGTACAAATCAAACATCGTGTATATTCACATCTGTGTGCTCTGCAGGCTTTGCCTGCAGCAGCAAAGTGCTGTGCCCTGACCCCTCCCCCCCAAATCCACTACATTAATTTTATTGTAATTATGTGTGACATAATTAAATAAACTATGAAAAATAATCCATCCTGTGACATTAAGACTTTACAACCCATCTGTCCTTAGTTTCTTGAATTATTAGCCCTAGGACTTTTTCAGACAGTTTAGTACATTACAATTGGTGGTGTTTATTCTGAAATAGGTGAAGAAACTTTGCTAAAAACGAAGCTGCAGACTGACAGCAGTCACTACCATCATCCCTGGAGAGGGGTGAAGTGCTCTGCTTTCAACCAGCAGCTCTCCAGCTGGTGACAATTCGGAGCTGGAGCTTCAGCCTCTGCTTGAGTTTCATGTACAGCTGAAGTTAGAGGTGGCCCTGCTTACAGCACCGCCGAGTCTCAATGACACCCGAGGAATCATTTCTCACAATCCTCCTTTCTATCAAACATTGTCCCTGAAATGAAAAAAAAGCAAGACTAACCAGTGCAGAATGTTTCCAGCAATTTAACACAACTCTTGTAAAAATGAGTGTATCTATTTCAATAAATACGGCATAGCTCAACCATTGTATTTTCCTTACATGGATACAGTATAGAATTGCATGTTCTCAGCAGCCACATAGAGCTCAGTGACATTTGAGTGTTAGGGTTTGGTTTTTTTTTCCTAGTGTCTTTTTTTGCAAGATCCATATTTCCCAGCCTCCTTGTTGCTAGTAGAAATTTGGGAAGAAACCTTTTTCGGTGACTTCTATGTGAAGAAATAAAAATTCCATGAATAAGGCTACAGATCAAACTCCTTGTGTCTTTCTCCTTTGCCTTCCCACATGAGTTACATGGGCACTCCTGTGACGACGGCCTCAGCAGTAGTTCCTCTGCAGTAAGAGCCAATGTTATATGTTTGTAGCAGAGTTCTAGGTCAGATGTTTAGTCCAGTCATTGAGTACTTGAAAGCAGTTCAGGAAGCACTGATCTCCCTTTCCTACAGCCCTGATACCATTACTCGGAAGGAGGGTGGCACGTGTCTGTGCCGAGGACTGGCACTGGGGCTTACGCACGGACTGGCACAGCTAGCATCAACTCCTCCTATGGATGGCAAGTAGGCATGGTGAAGAATGGGCAGCTGCAAAGACAGCCGACGCTGTATGCTGCGAGAGAGACAGAGAGAGAGGAGCGTTAGCCAGGAGGAAAATGTAATCCATTACATGCTTGATATGCCTGCACATTGCTGCAAGGGTATTTTCTGTGCCTGCCGCTGTTATAGAGAGGGTTAATGCCAAGAGCATTACACTTGCTGCTGTTGAGCTATGCCACCTCAGTGTTATTTCCCCTCTGGGAATTTTTCTGACAAGCTAGACATGACAAAGGAATCTAAGGGTGCGTTCTCAGCCTCCCACAACATTCTGAAATTCCCAGGCACTTTCAGAGTAATTGTTAGACTGCTGATACTGGAAAAAGTTAAATGTGCAATGAGGGCATATGGCTTCGCAACGCCTCGACCCTTGCAGAGTGATCTATTGCATGTAGAGCCCCAGCTAACTGCACAGACATGCACGAGGTCACAGGCTAAGTTTTTAAGCCATGCATCACTTAGCACAAGGATGTTAGAATTAAGGATAGCATATTTGCAACTCCAGCTAAGGAAAACACAGGTGCATGGAGGGAGAGAGGGAATTCGGACTGATGGCTTTTTCCAGGTAGTTCCTCTTTGCAGTTGAGGTCTGTGCTTTTGAGGTGCTGGATGCTCTGGAGTTCCCACAGCCAGTGTTGTGTGCTTGAGGAGCTGGCACTTCTAAAAGCAGTCTAACCTACTGTCTGCAGAAAAATCAGTATTTATTAGTATTTAAATTAGTATTTAGAAACCAAACATCCTGTATCCAATTTTCCAAGCAGATTGACATATTCATAACTGGCGGGGCTTTGTTTTGGTTTGTTTGTTAATTTGGTTTTTTCAAGGGACACTAAGCTGTGCTCACAGATAGCCCAATTAACCCCTCTCTGTGGAGAGGGTGGTGCCATGGGACACGGGCTCTGCTATCCTCATGCTGTGGAAATATTGGCACCTTACATGAAATCAAAATATAGTTGAGGTTTTCAGTGATTAAAATGTTATCATACCAGAATTGCTTCTGCATTTGGGCACATTCTGTCCTGAAACACAGAGGGACTTTTTGAAGAGAAGACAAGTGTCAAAGTGACAGAGCTGAACTGAATACTGACTTTTTGATTCCAGGTGAAAAATGCCCATACAAAGCATTGTATCAGTACAATAGAGTTTTAAATTCATATTTCCCTGTTATCTTATATAACAACTGTGTATAGACAGGCCTTCATAAAAAGTGTATGTTTGAAAGCTTGCCTTTGGACAGCATTTCTGATTCAAATGACATTTCATTTCTTTTTGGCTTTGTGTTAGGAAGCGGAGACAGCTACCAAGGCATCCATCACACTGCTAGGGGACCAAGAAGTATAGCTTTCAAATTCAAACAGAAAGAAATGTAATGCTGCTTCTCTTTAGATTCTTCACTACAAACTAAGGCTTGTTTATACAGAGATGCAGTGGAAATAGTTGTAATCTCCCTAGCTGGGAAACTTTCATTTCCCCCAAACTCCCTTTAAAAGTTTGATGCAATATTAATCCACAGTGGAGGATTGTAGTGCTGGCAATGCATTCCTGGGACTAAACAAAATCCATTCATTGTTATTTTGCTACTGTGCCCAACTCTTTCTGGTGCTATCAATGAAATCATGACTGGTTCCCAAGAGGTGCAGAGGTGGCAAGGCTTGCTGCTTCCATGTGCTGAATCCTTATGAGCCTGATGCTGTGGAGTGCCATTCTATCTCTCACTGCAGGGTCAAATGTAGAATTGCCCATGCTTATTTTCCCACCAGTGGAAATACTTGCTTTGTTCAACTGTTACAGACTTCTAATTAAAGAACTTTTTGAACCTACTCCAAGAAAATCCAGTTGCATAATCAAGTGAATGGGAGTTTTTTCCACCAATTTCAATGTTAGCCATACTATGGACAAAGCATGTTTATTTGGCTATGCCAGTAGGAGCTGCAGTGGGTGGCAAATTTTTCTTTAACTGTACTTTAAGTTTACCTTCCCTTGAAAACTTAGGTCCTGGAACTGGGGCAGAGGATTGTAGCCTGGACACTTGCACAGAATTAAGAGTTTAGGCAAAACTCTTAGGGGGAAAACCCAATCCAAAATAAAAAATCTAACAAAATCCATACGAAACTGCTGTTTTCTCCTTAAGCAAAAGTAAATGTTGTGTCTTGCCTTACTCTTCATAGGTTTTTTTTCCTCCAATATCAGTGTTTTTTACTTTCCAACACCTCTTTCACATTTTGCCAATGCTTTTGGGGCAATCATTGGTATCAATACAGGCTGGGGTATGAAGGGACGGAGAACAGCCCTGTTGAAAAGGACTTGGGGGCACTGTTGCATGAAAAGTTGGACATGAGCCAGCGATATGCACTCACAGCCCAGGAGACCACTGTATCCTGGGCTGCATCGAAAGAAGTGTGGCCAGCAGGGTGAGGGAGGTGATTCTACCCCTCTACTCTTCTCCAGTGAGACCCCACCTGAAGTACTGCATCCAGCTCTGGAGCCCTCAGCACAGGAAAGACATTAACCTGCTGGAGGGAGTCCAAAGGAGGACCACAAAAATAATCAGAGGTCGAGATTGTTGGATGAGATTGCTGGGGTTGTTCAGCATGGAGAAGCGAACACTCCAAGAAGAACTTATTGTGGCCTTCCAGTATTTTAAGGGGGCTTAGAAGAAAGATGGGGACAAACTTTTTAGCAGGGCCTATTGGGACAGGACAAGGGATAATGGTTTTAAACTAAGAGAAGAGAAGAGAAGTTTAGACTAGATAGAAGGAAGACATCTTTTACAATGAGGATGGTGAAACACTGGAACAGGTTGCCCAGATAGATGGTAGATGCTCCATCCCTGGAAACCTTCAAGGTCAGGTAGGATGGGGCTCTGAGCAACTTCATCTAGTTGGAAGTGTCCCTGCTCATTGCAGGGGAAGTCATGTGGGTGCCCTATAAAGGTCCCTTCTAACCTAAAGCATTCTAAGATTCTATGAATTTGTTTTGAGTTGTCCATACAACACAGATGTGTCAAAGCACATACATGGTCAAATATGTTGGGGAGGGAATAGTTAGTATTAGTGGTTTTAGAATCATAGAATCATAGAGAACTACTGAAGGAAATGGAAAGGAAAGGTGGTGCCACACATTGAGCAGCGACTCATCAGAATACTGTGTTAGAATAGAGCATATATCCTCAGCTCTGTACAGAAATGCTGTTTATTAGGGATAAATAAAATCAAGTAAAAGCTTGACTTCCAGTGTCAATGCACATAGGAACACAATGCAGTGCACATGGGAATGCACAATACTACAAAGGAGGCAGAGGCATTAAAAAATATTTTGGTTCTGCTATAGAAAACTGCTGATAAGATCCATTGGTAAGTGGGGGGACTGAAACAACTGCCGCTACAGTCAAACACCTGAAATCTGCGGGAGTGTGTAAACTCTGAGCATTCAGGAATCATTTCAATCAGTTCTTCAGCCCATTAATGTTTATTTTTAGCAACTGCTGGGGAGCTGGAGAAGTTCTAAAAAACTACCATAAAGGAAGATGCTGTACTAGCAAGGAAAATAACTGTTTAAAATCCACCTTAACAGCAGCTTTGAGTAGAATCATAGGTAGACTAATATGGACCATTGTCAGTGAAGAAGCAATAACAGAGCCATGTTCATGCCAAAGCATATGGTTGTAATGCAATAATCCAGTCAGAACCAACTTTTTTTGATGAGAAATTTTGGTTACTAAAGTTGATATAAGTGGCTCTAGCAGGGTATTTGGCTGTCTTTTAGGTAGTGCTATAAGTAGAGCTTTAGCTCAAAAAAAATCAAGGTAGTTTCTATTATAAGGGTTACACAGATATCAGCTTCTTTGAAGGTTACAAAAATTACATATAAGAATGGCAAGTTTTAGCGGGGTCTTGCAGAAATCTATCCTCTTTACTCATAGATCTGGAAAACTTTTAAATACTATTGCTGTTAAAATAATGAGAGGATAAATTTTAACGGTGCCAAAAACATTCACAGAACGTAAGTCACTGATGAGGGGACAAGATGCAGGAAAGAAGGTGCACGGAAGAATGTCTTTAAGAAGATATCCCTTTGAATGTATTCGTGTGGCCATCATGCAGATAAGCTGACTGATGCCATCGTTAGATAAGTAAGCAGGTCACTATCAGGTTGGAATTCAAATAGTAACCTGATTAATGTCTCAGCACACCGCATTGATAATCTCACCCAGCAGATCACACATCAAGGAAGAGGAAAGAGTTGACTTTGCATGAGAGACATCCTGGCCCCCTGGGAAATGAACTATTATATCTATTCTAAAGTGGTTTAGGCTGCTCTCCGGACCTGAAATGAACAGGCATGGTACAGCTTCCCTCCATGTAGCTAAGCTCCTCCCAGACACGGCTTCCAAATACCAGACTGTGCCTGAGCATTACCTGAGAATGCAAAAGTTGATGCAACTCTGCTAGGGAGTACGCTAATAAGCACCAGCGAAAATCAAAGTACAGAGCTTGATCCCGTGTACCAGCACTGCTATGTTACTGTAGGAAGTGTTAATTTATGCTGTGTAGCCAGTGTGAACAGGAAATAAAGCAACCAGCATCCACTTCTTGCTCCTTATTTCTGATGGTCTGATTGGGTAAGGCAAGTTTCACATGGCACTATGGATAATCTACCAGGTCCTACCAAGCATGAAGGGGAGTAAGAGGCAAAGGGAACTGTGAATCATCTCCATTCATACTCTAAGGCTGCTCTATAGTCATACAGGCTGCATTTTTCTTAAGTTCAGGGTTCTACATCTGGGCCAAGCACAAAACAAATATTTTTCACATTCTGATTGAGATGGTATAAAGAACACCCTAGAAGTAAATGTGAAACAACTTCCTGCACTACTGAACCAAAAATGCATGGATATTGCTGTGCCTTCAGTTTGGGTACATCTGTAGGATAACGCTTGCATTTAGGCAACAAAGAATGAAAAAAATCCCAAATCAAACTCTTTTCTGCACCCTACAAGAATTTTCATACTAGGAGATGTCAGCTTTCCTGAGTGCTGACAATAACAGAAAGTTGGGTAGCTTCTTTTCTGCTATAGCAATTAAAGAGTTAACTTTTCTGTAGGGAAAATTATCATTTGAGTGTCCTCCTTTTATAGGTTTGTGGTAAAGAGGAAATATTTTTCAGACAAATATGTTATTGAAATAGGTTCAGTAGACTATGTGACTACCTCTCTATCAGGTGACGTATGTATGCAGTGAAACGAGAAAGAGAAGGCACAAACTACTGCTTGTCTTTAACATTTTGTCTTTTTTTCTGATAAAAATGATATATTTAATAACTATGGAAGGCCAGAAGTGCTGCCAGACAAGTTGTAAAAACGTGCACGCATGAAGAAGGATATTCCTAAAGAGCACATAGTTTGGAAAGAGGTGATCTATTGTCAAAGAGAGGGAATGACAAAACTCTAGTCTTGAAGACTGCTACGCTTCTCCTCTCTGGCAGGTCCATTTTTCCTTGGCAGTGTGGCAACTGCCAATGCATCCTCAAGGAAGACACTGACCCTTGGACCTGGCACAGTCACAATTGTGTGAGTGCTGAATGGTCCTGTTTTGATTTAGCAGCACTTTGTTAATTGGTTTCCATACAGGTCAGTGACTGTTCAGATTTGTACTGCTGATGGTCTCTTTAAGACCTTTAGGAAATCTCAGTCTTCTCATCAGTTTCTGTTAGCCTAGAGGAGGGTCATCACCAAATGTTTTTCCTTTTTTTTTTATTTCTTCTGTATTAACTCTGTATTGGGAGAACTGGATTATCTGAGTGCCTGTGTTTTTCTTAGCATCTCTCATAATATCAGGGGGCCATGTGTGGATGAGCCTGCATTCACACTACATTATTTCTGACAAATGGTGCTGGAAAAAGACAGACCTCTAATAGCTATGCATTAAAGCACTTTGCTGACCCTATAAAGTCACGAGATCTTTCTCAGCAAGGGCCCAGCTTTTATGAAATTATCAGATATTTCAGTTCCTGAGGGCTTTTTTGGGGTGCATCTGTGTGTGTGTGTATTAGCTCCTGTGCGGGTTTGGGTTGGGGTTTTTTTGAGTGCAAGCATAGAGGTAGATATCCACTTGTTTTTCTGCACCAGGTAGTACAAGGCAGTAACTGCTCTCTGAAATCAGGTTTGCTGTCACTGATGTAGCATGTGACTCAGTCTAGTGATTTATTTAATTTATTCTGTTTTTAAATAAGCTTTTAAGTTGCCCATGTACAAAACAGGAGTCTGACAGCTATTAGCTCAGATCCTGATGAAGTGGTGCTTGTGTAACTAGGCTGCTTTGGAGGAAGGACTCATCCAGGGACAAGTAAGGACAGCACTTCCCTGAGCTCTGGCCCACAGCAGGTCCTGTTGAGCTGGTAGTGGGCAGTATGTGAATTTATTATATACATTCCTGGCGAGAAAAGGTGATACCATAAGGTTCTTTCCCCTCCATGAATCTATTAAATGCTTTGCGCCACCCTCTCTTTGTAAGCCGCAGTATTGTTTCTAAGGGAAACTACTTGGTACAGGCTCTCATATGCCAAAACTCGGGTCCAGCTGCTATGGTAACATTGAAAAGCCCTCAGACTGTTTTTATTTCTCAGCTAGCTTAAGACCAAAAAAAGAACTAAATGGCTATGTACACCATGAAACCCTCTGGCTGGTGTGTGGAAGGACTTGGACTTGTTGACAACAGTCATGTGTGCATTTATGTACATCTTCTCTCCTTAATTGGTGGTTAAGAACAGCTTGTCCTGTATCTCTCTGCAGAAACTTTAGACATTGTCTTATGTTCCTGTCAAGTCAAAAGAAAGGCAAACTAACACGCTCCTTTTGTCAATATCCTTTTGTCAATAAATCTGGTGGGGACAGTGAGCTGGGTGTTGGGAGGCATCACAGTACAGTATCGCTGCCCACTGGTTCTTTAGGAGTGAGCATTCACATTTGTTGTTGCTGATGGTCCAGGCTCTCTCTGTAGGACTGGCTGAAGGGGTTTACAGTGAAGATCCTTCCATAAAAAGAAGAGAAATACGGGTTTTGATGAAATGTAGGAATTTAAATTGATGTTCTATCAGCCAGGCAACTGGGGTCCAGGATGGAATTTATGGCTGAAAGAGTAGAAAGCGTACACACACAAACACATGCGTACCTGAGAGAGTGGTGGTGCCTCATTCTCTACCAGTATGTAATATTTTATACTTACTGTTCTGGAGAGTTGATGTCTTCTATAGGATCTTTGTTTGTTCTGGAAGGGTCTGATGAGCCCCATTGTGCTGGTGGGTTTTGATCAAGATGATTTTTCAAAATGGCTTTCTCACCATCTAGATGGATAACACATTCAATTTTATTTTACTCTGACCAAGTGAGCATTTAAAAATAGTTTTATTTTAAAATTTTCCAGATGTTCATAATGCCACAAAGTAAACCCTTTCTGCCTATATTCTAATACACTCACAAGTTTCCCGGTGAGCCTGTGGTATTCATATGCTTTTGGTAATGTGCTCCTTCATAGGAACTACTATGAAGAAACAGAAACGAGACAAAAATCTCTTTTGTCCTTCCTTTGCTTCTCCCCTCCCATTTAAAAAACGTGCAAACCAAACCTTGTTGCCCACCTCTAAGTAGCCCTATCATGCTCTCTCATCTAGTCTTAGGCTGCGTAAAAAATTAATGTAACTACATCATCATATTATCTTGCACTCAAAATTTGTTACCTTTTCATATGAATAAAACCTCTAATTTAAGACTTTTCCCTGAAAAACTATATTCTCATTGATGTATAAAGCCTTGGAACTCGTGCCATCACACAAACAATGAAGTGCCATCATTTAATTATCTGCTATCATTTAGCAGGGAAGTATGATTCATATCAGTTGCGCTGGTCCACAGGCTGTCTGCAGGAAGGACAGCTAATGATTTCATTAAACTTTCTCCTGCAGTTTTCTTTTCTGCATAGTGATAATACAGATCATAATTTTCCCCATAGGTAGCTTCACTTTGCTACCCTAGAAGTCCTGGGAGTCCCTGGCTAGCTGTGCTGAATGAAGCTTATGGCATTGATCCTCCTGAGAAACGTGCACAAATACAGCCATTTTAAGAAGGCTGTCTTTGCTGGGGATCCTCTCTGTTCCTGCCTGCTTTTCTGAAGTCTGCTGCTGTGTTAAGCCAAACAAAGTCACATGGAAACCATCTGAGTAATGAGGACAGTGCATAGTTTTCATAAATAATTACAGAGCAGCTCCAAATCCATCACTGGCAGTTGTTTGCCACACACACAGGGAAACAGGGATTGCTGCAGGCACTAAGGCAGCATGAAAGAGGACTCGAAGGTAAAAACTGGAAAAGGACACTGGAGGATTTGAATATAAAAACGGATATGAGGGGGAGAAATAGGAAAATATTGAAGAAAAAATAAAAATAGCATGAAAACCCCAGTGTGTATTGGAGGCTTAAGCTGCTTTTCTATTCTATTAATACTCAGAAGCCCCAAATAATGCTCAGGTCTCAGCACGCTAAGAATATGTCTGTTATCAACCAGCACTGGTGGGACAAAACAAGCAGAGAAACAAGGTGTGAAAGAAGCTGGAAACAGAATCAGGAATGTTTTGAGGGCAAACTCCAGCATGTGTAATTGCCCTTCCAGCACGGTCAGCCCTGGCATTATTTTGTATCATTCACCTTCTGCTGAGAAAAATCTAACAAGCAACTTGAAAAACATAGGTGAGGGTGCAAAAATGGGCAGACATAGGGGTCGCTACAGCTCAGAAGGCCGGAAAGAAGATTTTTCACTTATGTTGCATGGCAGATGGGGGTCTGGGTGAGAAAGGAAGCAACCAGAACATGTGAAGCTGTTCCTGTTGGGGCAAGAAAATGTCAGTAAAAGAGAGCTAAAGAATTCAGTTGTAGCAAGAAGAGTGCTTAAAAGGAAGATACGACAGGATTAAATGATGGTTTAGATGTGAAGGGAGGACAGCAAAGAGTCAAATCTGACAGTGGCTAAGATAAGCAGTGAAGTCTATCATCTCAGGGCAGCCTGGAGTTTGCTGGTGTGGCATTTGCTGTCATGAGTTCAGTTTTTATTTTCTGTATAACACATTTCTATGTATATTGAGTTTGACATTTGCATAAAAGCCTTGTGATGTCTATAAACAGACACACAGAAAAGAACACTTTTTACTTCCACGATTAAAAAGCACGTTCAATCCTGAGCTGATCTAAGCTGACAATGAAAACTGCTGACTTTATGGTATAGACCAAAGTTAAAATTTGAGTAAACCTTGTAATTAGCGATGGAAAAGGTCTGTTATTTAACTACTTCAGGGTCCCAACTCCTTTGGCCAAGATAAGAAATTTAACCTTTAACAAAGCCACTGAAGATACTTCATCAAATGACTGGAATAACCAACTGTTGGGCTTAGGGAGTATGTGATTTCATACATTAATCTGTGTTGTATACCCCTAAAGAGTTTTTTCTTGTGCTTTCACTTGTACTGTGAGAGAGAGAAGGAGGTGGTCCTTGTCAAAAAGGTGGGGGATTTAGTTTAAAGTAGAGCACAAATCATATATTCTCTGCCTACTCACCCCTCAACACCAACTGCCCATATATCACTTGTGTGTTATTCTTAATAGACCCTTTTCTACCACTCTTGCAGATGACTCTCCCTTAATATACCGCATAAATTTCTGTATACAAGGTTACCATACACAAGTTTTAAGTTAAGAAAATACAGATGAAATCAATGTACAACTGCCACAATGTTGAGATGTTTTTAATATTTCTTTTGCTTCTTTCAAACTGCAAAGGAGTTGGGTAATTCTTATTTGTTAAAACTTTTTTGGAGAATAGTTGTTAGATTTTTATTCTGCAGCTATGGAAACTAGACTATCTTTCTTTTTCCTTTTCTTTTTTTTTTGTTTTTTCATTTACCTTTCATTTAAATTATGAAGAGGAAGATTCTCACTTAGTCATATGCTTCCAGGAGCTACAGCTTAAAGAAAAAAATGTTATCATCATATGCATTTAAAAAACTTAAGGATGGAGGAAACTTTTTTTATACACATGAACAACTAGAAAATATATTAAGCGTAATGGTAAACATTTGAGTTCTCAGTTTCCCCTGGAAAGTGAAGCACTGTTTTTAGTACTTTCCCATCTTTTCTTTCTCTGGTCACTAAATATGCTGCTTGAAGAATGCCCTTCATTCTAAGGGTACTGTCTGCCACTGCAGATGCTACTGAATAAGTTGCACTGTGATGATGTAACTACCTTCAGAACTGAATTTACATTAGCCAGAAGCACTTTCTAAGTAATTTTCACCTTCGCAGACCTCAAATTGGAACTCAGAAGTCTGGATAAGTGATGCCTGAGCACTTTCCATTCAGAAAACCACTGGGAAAAAAGACAAATAGATCTCAAGGGCCTCACATGGCACTCACTGATGGGTTCATTAGAAAACAAAACCTGCTGCCCAGTTGTCGGTGAGAGCCAGAAGGCTTTAGCTCAGGACCTTTGCCTATCTGCGGCAGAGAAATGACTTCCAATTACAAAGCTCTGAGCTGCAAGAGCACATCCAGTGCTGGCTGCGGAGAGGCTCAGCGAGGAGGTCACTGCTCCCAGCTGCTCACCTCTCCCTCTGCCAGGGGTAATACTTGCTTCAGAACTGCTCTATATATAATCATTGTGCAACCTGGTGCTGTCAAAATTACCTGGGCTGGTTTAACCGCATCGTGCATTTTAACGTCTTCTGTTCAGCTGCAGGCAGAAAACACCAGGTGACTGACACTGCTGCAATTTCTTTCAAGGTTTTTGAAACTGTATTTCTTTAACCAGAAGTTTGTTTTGTTGACATTTGTACACTGCAGCTTTATTGAACATCTTCATCATTGCACTTTAGTGCCAGTATTACTCTGGTGAGTTACAATTTCATGGCAGAACTGCTGTTTACCCCACAGTTTGCAATTCCACTTCTGTTTTCTCCTTGCTAGACTGCATATTTTATGATCCACAAAGAAGAAAGTGTGTTTTAATAATGACTTATAAGAGCTGGCAGAGACAAACTTGCTGTTTTACTGAAGAATTCTAGAAATTTTAAAGATGAAGGTAGATTTTTTTTAAAATCTACTGTAATTTTTCACATTTCTGTTGCTTGGACCATGAAACAAGACTAGCTAATTTCTGCTTTATATGTGAACGGGATGAAAAGAAAATAAAGCAAAAGGAAAAATCTGAATGATTACATGGTCTGCTCAACCAGGTAGTCTAAAACATGACTCCTGATAGTTATGTTTTGAAAGGAAGATTTTCTTTAAAAGAAAAGCCAGCAAGATTCTCCTCTGATTTATACTACTTTAAATCAGAAGAAACTCCTTTTACTACAGATTTCTTTCTGTGCAGGAAGGGCAGGCATTGAACCTCTGGCAGTTTGGTTTCCCCATTCAAATAGTAAAAACTCCAATTTCAGGACTGGAATCCATTTGCTGGGCTTCGTAGAAACTAGTATACTTATCTTTTTAAGTCTCTATATACAAAGAACTATATCCTTCCTTTAAGACAACATTCCTTTAAAGTCTTGTACATCTATTTCTGAAAGCCCTTCCTTTGAATCTGTGGTTTCAATCTTGAGCTTGATGCTTGACTCACACTAACTTCATGGAAGTAATACGTCCCCCTTCCCCCGTTCTCACAAATGAACTCTGTTTTCCTTTGCATTTACAAGCAACATGCCTTTGAAATCTGTTTTTCTTTAAGCCACTTTTACATGGGGAAAAACTAACACTAGGAAGCATCGGAGTGGGGTGACAACTGACAGTATGTAGGCATATCTGACATGCAAATGAATGCTCCCCGTCCATTTACAGCAATGAGTAAAGACTGTTTTCTGGCTCAAAACAGAAAAGGCTTTCTGAGCAAGCCTGGTTGCATGCAGATAGAGAACTTGCAAAGAGGGTTTGTCCTTAAGTGAAGACTATTGCAAGGCTGTCTTTTGCTTCTTATATACTTTCCATAGTAGGGCTATCATTCATTAATTTTCCTGATATGCTACTCAGAAATATACTGGTAAAGGTAGAAATAAATGGAGATTTTCCTGCAGGAATACTTCTGAGCTTGGCTTTACGTGAAACTCTTGCAATCTATGAATCATTCATGTAGAAATAATTTCATGTAATAAAATGTCAAATAGAAGTCAAATAGAGTAAGATGGTAATATTCCAAGTGCAGCAAAATTAGCCAACCCTCCCCCAAACCACATAGTATCATCCCTCTCAATTTTTCTCCTCAGTACTTTTGCCTCTGCAGGAACTTGTATGGTAGAAATAACTTCTACCTTCATGAAGTTTCTCCTGTTTCTGATACATCATCTATATGGCTGCAGGGAGCCCTTTTGGGAAGCTCTGGTTTGTGCCCATGCCAGGATATTTCTTTCCTGGAGCTGCGCGGCACAACCTTCATCTTTACACAGCATCACATTTACAAGCATTTGTCCTCGTTTTTCCAAATGTCAGCCTGGATAACTCAGCCCTGTCTCCAAGCTTGGCTCTCCTTGCTGAATGGCACTGCCAGTTAGAGGAACTGCCAGAGCCAAGCATTGGTCTCACCCACAGCCCATCCCTGCCTCAAATGCAGGCTGTAATATGGCTCTGCTTCTCAAGCAAGGTGACCAGACCCTGCAAGCAGCAAGCCTGGGGAGAAGCTACCGGGCTGCACGTCACTAGCAGCTGAGGTCACCAGCAGCCACAGTGACTCAAAATCACCTGAGGAATGTGTCAAATGAAGTTAAGGGGATGTCCTTTTAAATTCAGCCAGTGAAGCCATTTCAGCTCCCAGAGCCGTGGTCCATGGAGCACATAGAGAACTGCTTGACCACATAAAGCTCTCTAGCAGTGCAGACAAAAGCCTGCATTAATAAAAAGCAATCAAACCATAAACTACATTTCCTAATGGCTTTTCTTACGTAGTCAATTGCTGTAGGTGTCTCAGGAACATTATCTGTTTCTGAACAAGATATGAGTGTCTTGGATAATATCTCTCTTTAAATGAGACATACCAAATT